>CAKJTW010000011.1:30152500-32552500 GCA_917880005.1 Nanger dama | reverse complement strand
CCACCAATTCAAGCACTAATCTATACCACTGCTTCTCATGTACCTATGGACATACATATCACACCCCTCCTCCACGAAGGTAGATAATAATCCACTTGCCTCTCTTTTCACGTGTTCATATATCCTTCAGTGCATCTTCACTTTATTTTCCAGTGCTGAAGTGAAAATAAGGATAAAAAGTAGGTGGATAAGTAGACATAATATGCTTTTGGAATGGTATTTAATCATGTCGCAAACTTGTTTTAGCCAATAATGCTTATGTTTGATCTTTAAAATTGCTATATATGTGAACAACAATAATAGCAATTTAGAGTGAAGTACTAGTTTACTTGCAATCTTGTCTCTAAAATGTTCTGACAACACATATCAACCTAAGGAATCATCTCTCCCTATCCCAGTTTTGCCCCTACCAAGTTAAATTTCACATTGTGAAGCTCTGGCCTTGTTTTCCATTTTTAAAACCTCCCAATGGCTCTCTATTGTCCTCAAGATAAGGAATAAACTCCTTAGGATGATGTTCCATCCATCCATGAACTAATCATCATTTCCTCTCCAAATTCCTTTCTCTTTCTTTCTCTTTCCAACTAAAATGAACAACTTTGCAGTTATCCAAAATAACCCAAATCATTTTATATCACCATGCCTTTGCCTACAGTCAACCCTCTTTCTGAAAGGTCCCTTAACGCCTTTTGGGTACCCCAAAACTCTACTCTTTTTCAAAGTCAGTTCAAGCATCTGTCTGTAAAACTCCTGGAGCATCTTCCTGCTCCTCCACAAAGCAGGGTTGATGATTCGCTTCTTTGTGCATAACTAGATTCGAGTGAACTATCAGGCTCTATGTTGGCACCTATCACAGGATTTTGTAATCAGTTGTTTGTATGTATGCTTCCATGTTTTATCTTATTGCCCCTGTTCCTGGCACAGTATGCAGAGAGATATAGGAGGTGCTCCATAAATGTTTGGGCTTCCTGTTGGCTCAGACATTAAAGAATCCATCTGCAATGCAGGAGACCTGGGCTTGATCCCTGGGTTGGGGAGATCCCCTGGAGGAGGGCATAGCAACCCACTCCAGTATTCTTGCCTGGAGAATCCCCATGAACAAGAGGAGCCTGGCAGGCTACAGTCCATGCAGTCACAAAGAGTCAGACATGACTGAATGACTAAGCACACATACCATAAATGTTTACCATGTGATCAATGAATGCATGAATACCCATTTAATAGATGGGGATTATAAGCTAACATGTTGTTAGTCACTCAGTCATGTCTGACTCTTTGTGACCCCATGGACTGTAGCATGGCAGGCTCCTCTGTCCATGGGATTCTCCAGGCAAGAATACTAGAATGGGTTGCCATTTCCTTCTCCATATAAGCAAACATATGGGTAACTATTAAAACAGAAATTCATTGATTTTTCTCAAGGTCACAGCCATCTGAAGATAAAATATTATCTTCTCTGGTACCCTATTCTAACTAATATTAATGTAAGATTATCAAGGATCTCAAACATATGATCTGGGTATATAATAACATAGTTATTTAGGCTCTTAGCCTAATGAGAATAAAAAGATTTATTCATGTTAGCAAAATTCCAGTGCCATCTCTTCTGCACCTGAGCAAGACTTGTGATCTTGCACATTCTAGTTGTTGCCCACTTTGCATCCCCCTCTTCAGTCCTGCATCTTTAAAAATAAAATAGCAAGATGAAACAAAGGGAAATTCCAGTGTTTTTGAGGCAAATATGGATGCTTTGGATAATGAATTACCTTAATCACTCCAGACTCAGTCCTCTGAATACCTCTTACATAGTAAGAAATGCAATGACCAAATCTAAAGAACTTCATTGAGACATAGGATGAAAGGTTATGATTTTGAAGAATAAAATCTAAACAAAGGCTTGAAAAAGAAATAAAAATGAATCTGGCACCTAATTCACTAATTTTATAATTGAATGCCTATCTTAAGTGTTATTTTTGATCATTTTTTCACAAATTCATACAACAATATAGGAGGTTTTCAAAAACTGCTGTGGACATTGTGTGGGTTATAATGCAAATATATCTACAGATAGAAATATTTTTAAACAAATATATTTGAAGAAAGAAATATTTTAATAACAACTCCCAAGTTTATAATTTAAGGTCTCATTATTAGTATAGATAAGTGCAATCAGAGCTCATGGAATTGCCTTGATTCAGTCTTAAAAATCAGTTCGATATGGAAACAAAGATTTTATTTTGTAACAATGTTGTGATGGACCATAAACACTGTGAGCAATGCAATAATAGGATTTAGCCTCTGCCTTCAGATGCTTAGTGTCTAACGGCAATGGTAAGACATTTACATAAATAAAGCCTATGATTCATGCTAAAGGAGAGATCAAGATGATAAAGTACATAGAGAAATTCCCCACCTAAAGGAAATCAAGGGCTTTCCTGATCTCTCTGTTGGTAAAGAATCCACATGCAATCTGGGAGACCAAGGTTCGATCCCTAGGTTGGGAAGATCCCCTAGAAAAAGGAAAGGCTACTCACTCCAGTATCCTGGCCTAGAGAATGCCATGGACTGTATAGTCCATGGGGTCACAAAGAGTCGGACATGACTGAGTGACTTTCACTTCAGAGGAAATCAAGAACCACTTTATAGAGAGGAGTTGCTTTCAGGAACAAATAGCATAATTTATATATAATAAAGCACTTTGAAACCACAAAATCCTGCTCCAATATTAGATGATTTTTTCCCAAGAGCCAAATGGAACAGGTTGCACTCTAAAGCACGCATCAAGGATAGCGGTATTAGACACTTTTGGAGGTAAAAACATAGGTCCACTGCTGCTGCTAAGGGCACACAAATCAGAAAAATACACATTACACTCCAGACAAAGAGATGCCAGAAGGAGTAGGTCGTCCTGGAGGAAGAGCTGCGAGCAGAAGCTAGTTTGGAGACCCGAGTTGCACTGAGGCCCTAAGCAGTAAGACTTGTACTTCTTCACTCTTTGTCTCCACCCTTTAACTTGACTCTTCACAGGGCTCCTCTCCCTGTCACTACAGAACTTCATGAGCTTTCTTTCTACCCAGCATATGTTTTCTCTCTCTGCTCTGTGAGCATTTCTCCTTCTACTTGCTCTTACCCAACTTGGTCTCAGTCTCTACATTAGGGCTGCCTGCTCACATATGTCTTTTTCAAGCCAGGTCATGTCAAATATCCCTGTGGAGCTTAAGGATGGGCTGCCCTAGAATGAGGTGCCCAACCATTGTCCAGTCAGCTTTGATCAAAGGGAAAGGGTCAAGTGGCTCAAAAATATGACTGTTTGGTCTTTCTCTTCCATTCACACATTTATTTATTCATTCTTCACCTGTTGTTTCATGTATTAGATGATACAATGTGAACAAGACTTCTTGTTAAAAAAAGTCCCTGTCTTTACCACTCTTTCATTCTTATTTGGAAAGACAATAATAAAAATAAGAAAACAAGCAAGATAAATTCAGCTGGTGCTAAATGCTACAGAAATACTACTAATAATATAATACTAAATAAGAATAACTGGAAGTGGGGAAAAAGAGATGCTAATTTTGGCTGGGTGGTTACATAAGGAAGTGGTATTCAATAAGTAAAGGAATAGAATGAGTAGTGTGGTTCAGTAATGTATTATAACTACCAGCAACATGTATCTGCTAAGTCATCATACCAGTTCTCCTCCCAACCAAGATTAAATGAGTATATCAAGCTTAAAATGTACATACAAGTTATTATAAGCAACGAAGAATCAACTTACAAACATGTAGAATCACAAATCCAATACAATACAGAGATATTCTAGTGATAGTAAGAAATAATGGCAATCGGCTAAGATTCCTATTCCACAGGATTGTTAACAGGTTAAAAGCCAGTATAATATCAAGCATGTAAAAGCAAATTTAGATATGGGGGATCATAATCTTTACTATTAATAAAGTAGAATGAAGGGAAGGACACTGAATCCCAAGCCAAGCAGATACCACCAATTCCACTTTTTAGAAATTCTGAGTAACCCAAAAATGCTTATAATATTTCCCTGGTGGCTCAGATAGTAAAGAATCCACCTGCAATGTGGGAGATCCAGGTTAAATCCCTGAGTTGAGAAGATCCCCTGGAGAAGAGATTGCCCACCCACTCTAGTATTCTGGCCTGGAGAATCCCATGGATGGGGGCAGGCTACAGTCCATAGTATTGCAAAGAGTCAGACATGACTGAGTGATTAAGCACAGCATATCAGTAAGTTATTTAACTTTTCTAAAATCCAGCTTTTTCACTGGTAAAATTTATGATTGAAAGAGATGGTGTATATAAAATTTGGGGCACAAAATAAGAACTCAATGATCTTAGTCCTCTTTCAAGATAGAATAATTTTCTATATATACAATTGATTATAGTAGAAACAGAAATAATGTGCTTTGAGTTCAGTATAATTTATGGTTTAGAACTTTAAGTGAACAGAGCAAGTGCATATTATTTACTTGATGTATGAAATGGCTGCCTTAGAGTTATTAATATATTTTAAAATACATGTTTCAGAAATAAAAAAGCTATTATAAAAATTGCTATTATACTGACAGGATAATTGACTGTTTAAAATATGATCCATCTGCTATTTGTATTTCACAAAGTAATGTAAGCAATTACATTATATTCATTGGTTAATCTTATTCTAATCATTGGCTAAATCTCATTTTCTCATCTAAACCAGAATTAAGTTATACAAACACAAAAAGGAAACTCAATAATGTCAAGTTTCAGTCTCTTTTTGGCTGAGAACTTGTGATAAATATTATTTAATTCAGTAGTTGGAGATGGTATTCTGCGACCATAAAAATGCAGTTCAAAAAATTGAATGATATTATTTTCAAATATAACTGAGTCACAAAATGTTAGAACCATAATGACTCGCCCTTGATTAGAACTTACACCATGATGACCTCAAGAAGATAAAATTTGGAAGCAGAAGATAAAATTCCTTCCTAAGACTAAAATTTAAGGGCTTCCCTTGGGACTCAGATGGTAAAGAATTTGCCTGGAATGTGGGAGACCTGGGTTTGATTCCTGGGTTGGGAAGATCCCCTGGAGAAGGAAATGGCCACCCACTCCAGTATTCTCACCTGGAGAATTCCATGAACAAAAAGCCTGGTCGACTGTAGTCCATAGGGTTACAAAGAGTCAGGCACGACTGAGCGACTAACAACAAATCTAAAATTTACTAGCTGTGTAATTCTGGGAAGCTACTTAAACTTTCTGAGCCTCAGAACTCTCATTTATAAAAATGTCTACCCTACTTTCTTCACAAGGCTATTCTGAGGAACAAATGAGATAATGCACATAGAAGCACTCAGAAAACTCTGAAACACTAAAATAGAAAGGAGGAAACAAGGCAGAGATAGTGGCTCTTTTACTTGAGCTCCCATGGAAGGCTATTCACTGCAGTCCAGGGTATTATAATCACCTGTGCTCATAGTCTGAGAGGGATACTATAGCAGGAGGAGGGTAGAAATCCGGAGTCTGTACAGCTCTGGACTAAACCATCTGCTCTCAGCAGCCAGGAAAATCTGGGTTGAAATCAATTATTTAACCAGAAACAGTGTTGTTTGGTGATGTTCTGTCTTGTCCAACTTCTACAAGAAGACTCACAAAGAGATATACAGGAAAAAAAGAGCAGCTAACAAAGAGGTTCTCCTGGCTGAGGGGTTAACATCTCTGCTTCAGGAAGGTGACGAAAGGGGTAAGCTTATAGTTTTTCCATCCCAGCCAATAGACAAGTTTAGTGGCTCCAGAGTAGTCCATTGTTCACTATAAAAATCCTGAACAAGAATGAGAAATTGGTCCAAGGTTCCAGTAGTAAAGAACTCTTACATTTATAGGCTAAGATAAATTGGTCAGGCTTAGTGGCAGATGTTGTCTCCAAGCAATATGTGTGTGTTCTGATGTTACAGAAGTCTCTTCAACCTCATATAAGTCCTCTCTCCCCACTTCCTTCTCCAAGAACCAAAGTTTGTATTGAAAACTCATCCCTATTCCTTGATTTGAGTTTGAATAGTCAGATTTCTATGGTATTAATACCAAGTAAGCAGGACGTACTCAAATGCACTCTCTGGATGAAAGGGCAAGCTAATTATCACACCTGTTGTTTTGCACTGGCAAAAGATTTCAAATATCTTCCTCCATTCGACTCAAAAAACAAACAGAAACCATCTGAGGCAGAGCCACTGTTCACATACTGCATTTGTGTGCACCCATCACTGTTCGTACTTCTAACAAGGAGTGTTTGCCAACATTTTCAGATTCAGCAGCAAGGCTCTTCTTGACAGACCATGAAAAGGGTCCGCAGAGGAAATCCATCATTTGATCAAGGCTAATGGGCAAATGAAAACTCTCTGGGCAGGATCCTCTTTCCTTCACTTAGATTTCAGAACAGAAAGCGCACACAAAACAGAAAGCAGATTATCTCTCCGTGCAATTAGCAACTCTAAAAGTGCTTGTGGTTTTAAGACTTTGGCAGAACTTGATGAAAACATCATCAGCATCATAATACACTTGTACAAGCTCTAATTTCAGTGGCTCTTTTGTCCCACATGATGCATGATGAAATTTATGAAGGTCTGTTTTCCCCCCTCAGGCTCATTTCTTTTTTTTTTTTTTTCCACAGAGCCAATCTGCATCACTTAAATCCAAACTATTATATTAGCCATCCTTTTCACTAGACTAGAGAACTTCTTTTTAATTGTCCATATCATGGCCACCATGCATCAAAGGTAGGATCATTATTTTCCACTTACTTTCTCTTCTAGAGACCCAGATTCATATAGGAAGAGTTTTTAGGATTAGGAAGAGGAGACAGAGACTGGGAGCAGATTTCATCAGCAGCAATTTGATCTGGGTCTTTGACTAAACCAAGCCTGGGACACTTCATATAATACCATATTCAGGGTTCAGTCTGACTTGTTTTCCTTACTTACCTAGGCTAGACTAAATGGGACCTGACCTAGAGACTTGGGTATCCAAGGAAAGTTGCCTGAATAATTTTGCAGCTTTATTATTAAAGCAATATAATGTTAGTTTCCTGGGGCACTTGTAGTCTCACTTAAAACATGTGTAAAGTGCTTTATTGGAGATTATAGCACTATTGGGAGAGCGAGCAAAAGCGATCATTTATATGATAATTTGAGATGATAATTTAGGAATGATTCATTCTTATAAATGTTCCACACTGTGTGTAAGTTTATTACTTACAGAGGTCCCATCCAGGAAGTAATGCCTTTTATAAAGCAATCTTTAATTTCCTTTTGTGTTTTCTATATTGGTAGAGTGGCATATTAAACAGTGCGTTTTTAAGGAGTGAGGTCTGCCACAGCTGCCTTTCCTGCCATTTCTCTGCTCCATGCTCTCTGCCTCATTCACACAGACTAGGGTAACTGGCATGGGCACATTACTAAAGCAAGAGGGGGATACTGTGGAGGGAATTCAAGTGTGGAATGGGGGTCTGACTAGATGAATCCTAACTTTCTTTCCCACTCTGACTTTCCCCTGCCCTAAACAGGAGTTGTAAATAATTTCTGGCTGCAAAGATGTGCAGAGATCCAAATCAAAACAGAATTTTGTGGTATGTCATTGGACAGAAAAAAAGATAATAACTGTGGCTATAGGTCAAACAAGAAGGCTAAGGATGTACTATTTTAGTCAACATTTTATTTCAGCTTAAAATAAATCCTGGGTTTTTAATAGTCAGTTTTTGAAGGCAGTCTCTTATGTTATGATCTTTCTCAGAAGAAGAGGGGAAGGCAGGAAGTTTCTAAAATCATGAAGATGAAAATAATTATTTCTACTAACAAAATAAGTAGAGGGCTGACAAAAGGTAAAATTGATACAAGGTAAAGGTGGCTAAAGATCTTATCCTATTTTTTTCAGGTAGGTAGATAAAAATATATTTTCTCTAAACATTTTTCTTCTCAATGTTTTTCTGGTAGCCTAAGTTATATGTGATTGCATGCCCTTTACCTTCGCAAAAGATAACAATTACTAAGATGTTATTGAATATTATTTTCTGTTTGTATGTATATTTTGTGTTAGAGTTTTTAATTTTTGTAGTCAAATATGCCAGTCTTTTCCCTTATCATTTTCCTTATGGTTTCAGGGTTAGATGTCAAGATTATAAAATTATTCTCCTAAACTACTCTAAGACAATATTTTTTTTGATTTAGAATTTTAATCTACCTAAAATTTGTTTTGAATTATATAAAAGGAATATTCTTTTTTTCCAAATGGGTATAATAAGATAGTCTCTTCTTCCTCATTGCTTTGAAATGCCATGATTATTGGGATGAAGGATATCTGTATTTTTATATACAGGATATACAGAATTTGTATCCTATTCTGCTCCATTGGTCTATTTATCTTTTCTTCTACTGATACTGTATGGGTGTTAATTTCTCAAGATATTATAGTACTTTTTCTGTCTACTAGGGAAAATTTTTAACCATTCTTGACAGATAACTCCTAGTAAATTTTCTAACAGAGATGAACTATCCCAGGTTGAGCCAAAGCCTGGGAATAGTTAGGAAATAGAGGGTAGAAAAAAAGAGCCCTGGGGTCCAAGGCTCTTTCTCCCTTAATAAACAGAATTTAGTGGGTTGAATATATTTGCCAGTGATCTTTCTGTGGGAGGTGTCAGGGAGTTTACCTGACCCGCTAGGAGATAGCAGGTGGCAGAGCACCTGCTCAGGCAGGAAAGTATTCCCGACCAGGTTCAGTTCCTGCCTCTAAGGGCACACAGCAGAACAGGGAAAGACACCGGGAGAGAAAAGGTCTCATTCCAGCTGGAAGCTGAATGAGAGGTCAGAAGCCCGGCCACTAAAACCAGAGGTTAAAAACAGAAGAGCTTTATCAACAAATGAATCATTTAACTAATGGACTGAATGATTTTCAGGAAACTGTGGGCAGGGAGATGGCAGAAAGTAACTAGAACTCTGTCAGTAGAGTGTGTTAGCAAACCACAAATGAAGCCTCTTCATTTACTCCTCACCACATATGAGTTTATAAAAGCAAAATTTTGGTCTTTAAGGGATCCTTATTAAAAATAATGTTATTTATTGATGTTTATTATGTACAAGAAACACACAAACATAAGTGTGTGAGCACACATATTTAATTTTAGAATTTATCATTTTATTTTATGTATCTATATATCGTGTGTGTGTGTATGTGTGTGTATATACCTTCATTTGGGTAGCTCCAATTGAAGATGCTGAGGCTCAGCAACCCAGCATCATCACACTACTTAGAGGACCATAGGTTATTATCGCACTCCTCCAGACCTCAGGCTCCTCACAGAGAAAACACAAGCATCTATGCAAAGCACTCTCAATTTATGAGATAATGGATACAAAACATGTGGCACAGAGCCTGGCACACACAAAAAAGAGCTCAACAGCTAATAACTGTTCAGGTCATACAACTATTAGATGACCACACAGAGTCTATGTGAGTAGAATGAGTCCCTCTTGGGCTCACATCAAATAAATACTTATTAGGTTGGGATTTTTAACCATCTCCTGCAGGATAAAAAGGTACTTTAGTAGAAAGAAAGGTAAATATTTACATAAAAACAAAATTATTTAAAATATAAGCTCACTGTGAAATACATGTAATAAGTTTTTACTCCAACATTTCAACAGCTCAGCTTTCATCTTCTAAGCCCTCCAGTCAGGTAAGCAGATTTCCAGACCCCAGATTTCTGAGAGAAGCACTAAAAATTACTCAGTTTTGCCCATACACTTGGTTCCACCCAAGGCTACATTCACACTCGGAAGCCTGTGCTGATCCAAAGGGATACTGTCTCTGCAGCCTACAGAGCAACGCCTTCTCTTTCCAGATGGACCATGTTGATGGCTCAGAGGTGGCCTGTACATTCCAGAGCTCAGACACAGCTCTTTCAGCTAACCAGGCCAGGACCCATTTGCATCTGTAAAGGATCTGTGTGAGGCCATTTGGAAGGGTCTGAGCTGGTCATCTCAGAACATTCTAGTAAGCATTCAATAAGCACTTGCTGGTTAACTGATTGAAATGGCAGGGCGAGGTGAAAGCTTGGGCTCAGAACTTCATTCTGCCATTCTCTAAAGCAAGAGGCCTAAAGACATTCCAAACAGTTTGAATTGTTTGTTTCAAGGTGTGAATCTTCCTAATGACCTTCTTAGAAAGCCACAAAGAGATGGGATCAAGTCAGATCTGTTTGCATATCAGCACACTAAAACTGACTGGCCCAAAAGAGTGACTGACAGTGAGAGGAAAGGCTTGGCATGAGATTAAAGTGATTGAGATTTAGGAAGTTTTCACAGAGAAATTCCATCTACCCGTTTTCCTTCTTCCTCTTCTTTCTCTCGTTTAGTGCTAGGTCTTAATGACAGATGGGAGGAAAGAAGGGAGAATGGACTTTTCAAGAAGAGTTGGTGTGACAATTTTATCTGTCCTTTTGTCCCTCCCCTCTCTTCTCCCCCTCGTAGTAAACACATTATGCTACTCAAGTGGAACATGAACTTGGTTGACGTTGGGTTTAAGAAAAGGAGGAGTTTTCAAATTTTCAATTTTCAAAAAGGGATACTTTTCTATGTTTTATATCTACAACTTCAGTTTCTGTCATAACAAAACAGATAACATAATCAATCACATGAAAATATGTTTTGTAAAATTAAAAGAATTGCCCATTGTCCCACTACTTAGACATAAGAGCTGACATTGATTGAGAACTTTCTACATTCTAGGCACTTTAGCAAGAGCTTTATGCATTAGCTTGTTTACTTCTCACAACAACACCCTGAAGTAAGCACTGTTATCTCCCATCTACAGTTGAAATTAAGGCACAGAGTAGTTGAGTAACTTGCCCAGAGTCACAAAGCTTGTATTGGCAAAAACAGTACTCGAGGCCAGAAGTCTGATTCTGATGTCCATACTCTCAGCCACCCTACTCTGATCTAATACTTTAATTATGCTTTAAAATAAAGTTAAACCCATAGTACAATTAAATGTTTGGAGCAGGACTCATACACTTTTTCCCCCAAACAAGGGAGATTTCCTAGACCCTATCTGAATGAAAGAAAAAACATATCTATTAACTTTATGTCCAAATTTCTATGATGTTGCATGAGTCACTCTAAAACAAAGACCATAAGATTAGTAACTGAAAGTAAATTACTTCAAAATTTTGCCTAGGAAACGTTAAAAAGTGGTATGATCTAGAATGGAGAAGAGGCTGATGTCTCATAACTCCCTTTTGATGGGACTTTTTAATTTTAATTTTAGTCTTTGAATTGCATGACTACCAGGATTTCCCTTCCTGCTTTCCCTTCTTCAGAGCTCACTTTTTTCCTAGAACCTTCAGCTCTACCCAGGGAGCTCTAAGGTATGCAAATGGAGCTTATGGACTTGCTTCCTCCAAAAATGTTTCCTGTGCTCAGCCCTGGACCTCCCTTGGGGAGGAAGCATTCCCTGTCCTCCTTGCTTTAGACCAGTTTTCCCATGGAAACTCACTATGAAGAAAGCAGCCCTCAGCCAGAGCTTCCCATGAGTATCACAAAGAAGTCACCCAGCATGCATTTATACAGTAGACCCTTGGATCCACATGCAACTTAGTCAGCCTTCCTTATCTGAGATTGCTCCACACTCCCAGGTTCAATCAACCACGGACCGTGTGTTAATAGTATCATATTTACTATTGAAAAATACCCACAGATAAGTGGATCCACCACAGTTCCAATCCCTGCTTTCAGGAATCAACTATAATAAAATGTCTGTATCAAGGGCTGAAGGGCAGCTTGGCCTCAAAGGAGAATGCTGGTACCTAGATGCTAAGTTTGACTTTAAGGCACCACCCATTCCTGCTATAGGCAAACCCTTTAACTTCTTTGGTCATAATCATTACTCTCAAAAATGAAGGCTTGGACTCAAACAGTGCCTTCCTGTGACATCCAAGGCTCTGATGTACAGGATCAGGTGCCAGTCGACAGGCTGACAAAATCAGACCTAGCCTTTCCCAATGTCCTAGCTTCATTCAGAACAATTCTGCCTTTATCTTTTTATATTTGAAAATTCTATATAAACTTTGCTTGAAAAAGATTCTGCAGCTAAATTTTTTTAATTACTGGATTACATTATTCCTAAAGTCTGTTTCAGCCCTATGTGATTTCTTGAAATAATAACCCAACTGAAGTTTGTATATTTCTGTGCAAGACCAAGAGAGTGCATCACCACCACATCTGTACTATATATTGTATTCTAGAAGCCTTTATTTATTTATTTTGGCCTTTTGCTTTCACTAGCCACATTTATGAAGGGTCTGAATTATCTTAATCACACCAGCAGCTATAGATCTGGTTCAGGCTACATAATGTGTGATCTCTTACTCCTAGCCCTCTAGTAAAGCATTTCCAAAGGCATAGCTTGACAGCATTATTTCAGACTCTGGAAAACCAGGAATTCTAAGTGGAATACAAAAGTAATACTGATGAGCCTCTGCCTCCCCCAAAGGACTGATCACATCTGGTTTCCTAGACAGACGTTCACTGAGGACACAGACATCATTTAATGTTTATGTTTATCTCAGACTCTCCTAAGAAATGATACAGATGTGAAATGCATCAGAATTAGAACTTGACACTCAGATTGCTGGAAAGGGATGGTTGGATTTATAATTATCATGTCATGCTGGCATCAGCCATGAAATATTTCATGATGGTCTATATTTTTCATAAAAACAGATATTTAGTAGGGAAGAACATTTTTAAAAGTATAATGTTTGTCAGCCTAAAATCTAGGAAATAATAGAGTCTATTTATAATCTATATGCTTTTTTTTCTTTTCTTTTCTTTTCTTTTGGTAAATTCATTGTTCATGCCTACATATTTTGTTTCATTTAAGTCACTCCCAACTTGTGGTACATAGACCATCTATATTAGTATCGTGGTGGAGAGGTACTTTAGAAAAGCGGAAGTTTATGGTGAATCAGAACCTCTGCAAGAAGAAACTGTATTGTTAGCATGCTTTCTGGGGCTTCTAAAGCACAGTAAAGTTATTTTACTTTGTGCATGATTCTTTTGCTGTAATATGGCCTGGGAATACATCATTTGTATATTCCAAATGTTTTGGCCACCAAAGGTATGAGGTTGGCAAGTCCCCTGGCCATTTAATTTAATTTTTTAATGAATTAGGGACAGTGGAGTAGGATTGAGGTGGAGGTGCTACAGATTATCTCTAAGGTCCCTGCCAATTCAAACATGCTACTCTTAATGCTGTTAATATTTGGGATCTCTTCAAGAAAATTAGAGATATCAAAGGAACATTTCATGCAAAGATGAGCTCAATAAAGGACAGAAATGGTCTGGACCTAACAGAAGCAGAAGATATTAAGAAGAGGTAGCAAGAATACACTGAAGAACTATACAAAAAGATCTTCATGATGCAGATAATCATGATGGTGTGATCACTCACCTAGAGTCAGACATCTTGGAATGTGAAGTCAAATGGGCCTTAAGAAGTATCACTATGAACAAAGCTAGTGGAGGTGATGGAATTCCAGTTGAGCTATTACAAATCCTAAAAGATGATGCTGTGAAAGTGCTACACTCAATACGCCAGCAAATTTGGAAAACTCAGCTGTGGCCACAGGACTGGAAAAGGTCAGTTTTCATTCCAATCCCAAAGAAAGGCAATGCCAAAGAATGCTCAAACTACTGCACAATTGCACTCATCTCACACACTAGCAAAGTAATGCTCAAAATTCTCCAAACCAGGCTTCAACAGTATGTGAACCTCGAACTTCTAGATATTCAAGCTGGGTATAGAAAAGGCAGAGGAACCAGAGATCAAATTGCCAACATCTATTAGATCATCAAAAAGTGAGAGAGTTCCAGAAAAACATCTACTTTTGCTTTATTGACTATGCCAAAGCCTTTAACTATGTGGATCACAACAAACTGGAAAATTCTTAATAGATGAGGATGCCAGACCACTTGACCTGCCTCCTGAGAAAGCTGTATGCAGGTCAGGAAGCAACAGTTAGAACTGGACATGGAACAACAGACTGGTTCCAATTGGGCAAGTAGTACATCAAGACTATATATTGTCACTCTCTTTATTTAACTTTTATGCAGAGTACATCATGAGAAATGCTGGACTGGATGAAGCACAAGCTAGAATCAAGATAGCCAGGCGAAATATCAATAACCTTAGATATGCAGATGGCACCACACTTATGGCAGAAAACAAAGAAGAACTAAAGAGCTTCTTGATGAAAGTGAAAGAGGAGAGTGAAAAAGTTGGCTTAAAACTCAACATTCAGAAAACTAATATCATAGCATCTGATCTCACCACTTTGTGGCAAATAGATGGGGAAGCAGTGGCTGACTTTAATTTGGGGGCTCCAAAGTCACTGCGGATGGTGACTACAGCCATGAAATTAAAAGAAACTTGCTCCTTGGAAGTAAAGTTATGACCAACCTAGACAGCATATCAAAAAGCAGAGACATTACTTTGCCAACAAAGTTCCATCTAGTCAAAGCTCTGTTTTATCCAGTAGTCATATATGGATGTAAGAGTTGGAAAGTTAGAAAAAAGTTAGAAAGTGAGAAAGCTGAATGCCAAAGGATTGATGCTTTTGAACTGTGGTGTTGGTAAAGACTCTTGAGAGTCCCTTGGACAGCATGGAGATCCAACCAATCCATCCTAAAGGAAATCAGTCCTGAATATTCATTGGAAGGACTGATGCTGAAGCTGAAACGCCAATACTTTGGCCACCTGATGCGAAGAACTGGCTCATTGAAAAAGACTCTGATGCTGGGAATTTTTGAAGGTGGGAGAAGGGGATGACAGAGAATGAGATGGTTGGATGGCATCACCAACTCAATCGACATGAGTTTGAGTAAACTCCAGGAGTTGGTGATGGACAGGGAAGCCTGGTGTGCTGTAGTCCAAGAGGTCACACAACTGAGTGACTGAACTGAACTTATGCTTAGAGGCCAGAGAAGCTTACTACTTTAGGTACTTTTCAGTTAGAGCTAATAGCCATTTTGCTGTTGCTGTTGCTAAGCTGCTTCAGTCTTGTCCAACTCTGTGCGACCCCATAGATGGCTGCTCACCAGGCTCCTCCGTTCCTGGGATTCTCCAGGCAAGAATACTGGAGTAGGTTGCCATTTCCTTTTCCTAATAGCCATTAAATTGCACATATTCAACTTGGATAAACAGAAACTTTTTAAATATTTATATACTTATTTATGATGTGTGAAATAGAAAATGATACATCTGGGAACAAGTTCCAGAAATGAGAAAGTATTTAATAAAGTAAGTGAAACTGCTTCCCTTGTGGCTCAGCTGGTAAAGAATCCACCTGCAGTGCAGACCTGGGTTTGATCCCTGGGTTAGGAAGATCCCCTGGAGAAGGGCAAGGCTACCTACTCCAGTATTCTGACCTAGAGAATTCCATAAACTGTATAGTTCATGGGGTCACAAAGAGTTGGACACAACTGAATGACTTTCACATAAGAATTCATATATCGCTCGACTCCTAGAGAGACAATCAAATGAAATATCTCAAAATTCACATTTAAGAGATACTGTGGAGTCTAGCCAGAGAATACTCCATCAAAAGACATGATTTGGTCCTTTATAAGTCTGCATTATTATTGGATCAGTTAAGGTTTTTGAACTTGCTTCTAAGTAGTTTTTTTATTTTTTTGAGTCACTGATCTGAATCTCCCCTCTGATATTTTCTCTAAAACTAGATGGTGACAAACTTTTACTGATTTTGACCACTAGTTAGTCCATGTCTGCAGTGTGTCATGCTGTACTTCCTGAAGTACTTTTAATCATCTTCTTTTTCCAGTGTCCCAGCCATTGACCCGTTGCACCAATGCCTGTGCCATCGCCATCTCCTCCCAAGGGGATACCCAGTTTCAATACATCTTCCTCTCTAAACCTCTAAAATGTAAATCTGATTGTCACTCTTCTGCCTAAAACTCTTTATGGGCTGCTCATGCCCTGTTGGGATAAAGTCTAAAGTCTTGAACATGACATGCTGGACCATTCATTACCTGGCTAAGCCTATATCTTTTGTACAGGCTTATCCCTAGATATGAAATTCCAATCATGCTAAGTTCTTAGATAACTATGAATTTGAAGATGCTGTTCCCTTCTTCTGGGATGCTCTCCTCCTTATGTACCCAATATGCCTGGCGTGTTTGATCAATAGTAGGAAGACCACTGAGGCGAGAGCAAAGAATGCAAGGGGGAGACTATTAGGAGATGAGCTGGGAGAAGGAAATAGAGAAGATCATGTAGCATCTTATACTCAGAGTCAGATGGAATGTCACTGGAAGGATTATAGCAAAAAGTAGCATCATCTGTTTTGTATTTCAGCACTGAGTTCACTATGGCTGCTGTGGTGAGAATGGTCAGCGGGAGTGGGGAAATGTGATAACAGCAGAAGCGGAGAGATCACTTAGGAAGAATTACACTAATTGGGGCAAGAAATTAGTGTAGAAACAGTAGAGATAGTGGGGAGTTACTAGACTGCATATATTGTGAGTCTCGAGCCTAGTATTTGCTGATGAATTCATGTAGAGTGTGGCAAAAGGAAGAAATCAAGGATGATCCCCAAATTTCGAGTCAGAGCAGTTGGAAAAGTGGAGTGTTCATTTTTTTGAAACACAACAAGTGAAACACACTTGCAGGGAATGGTAGCAAAATTAAAAGTTCAGTCTTGAGGGTGTTGAATTTGAGATGGCTATAAGACAGCCAAGTGGGAATGCACTATAGGCAGTTGGATGTATGAGACTGGAAATTAAGGGGGGGGGGGGGTGGTGGTGTATCTAAATAAATTAATTTGGAAGTTGTCAACATACATTATTTATTAGTGAGTATAGATATAAGAAAGAAATGCCAGCACATAAAAACACTGAAAAAGTGAGATGAATGAATGAGTGAATGAATGAGTTATACTGATTGAGATGCCAACTTGCAGAGAAAAGTAAATAGTATAAAAGTCTCATGTCAGTAACATTCACAGGATTTCATTCTTTACCTTCTTCTCTAAAGGAAAACTTGTTGGCAACTCTCATTTTCTAGAATATACCACTAATGAATATAGACATAGTGAATACAAATATATTTTTTAATATATCAAATTACTGATGCCTTCTTATTCTATAGTGGCTATATATTTGCAAAAAGAAAAAAATCAATACATCAATATGATGAGGCTGTCGAGTTTTACATGTGGATATAACAGCTTCCCGGTGTAAAGAATCTGCCTGCAATGCAGGAGACCTGGGTTCAATCCCTGGGTCAGGAAGATATCCTGGAGGAGGAAATGGCAACCTATTCCAGTATTCTTACCTGGAGAATCCCATGGACAGAGAAGCTTGGAGGGTTACAGTCCATGGGTCACAAAGAGTAGGACACGAGTGAGTGACTATCACTTTCACTTCACTTTGATCACAGCTACAAGAGATGTTTGAACTCATTAAAAATTCCTCACATCCTCACATGATGGTTTCCAGTTTACAATGTGCTTTATCTTCATCATCTCTGACTTTGAGTCTCATGACATCCATACATTTGGCATACGGGCAATATTGTCCCCTACTTAAATGAACAAACTCGGGCTCAGGAGGCAAAGTCATTTGTGTGCTTAGATGAGTGAGTCCTCCTGGCTTGAATCCTAGTGGCCCAATGAGTGCCCCACTCCATTTCTGCATGTCACCTTCACGAGGATCTCAAGGTCTGCCCCATCCTTAGCTGCAGCCCAATAAAATTTTCACAGAGTGGGAAGAGGCATGATCCTACTTCCATTTCATAGAAAAGACAGAAAATAACTGGTCTTCAGTGGATACCATTTAGCAGCTCAGTTGCTCTGCATATGTTGTGGAACTGGGTTGAATCACCTGGAAGCACCCTCAGGCATAAGATCCCAGGCTTTCCAAAACAGTGCTGGGAAGGAGAAGAGTGACCCTGAAACGTGTCTGGACTCACCAACCACTTCACCACCTCACTCCCGTCACCTTTTGCCTCCTTCATGATCAGATTTGAACCCTCAGACGCCGAAACATACATCTGTCCCCCACTCAGATCTGATGTCTCTCCAGCAGTAGTCTCCCATCTTGGACACTTTCCCTTTAGGAACTAAGTTTCTAAGTCCTACCTACACATTCCCCCGCACCCAGATACAGATGACCTATTTCAACAGCTCCTCAATGACAATGCAGAATAAGAGCGTAAACCCCTGCTTTTGCACTTGCTACACCCGTAGCCCTTACCCATGTTATCTACGCTGCATGATGGTCATAAGCAGAAAGACATTATTTTACAAATGCAACAAACTCAGAATGACATGACTAAACCTCTACAGTCAGATATCTGCTATTAACTGGAAGAATTAAGATGTGAGTCTAAGTCCTCATTACTCCAAGATCCAAACTCTTTCCTAATCCTTAACTCTGCACTACTTCCTCCTCTCATTAGAACCCTGTTTCATTCTCTGTAAGACAACATCAACACAGTCTAGGTTATATCTATTTCTGCCCTCTGGATGAGGTTAATTTTTCTTGATTCTGCCTTAAACAATCCAACAAAATTTTCCATGGTCTTCTCCCTTCTTTGTCTCCACATCCCCGCTACCATCACCTTGGGGGGTGTTAAAACTTTGTTAGAATTGGTGAAGTCCAGGAATGAACCAAGTATCTTTACAACAGTGAGACTGAAAGGAACTTCCATATGTCTAAAAGACAGAAAATTCAATTTTGTATCAGGCTCCAATCTGTTTCTCAAACAGCTCCCATAAATCTGTACTAAAATCAAAGGAAATTATTTATAACAGAAGCTTTTTCAGTTAACACGTCCATCCCATTGTTTGCTTTAAACCAAGGTTTCTGTGTGGCGTATGGCTGAAAAGAAGAGAAGAGGGTCAGTGAGGTTTCTACCCTGAGGCTCAGTCTTCCCAAGTGTGCCTGCTGTTACTCTCTACACAGACGCCAGACATCATGGGGCACATGTAAAAGAAACAGGATTAGCCACACAGTCTCCAGCTACCTGCCTTAAATGGGCATCATGGGGAGGAGTTTAAGTCACTAGCTGGCATTCTCATGCTTTTTGCCCATAATGCACTTTTAGCACATCATAAAGGAGCTCCTCAGCCAGGTGGAAATCATTGCCTGCTGAATCAATTATGATTACAGGGCACTCTGGAATGTTCTGTTGATTGTGATGTTAATAGATACAAAGGTACACAATGTGCAGCTCAATAACCATTCCATTAACGTCCAGTTTAAAGTTTATTTCCAATATCATCATTACAAAGGAGAAAATGACCCTTAGGACACATTACTGGGGAAAGCATGCAGGCATCTGAAAGCCACTTGCCTCTCCCCAGCTTCATTCCTCACGAAATGAGCACGACACTGAGTTTGCACAGTCAGGCACACTGAATAATCAAAGGGAAAGTTTTGACTGAAATAAAATTGACATGCAAAGCATGAAAGTGGGGACAAAGTCACATTGTCATTTCTGTTACCAACACAGTGATAAAACAAACACACCATTCGCCATGAATCGCATTAAGACTCCCGAAGCAGAAATACTGGAGGTGCTGGAATACTACCGTGTCAGGAATTTCATGTAAATTTATTTGAATAAATTCATTTTCTGGACTGCCATGATTCTGTTTTACATGATTATTGCTAAGGTATTTCATCACTGGTTTTCATCTTTCCCTCTCTGCCTGAGCTATACTAACTGACCCTGTATATAATCTCCTTGGCTGCAATCGCCTCTTTTGTGTTGGCTCTGAAATGTTCCAAAGTTAAAATCCAGGGGGAAAGGGAATGACAGGAAAATCAAATGATGAAGCCTTAACTAAAACTCAGATGCTTAAATTCTAAAGGGATGGTAGTTTGATGACAAGAAATCTGTAGAAATACAAAAACAAGGTATAAAGACCTCAAGTTTTTAATTAGAGTCTGACACCAGCCTCAAAATTTCTACAGAGTACACAGTTATGAGCTCAGATTATATGACCTTTTAGCTACACTCTCTTCATCTGAACCAAGAGAACAGTTCCGGGTAAAAAGGGTTTGGTGAGCTGAGATTGGGGTTTATAGAGGACTCTGCATTAGAGTACAGTCAAGTGATAACTACTTATGGGCACTTTTCTGAGATGCAAATTATAGATAATTAACATCCATAAAGCATTACAGAATATAAATTGTTAAACAGAGGTAGATTGATCAGTCTTCTTAGGGATCTGATAGAGGTTCTCTTCATTCATTCATTTGTTCATTCATTCATTCAAGTAAGGAAACTTATCCAGGGGATACACGTCAATAGTAAGCCAAACAGCTGGTGAGGCAGAGATGAAAAGAAAAAGCTATGATTACAGTAGTTTGTTCATCGATCAGAAGAGAGAAGAGGGGAAGGAGTAAAGGAAGGGACCAAAATGAAACTGGTGGTATGTGAACTGTGTTTTCAACATGTATTGTCAATCTGTCAGGGGACAGAGTGGAGAAGGCTAGAGTCAGAGGGAGCATCCTGAACAGAGAGATGGCACAGAATGAGCATGTGCCCAGGGAATCTCACTTGATCTGAGGTATTCAGGGCTAGGCTGAAGCTGAGCACTAAGGAAAGACACCATCCTGGGGGTCTTGTGAGGCATGTTAAGGAGGGTGTACACTTTTCCTCTAAGTCAGTTCTTTTCAATTCTGGCTGTACCTCACCTTAGAGAAGCTTCTGAAATATACTCAGATCCCATTCTAAGAGATTCGAATTGCTGGATTTGGGGAAGATCTTGAAGAAGTCATTTTCAATGCTAACCAGGAGTAGCTGGAGCTGAGCACCACTCTACAGGGATAAAGTTATACTGAGAATGTTTGAGCAGAGAAAGGTCAAGGTCAGTATATGGTTTAGAAAGGTAAGTCTAGCAGATGTGGGAAGAAGTGATGGAGAGAGGTGGAAACCAAGTAGGAATCTAACATAGTCCCTTAGAACAGTGGTGTTCAAACCATGGTTCATCAAAACTTTAAGATTTTATGGAATTTCTGCAAGAGGTAAAAACACTTGCTTTCAACTTTTAAACAAGCATTTAATTACTGTCAAAAAGAATAAAAAACCTCAGTGAAACTACCAAAAGAGGCAAAAGACCTGTACTCCAAAAACTGTAAGACACAGATGAAAGAAATCAAAGATGACACAAACACGGAAAGATAAACCATGTTCTTGGATTGGAAGGATCAATGTACTACTCAAGGCAGTCTACGATTCTATATAATTTCTGAGATCTTTAATAGGTGAACAGCCTGGGATTATATGACAAGCTTTTTTTTTTTTTTTTAAAGGTGAGGGGGTGAACGAAAACATCACCAGGCTACAGGACATTTTAAATACTGTACAACCAAACCAGTACACACATTGAATGTTAAAAATAAATGGCCACTCATGACCCCACAGTTCCTTTTTTTTTTCTTTTTGGCTGTCATGTGGCTTGTGGGATCTCAGTTCTCCAACCAGGGACTGAACCCAGGCCATGCCAGTGAAAGCCAGAGTCCTAACCACTAGGCGATCAGGGAACCCCTCCAAATTTCAAATATTTGTGTTCCTCAAACTCTTTATCATATGTTGACTTTTTTTTTCTTGTATATTTACTCTCTTTTAAGTTGTGCCAAAATACATATAAATAAAATTTACCATTTTAACCATTTTTCACTGTACAATTTAGTGACGTTAAGTGTATTCTCATTGTCGTGCAACCAGTCTCTGGAGCTTTTTCATTTTGCAACTGACACTCTATTCCCATTAAACAACAACTCCATCCCCTGGCAACCACCACGCTTTCTGTATCTATGAGCTTGGCTACTCTGGATATCTCATTAAAGTGGTATCATACAAAATTCACCTTGCATCTGGACTATTTAACTTAACATAATGTCCTTGAGGTTTATTCATGTTACAGCATATGTCAGAATTACCTTTCTTGTGCAGGCTGAATAATCATACACATGCATAAACATTTCATCATCCATTTGTCTGTCGATGCGCATCTGGGTTGCTTTCACCTCTTGTCTATGGTAAACAGTGCTGCTTCGAACATGAAGATATCCACTTTCAGTTCTCTGGGATATGTATCCTGAAGTGGGATTGCAGGATTATATGGTAATTCTATTTTTACTCTTTTGAGGAATACATTGACTTTTAATAAATTAAAGCTGCACACTGGGAAATAAATGTATCCTTATAAAAGCAGTTTTATCTATTTTACAAAATAAAGTTCTACCTAAGAATTTATTGAAAAATTGAGGGGATAACTTGCTGCCTTGGACAGAGAGAGGGAGGAAGAGGGAGAGGAGGAACCATGCCCCGGTAAATTTGGCCTTTGCCTAAAAGTTACACATCAATAGAGAAGGTTCCTATCAGAAGTGGAGAACTGCCAGTAGCACTAGCAAGCAATTAGTTGGGACCAGAAAAGAACAAAGGCAACAAAAGGAAGCCATTATGCAAATATCTGGCCAGTAATTGCTTGCCCACCTTGAGTAGCCCTGGCAAAGAATAGAGGTGAGTAACTGACTTGAAGCTATTTGAATTCTGCAGACTAAATTGTTAGGCCTCTCTGTAATTGACAACAGACTTCTGCATAAGTTTTCCTTACCAGGCCTATTGTGTGTCTTCATCATGTTGGAGGAGAGTGTGAGAAGAATCAAGGATAATATCCTAATCACCAGCTTAGATGCATTAGCTGATATGACAGAGGCCTGGGAGTGGAAGTGTTAGCCATTCAGTCATGTCTGATTCTTTGTGACCCCATGGACTATAGCCTGCCAGGCTCCTCTGTCCATAGGATTCTCCAAGCAAGAATACTGGAATAAGTAACCATTTCCTTCTCCAAGAGATCTTCCTGACCCAGGGATCAAATCCAGTTCTCCTGCATTGAAGGCAGATTCTTCACTGTCTGAACCACCATGGAAGCCCGGCAGAGGCCTGGCATACAGGGCAAAAAGCAGGTTTAGCCAATCTGGAATAGGTTCTGTGTGTAGCCATAGGGCAACATGAAGCCAGAATGAAACATGCTTCAAGCTAGAATCATTTGTCCAAACCTTGTTTTGTGTGGATCACCTGCTATGTGCCTGAAATAGGTCTACTTGATGCAAAAGCTTTAGTGAATAGAACAAACATGATCCAAGTCCTTAGGGAGTTACTAGAGGATGTGACAGGAAAGTAACCAGCAATTATGACAACGAAAGGTCAACAAAAGTCTATGTTGGAACCCTGTGGGACACTGAGGGCAAGCCCCTGCTTGAGCTCTGGGTACTGGGAGGCCTTCCAGGGAATGCAGCACCTCACTAGAGCCTGAAGGATAAGGAGTCAGCTGGGGAAGAGGAGGAGGAAGTAGCATGTACAAAGGCCCTGTGGCTGTAGAGAGGCTGGTGTAGTGGGTAAACCACAGTAGTTCAGTAGGATGAATGTGAAGTGACTTGGACAATGAAGCTGGTGAGGCTCTCATACCAGTGAGCACCAAAGCCACCTGGAGGGCTTATTAAATCTTGGAGAGCTAGACCCATCCCCAGAGTTTATGATGTTTAACCTCTAGAGGATTTGCATTTCAAACAAGCTCCCATGTGATGCTGATGAAGCTGGCCTGGGGACGTACTGACAACCACTAACGTAGTGGAGGTTGGGGACAGGAGCACACTCCCAAAGTGGCCATTATAGTAAGATGTCAGCAGCCTGAACTAGAGGGTTATGAGTGGTGAAGGAGCAGTGTGGAGACTGCGGAACTCACAACTCTCAAGGATCCAGTGCGATGGAAGGCAATGATACGTTCTGAGTGTGGAGTCAGAAAAGTGTGCTATTCCCTGAGAAGGGAAAAAGAGGAAATGACTGGTGCAGAAAATGACATTTGTATCATGTGGATAGTCCTAATGGATCACAGAAGTAGGAAGTAATAATTAAATGGATGTTACTTCGAGTATGTATATTAAATGTATCCTGTATTTAGGAGCTAAAGGAAATTTTTCAATAGATCAGAGATGCCGGCTAAAGTCCTAGGAAGGTATAACCTAAGGATCAGAGACAGAGATTGAAGCTGTAGAAATGGCTCAGAGAGAACATGTAGATAAGAATAAGCTGAGAACAAAATCTGAAAAGGAAAACAAAATAAAACAAAGCAAATAAAAATAAACAATCAAATGATAATTTGAGGAAAGGGCAAAGAGTAAAGCCAAAAGGGAGATCAAAACAGTCAGAGAAGTAGTATCCAAGAAATGTCCAACTCTTTGCAACCCCATGTACTATACAGTCCATGAAATTCTCCAGACCAGAATACTGGAGTGGGTATTCGAGTATACCCACTTCTTCATATACTTCCTTCTCTGAGGGAACCAGAGATCAAACCCAGGTTTGATCAAACCCAGAGATCAAACCCAGGTCTCTCACATTGCAGGTGGATTCTTTACCAGCTGAGCCACAAGGGAAGCCCGAAGAAGGTGAAAGTGCCTCTGTAAATAGGACAGAGAAGAAAGGGGCATAGGCAGTCACCAGCCTTAGAAACAAGAAGTGCTGTGAGTTTATGGGCGAGTTTATGTGAGTTTCTGCTTTAGTTGCATGACAAGAGGGGCAACTGTATGTAGTACCAGGCTAATGAGACCATATTCTATGCAGTGAAAATTCTGTTGTGAATTGGAAATTCTACTTCTGATTATCTAGTTTAAGCACCTTAGTTCTAGGATCAGGGACATTTGAAAATGTTGTGTCTATGAGAAAGTAAATTCAAATGCTGATAAGTGAATATTGATGTTGCACATATATTGGTCTGAAAAGAAGAGAGTGCCTGTAACATAGTTCAGAGCCCGAGGACAAGAGTCCTCGCATGGAGGAGACCCAGAGTCATTTCAAGGCGGCTATGGTAGCCTTCTAGAGAAGCTCAGCTGGCTGGCTTGATGGCTATGACTCTGCTCACTTCCTCCTGAGGAGCATCTTGTTTCTGCTCTTTTTCTCTCATCTTCTCATCTTCAACACACCCTTATCTCTGACAACCCCTCCCTAATAGTCTCACCTTTCTGGGGCAAAGCAAACAGGAGTGCTGTTCCCTACTAAGTGTAAAAACTATCTAGGGGCAAGAGAGCTAGACCACAGCAGAGTCATGAAGCTGGAGCAGAGTGTGCAAGTAGCATGGAAAAAAGACCATGCCAGTCATGACCCAGAGAAATTACAAAATTAATTACAAAACACAAAAGACAATGCCACAAACAAAGGTTAGCTGAATCCTCATTCAATACAGAAGCATGCTGAAAGAAGAGATTAAACCTGGGGAAAGACACAATATAGCACACAACCATGAATATTTTATAGCGTATATCCAACAGCACTTTGAAATGTCTGAAATCCACATTACTCTTGCCTCATAACTGAAGCTTACCCTATGGTCTTAGTTCAGAAATTTAAGTATAAGTTTAAAAGTTTTATGAATATTTTAAAATGAACTAAAAAGTATAAATGAAACTCACAAGTTTGGGCTGGCAACATTTCATTTTTAAACTTAAAGAAATCCAGAAAATCTCATTTTAACTAATACCTGCTAGCATTCTCCTTACTATATCGTTCAGCTGATGATGATACTCATTTTGAAGTTATTTGCCTTCTTAGAAAGTCCAGAATCTGGTCATGTTGTTGGATGACTTATGTGATGCCAATTAACCAATTAATCTATCAGTCTCCTAGTTAGTAAAGTCACTCAGTTTGGTTAGATGATCTCTAAGGTCCTGGCTAGCCTAAGAACTCAGTTATGGCACATTACTGATAACTGTCATACAATAGGTGACCAGCAGAATTATAAGGTTGACGAACACTCAGATGTTATCAGACTCAACCCACTGTTTTTACTGACCAACAATAAAAATGGGCCTAAAAGATTTAATACCTTGACTACTGTCAAGTAGCTTTCTAAGACAAGATCCAGAACCAGATTTAGGACCAGTACTATTTCCGCTATAGCATATGTTTCTTACAGGGAGGTGAAGATGACACAAAGGATTTAACATGAAAACTCAGTGGTGAGTCAGATGTAAGAAAAGGCAGTGTATGGTGACAAATGGGATGAATTTTCCTGGAGAAAGACCTTTTGCTGCTGCTGAAGCTGCTAGGTCGCTTCATTCGTGTCTGACTCTGTGCGACCCCAGAGAAGACAGCCCACCAGGCTCCCCCGTCCCTGGGATTCTCCAGGCAAGAGCACTGGAGTGGGTTGCCATTTCCTTCTCCTTTTGACTAAGTTCTAAATAATTTGAAATGTATGGAATGGCTGAGGGGAAATAGATAATAAATTAAGAAAACCAAAAGACAAGAAAAATTGTGGGTGGGATATATTATTGCATGTTTAAAACTAATGTTTGTGTGTTTCAAATACCTTCAGACTCCTTTAAACCTCTAGTTGCAACAGTTTGTTCACTTGTTTTTAAAGGATTCATGGTTCAGGGCTATAATTAGCACTGTTTGTTTCTTACTTTCAGCAATGGAAACATTTTCTTTTAGTTGAGAATTTACATATAGGATCACCAAGGTGGAGACGAAAGTAAACGCCATTATCACTTCAGTTAGCATTAGTCCTTCAAAGTTTGTGCAGAAAACGTGTGTGCATCTTCATATTTTTCAGGTTTGCAAGTTGACTTATCAACAAATACTGAAAACAAAGAGACTATTCATAATTGCTGAGGTTAAACCAGGGAAAATCTAACATGAATGATTTCCTTCTGTGCTCTGGTATCTTATAAATACAATCCTTTAAAACCATACTTTCTTTTAAAGTTTAAATAAAAAGAGTGGGTCAGCAGTCATGGAATTCGTGTTGCTACTTAGCTTACTTAGCTTTCTGTGGCAGTTCCGAGTTCTCCTTTAAACAAAATTTAAATGTGGAGGTGGTAGGAGACCTGGAGAACACAAAGGGAGTAGGAGGACTTAAAAATATGGATTCATATTATAAAAATTCTAAACAAATGTGTTGAAATATATATTTTGAGGAGAAAAGATAGTCATAGGATATGAAGGCTCAAAGAGAAGTCAGAGTGAAATGGACAAGATAAGAAAATTAAATTCAAACTTCTAAAGGAAAACAACAAACAGCATAAATGCTCTGGGACAAATAGGACTTCCAAGAGATTTTTAACCCAAGCAAGATTTTACAGTTTCACCCACAGGCTGGTAAAAAATCATTCGCTCTTTCAAGACATAATGTTAAAATTGAAATGCTCGAATTTTTCTTATTCCCTTTTAAAACAACCCTAAACTTTATTTAGGGTTGGTTTCATAATCCCCATTTCAGAGATGGAAAAGTGAAAGAAGAGAGTAAGCTCTCGTGATGTGCCTATAGATTTATATAAAATCATTTGTGAAAACAATTTGATATAATCATTCCTTCAGCCCATTCCTTTCTCACTAGACCAGGCTGGAATGAATGACCACAGGAATAATTCTGTTTTCTTTCCTAGAGGGATTTTAGAACTAGATAGACATCTATCTCTCCCACTAGGGAAATGTGGCATGGGGCAGGGCTGTTGGTCATGTTTTATTTTTTTGTTTGTTTGCTTAGATATCAGCACTCTTTAAATTTGACTCTTAGTGTGCATATTATATCCTAAAAGGAATATAAAAACAAATAAGAATTATCCAAATTCTTATGATGCTTCTAATAGTGCTTGTTTTTAAAAATCACCATGTTATTCTAAAGAAACATTATTACTATTTTTTAATTATATGTTTTAAAAAATTCAAGAGTGAAAGTTTTAAAGTAACTTGAAAGGAAACCCATTGTCAAGAAGAAATTATCCTTGACCTTAAGAAAACATCATTCATGACATATTTTAAATGCATATATACCTGTAGAAAATTCAGATAGATTTTTCAATAAAATTACCATCATTTTACAGATAGCATTTGTAAATAAAAATAATAAATTTCATTTTATTTCCTATAGGTAATAAGTAAGGAAGCATAGGAAAAATTTTTAATCAATATCAAATTATGTTTCTATGTTTAGATTCTTTTCCACATTAAAAAGTCACCTTAAACTTGAGTTATATATATTAAATATATATAGCTCTTTGCATGTCAATCACACCTCAATAAAATCGTTTTAAAAATCAACACAAATAATACCATTTTTTTTACTTGTTTTGGTGGGGTTTTGCATCTAACCACCTCCACCACACCATCATCATCATCACCAGTCATTATCATAATTGTTGTTATTATGTGGGGCCCACTGTGTTTCAGATCCTACACTAAGATTTTCTTTATATGCATTATTTAATTCTATCCTCAGAACCCATCTGATCACATATGTATGCTGAACCATACTCCCTAATGCTATTCTGCATGCCTGTGTGCTAAGTCGCTTCGGTCATGTCCAACTCCTTATGACCCCATGGACTGTAACCTCCCAGGCCCCTCCATCCATGTGATTCTCTAGGCAATAATACTGGAGTGAGTTACCATGCCCTCCTCCAGGGGATCTTCCCTGAACCAGGGGTCGAACTCATGTCTCATGTCTCCTGCATTGGCAAATAGGTGTTGGTTTAGTTCCTAAGTCATGTCCATGGATGCCAGGTTCTTCCGTCCATGGGATTCTCCAGGCAAGAAAACTGGAGTGGGTTGCCATTTCCTTCCCCAGGAGATCTTCCCTACCCAGGAATCTAACTTGGAGATCCTGCATTGCAGGTGGATTCTTTACCAACTGAGCTATTAGGGAAGCCCTGGAAACTTGGCTCTTTACCACTAGTGCCGTCTGGGAAGCCCCAGTGCTATTCTAACCTCACCCTATTTTTAGAGACAGACTGACCAAAAACACAGCTAACAAGACTCGTCTTGCAATGAGGGAGCCTCATTCTTGCATTCAGAAAACAAGCATGGAGAGTTCTGACATTTTCCCTCACTCTCTTCATGCCTTTCTCACTTGAAACTCCCAACTGAGAAACAGGGAGGTTAAGAGAAGGGCTTCCCTGGTGGCTCAGAGGTTAAAGCGTCTGCCTCCAATGTGGGAGACCCAGGTTCGATCCCTGGATTGGGAAGATCCCCTGGAGAAGAAAATGGCAATCCACTCCAGTATTCTTGCCTGGAGAATCTCATGGACAGAGAAGCCTAGTGAGTTACAGTCCATGGGGTCGCAAAGAGTCGGACACGACTGAGCGACTTCACCTTCACCTGAGAAGGTAATCTGACTGACTGACAAACAGAAACCTCTTTTGTAAAATTAAGGTTACTGAAAGAAAATTTAAAAAGAGGTTTGGAACAATCTCAATGCCCCTGACACTTTACAATCTTCCTAATGTTTTATAGCCTTCCCTTTACATATTTTTGTTCTCTTATGAATTTTTAGTTTCAGATAGAGAAAAGGCAAAGAGAATAAAAAGTGTAATTTGAATTGAGATGTCTCCAAAAGAAAGACATGTGTGCTATGTGGCAAACACTCTCACACATACTATTTCCTTTAGATTTTTGGTGAGTTATTTTCTCCAGAGTTTGGATAAGAAATTGGGGCTAGCAAGGATAAATGACTTCTCTATGAATACACAGCCAGTGATGAGCTGAACTGGGATTAAAACCTAACTCTGATTCTAAAGTCTATGTCCTAAAAAGATTCTATAACAAATAGGGTGAAATGCAATAGTCATTGTTAATTAATTCTGTCATCTAATACTTATTGCAAAGCTACCATGTATCAGACTCAGGTTAGGTGTGAGGACACAGAGTAAAGCATTACATGGCCTCTAGCATCAAAGAGTTTGAAGCCTTGTGAAGGAAGGAAGCAAGGTTAGACGGCTTCATGTACTACCCTCCACCCATTGCGGGTGTTACAGATATATTTAAAATATGGAAGTGTTCATATCTTTTAGAAATAAAAGGCAGAAGTTTCATGGATATCAAAATGCAGAGAACATAAGTATCCTCAAATAGCCTGCTCAAGGGGACAGAAGCCTAAAGAAACACCCAAAGTACTAAACGTGTCATCTTGGCTAAAGATCTCTGCCAGGTGGAATTATCCAAGATTTATAGGCTCTGAATACTAAGAGGGATGCAAAAGCACTTGAACTTGCAATCAAGTTGGGAGTAATGCAATAAATAAGACCACCTCTAAGACATTTCATTATGAAGATTTATTAGCATATGAAAGAAAAAATAGGCCCAAATGTAACTCCACTCGCAAAAGTCAAGCAAGAAAAGTTTAAAGTCAATTCACAACTATATATGGAAATAAGTGAATTTAATCACTATCATCTCCAAACCACATCTTTGTGTGTGTGTGTGTTCCAAGAGTCATTTTATTATTTTTAAATTAATTAATTTATTTTAATTGGAGGATAATTACTTTATAATATCATGGTGGTTTTTGCCACACATTCACATGAATTAGCCATGGGTGTACATGTGTTCCTCATCCTGAACCCCCCTCCCACCTTCTTACCCATCCCGACCCTCAGGGTCATCCCAGTGCACCAGCCCTGAGCACCCTGTCTCATGCATTGAACGTGGGCTGGCGATCTGTTACACATATGCTAATATACATGTTTCAATGCTATTCTCTCAAATCATCCCACCCTCACCTTCTCCCACAGAGTCCAAAAGACTGTTCTTTACATCTGTGTCTCTTTTGATGTCTCACATAAAGGGTCATTGTTACCATCTTTCTAAATTCCATATATATGCGTTCGTATACTGTTTTGGTATTTTTTTCTTTCTGACTTACTTCATTCTGTATAATAGGCTGCAGTTTCATCCACCTCATTAGAACTGATTCAAATGCATTCTTTTTAATGGCTGAGTAATACTCCATTGTGTATATGTACCACAGCTTTCTTACCCATTCGTCTGCTGATGGACATCTAGGTTGCTTCCATGTCCTGGCTATTGTAAACAATGCTGCGATGAACACTGGGGTACACGTGTCTCTCTCAGTTCTGTCCAAACCACATCTTTACTAGAGCTTCCAACCTCTTTCCTTGACCCAACAAACTGCTAAGAATACAAATTTGCATTTCTTGGATAATTTCACTGAGTCCAAGAGTCATTTTCTTGTGGGAGAAGTGGATGCCTTCTGTGTTTCATAGGCAGAACCATTTTTCTTTGAGGGGCACATGGAAGCCCTTTATATAAGAGAGTCTGTTTCTCCCCACTGCATGTTCTATCTCTCAACTGAGAGCAGATGAACCCTGGGGAAATGTTCTGACAAAATAAAAGGAACTATGGTCATCATTCACTGAGTATGAGCACATTCTAGGTACAATGGTAACAGCTGTAATATATGTATCATTCAGTCTTCACAGTAACCCTAGGATAAAGGTATTCTCATTGACTCTTTGTAGATAAAGACTCTGAACTTCCCATAGGGGAATGGTTACATAGGCTATGTTATATTCCTACATTTGCATATTATGCAGCCTTCAAAATGAGATTTTTAAACAATTTATGGACATGAGATTTTTAAATATAATTTTTGTTTATTTATTTATGGCTGCACTGGGTCTTCATTGTTGCACACAGGTTTTCTACCCATTTTTATTAAAGTTTTTCCCTTTAAAAATTTTATTTATTTATTTTAATTGGAGGCTAATTACTTTGCAATATTGTGGTGGATTGTGCCATATGTTCACATGAGTCAGCCACAGTGTACATGTGTCCCCCATCCTGAACCCACCTCCAACCTCCCTCCCCATCCCATCCCTCTGGGTTGTCCCAGTGCACCAGCTTGAGTGTCCTGTTTCATGCATCAAACTTGGACTGGTCATCTGTTTCACATTTGGTAATATACATGTTTCAATGCTATTCTCTCAAATCATCCCACCCTTGCCTTCTCCCGCAGAGTCCAAAAATCTGTTCTTTACATCTGTGTCTCTTTTGCTGTATCACATATAAGGTCGTCATCACTGTCTTTCTAAATTCCATATGTATGTATTAGTATACTGTATTGGTGTTTTTCTTTCTGACTTACTTCACTCTGTATAATAGGCTGCAGTTTCATCCACCTCATTAGAACTAATTCAAATGCATTCTTTTTAATAGCTAAGCAATATTCCATCATATATATGTACCACAGCTTTCTTATCCATTCGTCTGCCGATGGACATCTAGGTTGCTTCCATGTCTTAGCTATTGTAAACAGTGCTACAATGAACACTGAGGTACCCATGTCTCTTTCAATTCTGCTTTCCTTGGTGTATATGCCCAGCAGTGGGATTGCTGGGTGGTTCCCTGGTGGCTCAGACGGTAACGCGTCTGTCTACAATGAAGGAGACCTGGGTTCGATCCCTTGGTTGAAAAGATCCCCTGGAGAAGGAAATGGTAATCCACTCCAGTACTATTGCCTGGAAAATCTGGACAGAGGAGCCTGGTAGGCTACAGTCCATGGGGTCACAAAGAGTTGGACACGACTGAGCGCTTTCACTTTGATGGCAGTTCTATTTCCAATTTTTTAAGGAATCTCCACACTGTTCTCCATAGTGGCTGTACTAGTTTGCATTCTCACCAACAGTGTAAGAGGATGCCCTTTTTCCCACACCCTCTCCAGCATTTATTGTTTGAAGACTTTTTGATAGCAGTCATTCTGACCAGTGTTAGATGGTACCTCATTATGGTTTTGGTTTGCATGTCTCTGATAATGAGTGATGTTGAGCATCTTTTCAGGTATTTGTTAGCCATCTGTATGTCTTCTTGGGAGAAATGTCTGTTTAGTTCTTTGGCCCATTTTTTGACTGGGTCGTTTATTTTTCTGGAATTGAGCTGCAGGAGCTACTTGCATATTTTTGAGATTAATTCTTTGACAGTTGCTTCATTTGCTATTATTTTCTCCCATTTGAAGGCTGTCTTTTTCACCTTGCTTATAGTTTCCTTCATTGTGCAAAAGCTTTTAAGTTTAATTAGGTCCCATTTGTTCATTTTTGCTTTTATTTCCATTACTATAGAATGTGGGTGGGTCATAGAGGATCTTGTGATTTATGTCAGAGAGTGTTTTGCCTATGTTTTCCTCTAGTAGTTTTATAGTTTCTGATCTTACATTTAGATCTTTAGTCCATTTTGAGTTTATTTTTGTGTATGGTGTTAGAAAGTGTTCTATTTTCATTCTTTTACAGGTAGTTGACCAGTTTTCCAGTGCCGCTTGTTAGAGAGATTGCCTTTTTTCCATTGTATGTTTTTTTGCCTCCTTTGTCAAAGATAAGGAGTCCATAGGTGTGTGGATTTATCTCTGGGCTTTCTATGTTGTTCCATTTATCTATATTTCTGTCTTTGTGCCAGTACCATACTGTCTTGATGACTGTAGCTTTGTAGTATAGTCTGAACTCAGGAAGGTTGATTCCTCCAGTTCCATTCTTCTTCTCAAGAGTATTTGGGTTATTCAAGGTTTTTTGTATTTCCATATAAATTGTGAAATTATTTTTTCTAGTTCTGTGAAAAATACCATTTGTAGCTTGACAAAGATTGCACTCAATCTGTAGATTGCTTTGCGTAGTATTCTCATTTTCACTATATTGATTCTTCCGATCCATGAAGATGGTATATTTCTCCATCTATTTGTGTCTTCTTTGATTTCTTTCATCAGTGTTTTATAGTTTTTTATTTATAGGTCTTCTGTTTCTTTACGTAGATTTATTCCTAAATACTTATTCTTTTTGTCTCAGTGGTGAATGAGATTGTTTCCTTAATTTCCCTTTCTATTTTCTCATTGTTAATGTATAGGAATGCAAAGGATTTCTGGGTATTAATTTTATTTCCTGAAACTTTACTATATTCATTGATTATCTCTAGTAATTTTCTGGTGGTATCTTTAGGGTTTCCTATGTATTATCTGTAAACAGTGAGAGTTTTACATCTTCTTTTACAATCTGGATTCCTTTTATTTCTTTTTCTTCTCTGATTGCTGTGGCTAAAACTTCCAAAGCTACATTGAATCATAGTGGTAAGAGTGGGCACCCTTGTCTTGTTCCTACTTTAGGAGAAATTCTTTCAGTTTTTCACCATTGAGGATAATGTTCTCTGTGGGTTTATCATATATGGCTTTCATTATGTTGAGGTATGTTCCTTCTATGCCTGCTTTCTGAAGAGTTTTTATCATAAATGGATGTAGAATTTTGTCAAAGGCTTTCTTTGCATCTATTGAGATAATCATAAGATTTTTATCTTTCAATTTGTTAATGTGGTGTATCACATTGATTGATTTGCAAATATTGAAGAATCCTTGCATCCCTGGGATAAAGCCCACTTGGTCATGATGTATGATCTTTTTAATAAGTTGTTGGATTCTGTTTGCTAGAATTTTATTGAGGATTTTTGCATCTATGTTCATCAGTGATAATGGCCCATAGTTTTCTTTTTTTGAGGCTTCTTTGTCTGGTTTTGGTATTAGGGTGATAGTGGCCTCATAGAATGAGTTTGTGAGTTTACTTGCCTCTTCAACTTTCTGGAAGAGTTTGAGTAGGATAGGTGTTAGCTCTTCTCTAAATTTTTCATAGAATTTACCTGTGAAACCATCTGGTCTTGGGCTTTTCTTTGTTGGAAGATTTTTGATTACAGGTTTGGTTTCATGCTTCTTATGGGCCTGTTAAGATTTTCTGTTCTTCCTGTTACAGTTTTGGAAGGTTATACTTTTCTAAGAATTCGTCAATTTCTTCTAAGTTGTTCATTTTATTGGCATATAGTTGCTGATAGTAGTCTCTTATGATCCTTTGTATTTCTGTGTTGTCTGTTGTGATTTATCCATTTTCATTTCTAATTTTGTTGGTTTGATTCTTTCTTTTTTCTTGATGAGTCTGGCTAATGGCTTGTCTATTTCATCTATCTTCTCAAAGAACCAGCTTTTGGTTTTATTGATTTTTGCTATAGCCTCCTTTGTTTCTTTTTCACTTATTTCTGCTCTAAATTGTATATTTCTTTCCTTCTGCTAACCCTGGGGTTCTTCATTTCTTCTTTTTCAAGTTGCTTTAGGTGTAAAGTTAGGTTATTTACTTGATTTGTTTCTTGAGGTAAGCTTATATTGCTATGAACCTTCCCCTTAGCATTCCTTTTATTGAACTCCATAGGTTTTGGGTTGTGTTTTCATTTTCATTTGTTTCTATGCATATTTTGATTTCCTTTTGATGTCTTCTGTGATTTGTTGGTTATTCAGAAGTGTGTTCTATAGCCTCCATATGTTTATATTTTTAGTAGTTTTTCTTTCCTGTAGTTGACATCTAATCTTTCTGCACTGTGATCAGAAAAGATGCTTGAAATGTCCTAGAGATATTAATTAGGTCTAACTGGTCTATTGTATCATTTAAAGTTTGTGTTTCCTTGTTAATTTTCTGTTTAGTTGATCTATCCATAGGTGTGAGTGGGATATTAGAGTCTTCCACTATTATTGTGTTACTGTTAATTTCTCCTTTCATACTTGTTAGCATTTACCTTATGCATTGAGGTTCTCCCTATGTTGAGTGTATGTGTGTATATATATATATATATATATATATATGTGTGTATATATATGTGAAGTCGCTCAGTCATGTCCAACTCTTTGTGACCCGGTGGACTGTAGCCTACCAGGCTCCTCTGTCCATGGGATTATCCAGGCAAGAATACTGGAATGGGTTGCTATTTCCTTCTTCAGGGAGTCTTCCCGACCCAGAGATTGAACACAGGTCTCCCTCATTGGAGGCAGACACTTTAACCTCTGGAACCACCAGGGAAGCCCATATATATATATAAAATCAAAGGATCTATCCAAGAAGAAGATATAACAGATTTGATTGTTATTGATTGGATTGATCCTTTAATTATTATGTAGTGTCCTTCTTTGTCTCTTTTCACAGTCTTTATTTTAAAGTCTATTTTATCTGATATGAGTATTGCTACTCCTGCTTTCTTTTGGTCTCCATTTTCATGAAATAACTTTTTCCAGCCCTCACTTTCTTGTCTGTATGTGTCCCTTGGTTTGAGGTGGGTCTCTTGTAGGCAGCATATATAGGAGTTGTGTTTTTCTATCCATTCAGCCAGTCTTTGTCTTTTGGTTGGGACATTTAACCCATTTACATTTAAGGTAATTATTGATAAGTATGATCCCATTGCCGTTTACTTTGTTGCTTTGGGTTCAAGTTTATCAACCTTTTCTGTGTTTACTGTCTAGAGAAGATCCTTTAGCATTTGTTGAAGAGCTGGTTTGGTGGTGCTGAATTCTCTGAGCTTTTGCTTTCTGTAAAGCTCTTGATTTCTCTTTCATACTTGAATGAGATCCTTGCTGGGTATAGTAATCTGGGTTATAGGGTTTTGTTTTTGTTTTTTTCATCACTTTATGTCCTGCCATTCCCTTCTGAACTGAAGAGTTTCTATTGAAAGATCAGCTGTTATCCTTATGGGGATCCCCTTGTGTGTTATTTGTCGCTTTTCCCTTGCTGCTTTTAATATTTGCTCTTTGTGTTTGATCTTTGTTAGTTTGATTAATATATGTCTTGTGGTGTTTCATCTTGGGTTTATCCTGTTTGGGACTCACTGGGTTTCTTGGACTTGGGTGGCTATTTCTTTCCCCATTTTAGGAAGTTTTGAACTATTATCCCCTCAAGTATTTTCTCATGCCCTTTCGTTTTGTCTTCTTCTGGGACTCCTACGATTCTAATGTTGGGGTGTTTAACATTGTCCCAGAGGTCTCTGAGGTTGTCCTCATTTCTTTTAATTCTGTTTTCTTTTTTCCCCTCTGCTTCATTTGTTTCCACCATTCTTTCTTCCACCTCACTTAACCTATCTTCTGCCTCAGTTATTCTACTGTTGGTTCCCCCAGAGTGCTTTTGATCTCAGTTATTGCATTATTCATTATTGATTGACTTCTTTATTTCTTCTAGGTCCTTGTTTAACATTTCTTACATCTTCTCAATCCTTCTCTCTAGTCTATTTATCTGTAGCTCCATTTCATTATCAAGATTTTGGATCATCTTTACTATCATTATTCTGAATTATTTTTCAGGTAGACGCCTTATCTTCTCCTCTTTTGTTTGGTTTGGTGGGCATTTATCATGTTCCTTTACCTGCTGGGTATTTCTCTGCCTTTTCATTTTATTTAGATTGCTGTGTTTGGGGTGCCCTTTCTGTAGGCTGGAAGTTCATGGTTCCACTTTATTATGGAGCCTGCTCACTGTGGGTGGGGTTGGAATAGTGGCTTGTCAAGGTTTCCTGGTTAGAGGAGCCTGTGTCTTTGTTCTGGTGGGTAGAGCTGGATCTCTTATCTTTGAAATACAATCAAGTGTTCAGTAGTGAGTTTTCTAGTGTCTATGGGTTTGGCATGGCTTTGGGCAGCCTGTCTTTTAATGTTCAGGGCTGTCTGTGTTCCTGCTTTTCTGGAGAACTAGCATGGTATGTCCTGCTGTGGAACTTGTTGGCTCTTGAGTGGAGCTTGGTTTCAGTGTAGGTATGAAGCTATTAAGAAGAGGTGGCAAGAATACACAAAAGAACTGTACAAAAAGATCTTCAAGACCCAGATAATCATGATGATGTGATCACTCATCTAGAGCCAGACATCCTGGAATGTGAAGTCAAGTGGGCCTTAGAAAGCATCACTATGAACAAAGCTAGTAGAGGTGATGGAATTCCAGTGGAGCTGTTTCGAATCCTGAAAGATGATGCAGTGAAAGTGCTGCATTCAATGTGCCAGCAAATTTGGAAAACTCAGCAGTGGCCACAGGACTGGAAAAGGTCAGTTTTCATTCCAATCCCAAAGAAAGGCAATGCCAAAGAATGCTCAAACTACCACACAATTGCACTCATCTCACATGCTAGTAAAGTAATGCTCAAAATTCTCCAAGCCAGGCTTCAGCAATACGTGAACCGTGAACTTCCTGATGTTCAAGCTGGTTTTAGAAAAGGCAGAGGAACCAGAGATCAAATTGCCAACATCTGCTGGATCATGGAAAAAGCAAGAGAGTTCCAGAAAAACATCTATTTCTGCTTTATTGACTATGCCAAAGCCTTTGACTGTGTGGATCACAATAAACTGTGGAAAATTCTGAGAGAGATGGGAATACCAGACCACCTGACCTGCCTCTTGAGAAATCTGTATGCAGGTCAGGAAGCAACAGTTAGAACTGGACATGGAACAACAGACTGGTTCCAAATAGGAAAAGGAGTACGTCAAGGCTGTATATTGTCACCCTGCTTATTTAACTTCTATGCAGAGTACATCATGAGAAATGCTGGACTGGAAGAAACAGAAGCTGGAATCAAGAATGCCGGGAGAAATATCAATAACCTTAGATATGCAGATGACACCACCCTTATGGCAGAAAGTGAAGAGAGCTAAAGGGCCTCTTGATGAAGGTGAAAGAGGAGAGTGGAAAAGTTGACTTAAAGCTCAACATTCGGAAAACGAAGATCATGGCATCTGGTCCCATCACTTCATGGGAAATAGATGGAGAAACAGTGGAAACAGTGTCAGACTTTATTTTTGGGGGTTCCAAAAATCACTACAGATGGTGATTGAAGCCATGTAATTAAAAGATGCTTACTCCTTGGAAGGAAAGTTATGACCAACCTAGATAGTATATTAAAAAGCAGAGATTTTACTTTGCCAACAAAGGTCTGTCTAGTCAAGGCTATGGTTTTTCCTGTGGTCGTGTATGGATGTGAGAGTTGGACTGTGAAGAAGGCTGAGTGCCGAAGAATTGATGCTTTGGAACTGTGGTGTTGGAGAAGACTCTTGAGAGTCCCTTGGACTGCAAGGAGATCCAACTAGTCCATTCTGAAGAAGATCAACCCTAGGTGTTCTTTGGAAGGAATGATGCTAAAGCTGAAGCTCCAGTACTTTGGCCACCTCATGCGAAGAGTTGACTCACTGGAAAAGACTCTGATGCTGGGAGGGATTGGGGGCAGGAGGAGAAGGGGACGACCAAGGATGAGATGGCTGGATGGCATCACGGACTCGATGAACGTGAGTCTGAGTAAACTCCGAGAGATCGTGATGGACAGGGAGGCCTGGCGTGCTGCAATTCATGGGGTCACGAAGAGTCAGATACGACTGAGTGACTAAACTGAACTGCATGAAGGCTTTTGGGTGTGGGGGTAAAGCATCTGTTTACAATGTGGGAGACCTGGGTTCAATCCCTGGGTCGGGAAGATCTGCTGGAGAAGGAAATGGCAATCCACTCCAGTACTATTGCCTGGAAAATCCCATGGACAGAGGAGCCTGCTAAGTTACATTCCATGGGGTTGCAAAGAGTCGGACACGACTGAGACTTTCCTTTCCTTTGTCTGTTAATGTTCCCTGAAATCAGGAGTTCTTTGATGTTCTCAAGTTTTGGAGTTAAGTTTCCTGCCTCTTGTTTCAGCCTTATTCTTACAGTAGCCTCAAGACTTCTCCAGCCATACAGCACAGATGATAAAACATCTAGGTTAATGGTGAAACAATTCTCCACAGTGAGGGACACCCAGAGAGGTTCACAGAATTACATGGAGAAGAGAAGAGAAAGGAGGGATATAGAGGTGACCAGGAGGAGAAGAGGGGGAGTCAAAAGAGGAGAGAGCAATCTAGCCAGTAATCAATTCCCTAAGTGCTCTCCACAGTCTGGAACACCTAGAGAGATTCACAGAGTTAAGCAGAGAAGAGAAGCGGGAGGGAGGAGATAGAGGTGACCTAGTGGAGAAAAGGGAGAGTCAAAAGGGGAGAGAGCAATCAAGCCAGTAATCGCACCTTTAAGCGAAAATGGATACAGAAGATTAGATTCTTAAAGGTACAAAAGTGATAACAAATACCAAAAAGCAAAGTTAAAAATCTAGAGTAGAGGTTAGACTCTCAGAAATACAATATTAAAAATAAAAACAAAATCAATCACAAAAATTATAAGAATATATATATATATATGAAATTTGCTTTTAAATAGGTTCTTTTTTGCAAGGTAATAGTAGGTTATAAAAATGAAAATTAAAGGATTAATAAAGGACTTAAATTTTAAAAAATATAAAGTGATAAAGTAAATGTATATCTAGGAATTTCTCTTGAGCTGTTGTGGGGAGTGTGGGGTCAGTTCCATTTTGGATAGTTCTTTGTTCCAGCTTGTACTTGTTCTCAAGGTCTATAGGCCCTCTCCAATGCTTACTCAGTGCTAACTACAGGGTTTTAATCTGTTGCACCAGTCACTTCCAGAGCGGTTCCCTCGTTTATTTTGGCTTCCTCTGTTTGCAAGTCTCTTCATTATCTAATTTCTGCCCTGACAGAAGGCGGCAAAGGTGGTCACTTATTTAGACTCACTTATTCACTTGTGTGGAGAAGGCAATGGCACCCCACTCCAGTACTCTTGCCTGGAGAATCCCATGGATGGAGGAGCCTGGTAGGCTGCAGTCCATAGGGTCACAAAGAGTCAGACACGACTGAGTGACTTCACTTTCACTTTTCACTTTCATGCATTGGAGAAGGAAATGGCATCCCATTCCAGTGTTCTTGCCTGGAGAATCCCAGGGATGGGGGAGCCTGGTGGGCTGCTGTCTATAGGGTCGCACAGAGTCTGACACAACTGAAGTGACTTAGCAGCAGCAGCAGCATTCACTTGTGTTCTGGGGAGGGAGGTACACTGCAAACAAATATCACTGGCGTGTGTGGGGAGTGCTCACAGTGTATGGACCACACTTGGTTTGCCCCAGCTCAAGGCAGTGTGTGCTTCCCAGGTCTACACTGCTCAGGCCGCAAGGTGCTCTGCAGGGGCACGGTCCAAAGCAGACCCTGCATTTCCTGCACTTCCCAGGTCTAAGCCCACTCAGGTTCTCAGGAACTCTGCAAGAGCACAGACTTGGTTGGGCATGTGTTTTGTGCCCTTCCCAGGTCCAAACAGCTTGGATGACCAGGTGACTGGCGAGTGCACTGTCCCAGGTGAGCCGTGAATCTTAATCACCTCCCTGTTCCAGCCACTCGGTTTCCTAGGTGCACCACGAGAGTACTGTCTCGGGTGTGCCATGTGTCTATTCTGGGGAGCTGATCTCAGGCTGCGACCCTCCTAGAGGATGTCAACTGTCCAGGATCCCAGGAAGATGTGGTTAGCAACTGGGACCCTGCTCACACTTTGGTGGAGGATGCTGGTCTCTGAGGCCAAGATTGCAGCAGCCCCTTGCCTTCCAGCTCTGGTTGTCACACGCCTGCCTCTCTGCTTCCTGGAGGGGAAGGGTGAGGTGGGACTGTACATAGCCCCTAGCTCTCCTTTGGTACTCTCTCAATCCTTTATTCTGTGAGCAGGCCAGGCTGCGCATTAGAGCTTTTTGCAAGAAAGTTCTCATCTTTTCTGTCTCTGATGATCCCACAGTTTGGGCTGCTATCTCAGGTTAGCTCCCTCAGATTGTCCTCAGGGCATTCAGGCCTAGTCCTTATCCTAAGCACCGATTATTCAGCTTGCACCTCCCTGTCCATCCCCTACTCTCTGGTGGCAGAGGTGAGCCTCTGGGTTACCTCTCCACTAGCAGTTGTGGTTAGGTGTGTATTCTATGTGTGTCTGTGTGTGTGTCTGTGTGTGTGTGTGTGTGTTTTCTCCCAGTTATGTTGACCTCTGCTAGCAGTTGTGGTTAGGTGTGTATTCTGTGTGTGTGTATGTGTGTGTGTGTGTGTTTTCTCCCAGTTATGTTGCCCTCTGGAATTCCAAAACTCCCCACAGACCCACCTGTGAGAGGGTTTCCTACTGTTTGGAAATTTCTCCTCCCTCGTGATTCCTTCCCCAGGACAGGTCTCTGTCCCTAACTCTTTATCTCTCTTTTTGTCTTTTATATTTTGTCCTACCTCCTTTCAAAGAGAATGGGCTGCCTTTCTGGGTGCCTGGTGTCCTCCACCAGTCTTCAGAAGTTGTTTTGTGGAAGTTGCTCAGCATTCCAATTCCTCTTCTTGGGGAGCAAATGGTCTTCCCATCCTATTCCTCCACATCTTGGGACCACCCCCTGGACATGAGATTATAATGAAAGTTTTATAAGAATTAAGTTCATACTCTCCAGTGTGCCACTAGAAAAAAAAATCTAAAAATGCTAACTGTTGTTTAGCAATTTAGACCCTAGATTGAGTAAGAAAATTTTTCACATTTTTCTATATGTAGTTTTTTTAAAGTAAAAAAATTTTAATTTATTTTTTATTGAAGGATAATTGCTTTACAGAATTTTGTTGTTTTCTGTCAAACCTCAACATGAGTCAGCTATAGGTATACATATATCCCCTCCCTTCTGAATCTCCCTCCCAACCCATACCCCATCCCACTCCTCTAGATTGATACAGAGCCACTGTTTGAGTTTCCTGAGCCATACAGCAAATTCCTGTTAGCCATCTATTTTACATATGGTAATGTAAGTTTCCATGTTACTCTTTCCATACATCTCACCCTCTCCTCTCCTCTCCTCTCTCCTCTCCTCATGTCCATAAGTCTATTTTCTATGTCTTTTCTCCATTGCTATCCTGTAAATAAATTCTTCAGTCCATTTTTCTAGATTCGGTACATATGCATTAGAATATGATATATCCCATTATTCACTACAGCACTATTTACAATAGCTAGAACATGGAAGCAGCCTAGATGTCCATCAACAGATGAATGGATAAAAAGTTGTGGTACATATACACAATGGAATATTATGCAGCCATAAAAGGAATGCATTTGAGTCAGTTCTGATGAGGTGAATGAACCTAGAACGTATTATACAGAGTGAAGTGAGTCAGAAAGAGAAAGATAAAAATTTTTATTTTTAGAGGAAAAAGTTACCCCTAAGAAATAGAACCAAAAAGATTTAACATTATAAATATAAGAATATACCTTCTGGCTGGCATAACCTCAGTTGTTTTCAAGGAAGAGATGACATTTGATAGACATTGAAAGACAGATAGGACTTACATGAGTCCATACTCCAAACAAAGGAAAGACGAGTTACATTCCAGGCAGAGAAGTATGGAGAAAAATTGATAAAAATTTTGCACAAATTGTGGGGGAATAAGACCCAAAAGAGGTAAAAGCCAGTTTGAAAATGCCATTGCATGTTTGGTAAAGGAGTCTGGAGTTTGATAGACAATAACAAATTTTTGAAGGTTTTTGGTAGAGCAGTGCCATGATCAAAGTAATGCTTTAGGCCCTTCATCTGCCAGGTACATACACAATGAGTGGAAGATATAAGGTAGTACAGACAGGAAGAATACTTGCAAAGTAACAGAACTAATTTAGACTGAAATAATAGGGCTTGAATTCACATTATGGCAGTGGAAATGACAAGGGAAGAATAATGGAGGAGAAGTTCCCCTCTTCACCTTTCCAGCCTAACTCCCCAGTCCTTCCTTCCTTCCTCCATCCATTTCAGTCACTCTGGCTTCCTCTCTGTTCCTAGAAGGCGCTAAAGGCTTTCTTGTCCAATGTGCTTTCATATCCAGCTCCTTGGCCTATCTCCTTCTGACACTTTTGTTCTTATTTCATCCTTTGGGTCTCAGCTTAAATATTTCTTCCAGGACTATTTTCTTGCTCCTTTCAGCCAATCTAGACTAGGTCTTCCTGTTTTACTTCCTGTTAGGACTCTGTACTTTTTTTCCATTGCTTTTATTATAATCTACTACTGCAGGCAGGAATCCCTCAGAAGAAATGGAGTAGCCATCATGGTCAACAAAAGAGTCTGAAATGCAGTACTTGGATGCAGTCTCAAAAATGACAGAATGATCTTTGTTCGTTTCCAAGGCAAACCATTCAGTATCATAGTTATCCAAGTCTATGCCCCAACCAGTAATGCTGAAGAGGCTGAAGTTGAACGGTTTTATGAAGACCTGCAAGATCTTTTAGAACTAACACTCAAAAAAGATGTTCTTTTCATTATAGGGGACTGGAATGCTAAAGTAGGAAGTCAAGAAACACCTGGAGTAACAGGCAAATTTGGTCTTGGAATGTGGAATGAAGCAAGGCAAAGACTAATAGAGTTTTGCCAAGAAAATGCACTGGTCATAGCAAACACCTCTTCCAACAACACAAGAGAAGACTCTACACATGGACATCACCAGATGGGCAACACCGAAATCAGATTGATTATATTCTATGTAGCCAAAGATGGAGAAGCTCTATACAGTCAATAAAAACAAAACCAGGAGTTGACTGTGGCTCAGATCGTGAACTCCTTATTACCAAATTCAGACTTAAATTGAAGAAAGTAGGGAAAACTGCTAGATCATTCAGGTATGACCTAAATCAAATCCTTTATGATTACACAGTGGAAGTGAGAAATAGATTTAAGGGCCTAAATCTGATAGGTAGAGTGCCTGATAAACTATGGAATGAGGTTCATGACATTGTATGGGAGACAGGGATCAAGACCATCCCCATGGAAAAGAAATGCAAAAAAGCAAAATGGCTGTCTGGGGAGGACTTACAAATAGCTGTGTAAATAAGATAGAGGCCGAGAACAAGCGAGCAGGCAAAAACGGAAAGGAGATATAAGCATCTGAATGCAGAGTTTCAAAGAATAGCAAGAAGAGATAAGAAAGCCTTCTTCAGTGATCAATGCAAAGAAATAGAGGAAAACAACAGAATGGGAAAGACTAGAGATCTCTTCAAGAAAATCAGAGATACCAAGGGAACATTTCATGCAAAAATGGGCTCGATAAAGGACAGAAATGGTATGGACCTAACAGAAGCAGAAGACATTAAGAAGAGATGGCAAGAATACATAGAAGAACTGTACAAAAAGATTTTCACAACCCAGATAATCGTGATGATGTGATCACCAACCTAGAGCCAGATATCTTGGAATGTGAAGTCAAGTGGGCCTTAGAAAGCATCACTATGAACAAAGCTAGTGGAGGTGATGGAATTCCAGTAGAGCTGTTTCAAATCCTGAAAGATGATGCAGTGAAAGTGTTGCATTCAATGTGCCAGCAAATTTGGAAAACTCAGCAGGGGCCGCAGGACTGGAAAAGCTCAGTTTTCATTCCAATCCCAAAGAAAGGCAATGCCAAAGAATGCTCAAACTACCACACAATTGCACTCATCTCACATGCTAGTAAAGTAATGCTCAAAATTCTCCAAGCCAGGCTTCAGCAATACGTGAACCGTGAACTTCCTGATGTTCAAGCTGGTTTTAGAAAAGGCAGAGGAACCAGAGATCAAATTGCCAACATCTGCTGGATCATGGAAAAAGCAAGAGAGTTCCAGAAAAACATCTATTTCTGCTTTATTGACTATGCCAAAGCCTTTGACTGTGTGGATCACAATAAACTGTGGAAAATTCTGAGAGACATGGGAATACCAGACCACCTGACCTGCCTCTTGAGAAATCTGTATGCAGGTCAGGAAGCAACAGCTAGACAGACTGGTTCCAAATAAGAAAAGGAGTACGTCAAGGCTGTATATTGTCACCCTGCTTATTTAACTTCTATGTAGAGTACATCATGAGAAATGCTGGACTGGAAGAAACACAAGCTGGAATCAAGATTGCCAGGAGAAATATCAATAACCTCAGATATGCAGATGACACCACCCTTATGGCAGAAATTGAAGAGGAGCTAAAAGCCTCTTGATGAAAGTGAAAGAAGAGAGTGAAAAAGTTGGCTTAAAGCTCAACATTCAGAAAACGAAGATCATGGCATCTGGTCCCATCACTTCATGGGAAATGGAGAAACAGTGGAAACAGTGTCAGACTTCATTTTTGGGGGCTCCAAAATCACTGTGGATGGTGACTGCAGCCATGAAATTAAAAGATGCTTACTCCTTGGAAGAAAAGTTATGACCAACCTAAATAGTATATTCAAAAGCAGAGACATTACTTTGCCGACTAAGGTCCGTCTAGTCAAGGCTATGGTTTTTCCTGTGGTCGTGTATGGATGTGAGTGTTGGACTGTGAAGAAGGCTGAGCGCCAAAGAATTGATGCTTTTGAGCTGTGGTGTTGGAGAAGACTCTTGAGAGTCCCTTGACTGCAAGGAGATCCAACCAGTCTATTCTAAAGGAGATCAACCCTAGGTGTTCTTTGGAAGGAATGATGCTAAAGCTGAAGCTCCAGTACTTTGGCCACCTCATGCGAAGCGTTGACTCACTGGAAAAGACTCTTATGCTGGGAGGGATTGGGGACAGGAGGAGAAGGGGACGACAGAGGATGAGACGGCTGGATGGCATCACGGACTCGATAGACATGAGTCTGAGTGAACTCCGGGAGTTGGTGATGAACAGGGAGGCCTGGCGTGCTGCGATTCATGGGGTCGCAAAGAGTCGGACACGACTGAGTGACTGAACTGAACTGAACTATTATAATCAATAGCTAAAATGAATGTTTATTGTAGGTTTATGATGTCAGTTACTGTGTTAAGTCCTTTACAAGTATCTTGTAAAGGAAATAAGTATTATCTAAAAGTAAGTATTAATATTATCCCCTGTTTCCAAAGAAGTAGTTAAATATGGAATCCCAATGGTTGCTCTCACCCACCAGATGTACTCGGTCATAGGTGGGGGATAACTTGACATGTGATATCAGCATAAGCATGGAATCTAGAGTCAGACTGATCACATTACTTTCTTGGCTCTGCCACTTACAGCTGTGAAGCCCCTATAGCAAACTTTAATCTCCTTGGACCTCAATTTCCCCATCTGTAAAATGAGGGGCTACTAATGCCTCTCTCACAAAGTTGTTATAAGGATTAAATGATGACGACTTTAGAATAAGATTGACACTTAGTAAGTGTAATATATCTGAAAACTATTATTACTTGTGTAATAACTTGGTTAACACCTGTCTCTCCCACCTATTCTGCAGGGGCAGAATCTGTCCCTCAGAGGCAGAGATTGTGTTTATCATTCTACTGCCTACTTCCTAGTACCTGGTCATAGCAGATGCTTGCTGAATGTTTGAGTGAATGAAAGACAAAGATCTTCCACCATACAGTGCACTTTATTTTTTTTCATTTAATTCTAACCACAAACTCAAAGAAGTCATGGAAGGAACTATTAATACTATCCTCAATGTTGAGTCTCAGAAAATTCGAGTTTGCTCAAGTTCATATAACTGCTGCTGCTGCTAAGTCGCTTCAGTCATGTCCGATTCTGTGCGACCCCATAGATGGCAGCCCATCAGGCTCCCCAGTCCCTGGGATTCTCCAGGCAAGAACACTGGAGTGGGTTGCCATTTCCTTCTCCAATGCATGAAAGTGAAAAGTGAAAGTGAAGTCGCTCAGTCGTGTCCGACTCTTAGCGACACCATGGACTGCAGGCTACCAGGCTCCTTCGTCCATGGAATTTTCCAGGCAAGAGTACTGGAACGGGGTGCCATTGCCTTCTCCAGTTCATATAACTAATAAATGTTAAAGCCAAAGGAAGAACCTAGCTCTCTGACTGCCATCGGGTGCTTTTAAGACAATCCAGGTGAGACTCAACACACAAAGGGTGGAACCAATCACCATGACTGACCATGCTCTCCTGAGTTGCCAAGGTCTGAGCACTGGCCTTACTGTGACTCCTGAAAACCTCTCTAACTGCTGCTTCAACTTGGCTCTGTACCCATGTCTGAGGCACCTGTTCAGCCTTCCTTGTCTCTTACTAACCCTACTCTTCATCCCAAACCTGAGTAAAGTATTACAGACCAAGCCTGATACCAACTTAGACCACTTTAATTGGTCTGTAACAAGGTCAGACATTGATTCTTTCTGGCTGGATATGAGAAGAAAGGAATGAAACCAGTTAACGGTTATAAGCCTGGTTAACCAGAAGAATTGTGGCCCTATTAACACAAACAGTCAATATAGAAGGAGTTGGTTTGAGGAAATATGGAATCAATTCAACATTAGACTTATATTTGGGATGCCAGTAAGGACTCTAAGTGAACAATGGATATCTAGCCATCGGAAGTGGAATTAGCGTTCAGGAAATATATCGAGAACTGCAGGAATTGTCTATGACAAAGGAATGACTGAAGTCAAAGAACCCAAATCCTGCACAATATTTATTATGGGGCTTTTCAAACTATGTTTCATGGTATGCTGGTATCCTTACAGAAGCATCAGAGACAGTCCAGCTGTCCATCACCAACTCCCAGAGTTTACTCAATCCTCAGACCTTGCTAAAAGAGCTTAGAACGAATCTATATGATTCATATTGAATTTCAGTGTCAAATTTTGTTTAATAAAATTTTGCAGCTTAGAAGAAATGTTTGAACCACTGATTCATCAGGTATTCTCTCTGCATGTCCTACAGCCTCTGCCTCTTACAGCATCTGTCCACACACGGATAGATACATGGTGGGGAAATATCATTAAGCTGAGCTTAGTTCTGATACTGAACAAGCACTTGGCACTGGGGACTCTAACTGAATAATATTCAAGTGACTCATATGTGATTTAGTAAATATTTTGATGCTTTAGTCTGCTTCCACTTCAATGAATAATTTACAGGTTCAAACAAGTTTACTAGGGTTTAGTAAAAGAAAACATAATTTTTCAGTTCAGTAGAAAGTAAAAACAATAGTGTTTTTATGTGCTTTCAGTTCAATTCAGTCAATCAGTAGAGGCTGACTGTTTGCGACCCTATGGACTGCAGCACACTAGACCTCCCTGTCCATCACCAGCTCCCAGAGTTTACTCAAATTCATGTCAATTGAGTCGGTGATGCCATCCAACCATCTTATCCTCTGTCATCCTCTTCTCCTCCCACCTTCAATCTTTCCCAGCATCAGGGTCTTTTCCAATGAGTCAGTTCTTCACATCAGGTGGCCAAAGTATTGGAGTTTCAGCTATAGCATCAGTCCTTTCAATAAATATTCAGGATTGATTTCCTTCATGACGGACTGGTTTGATCTCCCTGCAGTCCAAGGAATGCTCAAGACTATTCTCCAGCACCATAGTTCAAGAGTATCAATTCTTTGGCACTCTCTTTCTTTATATTTGAACTCTCACATCCATACATGACTACTGGAAAAACCATAGCTTTGACTAGATGGACTTTTGTTTGCAAAGTAATGTCCGTGCTTTTTAATATGCTGTCTAGTTTGGTCATTATGGTCATTACTTTTCTTCCAAGGAGAAAGCATCTTTTAATTTCATGGCTGCAGTCACCATCTGCAGTGATTTTGGCACCCCCAAAATAAAGTCTGTCACTGTTTCCATTGTTTTACCATCTATTTGTCATGAACTAATGAGACCAGACTCCATGATCTTAGTTTTCTGAATGTTGAGTCTTAAGTCAACTTTTTACTCTCCTCTTTCACTTTCACCAAGAGGCTCTTTAGTTCTTCTTTGCTTTCTGCCATAAGTGTGGCATCATCTACATATCTGAGGTTACTGATATTACTCCTGGCAATCTTGATTCCATCTGTGCTTCATCCAGCCCAGTATTTCTCATGATGTACTCTGCATGAAAGTAAATAATCAGGGTGATAATATACAGCCTTGATGTACCCCTTTCCCAATTTGGAACTAGTCTGTTTTTCCATGTCCAGTTCTAACTGTTGCTTCTTGGCCTGCATACAGATTTCTCAGGAGACAGGTCAGGTAGTCTGGCATTCCCATTTGTTTAATAATTTTCCACAGTTTGTTGTGATCCACATAGTCAAATGCTTTGGCATAGTCAATAAAACAGAAGTAGATGTTTTTCTGGAACTCTCTTGCTTTTTCGATGATCCAACAGATGTTGGCAATTTGATCTCTGGTTCCTCTGCCTTTTCTAAATCCAGCTTGAACATCTGGAATTTCACGGTTCACATACTGTTGAAGCCTGGCTTGGAGAATTTTGAACTTTACTTTGTTAGCGTGTGATATGAGTGCAATCGTGCAGTAGTTTGAACATTCTTTGGCATTGCCTTTCTTTGGGACTGGAATGAAAACTGACCTTTTCCACTCCTGTAGTCACTGCCGAGTTTTCTAAGTTTGCTGGCATATTGAGCACAGCCCTTTCACAGCATCATGTTTTAGGATTTGAAATAGCTCAACTGGAATTCCATCACCTCCATTAGCTTTGTTCATAGCAATGCTTCCTAAGGCCCACTGACTTCGCATTCCAGGATATCTGGCTCTAGGTGAGTGATCACACCATTGTGATATTCTGGGTCATTCAGATCTTTTCTGTATAGTTCTGTGTATTCTTGCCACCTCTTCTTAATATCTTCTGCTTTGGTTAAGTCCATAGCATTTCTGTCCTTTATTGTGCCCATCTTTGCATGAAAAGTTCCCTTGGTACCTCTAATTTACTTGAAGAAATCGCTAGTCTTTCCCATTCTATTGTTTTCCTCTATTTCTTTGCATTGGTCACAGAGGAAGGCTTTCTTATCTCTCTCTCCTTGCTATTCTTTGGAATTCTGCATTCAAATGGGTATATCTTTCCTTTTTTCCTTTACCTTTCACTTTTCTTCTTTTCATAGCTATTTTTAAGGCCTCCTTAGAAAACCATTTTGCCTTTTAGCATTTTTTTTTCCCTTGGGGATGGTCTTGATCACTGCCTCCTGTACAGTGTCATGAACCTCCGTCTATAGTTCTTCAGGCACACTGTCTATCAGATATAATCCCTTGAATCTATTTGCCACTTCCACTGTATAATCATAAGGGATTTGATTTAGGTCATGCCTGAATGGTCTATGGTTATACCTGAATGGTTTTCCCTACTTTCTTCAGTTTAAGTCTGAATTTGGCAATAAGGAGTTCGTGATCTGAGCCACAGACGGCTCCTGGTCTTGTTTTTGCTGAATGCATAGAGCTTTTCCATCTTTGGCTGCAAAGGATATAATCAATCTGATTTGGTATTGACCATCTGGTGATGTCCATGTGTAGAGTCTTCTGTTGTGTTGTTGGAAAAGGGTGTTTGCTATGACCAGTGCATTCTCATGACAAAACTCTATTAGCCTTTTCCCTGCTTCATTCTGTACTCCACAGAATGAAGGCCAAATTACCTGTTACTCCAGATATTTCTTGACTTCCTACTTTTGTATTCCAGTCTCCTATCTGTTGTGTCCTACTCTTTGTGACCCCATGGGTTGTAGCCCACCAGGCTCCTTCCATCCATGGAAGAGTACTGGAGTAGGTTGCCATTTCCTTCTCCAGGGGAATCTTCCCAACCCAGGGATCAAACCCTGGTCTCCCACATTGCAGGCAGACACTTTACCATCTGAGCCACCAGGGAATCCCATAATGAAAAGGAAATTTTTTTGTGGTATTAGTTCTAGAAGGTCTTGTCGGTCTTCATAGAACTGTTCAACTTCAGCTTCTTCAGCATTACTGGTCAGGGCATAGACTTGGATTACTGTGATACTGAATGGTTTGCGTTGGAAACAGAGATCATTCTGTCATTTTTGAGACTGCATCCAAGTACTGCATTTGGACTCTTGTTTACTATGAGGGCTACTCCATTTCTTCTAAGGGATTCTTGCCCACAGTCATAGATATATCTGAGTTTAATTCACCCATTCCTCTCCATTTTAGTTCGCTGATTCCTAAAATGTCAATGTTCACTCTTGCCATCTCCTGTTTGACCACTTCTAATTTGCCTTGATTCATAGACCTAACATTCCAGGTTCCTATGCAAAGGTCTTTAAAGCATCAGACTTTACTTTCATCACCAGTCACATCCTCAACTGGGTGTTGTTTTTGCTTTGGCTTCATCTCCTCATTCTTTCTGGAGTTATTTCTCCACTGATCTCCAGTAGCATATTGTGCACCTATCAACCTGGGGAGTTCATCTTTCAATGTCTTATCTTTTGTCTTTTCTTACTGTTCATGGGGTTCTCAAGGCAAGAATACTGAAGTGGTTTGCCATTCCCTTCTCCAGTGGACCATATTTTGACAAAATTCTCCACTATGACCCGTCCATCTTGGGTGGCCCGACATGGCATGGGTCATAGTTTCATTGAATTAGACAGGTTTCATTGAGTTAGACTAATCAGATTGGTTAGTTTTCTGTGATTGTGGTTTTCAGTCTGTCTGCCCTCTGATAGAGGAGGATAACAGGCTTGTGGATGCTTCCTGATGGGAGAGGCTGACTGAGAGGGACACTGGGTCTTGTTCTGAAGGGCTGGGCCATACTCAGTAAATCTTCAATGCAATTTTCTGTTTATGTGATTTAAGGTTTAGCAAATTTACATAATTCATTCCAAGTTTTCCCTCATGGTTTGTCTCTTCATTGACTACAGGGGGAAATTTCCTGTAAATATCTACAAATCAATACTGGTGGACTATATTCAAGGCCTCCACTTAAAATGATGTGTCAGAGCCATCCATGATGTCATGGGTGAACCCCCAACTAGCCCTTTCCTTGAGTTCTGGGCAGGAGTTTGGTCTAATTTCATAGGGAAAGCATCTCTGCCCAGCTCTCCTGAGAGAAGGTCACAGATCACTGGATACCCAAAGGATAGTTGCACTATAGGGATGAGAAATTACATCAGACACAGCTGCCCACTTCAGAGCCTTGAGTTCCACGTGGATTAGCACCTACTTGTTATTTCTGTCTGGGCCCAATTCCCAGATCTCTTAGTTCACCCATATCCTCTCATCCATATGAGACTTGAATCTTGTCAGGGAAAATTTAAACTGCCACAAGCATTCAATTAAGGGCAGATCCTCACTTCCCTTTAATCAAGACTCAGAGAATTAAAAACAAACCAAAACCTGCTTACAGTGTACCTATTTCTTTTTATCCCTTGATTCATTGATACCCAGCCCATGAACAGCTCAGTTTTTAAAAAATGTTTCTCATTATTGCCTTGGCTTTTTGAAAACACACAAATTCATTTTGCAGCTGCAGAATGTCTCCTAACTAAAGAAACTAAAGAAAATGGCTTAATTCCACTGCAGAATATGTATAATGTTGCCTAGAGTCAATTTCTCCCTTTTACACATACTCATTGAGAAGATACATCATTTACTCAGTATGATCCATCTTACCTTTATGTTACTAATTTTTGTAATACTTTGAACTGGGCAGTGGGGAGGCCTCTCAGAAGAAGTCAAATAGTTTTCCATTTTCTAACCTATACCAATAGCTCTTTCAGAACATAGAGAACAGGTTGCTACAAAGGAAGCTGTGCTCTATTACGATGCCTAGAACAGTGTGAAATAGGGGAAGGGAGGGTAGGGCCAGGAGTCAGACACCCTCGGGTTCAGATCCCAGCTCATCACCTACTTGATATGCAAACTTGGGCAAGTCACTCAATTTTTTTTTGATCCTGACTCCTCTGCAAAATGGACTATCATATAGATTAAAAGAAATACTGTGCCTACCAACTTAGCACATAGGATATGCTCAGTGCACCTCTGTTCACTTGCCTACCCTGCTCAGATAAATTAGGGTCATCTGTTCATGTCTGTCCAGGTACATTAGTTGCAAAAGGTAAAACCTTGACAGGAAGTAGCCTACAAAGTGAGACTTGAATTTATTCTAGGATACCACAATGGAAAATGGAAAATATTAGGAAATGTTTCTGTAAACTTCTATTGCTTACAGTGTTCACTCAGGCAATATAAAAGATCTTGCAAAAAAGCAAAAGGGACCTGGAATCAGAGACTTGAATCTGAACATCAGTTCTGCCACTGATTAAATGTCAGACTTGAGCACATTATTTAATATTTCTGAGCATTTATACTTTATCTGTAAAGTTAAAATTATAATAAACTCTTCCATACAACTCTGAGATGGAAGGATTAAATAAAACAAAGTCCTGATCACATGGTAAGCATTCAACAAGTGATCATTATTACTATGTTACCTCACACTAGCTAATGGTGCAGTCCAAGATTATAAAGGCAATTTATAAATGCTATGTCTCCTTTGTAAAATAATAAAGTACTATTAATACCATCTTGTTGATTGCCTCATTGAGGTTTAAGGGCTTGAGTCAGCTAGATTACAGACAAACTTTGAGATTTATTTTATTCTCTCTTTATTAAAAGCCTAAGATTCTGAAGTGACTAGAAAGGAAAGTTGAAATTCTTTATGTTCATTCATTATTGCCCCAAATTGTTTGGTTATCTGGTAAGGCTTTTTCTTAAATGTACAGCTTTGAAGAAAAACACCAAGGTCAATTTATAGCATGTCATTTCATTAACTTTGCCTCTGAAACTAGTTTGAAGACTGAGTGCATGACTGAATAATCATCTAGGAATTATAATGGAATGTCCCGGGAGGACATTTTTATGTTCCAGTCCAGATCTTTATCTTTAAACTGATGTTGAAATCCAAAGCCCCTAGTCTTTTTAAAGGAACTTTCAGATTTGTTCTAAGTGCATCAGAAAAATATCTCACTTTGACTTATTTGACTTTTATAATAACATTCTCCAGGAAATAATTTTTCCCCAAATGTTGAGATAGCTCCTCAACTTTGTCCCTGAAAACCTTTTGTTAACTTGCTCTCATCAGGGTGACCATTTGATTTACAGTCACAGGTGGAAAAGAACATGCCACAGCTGCTGATTATGCTGCTCTATTTCCACCTGTATTTTATGAGCCGTTTCAACCCTGGTTATGTTAATCGGATAACATTGTTTTTTGAATAAGTTGTTGCTTCTCAAAGACTAAGAACCACATTACAGAGAGAGTACCCAAAGCAATGAAATATCCTGCTCTTGTATTTCAGTCATCGGTTTTCGTAAGGAAAGCCAAGAATATAAATTTTGATAGAGGAACAAAAGCAAAACTTGAAATCCAGAAAATGCTAGAGGCCAGCTGTAACTGTGTGGAAACAGCCAGTGTGAATCTTCTGGCCAGTGTCTACAAGTGCAAAATAACAATTTAAATTGTTTTAATCTAATTTTAATCAAGTGAACAGTTTAGTCCTAATTTAAATATATATAAGATCTTGATCCATATTTTTACATTTTTGAAATACATTCATACCCACACTTTCAATGTGAATGATTTTAGAGACAGGTTACTATGTGACTCCTATAGCAACCACCCCCTTGCCCTGCCCCCATCCTGCTAACACCTTCCTCCTTAGACACCCCTTTGTTGGATTCTGCACCAATATTTAATGCTGAAAGGAAGATAAAACACAAGAGCTTTGGGCTTTCCTCTGTGAATGCCAAACTCTATTTTCACTTGATCTCATAAATAAATATTTCTTGCCAAGGAAACTTGCAGAAGGAAAAATAGTGATTCCAATTAAACTGCATTTAACTTCCTATAACACAGGACATAAAGAATAAATGTCAAATATGGGTGTGTCAATCATCATTTCTGAGGTTAGAGAATGAGGTTTGATGATTGGTGACCTAACAATATACTCAGTGAATTACAGTCTGAAACTATAGAAAAAATTGATGAGTTTTTGTAAATGTCCAGCTTAGGTTATGATTCAGATGAATTGAAGAACCATTATTGAGAGATACAATTGCAAAAAGACCCTCAAGGAACAAATATAATTGACTGCTGTGAGAGGCCATTTTCTGACTTTTGTATTAAGGAGCACTATATGGTCTCCTGGGATTTGGGAAAAGGGAAAAGCAAATGAGAAAGGCAGATGCTCAAATGCCTATGTCTTTTATAGAATTCTAGTTGGGTTGTCCTGAATAAAATATTTCCAACTGCGTGTGTTTTTTCACTATTACATCTATATCTAAGAAAACATACTCAGTTTCAAATTACTCATAGCCCAAAAATATGGACTACTTTCACTATAAATACTCTTCTACTTAAATACCTTCTATTGACATGATCTCAGAAATACAATATTCACTTGTCTAACTGACATAATGAGTTTAATATATATAATGAATATTTTTATTCAGAACACTTTTTGCTAATATTGTTTAAATTGCCTCATTATCTACATCATAACCCAAACTCCTTCTTCCATGTCCTAGTTAACTTTCCAAACTTCAGTTCTTTGACTTCCTGCATTTTCAACACTAGCCATACTGAATTACGCACTATAGAATGTCTATGTGCACTATAGAATGTCTATATTCACTATAGAATGTCCTAAATTTTCCTACATTTGTACATATATTCACACCACCTTCTCTCCCTAGATGTGTTTCTTTCTCATAAATAGTGGGTTCTACAGTACAGAGCAAGCAAGGATGAACTGAAAGCAATTCTGCAGGAAAAACTAACAAGGGTAGAAGAAATAATCCCTCTTAGGGTAAAGGGCTAAACTGAACTGAACTGAGGGTAAAGGGCAAATTCTCTATCAAAAGTCCAAGGGGCTGATCAAGTTCAAGGTCAAGACCTGATCTGTAGTGTCTGCTTTGGTTGGGGTGAGGATGTGAGGTTTAAGGAGGATAAGAGACATTGGAATCACATTAGGAATCTCTGCAATGAATCAGAGAGGTCCATAAAAACATAAATAGGATCCTGCTCTGAGGAATATGGCACTAATATTCTATGATCATCATCATCTTTGTACTTTGTTATGAAACATTTATTGAGTACCTGTTATGTGAAAAATGTTGACAAAAAATTAATTAGTCTGAGCTAAGCAAGAGATGAAAAATTTTATTTTCCATCATCAAGCCAAATTTGAGGATTATAACCCAGGAAGAGCATCTCAGAAAGCTCTGAGAACAGGTCTGCCCGTGAGAAGTCAAGGCACAGTTATATAATTTTTTGAGACAGTGGAATGTACATTAAATGATGTATTAATATCATTTGACAATTTACATAACCCATATCTATGGCCCCTTAAAAGATCAAGAAAGTTACCTTTTAAGGAGTTGTCTTGTTGATGCTAGGAAAATGTTGCCCTCCACAGCTGAGCAGGTATTTCTGCCAATGGGGACATTTTGGCTGATGCATGATGCAGATACACAATGCACAGTGAGGGGAGGGGAGAGGCCAAAGGGCAGAGGGAATTTTTTGTTTAAATTTTTCTCATTTTGACATAAAATATGAATTTTTACTTCATAAAAGCTTTACACCAGCCACTGATAGATACAAAGATCAGTAAAAGAAACTCCCCAACCTCAAAGAAATATGCAAAGAACACAAATAATTCAAGAAGTGAGTGAAAGACTAAGGAGAAGAAGTGGTGAGGTTCCAAACTGAACCTCCACGGGAAGTTTGGACCCATGTAGAGTAGTAAAATGTTCTTCTGAACTTCTGTACCCTCCAAGGGCAGTTCTGTATTACAAATCAGTACACAGTAACCTGGAGAGACAGGTAAAGGTTCTGAGAAATTTACAACAGGGAGATAATGTTTAATATATTTCCGATGCTAACAGGCATTACCAATAGATTGACATTTATGGTTATACTCAAATACAGTTCTGAATCTCCATGCTAAGGGAAGATCTCATGCTCTCCCAGTGTCCACCACACTGCTTCTCTCCTGACCTTCCTTCCATATATGAATGGCCACAAAGTCTACTTCCCTGAAGTTGCTTTAAAATACCCTCTGCTACCGTTAATCTATTTCTGTTCATGTGAGGACCATAGCAAGCAAGTTGGGTCTCAAGGGATAATCCGAGTAGGCTGCCGTTCCCTCCTTCCCTGACAATTTCCATCAATGCTCTCCTAGAATCTGCTGCCAACTAAATCTACAATCTAAGTTAAAATGTGTGTTTCAAGACAAAATCAATATCAAAATATGTGTTTTAGCACCCCCTTCCGATAAGATTGCCACCCCTGTAGAGCTCCCCTCTAAGTCACCATTAAAGCCAAGATTATGGACTGTTGAGCTCTTTTGATTACAGTCACAGACAAAATGACACCTTCCAAACTTGTTGCTATGCTTTTTCAGCTGGACACTAACCAGACTCAGGGTGGATCTGGAATATCACAAATAATCACGCACAAAAATCAGTTGTGCTGGCCTCTGGTCCTTATAGCTGTACCATGGGCTTCTGATGCCAGTTCACAGTAAGTACAAGGGAGTGACAGGGTAACAGACAGGACGCCACTTCCTCCATCCTTCTCTTCCCTTCTCTTTCTTATCTTTCCTTCTCAAATACACAAAGGAATACATTATAGGTATCAGTAGATACAAACCAATGTGGAGGATAGGGGCCTGAGCTTAAGATCTGCCAAGAAATACGTTCCTTAACATTAGTGATCTCAGCTCTTAAGGTCAAAATGCTGGAATAGTTTTTAGGAATATTTCCATGAAAGACTAACCAGCTTTAGTATCTTAAGAAGCAAATTACAAGTACCTGGAACACCTTATTCTCAAATAAGTGCTCAAAATGAGAGGCATGACTTATAAGCAAAAAACCGAAAGAAAAAAAAAAAGCGAACAAAACAAAAACACTTAGTAAAACTGCACAGCATCTCTAAGACAGTGGAAACTGTCTCCTAATGGAAACTTCGCTCTCAAAAGAATCTAGATAACTGAACCTAAAGAAAGACTGAGACCCCTTCTACTCTTCCTGACATGGTCTTTGGAGGTGAAAATTACTTCTCACTACCCAGCCCTCTTGGCTGTCTTCCCACTTGAGTTTCGTTCCTCTGTGTGACTGATAAACGTCTCAGTGCTTTCTGAGACTGCTGTTAAGACATCATTCACAGGAGTGCTTCCCCACCTAAAAAGGGCCAAAGAGGGGCTGACAAGTTATTGGTGTCATCAATCATGGTTACACTGGGAAAGCAGGCCAGGGCACCCAAGCTTCTTAGCCAGAGGAACCTACATGCATTCACCCCACAATGCCCAACAAACCAACAAAACTTCTCAGCTTCTGCCTGTCCAGTTGGCATCCCCTTTGGCTGCTATGTTTAGGCGCAAATAGCACATGGTAGTTTGCTAACCAAGAATCCCAAGGGCAGAGACCCCTGGTTGAGGCAGGGGGAAAAAAAAGGCATTTATTTAGGGTTTGTTAGGACTGCAGCACAGAGAAGGCAATGGCACCCCACTCCAGTGCTCTTGCCTGGAAAGTCCCATGGATGGAGGAGCCTTGTAGGCTGCAGTCCATGGGGTCGCTAAGAGTCGGACACAACTGAACGACTTTACTTTCATGTTTCACTTTCATGCATTGGAGAAGGAAATGGCAACCCACTCCAGTGTTCTTGCCTGGAGACTCCCAGGGACAGGGGAGCCTGGTGGGCTGCTGTCTCTGGGGTCGCACAGAGTCGGACACGACTGAAGCAACTTAGCAGCAGCAGCAGCGGGACTGCAGCACAGGAAACACAGTTCCAAGAAGCACTTGAATTGTGTTCCGCTGGACTACAAAATGCAGCAAGGTATAAAGGCAAAAGAACACAAGGCTACATAAATTATTAATTGTTCATAAGGAAGTAAGATTGGAACTGACCAGAAGTAAGTGTATTTGTTAAGCAGAGATTGGTTGGTGTTCAAAATGTTTACAGAGTTGTGAAGCTGGGAGGTGAGGGCTTTGAAATGACAAGGTTGCAGCTAGCAGCAGCTAGGGAGACACTTTTTGAAAACAGCTGGTGGTGTCCTTGAGTTGGATGCAGTTCAGGAAATTCTGGTTCGCAGTGATGTGGAAACGTGTCTGAAACCTCATCCACAATGGCCACCCAGCTCCATATGGGATGCCTGAGCCGTCTGTATTCAGTCACTCAGTTGTGTCCAACTCGTTGAGACCTCATGGACTAAGGCCCACCAGGCTCCTCTGTCCATTGAGTTCTCCAGACTGGAGTGGGTTGTCATTTACTTCTCCTGGGGATCTTCCCAACCCAGGGATCAAATTTGCATCCCCTGTGGCTCCAGCATTGCAGGCGGACTCTTTACCACTGAGCCACCAGGGAAGCCCCCACATAAAACATAGTTACTCCACTTCTTTTAATGTTTACAGAATATTTTATTTTTTAATTTATTTTTAATTGGAAGATAATTGCTTTACAATATTGTATTGGTTTCTGCCATATATCAACATGAATCTGCCATTTTAAATGATCTAAAGAATACCATCAGTGGAAGATGCACGGATGGATGGATGGATGGATGGATAATGACTCCTGACTAGAACCAGGGTATTTAAAGAATGAGAAAGGGAAACACATTCATATATTCTGTTTCTTGCAATTGAAATTAAAAGTTGTATGATAGAAGGTGGGACTAGAACTACTGACTAAAATTCAGCTTACAGATTTCAGCTTCTCTTGCCACTCCTTTAGCTAATTTGAGTTTTACTAAGACTTAATCACGTTAATATTATTCTCAATCCATGCAAGCGTGCATAGCCTACAGGATCTAATTGTTAATTCTCCTGTGGAAAACATACTGATTCGAGCCACAGCTTCATGTCAGTTATGGTTTCGAGCTTTGCCTGGAAAGTGTTTTCCTTTGAAATAAAAATATGGCCTATTTAGTTGGCATTCACTGCAACAGGTTGATAGTGCAACAGGTTTGGGAGCAGTTTAATTGAAATCATGAATTATTCTGTATTATCTGGGAGGCGAGACCATGTTATTCTGATGTTTTTATTTCCTTTGGAAACAAAATAGTGTGATGCCTCAGGCCATGTACACATCTCAAAACAGAGGCTCAAAACACAGGTGTCTGATGGTGGGAGTGTCCTTCTGCCTTTATCCCCATAACAAACAACAACATTGCAGCACAGAGTGCCGAGATCAAGGGAGAAAGGGAGCGCACAGAGTATGTTCTTAAACCCCTCAGATCAAACTAAGACCCAGAATTTGGTCCACTGCTGTAAAGCCCAGTGCTGGAGTCAAAGGCCAAATTGCACAGCTGCCATCTTTCTGATACAGGATCTTAGAGAGAAATGTTTAAGATGACAGGATGAGGATAACTGAGATTGAATTCACAGAGCATCTGAGTCCATAGGCCTCTGTTTATGTGAATCAGCGAAGTCTAATAAAGAAGCCTTTGAGGTGGAGGCCTTGGTTTTGCCAGGCCTGGGGTGAAACAAGGAGATGGAGGCAACGGAGGACACAGTGGTGCACGTCCACGCCCAGAGGAGAGGAAAAGCCCATGTGGAATCAGCTGAGGCTCCTGGACTGTGGAGATCAAAGGGAACTGTTCTGTTCTGGTGTATGATTCTTCAGCTTTGGAACATAGCTGGAGGTAGCACCTTAGACAAGGCAGCGCTCGTCTTCAGGAGGAAGCCTGGAGGAAGGCCAACAGTGCCTGTGGACAAAGATGCTTTTGAACAAATGCTCAACAGTCTGGAAGACAGCCAAAATACCCGCCAGGGGAGGATCCTGTACCAGCGTGCTCAGCCTGGGGAGAGCTAACAGCCAGCACAATTTGGAGACAAACACTGATTTTTTTTCTGCTCTGTACAAATAGGCTAGTGAGGCCTGGGGACATACAGGTTGCTAAGACAAGTCTCCAACAGAGGATTCCACTTTTCAATTGTTACGATATCTTTTACAGAAGCAAATAAATAAAAACATATACACACATATACAAACATAAATCTTTACAATGGGTTCAGTTTTCACACAAGACAGAAGTAAAAGACATCTTTAAATGCAGCAGCAGTGAAACGTTCTGAGGCTCCAGTTCATAGATTCCTATGAATTCATCGAAATATTATTCGGCATCCTGCAGTCCTCTCCACACCAGGTTCTCCATCCCTCACAATATAGCTCTGCCTGGCCTCCTTCACAATTCCTTTCTCTTTTAGGCTATGTGGACAGTTCAGACAGATGGTAAATTTTACATTCAGATACACATTCTGTTTCTTTCACACACATATCATTCATCCTTGAGTTCATAAGGCCACATTTAAACGTTTATATTTTGGTGTAAAATTATTTTTTAGTTCATTATCATTATAAAAATCACTGGTAAATGTTCTATTATAAAAACTACTTCAGTTTTAGCTCATTACCTACTCATTCATAGTAATTAGTATCAGAAACAATTATTATTGCTAGGGGTTCATAATTTTGTTGATTTTTTAAATTTTTTTATATTGGAGTATAGCAGATTAGCAACGTTGTGATAATTTCAACTGAACAGTGAAGAGACTCAGCCATACACATACATGTATCCATTCTTCCCCCAAACTCCCCTCCCATCCTGGCTGCTATTTATCATTGAGCAGAGTTCCCTGTGCTCTACAGTAGGACCTTGTTGGTTATCCATGTTAGATATTGCAGAGTGTACATATAGATCCCAAACTCCCTATCTCTTCCCCTCATCCCTCCCCTTTGGCAACCATAGGTTTTTCTTAAAGCCCTGTGAGTCTGTTTGGTAAATAAGTTTATTTATTTGGTTTCTTTTTAGATTCTTCATATAAGGGAGCTGACATCACTGGTTTTGAGATTAAAAAAAGGATATTCCATTTGTAGACCTCATGTAGTTTTTAGTTTATTCATTTTTACTGAATTACAGTAATACTGGACTTCAGGCTTCAATTAGATATAATAAATAATTCATTGTTTGAGTATTTTATGTCATTTATAATCTGTGACTCAGATATGATAGTAAGTCTGTCTCATTTCTTCCCAATTCTCCAACCCCAAGCTAGAGTCACAGCAAATTACTTCTCATACAATATGTTCTTTCAATTTAAATGAAATATGTTTTCCAGAGGTATCATTTAAAATGCAAATAGAGGGACCCATTAATTAATTGCTGTATGAGATCACGTTCAGGGACCTAAAAATATACATGATCAGAAAGAAAAACTCCACTCTCTCAGCCTCTTGGTACCTGACACTTTCAGTGTTGTATTCAATCTCAGGCGGAACAATTACACAAACCTTGCCTAGTTTAGTTCAGTCACTCAGTCATGTCTGACTCTTTGTGACCCCATGGACTGCAGCATGCCAGGCTTCCCTGTCCATCAACAAGTCCTGGAGTTTACTCAAATTCATGTCCATTGAGTTGGTGATGCCATCCAACCATCTCATCCTCTGTCGTCCCCTTCTCCTCCTGCCCTCAATCTTTCCCAGCATCAGGGTCTTTTCCAATGAGTCAGTTTTTCGCATCAGGTGGCCAAACTGTTGGAGCTTTAGCTTCAGCATCAGTCCTTCCAATGAATATTCAGGATTGATTTCCTTCAGGATGGACTGGTTTGATCTCCTTGCTATCCAAGGGACTCTCAAGAGTCTTCTCCAACACCACAGTTCAAAACCACCAATTCTTCGGTGCTCAGCTTTCTTTATAGTCCAAATCTCACATCCATACATGATTACTGGAAAAAATATAGCTTTGATTAGACGGAATGTTGTTGGCAAAATAATGTCTCTGCTTTTTAATATGCTGTCTAGATTGGTCATAGCTTTTCTTCCAAGGGTCAAGTTTTAATTTCATGACTGCAGTCACCGTCTGCAGTGATTTTGGAGCCCAAGAAAACAAAGTCACTGTTCTCATCGTTTCCCATCTGTTTGCCATGAAGTGATGAGACCAGATGCCATGATGTTAGTTTTCTGAATGTTGAGTTTTAAGTCACCTTTTTCATTCTCCTCTTTCACTTTCATCAAGAGGCTCTTTAATTCTTCTTCACTTTCTGCCATTAGGGTGGTGTCATCTGCATATCTGAGGTTATTGATATTTCTCCCAGCAATCTTGATTCCAGCTTATGCTTCATCCAGTCCAGTGTTTCTCATGATGTACTCTGCTGCTGCTGCTGCTAAGTCACTTCAGTCATGTACTCTGCATAAGTTAAATAAGCAGGGTGACAATATACAGCCTTGACATACTCCTTTTCCTATTTGGAACCAGTCTGTTGTTCCATGTCCAGTTCTAGCTGTTGCTTCCTGACCTGCATACAGATTTCTCAGAAGGCAGGTAAAGTGGTCTGGTATTTCCATCTCTTTAAGCATCTGAGGAAATCATCTGGGGCCTCTTTCCAAGCACCATCTTTCTCTGTCATTAGGGTCTCTTCTGAGTATTGTTTTTTCTTTTCCTCAGGACAAGATTTTCTTGTGACATGCCAGTTGTTGTTGTTCAGTTGCTAAGTCATGTCCAATTCTTTGTGACCCCATAGACTACAGCACTGGAGAAGGAAATGGCAACCCACTCCAGTGTTCTTGCCTGGAGAATCCCAGGGACGGGGGAGCCTGGTGGGCTGCTGTCTCTGGGGTCACACAGAGTCGGACACGACTGAAGTGACTTAGCATAGCAGACTGCAGCATGCCAGCCTTCCCTGTCCTTCACCATCTCCTGAGCTTGCTCATACAGGTGGGCAGAAGTATATTATGATACAAGGATGGTAAGGAGAGAGGTATCTCATGACACAGCAGAACGGTCACCGGAAGAGGACAGGGGGATATGTTCTTCATCAATATCTAATAACATTTAAAGGTTACTCAGTGACATTGATCTTTGGTTTCCTCATCTCAATGACGAAATCACAGAAGTTGAAAATGTCTGAGGTTCCACACCATCTGATTCTAATAGTCTTTGGGCCAGTGAATGTGAATAATCTAACATAAGTAAAATGAAGATCATACAGGGAGTGTTTATAAAGAAACCTTTAACAAATTCATAGCCGGAAACTGGGGACACTATTCAGTCACAATGATGATGGAAGAACCCCAAGGCTCATATGAACCCTGCAGGTGGTGATTATTTTCCATCTATGATCAACCTTTATTCCCCTTTCTAACATCTTATGGGATCATCTACTTGGAGGTTCTATAAGACGGACTTTAAATTTGTGATGTCCTACGGTGCTTTCAGCATTTCTGTCGATTCTGCTCTTCCTACAGTCTGTTTCTACTGAGAGTTCCCAGCTCTCTCTTAGCGACACAACTTTGAAATGTATTGGACTCCTCTCTGCCCCTGAAAATTCATCTAAACGTGGCATGATCCTGTCAGTTTTACTCCACAGGTCATTACAGGGTTGACATTTGCACCATCAGCAGCTTATTACAGCCCTCATTGTGGATTTCCACAATACCTAGCTTAACTCTTCATCACTTCCCTTTCTCTTGCAGCCCAGTATGTAAATGGCCACCAGAGTTATTTTCCAAAGGGCAGGTCAGAGTCTATTATTCTTAAACACACTCAACTGTACCTCTTAGCCTCCACATAAAATTCAAACTCCCTAGACTGGTTTTGATTCCCACAAACTGATTTCAACAAAACTTTTTTGTTTGCTTTTCATTGCCGTCCCTTTATATTTGTCCTGTTCTTATTCCCCTCTAGATGGCCTTCACCATTATCTCTACACGCCTAAATCTACTCTTAGGTCAAGGCACAAATCAAGCGCCACCTCTCCTCTAAAGCTTTTCCATATCCTCCTGCTGGAAGCAATCTTTTCTACCTCCAAACACCTACAGTGTTTAATCTATACCTCTCTTATAGCACTTCTCACTTTTATGTTAAGATATTTAAAAAAAAAAAAAAACACTTCTGACAAGAATGTAAACTCCTTGAGCAACTAATGTAGTGCCTTATTTATGTTATGGCCCCAATTCACATGTAGATTTCAGTTAAGTGTTTTATTGGAGGAGACAGATACCAAAAAATTTACATTTCATCTTGGAAGTATATTGGAAAGAACATATGAATTCGACAGTTTAGATGGGCTATTCTCTTACAGAGTAACAATTGTAGAATGCCTCCCATACAAGCCTTCTAAGATGAAACTGCTTGGTCATTTATTTATGGCCCTTTCCAAGACTGGAGTTCCTGTTGAGATTTTTTTTAATGTCTGTGAATCCAAGTGGCATCTTACAATATTCTTTGCTCATTATGACAAAGCAAGGTCATGTTAGAATAATTCTGGCTGGTGTGTATTGATCCTTTATTGTGTGCCATACAATATATTAAAGTCTTATTATGTTTATTTAATTCTCACAGCAATCTGACGAGATCAGATGATTTTCACTATTTTTCATGTGGGAATTTTGAGGCACAGATATGGTGAATGAATTGTACAGGGTTAAACAGCCAATGAGGGTTTCCCCAATGGCTCAGCAGGTAAAGAACCTGCCTACAGTGCAGGGAACAGAGGAGACATCGGTCGACTCCTGGGTCAGGAAAACCCCTGGAGGAGGAAATGGCAAGCCACCCCACTGTTTCTTGCCTGAAAAAGCCCATGGACAAAGGAGCTTGTTAGGCTACAGTCCAAAGGGTCTCAAAGAGTCAAGCATAACTGTGTAGACACGACTGTCTGACTGACTGAAACAGCTAATAAATGGAAATCCCAGAAAGTAAGCCAAAGTAGCTTGACACTGGAGTCTATCCCTTAAATCATTATACTACGCTGCCTCTGTCAGAGAAGAAAGAATACTGGGAAGGAGTTAGACAACTATTTAATTCTGTTATTCCTACTGGTTCTGTGATTTTGAAAAATAAGCACTTATCCTGTCTGAGACTCACTTCATTGTCTATAAAATGGTTAAAATAACACCTACTTGGCAGAGTTCTTAATAGAAATAAAGAAGAAAACATCTCTGTAACCCAACTCCAGGTTCCTCACCCTCAGAAGTAGCATTGGCCTTTGGGAAAAAGAGCCTTTTCTCAGCCTAATCTTAAATTGCCCATTTTCCTTCTGTATGTTCCTTCCTAACTCCCACTGTCGTGAGTCATCACTAACATCTAAGGCCTCCTGGAACATTAAAAAAAATGGGACTCACTATAGCACCTTCGTAGCTATATCTACCACTTAGTTCTATAAAGTATCAGAAGAACCTTTGAAACTAAAGTTTTTCACTATTTTCTGGTCAAATTCTTTGTATATCCTACAGAATGTACTCCTATTATTTCTGTATGAAACAAGGGATGGAATCAGTGAACAGTATGATGATATATTAACTTCATAGCTAAGATTTCCTCTTGCAATTTTACATTGCAGTGTCTAGTATGATGCCAACATAGAATAGATGTTCAATAAATATCAGTTGCCTTGCCTTGCCCTAGAAGGAAAATGTACCATGTAATACTGAAATATTAAAAAGGAAAAAAATCACCACATACTTGTTCACTTTGTATATTGTCATTTATTACAATCCAATGAAACAGGCACAAGATGCAACTGTTGTTGATAACCCTCAAATGGCTTGAAAGTTTTTTCCTTTCCTTGTATATATATATTTGAAAATTCATTTGGATTAAGGTTTTAATATTACTTACAACCAAAAATTAATTCCCAGCTCACAAAGCCAAAGTGCTCACTCTTCAGAACAATACAACATATCAGTTTGTCCTTTATGGATTGCTCTTTGGGTGCTATAACTAAAAACTTCTCACTAAATACAAGGTCACCTAGGTTTTCTCCTATGTTTTCTTCTGGAAGTTTTTTAGCTTTGTGTTTTACATTTAATCTATGATTCACTTTGAGTTAATTTTTGTGAAAGGTATAAAATCTGGGTCTGGGTTTATTTCTTTGCATGTGAATGTTCAGTTTGTCCAGCAGTATTTATTGAAAAGACTACCTTTTCTCCATTGAATTGTCTTTGCTCTTTTGTCAAAAATCAGTTGACTATATTTGTTTAAGTCTATTTCTGGGCTCTCAGTGTATATACAGACATCTAGATATATCTATTATTTCACCAGTATCACACTGTCTTGATTACTTTAACTTTATAGTGAGTCTTGAAATCAAGTAGTGAAAGCCCTGTTCTTCAGTACTGTGTTAGCGATTCTAGGTTTTTTGTCTTCTCACATAAACTTAGCTTGCTGGGATTTTGACTGGTATTTTATGAAAGCTATAGATGAAATTGGGAAAAACTGATATCAATACTGAGTCTTCTAATCCTCAAACATGGAACATCTATTTATTCAGAATTTATTTCCTCAGAGTTTTGCAGTTTTCCACACAACAGTTTCTGCATATATTTTGTTAGTTATACCTAAGCATTTCTCTTTCTTTGGTTGAATATTAACTAGTATGAGTTTTCTATATTTTTAATTAATTTGTTTATTTCTGGCATATAAGAGAGAATCAATTTTTGTGTATTAACCTATCTGCAACTTGGTTATGATCACTTATTAGCTTCAGGAGGTTTTTGGACAATTCTTTGGGATATTCTGCATAGACAATCATATCATCTGCAAAGAAAGTTTTATTTTTTCCTTCCTAGACTTTCCTATTTTCCTTTCCATCCTAAACTCTAGACCTTTAATTCTTTTTCACGTCTTATTTCAGTAGCTAGGACTTTTCAGTATAATGGTGAATAAGAGTGGTGAAAGAAAATTCTACCCTTGCTCCTGATCCTAGAGGGAAAGCAACTGATTTCTCATCATTAACTATGATATTGTATATTTTCTGTATATATTCCTTAGCAAGTTGAGGAAATTCTCCTCTATTCCTAGTTTACTGAAAGTTTTTTTCATGAGTGAAAAGATATTTTTACACACTCAAACTTCTCTCTTAACTTTTATTTTTTCATCTCTGTATGTTTCCAAATTGTGCTTACTTATCCATTTTTATTTTTATACACTTGTTTTCTAAAATGGTATAATCAAGCCATCTGGAGATTTTTTTATAAAACTCAATAGCTGGGATTTTGCCCCAGGTAAAATAAATTACTGAAATCATGTATAATACTATACAGTAGTTTATTCTAAGTATCTCTAAGATTTGTTTGAGAAAATCAATCAGGATGGAGCTTCCGGTTTTTACAAACATGATTTTCAGCAAGTCAATGCTATAGAAATACATACATGGGTAACTTTGACTTTGAGATTGTGAGAGTTAAATGATGAAAATAGTCTCCAAGTAAAAATGAAAAGATTTCTCCTTTTTAAAAGAGTTTACTTACACATGAAAAATAGCAGTCTAACAGGTTGAACGTATAATTAAAATCAGAGCTGGGACTCTCCTGGTGGTCCAGAGGTTGAGACTGTGCACTTCTACCGAAGGAGGCATGGGTTCCATCTCTAGGCAGGGAACTAGTGTTCCATGTGCCACATGGCCACAAAAATATATTAAAAACAAAAAGTAAAATCAGAGTTCTAGCCAGATTCATTCATTAGGCAGTTATAAAAGCTTGGACAAATCATCTGACATCTCTTGGGTTCTGTGGTCTCATTTGTCAAGTGCAACGACAATAGCGTGTACCACCAACCACCACTGTGTGCTTCTACCTCATAGCATCACTTTAGGGCTAAAGGAGATGATGGATGTGAAACTGCCTTTTGTAATGTTCAAGCACAGCAGAAGGGGAAAGCATTATTATTATTATTAGAAGTGTAAATTAGGAAGCGGAGAAGGCAATGGCATCCCACTCCAGTACTCTTGCCTGGAAACTCCCATGGACAGAGGAGCCTGGTAGGCTGCAGTCCATGGGGTCGCTGAGTCAGACACGACTGAGCGACTTCACTTTCATGCATTGGAGAAGGAAATGGCAACCCACTCCAGTGTTCTTGCCTGGAGAATCCCAGGGATGGCGGAGCCCAATGGGCTGCCGTCTGTGGGGTCGCACAGAGTCGGACATGACTGAAGTGACTTAGCAGCAGCAGCAAATTAGGAAGAAGGAGTTCTGACCTTCTCTTATCAAATTTTTACACTTAAATTCCGTCATTAATAGAGTTACAGTTTCTAGGATGTCAAGTTTTCAGGTGAACTTCACTGCTAGGGTAAAAATTATTCAGGGTGATCAAGACACTAAAGGTTGAAGTTTTCAAAGTGAAAGTGAAAGTCACTCACTTTCTTTGCGATGACTTTCTTTGCATCGCCGACTCTGCAAAGCCATGGACTATACAATCCGTGGAACTCTCCAGGCCAAAATACTGAAATGGGTAGACTTTCCCTTCTCCAGGGGATCTTATCAACCTAGGGATTGAACCCAGGTCTCCCATATTGCAGGCAGATTCTTTTCCAACTGAGCCACAGGGGAAGTTTTCAAATGTATTATCAATTATAATCCTGGGCAGATCACATTGACAGGCAAATTTCAATTTGTGTCAGTTTGTCTTATTTGATCTACTTTTTCTCCAGTCAAATGAGGTGACTATTCCTTTAGAATTCGCAGTGGTAGGTTTAAGTCAGAAGATCAGAAATTTGGCTGTGCTAAACGATGTGGAAATAAACTGCTTTAGCTTTTCCCACTCATGCAAGGCATTTGACACAGCAAGTTATTTGCAGAGTCAGTTATTGCTTCACATAGGTCGACACTGAGCTCCAACCACATGCCAGGTGCCATGCAGGAAATACAGAAATGAAAAGCCAAGGTCTCCCCGTACATATATATCATGAATTCAGCAATAAAAAGGTAAAAGCTACTGCAGGCAACAACCTAGATGAACCTCAAGGAAATCATGCCCAGTGGAAAAATGCCAGTCTCTAAAGGGTATCTACTACATGATTTCATGGAATAACATTCATGAAAAAAATGTAATTACAGAGTTGGAGAATGTATTAGTGGTTGCCAGGGGATGGGGATGGGAATGGAAGGGATGGAGGGATTATAAAGAGGTCACATGAGAGGGTCTTGTGATGGTAGTACATTTAAGTATCTTGATTGGGATGGTAGTTACACAAACGTGTGATAAAATTATGTAGGCTATATAAACACATCCATGGGCACATACATACACAAGTGCATGTATAACTGATGGAAACTGAATCAACTATAGGGATTGTACCAATGTCAATTTCTTGGTTTTTATATTGAACTATATATAAGGATGGTACAGTGTCTGCCAGCAATGTACGAGACCTGGGTTTGATCCCTGGGTTGGGAAGATCCCCTGGAGAAGGAAATGGCAACCCACTCCAGTACTTTTGCCTAGAAAATTCCATGGATGGAGGAGCCTGGTGGGCTACAATCCATGGGGTCACGAAGAGTCGGACATATCTGAGCAACTTCACAACGATGATACATAAAAAGTATAAAATGCTAACATGAGGAGAGACTGGGGGAAGAGTTCATAGGACTTTCCTGGACCTTTCTTTGCATTTTCTTGTGAATTTATAATTTCAAAGTATTAAGTTCAAAAAAGGGAAGATCCCTTTAGAATACACAATACCAAGAGTAAAGGATAATGTAAACTATGGATTTGGGGTATTTATGATGTGTCCATGTAGATTTATCATTTTTAACAAATGTACCACTTTAGTGGGTGATGTTTATAATGAAGGAGGTTGTGTAATGTGTAGGGGTAGGGGATAGTTAGGAAATCTCCAGTACTTTCCTCTCAATTTTACTGTGTCTCAAACTGTTCTCTGTTGTTCAGAAGCTCAATCGTGTCCAGCTCTATGATCCCATGGACTGCAATGCTACAGGCTTCCCTGTCCTTCATTATCTCTCAAAGTTTGCTCAAACCCACGTCTATTGAGTCAATGATGCCATTCAACCATTTCATCCTCTGTCATCCCCTTCCCCTCCTGCCCTCAATCCTTCCCAGCATCAGGGTCATTTCCAATGAGCCGACTCTTAAAAAGCCTCAATTTTTAAAAAACATCAAAAGGAGAATAGCATTTTGTGATGTGAGAATTGCAGGAAATTTAAATGTTAGCAACCATAATAAAGTTTTGTTGGAACACACACACATACACATTCAAAGACAAAGGTCCCTCCCCTCCAGGAGTTAAAGGTCAGCTCTTATCAGTCTCTTTGGCTTGTAGGAACCAAAAGTTCCAATAACAGAAAAGGCTCAAACATTCAATCCCTCCAGCCTCACCCTCTCTGGGTCATACCATGCTATTTCTGAGAGCCCTTCAGGGACTCCTCACACATGCTCCCTTCTCCCTAAGCAATCTCCATTGCTTATCAAGTCACCATTGTCTAGTTCTCAAATCTAAGTGCCATCATCCCTGAAGAGCTGAGACTTTGTCCATGGACCTACTAGCAACACAGGCTACTGTCTTCACACCCCGCACCTCTACACACCCAAGCAATAGCCTTCTCACAGACCACTTCCCCTAGTCTACACCATCATGTAACATACACCCCCAAGTGTCCACCAATTCCACCACTTCGCTGACCGCATCTGATTGTCAGTTCTTTAGGGTCTGATAGGAGTGATAACACCCGAGGTGAAAACAAGTACTTAACTAGAGTATCCAATCAGGGAAGCCATCTAAGAAGACAGGGCTTGACTGAGACATTCAGGTAAAGGAGAAACTCTTCAGGGAGAAAGGAGGCAAGAGGGAATTTCAGGCACAGGGAACCTGCATGATAAGACACTAAGAAAGCACACCGTGGCCGTGGAAGGGACATGGTGCATCATTGGAGTATTGATATTGGGGGAGCCCAGGTAGAGATGAGGACTAAAACTCAGCCCTGGTGATTTCCAAGGCCCATGTCCCAGGTGACTGGGGAGCATGCTCAGACACAACTACACGAGTACCACTGGACTCTGTCACATCTAGGACTTACATCCTAAATTGAGATGTCATATCCATCTAGATCCATGCTAACCAGCCTAATATGGCAGCACAAGACCAGCAGCGAGAGTACTGAGGCTGAGAAGAGACTGCTTTCACTCCAGTGCACTCACCAGCTGTCCTTAAACTAAATGCATGTGTGTGTGTGCATCACCAGCTTTACCTCTTGACTTTTGTTGGTTTCTGCTGTGGACCCACCCTTCTTTCTACATTCTATTCAAAGCAAAGCAGCAGACAAACATGGTGTTATATAGGCCTTGGAACCAGATGATCTCAGTATGAACCATACTGAGTATGATCTCAGTATGATCTCAGTATGAACTATATCCCTCATAAGCTATGTGCATTTACTAAGTCCATGGGCTTTATTTTACCCATCTGTAAGATGGGGATAAGAATCTGTCACACAGGACTCTCCTTAAATTAAATGAAGTACTATAAGTGAAAATGCCTTTCATGGGGCTTTGCCCCCTAAGAGAGATGGTCCCATTTTTTTTTCTTTAGAATTTGGCTTTTCTTTTTTCTTTTTTGTTCCTGTTTTGAACGTAGCATTCTTTACTCATTGTCCAAAGAAATTCCTCTTGAATTGCTATGTAAAACAGAATATGTACATGTTTAGGTTCACAAGCAAAGTGAAAGAAAGTGAAAGTGAAGTCGTTCAGTTGTGTCCGACTCTTTGTGACCCCATGGTCTATAGCCCACCAGACTCCTCCGTCCATGGAATTTTCCAGCCAAGAATCCTGGAGTGGGTTGCCATTCCTTCTCCAAGGCAAAGGATGGGCTAAAATAAAAATTTTCTGAGCACTTACTCTGTGCCTGTACATGGCCTCATCAACCAGCACCACCCTCTGAGATCGCTGTCTTTATCACCCTCACAGGAGAGGACTGAGAGCTCAGAGGACCACAGAGATACTGTGGGTGTGGCTTAGCTTGCCCTGCGGGCAGATTGCTTTTCTTTTTCTAATGATAGTTCCTCTCCCTCCAAAGGCAAGCTAAGCTCTCAGAGGCACCCTCTGAGCTCTCATTCCTCTCCTATGAGGGTGACAGTGACAATGATCTCAGAGGGTGGTGCTTGGACTTTCCTTCCCTTCCTTCCATCTAGTAGCTCAGATGGTAGAGAATCTGCCTGCAGTGCAGGAGATCTGAGTTTGATTCCTGGGTTGGGAAGATCCCCTGCAGAAGGGAATGGCAACCCACTTCAATATTCTTGCCTGGAGAATTCCACAGACTGAGGAGACCAGAGGGCTAAGAGTCCATGGAGTCACAAAGAGTCAAACACAACTGAGGGACTAACACTTTCACTTTTACTCCCTTGCCCAAGATCCAAGATTCTCACATGTTCTCTTGCTACAGTTCATATTTGAAAATCTCCTAAAGCAAACCTCTGAGAAGATGGTTCTAGTGCCAGTTGTCTCTTTGTGGAGGAAGGGAAGAACATCTGCAGAGCAGGGGGAAGCTAATTAAGACTGGTAAGGAAAAACAGCCAATGAAGGGGCAACATCAGCCTAGCTACCTCCTTAGATCACTGGTGTAGAGTCACATGTCCATGGGATTCTCCAGGCAAGAATACTGGAGTGGGTTGCCATTTCCTTCTCCAGGGGAATCTTCTCGACCCAGGGACCGAACCAAGGTCTCCTGCATTGCAGGCAGATGCTTTAACCTCTGAGCCACCAGGGAAGTCCAGGAAAACCCTGAAGCAAGTAAAGAAGGACGCTTCAGAGAAAGAAGGAATTCTTCACCCAGTCACTGGTCAAGGGTGCACCTGCTAGAGTAAAATGTCACTTCTTAATGGAACTTCTGTCCTGCTGAGCAGGCCTAAGAAAGCCCACATGGAAAACACAGTTGCTCACAGTAAGCAGTTGGAAGTTGTGCCCTGAAATGGTAAGAGAGGGGATAAGGGTGAAGCACCAAGCATGAAAGGGTCTGAAAAACACACGTGTGTCATGGGAATAAGTCTTAGTGTGTACATTTATTTGCCTTCCGTAAGAAGAAAACTCAGTATATTTAACAACTCTAAGAGCAGCTTTTCTGGCACATTTGGGGTGGAGAGAACAGGTGTTTTATGGGGTCCTCCTGTAACCACATCACGAGGACACATATTTTTTCCCAGTAGAAATAAGGCAGGCCTCCATCTGTGTCATCCATCTGCATGCATTAACCTGCATCCAAAGTTATCATCACTTTCAAGAGACGTTCTGATAGGAACACAAGAAAATGTGGTTTGTATCACAAAAGGTGACAATGTCCAGAGAAGTGGGTCTGGGAACATTTGTTTCCTGAGGGCATCTGTCTCCCTGCCTAGATGATAGTCCTGGAGAGACAGTTTCAAGATCATAGGGAAATCAAACAGCTGTAGGGCAGAGCCCAAGGCACATTACCACCTGCGCTGGGCTGCAGTCTCTATTAAGAATCTGAAAACAGAAACGGATGTGGCAGTAGCTCTGTATCTGTGACACAAGTTGTAATGAATAATCACACACGTTAATTTTTTCCTCCGAATTATAAAGCTTGGTTTAACTCCTGGCTTCATTTTGGCCCAGATGTAGCATAATTTAGCTACACAGGTCAGAGAAGAGTACACTGAGTCTCTGAGGGGCAGATGGCATCTGTTCTGACTTAAAGGAGAATGAGAAGGAAGTAGTTTGGGGGTGGTGGGGTGTAGTTCAAGGAAATAGTAACATTCGCTTTAAAAGAAGTCAAGGTCTACTATTGTGCTTCAGCAGCTCCTGCAAGCCAGCAGACTGAGCATTAGTCAGATAGGACTGCAGAGGAGAGGGTGGAGGGAGCGCTCTCTGGAATCCATCTCCCAAGCCACAACTTTAGATAGTAAGCTAACCGGGAGTCAGGCTGGTAATGAACTTGGTCTGGCCATGGTGACAAGAGTTCATTAGAGAACATTTATCCTCCACTCAAGAAGGAGAAAAATGACTTCAATAAAAACTATGCCAGGGCCACAGATACATGATCTTTATTAAAAAGGCATTTTCAGTAGTAAAATTCATTACACAGTCACATAAGTAATCTGGATCCACCTCTCCCTTCCCTATATTATCGTTGGAAAATGCTAGTAAGTTTTAAGGAAAACAAATAAGATCCTACAGCTGTACTGTAATGCAAATAGAGGTGATAAAAAGACAACTATAAAGTGTGTTTATATTTTGATTCTTCTGGGTCAATTTATAATCTATCCAGATCAAAGTCAAGGCCCATCCTGTCTTCTGATGAATTGTTCTGCGCTGTATGTATACTGATACCCATGGAAGAATAAACTAAAAAGAGACGATTCTTCTCAGGCAATTAAAGTTTGTAGCTTATATGCTTTTTCTATTTTTCCCTTTTTATATTCTAGAGATAGACTCAAGGAAAAATTTGGAAATTAAAATGAATGAGAAAATAAGAATACATCAGGATCTGGCAATGTCTTGTAGAATCAAAACAATCTGAGTTAAAATCTTAGTCCTACCACTTTTAAGTGTAGAAAAATTGTTTAAACTCCTTGGACCCAAGTTTAATCCATTTATGAGACACAAATGAGAAAGCTCACAGCAGAGTGTTTTGAGGATTAACTGAGAATCTATGTTATTCACCTATAGTATGTTTGGGGCTTCCCTGGTGGCTCAGATGGTAAAGAGTCCGCCTGCAATGTGGGAGACCTGGGTTTGATCCGTGGGTTGGGAAGATCCCCTGGAGGAGGGCATGGCAACCCACTCCAGTGCTCTTGCCTGAAGAATCTCCACGGACAGAGGAGCCTGGCAGGCTATAATCCATGGGGGTGGCAAAGAATCAGACACGACTGAGTGACTAAGCACAGCACAGCATAGTATGTTCAGTGCCAGCCCTTTGGCCACCTGATGCAAAGAACTGACTCATTGGAAAAGACCCTGATGCTGGGAAAGACTGAAAGCGGGAGAAGGGGACGACAGAGGATGAGATGGCTGGATGGCATCACCAACCGATGGACATGAGTTTGAGTAAGCTTCGGGAGTTGGTGATGGACATGGGGTCACAAAGAGTCAGACATGACTGAGCAACTGAACTGAACTGGGCTTCCCAGGTGGCACTAGTGGTAAAGAATCCACCTACCAATTCAGGAGATGCAAGAGATGCAGGTTCAATCCCTGGGTCAGAAAGATCCCCCGGAGTGGTGGCGGTTTAGTTACTAAGTCGTGTCCGACTCTTGAAATCCCATGGACTGCAGCCTGTCAGGCTTCTCTGTCCATGGGATTCTCTGGGCAAGAATACTGGAGTGGGTTGCCATTTACTTCTCCAGAGGATCTTCCTGATCCAGGAATCAGAGCTGGGTCTCCTGCACTGCAGGCAGATAATTTACCAACTGACTTATGATTAGGAAATGGCAACCCATGCCAATATTCTTGCCTGGAAAATTCCTTGGATGGAGGAGTCTGGTAGGCTACGGTCCATGGGGTCACGGAGTCAGACACGACTGAGCACAATGTGTTTAGTGCTTAAAGATAGTTAAGTAGACTTCACAACATGTTGTTTTGGATGACCTAGTCAGTTTATTTATTCATATAAGCTTTACTGGACATTTGCTGTATCATTTTCCAATTCTCCATATCCTTGCCAAAGCATTGCATTTTTGATGTGCTAATATTTATGTTATCTGATGGATATAGAGTAGTATTTCATTGCTTTTTAAATTTGCATTTCTCTAAATAGTTGTGATATTGCTCACATCTTATCAGGTAAATTATATCCCTCATTTCATGGCACATAGTTATCCCACCTTCTGAACAACACTGCTCACACTTCTAAGAGATTTCCTGCCATTTCTGACTAAACTGTAATTACCTATGTGGTTTAGATGTTAGTATTCCTTGTCTATTTTACACTTCGAAAAACACCGCTCTTGGCTTGTCATCTGATAATTTTGCCTATGGATTATATTCATTAAAAATAATCCATGTTATGGTATAAGTAAACCTTTCACCTTTGCCCTTTATGTTTTAAGCTCTGGTCTCATTCAAGACATTATCCCTCGATAAAAATAAATAAACAATATCTGCATATTCTCAAACATTGTCATATAAAATATGTTTTTATTTTTACTGCTTGCATTTGGAACTTATTTCAAATAGAGGTGTTTTTACATATGATGTGGTAGGGACCTAACTTTTTTCCATTATAATGAGCTAATTCTCCCAACATCAGATATAAAATCTGAGCTAATCTATGAGATTAGTTGGAAATTTTCCCTTTTATTCTATTTTCTAAAAATATTTCCGTAAGTTAGAAACTACCTCTTTCTTGTAAGTTTTGTCTCATTTGTAAAATAAGCTGAACCTACAGGCTGTAGGTTATAGGACCAGACAAAACTCTTTTTTCTTAGGTCAATTTTAGAATTACATAGTTTTCCAGAAATGCATCCATTTCTTTTCATTTGACTTTATTATCATGCAATGATTCATTATATGCTTTTAATTTATTTTTAATATATCTTTTGTCCTGATCTTTGAACTTCAAGTATTTTTGTCTTCTTTAAAAATTGGTCTTACCATAGGTTGATGTCTCTTGTTTGTCTTTTCAGTGGTCTTTTTTAAGCACGCTTATAAAGTACTTTAAACTGAAGGATAGTAAAAGTATCTCATGTCAACATATGAAGGACACAGCTAAAACAGTATTTATAGGAAATTTTATCATTTGTAATATATTTATCATAAAAAGAAGGACTGAAACTTTAAACTGAACATTGCAACTCAAGGGAATAATCTAGAAGACCCAAAGAAATAGGAGGAAAGGAATGATAAAACTAACAACAAAAATCAGTGGATATAGAAAGACAACAAGAAATAGTGAAAATCAACAATTGATACTTTTTAAAATGCTTTTACATACATGATATTTCTTGAGACATGACTTTAAACTGTAGACCTGTAATTGGACTTTAAAAACTCAGGTTTTTGTTATTTGCCTTCACTGTTTTGTTTTTTAAAATATTGAGCATTTAGTTGAGGAAACCATAGGGGCAAAGATATTTCAATCAGCAAAAGTAAAAGTAAAGCTTTATTTATATTCTTATTGAAAGATGGTATGAAAGTGAAAGTGTTAGTCGTTCACTCATGTTCAAATCTTTGCAACCCACCAGGCTCTTCTGTCCATAGAATTCTCCAAGCAAAGATATTGGAGTGGGCCGCCATTCCCTTCTCCAGGGGATCTTCCCAACTCATGGGTCGAACCTGGGCTTCCTGCACTGCAGACAGATTCTTTACTGTCTGAGCCACTAGGGACGCCTCTAGAAGATGAATACTTATTTAAAAGACTTGGCTCTCTTTGATCAGTCTTATGTTTGGGTCTGTCACTTCTTCCCTGTGTAATCTCAGGCTTTTAAGCCCCAGAGTTCTCATTTGCAACATGAAGAGGATAATGGTTTCTACCTCAGAGAGTACTTATAAGAATTAAATAAAAATTTAAAAGTAGTATACAAAGTGCTTAGCATAATGTTCAATAAATGTTAGCTCTCCATGGGTCTTAGCAAACTGTATTATATTTAAATACCCTCTTCCATGAAAAAGAAAATCTTGGACAAACTAAGAATGTATACTTGAGTATAAATTTTAATTCTCTCATAAATGTGATCACACTGTGTAAATAAGAATATACCCATATCCAGTCTTCAAGTGGTATAAAGCAGCCTCAAACTATTGGTGAGAAATTGAATGACAAAGAGCTGATGCAGCATAAGTTTCAACCATAGGTAGATAGCTGAATGAGAAATAACACATCCCAGCTTCAGTCCACATGAAGTGCTGAGAAACTGAAAGGGACAGCTTTTTAGAGCAATTGGAAAAGAACCACATACCTATAAAGGCAAGTAGAAACCTTCCCTTGATTGATTTTCTTTAAATTTCTGCAGCATTTTCTAGAGTATTCTCAGGAAAAGACAGAACAAGAAGAGAGAAATGGGGAAATGAGAGCCCCACAAAAGAGGTGACAGTGTTGTTGTTTACTGGTCCAAGGACTGGGGTTTCCAGAGAGGCAGGGAGGTTCAGTCCCTGGGATCCCAACAGTAGCAGCTAAGAACACCCTGCTGGGTGATCCTCAGCCCCAGAAAGCATGTTTAGAAACAGATGCTTCAGTCCTCTGAGACTCTCCCGCAGAGCCCCATGCTGGAGAGTTATTCCTGTAAAGCACGAGGAGCCCAGACTTGAATTTCACAACCTGCCATCAGATTTACCTTCTTTATAGGGAAACAAGGTCTGCATCCCAACAGCTGTCAGTTGCCTTTAACAGGAGATGAACAGTCATGAAATCTAGCAGGACTGGCACATTCTCCACAAAGGAGCCTGCAGAAGGCATACTCTTACCTTTTGAACATGGCAAGAAGCGTCCCATATCCAGACATGTAAATATACTACAAAAATGATAAAAGGTTTGCATGTAAACATGACCTAGAAAGTGCCAACTAAGACCTCTATTATATTACATTAATACAAATGGGAATCTCTGTATAATTTCTTCTGAGATATCTTCATGGTCAACTAAATGTGAATGAAACTCTATTTCTGACAAATACACTCCAGCAAGAATGAAAGTTAAGAGTTTCAGAACTGGTTCTCCAGGAACAGGCAAGTTCTTTTTTTAGTAGGTTTAATGAGTACTAATGCTAATAAATGCGGAATTAAAATGATATTCCTATAAAGAAATTACCTGAGAATTCATCTGAATAATGGCATTATATAATAGCATATGTCAAAAATGTGTTACAGGGTGTTCTCACAACTATCTCAAGCAATGCTGTAGTCAGCCAATATTCTAAGTTTCATGTGTGAAGCTAAAACAGCATATATCAAAATGATTAAAACATGCCTTCTTTGAAGTAAGAGAGACAAGAAGCAGGCACAGCTGGGAAAAAAATTAAAAGTACTCAGTGAAACCCAAATGCAGACTTGACTTGTTTACACTGAGCATCTGCTGTGCACTGGCCCTCTGCTTGTCTGCCACATGCTCTCTCTCTCTCCAGTCCTTCACCCATCACTCTAACCCCGCAAAATGCAAAAAATAAGGCTGCCAGTGGGGGAAGTGACTTGCCCAAGTCCACACAGCCAGGACGTGGCAAGGCACTTACTGATTCCAAGGCCTATCTACCTTCCCTCTGCTCTGCTGCTCCCAAAAGGGCCCGCAGCACACACGACAGGCCTGTGGATTCATTTGTCCAGACTCCCAGGTTTCACAGCTCAGTGCTCTGCATCCTTTGTAAGATGACATAAGAGTTGCTTTAGATGCTAGTCCTCAGTCACTCCAGCTTGGATTCATGGCCTCTTGCCCTTAGCCTAGGGCTTAACCTTTGGAGTTGGACTGTTGTTGTTGTCCAGTCACCCAGTTGTGTCTCTTTATGATCCCATGAACTGCAGCACGCCAGGCCTCCCTGTCCCTCACCATCTCCTGGAGTTTGCCCAAGTTCATGTCCACTGCACCAGTGATGCCGTCCAGCCATCTCATCCTCTGATGCCTTCTTCTCCTTCTGCCCTCGATCTTTCCCAGCATCAAGAACTTTTCCAGTGAGTCATCTGTTCACATCAGATGACCACAATACTGGAGTTTCAGCTTCAGCGTCAATCCTTCCAGTGACTAGTCAGGGTTGATCTCCCTTAAGATTGACTGGTTTGATCTCCTGCTATCCACGGGAGTTTCAAGAGTCTTCTCCAGCACCACAGTTCAAAGGCACCAATTCTTTGGTGCTCTGCCTTCCTTACGGTCTGGCTCTCACAACTGTACATGACCACTGAGATAGCCTTGACTATACGGACCTTTGTTGGTAGAGTGATGTCTCAGCTTTTCAACACACTGTCTTGGTTTGTCATAGCTTTCCTGCCAAAAAGCAATTGTATTCTGATTTCATGGCTGCAGTCACCATCCACATTGATTTTGGAGCCCAAGAAGAGAAAATCTGACACTACTTCCACCTTTTCCCCTTCTATTTGCTATGCAGTAATGGAGGCAGATGCCATGATCTTAGATTTTTAATATTTAGTCTTAAACCAGCTCTTTCACTCTTTTTCACCTTCATCAAGAGGCTCTTTAGTTCCTCTTTGCTTTCTGCCATTAGAGTGGTATCATCCACGTATCTGAAGTTGTTTATGTTTCTCCTGCCTATCTTGGTGGACTGACCTGGGAACAAACCCCACCTATCACCCATGTAATATTGTTTAAGCTATATCATCTCTCTAAGCTTTGGGCTTTCTCCACTTTATAATGGAGACAGCAACACCTACCTCATAGGAGTCCATTTTAAAATGAGGTGACTTAGCACACAGCAAGCTTTTCATCAGTGCATGAAGGAGGCCATTATGATGGTAGCTGTCATCAGCTATGCTTTGCTCATAATTAACATTTTGTTCCATACTTTCCCAAGTTGCTGACCTTGGCCTGCCCCCATTTTACCATTACTTCTATCTTGGAACTGGAACTTTTAGAACCCAGTTCTAAAAGTCCAGGAAAGAGAAATAAGTAAACCAAGAGAAGACAAATAAGAGGATGGGAAGAGAAACAGCCATTATTGGCTTCAAAACCTAAGATCTTGTTCCAAAATGCCACTTTTCTGGCCCAATTCTCAAACTTCCAAAGTATGCACTCTAAGAAACAGGCTTTCCTCCTAATATCACCAGTAAGTTGCTATCCTTTTCATCACTGAGGAGCTTAGTCAAAGCCATCTGTTCATGAGTGACAAGTAGACCTTTCTTATTGAATCAAGATAAAGTTACCCCTTCTTTATAGCCTCCTCTCCTTTTCTTAGGCATCCAACTGGAAGGTCCACCTTATCAATTACTCCAGAGGACTTTTCTAGGGCTTGTGCTGATCCCTTTCTTCTGTTGTTTTCCCTTTTCCCTGAACATTTGTGTTACATTCTCCAGTAATGGTTCAAAAGTTGAGTTACTTCACTGATTAAGTGGTGTATGGTTGGTTTACAAGCCAATATAGATGGAATGCATGCCAGCCAATGAAATGCAAGGCCAGAGGGCCATGCCTTCTGCTTTCATTACTTCCTCCCAGGCCTCCTATAGCTGGCACATAGTCTGAACATAGTATATTACTCAGTAGATGATCTTGAAAACAATAATAATCCTAAAGGACTGTTCAGACAGCTATACCAAAGGCTTATGATATGCCCAGAGATTATCCTCTTGAATTAGAATAACCTCACTAAGTCAGGTGTGCATAGTGCTGAGTGAATAGGAATCATGCTTGGCAGACAGCTCCCACCCCATCAGACCATTGCAAACACCATGTTACTTCTCCAGATGCATGAGTCTGGGCCTCAGTGGAAATATAATAGTGAAATGAAGGACCCTCAAAAGTCATATATTTTCCTCTAATCCCTATTCCTGCTAAAGGAGCTTTGCAAAGAAATGAGCTAAACCTTAACATTTCAAATAGCAAACTCAATTCATCCGTGAAACACTCACTCTGGAATTGTGTGGATGTTTCCAGCATGGAGGCCATATCCAATGTGACAACTGCCAGGTGAAAATCACAGAAGCATAATATTATACAGTCTGATTTCAAGGCAGAATGTTCTGAATCCTCAGGTTGCCAACCAGACAAAACATCTGTGAGGAGTAAACCCACATTGAGACATGGAAATCTCTCACCTTTAAATATTTGGATGAATGTTATGAACTCTGAAAGTTAAAGCTTTCAACATGTTCTTAAAAACTATCATTCTTTGAAATTTAAATTTATCCAAATAGCAATGTTAGTTGCTTGACATAAATTTCATAGAATCTTACAACATTAGATCTAGTATATTCATGAGATATTATTTGATGAAACTCCCTTGTTTACATTAAAGATATTAAAACTTAGAGGAACATAATTTATCCAAACTCATGCAGTTAGCCAATAGCAGAGTGAAGATGTGGTTCCAAGTTTGTCAGTCCCTGTGTTCCATAGCTCAGCAGATCTGCACATAATGTAAACCACATGGGCTTTGTGAACAAGCTACCCAACTTCTATGGGAATGTGTAATTCCTATGTCATAGGGAAATTATGTTAATTAAGTGAGACAGTGGAAGTAGCACATGGCCCATCGTAGTACTTTATAAATGGTAGTTATTGTTATCATCATTATCATTACAGTTATTATCCAACCTACAATTTAAGTCTCACACAATTTCCTGTCATGAGCAAGCCTGGTTATATTTTTAGGAGATCCCCTTTGAGCAGTGAGTGGAGCCTGGAATTTATGTTCCCACAATTTTCTAGAGTTCCAACAGGTCTGGCACTAGTCTCTTACCAAGCTGCAGCCCTCCTCCTAGCCTACATGAGAGCCTCATGGACTCAAGAAAGACCATAAGGTCTTTCTTGAATCAGAGAGCTCTGAGTCTTAAATCCAATTCTGTCACTTATTACATGGTAGACCTTGGATTAACTACTTACTTTTATGAGCCTCAGTTTTCTCCTTTCTTAAGAAATTTGCATTACAGAGTGTGTAAAGAAGACTAAATAAAGTAATAAAATGAAATCACCAATAGGGCAAAGTAGATCATTCCTAACTTTATTCCCTCTCACAAGAAGAACAACTAACAATTATTCAAGTTCAAGACAATCCTAAACAGAGGAGGGAGTGTGAAGCATCCCTGGCCACACAGAGACCAGCAGAGACTACACCAGAAGGGTAAGACAAGCAGCCACATGGCGACTAGACTGCCCCTCCCCCAGGCCACTGCAGCACCCCATGGAGAGATCACCTCTGAGCCTCTGGTTCCTCTAGTGGGAAAAGAGAACCCAGGGGGAACAACCAGCCTTGGGGTCAGTTGGTGGGAGCCCCTATTCTGATTTCACATCACAGGGATTGCAAAGAATCTTCAGGCTCAATCTCCAGGAATCTGACTGTGAGTGAGAAGGGTAGAGGGGCTTATAACAACCAACACGTGGATCCTGGCTGACTGAGTTCATACCTGCAATGCACAAGTAGTAATGCCAGTCAGTGACTTTGCTCATCTGCAGAACCAAATCAAGGACACACTCTGACCAGGAAATCTGGCAGGATGCTAATCTGCCTTATTCAGATCCTCAAAGGGAGAGTTTATCCAGCCCTGGAGCCTGGCTTGCCTTTTCTTACTGTTCATGAAGTTCTCAAAACAAGAGACAACTCATTGGAAAAGATGCTGATGCTGGGAAAGATTGAGGGCAGGAGGAGAAGGCGGTGGCAGAGGATGAGATGGTTGGATAGCATCCCCAACTCAATGGACTTGAGTTTGAGCAAACTCCAGGAGACAGTGGAAGACAGGGAAGCCTGGCATGCTGCAGTCCATGTAGTCACAAACAGTAGGACACAACTTAGTGACTGAAAAACACAAGAGCCTGGTTTGCCCACATCCAGACAAAGAAGCTGAGACAGAACCTCACTCACTGTGGAGAATGTCTTCTAGCCTGTTGTGACCAGAAGGGCTGGTGGCAACTCCTGGAAGCTATGTGGCCCAGTGGTGTTCCACCCAAAGATGGGCAGGCAGAGCTGATAGTCCCCCAAGCAAAACTAGTACCGAGGTGGAGGGTTCATATGCTATGCACAGGACTAATTCACAGCCAAGGCTAGTCAAGGCTGAATGTAGCTCCTGGAAGCTTTCCCAACCAAAGAGCCTATTGGAAATTGAGAGCAACCTGGAGCAGCCTCTCCCTTCTGTGCCCTGGCTGAGATACAGTCCCACTGCTGTGAAGAATGTCTTCAGGGCCCATCAGATCAAAAGAGCAGCAACTCCTGGAAGCTGTGCAGCCAAGTTGTAATCAAGACTGGAGAAAGTCGGGAAAACTGATAATCTGCAAAGAAAAGCCAGTGGCTCTGTTTGACCAGGGAACCTGAGATGTAGGTCAGCTTGAGTTAAGATAACAACGAGATTTACAGGATTTAGAGCTGCCTCCCTCACCATGCCCAGGGAGGGAATTTGTGGCCCCACTGGTTGCTCAATACAGCTTTTAGCCTGTCTGACCTAGAACCTAACCAGAACACACGGGAAACTGTGTAGCATATTCAACAGCCCTACATACAGTGGTATTTGAACAGAGAGCACAGTCCGTGGCCTCCCTCACCTGCACAGCAAAATCAGTGGCTTCACGTGACTAGGGAATTCAGTACACACTCAGGTCCAATTTGGTTCCCCAAACAATGAGCTGTACAGGACCTGGGTCCTGTCCTGCTGCCCTGACAAGGAAGGGAAGCTAATTCACATCCTGTTTGCTACTAAGCATAGTACTCCAGCCCCAACCATCTAGTACACCTGACCAGAGAATCCAGACTACTAAAAAGCACATTGTCTAGCCTGACTTGGGTAGGGAACAAACCAGCAATTCTGTCCAGCTTCTCTTAGGCAGAGGCACACCCACTATACCTGTCCTTAGAGCTCAAACAGCGGCCTCTTCTCAAAACAGACAATAAAAGCAGGTCCCACCTGCCCAAGGTTATTACCGGCAGATACACCCAGGACCGCAAACTGAATTGACTGGTAAAGAACACTTTCTGCCAAAGCAAATGTGCCAAGTCTGAAAGAGGAGACTGATATATCAAATGTACGGGTAACAACATGAGGAATTAAAGATGCACACAAAAATTAGGTAAGTATGACACTGCCAGAGGAAACTAATAAAGCTCCACCAGCTGCCCCTAAATAAATGAAGGCCTATGAACTGTTTGACAAAGAATTTAGAACTTCCTCTTAAGGAGGTTTAGTAAACTATAAGAAAACACAGACAAGTGAAATTTGGAAAACAGTGCATGAACAAAATGAAAGTTTGACAAGAAAATAGCAGCCATCAACAAATAAATCAAACAAACAAAAACCCAGACATCCTAGAGGTGAAAAATACAATAACAGAATAATTTAATAGAAGGTTTCAAAAGCAGAGTTGATAATGCAAAAGAAGGAATCAGCAATTTGGAGAACAGGAATTAGAAATTGCCCAGGCAGAAGAGCAAAAAGAAAAAAAGAGTGAAAAAGAGTAAAGAAAGTCTATGAGAATTATAGGACACAATGAAAAGAAATAATGTTTACATTATGTGAATTCCAGAAGGAGAAGACAAAAAGAATGGAACAGAAAGTATATTTAAAACAATTATGGGTGAAAACTCCCCAAACCTGGAGAGAGAAATGGACATCCAGATCCATAAGACCCAAAAGATCCCAAATAGGCTGAACCCAAATAAGGCTACACCTAAATAAGGCTACATTGAGACAGATTATAACTAAATAGTTAAAAGTTAAAGACAAAGAAAGAATTTTAACAGCAACCAGAGAAAAGAGAGAAGTTATATAAAAGGGAACCTCATATGATTATCAGAAAATTCTCAACAGAAACTTTTCAGTTCAAGAAAGAATTAAATGGTATAATCAAAATATTGAAAGAAAATAACTGTCACCCAAGAATTCCACACCCACCAAATCTATCTTTCAGAAACATGAATTAACATCTTCCTGAACAAGCAAAAGCTGAGGGAGTTCATTATCACCACACCTTCCTTACAAAGAGTGCTGGAAGAAGTTCTTTGAAAGGAAAATAAGAAAAAATTGAGCCCAAAATTAGCAGTAGGAAGTAAATAATAATGATTAGAGCAGAAATAAATTAAACAGAGGGTAGAATAACAATAGAAAAGACAGTCTCCAATAAAATAATTCTGGAATAATTGGATATTCATATATAAAAGAATGAAAGAGTTATTATATCTTACCACTCACAAAAAGTAATTCAAAGTGGATTCAAGACTTAGATGCAATATCTGAAACCATGAAACTTCTAGAAGAAAGCATAGGAATAAAGCTTCTTGGCTTGGGTCTTGGTAATGATTTTTGGATATAACCATAAAGCACAAGCAACAAAATAAAAAATAAGCAAATGGGACTACATCAAACTAAAAAGCTTCTGCCCCAAAGAAACCAAATACAAAATGAAAAAAACTCCAAAATGGGAAAAAATATTTGCAAACCATATACCTGATAAGGAGTTAATATTCAAAATATATAATAAACATACAATTGAAAAACTAATAATGATAATAATAACTAAATTAAAAATAGGCAAAGGATCTGAATAGACATGTCTCCAAAGAAGATATACAAAAGGCCAACAGGTACATAAAAAGATGCTCAGCATCAATAGCCATTAGGGAAATACAAATTAAAACCACAATGAGATATCACCTCATAGACTGTCCATTGTCAAAAAGATAAGAATTAACAAATGTTGGTATGGATCTGGAGGAAAGAAAAATGCTTGTGCACTGCTAGTAGGGTTGTAAACTGGTATAACCACTATGGAATACATTCTGGAGGCTCCTTAAAAAAATTAAAAATATAACTACCATATGATTCAGCAATTCCAGTTCTGGGAATACGTCCAAAGGAAACAAAAACACTAGCTTGCAGAGATATCTGCACCCGCATGTTCATGGCAGCATTATTTACACTAGCCAAAATGGAAAAACCTAAATACCCACTGAAATTGTGGTATCTAGACACAATGAATTATTTTTAATGTATTTATTTTTAATCGAAAAATAATTGCTTTACAATATGGTGTGGTTTCTGCCATACATCAACATGAGTCAGACATAGGTTATACATATGTCCTCTCCCTCTTAAACCTCCCTCCCACCTCCCATCTCATCCTATCCCTTTAGATTGTCACAGAGCCCGGGTTTGGGTTCCCTGAGTCATACAGCAAATTCCCAATAGTTATCTATTTTACATATGGTAGTGTATATGTTTCCATGCTACTCTCTGCATTCATCCCACCTTCTCCTTCTCCCCACTCCAGGTCCACAAATCTGTTCTCTATGTCTGCATCTCCACTGCTGCCCTGCAGATAGGTTCATCAGTACCATCTTACTAAATTCCCTATATATATGTGTGTGTGTGTGTGTGTGTATACACACACACACATTAATATACAATATTTGTTTTTCTCTTTCTGACTTACTTCACTCTGTATAATACACTGTAGGTTCAGCCACCTCATTAGCACTGACTCAAATGTGGTCATTTTCATGGCTGAGTAATATTCCAACTAGATACAGTGGATTATTATTAAGCCATAATAGACAAGGAAATACTATCGTTTACAACATGAATGGACCCTGAAACCATTATATTAAGTGAAATAAGTCAGACAGAGAAAGGCAAATACTGTAAGATCTCACTGATGTGTGAGATTTACAAAAGAAAAAAATAAAACCAAACTCATACACAAAGGGATCAGACTTGTGGTTACCAGCAGCAGACAGTTGAGGGAAGGAGAACTGGAAGGAGATGGTCAAAAGATATGAACTGCCAGTTATAAGATGAACAAGTACTAGGGATGTAATGTACAGCAAGATGAATATAGCTAACACTGATGCATAAGAGATAGGAAACCTGTTGCATGTAAATTCTAAGTGTTCTCATCACACGGAGAACTTTTTTCCTTTTTTCTTTCTTCTTTCTTTTTAAAAATTATATCTAAATGGGAAGGTGGATGTTTGCTAAAAACTTACTGTGTTTATTATTCTTCTATATATATACATCGGTTCAGTCCAGTTGCTCAGTTCAGTTCAGTCACTCAGTCGTGTCCAACTCTTTGAGACCCCATGAATCGCAGCACGCCAGGCCTCCCTGTCCATCACCAACTCCCAGAGTTCACCCACACTCATGTGCATTGAGTCCAGTGATGCCATCCAGCCATCTCACCCTCTGTTGTCCCCTTCTCCTCCTGCCCCCAATCCCTCCCAGCATCAGAGTCTTTTCCAATGAGTTAACTCTTTGCATGAGTGTTAGAGTTTCAGCCTCAGCATCAGTCCTTCCAATGAACACCCAGGATTGGTCTCCTTTAGGATGAGCTGGTTGTATCTACTTGCAGTCCAAGGGACTCACAAGAGTCTTCTCCAACACCACAGTTCAAAAGCATCAATTCTTCAGCACTCAGCTTTCTTCACAGTCCAACTCTCCCATTCATACATGACCACTGGAAAAACCATAGCCTTGACCAGATGGACCTTTGTTGGCAAAGTAATATCTCTGCTTTTTAATATGCTATCTAGGTTGGTCATAACTTTCCTTCCAAGGAGTAAGCATCTTTTAATTACATGGCTTGAATCACCATCTGCAGTGATTTTTGGAGCCCAAAAAAATAAAGTCTGACACTGTTTCCATTGTTTCCCCATCTATTTGCCATGAAGTGATGGGACCAGATGCCATGATCTTAGTTTTCTGAATGCTCAGTCATGTCCAACTCTTTGCGACCCCATGGACTGCAGCACACCAGGTTTCCTGTCCATCACCAACTCTCGGAGTTTACTCAAACTCATGTCCATTGAGTCGGTGATGCCATCCAACCATCTCATCCTCTGTTGTCCCCTTCTCCTCCTGCCTTCAATCTTTCCCCGGCATTAGGGCCTTTTCCAATGAGTCAACTCTTTGCATCAGGTGGCCAAACTATTGGGAGTTTCAGCTTCAACATCAGTCCTTCCAATGAATATTCAGGACTGATTTCCTTTAGGATGGACTGATTGGATCTGCTTGCTATCCAAGGGACTCTCAAGAGTCTTCTCCAACACCACATTTCAAAAGCATCAGTTCTTTGACACTTAGCTTTCTTTATAGTCCAACTCTCACATCCATACATGACTACTGGAAAAAATGTAGCTCTGATTAGATGGACCTTTGTTGGCAAAATAATGTCTCTGCTTTTTAATATGCTGTTTAGGCTGAGAATATAGCTTTTCTTCCAAGGAGCAAGCATCTTAATTTCATGGCTGCAGTCACCATCTGCAGTGATTTTGGAGCCCCCAAAATAAAGTGTGCCATCTATTTGCCATGAAGTGATGGGACCAGATGCCATGATCTTAGTTTTCTGAATGTTGAGCAACAAGCCAACATTCTCACTCTCCTCTTTCACTTTCATCAAGAGGCTCCTTACTTCCTCTTCACTTTCTGCCATAAAGGTGATGTCGTCTGCATATCTGAGGTTACTGATATTTCTCCCAGCAATCTTGATTCCAGCTTGTGCTTCATCCAGCTCAGTGTTTCTCATGATGTGCTCTGCATATAAGTTAAATAAACAGGGTGACAATATACAGCTTTGATGTACTTCTCTTCCTATTTGGAACCAGTCTGTTGTTCCATGTATACATATATCAAACTATACCTATATCTATATTTATATCTCAAACCAACATGCTAAGATGGGAACATTGGAATATGGATGTTTGCTAAACCTATTAGGATTATCCTTCTACTATATATATATCAAACCAACACATTATATGCTTTACACATATACAGTGATATATGTTCATTATTTCTCAAAAAATTGAGGGGAAAAAAGAAAATAATAATAGTGCATGCAAAATGCTTAGTAAAATAGTTCACAGTGGTGGGCATTCCATTAAATCACCATGATATTCATTATTATGGACCTTCTCTATCACTGTAATAAGACTTCTGTCTTGGGTTCTGAACTTTACAGTCATGACTAAAGCTCTGATGTCAGCCTCATCCACGTGGCTAAGTCTAAGCTCTCATCGGGGCTGGCTCTTTCTCAAGAAGGACAATGTAGAACCAGGAAACAGGTACCCACATGACTCAGAATAGTAAAATCTGTGAATTCTAGCAGCCATGTCTCTCGCAGCTGACAAAACTCTCCTCTTGGCCAGTGCAGTAGTAATAGTTTCAGGCTGCTAGAACAAAATACCATAGACTAGGTGGCTTACAAACAACAAAATGCTGTTCCCCCCAGGCCTAGAGGCTGGAAGTTCTAGAGCCTCTTCTGGGCTACAGACTTCTCATTGTGTCCTCACATGGCAGAGCAGTCTAAGGAGCTCTTCACAGGCTCTTCTGTAAGGGCACTAATCCCAACCTTAAGGACAGAGCCCTCATGACCTAAACAGCTCCCCAGACCACTGTTATTTTCTACTCTGTAGCAGGTTAAGTGTTAAATATCTTTGTTACATAATCACATTCTCTAAAGGAACCTGTGAGCTGGTTTGATGAATCCCATTTTACTGATGAGCAAACTGAGGCTCAGAGAGGTAAAAACGACCTGCTCAAGGTCACAGCAGTAGTAACTAATAACTGGCAGGGCCAATACTCTAATGCCTGCTCACTTGTCATCAGGCCTGTTGTCTCCTGTATATATAGTGCCTGACACTCATGGATCAAGTCACACCCACTCCCAACATCTTGCACTCCCTGTACTGAGGCCCGCATGAAATCCATTATAGTAACCAGTTTCCTCAGACGGATCATTCCATCATCCTCTAATAGCATTACATCATCCTCACAAGGTTGTGAACTTACAGAGCTCTATATCAGGGGTCAGTGATCTTTTACTGTAAAGAGCCAGACATTAAATATTTTAAGCTATGTGGGCTACACAGGCTCTGTTGCAACCACTCTACTCTGCCACAGAGATGATATATACACAGAGGAGCATGGCTGGGTCCAGTAAAACTTGACTTACAAAAACAGGCAGCTGGCTGGATTTGGCCTGTAGGCTGTAATTTACTGACCTCTGCTCTCCATGCCTAGTGTCTCTGGACCATAAGCACCAGCATCTTGTGGGAACTCCTGAAAATGCAGAATCTCAGATATCACCCCAAATCTATGGAGTCAGAATTAGACTTTTCAGAAGATCCCCAGGTGAATCACGTGCACATTAAAGTTTGAGAAGTTCTGCTCTATTTGACTGACTCCTATAGTCCAAGCACTGTTTCAGGTGCAACCCATACTTGCTCTAAAACGCTCACAGCATGGCAAGGTGGCTGCTACTGTCCCACTTTACAGATGAGGAAACAAAAGTTCAGAGAAATTAAATAAATCAAGAAGACAACTGATGGCACTGAGATTTATCTAGAAATTAATTTGTTATTGACAGTCATCTCAAAAATTGTCACACAGAAAATTTCAGAGACACAAACTCTGAATTTGAATAAATTTGTTTTCATGAATACAGTCACAGATGTACTTATTCTAAGGTATAGAAAATAACATACACTCACAGAAAAAAATTTTCCACTCTTATAGATAATCCTTAAAATAGCATACACTTTAGCAAACTATTCCCTTTACCTATTTGCCCTTTACTCAACTTTATCTAACACCCTAAACTCTTCAAAGGGCCATGTCTACTTAGGTAGTATTTTATGTATTTTTATATTAATTCTTTTTTCTAATGTCTCAAATTTTATAAAGAATTTGAGCTAACTTAGAGACACAGATAAAATAAGAGATTAAAAATGAAATAAATGAGGATGCAGATTATTGAGGGCTGTAAAATATGCCCAAGGATGAAGACTGTGTACAAAATGCATACCATAAAGCCCTGTACATTTTCCATGGTATTATACTAAAAGAAAAGTGTCACCAAGCTTTATCATCTGTTCCATAATACAAAGAGGCTAAACTTGGAAACACTCGCCTATCAAGCTGTCATTAACTTCTATTTGCTCACATATTAAAAGCAGATAATAATATCTCAGAGAAAAGATATCAAATAAAAAATATAAAAACATTGTATTATTTCACTCCAAATTTTAGTGGCCACCTCATGAGAAGAGTTGACTCATTGGAGAAGACTCTGATGCTGGGAGGGATTGAGGGCAGGAGAAGGGGACGACCGAGGATGAGATGGCTGGATGGCATCATGGACTCGATGGACGTGAGTCTGAGTGAACTCCGGGAGATGGTGATGGACAGGGAGCCCTGGCGTGCTGCGATTCATGGGGTCACAAAGAGTCGGATACGACTGAGCGACTGAACTGAACTTTAATCCTTATAATAGTTACTGATATAAAATACAATATCAAAATAACTAAGATTTATTGATTTACTTATTGTGTTAAGATGTCTGAATGATCTCTTTGAATCATCACAACAATCCTAAACTACTCAAATTAGCTTTATTTAAAAATGATAAAATAGGCCTAAGAAAAATAACTTGGTCTTCCAGTGTATCAGGAAGGTACTGCTGTGTATAACACCACCCCAAAACATAGTGGTTAAAAACAATAACTATTTGTTCCCAGTTCTTTGGGTCAGTGGCTTGGGCTGGGCTCCACTGAAATGGTTCACCTCTGCCCCATGTGGTCTGGCTGAAAATACAAGTGAAAGTGTTAGTCGCTCAGTCTTGTCCAACTCTTTGCGACCCCGTGGACTCCTAATCTGTCCGGGCTCTCTGGTATATAGCTAGGTGATGTGGGACAGCAGAGCCTCTCCCAGGTGGGCCATGTGGCCTCTCATTTTCAAGGAGGCTAGGCCAGATGTCTCCACTTGGCAGCAAGAGAGATCGCAGTGAGCAGCCCCAGAGTTTCAATGAATAAGCCGTCTTCCAACCTCGTTTATATCACTGATGTCCCACGCCTACGGTGAATATGGGATAGAACTCACAAGGGTATGCACACAAGAGGCATGATTCCTTGAGAGTCATTACTGTAATAGGCTACCTTTGCTGTTATTCAGTTGCCCAGCTGGGTCTGACTCTGCAACCCCATGGACTGCAGCACACCAGGCCTCCCTGTCCCTCACCATCTCCCAGAGTTTGCCCAAGTTCATGTCAATTGAATCGGTGATGCCATCCAGCCATCTCATTCTCTGTCATCCTCTTCTCCTCCTGTCCTCAATCTTTCTCAGGATCAGGGTCTTTTCCAATGAGTTAGTCAGCTGTTCGCATCATGTGGCCAAAGTACTGGAGCTTTAGCTTCAGCATCAATCCTTCCAATAAATATTCAACATTGATTTCCCTAAGGATTGACTGGTTTGATCTCCTTGCTGTCCAAGGGACTCTCAAGAATAAAAAAGGCTACCTGAGGCAGCAAATAAATGAGTGTTCTGTGTGTGGAACTGAGACACTGTTAATTCACATCCCGTGTTTTTAATCACCCCACATGCTTGCCTTTAAGAACATTCCCTCTCGTATCCTCTAGATGATGTCAATGTCTTTATTAATTCCTAAGCTGCCACCTCCTGCAACATGAAAACTTAGCTGACCTCACCTCTAAGTGATTTCTTTCTGACACAGCTTCCATGAACCTCACTGTAAGTTTCACAAAGTACAAATTAAAGACAGGTTATTTTTCACTCCTTAAGTCATTAATATTATTAGAAAGTGAATTCAACATAATTGCTCTCTAGGGACCTAGCTCATGCCAAAAATGTCATCAGTGCATCAAAAGACAACAGTATTACCTCACTTAGTGGAACAGTTTAACTGTCAACACAGGACTTTCAGAGAGAAAGTGCTTTTGGGCTTTCCATATGGGCATCTGGAATGCTGGCCACGTGAGAGGAGGGTCAGGTTTGGAAAGTCACTCTGGAAACAGGGTATGGAGAGCTTGAATTGCCACACTAAGGACTTGGGGAACTTTAATGGGAGTAAAGAATGAATGACACCATCAAAGTGGTATTTTAGGAAGATCACTCAGGCAACAGAGGGAAAGGTGGATTCCAGTGAGCAGAGACAAGCAGGGAGAATGATTGAGAGGTTTTACAGTTATCTAGATGAACTCCTATAAAATCTCAAGTCCTAGTGACAGAGGGGATGGCTCTGATGTCAGACAACCTGGCCATACACTCCCTGTTTGCTGCAGATGTGGTTTTTTAAATCAGCAATGGCTGGATAACAGAATCATAGGAGTGAGCTGGAGAGGAAGAATACAAAGATTGATCTGTTTGCTCCATAACTATTAGGAATCCTTTGTACCCAGAGGATTGAGAAAGGACTCCCCATACCCTGAAATTTATGTCCTCTACTGCCCTTAATATAAATCTCCCACAGTTAAAATTTTTTAAAAAGATATTGCATTGTCATGTAAACAACAGTGGCATCCTTCCTGGAGAAAGATAATGGGAGAAAATTAATGTAGCATTAGATTAAGCTCTGTTAGTGTAATTATAGAACGGCTGTCCTAAAAAGATACGTCATGCAGACAATCTTTATTGTCACAGAGGACGATCTACACAAAAAGAACAAAGGAAATAATTTTAATAAAACATTTTGCCCTGAGCAAGAAATGTGCTTCATGTATCATACATGAGAAAGCATAGTTTGATATTAATGTAACTGTGACCTTGCCTAAAAGGGTGCTCATTACTTAATGCTACAGAAAGTAAATTAATGGACTTCCAAAAGATGTAAAATTCATTCTGCTTTGTGGCATTTGTTTGCTGACAGGGAGTTTAAGAGCGATCTTTTCTTGTGATTACTTAAACAAAGAGCTTCAGGGAATTCTTAGCAACCTTTCGAGTTTCACCAAAGGGCATTTCTTACAAAAGAATTCATCTGAGAGGAAAGACCCACCTTTGAAAGAGTTTATTAACAAGGAAATATGGGTTCATGTGCCACCTACAAATTCAACAGTTTATTCTATAGCTATCTTCTTTTAGGTTTCTCTAATAAAATTCAACATTTGCTTGTTTGTTAAAAAAAAAAAAAAAAAAGGAAGCTGAGTTGTGAGCTGGCAACCCAGGAAGTGAATTGGTTCTTTTGAAGCTTTGATTTGTATGTCCCCAAGTCCCTGGTGGCTCAGAGGGTAAAGCATCTGCTTGCATTGTGGGAGACCTGGGTTCAATCCCTGGGTTGGGAAGATCCCCTGGAGAAGAAAATGGCAACCCACCCCAGTATTCTTGCCTGGAAAATCCCATGGATGGAGAAGCCTGGTAGGCTACAATCCAAGGGTTCGCAGAGTCAGACACTCTTGAGCGACTTCACTCACTTAAGTTTAAACACCTTGTGTGACATTAAAGCTCTTCTTTATATATGTCTCCTTATCTTGTTTTCCTGTCAGTCAAAACTACATCATCTTATAGTTGCTTACCTTATTCTCACAGGCCATTTTATGCTTATAATTGCGTTTATGTCTCATTAGATGTTCTCAATGACCTTGAGGTTAGGAAGAACAAATATTGGTATTTTCATTTGACATATGACATATAAGCAATTTTAGCTTCAGAGTATCTAAGTGGCTTGCTTAGTATCAGGAACTTATCTTATTGCTAGCAATAGAGCAGCAAACAAGACAGGTAAAGTTCTTGCCCTCAGGGTGTTTGCCTTCTAGAGTGAGAGTACACATAAATATACGAATAAATAAATATGTAATATAATGTCAGGAGAATTATAACTGGCAAGAATGCGACCACACGCATCATCTGTCTCAGGCCTGAGCTTTTCTTAGCATCTATCTCTGTGTGCACGCATAGTCACTCAGTTGTGTCCAACTCTTTGCAACCCCATGGACTATACCCCACCTGGCTCCTTTGTCCATGGAGTTTTCCAAGCAAAAATACTTGAATGAGTTGCCATTTCCTACTCCAGGGGATCTTTCCAATCCAAGGATCAAATGCATGTCTCCTGTGTCTCCTGCATTGGCAGAAGGATTCTTTACCTGGGAAGCCCAGCATCCATCATTAGAAAAACTATACAGTGACTGTCCTAGCACAATATTCACTATTAAGCATTTCTAGTATGACTCCAGCTAATCCCACTGCCCCGAGGGCAGCTCTGTAGCCCTCTGCATTTTAGCCCTACTTGTCTATTCAATGTGGATGTTTGTGTGTCATCAGGGAGCTGCAGACCAGGGAAGTAGATGTCAGTGTTCCAGAAAGGTTACTTAAAACGTGGTTTGTGGACACTAGAGAATGGCAATTATGAGGCATCAGTATGGTTCACTGAGAACAAGTCAGACAAGCCAGATCCACACTACTTGCATTTGCAGTAAGGTTTTGAAATAAGTAAGTAAAGATGAAACTAGAGACATGCTGTGTCTACATTATAAGACCCACCCCAAAGTCCTTTTTAGGAATCAGGTTGACGATAAACATATAAATGAAAATTTCATGAAAACCTTTGGCGAAATAAATGTGTAAATGAAACATTTTTGTGGAGAAATGTGCCTTGCATGGCAATAAAGTTAGGTGGGTTTTACATTAGCTAAATAAGCCTACCTAAAAATCATGGTCCAGTGCTGAACTCACAGGGGCGCTGCACAAGGGAGGGCAGCAATCTTTGATCATAGTGTTTTCAGTAATTATTTAAATGAGAATGTCAACATAAATCACATAAAAAAAGGTTGAGAGGGAAACCTTATGTTCACACTGAAAGGAAATAATCAGAATCTTATTCCAGTGCTAAGTGGAGATTGTCACTCCATTCCAAAACATGTTTTCAATGCCACCAGGACTTAGTGTGAAGGACAGCAGAGGCGAGGTATGACCCCTCCCCTTGGGGGCTCCTGCGAGCAGCCTCTGCTGTCCCACCGCTTCCCCACCACCACCCTTCATGGGCCGCTGTGTCCTCCCCACAAGCCATATGCTGAAGTTCTAACCCCCAGCACCTCAGGATGTGACTGTATTGAAAACTGGACCTTTAAAGAAATAATTATATTAAAATGAGGTCCTTAGGGTGGGCCCTAATCCAGTCTGACTGGCATCCTTGTAAGAGGAAATTAGGACACAGACACACACAGAGGGAAGATGGGAAGACACTTAGAAGACGACTGTCTACAAACCAAGGAGAGACCTCGAAAGAAAACACCCTGCCAACACCTTGATTTCAGACACCCAGCTTCCAGAATTGTAAATTTCTCACAATTGTTTAAGCCACCCAGTCTGTGGTTGCTGTATCAACCCTAGAAAACTAGATACCAAAGCTCCATCAGAACCTCCACCATCCCAGGCCTCTGCCCTCATAGCCTCACTCCTGAATATCAACTTTCCTGCCCAAACTTCCATTCCCCTCCCTGCTCCAGTGTTTCTGTTTCCCTGGCTGATAGAGCAACTGCCTTCTAGGAAATAATTACTGTAAGGATTATCAATAAAAAGGGTCCTCCTTTGCTCCTGGGATCTTCTAAGGAAACAAAGAATATATCTGTTTTCATATAAAAGCAGTACTATACACAGATTAGTCATGCTGAGGTCAACTAACTTATAAACATCCATAATATAACACTACCCATTTAGAAAATTTGCAAACTCAATTTTCTGTTCATTCCCCTCAACATGTGTTTATGGAGTTCTTGCTCTGCACTAAGACATTTGCCAGTCCTTTTCACATTTATCACGTTGTAGAAGGAAGTGTGAGAGCATGTCAAGAGGAAATGGGGACAGGCCGAGCCTTCCAGAAACAGGAAGCTGGGTCAAAGTCACAGAAGTGTCCCAGCGTCTTCAAAGAGGAGAAAGAAGTTTGCCGCAGCTGGAGTAAAACGTGTACTGGATATGGGAGCAGGACATGAGGTCAAGAGATATATTGGTGTGGTGTACAAGAGCTTTTTCTGCCACACTACGTGGTTTTGGGTCCCATTCTATACATAATGAAGAATCAATAGATATTCTTAAAGGAACACAGGACGTGATTACCTTTAAAATTATAACCCTAGCAGAAGTGAGGTAAAATGGAGGTAGAGAAGTGTCGGGGGCTAAGTTCTCAAGTTCTTTAGAAACTGAAATAATGAATCTCATTACTACGAGGTCCTAAAGTTATGAATCTGTGCATCGATCTAATAGAATTGCTTCAGTGAAAGCATCTGAACCGCAACTTCTACATATATATGTGTGGTCATTTTGTGTATTTATGAGCTGACCTGAGCTTAATTCAATTCATCAGCACCAAAAATAAAGCTATTATTGCTTTTAGCAACTTACTGCAATTGTCCCTGTCTTCTGTTCTTCAATAGCAAGCGATTATAACATTAAATGGTTTATATATTACTATGATTTTAAAAATACTTAAGACTTTATAAAACAGCACATTTCCATTACCAAATCACAGGGGCAGAAGGTTCATTTTTCCTTCATAATGAAGCTTTCATCTCTAGAGGCCCAATTCATAAAAAGACATTTACATAGTTTAGTGAGCCTTTTTCTCTTTCTTCTTCTTTTTTTAATGAGAAGAAAGGAGGAATAGGGAAGGAATCGAAATCAAATGGAAAATTAAAGCCAAGGCAAAAATAAAATGAAAATCCTTAATGATTGGTAGAGTGAATTGGCTGAGTGGTGTGGTAGGAAAAAGGAAATCACAGGGTCTTGTAGAAAAAACCTCTTTCAAACATAAATGAAGATGGAAGGGCACGTGACCCACAGAGGAATTCAGTCCCGCTTCTTATTTTATAAATAGCAGCTGTCACCTTTGTTGCATTCCCAAAATAGCTTGCATGTCGCTAACAGAAGAGAACAGACAAGCAAAGTGTATCCTGGCAGATTTTGTCAATGAAAATAATTAACCTTCAACAAAAAAGAGAGAGAGAGAGAGAGAGAGAGAGAGAGGAGAGGAGGGAAAGGGGGAAGAGTGTGAAGGTTATGAAGGTGGTAACTAAGAATATTGAAACAGCAGTCCTAGTGCAAGCTGAGAGATGTTATAAGCCACTGCAGTGACCCTGTGGGGCTACAGGTTAGTCATGGGGACAACATTGTAACTCAACAAATGTGACTGAGCCCTCCCTGTGTGCAAAATTCTACACTTGATTCAGAGATGAATAAGAGGCAATTCCTGCCTTCCAGGGACTCATCACTGACGATAAGTGATTATACAAGATTATACAAGAATATCAACACCTCTAATACAACAGGATATGGGATGCATCATAAGACATAAAAGCATAGGGTTCTAGGAGTCAGAGGTAAAAAGGAAACACTCAGATGATTTGGAAAATTATCAGGGAAGGAGTCATGCATGAGTCCTTTCCTACTTAGAGGATGAGTAGGACTTTAATAAAGAAGCTGAAGGGGATGAGCCGCAAAGAGAAGCAACATCCCAGGCAAGGATCAAGTATGAAGAGGAGCAAACCCAGAGATAATAAAACCAAAGCAGATACAGCCAAGGAAAGTCTTATTCGTAGGCAGCCAGAGTAGATCTTGCTGATTTTTTTAGATTAGGGGGAAAAAAAAATAAAGGTATTTCTTTGGAGAAAAAGAATGAAGTTAGGCTTTCCCACAGAAAAGTTAAGTACAAAACGGGCACCCACTCTCCTGCATCCCCACACACGGAGCCGGTAGCATCACTGCTGCCAGAACACACTGACTTGGCAAAGGAAAAGAAAACAAATCTCCAACAGATTCTCAAAACAGTGTTTAAAATCCTTCTCCCTCCTTTGAAGCAGAGTAATCCTTCATTAGTGGAAAGAAGCACTATCCTGTTCCCTGTCGGGTGCCTAACAACACCTCTGGGCTCTACCCACTGGACACTGACACCAGGGGCAACAGAGAGCTTCCAGAAGGGAGGCGGACTAAAGAAGTCAGGGATAATAAATAAAGTAAACAAAGGGAAATTTTTAAACTAAAAGATTCCTTGCAGGTATAATGATAACAACAACAACTAACAGTTTTAGTGATATGTGCCAATGTTTTAAAGTCTTTACTGTATTAATATGGTGTGTTAGTTGCTCAGTCATGTCTGACTCTCTGCAGCCCTATGGACTGTAGCCCACCAGGCTCCTCTGTCCATGGGATTCTCCAGGCAAGAATATTGGAGTGGGCTGCCATTCCCTTCTCCAGGGGATCTTCCCGACCCAGGGACTGAACCTCAGTCTCCCACACTGTGGGCAGTTTCTTTACCTCCTGAGCCATCAGGGAAGCCCAGGTGAATTTAAAATTAGGTGAATAAACCTACTAGGATTGTGGCCCAGGGTTCAACTCATGGGAGGGACGTACAACAGAAGGCCTCAATTATAGCATGTTGAAAAGCAGAGACATTACTTTGCCAACAAAGGTCTGTCTAGTCAAGGCTATGGTTTTTTCAGTGGTCATGTATGGACGTGAGACTTGGACTGTGAAGAAAGCTGAGCACCGAAGAATTGATGCTTTTGAACTGTGGTGCTGGAGAAGACTCTTGAGAGGCCCTTGGACTGCAAGGAGATCCAACCAGTCCATTCTGAAGGAGATCAGCCCTGGGATTTCTTTGGAGGGAATGATGCTGAAGCTGAAACTCCAGTACTTTGGTCACTTCATGCAAAGAGTTAACTCACTGGAAAAGACTCTGATGCTGGGAGGGATTGGGGGCAGGTGGAGAAGGGGATGACAGAGGATGAGATGGCTGGATAGCATCACTGACTCGATGGACATGAGTCTGAGTGAACTCCAGGAGTTGGTGATGGACAGGGAGGCCTGGCATGCTGCGATTCATGGGGTCGCAAAGAGTCGGACATGACTGAGTGACTGAACTGAACTGAGATACAATTACTATCCCCATTTTACAGGTGATAAAACTAAGGACCAACGGCATATAGTTCATAAGTTCTGAACCCAAGATTTGAACCAGATCATCTAATTTCTTGTCAAAAAGTTTAATCTCTTTGCTGCATTGCTTCCACTGTAAAGCAGCTGAGACTTGAGGAGGTGATGAGGTTTGCCCAAAGTCACCCACGTGGTAATAACTGCTGTGTGACTAAAAGCTAGGTCTTCTGACTCACTCTTCCATGTTTTTCTACTGAAAAAGTGCTTCAGGGATGTGCTCACAGGAGATTGCTTCCTCTTCCTGGGAGACCTGAATGTAGCAGAGGATGGGGCCAGTATCAGGTAACAAAGGAATGGCCTCTGGAACCAGTTTCAGGTTCAATCTGAACCCATATTAAAAGAATTGACTCCTGGAAGTGCCCCCACCCCCACCACCCCCACCACCCCCGCCCCACACACACATGCAAATACGCAGGCTACAAGGAAATAGAGCACATGGTTGATACTGGTTTGAACTTGTATGAAGACCTCTAGCAAGAGTCAAAATGCCCATACTATTTCTCAAAAACATTTAAACCCATTGAAAGAAAACATTTTCATGATCACAGTTTCCAATTCAGGGTAATTCCACTAAAATTCCAATCTAAAATACAAAAAGACCCATTTTCAGTTGCTTTGAGGGATGACATAGATGTTTTGACTCTCCTTAATTGTGCAACCTTGTGACATTTAAAAGAGAAAGAGGGCCAAAACACTCCACCACTGCCCAGCCTCTAGAGAGGCAGGCTGCCTGCCCTGACAGGTGCTCCTGTCTGAGAGGCAGAGAAGACGAGTGGCCCGGACTCATTATCTCAGCCCGCAGTGTCTCAGAGCGGCAAGCTCTGAGTGTAGGGAGAAAACACAGAATACAGACAGAAGGTGAAATTGATGATCTGCAACACAGTTTTCTGGTCAATCAAAAGATAGGGGCTTAATGAGGAGCAGAAAAGGACTGCGTTGCATGAGAAACTACACTTTAGTTCACTTCCCCCTGTTCTGTGTATATCCTTGTTTCCCTAAAAACCTAGGGCCTTGGAACAGTTAAGTGCACCTTTATGAAACAGTTGTTTCTTGCTTATGAGCATTTCCCATATCTGTGTGCTCTGGTTTAATCAATGTGTGATATAATAGTGTAATCACTGACAACAGCAGCAGGAATTGACAACATAACTTCAGCTCACTGGGTAACTAGGGAGACAGAGACACTGCATTTCATGAGCCACAAGCACAGGGGGCATACACCTTTGGCCAAGAGACCTCAAGAAGTCTGTTCTACAAACAGAAAACAGAATTGTTCTTTTATCATCTCTCACTGGGCATGTTACCACATCACTGGAGACCAGAGTCAGCTTGCTCCTGATACCCTTTTTCTCTGAAGGACTGTCACACAGGACTGGGTGAGGTAGAATTGTGTCACTCAGGAGATAACCGAGTCAAGCATAAAGTTTTATTGCTTTCATGCAACAGTAGTTAAATTTTATTAAGCATTATCCATGCCCCAGGACTATACTAACCACTCTATATTTGCAGCCTTACCTTATTAACTCTTTACCATATTCCGGTTCAATCCCTGGGTGAGGAGGTTCCCCTGGAGAAGGAACTGTCAACCCACTCCAGTATTCTTGCCTGGGAAATCCCATAGACAGAGGAGCCTGGTGGGCTGCAGTCCACGGGGTAGCGAAAGAGTCCATCACGACAGCAACTTAACAACATAAAGAAGTGTTACTGCTGTCCCATTTCATAGGTGAGGAAATGGGCTCAAGTGTCTCTTCCAGGGATGCATGGCTAATAAGAATCAACTGGGATTAGAACCCAGGTGTGTCTGACTTCAGAATCTGTTCTTAGCCATTGTATGCTGCTTGTAATACCTACCGAGCATCTGTATAGCTGTGGCGCCACCCTCTGAGACTACTGTAAGCAGTGATAATACCTTTGTCCTTAAAGAGGTAGCTGGGTTAGGAAGACAGATATGTAAAAGAATGGCTGCAATCTACCGTTAAGTTCATAGAACACAGAAGATCTTACAGAAGTATAGAGAAGAGGTACCTGATGCACACAAAGGTCTGTTCTAACATTGTTGTTATTCAGTTGCTCAGTCGTGTCTGACTCTTTGCAACCCCATGGACTGCGGCACATCAGGATTCCCTATCCTTCACTATCTCCCAGAGCTTGCTCAAATTCATGTCCATTGAGTCAGTGATGCTGTCCAACCATCTCATAGGTCACATGATTTCATGTACCCATATTAACCTACCACAGTGAACATTTGCTTTCTGCATGAGGAAGATGAGAGCACATTCTAACCTAATGTTTTCCATATCTTCACTTAAGTTTGGGGAGTTCTTTAAATTCTTAGCAATATTCAGTTTCTGAGACTCCTCTCCTCCAATGATGTCCACCCTCCTGTCTCAGCCACTCGCTCCCAGGTCACACCTCCAGTCATATCCTTAGCAAAACTGCAACCCATAATCTAAATTTGAAGCATCCGACTGTCTGACCGCCAGCTCCTGTCTCTCTAGCTCATTTCCTCTTGTACTTTGCTAAAAACCATTGGTGGTACCAATGTCTACAGTCCATTGTTCATACTGCCCCTTCCTTGTCTCTTGCCTCCTTCCTGTCCTTATTTTACCTTCTCTCTTGCCCAGCTTAAAGTCCACAACACATTATTTTTCATCCTTCCCTTGCATGCATACTCAATCCCTGCCACTTCACCAGTCTTGGCAAAACCTCAACCCTGGTTAAATTCAGCTCTCCACTTAGTTTGCACTTGTACCATGCCCTTGAAAATAGGTGAATACAAACATACAACCATAGAAAATAGTCTCCCTTTGTATTCACAACCATGAACCTCAACTGTGTCTAAGGGTGAGCATATCTGCTTTCCCTAGCCTATTACCAAGTATAATATTCTTTTGTTTCTTATTTTATCATTTATCATATCTCCAGCGACTACTCCTGCATTTACACTCTCAGCTCATGATTTTAATTCCTGCTTCAATAGAAAACAGAAGCAACCAGGGACTTTCCTGGTGGTCCAGTGGCTAAGACTCCACACTCCTAATGCAAGGGCCCCAGGTTTGATCCCTGGTCAGGGAACTAGATCCCTCATGCCACAACTAAGACCTGGCACAGCCAAGTATATAAATTAATGTTAACACAAAAACAGAACCAACCATGAGAGAACTCCTTCAAGTTCATACCTAGCATCTGTGGTCCTAAGTCCAGCCTTCTATCTTCTCACTATAGATTAACTGTCTGAACTCCCAAGAGAGGCCAGACCCCTCACTTGGGCACTAGATTTCATGCCCACCCAAGATGGTGCTGCAGCACTGCATCAGTAAGATTTTCTGCTCCACAGAACCTTTACCATCAGCCTAAAGGCGAGCTACGCTTCTTCAATCCTTCACGAGTTCTTCCCCTGACCACCTCCCTAAAGCAACTGCCTTATTTTTCTGTCTTTATTTACTATACAGTTTCTTTTAAAGTCTGTCTGTTCCCTCTCTCCAATTCTTCTCTTTCCTTTCTTTCCTAAATTCACTTCAATGAGACTTTTGCCCATATAACTCCACCGACCGTTTTCATCAAGTTTACACAGATCTCTATTTGTTAGATCAAAATACCCATTCTCAGGCCTCACTTTATTTCCATCTCAGAAGCATGTGACACAGTTGATTTCACCCCTCCCTCTTTTCTTCACTTGCTTCAGAACATCATGCTCTTCTGATTTTCTTTCTACTCCATTAAGCACTCGGTCTCATTTATTTATTCCTTATCTCTCCTACCTCTTCTTTTCTCTTTATACACTCACTCCCTGGATGACTTAACCCTATGCCATGGCTTTAAATATCTTTTATACACTCACAATTCCTTATATTTCTACCCCAGACTCCAGACTCATAGACCCAGTATGACACCTCCACTTGAGTATCTAATATATATCTTAAACTAAACATTTTGAGTTGAAGACCTGATTTTCCTCCAAACCTGTTTCACCTACATTTATCGCTTTTTAATTAATGGTAAGTTCTCAATTGCCCAAGTCACAAATTTAGGAGAGCTCCTTGCTTCCTCTTTCTCATTTCCTTCACCTAATCCATCATGAAGTCTGATTGACTTTACTTTCAAAATAGAGCCAAAATCTAACACTACCGTTGACACCACACTAATCCAAGCTGCCTTTATCTCTCACCTCAATTACTGCAGGTCTTTTTGCTTCTACCTTTTCCAGCTATAATCTCTTACCAACAGGGCATTCGGAATGACCCTGCTAAAGGGCAAGGCAGGCCCCACTGTTCATGGGATTCTCCAGGCAAGAATACTGGAGTGGGTTGCCATGCCCTTCTCTAGGAGATCCTCTTGACTTGGGGATAGAACCTTTATCTCTTACATCTCCTGCACTGGCAGGGGGTTCTTTACCACTAGCACTACCTGAGAAGCCCCAGCTCATGACACTACTCCTCAAAATGCACCTCTCCCAAAATAGAAGCCCAAGTCGTTATGATGGCCTTCCAGACCCTTCACAATCTGGCTACCACAACCTAACCTCATCTACTGCTCTCTCCTTGCTCGTTCCAGTTCAGTCACCAGGACCTCCTTGCTGTTCCTAGAACAGGGTGGATATGCTCCTGCCTTGGGGCCTCTTTTGCCTGCTGCTTTCCCTTGCCTGGAAAGCTCTTCTCCCAGAGTTCCACATGGCTCACTCCCACATTCTCAGTGAAGCTTTCTGACCACTGTAATTATACTTGCAACTCCTGCACTTCCTATCCTCCTTTCCTACCTAATGTCTCCTTAGAACACTTATTACCCTCAACTCTAACATATACCTTGTGTATTTCCTTTAATAATCATTAAGACAGAAGGGAAGCTCCAGGAGAGCAGAGATGTATATTGTTTTGAGTCCTTGACATCACAGGTCTGGCACAGATATTCAGCAGATATATTTTAAATATGTTGAATGAAGGATAATATAACTTGAAATAAGATTTTGATTAATTTTTAATTCACTCATCAGCATGTCCTACTATAAAAGTTATTGGTGTTTAAAAGCCTAATGAGCCTTTTAATAAGTGGTGGTGAAAAGTCTAGTGAATTTAAATTACAGAGAAGTAAACACCACCTAAAACTTGTAGAAATTGATGAGATTTAAAATAATAGAGTTATTCCTCTAAGTTCAATTGAGCTAATTACCAGCAGCCATGTCTCTGAGGGCTCTCTAAGAAGAACAAGGTGAAGTCAAGTTTAGAAGGCTGTACTGCCAGTTTTCCACCAGGGTTTTCTGTAGATGTCAGGATTTCTGACACATCTTCTTGGAGCAGAGTCAGGGCAAAACCCAAGCAAAGGCGAATTCAGTAAGTCAAGACTGAAGGTTAGCACTGGAGTACTTTTTCTTTTCAGTTCAGTTCAGTCGCTCAGTCGTGTCCAACTCTTTGCAACTCCATGAATCCCAGCACTCCAAGCCTCCCTGTTCATCACCATCTCCCGGAGTTCACTCAGACTCACGTCCATTGACTCAGTGATGCCATCCAGCCATCTCATCCTCTGTCGTCCCCTTCTCCACCTGCCCCCAATCCCTCCCAGCATCAGAGTCTTTTCCAATGAGTCAGCTTTTCACATGAGGTGGCCAAAGTACTGGAGTTTCAGCTTTAGCATCTTTCCTTCCAAAGAAATCCCAGGACTGGTTGGATCTCCTTGAGGTCCAAGGGACTCTCAAGAGTCTTCTCCAACACCACAGCTCAAAAGCATCAATTCTTCGGTGCTCAGCCTTCTTCACAGTCCAACTCTCACATCCATAAATGACCACAGGAAAAACCACAGCCTTAACCTGACAGACCTTAGTCGGCAAAGTAATGTCTCTGCTTTTGAATATACACTCTAGGTCGGTGTAACTCTTCTTCCAAGGAGTAAGCGTGTTTTAATTTCATGGCTGCAATCACCATCTGCAGGGATTTTGGAGACCCCAAAAATGAAGTCTGACACTGTTTCCACTGTTTCCCCATCTATTTCCCATGAAGTGATGGGACCAGATGCCATGATCTTTGTTTTGTGAATGTTGAGCTTTAAGCCAACTTTTCACTCTCCTCTTTCACTTTCATCAAAAGGCTCTTTAGCTCCTCTTCACTTTCTGCCATAAGGGTGGTGTCATCTGCATATCTGAGGTTATTGATATTTCTCCCGGCAGTCTTGATTCCAGCTTGTGTTTCTTCCAGCCCAGCGTTTCTCATGATGTACTCTGCATACAAGTTAAATAAGCTAGGTGACAATATACAGCCTTGACACACTCCTCCTTTTCCTGTTTGCAACCAGTCTGCTGTTCCATGCATGTCCAGTTCTAACTGTTGCTTCCTGACCTGCATACAGGTTTCTCAAGAGGCAGGTTAGGTGGTCTGGTATTCCCATCACTTTGAGAATTTTCCACAGTTTATTGTGATCCACACAGTCAAAGGCTTTGGCATAGTCAATAAAGCAGAAATAGATGTTTTTCTGGAACTCTTGCTTTTTCCATGATCCAGCGGATGTTGGCAATTTTATCTCTGGTTCCTCTGCCTTTTCTAAAACCAGCTTGAACATCAGGGAGTTCACAGTTCACGTATTGCTGAAGCCTGGCTTGGAGAATTTTGAGCATTACTTTAGGTATTAAAAAAAAAAGTCTGCTTTGATAAATACAGGAAAGCCTTGATCAGAGTTCACACATTTTTTTGGGGGGAGAACATTCCTAAAAGTGAGATTATTTACTCTGCTCTAGACCATTTCTGGGGACAAGAGAATAGTCTCAATTTTAGGCATCCCATGAATAGTAGAGACAAGAGTATAAATCAGAGCGTTCACAGCATAATTAGGAAACAAGGACTGATACTGAAACTTTCATACCAAGTGGCTGGAGGAGCCTCTGACCTCATGTCAGGCATGTAGCAGCATGCTGGTTCTCAGGACCCTCTCCATGTGGAATAACCATAATAATCATAATATCAACCATTTATTTACTACATATTATGCGTCAGGTCCATTAAGTACTTATATTTTCTCATTAATGTTCAAAACATATTATTTCCATTCTAAAGATAACAATACCGAGGCTCAAAAAGATAATCAGCAGCCTAAACTCACCCAGCTAATCTGAGAGGAGATGAAGAGCCAAACTCAAGTCTCCAACTGCGGGTCTATGTGATAGCTCCTATACTAGGCTGGAACAGGGGTTTCGAGAAAGCACTCCTTCCAATGGGGAGGAGCAGGTCGGAGAAGCAGGCTGGCACTGTGACAGGACTCCGATCCCAGTAAGGAACAGGAGGCCACCTAGAGTGCAAGTCCGGTCTGAGAGCCTGAGCACACTGAGTGGTTCTAGCGACAAAACTAGTTGGGTGAGAACAAATGACCAAAGCTGAAGGCCAGTTTTTGGCAGAGAGAGGGGGCCAGGCCATGGAGACACAGATCCACACAGAGACAGACAGAGTAGGCGAGGACCAACAGGAAGGCTCCCTGATTGCCCTCCTCTCTCCTCGGCCTTCAAATTCTGCCTTCACATCCTCCTCACCATTCATTTCTCTCCTCCAGCTTCAGCCACTCCCTCCAGGCTCACCTCATTGCTTCTGCAAAAAAGACGGTCTTGGGCGATTTGGCTTGATTGTGCCATCTCCCTCCTCCTTAGGAGACCCCTAGGCCACCCCTGACTTCATCAAATATTCTACCCTAAGCTCCAAATTTTCCACTGGTGCCCAGGTAACAATAACCCACAAACAGAACAAACCCACTTGAGGGAAAAGTAATTCCTCACAGCAGATGTCTTGAAGGCAGTCCCTGAGGCCTGGCACACAGATCTGAGGTAGCAGAGTCCATATGTTTATACCCTAAGCAATTCCCTCATGTTTTGCCTGGCACTCACTTATTCCTCACCTTTCCACATCAGGAATAGGTAATACCTCTCGTTCGTTTAGCATTTTACAGGTTACAAAACATTTTCAGCTGCCATCACCTCACTGAATCCTCCCAAGAGTGCTGGAGACATTATCCCCCAGGTCAGATGAAGAAATGGAGATTCAGAAAAGGCAAGAGTCCTGCCCTGGTCAGCCTCAGGCAGCAGTCAGACAGAGCCCAGAGCCAACTGCCCCCTTCACCACAGCCAAGAGACTGGCTCAACCCATGGGAAGAGAAGGACTCTTCAGTCTAATGTCCATTTCCTCATGACATAACATTTTTTCCCATCAGTATAAGCAAAACCAAGTTAAACAAAAACAGTTGCTAAAACTCTGGGAGTGGGAAATCAAACTCTCCTTGGCTGACAGTAATTCACAGTCCAGGGCTCCGGGATTTCTCTCTATCCTCCATTCATTTGTAGTAGCTTTATAAATGATATTGCTTTTGTTGTGTAAAACCACTGGGAGCCATACGAAGAAAATTTACATGAAGGACAACTTAAGACTCTGAACAACAAAAGAAATCACAAGAGTGAGGACAATGAGAAGGACAAGACATAAGAAGACAGAGAAGGGGCTCACACGCAGAAAGCCCAGACCTACAGGAAGCTGGGGCAGGACATGGCCCTCTCTCTTCTTGGGAAGCGTCTGTGTTGGCCCAAACAAAGCACCACAGTCCCCTTCCTGCCCCCTGCCCCCCCAGCTTTACGTGCTTTGTCTTCCAACCAGTAGCTCTGAGCTTCATTTCCCAGCCTTCTCCTGAAACTCCTAGCCTGTGGTCTATACACCACACAGAGAAAACAAGAGTTTATCAGAAATTAGCCATGCGACTTTCTCATCACCTTACAAGGCTCAATTTAAATAAGACCTATTGATCTTTCCTGATCCCCTTTCTAAAATAGATCCTTCCATCATTCTCTGAACAGCACCATGTCTACACCTTTCTTAACACTTAACAATAAGCTGTAATGGTTTTGCTCATGTATCAATCTGTCTGTTTGTTGGCTTGCTCCCCCAAAAGATGTAAGTTACATTAGCACGTCTACTTTCATCACTAATCTGAGGTATTTTTAAGTAAGAGCTCATTTTATACCAGTGGAATGAATGAACACTAAAATCTCTAGCACAGTGCCTGAGTTTCAGTAGATATTCCATAAACCCCAGTTTTCGTCTTAGAGCCTACAGTCTATTTGGGTGTATGGACACAAGGAAATACAATTCTACACAAGACAGACTGAATATCATGCTGGTTTAGAGCTAACCTAGGTGGCCCCATGGTAAAGAATCCACCTGCAGGAGACACAAGAGATGAGGGTTAGATGCCTAGGTCAAGAAGATCCCTGGGGTAGGAAATGGCAACCTACTCCAGTATTCTTGCCTGGAAAATTCCATGGACAGAGGAGCCTGGAGGAATACAGTCCATGAGTTGCAAACAGTCAGACATGACTGAGGACACACAAACACTTTGATACGGAAAGAAAAGAGCAGGTGGTGTGGATTATATTCCAGGAGGTCTCAGGGAGTGGCAGGAGAGGCAATAGGTACATTTCAGGATCTCTAGAAACAGAGGGAACCATACCCAAGTTCATGCCCACCTGCTCTGCCCCATTTGACCTCTGCAGTTGACAGGTAAAACAGTGATGGCCAGAAATTAAAACAAAGGGGACAAGAAGTACCTATAAAAATGTTAAGATCTGAAAACTCCTTGGTGCAGTAAATCTTGGGCTGTGCCCTCACTATTCCAGGGCTCCCACCGTTCTATTTTGGTATATATTTCCTTCATTTGTTTCTGACAAGGAGTTGACGCAAGGTGGCTTCAAATGCCCCGATTCATAGATGCTCTACCCTTAGAAACATCATCTAAAGATACAGCCTCCCCAAGTATCTGGAGGAGAGCATAGAGTCTGCCCTGGTCATGTATCAGTGAGGAAGGAAGGATAGACCCATTCCAGGCTGCAGGAGACCCCGAGGAGCCCTGAAGCATTGCCCTGCACACAACTTAGAAGCTGCCTGTTGCTACTCCCCTACTCTCTCTCTTTCTGGAGTGAGACTGTGCATCTTCCCCACTCCCAATAAAGCTGAGGCAAAGCCTGTGGGAGAGAGAAAAGGTCAGAGGGACCTAGAGATCACAGAGGGTTATGCCTTTCTTATTAATCTGACTCTGTCAGCGACTGCCTAGTGAGGCCCCAGAGGTCTCTTTAAGGCCTGTCTGGCTAAAGCACATTTACTCCAGAGCAGCCCATGTCTTCCAGCGGTGTTGACAGCTTCTCCATATCCCAGCTGGGCAGTCTGGAGGCGGGCTGTCACTCACTTGGGCTGTTCTTTATCCAAATATTTTTTATTTTTTGGTAAGAGTTTTGTTTTGTTTTTTATGATTTTGGGAGTTGAAAGGGCAAAAAACAGAGATAACTAAAATATTTTACATTTTACTGAAAAAAATAAATGTTAGAACCCAGTTCCAATACCAGTAATTTTTATTTCTTTTGACTCTTAAAGCTGCTGGGGTTGTTTCTCTGACACCTCTCCCCTCTGTGATAGCATTTATATGTATCCAGTCTAGGCATCCAAAATTCTCCTAGTTTTGCTCACTCCTCATTTAGCTATTTTATCAGTGATTCATTCTGTAACTCTCAACTTTCCATTCTCTTGGCAAAAAAAAAAAAAAAAAAGTAATTCAAAGAAGAAAACAATAAGAGTGGGAGTCTAAAAACTTTGTTAGACTATCTCTTGGGAAGGGGGCCCAGATGCCTTCTACAGGTGATCTAAGAACCCTTGAACAGTGTGAATGACTGTCACTGAAAAATTTTTAGGCTGCCTAGTATTCCTGGGGATAGGATTGAGCCAAATCAGTAGAAGGTCCTCAAAGCAGATTTAGGCTATTCTAACAGTTAGAGCTCCCAGCTACCTCATAAGACAACACTTGTCCCAAAGATGTTCAAGAGCTTACTAGAGCAGTGGTTCCTGAACTTTCATCCTTATTGCAATCTCTAGGAAGTCTTAAAAAATATACAGACACTACTATGATACCCTACTTCAGACACAGGACAAAATTCTGGGAGTCAGAGGCACGAGTAAAGAACTTTGTGTGAGAGAGAACATAGATTTAAGGCCTCTTACTTAATAACAGAGTTTCTTAATAAGAGGCCCTCTCATTTAATAAGAGAGTTCCCAAAACTCAGAGCTTTGTTTTTTTAATTAGGAAAATGGAACTAATAATGCCAACTTTACAGAGTTCTTTTAAGAAGTAATAATGAGCTATATGTGCCTTAATAGATGTTACTTTTAAAAATCGCTAATTCAGTTAATGGAATTCACATATAGATGCTAGTAGGGATGAGTCAAAAGCCTGACCACGTCTGTAGATTTAACAAAGGTCTCCAAGAAACAGTGGTCCTTTATTTGTCTAACCCAGTAACAGTTGATAAATGTATTTTCAAGTCAAGTACAGCACTTTACAATTCATAAGGCATATACATGGTTTCATTTGGATTTTGGTCCTTACAATAGCCGTGAAAGGTAGGAAAGATAATGTTATGCTAACTTTACACATCTTAAAAAAACTGAATATTAGAAGAACTAAGCAATTTTTACAAGGTCACACCACTAGTCAACCAGAGATCCTGGGTGAGAAGGAATTTATACCACCCAATGCCTAGTCAGGGACTTTTGTCTCCGTTACCCTAGGCTTTGTTACCAGGCAGTGGTTCCAGAGGCTTATTTCTTGCCTTCCTAAGTAGACAAGAGACTAGAAACTATATTTTATGATTTGTTATGCCTCCCATGTTGCTTGTTTTACATACAGCAGAAGCACAATTAATATATGTTATTGGAATTAATTCACAGATTGGGTTTGAAGAGAGTAGTGCTTTTTCAACAGGATAACCCCCAACTGGGGATTTGAGACTCTATGTCACCTCCCTCTATATCTCCAGGGCTTTTGATTCTAAGGTTGGTTTAAGTCTCTTTTTTCCTTAACCATTTACTCTGGTCTCATCACAAGGCCTGCTCAGTCTTCCGCTGTAGCACTTGCTAGGTGTCTCCCATCTCCAGAGTCGTGTCCCTAGAAGCTCTTACCATTCTTCTCCATTGCTCTGGTCAAGTGAAAGGACAGGGAACAGATCTGTGTTTGAATTCCTAATCTTCCCTCATTAAGTTAATGTGGGGCAAATTACTTAGCAGCTTTAAACCTCAATTCTCCCATCTGTGAAGTAATATTTATATACCAAGGTGGTTGTGAGAATTAAGAAAGATAACGGACCAGTGTGCCTGGCAAAAATCAGGGCACAATAATGATCATCAGATATCTCTTCCTCTCTTCCAGTGGTTTCAGCGTGGAAATTTTTCTAGGCTACAAAAGCCACAAAAACACAGTCTTCAAGTACAATTTTCATTTTATCACTTACCTATTTAGATCTTTCTTTCAGCATCTCCTAAGTAATATTCCCCTCAAGTTCAATCTTTAAAGCAACACTGTCAAACAGAGTATAACTAATGCAGGCCATAAATGTAACATATATGTAATTTTATATTTAAATATTTGTAAGTAAATTTTCTAATAGCCACATTAAAGGAAAATAGGAATAGCTGTGACTAATTTTATTATTTTATTTAACATCAGTTCAGTTCAATTCAGTCTTTGCAACTCCATGAATAGCAGCATGCCAGGCCTCCCTCTCCATCACCAACTCCCGGAGTTCACTCACATTCACGTTCATCAAGTCAGTGATGCCATCCAGCCATCTCAACCTCCATCATCCCCTTCTCCTCCTGCCCCTAATCCCTCCCAGCATCAGAGTCTTTTCCAATGAGTCAACTCTTCGCATGAGGTGGCCAAAGTACTGGAGTTTCAGCTTCAGCATCATTCCTTCCAAAGAAATCCCAGGGCTGATCTCCTTCAGAATGGACTGGTTGGATCTCCTTGCAGTCCAAGGGACTCTCAAAAGTCTTCTCCAACACCACAGTTCAAAAGCACCAATTCTTCGGTGCTCAGCCTTCTTCACAGTCCAACTCTCACATCCATACATGACTACTAGAAAAACCATAGCCTTGATGAGACGAACCTTAGTCAGCAAAGTAATGTCTCTGCTTTTGAATATGCTGTCTAGATTGGTCATAACTTTTCTTCTAAGGAGTAAGCGTGCTTTAATTTCATGGCTGCAGTCACCATCTGCAGTGATTTTGGAGCCCAAAAACTAAAGTCTGACACTGTTTCCACTGTTTCCCCATCTATTTCCCATGAAGTGATGGGACCGGATGCCATGATCTTCGTTTTCTGAATGTTGAGCTTTAACCCAGCTTTTTCACTCTCCTCTTTCACTTTCATCAAGAGGCTTTTAGCTCCTCTTCACTTTCTGCCATAAGGGTGGTGTCATCTGCATGTCTGAGGTTATTGATATTTCTCCCGGTAATCTTGATTCCAGCTTGTGTTTCATAATATATCTAAAATATTACCCATTTTAACTTGTAATCATATAAAGTTATTAATGAAACAATTTAAATTATTTTATATTAAGTATTCAAATGCAGGTATGTGTTTTACACATACAGCATATCTCCATACAAACTAGCCACATTTCAAGTGATTAATAGCCATAGGTGACTACTGGCTATCATATCAGACAGTGTAGCCTAAACTTCAGTTTAACCTTTGTGCACTAACTACTTTCTCTTTGCTAATGACCCTGATTTCACAGTTTTATTTATTTATCTGCCTGATGTGATATTTATTTTATTATTTATTTATCTGCCTGACATGATGTATACAATAGAAAATCCTAATGATGCTGCCAGAAAACTACTAGAGCTCATCAGTGGATTCAGTAAAGTTGATGGATACAAAATTAATACACAGAAATCTGTTACATTTCTATACAATAACAAAATATCAGAAGAGAAAGTAATGAAACAGTTACATTTACCATCACATCAAAAAGAATAAAATACACAGGAATAAACCTACAAAAAGAGGTGAAAGACCTGTACTCCAAAAACTATAAGATGGTGATGAAAAAAAATTTTTTAACTATAAATAGATGGAAAGGCAATTGTGTTCTTGAATTAGAAGAATCAGTATTGTTAAAATGACCATACTATCCAAAGAAATCTACCAATTCAATGCAATCCCTATTAAACTACCAATGGCATTTTTTCAGAGAATTGGAACACAATATTGTTGTTTTTATTTCTATGAAAGCACAAAAAGTTACAAATAGCCAAAGCAATGTTGAGAGAGAAGAATGGAACTTGAGGAATTATGCTCCCTGAATTCAGACTATGCTACAAAGCCACAGTAATCAAAATAGTATGGTACATGCACAAAAACAGACATTCAGATCAATGCAACAGCCCAGAAATAAGCCCATGCACCTATGGTCAATTGATCCATGACAGAGGAGTAAAGGATAAACAACGGAGAAAACATAGTCTCTTTGGTAAGTGGTGCTGGGCAAATTGGACAGCTCAATGTAAAAGAATTAAATTAAAACATTCTCTAACACCATATACAGAAAAAAAAAAACTCAAATGGATTAAAGAACTAAGTGGAAGACCAAATATTATAAAACTCATAGCAAAAATCATAGGCAGAACACTCTTTGGCATAAATTGCAGCAATATCTTTTTGGATCCACTTCCCAGAGTAATGAAAATTAAAACACAAACTAACAAATGGCACTTAATTAAACTTAAAAGTGTTTGCACAGCAAAGGAAACCATAAAGAAGATTAAAAGACAACCCACAGGATGGGAGAAAATATTTGCAAGCAATGTGACTAACAAGAGATTAATTTCCAAAATATATAAACAACTCATACAGCTTAATATCAAAAAACAAACAACCCAATTAAAAAATGGGCAAAGACCTAAATAGACATTTATCCAAAGAAGATAAATAAATGTCCAACAGGCACAAGAAAAGATGCTCAATGTCACTAGTTATTCAGTTCAGTTCAGATCAGTTCAGTTGCTCAGTCGTGTCCAGCTCTTTGCGACCCCATGGACTGCAGTATGCTAGGCTTCCCTGTCCATCACCAACCCCCGACGCTTGCTCAAACTCATGTCCATCCAGTCGGTGATACCATCCAACCATCTCATCCTCGGTCGTCCCCTTCTCATGCATTCAGTCTTTCCCAGCATCAGGGTCTCTTCAAATGAGACAGCTCTTTGCATCAGACGGCCAAAGAACTGGAGTTTCAGCTTCAACATCAGTCCTTTCAATGAACACTCAGAACTGATTTCCTTTAGGATGGACTGGTTGGATGTCCTTGCAGTCCAAGGGACTCTCGAGAGTCTTCTCCAACACCAGAGTTCAAAAGTATCGATTCTTTGGTGCTCAGCTTTTTTTATAGTCCAACTTTCACATCCATACATGACTACTGGAAAAACCATAGCTTTAACTAGATGGACCTTTGTTGGAAAAGTAATATCTCTGCTTTTAATATGCTATCTAGGTTGGTCATAACTTTTCTTCCAAGAAATAAGTGTCCTTTAATTTCACGACTGCAGTCACCATCTGCAGTGATTTTGGAGCCCAAGAAAATAAAGTTTCTCACTGTTTCCACTGTTTCCCCATCTATTTCCCATGAAGTGATGGGACCAGATGTCATGATCTTAGTTTTATGAATGTTGAGTTTTAAGCCAACTTTTTCACTCTCCTCTTTCACTTTCATCAAAAGGCTCTTTAAGTCTCCTTCACTTTCTCCCAAGGGTGGTGCCATCTGTATATGAGGTTATTGATATTTCTCCTGGGCAATCTTGATTCCAGCTTGTGCTTCTTCCAGCCCAGCATTTTTCATGATGTATTCTGCATATAAGTTAAATAAGCAGAGTGACAATATACAGCCTTGACATACTCCTTTTCCTATTTGGAACCAATCTGTTGTTCCATGTCCAGTTCTAACTGCTGATTCCTGAACTGCATAGATTTCTCAAGAGGAATGTCAGGCGGTCTGGTATTGCCATCTCTTGAAGAATTTTCCACAGTTTATTGTGATCCACACAGTCAAAGGCTTTGGCATAGTCAGTAAAATAGACGTAGATATTTTTCTGGAACTCTCTTGCTTTTCAATGATTCAAAGGATGTTGGCAATTTGATCTCTGGTTCCTCTGCCTTTTCTAAATCCAGCTTGAGCATCTGGAAGTTCTTGATTCACATACTGTTGAAATCTGGCTTGGAGAATTTTGAGCATTCCTTTGCTAGTGTGTGAGATGAGTGCAATTGTGTGGTAGTTTGATCTTTCTTTGGCATTGCCTTTCTTTGGGACTGGAGGGAAAACTGACGTTTATCCAAAGAAGATAAATAGATGACCAGCAGGCACATGAAAAGATGCTCAATGTCACTAATCATTAGAGAAATGCAAATCAAAACTACTACAATGATGTATCACCTCACACTGGTCAGAAAGACCATCATTAAAAAATCTATAAGTAATAAATGCTGGAGAGGATGTAAAGAAAAGCAAACCCTCCTGCAGTTTTTGTGGGAATGTAAATTAGTGAAGCAATGATGGAAAACAATTGGAGGTTTCTTAAAAAACTAAAAATTGAGCTATCATATGATCTTGCAATTGCATTCCTGAGCATATATCTAGAGAAAATTCTAATACAAAAAGACACAAGCAATCCACTATTTATAGCAGCACTATTTATTGCAGCCAAGATTTGGAAGCAACCTAAATGTCCACCAATAGACAAATGGATAAAGAAGATGTGGTATGTGTACACACACACACACACACACACACACACACACTAGAGTATTACTCAGCCATAAAAAGAATGAAATTTTGCCATTTGCAGCAACATGGATGGACCTAGAGATTATCATACTAAGTGAAGTAGATTGGACAGAGAAGGACAAGCATTGTATGATGGCACTTACATGCGGAATCTTAAAAAATGATACAGATGAATTTATTTACAGAACAGAACAGACTCATAGAAGTGGAGAGCAAAGCTGTGGTTGCCAGCGGGGGAGGAGGGGTGAAGGAGATAGACAAATTAGGAGTTTGGATTAACATATGCACACTGCTATGGATTTTCCCTGATGGCTCAGCAGTAAAGAGTCTGCCTGCCAATACAGGAGACATGGGTTAAACTCTTGGGTCAAGAAGATCCACTGGAGAAGGAAATGGCAAATTACCCCAGTATTCTTGCCTGGAAAATCCCATGGACAGAGAAGTCTCGTGGGCTACAATCTACGGGATGGAAGAGTCAGGCATGACTTAGTGACTAAACAACAACAATGAATAGGATAGATAAGCAACAAGAATCTGTTGTGCACCACAGGGAACTATAAGAATATAGTCTTATAGTCTTGTAGTAGGCTATAAAGGAAAAGGATCTGAAAAATAATATATATATGTTCAGGTATATATATATATATTTATAACTGAATCACTTTGCTATACACTTGAAATGAGCATAATATTGTAGATTATCTATGCTGCTGCTGCTGCGTCATTTCAGTCGTGTCCGACTCTGTGCAACCCCATAGAGGGCAGCCTACCAGGCTCCGCTGTCCCTGGGATTCTCCAGGCAAGAACACTGGAGTGGGTTGCCATTCTCCAGGGGATCTTCCCGACCTAGGAATCGAACCTGGGTGTCCTGCATTGCAGGCAGATTCTTTACTGACTGAGCCACAAAGGAAGCCCGTAGATTATCTATAATCTTCAAATTAAAAACACTCATCCGCCACATTCTCCCTTTCTTACCTAATAAATATATAAATCCTTCACCAATCCGGATGGAGATTTCTTCTTGCACTTAAATTTTTTCAGTACCTTGAATGATACCCTCAGTTCAGTGCAGTCACTCAGTGGTGTCCGACTCTTTGCAACTCCATGAATCGCAGCATGCCAGGCCTCCCTGTCCATCACCAACTCCCAGAGTTCACTCAGACTCACGTCAGTGATGTCATCCAGCCATCTCATCCTCTGTTGGTCCTTTCTCCTCCTGCCCCCAATCCTTCTCAGCATCAGAGTCTTTTCCAATGAGTCAACTCTTCGCATGAGGTGGCCAAAGTACTGGAGTTTCAGCTTTAGCATCATTCCTTCCAAAGAAATCCCAGGGCTGATCTCCTTCAGAATGGACTGGTTGGATCTCCTTGCAGTCCAAGGGACTCTCAAAAGTCTTCTCCAACACCACAGTTCAAAAGCATCAATTCTTCGGCACTCAACTTTCTTCACAGTCCAACTCTCACATCCATACATGACTACTAGAAAAACCATAGCCTTGACTAGACGAACATTAGTTGGCAAAGTAATGTCTCTGCTTTTGAATATACTATCTAGGTTGGTCATAACTTTTCTTCCAAGGAGTAAGTGTGTTTTAATTTCATGGCTGCAGTCACCATCTGCAGTGATTTTGAAGCCCCCCAAAATAAAGTCTGACACTGTTTTCACTGTTTCTCCATCTATTTCCCATGAAGTGATGGGACCAGATGCCATGATCTTCGTTTTCTGAATGTTGAGCTTTAAGCCAACTTTTTCACTCTCCTCTTTCACTTTCATCAAGAGGCTTTTTAGCTCCTCTTCACTTTCTGCCATAAGGGTGGTGTCATCTGCATATCTGAGGTTATTGATATTTCTCCTGGCAATCTTGATTCCAGCTTGTGTTTCTTCCAGTCCAGCATTTCTCATGATGTACTCTGCATAGAAGTTAAATAAGCAGGGTGACAGTATACAGCCTTGACGTACTCCTTTTCCTATTTGGAACCAGTCTGTTGTTCCATGTCCAGTTCTAACTGTTGCTTCCTGGCCTGCATACAGATTTCTCAAGAGGCAGGTCAGGTGGTCTGATATTCGCATCTCCTTCAGAATTTTCCAGTTTATTGTGATCCACACAGTCAAAGGTTTTGGCATAGTCAAGAAAGCAGAAATAGATGTTTTTCTCGAACACTCTTGCTTTTTTAATGATCTAGCAGATGTTGGCAATTTGATCTCTGGTTCCTCTGCCTTTTCTAAAACCAGCTTGAACATCAGGAAGTTCACGGTTCACATATTGCTGAAGCCTGGCTTGGAGAATTTTGAGCATTACTTTACTAGCGTGTGAGATGAGTGCAATTGTGTGGTAGTTTGAGCATTCTTTGTCATTGCCTTTCTTTGGGATTGGAATGAAAACTGACCTTTTCCAGTCCTGTGGCCACTGCTGAGTTTTCCAAATTTGCTGGCATACTGAGTGCAGATCTTTCACTGCATCATCTTTCAGGATTTGAAAGAGCTCAACTGGAATTCCATCACCTCCACTAGCTTTGTTCGTAGTGATGCTTTCTAAGGCCCACTTGACTTCACATTCCAAGATGTCTGGCTCTAGATGAGTGATCACACCATCGTGATTATCTTGGTCATGAAGATCTTTTTGTACAGCTCTTCTGTGTATTCTTGCCACTTCTTAATATCGTCTGCTTCTGTTAGGTCCATATCATTTATGTCCCTTATCAAGCCCATCTTTGCATGAAATGTTCCCTTGTTATCTCTAGTTTAGCCCAATAAACTCACACTTGAGAATGCTTCTTCCGTCAACTCTAAGGAGTAACTATTGTCTTGTGACATTGAAGCATAGGGCTAGCACTGCAATATTAGCTTGTGAATGGTAGTACCATAAAAAAGCAGCTGGAGATCAAAGCAGCTATTGCTCATCCTCACAGAACCAGCCAGTTACATTAACACCGGTTCCTTTTTAAATTAAAAATTAATATTTAATACTTCAGTCACCTTGCTTTTGCTAAACATCATCACATTGCCTCACAGGGCTGTTAGCATGCAGGTGGGAATGTTTCTGACAGAAAGTTATTAACTCCAAATCTAGTCTTTCAATTCCTCAGTGTGAAGTTTATCAATAATGTCCCCATAATCTGGTAAGTACTGCCACTTTTAAACAGCATCAATTTGAAGAAATAAGCCACGATACATAGAAAGCAAGAGAAGAAAACCTAGTTAAGCATTTAATAGCTCAGTCAATATTTTCTACATAATCTATTCTTTACCTTTTTAAATCAGAGATAAGTGCCACCCAAGTTGCAAATTCTGGTTAAAGCAGAAACTCTCCCAGGCTTCTTGGAAAAGTACCGACTATCATGACTCTATGTTCTTTTGAGCTTATTATTATGATATATTATTTAGAAATATAATTTTTAAGACACATTACCTTTAACTAATGTTCTCCCATAATGCATTCCTAAGCATTTAATCATGTTAGAGACAGAGAGACCTTGATATTCGCACGCTTCTGCAAATAGGAAACAGTCACTTTTTAGTAATACCTCTTTATGTAGGTCCCAGTTCCATATGTATAGGGTGTACAACTTTTAATTTATTCATTTTTAATCAAAGAACTTTCTTAAAGCACAAATTATCAAAGAGATAAAGATTGGAACCAGGGAGATTCCCTCATGAGTCAGAGTGATATCTAGAAATACTATATCTGTTTAGTTCAGGAAACCTTATATTTAAAAGAGGAGTAAAGCATATCCCAACCAACTTTCTACTGGAAAGAAGTACAGAGAGCTTTTATTTAATTTCTTAACCATGGAAGCAAATTAGCAAGTGCTCCTTATATGAAGTCTGTGAATAGATTCGGATGCATGGGAATATCTCTTAAGTGCGTTTGATTTAGGAAAACAAATACTATTCAAGGACAAAGTGGCCCAGTGGAGGCGGCTAAGGATGCCGCCTAAATGCCAAAAAAGCTTGGCACCCAGGAATCTGCACAAGGATGCTCTTAGAAATGAGAACTAAAGAGACCTTTACATCTTTGGCTGCAGTTGTGGCATTTTCCAAAATAAAGGCAGTGACACTGAAAAGGGATTGACTCCTGATTTTCCTCTAGATGATGAGATTTAACTGCATGGCTAATTTGGAAAGTCAGATCAGATTTTCTGGTTTATGGCCTGATAAAAGGAAGATTAATGTTCCTATCCAAAAATTTCCTCCTTGATTCTCATCATATTCTGTAATAAGCTTTGGTGTGTTTGTGAGTCTGGAATTTCTACATGGCTGCACAGTGGGAATCGAGTAGCTATTACAAAAGAAAGACTTTTGCAAAGACAACATGAAAGGTAAGACAGTGCCCAGTGGCATGCTGAAGCTCCTGCTGTTTGTGGAAATTAGAATGATGCTTAGGAGGCATATGAGTGAAATAATTAGAGGAGGAGGAACAGATAACGCTGCATAACAGGGAAGAAGCTTCAAAGGCTGTGGAGTAACCACGTGTTTGTGAAATAAAGTTTGACTGCAGAACCTCAATATTTATTCTTTACTTTGATGACTGCTATTTTTATTCCTGAGCAACCAACACAGAATATTAGAAAAAAATGATTTTGGAATTGTTAGTATTCTCATTACATTACTTTTGTCTTATCTGAAAATGACCTTAAGGGGAAAACCCCACAAATCCTTGGAAATAGAAGATTTCTATAAACTACTTATTTTTAAATAAACCTTCTTTCTAAAGTGGAAACTGTTAATACACATGAATATAATTGGAAGGAAAAATATCTTTGCCTGACACAAATGAAATCTTACTGAGACCTTTGTGTCTACTATTGATTGCTAAGGTAATTCAATCAATTGAAGTTTGGGTAATGTTCCTGAACGTCTTAATAAAACATGAAAGAGGGAAAGGGATTAAGTTTAGGGTGAGAAAGACTGGGAATTAAGAACTAAGTGGGTTACAGCAACTGTCTCCTTTGCTTTTCACGTTACAGATAAGAATTCTCAGAGCTTAGCAGTTTTGAGTGATGAAGAAACTAATGAGATTCTGAGTACTCAGGTGAAAGATATTTTATGGGACAACAATTTGAGATTTAAAGTTATGATATAAATTTTGCTACTTCATTTCTAGAATAAATAAAATTGGTGGCAGCTAAACTCTGAATTTTTTAAATTCTAGTATAGAATCATATCTTTCCAACAACTTTATGGAATTTGTCATCAAATCTTATTGATCTATAACCCCAGGCTTCAAACTAAGTGAGAACACAGTAAACAGCATTATTTTAATGAAAAAAATATGATGATGATGATTTATAGAGGGAAGAATACACAGAAATAGAAATTGCACAACTTGTATAGCGTAAAAACAAGTAAATGTGTTAACTGTGAGGCTTAAAACTCCCTAACAATGCTCTTTCAATTATAACTTGTTCTATTATATCTCGAGAGTACATATCTGAGAGATCTGCAATTATATTGTCCTAATTACAGGGACAATAAAAAGAAACCAAAAAAGTTACCTAAAGATGGAATTTGGAATGTTTAATTTTGTTTGTCACTATTGAACTTGTAACTCAAATTTTGTCTTTATAAGATTGATTTATTTATATTTTCATAGTCTTTGATTCTTGTGGAAGGGACAAAATTTGTTGAATATGAGAAAAACAGAGTAAGACAAGTACATCTGGTGAACTCCCTTCATATCTTTTCCAAAAAAAATGTGAATAGTATGTATATTAGCTTTGCTTTCAGTGTGTATCCTTATTTGAAGAGCAAATGTTTCAGTCTTCCACATGTGAAAAGAAAAATACTCTGTAAGATTTAAAAATATAAGAAACAGAAAAAGGAACCTTTAGCTCATCATCAGTTTTGGCTTAAGTCAAACAAAAGTATTCAGAACATTATATTATTGTCTATTACAAGGCTTTTAAATGAAGTAACATTCAGAAAATCCTGAGTATAAAGAAAAGAGTATATTAAAGTGTATAAAAGAGTATAAAGGAAATACTTTGTGGCATATTACAGAGTACAGGATGGGTTGGATGAAGCACAAGCTGGAATCAAGATTACTAGGAGAAATACAATAACCTCAGATATGTAGACACCACCCTTATGGCAGAAAGTAAAGGGGAACTAAAGAGTCTCTTGATGAAGGTGAAAGAGGAGAGTGAAAAAGCTGGCTTAAAATTCAACATACAAAACAAAGATCATGACATCCAGTCCCATCACTTCATGGTGAATAGATGGGGAAACAATGGAAATAGTGACAGACTTTATTTTCTTGGGCTCCAAAGTCACAGCAGATGGTGACTGCAGCCATGAAATTAAGACGCTTGCTCCTTGAAAGAAAAGCTATGACAAACCTAGACAGCATATTAAAAAGTAGAGACATTACTTTGCCGACAAAGGTCCATCTAGTCAAAGCTATGGTTTTTCCAATAGTCATGTGAGAGTTGGCCCATAAAGAAGGCTGAGCATCAAAACTTGATGCTTTTGAACTGTGGTATTGTAGAAGACTGTTGGAGAGTCCCTAGGACTGCAAGGAGATCCAGCCAGTTAATCCTAAAGGAAATCAACCCTGAATATTTATTGGAAGGATTCATGATGAAGCTCAAGCTCCAATACTTTGGCTACCTGGTGCAAAGAGCTGACTCACTGGAAAAGACCCTGATGCTGGGAAAGATTGAAGCAGGAGGAGAAGGGGACAACAGAGGATGAGACGGTTGGATAGCATCACTGACTCAATGAACTTGAATTTGAGCAAGCTCTGGGGGATGGTGAAGGCCAGGCAAGCCTGGCATGCTGCAATCCATGGGGTCACAACGAGCTGGACACAACTGAGCAACTGAACAGCAACAACAGGGTTCATGTGAGCTTCCCAGGTGGCACTAGTGGCAAAGAATCCACCTGACAATACAGGAGACATAAGAGACTTGGGCTGGATCCCTGAGTAGGGAAGCTCCCCTAAAGGACGGCAGGGCAGCCTACTCCAGTACTGTTTCCTGGAGAATCCCATGGTCAGAAGAGTCTGGTAGGCTACAGTCCACAGGGTCGCAAAGAGCTAGACACAACTGAAGCAACTCAGCATGCACTCATAGTGTACCTGTATATTCTTATAGTGAATCTGTGACATTTTCTCCTCCAAAGTGGTGGTAAAAAATATATATTGACCTGATAATGGTAAGCATCTTGGTAATCACAGATTTTCAAGAAATATCATTTTTTCTCATTTATTGTGCTTTGAGTAGTGTCCAGAGAAGATATACTTTACCATTAACAACATGTTGGCATCTGTATTGTATACCACTTTAAAAGCTAAAGAATGTAATCATCCAAATGATCTTATTTGACACCAAATGCCCTGGGAAATACTTATTTTCCTCTTCCTTTGTCAGAGGAAAGATGTGTAGACTGAATGATTGTGTCTTTCCAAGGTCTTAAAGCTAGTGAGTAGCGGGACTACAACTTAAACTTGGGTCTTCTTGCTCCAGTCATGTGCTCCTATCAGTAGTCTACAATGAAATATTACTATGGAAACCAAAGGAAGAAAGGATGCATTAGGGGCTCCAGTAGAGGCTGAACCATCAGCTGAAGTGTAGCTGGACCTTGTAAAGAAAACTCATGCGTTTAAAAATGTTGAAAATATCTGTTTATTCAAGTGTTTCATTATTTATTGCTTTCTTATAGGCTGCTGCACTGTCATTATTAAAGTATTAAGCTTAGCTACCTAGGTTTCCATAAATAAATTTGATAGACAATAGGGAAAGCCCCTATTGTAAGAGCAGTAAGCACATGCTACTTAAAATGTAGTGTTATTGGCATTTTGTGCATGTTTAGATTATACAAATTTGAAGTACTGTGACACAGAGAATATTAGTGAAGTTGCTTTATCTACAAAATTGCATGTAATGAAAATCTATATTTTTAAAAATCTAGAACCACACAATTTCAAATTTAGCAAGCCAAGTGAATTATAAACTTATTAAGCTGTCACCAAACGGCATTAATAATTGATATTCTTTGCCAGAATCATGTGAACCATGTTCCTGTATGCATTAAAACTTAGCTAGATAATTCTGGTGACTATTTGGCTGTTATTTTAACTGTTATGATTATATGATTCTTTTTTATATACTATAACAATGTTTCTAATCATTCATCAAATCACAGTGTTAGTGCAAAAAAGAAAAAAACATAATCAATCACTTTGAAAGAAAGTTCAGGTATGCTAAAGCTCTTTAAAGAAGGACAAGCAAAGAGTCAACAAACAATAAGCTGGTGATTTAGGAGAGAGAAATCAAATAACAGATAATCATATATTTAGATATGTAAAAGCAATTCTGAAGGAGGAGGAGGAGTGGGAGAGGAAGAAGAGGAAGAGGAGGAAAATGCAGAAGACAGAGGAAAACAGTAAAGCAGGAAGAGCGAAACACGGGAGAAGGAGGAGGGAAGGAGGAAGTAAGGGAGGAAATGCCATGATAGTTGTAGATTTCTGTGCTCTGACAATGCACTCTCCTTCTTTACACTGAATAATTTGGAAAATTAGCCTTGTATTATTCAAATCATGTATTATGCAAAGTCTTTAAGAACATGCCACTCATAAAATATGATTTCACTTTGTAAAATAATTCTATCACATCCAGCCCTCTGGATAGTTCACCCACAGAAAGATTTAATCCTCACATGATAGACACAAGGACAGAACAAAACTTAAAGGTCATCTGCTTCAATCAACCTTCAGACAGTATATGGAATCTCCTCTAAAACATACCCCAAAAGTGATCAAAGCAACCCAGAATCTACACAGTATATTAAAAACCTTTGAATTTGCAAAGTATTTTCATGTGCATAAACTCATTTAATTGTCACAATTATTCTGTATAGTCACAATTACATTAATTTTATAATTAAAAAAAAACTCAGATCAAAGGCCCAAAGAATTTGTATTGGTTGCTTATGGATGCAAAATCAGCTAGAAAAAGACCAAGTTTTCTGACACCCAATTCAATACTTAGCTCCTGTCAATTAAATAATTCCACTTCACTGTTTAAAACATTTATCAAATTTCTTTTAAACTCCATTTTATGCCTCAACCTTAACTGGTAAACAATTTTTTTTTAAGTACATGGATAATCTCTTTTCCATCTTATCATCCTCTAATCACCTGACTCCTGGAATTTAAACGTTCATTGAGAAAAAGTTATATAGCCATACAGTGCTAGCCCAATGCCCTCCTTTCTCAAAAAGGAAATATAGTTTCAAAGAGGTGAAGAACATTTTTTTCAGTCTCATCACATGATGTTTCCTCCCAGAACATAAGAATTCACAATATTCTTCCATATCCAATGGGACAGATTTAGGAAGGGAGGAAGATACCTCCAGCTAATGGCACTACCGATACAGAAACGAGAGCTCCTTTCTTTTTCCACATCATTCTCAACCACAGCATCTTCTTAAAGAGTAGAGTTTCAAAAAAAAAGAAAGAAACCTAAGAAATTGTTCAAGTTTTTAAAATACTCAAAATAAAGTCTTAAAGCTGTAGAGAGTTTGCTAGTTGAGTGTGACATTGAGTCCCACTGAGCTGTATTATAAGGGTCAAAGATTCTCCCTATAGGGTTTTACCATGACAGCCAATCTAAGCTCACTCAGTTAATGCTGTTTACATTCTAGGTGGATTCTTTCAAAGCAAAAATAGATTTAGTCTGATGGTTTTTCTTTTAAATTCTAATAGAGTTGATTTCTAAATATGTACCAAAAAGCACTGAGAGGTGTTAATCAAGGACTATGAACCTAGCCAGAGTGTATCGTTGTCTAATCTCTGTGCACAGAAGCAGCTGGATTTAGGGTACATTGAGCACATAGTCCTCCCTTGCTGAATGTATCTAATTCCAGTGCCTGATATAAAATGGGTGCTTGGTCATTTTTTATTCTTGCTTTCAGTTTTACCCTACAACTTTATCTATTTTAAAAATATAGATAGATAGATATAGATTGGTAGGGATGACCAAAGATTTGCAGACTAAAGAAAAGAAGATAGACAAAGAAGAAAGAATGAAGAGAAGGTAGACAAAGGTAGTTACTTATACATACAGCCTTATCCCACTAAAGTTTTAAGGTTGCCAAGAAGAATATGCAAAAGGATGACTCAACAGAAAAGGAAGAAGGAAAATGAGGAAAACAAAAGGGATAGAGGATCAGAAAATAAATAAAAGAGACAAAGACAATGAAGTCTGGCCAATAATAACCATTTATTAAAGGTTTCTTGTTTGCTAGGTACTGAATGTACCCTACATCCTTACCTCTAACATATATTTGTATTCTCATTTTGTGTAAGAGGACAGCAGAGTTGGGCACAAGGTTACAGAGCTCTAATGGGTTTGGAGTTGGGATTTGCCTATGTGCTTTCCACCATTCCACTATTCCCAAAGCTTTTAGGAAAACAAAGATGTGGTTGGAATAATGGAAGAACAGGAAGATATCTAGTTCTCTATTTGAGCCCCTTTTGCTTCCAGATGATCATTTTAGTCAAATGATAATGTAGGGACCCCAGTAAGTCCCCTTCAGGTGCCCTGAAAAAGACAGCAGCTGTTCAAGCCCATTATTTATGTTGAAACTTACAAAGAAAACAAAGATTTTAGTCCCAGAGGGAAAACCTGTAATTTTTAACTAATGGTAATCAGTTAACATTGGGCCAAAATTGTGGGGGAAAAGATTAGCAAAAGCTATGAGTCACGTGAATATAGAAACATTCTCCATAGGTCTTGTTCATATAAACATGTATCTACTCACATGAGGGTATATATCTTGTCTCTTCCACATAGACCATTGCTAGCTGCAGACCCACACTCTTTCTAAATAATGAATACTTCAAAAGTAATTAATCTATGAGTAATTCCAAGCTTTTATTATAAGATGTTAAAGTGAAGAATAGGCTGGTTTGAATGTGACATAAATTAACACAAATTTCCAGAGTTGTAAGCCCAAAGAACATTATTTGGTAGGCTTCTGGTGTATTGCTAAGCAATAAAGGAAATGCTTTCCTTTATAGACCAATGGACATTATGCTCTGAAGAGAGTCTTCTCAATTTATAACGTTGGAATTTGAAAAATGTTTCTTTAGTCACTCATGAAGTGCTTTTATATTTAATTTTATTTAAAATCTCCATCTTTCATAGAAAACAACTGAGTTTCAAGTGCCATGATAAAAGTGACATGCCCTATGCTTAATTTGCTATGGAAATTACACTCTCAAGCAAATAGTCTCTCACAGTTCAAAACAGTGGTGGCAGTCCCCAGGGAGAGAAGGCAACTAATAAGAGAGAGTCTCTTTCCTGTTTTATGCTATTTATAAAATATTTTGGGCATCACCCCATGCAAACATTCCAAACTGAGAAGCATACTCTGTTTCAAAGCTATCTAGGCCAGAACTGTCCAATATGATGGTCATTAGCCACCTGAGGCTGAAGTAATTAAATTAATTTTATTTCACTTAAGATTTTGTAGCCTAGTCTCATTAGCCATGGTTTAAGTGCTCAGACTGAGCCAAATGTGGCTGCTGTCTACCATATCAGTCAGTGCAGGGTCATAGAACGCTTTCATCATTGCAGAAAATGTATCCTGGACAGTGCCACTCTAAATAAATATCCTCCCTTCACAAAGGAGAAAACTTTTTTTAATGGTACCTTCTCAGAAAGGAGAACAAAAAAATCTATCACTTTTCCTCCTTTCTAAGAATTTAAGAACATGAGACTCAAACATTTAACAGGTTTTCTCAAGGTCACAATACCAGTTCATGAGAGAAACAAGACTCAAGGCCACCTCTCTTGTATCATGCTCAGTCCCAATCCATTCACAAGACCTTTTCATTTAAGGCTAGGAATAAATGGTTCTTTTGAGTGGCTACAAAAATTTCCAACCCCCATCAGTTCCTGACCTCTATGAAACAAAACTTCCACAAGTCTCCAGCCTCCTTCATTACTATTCTCACCTCCCTGGGCACCTACCACCACCATCCTTCCTCCTCTCTTCAAACTCAAATCCAAGTTGGCACAAAGTCTCCTTTGATCTCCTCTCAGGCTTCCATGGTGGCTCAGACAGTAAAGAATCCGCCTGCGAAGTGGGAGACCTGGGTTCGATCCCTGGGTTGTAAAGATCCCCTGGAGGAGGGCATGGCAGCCCACTCCAGTGTTCTTGACTGAAGAATTCCATGGGCAGAGAAGTCTGGCAGGCTACAACCTATGAGGTCACAAAAAGTCAGACATGACTGAGTGACTAAGCATAGCACCAATGTTCTCTAAGTCAAAAAGCTACACCCTTTTCCATAAGTCCATGGTCCCAGATCTCAGAAGAGATCCAAGCTTCCAACCCCAGCCCTCAAGCTGAGGTACTCATCCAATCTTATCTGGGGAACCCATCCCCAGAGTACATCCCTATACAGCCTCTCTAGTACCAACCAACTCTAAAGCAGAGACCTGCCCTGAGTGCTTGGCCCTTCCCGTGGCAGTATCCATATAGAGAAGTTTCCTTGGACATATTCCTAGGTGATCAATTCTGAGCCCTAGCCCCCGTGACAGCCATGCTGTCACTGTGCAGAAGCTTCTGGGAACTGAGAGATATTATCCTGCTGTTGGCAGAAACCTGTCAGTAATCAAGCTGGACTCATCTTCAGGCCATCCTATAGGCTAGGAGTGGCCTAGCCAAGAGTCCATATCAAGATGGTGAATTCTGGATAGAATGCCATTGTTTACTTTCTTTCTTTCTTTCTTTTTTTTTAATAGTATACATGTTTCAATGCCATTCTCCCAAATCATCCCATTACTTGTTTACTTTCAAGTAATATAAATAAGACAGTGGATTTTATTTTTATGAAATTTATGACTTCAGAAATGTTCAACTTAATCACACAAGGAAGAAGGTCTGAAAGTAAGCCCCAGATGCACATATCCGCAAAAATACACATATACTACAGAAGAGTTACAATGTTTTTATTGGGGGAAACCCAAAAACGAATGCTTTTTATAATTGTCTATAATAATTTTTTTTGCTAACAAAACCTTTAAATTCATATTATTCATTCCTATGTTCTTTGAATTATTATTTAGATTTAGCACACCTAAAGTAATTATAGCTAAAAAGAAACACAAAAATCAGAGTCAAAGCCATGTCCTCTTCCAGAAAATAGAATGCCAAGTACCTTGGAAGCAACATTAACAGGAAAAGAACCCCACCTCCCTTCTTTCAAAAAGAGTTTACATAGACTATAACACAGAAACAGATGGGGAGAAGGACAAATGTGGAAGACAGGCTTTGACCTTGATTCTACCAAGTCCCTTCTTCCACCACCCACGTGTCAGGCCACAGGAGACATGTTTAAGTGTCTGGGGAAGAGGGGAATGTTGGCTCACTCACTCGTCAGATCTCTCAATCAGTTGTCTGTGGTTGAATACGAATATCCACTCCTTGCCTTTGATGTTGATGGCCACAGTCAGGAGGCATTTGCCTAGTTCTCAAATCACCAGCTGCTTGATCTGCAGCAAAATACTTATCGTCCTGGAGAGTCAATGCTTTTATTTGTAGCAAGATCATGATAATTCCAACCTCATAGGATTTTTTAATAATTAAGTGAAATAATATATGCAAAGTGCCTGGCACACAGTGGGAGCTCCACAGCCACGGCTGCCATTCCTTTTGTGATTCCATGCTGCCCTTTATATGGCAACATTAGCAAACCTCACCAACCTGTTGTTTTAAGTGCTCGAAAACAACCCATATTAAGAAGGTCTACACTGTTTCCAAATGGGTGCAGATGAAAATTGCCTAGACACAAGGTCTGGCCTTGTCTCGTCTTTCTAACCTCACAGCCTTCTACTCCCAACCCAGAACAGCACTACTGTGCCCGAGGGAACATCCATAAAGGAAGAGGTTGTTCTTTTCTGGCTTTGTGGTCCCTGTGCCAGGACCAGACTTCTTCCCTTAATGAACAAGAACAAATCTCTAAAGAACCCCAAATCCTACCCAGCTCTAATGGCTAACTTGCTTTCCCTACCTCGCAATCCCCCAGTGCTCTGCATGTTCACACTGCAGTCCACATAAACGCTGCTGTGTCTGCAGGGAGACTCCAGGCTTCTCTCCACCTAAGAGGCCTCACTGTTCACAGTCATTGAGTATTACAAAGTGAGCACACCTAGTTTTTTCTATTTGCAAGCAGAGATACAAGGAGAAAGGCCTGCGCGAGAAGGTTACTGGCAAGTAGTCTGGATTTCCAGTGACCAATCTCAGGCTCTCTGGTATGAAGTGATAGCTTAGAGCTGAGTTGAGGATTGCTGAGATGAGTATGAGATGATAAATTAGAAGCACTTGGCATAGTGCCTGACACATAGTAAGTTCCAAATAAACGACAGCAGTTGCTCTCCGTATTAATTATTACTCCTGTGCTACTACCTGGAAAAATCAGGGGAACTGCTACTGTTGCAGTAACTACCCTGGAATGCTCATGGCCAAGTAGAGATGGCGAAGGTAAGAACCTCATGGCTTCTCCCAAACACTTGTGCCAATTCTGCAGTAAATGTGATCAGCATCAACACTCAACTGCATATTAAAATCATCCAAGAGCTTTAGAAAATCTTGGTGCCCAGGTTATATGCCCCATACCAATTGTCAGAAACGCTAGAAAGGGAACCCAGACATCAGTGACTTTTAAAGGTGATTCTAATGTGTAGCCAAGTTGAAAACCATAGTTCTAATGGCTGCCTTAGTAGGGTAATACCCTTATTGGAATTTCTACAAACTTGTGTTTATAATTCTATTATCATACTAGTCCCCTTCCAGGTAAATACTTTTAGGTGCTCCGGTGAATACCTGTACCCCAACAAGACTACTCAAAACCAGGGACTATGATTTATTCATCTTTGTAACTCTATAGGCAATGATGTATAATCATAATAACGATGGTATTCAGCTTTTGTGGCACACTAAATAACCCTTCATGCCTCACATTGAGCTATAGTCTTCACAAACATCTCGCATTTAATTCTCACAACACCTATAGGGTAAAATGCTATTGTTAGCCTCAGTTTACACTAAGAAAATCGAGCCACTCATGGGTTAAGCAACTTGTTTAAATGGGTAGTCCAACGTCAGAGGCTATGCTCTTTCTCATTAAGTTACAGAAAACTGTGTCACAACGTGGGCATTTACCAACAAAATAACATTAGCGACAGTATCATCCACAACTTACTGAGAGCTCCCTCTGTACCATGAACTACGTTGATCCCTTTAATTACTTTATTTCATTTAAGTCTAAAACACACACAAACACACTATAAGACAGATTCTACTGTTATTCCCTTTTATGCGGAGGAAATGGAAACTTGGTAAGAAGTTAAATAATTTCAAATGAGCTCATTCAGGATAAGGTAGGGATTTGAACTCAAATGTGTCTGATTTCTGGCTAATGGCTAAACAATACTGCATTTATTTGTTAATTCACCAACAGATGAATGAAAGAACAAGTGGATAAGTGAATGAATGAATGATCTTAGGTCTCTCTCTATCCTTGCCTTCTTTATCAACATTTTCAGCAAGCCTGTCTGATATATGAGAAGCTTAACTCCTCTTGTAGGTTAAAGGAGGAAAAAATAGCAATGTACTAGTTCTATCCAGGGAGGAGGAAAGGGAAATCAACACGGAGGAAATGAGTCTCTGCAAATTCCCAAAGATTTGGAGCAGAAGCCAATTTGTTAGTTTGCAAATGAAAGTGCCGTCTCTGCTTTTCACTACTCTGGTTCATGCCTTTAAAATTTAAACAGGAGGCTGAACATCTGCTATGTGTATTGGAAAATCAGGAGGGCTGCGAACACTAAACAGAAGATGTACTGGATATTTTCAAATGTTTCCAGTTGCTAAGCAACACCCTTCCTGCTTTCCAGGCACCTTAGTTAAGTCACCTGCGCTTCAGCTGTGAGAATGTCTTGAATTAAAACTTCCAGCCATAGGCTGTGATACACAAAGTATTGAAACAGAACCGCAATAGAGGGCATTTGACTTTACATCATTTTTCTGAGACTTGTTGCTAGTAGCTATCACTGTCAGTGCTGGATCAATAGCAAAAGACGGGTTAACACAGGATTTAAAAAAAAAAAAAATCTTAGTTTTTTATACAGTAAAACTCTTTAATGCAATGAAATACCAGGAAGGGCAGTTCTGAAGTAGTTTAAATATAAATTACAGAATATTTTAAAATAATAGAACTGTGTTCATTTGGTCAAGTTCATTCATTTCAAATGAAATGACAGAATTGTGAAATAAAAATTGAATTTTGGTGAGAGTTGAGAATTTTTTTTCAGTTAACACATTAACAACCAGTCTAAGCAATTCTAGTACTTGTTTACCAGTTGCCTCAGGATTTTATTTGTACTGCTCATTCAAGCAATACATGTAGGTCTTATTCCCTCTTCACTACAATTCTGGGAGAAAATATTTCACATTTTTACAGATAAGATAGCTAAGACTATGTGGACAAGATCCCTGTCCAGAATTCATAGTTGGGTCCCAAAGACTTTTAAAGGAGCTGAGAATGAAAAGCAATTTCTGCCCTGTGCTTCAGTCCCAGCCTACACCCTGAAAAACACAGTTAACTTTTCTGGTGCCTGAAGCCTGCCCAGAGCCACAAGACCCCAATCAATCCAAACCAGTCACCTGGGCCTTGTCAATGCTTTGCCTGTTTAGTTTCCTAGCCCTAGTATATGCCCCCAGGGATCTGAAGTAATATAGTTAAACAAAAAATACCATTGGATGAATTAGGTGAACTCGATGACACCTTCAGCCCATAGGAACAAAGTTGGGGCCAGCTCCACCTCATTCACGGAGCTAGATCCCCGGATTCCAAATTATAATCACTTCTAAACTTTTCATTTCTTCCTTTCCCCATCACAGTCCCTTAGCCACTGAAATCCAGATTGGGGAAGGAGACAGAGCCTAGTCAGGGACTTAGGGGAGAACCTTACCAGATGGACATGATTCTCAGGTTCCTCATTGCAAACCTCAATATTCTACATTCTAGATTTGCATGCCAACAAGAGGAAATCTACCCTGTGTTTCTCCCTTGTTTATATGAAGTGTTATAACTGGGCCCAAGACCAGGAGACAGACTGTTTTCACAGAGTTCCTAATGCAGTTAATTGTGTGTGTGTGTGTGTGATTAAGGCAACAAAGAAAAGCCATTTTGCATATGAAAGCTATTCAAAGCATTCAAATTTTTCCTGGTACTAAATGCAGTAGGGAGCAAAGTTTGAAAGTTTTCAGTCTTTCCTGAAGATCTTGCTTATTTTATTTTAATATTTAGACCTCCTTTTAGGTATTATAATTCAGTCTCTTTAAGTCTCTGCTGAGGCCTTCAGCTGCTTCCTCTGTTACATCCACTATGCATTCACTTATTTTACCCATATTCCATATCTGTTGAGTACATACATTGCACAAGGAGTTGGGGCCCAGTGATGAACTAAATGGGCCTGGGTTCTGCCCTCTCAGAGATTACCATCGAGGGGACATTAATTGAGCACCACTTACTGAATACCAAGAATGATGCTAATTGTATTATATCATTAGCTTATTAAGTTTTCATTGCATTCAGTCCTCACAATAACCACATGAAGTGGATATTATGATTAATCTCTTCTTACAGAGCAGAAAACTGAGTCTCTGAGATGTGAGGAAATGGCACTTGTCAAAATTCAAACCTAGGTCTTTCAGAGCACAGACACTTAACCACCAGGCCATTATGCCTCTATGTGTATGGCAAATATTTGTACATATTTTAATTGTGAAAGTTAAAAACCATAGTGCAAAAAAAAAAATGAAACCCTCTTAACATCATGCCTGGCATATAGTCCACAGCAGTTATTTTTATTCTCTCATCTTGCACAGAGAGAATGTAACTAATTCTGAACTCCCCCAAACTTCTATCACAGCCATGTCATGTCCCCTTGCCAAGTCCCAGACAGTCTTCCTTTTGGCCTGGCCCTGTTTCTCCTCTCAAAACAGATTCCCTACTTCAGACCTGCTGCTGCTGCTGCTGCTGCTAAATTGCTTTGGTCATGTCCAACTCTGTGTGACCCCATAGACGGCAGCCCACCAGGTTCCCCCATCCCTGGGATTCTCCAGGCAAGAATACTGGAGTGGGTTCCCATTTCCCTCTTCAATGCCTGAAAGTGAAACGTGAGAGTGAAGTTGCTCAGTTGAGTCCGACTCTTAGCGACCCCATGGACTGTAGCCCACCAGGCTCCTCCATCCATGGGATTCTCCAGGCAAGAATACTGGAGTGGGTTGCTATTTCCTTCTCCATCAGACTTGCTAGTATTCTAGTATTTGACACTGGGCATAAGCTACAGTCCTTGCCTGGAGGGGTTCACTAGGGATGTAGACCCTCACACAGGTATATCATAAGGGCTCCTCTAGTCTCTAGACTCGACCCTTGTGCTCACAGGGTTAGCGGGGCAGTGGAGAGAGCAGCTATTTCTTTCTAAGACAACTGAGGAAGGCTTCAGAGAAGAAGTGACTTTGAACTAAGTCTTAGAGGACCAGTGGGAATTTGCCAAGTGAAGACAGAGGAGGCCACTTGGGACATAAGGAAAAGTATGTGTCAGGATGCAGACAAGGGAGAAGGCATGCTGTGGTTATAAAGGAGGACCAGTGAGCTGCTGCTGCTAAGTCGCTTCAGTCGTGTCCAACTCTGTGTGACCCCATAGACAGCAGCCCACCAGGCTCCCCCGTTCCTGGGATTCTCCAGGCAAGAACACCAAATTTGAAAAGGTAGGCTGTTGCAATGCTATCAAGAAGGGTCTTTGGGGTCAGACAAAAGAGTCTGTACTTATTATCCTGCAGGTGGGCAGTGTCGCTCCAGTGAAGGCTTCTCAGCAGCAGTGACCAGACAAGATCCATTTTACTAACATCTAATGTCTGTCAGCATGTGGCAAAGCTTTCGCACTAGAGGCAGGGCACCTCTCTTTTGAGAGACCGAGAAGAGATTGGCCATGGACATCACAGCCGAACCAGAGTCTTCTGTCTAGAAATAACTGCTGCTTTCTGAAACTCTTCATCTCTGATTCTGAAATTCTGTATGTCTGCCCTGGCATTTCTATAACACTGAAGATAAAAAGTATTTGACCACTTTATTTATTTTGGACGTAAATTACAGAGATTTTTGAAGGTTCCAACCTACTTTTTCAGTCTGAGGATTTAAAAAAGAATTTGGGGCTGATCTGAATAACGACTTGTGTTCCCAAGAGCGTTGTGCTTTGGTAAGCAATGTTGGCTGATTATTGCCTCATGCATTTCTGGAACAGCTGCCTGTCTCTTTTAGAGCTCTATTCTAGGGGGATTGCAAGAGCCACAGAAGAGAATTTAACTCCTGAATATTCAGTTCATTTGGATAGAAAAGAGATGAAAGAGCAGTGGTACAGTTGTGATTATTCATTTCAGAAAGCTGGTGCTTTTTTGAGGCAAACAGTAAAAGCTCCTTCTGTGGACTCAAATGAAAGTTTTGTGTGAGCAATTCCTCTGAAGTCCACCTGCTCAATATTTTGATGTATGTCTGCCAGAATCTTTGAGCCAATTTGATTTTCAGCGAGGATTCAGTATTTATTTCAAGGAAGGACAAGTTAAGGCCTGCATCACTGAGCTGTCTTTCTGTTTTCTGAGTCCTACTATAAATCTAGTTTATTTGGAAAACCACACCACGCTCCTGTGGTTGGATTTATTGCCACATCCAGCAAGAAACCAGCTTTCACTCATTTAGAGATTATTAAACACTGCATACTTGGCTTTCTTTAGATGCTCTGTGTATTTAATCAATGGAATTTAGTTTCCTACCCACTTCTAATTTTAATCACATGATATAATAAAGGGCTCTAGACTTCCCTTTCATGGTCAGATGACAACTAAACAGGACTGACCAGGACTCTGCATGAACAGAAGCTAAGATTTTGCAGGGCCAGACAGAGGTGACAGCAGCCCATGGCCCTCTGAGGTCTGGAAGGGATGTTGGAATTATCTTCCCCTCCCCCATGCTATGGGCTTCCCAGGTGGTGCTGGTGGTAAGAACCCACCTGCCAATGCAGGAGACATGAGAGATGTGGGTTTGATCGCTGGGTTGGGAAGATCCCCTGGAAGAGGGCATGGCAACCCACTCCAGTATTCTTGTCTGGAGAATCCCATGGACAGAGGAGGCTGACGGGCTACAGCCCGTAGTGTCCCAAAGAGTCAGGCACGACTGAAGAGACTTAGCATGCACACTCTCTACACCTTATAACCATCCTCTCCCTGTTTACGTGTCTGTTCTTAGTGCCAGTTGTTCTCCACTGAATGCACACATCCCTCCTCCCCAAATTTACAATTAAACCAGCTCCCAGTGGTTTTTCCAAATTAACCATTCCCAAAGGATGGAGCAGATCATTCTTCAGCTTTCACTCACGCACTTTGGCAGTGATCTTGCACTTCTACATTTGATATTTCTGGCACTGTTGAAAGCTTAGATAACAAACAAAATAACAGTAGCATCAAATACTTACGAAGTACTTATTACACGGGAATCTGCTTGCCGTGCAGGAGACCTGGCTCGATCCCTGGGTCGGGAAGATCCCCTGGAGAAGGGAAGGGCACCCCACTCCAGTATTCTTGCCTGGAGAATTCCATGGACAGAGGAGCCTGGCAGGCTACAGTCCACGGGGTCGCAAAGAGTTGGACACGACTGAGTGAACAACACTATTTTACATGTAAAGGATATGCTAAATATTCACATGCTATCTCATTTATTTCCCTCACAACAAAATTACAGCTAAATACTGTTGATCTCCCCCATTTTATTGGTGAGAAAACTTAGAGAAGTGATTCACTGATGGTCACAGAACAGGTAAGAGTCAGAACCAAAATTAGAACTTATATTTCTTAACACCACAGCATGTGGGATCATCTCAGAGATGATGATTAAGATACATTAAGATATACATTAAGATACATCAAGATATAAACGGAAAGTTGAAGGGAAGAAAACTAGTGTGTTTCTGCTGTGCTTTTTATCCTTGGGTCCAGGTTGACCTTGGCTTTCACCTTGGGCACCCCTCCTAGGACTTGGTCTCCTGCACCACTGCTCCAGAGCAATTTACCTTCCTCCCACCTGGCACCAGATTTCTCACATACCTCTAACTTCCTCAGATGCTTCTCAGGCCTTCTCACGCTTACCTTGAGTCCTTTTCTTGATCGTGTTTCTCTCAAACTGACATTGGTTTTCTTCCCTGTGCCCTCCAGATAATGAAGATGCCTAGTACAATCTCAGTATAGGGACCCGGCGCAGGAGCTAAATACAGTTATTCTCCCCCATTTTATTGGTGAGAAAACTTAGAGAAGTGATTCAATGATGATCACAGAACAAAAGAGGCAGAATCAAAACTAGGATTTATATTTCTTAATATAAGGGTTCATACTCCCTGGGGTTTGCTTCAACTAACTCCCCCAGCCAAAATTGGACAAATGAGATCAAGATTCCCTTCTCTTCAAGTTAGGCTAGATAACTGGCTTCCATACTTGGGAGACAAGACAGCTTCAGGGAGGCAACCTCTCAACAAACACAGTAAACCCTCGTACTGAGGTGTCCCTTTAGGTCTTGCAAAGTCAGCATTACCAACTTATTCAGCAAGAATTTATTGACTGTCTGCTGTATGTCAAGCATCCTTCTCCACTAAGGGGTGCAAAGATAAATAAGAAAGACTTTGTCAAGGGACAAAGGAGGTTAGTGATGGGAGCTTACCAGGAACCGAAAGGAGAGTGAGAAGGTTTGTCAGCTCTGGCATCTTTGGTTACAAAAGAGGTGACTTGATCCTCGATGACTCCTGAGGATCAGAGGTGACAGCATTACTCCCCAAGCCCTCCATCTTCCAGGTACCTGTTCCACTTCCACCACTTAAATTTATCACCGATAAATGAATATGTCCCATCCTTTATTTAAGTAAAGTTTGCCTATGCCTTTTTCCTTCAGGATTACCTTTGTTGTTTCTAATCGTCTGCCTTTCTAACTGTAGTCTGTATTGTGAGCTCCTCTATGAAAGCCACTCTACTTCTCTTTTCTGGATGTGCTAGATCAGAGAAACCTCTGGCCAGTTACCACTCATGTACATGGGATATAATAGTGTCTTATTGGGTTGTGCCTGGGAAGGGAAGTTTTCCTACTACTTCCTGTCTTGCTTGTAGGTATAGTTTTATTGCACTGTGTTATATTAAGGTAAAAGAAAAATAGCCTTGCCAAGTACCTGAGATTTTGTCTGCCTGTTTATCTATCTATCTAACCCGCCTAATTTTCTCCCACGAGAAAGCTAAGTTTTCCCACATGAATTAGGTAGGCCTATAAGATTAGGAACATTTTTTTTAATCTGTTGCCTCACTCTGGAGGTAAAAGGTCAACATTAAAGCCAATGGGAGCGTTAATGACTGTGCTACCTAAGGCAACTCATTCTGTCTTTGCTGGCCTCAGTTCTGAGTCTGAGACATGGGATTGAGAGAGTTCTAAACTGGAATACAATGGACAATTGTTTCAGGCCACAGGTCAAGTTGGGACAACACCAGGGCTTAAAAAGGCCCTAGGGTTTATGCTCTGCCCCACACCACCAGAAAAAGCTCACCAGAAAAAAGCCAGTATACTTTAGTCTGATATGCTTCTTTGTATCACTTGGGCATTTTGCTGACCTGACCAAATAAATGGTCCTACAGACATCATGGGCTTCCCCAGTGGCTCAGAGGTTACAAGAATTCACCTGCAATGAAGGAGATAACAGGAGAAGTGAGATCAGTTCTTGAGTCAGGAAGATCCCCTGGAGGACGAAATGGGCACTCACTCCAGTATTCTTGCCTGGAGAATCCCTTGGACAGAGGAGCCTGGAGGGCTACAGTAAATGGGGTCACACAGAGTTGAGTGGGCATGACTGAAGGGACTGAGCGTACATGCACACTCAGACATCAAAGGGACACAACTTTCTTCCTGCCTCATGCTAACTCATAGACACGGATGTGGAGTCCTGAATGTTATGAGACCTAGGCCTCCAAATGGCAGTTCAACTTGAGCTAGGGACCTCCAGAGGCAGGGGAGGGTCCCTGAGCTGAGGGGCTCTCACAGCTTCCAGTCCCGCCCGTGACTGTTTCAGAAGTATCACTGCTCTAGGCTGGGCCTAATCAGTTCTTTCCAGATCAGGGCTGCTTACAAAGTACAGAGTGTTACAGCTTAGCCCAGTTTCTCACATGTTCAACACTCGCTTTATTCTTTCCCTTGAGTGACAATTCTTTTTTTTGTTTGTTTAATTTATTTATTTTTTTTAAATTACAATACTGTATTTGTTTTGCCATACATTGACATGAAACAGCCACAGATGAACACAATCTCCCAATGCCGAAGCCCCCTCCCACCTCCCACCCCACATCCTCTACCTGAATCATCCTGTGCTCCAGCCCCATGCATCCTGCATCCTGCACTGAACATAGATTGGTGCTTCATTTCTTACAAGAAAGTATACATGTTTCAGTGCTATTCTCTCAAACCATCCCACCTTTTCCCTCTCCCTCAGAGTCCAAAAGTCTTGTCAACACGCTGCTCTTCCAGCACACCAAATCCTGCATGAGGGAGGGCTGGCGTTGTTCCAAGCAGGCCAAAGTCATGGATTTTCTCTCGTTGATATCTTTTAACCACAAGGGAGTTGCAAGATCTTTGAACATTCCTATGGATGTATTTCAAGATTCTTCTCTTCAGGCTCTGGCGATTCCACAGTGTACCCTGATCCCCAGTGAAGAGGCTGGGAGAGCCTGCCATTACATGATGCTCTGGGCTTCTGAGCCCCTTCACACGTGATTAACGCTGCTCTCCAAGGGCAGGCGGTGGCATTTGTCTTCACTGTGTTCTTTCACCAAATTTGATTTCTTTTTCTTTTTGACTCTTTTTTTGCTTCTGAAACATGTTTTCCGCCAGTGACTTGGGAATGTGTATGATTTTCAAACAGAACAAGTTCACAGTTTTTGTTTTCTTCTGTTCAACATCAAAAACACCATTGTAAAGTGGAGACATAAAGCAGATTTATCAGCTTCTACAGTCTTTATGTCCAAATATTTCTCTTTTTTTCCTCATGTTTTAAAATCATCAGATAGTGAAATTGACTCTGTATTGTTGTGGGGGTTTTTGGTGTTTCATTGTATGAATTTTACCACATCTGTTGATTCACGTGGGCTTCCCAGGTGGCACTATTAGTAAAGAACCTATCTGCCGATGCAGGAGACATAAGAGATGCAGGTTTGATCCCTGGGTCAGGAATCCCTGTAGCGGGCTACAGGTCATCATAGAGTCACAGTCGGACATAACTGAAGCACGCACACACACACATTGATTCATGTCACCTCCATCATAATCAAGACAGAGTTTCCTTCACCTGTTACACTTTTATTCTCAAATCTTTCCTGCACCTCCTGTATGACAACCGCCATCATATAGGATCACCTTTACCAGAAGACGTACAAATGGAATCGTATAGCGTGTACTCTCCTGAGTCTGACATTTCCATTAGCACAATGCACTTGAGATCCATTCACTTTGTAGTATGTTTAAAGAGTTTATTCCCCTTTACAGCTGTGTAGTATTCCATTGTATGAGTGTACAATAGATGTTTATCCATTACCTTCTGAAGGATATTTGGGCAGCTTCCAGTTTGTGGCAATTATAAGTAATTTGCTATACTAATTTGTATATAGGTCTTTGTGTGAACGCGTGTTCATTTTTTTTCTGGGATAAATGCCTCAGAACACAATTAATCAGATCACATGGTAAATGTATGTTTAACTTTATAAGGAATTGCCATACTAAAGAAAAGAATGACTATACCATTTAGCACTCATACTAACACAGTTCACAAGAGTTCCAATTTTTCCACATCCTTTCAAGCACTGAGTATTACTGTCAGTGTGTTTCAATTTTAGCCATTTTAATAGATGTGTAGTGCTTTCTCACCTTGGTTTTAATTCACATTTCCCAAATGGCTAATGATGCTGAATACCGTTTCATGTGTTAGCTTTCCATCTTTATATCTACTTTGGTCAAATATCTGTTAATAAGTTGTTTATTTTCTTACTGTTGAACTTTGAAAGTTCTTCATAAATTCTAAATGCAAGTCCTTTGTCAGATATGTGATTTGCAAATATTTTCTCACAGTTGATAGCTTTTATTTTCATTCTCTTAAAAGAGTCTTTGCAAAGCAAAACCACTGAATTTTGATGAAGTGCAACTTATCAATTGTGGTGTCACATCTAATAACTCTTTGTTTGCTGCTAGGTTACAAAGATTTTCTTCTGTTTTTTTTTTTTTTTTCCTGAAAGTTTATAGTTTAATCCATGAGTTTAGATTTCATTCATTTAAAGTTAATTTTTGTATAGAGGGAATGAGGTTTAAATTTTGTTTCCTTTTTCTGCATGTATATGTCTAATTGTTTTAATGCATTGGTTGAAAAGGCTATCCTTTCTTCAATGAATTGTCTTTTCATTTTTGTTTAAAAAAATTAGTTAGCCATGTGGATTGATTTCTGAATTCTCTACTCAGTTAGTTCCACCTGTTTATGTGTCTATCCTTTCACTAATACCACACGGTCTTATTACTATAGCTTTATGGTAAGTCTTAAAATCCTCTAATTTTATTTTTCACCTTTATAATTGTTTTGGCTATTCTAATTCCTTTGCCTATTTACATAACATTTAGAATCAGATTGTTCATATAGTTAAGATATTCTGCTAGGATTTTGACTGGAATTACACTATGTATCAATTTGGGGATAATTGGCATCTTTACTATATTGAGTATTCATTAACATGTCACTCCACTTATTTTTGTCTTCTTTGATTTCTTTCACCAGTTTTTGTATTTTGCAGCATACAGAACAGGTATGTGTTATTTAGAAGAGTGTTTCTAGTTTCCAAGAGTTTGGAGATTTTTCTGATATCTTTCTGGTATTGATTTCTAGTTTAATTCTGTTTTGGTCAGAGAACATACTTTGTATTATTTCAGTTCCTTTCAACTTGTTAAGGTTTGTTTTGACCAAGAATATGATCTATATTGGTGAATTTCCCATGGGTACTTAAGAATATTTCATATGCAATCACCAGATTGGAATATCCTATATATGTTGATTAAAGGTAGCTGGAAGATAACACTGTTTAGGTGTTTTATGTCCTTGCTGATTTTTTTGTTTACTATGTCTATGGATTACTGAGAGAGAAATTCTGAAATCTCAAATAAGAATTGTGGATTTGTCTGCTTCTCCTTTAAGTTATATCACTTTTTGTTTCATGTGTTTTGGACCTTCTAAATAAGTGCATCATCACATTTAGAACCACTATTTCCTCTTAGTAAATTGGCCCTTTAATCATGATATCTTTACTCTTTACCCCTGGTAATTTACTCTGCTCAAAGGTTTACACTGTCAGATATTCAAATAGCCACCCCCATTTTTTTTTATTAGTGTTTATATGGTATATCATTCCCCACTGTTTTATTTTTAACCTCCTTATATCATTTTGTTTAAAGTAAGTTTCATATAAACAGCATGTAGTTTGTTCATTATTTTTTAACCCATCTAGAAAATCTGTGTCTTTTAGTTGGTATATTTACAACTTTTGCATTTAATATAATCATGGTGAAATTAAGGATACCATTTTATCATTTGTTTTTTGTTCATTTCCTCTATTACTCATTTCTTTTTCCACTTCCTGACTTCTTTTGAGTTATTTAAACATTTCTAGTGTTTAATTCATCTAATGTGTTTTTATTATATCTCAGTATAATTTTTTTAGTGGTTACTCTAGGGATTATAATATACATACTTCTTGTAGTCTATATAGAATCAACTTTACCACTTCATGTGGGATGTAAAAATCTTACTACCATAGAAGTCTCTTTATCCTTCCCTTTGGAACTGTTTTATACATTATATTTCACGCACCAAAAACTTCAGTGACAATATTCTAATTTCTACTTTCAAGCATCAAGCATATTTAAAGAACTCGGGAAGAGAATAGTCTTATATATTTTCCATTTTTGTTGCACTTTCCTCATTCCTTATGTTCCATGTTTCCTTCTGGTATCATCTCTCTTCTGCATCTATAGAATTTCTTTTCATTCTTTCAGAGTAGATCTGCCACCAGTAAGCTCTTTCTTTTTCCTGAAAATGTTTTCATTTCACCTGATTCATTCCTGAAGGATATTTTCAGTAGTTATAGAATCCTAGGTTCACAGGTTTCTTCCCTCAAATGTTTCTTTAGATAGTCTCTGTGAATGTGTGTGCATGCATGTGCGTGCCCAGCCACTTCAGTCATGTCTGACTCTGCCACCATATGGACTGTAGCCCACCAGCCTCCTCTGTCCATAGGATTCTCCAGGCAAGAATGCTAGAGTGGGTTGCCATTTCCTCCTCCAGGGGATTTTCCAGACACAGGGACAGAACCCACGTCTCCTGCGTCTCCTGCATTGCAGGCATATTTTTTAACATTGAGCCACCAGGGAAGCCCAGATAGTCTCTAATATACACTAAATCTTAAGAATGTTGAAATTGCTTTTAGGGACCCAGAACCTGTTCCGTTTTGACTTCTTATCAAAAGAAGATATATATTGAATAGATATTCAATTATAGTATGTCTTTGTACTTCTACATTTGCCCTCAAGATCTCAGAGTAGAAAAGCTGCCATAGCATACATAAAATGTTCACTTATGATGAGCTGTTGAGCCAACATAGCTCAAAATCACAATGTGTCACTGCTTTCATTACTTTGGTCTTTCACAATTAACTAAAAAGACATATTGACTCTCTTATTACAGTTTCAGTTCTCATTTCACTTGATTTCCCCATCCTGGTATAATCACACTGTCATCATTACCCTGGCTAGAGACCACTAGTTTGCAAGTTAAAATAATCGTCATTAATAATATCTACTATCTTCTCCCACACTGGGCTTTGAATTACATAAAAATTGATAAGCTTAATCATAACAAAACTTTTGACCATTTAGACATTTATTGAAATAACAGGAAATAGTCATATACCTTTTTGATATCAATTCTAGCTTACATTATATCTTGACTCCAGATACTGTCCTCAAGATATATTTCTCCCTTGTAAATTGAGATTCTTACCTGGCCTCAAACACCTTCCTCAAATCTCTCCTGCCCCATTCACCTTGAGAGTTTCAGTTTGGTCTTTAGGACTCCACTCAAAATGTCACCTCCTTAAGAGGGCTTTCCTTCACTTCTTCTTTCCCTCCTGTGGTAAGGCAGAATAGTAGCTCCCACAAAGATGCCCATGCCCTAATCCTGGGAACCTGAAAATATGTTACTTTCAGATGACACCACCCTTATGGCAGAAAGTGAAAAGGAACTAAAAGGCCTCTTGATGAAAGTGAAAGAGGAAGGTGAAAAAGTTGGCTTAAAGCTCAACATTCAGAAAACGAAGATCATGGCATCTGGTCCCATCACTTCATGGCAAATAGATGGGGAAACAGTGGAAACAGTGGCTGACTTTATTTTTCAGGGCTCCCAAATCACTGCAGATGGTGATTGCAGCCATGAAATTAAAAGACGCTTACTGCTTAGAAGGAAAGTTATGACCAGCCTAGACAACATCTTAAAAAGCAGAGACATTACTTTGCCAACAAAGGTCCATCTAGTCAAGGCTATGGTTGGACTGAGAAGAAAGCTAAGCGCCGAAGAATTGATGCTTTTGAACTGTGGTGTTGGAGAAGACTCTTAAGACTGCCTTGGACTGCTTGAAGATCCAACCAGTCCATCCTAAAGGAGATCAGTCCTGAGTGTTCATTGGAAGGACTGATGTTGAAGCTGAAACTCCAATACTTTGGCCACCTGATGCGAAGAGCTGACTCATTTGAAAAGACCGTGATGCTGGAAAAGATTGAGGGCAGGAGGAAAAGGGGACAACAGAGGATGAGATGGTTGGATAGCATCACCAACTCAATGGACATGGGTTTGGGTGGACTCCAGGAGTTGGTGATGGACAGGGAGGCCTGGCGTGTTGCGGTTCATGGGGTTGCAAAGAGTCGGACACAAGTGAGAGACTGAACTGAACTGAACTTCATGTCAAAAGGAACTTCTCATTTGTGAGTAGGTTAATGACCTTGAGATGGGGAGATTATCCTGAATTATTCAGGTGACTTAGTCTAACCACATGAGTCTTTAAAATTAGAGAAACTTTCCTGGGTCAGAGAGGTACAACATTGCCATTTTGAAGATGGAAGAAGGGATCCATGAATCAACATATCTGAGCAACCTTTAAAAGTTGGGAAAGACAAGGAAAGGGTTCTCTTCTAGAAAGGAATGCAGTCCCACTGACATCTCAAATGTGGCTCAATGACATTTGTATCAGACTTCCAACTTACTATAAGGTTTATATTGTATAAATTTTCACTGTGTTATGCCACTAAGTTTGTGATCATTTGTTACAGCAGCAGTAGAAAACTGATACTAGGTTGGGTTAAATGTCCCTTCTATAACCTTTTTACTCTCCACACATACTGCTAATAATGTTCATGCACCTATCATGCAGTATTGATAGTATCTGCTTGCTTGTCCTCTTGTAACAGACTGTGAATGCCTTGAAAGCAAGTATAGGTATAATGCAGAATGTGGTTAAATGTGAATTCATTCATTCATCACACAAAACAGCTACTGAGTCATTCCCTCACACCTGGGACAGACTCTGATAATGACAATGAATATTAACACCACTTTTTCATTCCAATCCTTCTCCTGCCTATGATTTTTCATTAAAGAAATGGAACAAGAATCAGACATAATAAAGATGGGTGACTTCACCCAGACGTGGACCCGAACGACATTCATAGCTTTATATACAGCAGCCAAAGGACATTAAAGACATATTTGTATCCACAAAATATTTCCAGCGAATCAGTGAGGTTATTTGGGGAAATGTGATGGTCCAAGGAGAAGGGGGGAGAAACTGAAGAAAGAAAATGCAATTGCTTATTTTCCCACAAAGATTGTCAGGCAGGAGGCATCAAGCAGTGTTACCCATGACACCATCAGACAGATGACTATTTCCAAGCCAAGTTATGAATCATGTTAGTGCTGTCCGTCCAAGAAGCAGAAGCAATGAGACCGACTTTGGAATGAATTTGTGTGCTTGTTGGCTTTTTGCAAGAGGCACTGACTGGTGCCTCTGTCAGCACCAGGTCTAGGAGTGCTCAGCTCTCTTTCATCCACTTTCTCCTTCTTTACCTGCTATACTTTTAAAGCAGGAGAATGCCTGCCTCCACCCCTAGTTGCAATTAAAATCCTTGAAGTGACATTTTTAATAGGGATATGAAAATGAAAGTGAAAGTGCTAGTCACTCAGTTGTATCCAACTTTTGCAACCCCAAGGACTGTAGCCCACCAGGCTACTCTGTCCCTGGAATTCTCCAGGCAAGAATTCCAAGAAAAAGAATTGCCATGCCCTTCTCCAGGGAATCTTCCTGATCCAGGGATCAAACCCAGGTCTTCCACATTGTGGGCAGATTCTTTACCATTTGAGCCACCAAGGAAGTCCTATAGGAATATACTCTACCTTTAAAAAATAATATATACACTTCAGACTTGGCATCTCACCCTTTATTAAACTCAGAACAGCTCCTGGAAAGCTACCCAGGAATGTAATTCCTATTTCACCATTTGCGTCTATTTTATTCTCCTATTTTCAGCCTAATCTCCTATTTTTAGCCCTGAGAATCAAGGAATCAAATATATAGGCCTGATTAACTCTTTTGAAGACGGGTTTGGGTGTTATTCTGACTTATCACATAATTTTCCAGAAATGAAACATAGGTATCTGTTTGGTGCTAGGTTATAAAACAGTTCACAAACAGTGTGAAAGGAAATAAATTTTGGTCAGATTTGTTAACCAAGGGGACACTAAGACATGAGGGAGGGGAAAAAATCCCTTGGTACTGTATTTTTATTGAAACTGATCCCAATGTGGCACAAAGGGAGTGAGTGAGTCAGGTCAAATATATCATGGTGTCTAGGTCTCATCAACTCCTCCCAGACTGTGTTTCGTGTACTGTAAAATCAATTTGGTCCTGGTTCGCAGTATTGATCAGGAAGGTGGCTGAAATGATTGTATCTTCCAGACTCTCTCAGCAACTGCAAGCAGACCAAAATCCAGTCAGGTATTTCATTAATTCTCTACCTTTTTCTTCTACTTTTTTGTTTGTTTGTTTAATCTCCAGCACCACCCATGAACTTGAAATCCCTTATCTCTTTTTCTTTCTGGGTTCCTGCTGTCTTGACTTATATTTTACGTGGTAAGATTTTCAATTAGCCCAGTGCTGGACTGAAGTCAGCCAGGTCAAAGGTTCTTTCAGAAACTCCTTTCCCTAATAAATAGGCTGATAAAAATACCACTCTTGGAATATTACATTTTTAATCTCATGTCCAGGCATAGTTTATGCTTTTTTTTAATCCCAACTTGTTAATGTATTTGTCTCAAAGGCTGTGGAGACCATCTCTAAATGGTGGTCATTCCCAGACACTTCCTGGAAGGTGGCTTGGTGTTTCCATCTTAAAGATTTTGCCCTTGTGCCATGTAGCAACCATAATGAAGTAGATTATGCTGCAATGTTTTAAAAGCCTAAACTCAGAGTGTTTTGTGAGAACAGGGATGTATTACTCTTGCTACATGCCCCTTGCTGGTTAACAGTGAAGGGCTCTCACTGTAGCCACTGAGCCACTGAGGGCGAAACCCAGGCTGACGGAGTAGCCGCTGTCTCACCATTACAGTGGAAAGGAGACCTTTAGAGTCTCACACGGACACGTATCAAATGCTCCAGGCCTGTGTGACACATATCACTTCCATTCAAAATTACTGGCTTCAGCCAACCACAAACAAATGAGGAAGCACATTCTACCCTTTCCAGTAAGGTGGAGACTGAAAACATTTGACAACGATAACGACAATCATGTGCTGCTGTAAGAATCTGTGCTTTGATGTAGCCACTTCCTCGATCCATAAATTATCAAATGCACACCCTGGCCCCATTGTACAAGTACTTATCATAATAACTTTCAAGACATCTTAGGTAATTGCATATGTTGTCAGAATATATGTTTCTGTTTTTTCATATTTAAACTGCCTCTCTCTTTCTCCATTGTCACTCTTCCCAACACACAGACACACTCCACCCCATCTAACCTTCAGCTAACTGCAAGAGATTCCTAACTAGTCTCCTTGTTTTCATCCTTGTCCTCCAAAGGCCACTTCCTCACATAGCACTTGAGAGTTTCTTTTCACAATATAAATCAGATCGAGTCTTCTACTCAAGACCTTCTAATTTCTTCCCATCAAACAACAGAATACAAACTCTTTACCATGGCCTAGGAGAGCTCCACCCTGCCTACCTCTTCAGCCTCGCCTTTCACCATTTCTCCTTCCCAACCTGCTCCAGCCAGAATAGTCTTCTTTTTGATCCTCAAATAAACCAAACTACTTTGTGCATCCAAACCTTTGCATTAAGACTTCCTTCTGTTTAGAATGCTCTCTCCCCAGTTCTTCGCATGGCTGACACCTCTTGCCACTCAGGTCTTATATCAGTGTATCACCTACAGAGACTATCCCTGATCACACAATTTAAAATAGTACTCCCTCCAATCAGCAACTATTATTCATTCAGTTAATAAACATTTCAGTTCAGTTCAGTTCAGTCGCTCAGTCGTGTCCGACTCTTTGTGACCCCATGAATCGCAGCACGCCAGGCCTCCCTGTCCATCACCAACTCCCGGAGTTCACTCAGACTCATGCCCATCGAGAGTCAATGTCAACTATGTGCTAGATAGTAACAAGCATGCTTTCTCCAGTGGGGGAGCGATATACAATATATAGTAAATATATTAAATAAGTATGTCATATATTTTATTAAAAGATGGGAGAAAGGGTGGAAAGGGAAGAAAGGAGGAGAGAGAGAGACAGAGGGAGGAAAGGTGGGAAGGAAGGAAAGCAGACCAAGGCAGCATACTTGAATAGGCCCCTGCTGGCCAAAGCCAGAAAAATATTGACCACCACTGTGTTTAAATTCTGCCACTTCAATGTGATTTGTACCTGGGGGTAATCCAAGTTTATAATTAAACTGCGAGAAGAAGTTTCTCCCTATAAAAACACTTCAGCTAATCAATAAAGCAGGAATGATAGCGTCTGAGTGTCACCAAGCTCCCGCGTTTCTGCCTGAATCTTTGTTGTGGGAGCTGTCTTGTGCCTTATGCAGTATTTAGCAGCTTTTCTGGCTCTGCTCACCAGATGCTGATAATTGTCTCCAGACATTGCCAAATGTTCCCTGCAAGGAAAAATCACCCTGCCTGAGAACCACTGGTGTAGGAAACGAGTATCAGAGGCAGTTTACGTGACAAAATGAGAGATGGACAGACATTATGCGCTTTCTGGTGGAAGTACAAAATAAGAACTATAAAATAATCTTTGTTGTTAGACACTAAAACACAATCTCATTATTTATAGATTCCATGTTTATAATTTGACCTACTCACAAAAATGTGTTTGTAACCCCAAATCAAATTAATGCTTTTGCAGTTATTCATGGACATTCACAGAGCAGCAAAGTATTTGAGTCACCTAACACAGAAGATCCCGCTGAGGTTAGACAAGGCAGCGGTCTGCTTCCTTGTTTCTGTTTTCATGACTGTAAACAAGAGGCCTTTCCATGGTCAATTCAGTGTCACATTTTCACACTTTTTGTGGGTGATTTTCCTATTCAAAACAGCCCACAAGTGTAGTGCTGATGTTACTTATTGAGAAAATACATTTGTTAGACATGCTTCATTCAGTCCTGACTTACAGTATTAATAGCAGTGGGCCATGATTTCAATGCTATGAATCAACAACATTTATTAAATAAGATGCCTTTAAATAGAAACACACATAAACAAGGTTATGTATTGACTAGTTGATGAAAATCTTGTGACCAGAGGCTCACAGAGTCCTAACTCAATCTGGCATTTCCGTGAGGAGCAATGGTTCAGTGGTCATTAATTCAGTGTTCATAGCAACTTTATAGAACAAAACCACCCAAATAATGAGAACCGACTGTATAACAAATGTAATTATATGATTTTTTATTTCCATACTTTGATCTTGTAGAAAATAATTTTCCAGTTGGCACTTAGCATTGTCCTTAAATGGCTTCTAATCCATGTATATAAAATACATCATACATGCATTTATAAATGTATATGTAATGCTTACAAAACAAGTTATTCTGAATCATAAAAAAATAACAATTTACTAAATAACAAAGTTATATGACTCTGGACTTGCTTCAGAATAATCTGGGGGAGTTGAGCAGTGGATAAGGGTAGATGAAACAAGACTGGTTATAGTTGAAAACCATTCAAACTGGGGAGTTGGAGCAGTGAATGAGGGTAGATGAAACAAGACTGGTTATAGTTGAAAACCACTGAAATTGGGTGATGATATATGGAGCTTCATTATACTCTACTCTTGTAAATGTTTAAAATGTTTCCATAATAAAAAAGTTATTAAAAAATAGAGCAAAGATAAAATAGGGATTTCAGGAAGCAGTCATCAGAAGTTAACAATTTTTAAGATGGTTGGGATAGGTCTTGTTGAAAAGATGATGTGTTTTTAAAAAATGAGAAAGTTGGCCATATAGAGTTGGAACAAAAGCAATTTCAGCAGAAGGAACAGTCAGTGCAAAGGCTGTGAGGCAAAGTATATCCTATGTATTCAAGGCGTTGCAAAGAAACCACTGACCAGTGAGTGGAACAGAGTGAGCAGAAGGAGATGACACTGGAGAGGGTGATGAGAAGTCAAACCAGTCCTTTTAAGGGCTTTGACTTTTATTCTGGATTGGCTGGGCAGTCACTGGAGGATCTTATGCTCATCTGGCCTCTATTCATTCTAAACTCTAGACTGTGAGGAATCTGATATAAAAGCAAAGAGACCCAGAACATTGCAGTAATCCAAGTCAAGAAATGAATAGGGCCATGGGTCGGAGAAGGCAATGGCACCCCACTCTAATACTCTTGCCTGGAAAATCCCATGGACGGAGGAGCCTGGTAGGCTGCAGTCCATGGGGTCGCTAAGGGTTGGACACGACTGAGCGACTTCACTTTCACTCTTCACCTTCATGCATTGGAGAAGGAAATGGCAACCCACTCCAGTGTTCTTGCCTGGAGAATCCCAGGGACGGGGGAGCCTGGTGGGCTGCCATCTATGGGGTCGCACAGAGTCGGACACGACTGAAGCAACTTAGCAGCAGGGCCATGGGTGGTAGCAGTGGAAATAGTAATAAGTGGTTGCTTCTAGATATATTTTCAAAGTAGAGTTAACAAGAGGACAAAACAACTGAGTGTGGGAGATAAGAAAAAGAAAGGATCAAGATTTTAGACCTCAGGAACTACACTTGGGGGCCATTTTAAACAGCAAAATCACCCAAGAAAAGTACAATAATGTGACACTCATAAACTCATGTGGAGAGGAAAATCTTTGCAAAATATGGATCTAGCCACCATTAGAGATGAGTTAGTTATGCCCAGTAAAATATTTACATGAGTACAAATAAAATCTGCTGTTTGTTCCATGTATGCTATGCACTTGACACATGTGACACATTCCTTTCAACACTCACAGCATATCTGAGGCTCCGGGCTCAAGAGGCTTCTCCTGAGTCACCAGGCAACTCAAGGACCCAGCTCAGCTGCAAAACCAGCATTTCTCTGGGCACCAAGCAAACGCCTTTTCCAGAATAACTCATTTGTTTGAAAATCAGTATTTTAAGTATGGCAAAGAAGATAACTTTCAATTAATAAAAACAATTAAATAGGAATACCCATCTCGTGCCAGATAAGAGGACTCAGTGTTACTTAAAAGACAGCTTATTTAAAATCATTAACCATGTATATGCCACAGGGCCACACTGAATGTTGACTTTGGACATTCAAAAGTCCTGCTTCCAATTCTGCCCTTGTTTTGCTAGTCTAATACTCACACATTCACACCCACTCAGGCTTGCTTGTCTTTCTCATCAGAGAACAGCCTGTACTCTCCTTTCTGGATCTTGCCGCTCTGCAGCTAAAGACAGATGTCTAAGACCAAGCCCAGAGAGGTGCAAAAATACCTGATACAATACCAGTGGCTCATCCACCTCTGCCCATGGGAGGGCTTGATGGATGGCTCTGTATGACATTCAGAATGGGCACCAGCTCTCAGAAAAAGGGTTTTGAACAGAGCCTCTTGGATACACAGACTAGGCAAGTTCCTGGTGGACTTACATCAGTTGTCAAGAATAAGTTGGAAGTTCTGGGAAAGGAATAACATTAACAAAGTATTTTTTTTTAAACTAACCAAGAAAATGTAATATTTTAAATTAATTGATGTATTGGTACCAGACATCAATAAACTGTGATGCTTGAATTCCCTGACGAGGTAATTATAAAAGAAGTTTGTAAAATGATGACAAAAAGGCTATCAGCTATTACCAAAGGATGGTAGGAGCTGAGGTAAGACCCAGGCCCAGTTTATTCCCTCTCCAAATCTGTTACCAAATATTGTTACAGTAATAGCATTATGGCAAAATTTAACTCCAACTCTGCTCCCAAATCAGGTACCCAATGGTTCTGAGCATTTTGCATTTCAGAATGCAAGACACTAAAACAGCTTTTCTTTACACTGTAATGAACTACTCTCTGAAAGACCTCAATTTAGGTCTCAAGCTTCAATTTAGGTCTCAAACTTCCTTATCACAACTTTCTAGGAAATGTTTCTACAGTCACTATAGTACATTGTTAGGGGACAAAAATGAGACTAATGAATGACAATTTCAAAACTTGCTTGTGACATAAAACATTCACTCAACAATCATTTGCTGCCTAAATCCCATGTGCTGGGCATAGTCTGGACACCTAAACAACAAATGTGACTGTGATGTGGTCCTTGCTCTCAAGAAGTTTCCAAAGTTGTAGTGGAAACAAAAATTATAATTTTATATGAAAAGAACTATAATCGATTTAAGCATAGTGGTTTTAGGGAGCTGCACAGAAAGTGTGAGTTGAGAGTGATGCTGATGTTGGAGATGACAGGATTATTCAGGATTAAATTATAATTCTTCTACTAGGTACATCTCCAGTCCCATGACTTTTGCCAATGAAACCCAAGATATTCACATTGAGGAGGGCTGTGTAGTATGAAATATCCACATTTGCTGATAAACTGATAGTAAAAACTCAAATGCTTACTGACTGAATTCCTACAAACTGGCAATTACATCTTCCCACCAAGAAATCAGAGTACACAGTAAAAGTCAAACCACTGGCATCAACTCCTTAGCATTTAATCTCTCCTTCCCAACAAATGCTCCCCTCCATCATTCCTCATCTCGATGAATGACACCACTACCACCCAAGACAAAACCTAGGAGTAATACTGACCGTCTCACTCTCAGCCTTTGTTGCTAATCCGATACCAAGTCCGCCCTCCAATTTCACTCCCCACCTCTTGGTCCCAGCCACCAGGACCACTGGCCTTATAACATGTCCACATCAACTATTGGTCCTCCTCCATCAGTCTATTCTACTTTTTAAAACCTGTAAAACTGATGTGTTCAAAATTTAAATCTGATCTAACTGCTCACTTGCTTAAAGCTATGACTAACTCCCCATTGCTTTCAGAATACTGTCCAAGACCTTCAACACAGCCCCAAAGTACTATGTGATCTGGCAGCTTCAAGTTGTACCACTCCCTTCATTGTCTGTGCTATAACCCACTGGTATTCTCCAGCTTCTCCAATAATGCAAACTTAACCTTGCCACAGGGGCTTTTCACAACCTCTTTCCTCTGGCTAGAACTGCTGTTGCTAAGTCATTTTAGTCGTGTCCAACTCTATGAGACCCCAGAGATGGCAGCCCACCAGGCTCCTCTGTCCCTGGCATTCTCCAGGCAAGAATACCAGAATGGGTTGGCATTTCCTTCTCCTATCTAAATCCAGCCCTACTTTAGACCCCAAGTCCCATTTCACTTCCTAGGAAACTTTCACTTGCTCTTCCTTGTAGACGTGCCCTTCCTACTCCCTAATGCTTGCCCTCTCACAACTCTCAGTGTATCCCATCACTGGAATATAATGTCTGTATCAATTACAGCTTCTAATTTTACACTTTGTGATTATTTGAATAATATCTGTCCCTCGTCCTCCCCAGACTGTAAGCATCGTGAAGCCAGGAACCATATCTAGCCCATGGTATGCCTACAATAAATATTTACTGAACCACTCTATCTCTCCAACATATGGAAGATGATGAAAGCTCATGGCAAGTTTACATACACAATTTCCAGTGATCAATTGATATGCAATAAGCAAAATGTCACAAGGTATATGATGTGTACATGAGGGGGCCTCTTGATTAGAAAAGTGTCCTTAGATAACAGAAAAAAGTTATACATGCATGCATGTTGGGGAAGAGGAGTGCAAAAGAACTGAGGGCCAGCTGCTTCTATAGCCTATGAGCTGGGTGACTTTAGGGTATGTCACTTAACCTCTCAATCAGCTTTCTCATCTATAAAACTAGAAGTAAAAACACTTCCCTGCCCACCTCACATGACATTTGAAGGAGAAGCTTCTATGTCAAAGTAAAAGATCTCTACAAAAGTAAGAGGCCGTTATCATATAGCAATGGAAATATTATCTTATTTTCGCTCTTTGAATGTTTCAAACCATTTGCCTTGGGATAACTCCAGATATTTATTCCTTGCAGAGAATGACTTGTCCTGTTGGACAGTCTAGGTCTGACCAAATTTTCCGGTGAATCACCGTAGCTGGTGGAAGCTCTCCATAGGGCAGATGTCACTTCACAGGACATTACCCTTTCTAAGCATTCAAGAGCGATTGGTGAATACAGTTTCTGAAGGTGGAGAAGCTAAATCTTTCTGACCTCCAAACTCATGCATCCTTTGGAAAGCAGAGTGCTACTGAAACAAAGTCAAGAGGAATGAAATGTTCTTAAAAAGAAATCAAATTCAAATGCTTACAGACAGGCAGATAAGGGTGAAAGGCAACCTGGGTTAGAGGCTAAAGACACTACAGCACACTGGATAAGAGGGGACTACATAAAATATTGTCCAAACCAAAGAGAAGAGGAATATTATCCATAATTATGCTAAGAAAATTGGCATCAACCAGCTGTGCCAGGCAAACCAGGACATACAGTCACTCTGACTAGGCAACAGGACCGCTCAGCTCCAGTTAACATCAAAACTCCAAACTATTATTGACAACTATTCCCATTTTTCAAAAGAATCTGTTTCTTTCTTTTGGAAGTCCAATTTTAGAAGTTGGATTTTTGTGTAAATTTTTCTGATTTGAAATGTTGATTGATAACAATTTATTTTTTTAACAGTAAGTGTACCACACAAAACATCTATTCGGGCATCCAGCTGATGACCTCTGTATTTTCTTCATCATTGTTCACCATCATCACCACTCTACAAAGAGAACCATGTCTGTATCACCTTCCGCTGCAGAGAGAATCTTTGGTGAACACATTAATGAGCAGGAATCTGAAAAGCACCTCCCAGCCACCCAACAGATGCTCTCATAAGTACTACCTCTTTTAAACTATCCAGTATTGTGGAGTAGGGATTCTTAATATCCTCTACTTAACAGGAGACAAATCAGAGGCTTGATGTAACAAAATGATTTCTATTTCTCAAAGAGCAGACCTGGGATATAAAGTCATCAATTTTTCATAACTAACAAATTTAGAAGAACTTAAAAGGATAAGAAGCAGAAGGCTAGAAAAAGAGTAGTGTTTAAACTACAAAGAAAGGAGTGAGAGAGAAGTAATTCTGACTGTCAGGCAAATAACTGGGTCTTAGTATTTGCTGAATAAATGAATGAATATGTTTGTAAATTTTCAATTTCAGTGCTGGCATCTGTCAAGTGAAAGAAAATGTATTTGAAGTTAGATCACTTATATTTGCATATCATCTTCACTGTGTACTAGAATGTGAATTTTGGTAGATATTTAACATTTCCAACCTCCATTCTTCACCTATGAAATGGGCATAGTATCTACTTAGAGGATTGTTTTAAGACATAATTGGAACAGTATTTATTAAATGACTTGCACAGTGTATGGCACATAGGAAAAAAAAGTCAGTGGATGTTTCCTTTCTCCTAGTCCTCTTGGGAGGAAAGAAGATATCCCTTGCTTTTCTTTTCCTATTGATTTTATTAGTTTTGTACAAGCACCACTTACCTCCATCAAGTGTGCATGCATGCATGCATGCCAAGTCACTTCAGTCATGTCCAACTCTTTGTGACCCTATGGGCTGCAGTTCTCCAGGCTCTTCTGTCCAGGGGATTTTCCAGGCAAAGAATACTGGAGTGGGTTGCCGAGCCTTCCTCCAGGGGATCTTCCACCCAAGGGATCGAACCCAAGTCTCATGTCCCCTGCACTGGCAGGCGTGTTCTTTCACCACTAGTGCCACCTGGTGAGTCTCCATCACATGTATCTCTATCCAAATATTCTTTATTTACTTTCTTCCCTTTCACTGAATCTGGTTTGCCCCTAACAGGGCTTCCCTCTGTGCCTTCTTCCATGAAGGCTTTTTGCCTCTAGGCTGGAAGTGATGGGGTAGGAGGTTGATATTCTCCAGGCTCCCCACTGCTGATTTCAGGTGAAGAGTACACACTCTTCATTCATCTATGAGACTGCAAGCCCTTCAAGAGCTGGACTGTATCCTACTGATGTCCAGCACCCCACTCTGGGGTGGGGCAGGGCAGGGTTTTGCCATCAGTAGACCGTCAATAGATGTGTGCTGAGTGACTGAACTTGTCTTACAAACTATTTAAATCCTTCTCTTATAAATCCCAAGAATAGGCTAGATTTAGAGTTGTCCGTTAATTATAGAGAAGTTCAATATTAGTGGGTAATTAATAAGGACTGTCCAGTTCTTAAGCTTATTATGTGGAAGAATAAACATATGTTTTTAAGAAATTCATCTTTCTTAATTATTGTAGATGCACTGATTTATGGATATGATGGGTATAAAGAGTCTAACCAACTGTTAATATCCATCATAAAAAGACATTTTACTAAGGATAATAGCGTTGAAAATCATAGAACACCTTATAAAGGCAATTTCACTGTCAGTACGTATTTCAGAGAGTATAGCCATTAAAACTATTCTGCAGTGAATGATAAGGGAGATCAGTTACATTAATTTTGTAAGATTCAAATGCTATTCATATTCATAAAACCTCTAATGGAAGAGCACATTCTTCCAGCAAGGTGGGGTCATTATCAGAATGGTTTAGCACCTGCATACCCGGGTCTCACAGTGGAACTGCTCTCATCTGATGCTCATTCCACGCTTGCAGAGTTAAGACGGTGACAAAGCAAATAACTCCCATGACAGTGGATGCTCCTCAAAATGTGCTCCCATTAGGCCCCCTGACACATCACTACCCTACCCATGGGACTAATCATCATTTTCTGTTCAAGGTGAAAATGAAAACAAAATTTTATATGGCTTCTTTGTTTAGATTTTCTGAGATTGGAGCAAGAATTCTACTAAAGCCCTATTCAGGCAAATCTATCACCAGCATAATTATCATCTTCCAGCTGATAACAGAGGCTCATTGTCAGAGCCTCCTGCACGGCAACAAGGCAGTCAATGAAATGCCCTTATCGATGGAGCAAATGGGAGTATAATGGAGACTGTCAAAAATATCCCTGAAGTGATACAGGAAGACAAACATAGCTGAGGTACTCAGCATATGGCTGGGGAAGAGAAAATCCCTGAAAGAGTTTTGAGCTGATGGCCTCGCACACCTTGTGATATTTTTTGCAATATGGCTGTGGGGTGACATCTCCCATCACTGTGCTCTGGGATATGCTGGCCAAGAAGTATCCAACTCAGATCTGACACAGGGGACTGGGCATTTGGGAGGAAGGCCCTGGGCCTTGTGCAGGTGTGTCTCACCTATGTTGAACCTGCGTGGCATTCAGGGCAGAGTACACTGCATGATTTTTGGAACCTGGGGTTCTTACAAGAAACAGCATTTCAAGGGACTACTAGGACCAAGCCTGGTCTGCAGATTGAGTGGTATTCCTTGCGGGAAAGTCAAGTGAAGATAAAACTTTAGATGTGACTACTGTGTGCTCCACAGAGGTGCAGCAGAGTGGGCAGAAAGGCAGTCCGGGGGGCTGTGGCCGTATAAGGCTCCGTGTTCTTCCTCTCAGCACATGCCCTGTCCCCACATTTTTAGTCCCAACTAAGGAGTTACAAGTGTCTAAATACATTAGCATAATAAACCAACTTTAGAATTATAAACGTAAACGCATAAAGCTATCAAGATAAAAACAAACAAAAATTATAACAGTAAACTATCAAAGCCATATCCAATAAGCCACAGCTCCATCCTCCAAGGTTACAGAGGCTCAGAAACTCAGAGCAGCAGAGCTTTCTCATCTTCTGAAATTTCCCCAAGAAAAAACAAACATAGACTCTCAAGTGCTACTACAAGTGACAGGAATCCCTAGGCTCCTGCTGTGTTGACAAAATTCTGCAGGCACAAATGGATTTGGTCAGAGAGGGCCCTGGTTACTGTGATTCTTTAATAGTGACATTTTCCAATCACAGCATTGCAGAGATCACCAAATTCCTCTGACAGGAGACCATTCTGACAGCAAACTGTTTAAGGCACCCCCCACCCAGAGTGAGGAGGGGGAAACAAACACAAAACACAAAAGCCTGCACAACAATACAGCCTGAAAGACTGGCTTTTCATTTACTTACTCTCTCTGGAGCTCATGGCGCTATAAGCTTCAGCATTAAATTTTAAGCATTTAATGCCTGGGGATCAAAGGAAAGCCAGAGAAGTGTTCAGAGTCATCGACCGCTGGTCTTGCTGTGAATTTTCAGCAAGGAAAAGAGGGGCATTGCTTGAAGAGAATGCAACATTGGTCAGAATGTAAAGCATCTATTTCTGGAAATTTATGAAATGATATCAACTGATTTTAGTTTGGAGTGTACAGACATGTGACCCTTGAGAAGGTCAATATTCACCAGAATATGATTTGCTGTAGTGATAGAAGTTAAATCTTATTTTAACTACTAGCAGAGATGGAAAGAGACTGTGATCTCTTTGAAATTACTATGGTTAGAATGAAATACACTTAATATAGCAAGTTAATAACACAGTATTTCACATGAAATGAAGCTATAATGGGCTTTTTATGGTTAGGCATTGTGCCTGATAAGTTGTTGACATGATAAATATAGAATGCTAACCTTAAATGTCTTTTTGCTCTCTTAGTCCTTCAAGTGAAAGCGATCTAAATGGCTTAGTTTTGTGATTGTCATACACGTTTTTGGTTTTCTAACAGGAGGTCCTTTTCTATAACTGTATAGACTGGTACACAAAGAACTAGTCTTTGAAAGAAAGAGGATAGTTACATCAATCAGAAGAAAGCAATGATACTTTATATTTCTCCAGTGTTTCACAGTTTTTCACTCATTCATTCACTGAGTATTTTAACTCTTTACTATGTGCTATGCTAAATGTTAGATGGATGGTGGTGATTGAAATAAACTCATCTTTATTTCCATGTAACAAAAACTTTCACGTGTCCCAGAGAAAAAAATAAAACAAGAGTTGACACTCCTTGGCTCAGACTCATTGACTCCTGTTTTTTGGTGCTGTGCTTAGAACAGAGGCTCCTTGGAGTCCTCTTATGAAAGGGACTAATTCCTGGAAGGACACAGGGATTTTGTGCAATCCCAAGAACAGGGGTCACAAACAATCAGACACGACTAAGCCACACATGCACATGCACACACACACACACACACGCACACACACAGGAGCATGTACAGTCAGGCTTCCTAGGACCTATAATTAGACCCAGGGCAACCATGAGTCTCCTCGAGCTTATTTTGCTCTTTCTTTGTAACAGGCGTCAGCCACCTCTAGGGCTCAGCCACTCTCTGCTCTGCTCTCCTTTTGTTGGGACACATCAATCATGGGAGGCAGTAGAAGGCAGTGATCCACAAGTCCAACAGCCTGAGTTTCAGTGCCAACTCTGCTACTTACTAGCTGCGTGATAGTGAAGATATCAATTAACCTCTCTGTGCCTTAGTTTCCTCATCTGTAAAGTGGAGATATTGATAGAACCTATATAAAGTTGTTGATTGTTCATTGACATATATCTCATATATGTCAATGAAGCACTTAGTATAGTGCTTCTCATTAAATGAAAGTTGTGACAATAAACACTGACTTAGGATTTAGTCAGACATGACTGAGCAATTAAGCACAGCACACAGGATTCAGTGAAGTGCCAAGCACTGTTTTTAGGGTTTTCCGTATGTTAATTTATGTAATCCTCACAGCAACCTTATGGTGAGAATACTACAATTATCTTCATTTTACTGACAAGAAACCAGAGCTTTAGAGCTGACAAGAGTCCACATCTATTTCATTCCAAACCTGAGGTCTTAATGACTGTGCTTACATCACAGCAAGACTAAGAGTCTTGTCCTTGAATCTATAAAATATCTTCTTCATCTCAGTGTTGCTTGATTAAGAAGCTCCAAACTTCCACTCACCTTGACTTCTCTTGGCCCTGATTCTATTTAAGGTCTCTGCTCCATGATATCTATTTCAGCTCATCTTTTCACGACAAATCCCCTCAAGATTTGTTAAACCACCTTCTGTCAGTGTCTATTCTGGTCCCACTGGCTCTGACTGTAGGCAGTGAGGTTACTTGGTTCAAAAAGGACCAGATAGAAGGGACTGTGGGCATAGTATGACTGATATTTCTAATGTCTCCATTATACAATAAAAAAGGTTTTTAAAAGTCTAGAGACTGACTCGAATTAGTCTGTTAATTATCACCAGAAGTAGGACTCCAATCTAGTATGTTTTGACTCCAAGACCAGTGAACCTTCCATAATTCCTCTGGGATATGTCTCTCTGTGTATATGGAGGCCTAATTCTGCCTAGCTAGGAGCCATCATTTTACTCAAACGCGACTTCAGCCAAAACGATGTTCAACAATAGCAAGTGAAAAGAGAAAAAAACAACAAATACTTCAGTTATTTTCGTACACTGGAGCTTAGTCCACTGTAAAAGTACATTGCTCACCTAATGCAATAAATTCTCTCTGGTAAATATTTGTTCTTTCTCCCTTATGATGCCTATATCAAGATTTCCTGCTTAGGTACTAAGGAGAGAGAAACTTTTATAGCTCTATCAACACACAATCCTTGCCAGCTCAAACAGTGCCAGATGCCATTTTGGGGAGGGCAGGGAAGCTAGAGGGAGATGAAGAATCCCAGAATAATTTGCACAAATTCGAAGTTTAGAAAATAAAAATGATGGCTTATGAGTGGGAGTAGGGAGTTGGGCAGTGTGGAGTACAATCTGTTTTCCTAGTCCTCAGTAGAAAGTTTGTTTATACTGACTCTCCATAAAGAAATTGCACTGTAGTGTATATACACTTTCTCCCAGACCTGAAATGTTTTGACCTTTATGAAGCTACCTATTAAAACTGAGAAAGGAGTATCATAGTTGAAATTACCTTGGAACACAGAACTATTCCTTAGTTCTCCTGAGGCCTTGTATCTTGATGACACCATGTCCATTATGCTGAAATATTGACTGAGACTCGTCCTCTTCTGGGAGAGGTGAGACAAGTATGTATTCTTAAGAAACTTAACAACCTAATTGTTGCTGACAAGAAATAATGATTGCAACAAACCAAGAAGACCTTAGTTTAACCAACAGATGGTTCCCCGTGACCTCAAGGATAACAAGAACTTAATTAATGTCTTTCCTAGTGGCAGAATCCTGTTTATCAAATTACCACAGGGTGTGAGTGCGCGCATGCATGCAAAGTCACTTAGTCATGTCCGACTGCGACCCCATGGATTGTAGCCCACCAGGCTCCTCTGTTGATGGGATTTCCAGGGGAGAATACTGGAATGATTTGCCATTTCCTTCTCTCGGGGCTCTTTCCAACCCAGGGATCGAACCTGCATCTCCTGCTTGGCAGGCAGACTCTTCACCACTAAGCCACCTGGGAAGCCCCACCACAGAGGCAGTGTGGTCTAACGAAAAAAGCAAGTCCCCAGAGTCTGATAAGGCTGAGTTCAAATCCTCCATTTGGCATGGTTCTTCCTCTGGCTTAGTTTTCCTTTCTGAGTTTTAGCTTCTTTATCTGTAACAAGAGGGATGTTAATACCTATCATACTTGTCCTGGAAAATACATATATTAGAATGCCTCGAGAGAAAAGAAAGTAAATAAAGGTTATCTTTCCTTCCTTCCTTCATGAGAAACTCCTTATAAAACAAATTTCCACTACGACAGGGCAATTTAGCATCATTATATCTAATCTCAATTTGTAATACCTAGCACCGAGCTGTAAGAAATTTGTCCTAAGAGGATTTCTACAATGACAGTTCTAATCCAACTTACTCAAAAGCTGGTTGCAACTTGCCCTCCAACCTTCCTGTATTTTCAACAAGGTAAGTGAGGATGTTTCTAAACACCTGTCTGCTGGCTGAGAGTGAAAACGTCATCTAGATACTTTCTGTACCATCTGGTCATTTTCAGAACAGTCCTGTGGAGCGGGGAGACTGAAGTCTTTGAAGATCTGATGCTGGTACTCACTAAAAATGTTCGTAATTTGCATCTAGGAAATGCTTAAAGCCATAAACTTGGGTAACTAACTAACTTGGCATTGCTCAAAGTTCTGAGTGCAGAGAATTAATTAAAAGCAGCATTTCAAGTGTTTGCAAGGGGTAAATTGGGATGAAACTGTGACAGCCAATTTGAACAGATTGGAATATAGATGTGTCAGAGCAGAGGTGTCTGAGAATTATTTCTAACCTCTGGAAAGCTGATTAAATTTACCATCTCAGCATTTTCTTCTGCCTTTAATTTGGTAATGACATCCAGAGTGACTATGTAAGCCTACAGAGTGGGGCTCTGTCCCACAAGCATAGGTGTGAAAATCACAGTGGACTACAGCAGAGCTTCCTCTGAATTCAACACATGTCTTCAAGAGGCAATGACTCTTGAAGCTCCAGAACAAGTGTTTTAAGAAGCATTCAAATAATATTAGCTGTTAAACTTTTAAGTGCCAACCAATCAACAAACATGCATCAAAGAACTAGTATTGTTGAGCATGGAGGCACAGACACAAAGAGAAGATTAGACATACCTTTATGAAAGAATAAGTAGGAAGACATTGTTATTGTTCAGTTGCTAAATCTACTCTAAGTTTTTGTGACCCCATGGACTGCAGCATTCCAGGCTCCTCTGTCCTCCACTATCTCCTGGAGTTTGCTTAGATTCATGTCCATTGAATCAGTGATGCCATCAACCATCCTAATCTGTACTAAATTGGTACTGAGAGATATATCCATTATATACTTTTAGAGCCCAGAGGTGGATATACTTACTCACAGCTGAGGAAGTCACCTGGAAAAGAGGTCAAAAGGGAATTAAAATCTCCATTCACTTTGTTATTAAGATCCCATGGTCTTATTTGTCTATAACCTTGACCAAAAAAAAATTTGGAAAAATATGGCATGGCAATGTAGGGAACTTAAAAGGGAAGGAAAAAGAGACAGTTTTGGTATTATTTTTTCCAAAAAGAAGATGAAGTAGGTGATTATGTTATAACCTCATGGCAGTATGAGATTATTATTATGTTATAATCATATGGCATTATGTCAGCCATAATGTGGCATATGGCGGCAGCCATCTGCAAAACACCCACTGCTCAGTCAACTCAGCTTTTAAACACTTTTCACTGATGGGGGCAATAGAATGACCCATTAGCCATTACAGTCTGAAGGGGAAATCCAACAGCACCTTATTCCAGGGTCTGGTACAGGAGTTTACTCACAAACCTTGCCCCCACTGTCTCAGTGTGGGTTTCAGGAGTCACTGTGGAGAGTCTCCTTGTTGTTTGACATGCATTGCCCAGAAGGACCCAGAAAGACTTTAGAGTCAAGTTTTCTGGTAAGAATCCTGACTTCACACTGCTTTTCAGATGGTGGGAGTTTATGGGTTTTCTGCTTGATAGAACCTCATTAGGTAACGAGAGAGGGAGCCGTCCTAAAGAGATTAATAATCAGTGATTCCCCAGTGTAACTTCCTCATCGACTCCAGCAGACAAATTAATTTCCTGCCTCATGTAATGCTCATGTTGTTTTAAACTCTGGATGCATCCACCATGGCACTGTTGTCTCAATGGATCTATTTGTTATTTTAGAGAGCAGTAGACACATCTGCCCCAGGATAGAAAAGCATTACCACCTACACTGCCTAGAAGCCCTGTCTAGTTTCACATGACTGGTTTGGACAACTTGTGTAATAAGTAGTTTGTACTTTTTGCCTACTAAGAGTATGGAAGCCATTCACTTATTCCCCAGTCATTGTGTCAAGAAATATTTGTTCATTTTCTACTATACTTTAGGGCTTCCCAGGTGGCACTAGTGGTAAAAAGCCAAGGATGTAAGAGATACAGTTTCCATCGTAGGTTGGGATTCCCTGGAGGAGGGTATGGCAACCCACTCCAGTATTCTTGCCTGGAAAATCCCCACAGACAGAGGAACCTGGTGGGCTACAGTCCATGGGGCCACAAAGAGTCGGACATGACTGAGCTTCCGAGTACACACACACAAGACATCATGATAATAATAATCTCTTCAAAATGAAAAGCACTTATAAGATACTATCAAATAGATTATTTGCTCTAGAGTAACTGGAAACATAGTGAAGTTACCTGAAGGTACTACAGGAAAGAGAGGAAGAGGGATGTTCTTTTGGAGAGTATTCTAGAATTAAACTGCACGTGTGTTTTATTGTGGGAAACTGGATGATTCAGACCTAGTCTTAGTCAAGTAAAATGATATCCCAAGGAGATCAAGCATAAAGCTAACCAATCAGCTGTTACATCTATTGAGCCTGAACTGTGCATCCAGTGCTTTGCAGATATTACTTCTCTTAGCCCTTATAGGGATCATTGGAAGTAGGAATTAGAGTTAATAGCTTTCTTTTGATCCCCTACATGAGCATATTAAATGGTAGAAGCAACTTTAGAGTCAACTAAAGCCCCACACATAGCTAGCTCATATTGTAAGCTTATCAAAAGTCTACAGTCTTTATGGGGAAATCAGCCCTACACATTCAGAAAACGAAAAATACAGGACAAGTGTGCTAAGGTACAGTCGAATTTTTTTAGGTAAAGATGAATTTTTAGGTAAAATTTTTTTAAGGTAAACATGAATTTTTTCTGAAGTTTAAGAATCTTCCAATGTACTATGGAAAAGGCATATTTACTACCCTTTAACATAAAATAAGTGACAGAGAAAAATCATAAACACAGAGTATTAGAGATAGCAATGATTTCTAGTTTGGAGTAACCAGGAAATAACATTTGAGCTCACCTTGGCTGGGAAATAGATGGGGAAACAGTGGAAACAGTGTCAGACTTTATTTTGGGGGGCTCCAAAATCACTGCAGATGGTGATTGTAGCCATGAAATTAAAAGACCCTTACTCCTTGGAAGGAAAGTTATGACCAATCTAGGTAGCATATTCAAAAGCAGAGACATTACTTTGCCAACAAAGGTCCATCTAGTCAATTCTATGGTTTTTCCAGTCATGTATAGATGTGAGAGTTGGACTGTGAAGAAGGCTGAGTGCCGAAGAATTGATGCTTTTGAACTGTGGTATTGGAGAAGACTCTTGAGAGTCCCTTGGACTGCAAGGAGATCCAACCTGTCCATCCTAAAGAAGATCAGTCCCGGGTGTTCTTCGGAAGGACTGATGCTAAAGCTGAAACTCCAATACTTTGGCCACCTCATGCAAAAAGTTGACTCATTGGAAAAGACTCTGATGCTGGGAGGGATTGGGGGCAGGAGGAGAAGGGGACGACAGAGGATGCGATGGCTGGATGGCATCACCGACTTGATGGACATGAGTTTGAGTGAACTCCAGGAGATGGTGATGGACAGGGAGTCCTGGCGTGCTGTGATTCATGGGGTCACAAAGAGTCAGACATGACTGAGCGACTGAACTAACTAACTAACCATTTTCTGATCAACATATCATCTAATAACCTGACCCACTAACTAGGATGTACACCAGTTGAAATTCTGGGCTTTAGAGCCTTGGCCTTAAGACATTGGGTGATTTTTTTACCTTCTGAATTTAATGAAAAAGGGAAGGTATGAGACCTTCAGGGTAGTATATCTTCAGATAATTAAACTGAGATGTAGGTACTTTTCTCTGGATCTATATTAACCCTGAGTCTGAATGCCCTTGACTTACTTTAAAAGAAAATTTTCAAGTTTGGACAGAGAATCTAGAACCAAATCATGGTGAGTGAGACTCTCGAGTGATGCTCTTTGATTCTTTTTCCTCACCCCTATGACATCAGAGTTTTAGGGTCATTTCCTGTGATGCTAGAGCACTATCATGTATGCTGCTCAAGCCAGCATCTAGAATACATAATAGAAGTCCAATATTATGTTTTTAAATTCACAGAAGAAATAAAAGTATATTCATCCTATGCGATGCTATTTCCCCATAAATCTTTCTTAACAGTGTTATTTACCTGAGTCAACATTTCCAAACAATCTAGCCACATCACATGAGTTCTAGTTTTGATTCTGCTAACCAAGATAGCTCTTCATGTGGGCAAGAAAGCCATTGCAGAGCAAATATAGTCAATATGGCTTATCATTATAACTTTTTTTTAACCCAATACACACCACTTGTGTCATTGATCTGTTAAAGTAATTCTGCTCATCTGTGAGGAGTAAAATGCGTTAACCAGCACAGCACAATGGGCCATTTCACTCCGCTATGTTTATGCATTCATTCAACAAGCATTTTTACTGACAACCTACTAGATGTGAGGGAAAAAAAGTACTGAAGAAAAGCTGTAAAAAAATACATTGACTTTCTGGTTGAAAAAGTGTTAGCCACTCAGTCGTGACCCCTTGAACTGTAGCCTGCCAGGTTCCTCGGTCCATGGATTTTCCAGGCAAGAATACTGGAATAGGTTGCCATTCCCTTCTCCAGGGGATTTTCCTGACTCAGGGATCAGACTCAGGTCTCCTACATTGCAGGTAAATTCTTTACCATCAGAGCCACCAGGGAAGCCCAGTTTATGTTTTGAGAAGGATGATCAAGAAAAAATTTAATGGTAGAAAGCAATTTGAGGAAAAGAGGAAAAGCAGGTGGCCTCTTAGAGGTGTGGTGACTCAAAGCTTCCCCAGGGACACGACATTGATCTGAATACAAAAAGACAAGAAGGATCAAACCAAGGTAAGAGCCAGGGATGGAGCAGTCCGGGCAGAGAGGACAACATGTGCAAAGGCTCTGGGGAGGCTTGGCATGTCCAGCACACTGGGTAGAGAAGAAGAGTGGGACATGATAATGGTAGAGAAACCACACAGGGCCTATAGAGAGTTCAAATTCAAGGCCAATGGAAAACTATTTGCAGCTTTAAAACAAGAAAAGGTTTATTCTAATTTCCCCTTGTAAAATATCTTTCTAACTGCTGTAAGGTGTAGATGGTAAGAGCAACATCAAGAAAGCAGAGACACCAGCAATGAAGATATTACTGCAGTCCAGTTGAGATAAATGTTGATAGCTTAAACCATGATTATAGTAGTAGTAACAGAAGAAAACTGGTTAGAAAGATACACTGATGATAGAAACAATAGAATGTGGAGATTATCTGGATATGGGAAAGCATGGTAGAGTAGGGAAAGGAATCAAATGTTATTCTTAAATTTTTATTTGAGAAACTAGAGTCTGGAGCTCAGGAGGTAAATCTAGAGATATAAATTTGGGGGTCACTTAGCTATAAATGGCATTTAAAGCTGTGGAACTGGATAAGGTCATCTAGGAAGCAAAGATTGAGAAGCCATTTCAACATTTGGAGAACAAATGGAGACTGGAGAGCCACCTGAGAAAACAGAAAAACAATCAGACAGAAGGAAAACCAAGAGTGTGGTGTTATGGGATCCGAAAGAAGAGAACTGCTCCAGAAATAAATACAGCACTCAACTGTGCTGAGTGCTGCTAAGAGCTCAGGTGAATTTAGAATAAAAGCTTATATGCTGATCTGGCACATTTATTATTACTATTTATTTATTATTCTTTATTATTAATTATTATCACTTCTAAAAATAATTAGAAATTATTGTTGACATTGACAAGAAGTTTCAGTGAGAGATGGCAATTAACATCCGATTGGAGTACATGAAGACTGAATGGGAAATGAAGAAGAGAAAACCATAGGTCTACCCATTTCATTTGAGAAGTTTTACTGTGAAGATGAACAGAAATAAGGAGTTAATTAGTGGGAATTAGAGAGCCAAAAATAATTTTTTAATATGGAAGATTCCAAAATCCTGCTGACTGGAGTGATCAAGTAAGAGGAAGGGAGGTGGAGAATAACTTAAGGAGAGAACTCTTTCAAAAATAGGAGAGAAGAGGATCTTGAGTGAGAATAAAGGGGAAAATCTTGAATGGTAGCAGGGCAGATGTTCCATGAAGAAACACAGAAAAGGTGAGAACAGATGCCAGCAGACGTGTAGATAAGGGGGAAAGCAAGATCATCAGTTAGGGAACTGGAAACTGGGAAGTCTGACAAGACAGGTGAAGATCTGAATTGTTTCTAAGAGAGAGAAATTAAACTCACTAGGGAACTGTAGATGGTGGTTGATGCTGTTTGAAATTTAGTCATTATTTAATGTGAAACTAGTACATCAGCCTTTGTGATTTTCTTTAGTAAAGGTTGCTGTCACTTCACAGAAACAGAAAAAAAAAAAAGGATGCTGCTTTCACTAACACTGGAGTTTAGTCTGACAAACACAATAAAGGGAAAAAAGTGAGGCAAAGGAGTTAAGGAGTTCTACGGGGAACGAGTGTGGCCTTCTACGTGGCGCTAGTGGTAAAGAACCTGCATGCCAATGCAGGAAACGTAAGAAACATGGGTTCCAGGGTCGAGAAGATACCCTGGAGAAGGAAATGGCAACCCACTCCCAGGATTCTTGCCTACAGAATCCCCACGGACAGAGGAGACTGGCGGACTACAGTCTATAGGGTGAAAAAGAGTTAGACAGGGGTGGAGACTGAGCATTCGTGCATGGGGAGAGGACATAGTAAAAGACCATGAAAGCGACTTAGGTAACTACAGAGGTAAAGGGAAGAGACGAGAGGTTGATGGATAATGAACTAAGGCAGTGTCACTGGATGAGGGACTCAATAAGGTTAAAAGAATTTGTTGCAGAGAGACTCATAAGCTTCAAAACAGTACTTGTTGACCAGAGAGTAGGATTCTCAAAGTCAAGATTTCTAAGATGGTGCAATTACTAGTGATGATAAAAAATTAAGGGTGTGACCACGAGAGTCAGTGGCTGAGGGGGAGAGGAAGACTAGAGTATACCTTTTGATTCTCAGCAATTTCTTATAAGGGAATCAAACCAAAAACCCCACTGGGGAATGGTAGAGAATATCTTCTATTTGGAAGTAGGAATCTAGTGATCATGTTATACTTCTATATTCTAGCAGCATGACTTGGAAATCCCCTTAGTGCCTCAGTTTTATCATCTGAAAAATGGAACTAATCACGACTAAGTTGACATTCACAAGGTTATTGTCACTTTTAAATAGAGTAACAGATATCAAACTCATTTTAAACTATGGGATCACTGTAAAATGCAAGTCATCATTTGGATTATTTTATAGGTAAGGAAACCAGGCCTCAAGAAAACTAAATGATCAAGGTTAGACAGTAAATGAAGAATTAAATCCCCACTATTTGCCTCATAGTCCAGTGCTCTTTTCATCAAACCATTTTGCCAATCAAACTCAAAATCTAACTCCCCTTGCTAAAAACAAATGATTTTTGCATATTTGAATCTTTGTGTAAATAAATTCACTGAATTACAAACTGATTTTTCATGAACTGTGATCCAAAGCATAGACATCCTTAATACCTTACCATCACAACATATTACCTCTTAGGGTCAAGGAATGAGGATCAAAGCACTATCTTGAGTATTAACATGCAATGTAGATCATCATAAGGCTGATGTGCATGCAAGAACAATCCACATTATCAATGCTGGGAGTCCTCCTGGGTTTGCATTACCCAGAATGACACACATATATTGAAGCTAAACTTTAACAAAAAACAACAAATAAAATCTCTGTCTTGGCCCAGAGCATTGTATTAGCCATAGGATAAAATGGACATAGAAGCGAAGCATGTATAAATAACTAACTCAGATGAATGAACCAGTCTAAGTTAACCATAATACTCCATGTGACTCCATGAACATCAATCAATGGGAACAATAAACTAAATTTAGAACAGCAAGAAAAAGAACGTATTTATTGTTCTTCTTTCACATCTGGAATGAATAATGTAGTACGGGAATCCTGACTAACTTACAGTATGTGTACATCCAACTAAAATTGTACTCTAGTGCTTACAAATAACCCTTTGCTAATCAGGTAATGGTGGTCGTGCCCTCTTATAAAGTAAGCACCAAAGAAAAATAATCATCCCAGAGTGTGAGACCAGGGATTTACCTCTGGAGTCCATTCTTTGTTTCCTAAAGTGCACTGCTGTGGCTACTAAGACCCTCACAGTTCAGTTCAGTTCAGTTCAATCGCTCAGTTGTGTCTGACTCTTTGTGACCTCATGAATCGCAGCACGCCAGGCCTCCCTGTCCATCACCATCTCCCGGAGTTCACTCAGACTCACGTCCATTGAGTCAGTGATGACATCCAACCATCTCCTCCTCTGTCGTCCCCTTTTCCTCCTGCCCCCAATCCCTCCCAGCATCAGAGTCTTTTCCAGTGAGTCAACTCTTCGCTTGAGGTAGCCAAAGCAAAGACATTCACAAGTGTTATCAAATATACACTGAAAAGAGATGCCTGACATCTACTAACCACTGTAGCCACATCCTTAAGAGATGGGCTGAGTGGAGACTTGTCACAACCTTGCTCATTTTCTGTTTTATAAAAGAAATCCGCCTCCCATTGCTTGTTGACTTTTTACATTCTACCTTTTTTATTTTTCTAAAGGGAGCATGAGACATGATAAGAAAAGGACACTCACTTTAGTAAACAAGATTCAACTTGCCTCCTATACAAACTGTCGCCAATTTTCCACCCACAGCTCCACCCACTTCTTCTTCAGCAAAAGGAGCCTGAGTCAGGCTAGACCTGCTCTGCTAGAATCTGGGTGGGTGGGTGGGGGTGTGCGTGCACACGTGTGGGGGCACAAGGCTGAAGTTGTAATCTTTCTGGTTTTATACAAGGAAATGCTTTCATTAATCACTTGTCTGTTCCCTATTCCCCAGAGAGAGCCCCTTAAAACTTCCTATTCTGTACCTTCTCCCTGTTCATCAAGCCCTCAATCCTGCTTCTGCTCCTCTCATGTCTAAATGCCCTTTCCCCTATCTCTACTGAGAAGATGGCAGTTCTAAGACACAAACTACCCTTATCTTTCCTATCCAAATATTCTTTACCTTCTTCTGTCCTCTTCTCCTTCCTTTCTTCCTTCCTTCCCCACACAACCTCCCTACAATATACCTAGGCTTTTCTTCCTTTCCACATCTACCTCTGTGTATCTTCATTCGTCTCTTCCTCTCCAAATGTTATCGAAACATAAAGTTTCATCTCAAATCCCACCTCCTATATAAAATCTCCCCTCACCTTCCCTGACATCTCCCTCTTCCAGATTCCACTGAAAAGTATGTTTTATAATAGTGATTTGGCAATTAATTTAACTGCTTTGTGACAACTGTACTGTTATCTTTGATTGCTGTATTTCCACATTTATTATTTTATTTCTTCCATGTCTCTCCATATATTACAAAAAGAAGCACACACCAAAGTCTTAAAAGTAATTATTTGTGTAAAACTCAAATAAATGTCAAAGGTAGGAACTTTCTGTACAAGGAGCCAATGCCTGAAATATCCTCTTCATCTATCTACAACCTTTGTAAGTAGGACTAGAGATTAGGTCTTATTTTTAGATTCAGGATCAGGGGCCACTGCTAGGACCACTGTTCCCCATGCACCTTCTCTTCCACAAAATCTCAGTCAAGACAAAACTGATGTCTACGACCCAATGCCTGAGGTTGTATGCAGGTCTGTGTCTCTTTAGCCCTGAGAAGATGCATACACACACACTCCACACTGGGCCAATCCATCAGATAAGACTTTTTTGTCCAGACACTTTCTCCTTTAATCTGATCACTTGCTTCACCTCAAGCTGCAGTGTCTGCATTCACTTTGGCTGATGCTCAATCTGGCTCCTGCCAAGTCTCTTTTCCCAGGAAGGATAATCCTCCATTATCCATTGCTTGCAGATAGGAATCTAAGTACAGACAGATTAACCTGGAACAGTTTATTCAAAGATTTTTCAGCAACCCCTTATTAAGCACCTGCTCTGTCCTGGACCTCCAACCTTGATACCTGAGTCATCTCCTTCCCTACAACAGTGTAGTCCCTCTTCTAAGGCAAGTTTGCCCCAGTCGCTGTTAAAGTGCTGCACTCAATATGACAGCAAACTTGGAAAACTCAGCAGTGGCCACAGGACTGGAAAAGGTCAGTTTTCATTCCAACCCCAAAGAAAGGCAATGCCAAGGAATGTTCAAACTACCGCAAACCTGCACTCATCCCACACACTAGCAAAGTAATGCTCAAAATTCTCCAAGCAAGGCTTCAACAGTACATGAACCAAGAACTTCCAGATGGATTTAGAAAAGGCAGAGGAACAAGGGATCAAATTGCCAACAACATCTGTTGGATCACCGAAAAAGCAAGAGAGTTCCAGAAAAACATCTACTTCTGCTTTATTGACTACACCAAAGCCTTTAACTGTGCCTCACAACAAACTGTGGAAAATTCTTAAAGAGATGGGAATACCAGACCACCTGACCTGCCTCTTGAGAAGTCTGTATGCAAGTTAAGAAGCAATAGTTAGAACTGGACTTGGAACAACAGACTGGTTCCACATCAGGAAAGGAGTACATCAAGGCTGTATATTGTCAACCTGCTTATTTAACTTATATGCAGAATACATCATGTGAAATGCTGAGCTGGATGAAGCACAAGCTGGAATCAATATTGCCAGGAGAAATATCAATAACCTCAGATATGCAGATGACACCACTCTTATGGCAGAAAGTGAAGAAGAACTAAAGAATCTCTTGATGAAAGTGAAAGAGGAGGGTGAAAAAGTTGGCTTAAAACAACATTCATAAAACTAAGATCATGGCATCAGGTCCCATCACTTCATCACAAATAGATGGGGAAACAATGGAAACAGTGACAGACTTTATTACTTTGGGCTCCAAAATCACTGCAGATGGTGACTGCAGCCATGAAAGTAAAAGATGCTTACTCCTTGGAAGGAAAGTTATGACCAACCTAAACAGCATATTAAAAGCGGAGACATTACTTTGCCAACAAAGTTCCATGTAGTCAAAGCTACGGTTTTTCCAGTAGTCATGTGTGGATGTGAGAGGTGGACTATAAAGAAAGCTGAGCGCTGAAGAATTGATGCTTTTGAACTGAGGTGTTGAAAAAGATTCTTGAGAGTGCCTTGGACTGCAAGAAGATCCAACCAGTCCATCCTAAAGAAAAGCAGTCCTTTAGAACAAATGAAGCCAAAGCTGAAACTCCAGTACTTTGGCCATCTTATGGGAAGAACTAATTCATTTGAAATGATTCTGATGCTGGGAAAGATTGAAGGCAAGAGGAGAAGGGGACGACAGAGGATGAGATGGTTGGGTGGCATCACTGACTCAATGGACATGAGTTTGAGTAACCTCTGGGAGTTGGTGATGGACAGAAAAGCCTGGTGTGCTGCAGTCCATGGGGTCACAAAGAGTCAGACACAACTGAGAGACTGAACTGAGCTGAACTGAGGCTCCTCTGACCATGCGAATCTCTAGGCAAGAATACTGGAGTGGATTGCCATTCCTTTTTCCAGAGGATTTTCTCGACCCAGGCAGATTCTTTAGCATCTGAGCCACCAGAGAATCCTAATTGGTCATTGGCAATTGATCCAATTTTTAATCTCCTCTCCTGGGAGGAAAGGGGGATAGGTCTGAAATTTCCAAACCTCTAATGGAAGAGTTGGCAACCAGTCCCTATCCTTAAGTGAAAGTGAAAATGAAGTCACTCTGATGTGTCCGACTCTGCCGCCCCATGGACTGTAGCCCATTAGACTCCTCCATGCATGGGATTATCCAGGCAAGAGTACTGGAGTGAGTTGCCATTTCCTTCTCCACAGGATCTTCCCAAGCCAGGAATCAAACCCAGGTCTCCCACATTGTAGGCAGACATACCATCTGAGCCACCAGGGAAGTTTTGGCACACACCCTATCCTTACGTGTGTGCCAAGAGTCACCTCATTAACATAACAAAAGACACCTTTACTACTCTGTCACTTAGGAAATGCCAAGGGTTCAGGGGTTCAGTGCCAGAGGGGAAGAAGATCAAACATCTACTTTATATTACAAATCACAATATCACACAAAACCAGTCAGAAACAGAATGAAAAGCACTGCAGGAGGCATGGATTTTAAAAGGTCAAGAAGCTTTACCCTCAGGATACCTGCTTTGCCATTTTACTTCTCTAAATGGAGATTTACCTTTACTAGGGAGAGACAATGAGCATGCATTAATATTTCTCAGGCAGTAGTTCTGCATTTTTTCCTCATTTATCCCACTGACCTGTGTCTTGGTGGTGGTTTAGTTGCTAAGTCATGTCCAACTCTGCAACCCCATGGTCTGTAGCCTGCCAGTCTTCTCTGTCCATGGAAATTCTCAGGCAAGAATACTGGAATCCCCCTCATATAAACAAGGAGAATAATAAAAGGGTCCCATCTCTAGTTTACAGAGCAAATAAAAAACTAAGCCAGACTCAACAAATTCAATGTTTCTAATTCTCACACATTTATTTTCACACAACTGAAGCCTAAAGGGAAGAAAGCCCAGTGATGTACTAACATTGAACAGCAATGTGACAGCAATATCCAGTTTCCCAGAGGGACTCTCTAATGTTCAAAGTAAAACAAACCCAACACCACCACCAATCCTTCCCCTAAGGAAGCAACGGTTACATTTACATGATCTGTGAACACTGAACATACCTGCAGGAAAATGTTGAAATGTAGCCCACCACTTGCAGTGCAAAGTCTCCTTCGGTTTTCCAAATTCACCTTCGTTAATTAACCTTATCAGTTTAGCTTTTCACCCCTGGCATGTGTGGCCTCTAATGTATTTTGAATGCCTTGGAACCATTTGATTTTTGACCATTATTTTCCCATTACAGATTATATCATGTAAATGCATTTTCAGGTTTACTACAAGTAGAGAAGGCTCGCATGGCTTAATGAAAGTATATTTTTATCATGTCTTGCATTTGTCCTTGAATATCTGCTTCTTTTATCAGCTCATGGAGAAATGAAAAAGACCAGGACTTCCTTACTGCACGTGGTGGTAGGGGAGAGTAGAAATAGGGTCTGACCCAGCCGAAGGCCTGCAAGATGGTACAGTTTATGCAAGGCATGAGAGACCCAGTATATAGTGAAAATAATAACTATGGGCAGAGGCAACAAGTACAACAACTAAGATATCCCAAAAGGTGAACAGAGTATGTGAATTACAAATCCACAGTTAGCGATGATACTTTGAAATCCAGGCAGGAAGGCACAAAGTACAGAAATATTTGATTTGGTAAAAAGGTGATTCTCCACAAATCAATCCCCAAATTCAGAGAAATTGCCATCAAAACCCTAAGATTTCTAAAACAGAAATTTAGCAAGCTGCTTCTAAGCTTCATCTGGAAAGATAAATACCAAAGAATAAATAGCCAAGACATTTTTTGGTGGGGAAAAAAATGATGCAATAGTTCTCTCACATATAAAAATATACCATAAAGGTAGTTATCGAAACTTTATTGATGCCAGAATAAGAAAATTACGTAAATGGACTAGTGTACAATTTAGAAACAGATCCATGTATTATATAAGATTAGTCTCTGGTAAGTTAGCATTTAACAGAAAAACATCTGTCTGTAACTCACTGGGTAGGTTATACAATTTATTGTCCAAATCAGGACAATTTGAAAGTGTAAGGTAGTACCAGTGAGCTGCTGGGACGACCACCAAACATTGGACTAGTGAAAGTCACTCAGTCATGTCTGACTCTTTGCGACCCCGTGGATTGTCCATGGAATTCTCCAGGCCAGAACACTGGAGTGGGTAGCCTTTCCCTTCTCCAAGGGATCTTCCCAACCCAGGGACTGAAGCCAGGTCTCCTGCATTGCAGGTGACTCTTTACCAGCTGAGCCACAGGGGAAGGCCATTGTGGACTGGACTGTGCTATGCCCTATACCAGGCACATGGTTATGGAGTTAAAGATAAGGTTGTCCCTGCATAATTATTAATAGCTCCACAATTCATTCTCAATGGTGTTCCAGTTTGGGCAGTAAAGCTTACGGTTGCTCTAGTATTAGGGTCCTGGTCACCAGGCAGGTATTCAAGAACCAAGCTTCAGGCTCTGAAAGAAGCTATGACAAGAAGAAAGCAAGTCCCCAGTTCACATACTGGAACAAATGGTAGTATTTAGGTTACATCTGTGAGAACTGAGAGAGAGCAATCAAGGCAGAATCCTAGTTTTGATGACTTAGCAATATAAGAGACAGAGCATCGAGGATACTTGGTATTGAATACCAAAGTTCTGATCAGGAGAGGCTGCCTCAAGTCAGAAGAAACTGGAAGGTAAAGACCAAGATTGGCACCATGCAGGGGCAAGGAACCAGACAGGGCCTAACACAGCTTTTACTTTATTACTTTTATTTACCTTACAAGTATTACAAAATTTTAGTGAAATTTTGAGACAGACTGGCCATTATTTTTCATCAATATTTTTTTAAAAACCACCATAAAATGGTTCTCAGTATAAAAGTGAAGAAGTTAAAATAAGGTAAAATATGTGAATGTGTTGCAGAGGACTGCTAAGACTGCCAATACTGACCATATATGTGTTATTATCTCTGAAATCTACATGCAATATTTATTGCTAGACAATTCTACATACATTATGGTATTTAACCATAAAACCACTTCAGGTTGGTTTTATTAGCTTCATCAAGCAGAGTAAGCTAAGGCTTCCAGAAAAGATACTTTATACCACTGTTCAGTGGCAGAGCAGAACCCAGGTCTGACTCTTAGCCTTCATGTCTTGTTGGTATCAATGTTACTCTTTGTGTAGATGAATAGAGATGCATAAAAACACAGGGTAAGTTCAACAGACACACTTGGGAAAAACAATTACAGAAAATCTAGTCAGAGATTTTAAGAGCATACATACTCATTAAATTATAATTATCTGTTTGCTTGATAATTTATGTGTTTACCTGATATGAGCAAAACTGCATATTAATCAGCCTCATGCTTGCCTCCTCTTATTTTTATACACTCCATAATCAACTCTCAGCAAATCCTGCCAGCTCTACCTTCACAGTGTTCTCAGCACCTCCACCATACTGCTCCATGAGTCTGTCATCTCTTGTCCTGACTGGTTCTACAACATCCATACAGGACTCCCTGCTTCAATCCTTGACCCCTGCAGTCTGTTCTCAGCACAGCAGGCAGAGTGACTCCAGCAACATCTACATGAACCATGTCTCTCTGACGCTCAAAGTCCTGTAACAACTCTCCATGTCACTCAGAGTGAAAGCCAAGGCCTGACCACTGCCCACTAGCCCCGCGGTGATCTGTTGCCTCTTAACTTTCTAACTCACCTCCAACCACATCATCCAAACTCACTTTGCTGCCCTGCTGTTCCTCAAAAATAACAGTACACGATCATCTCAGCATGTTTACACTTGCCATTCTTCTGCCTTGAATGTGACATCTCTTTATTTTTTTGCATGCTTGCGTGCTAAGTAGCTTCAGTCCTGTCTGACTCTGTGAAATCTTATGGACTGTAGCCCGCCAGACTCCTCTATCCATGGGTTTCTCCAGGCAAGAATATTGGAGTGGGTTGCCATGCCCTCCTCCAGGGGATCTTCCTGACCCAGGGATCAAACATGCATCTCTTATGTCTCCTGCATTGGAAGGAGGGTTCTTTACCACTGGTGTCACCTGGGAAGCCTCTCTTTATCTCTTAAACCACTGGCTAAATCATTTATCACCTCAGGTCTGTACCAGCACACCAGCTTATCATCGAGGTATCCCTGACTGCTGTAAATAAGTTATCAACCCCCTCCTCCCATAGCATCACCCGCCTCACCCTGTGGAACATTCTCCCAGGCACTTACCACCAACTGACATGATATATGCACAGTTTTCTTTATCTTACCTCTTTATCTGCCCTTGAATGTGTTAGTTGAGCCACGTGAAATTAACATTTGCACAGGTCAAAAATGACTATCTACGATTTCATTTGGTTTAATAATGTCTTTGTATGTGTGCATATGTGTGTGCGTGCACTCAGTCATATCCAACTTTTGCAGCCCCATGGACTGTAGGCCACCAGGCTCCTCTGTCCATGGAATTTTCCAGGCAAGAATACTAGAGTGGGTTGCCATTCTCTCCTCTAGGGGATCTTCCCAACCCAGGGATCAAACCCATGTCTCTTGTATTGTCTTCATTGGCAGGTGGATTCTTTACCACTAGCTCCACCTGGGAAACCCAGTCTGTTTTATTCTCTGCTAAAGTCCCTTACACAGATAACAATGCCTTACATACATATAACATTTGCTCAAAAATACTTATCAAAAAGTATGCGTTTGAGGCAAATCGTAAAGAACTATAGCATACAGGAGTAGTCAAGTGTCTTATCGAACTGGTAGGAATCACTTTCCATCTTAGCTCAGTTTGGTCCTTGGTTACTATCTCATGTGCCCACCCAAATCAGGGTGCTGGTCTGTCCTGAACCCTCTTGTGGTTTCTCGGGAACTCAAAGCCAGAGGCAACCATACCATATGTCTCTGTCACTTTGAAGATCGAAAGCTCTGGGTCCTGTTGACATTTTCAGAAAAAGAAAATCTGTTACTTTTTGCTGCTGGTTCTCCTTGCATGTTCCATACATGCAAAAGAGAAACCCAGCACAGGCAAGGGCATCTTCAGGCCCTGGGAAAGCTCCCAGCTCCACCAGTCATGCCTCTCTTCTGAGTGAGGCATAGGAGCAAGAGAAAAGGCCTAGGGTCGTCCCTTTCTGCTTCCTTCACTCAGGCTTAGAGAGTCCTGGTTTCCAGTCTTAACACTTATGAAACATATTTTATTTTCTTATTTTCTTTTATTTATTCTTAGCTATTTACTCCTCTCTTTGCTTTCTTATAGTCAATATTACCTTTCCATATTTGCATGAGTGGTCACATCTATATAGCAGTAAAAGCTCAATAATCTCAGGCCACTATTCCCCTCTTTTGAATTTGAGTTCAGAATAATTAAATAGGCTTCAGTCCTTTGTTCAGCCAAGTGTTGTCGTTTTTTTCATCAGAACAGAACACTCTTACGTTCAGAAAAGTGTACATGATTATTACTGGATGCAGGGAGGAGAATGTACGTGTGTGGAAATGACTACAATGCATGTTCACTGCCTCTTCCTCCTCACTCTCCTCACGAATCCATTCTCCAGATCAATTTCCCCACTGGGGACTCTAGATATTCACTGGACACATTCACCTGGAAGCTTAGATACCTCATTTTCCTTTACTGAAATAATTGCTGAGTTGCATGAGGTAAAGAGTTCCCCATTTGCCAGGTCTCACTTACAGACAGAAAGTCATTAAATCTTCATTTCCACTACAAAACAAATGTTCAAGGAGCCTCTATTCAAAAATATTAACTCAACTTTTTTTTAGGACAGGATTTTCTGCTTCAGTTAGTCCAAGCCTTCACTGCCACACCTTTCTTCACACTAAGGGAAGAGAGAAAGTAAAAGAAGGGTGAGCAGGCTAGGAAACAGACCTCCAGAGCTCTTACTCTGTCTGTCTTAGTCCCTTCAGGCTGGTATAATAGAATACCACAGACTCGGTGGCTCATACATAAAGAACAGAAATGCACTTATCACAGTTCTAGAGCCTGGGGAGCCCAATATCAAGGTGCCAACAGACTGGGTGTCTTGTGAAGATCCACTTCCTGATTCAGGGATGGGCCATCCTCTCACTGTATCCCCCCATGGCAGAAGAGCTAAGGGAGTTCTCTAGGGTTTCTTTTGCAAGGGCACTAATCCCATTCCCGAGGTTCCCACCCTACGACCTAATCATCTCCCAAAGGTCCCATCTCCTAATATCATCACCTTTGGGGTCAGGATTTCAAGGTAAATTATAGGGGCACACAAACAATCAATCCACAACAATGCCTTGTGTCCTTGTTCCCGGATCCCCTTGTTTCCATCTTGAGACATTGGTTAGATCTGGAGAGTCTGAGGAGGAAAAGATCTGAGGTTCAGGAAATAAGGTGATTCAAGATGGCAGCTCTGTGAGAAGTTACACAGAACGGAGCTCTGATCCACTGTGGAACTGTAAACCCTCTGCTCTCATTTGTAGTCCAGGAGAGGTGCAGGCAAGAACTGATTCTAGAAGCGCAGGACCTTCCTTTTCTCCATTCAGACTTGGAGCAGCTTCACCATCCTTTTCTCCCTCATTGGCATTAGTGTTACCTGTGCGGTCACGTCCCACTCTTTGCAACCTCACGGTCTGTCATGGAATTTTGCAGGCAAGAATACTGGAGTGGCTTGCCATTCCCTTCTCCAAGGGATCTTCCTAACCCAGGGATTGAACTCAGGTCTCCTGCATCACAGGCAGATTCTTTACCATCTGAGCCACCAGGGAAGCCCCATTGTCTTTAAGGGTATATCCAAAATGAGCACAAAGCAGAGATAATAGCTCAAAACTATACAAACATTTTATTGCCATTTTAAAACTTAGGACAACTTTAAAGGTCAAAAGTATATTCCTTCTGTCTGCCATCTCAGTATTTTCCTTGTCTCTTTAGCCTTAATTTTGTCTAGAAGCTCTTCTCTGAGGTAGCAAGATTTCAACTTCCAAGAGCTAACAGGTCTTCAAGAACCATCCTCAAACAAATGCAGGTAATAGAACTGCTTTCTGAACCAGGCTCACTTTTGTCTCTAACATATAATACTTACAGCCTGATTCCAGAAATGCATCCAAAGTTCAGAGACATAGCATCTTTGACGTTTTGGAGCAAGAACTAATATGCAATTCACACAAGGTTATTAAAGATGGTCAGAAGTTCACCAATTACTATTTCTTGCCAGTTCACCAAGTTCATTGTTATGCCTATGCACTTGATTTTTTTAAGACTTCCCATGTTCCTGATACTGGCCAAAAACAGGAAATTAAGCCTTCACCTATAGTGTACTATCTGATACCTTGTATATTCTTAACAAATATTATATAAATGAAGAGTTCAACAAAAGAAAAGGCTACAAAAGCTGTTTAACAGATAAAGAGAATACATTTTTTAGAAAGGGTATTGAAGAGGAATGATCTAAGACTCATATACTAAATAAAATAGAATTTTAACTCCTGTTTTACTGAGACCTAAATTTCCTGTATTTCATACCAAAAATATTGGATTCTTAAGACAGACATTCTTTTTCTTGAGAGGTAATCACTTACCATCATCAGACATATCATTTATATCAAATGGTCACCCTGCTAGAGTATGTGGGGAACTTTGAAACGATGAATAAGGCTCTTGTCAAACATGTTATTCCTTATGTAAATACAAATTCATTTACAACTGACAAGGCAATGAAAAAATTAGAATCATTTTGCTTGAGTTTTAACACAAGCAGACATCAAGGGCAGCTCAGGGACTTATCCCATTGTCTATACCTGCCCTTCCTCCTGAGTTTCCGCATACATCCAGTGCATGCTTCCCTTTCTCCTGGGTGTTGTGCTTGGAGTTTTCTTTACCATTCTCAGTCATACCTCACTTTCCCCCACATCCATTCACACACCCCTGTCCCAGAACACCACTCCTTTCACTATATCCCCCATTGCAGTTAACGATCCTACCATCCATACACTCCCCAGGGAGAAACCTCGACATGGTTTTTAAACCCTCTTACCATCACTTTTTCTCCATTTCATCCAACCAGCCACCAAATCCTGACCTTACACCTTCCAAACACTGCCTGGATTTCCTAATTCTCTGTTGTCACAACTTCGTTCAGCTCTGGCTTGGGTGATTGCCATCACCATTTAATGTCATGATTATTATTTCATTCTGCTTCATTTAACCTCAACACTACTTTCAGAATGATGCTTAAATGGAGTAGCCATCATGGTCAACAAAAAGTCCAAAATGCAGTACTTGGATGCAATCTCAAAAACGACAGAATGATTTCTGTTTGTTTCCAAGGCAAGCCATTCAACATCACAGTTATCCAAGTCTATGCCCCAACCAGTAATGCTGAAGAAGCCAAAGTTGAACAGTTTTATGAAGACCTACAAGACCTTTTAGAACTAAAACCCAAAAAAAGATGTCACTTTTATTATAGGGGACTGGAATGCTATAGTAGGAAGTCAAGAAACACCTGGAGTAACAGGCAAATTTGGCCTTGGAATGCGGAATGAAGCAGGGCAAAGACTAATAGAGTTTTGCCAAGAAAATGCACTGGTCATAACAAACACCCTCTTCCAACAACACAAGAGAAGACTCTACACATGGACATTACCAGATGGTCAACACCGAAATCAGATTGATTATATTCTGTGCAGCCAAAGATGGAGAAGCTCTATACAATCAACAAAAACAAGACCAGGAGCTGACTGTGGCTCTGATCATGAACTCCTTATTACCAAATTCAATTACTTAAATTGAAGAAAGTAGGGAAAACCGCTAGACCATTCAGGTATGACCTAAATCAAATCCCTTATGATTATACAGTGGAAGTGAGAAATAGATTTAAGGGCCTAGATCTGATAGAGTGCCTGATGAACTATGGAATGAGGTTCGTGACACTGTACACGAGACAGGGATCAAGACCATCCCCATGGAAGAGAAATGCAAAAAAGCAAAATGTTTGTCTGGGGAGGCCTTACAAATAGCTGTGAAAAGAAAAGAGGTGAAAAGGAAAGATATAAACATCTGAATGCAGAATTCCAAAGAATAGCAAGAAGAGATAAGAACGCCTTCTTCAATGATCAATGCAAAGAAATAGAGGAAAAGAACAGAATGGGAAAGACTAGAAATCTCTTCAAGAAAATGAGAGATACCAAGGGAATATTTCATGCAAAGATGGGCTCGATAAAGGCCAGAAATGGCATGGACCTAATAGAAGCAGAAGATACTAAGAAGAGGTGGCAAGAATACACAGAAGAACTCTACAAAAAGAGCTTCATGACCAAAATAATCATGATGATGTGATCACTAATCTAGAGCCAGATATCTTGGAATGTGAAGTCAAGTGGGCCTTAGAAAGCATCACTATGAACAAAGCTAGTGGAGGTGATGGAATTCCAGTTGAGCTCTTTCAAATCCTGAAAGATGATGCTGTGAAAGTGCTGCACTCAATATGCTAGCAAATTTGGAAAACTCAGCAGTGGCCACAGGATTGGAAAAGGTCAGTTTTCATTCCAATTCCAAAGAAAGGCAATGCCAAAGAATGCTCAAACTACCGCACAATTGCACTCATCTCACACGCTAGTAAAGTAATGCTCAAAATTCTCCAAGCCAGGCTTCAGCAATACGTGAATAGTGAACTTCCAGATGTTCAAGCTGGATTTAGAAAAGGCAGAGGAACCAGAGATCAAAGTGCCAACATCCGCTGGATCATGGAAAAAGCAAGAGTTCCAGAAAAAACATCTCTTTCTGCTTTCTTCACTATGCCAAAGACTTTGACTGTGTGGATCACAAAAAACTGTGTAAAATTCTGAAAGAGATGGGAATACCAGATCACCTAACTTGCCTCTTGAGAAATCTGTATGCACATCAGGAAGTAACAGTTAGAACTGGACATGAAACAACAGACTGTTTCCAAATAGGAAAAGGAATAAGTCAAGGCTATATATTGTCACCCTGCTTATTTAACATATATGCAGAGTACATCATAAGAAACGCTGGGCTGGAAGATACACAAGCTGGAATCAAGATTTCTGGGAGAAATATCAATAACCTCAGATAGGCAGATGACACCACCCTTATGGCAGAAAGTGAAGAGAAACTAAAAAGCCTCTTGATGAAAGTGAAAGGGGAGAGTGAAAAAGTTGGCTTAAAGCTCAACATTCAGAAAACGAAGATCATGGCATCCAGTCCCATGACTTCATGGGAAATAGATGGGGAAACAGTGGAAACAGTGTCAGACTTTATTTTTGGGCTCCAAAATCACTGCAGATGGTGAGTTCAGCCATGAAATTAGAAGATGCTTACTCCTTGGAAGAAAAGTTATGACCGACCTAGATAGTATATTCAAAAGCAGAGACATTACTTTGCCGACTAAGGTCCGTCTGGTCATTCTATGGTTTTTCCAGTGGTCATGTATAGATGTGAGAGTTGGACTGTGAAGAAAGCTGAGTGCCAAAGAATTGATGCTTTTGAACTGTGGTGTTAGAGAAGACTCTTGAGAGTCCCTTGGACTGCAAGGAGATCCAACCAGTCCATTGTGAATGAGATCAGCCCTGGGATTTCTTTGGAAGGAATGATGCTAAAGCTGAAAGTCCAGACCTTTGGCCACCTCATGCGAAGAGTTGACTCATTTGAAAAGACTATGATGCTGGGAAAGATTGAGGGCAGGAAGAGAAGGCGATAACAGAGGATGAGATAGTGAATGGCATCACCGACTCAACAGACATGAGTTTTGGTAAATTCTGGGAGCTGGTGATGAACAGGGAGGCCTGGCGTGCTCTGGTCCATGGGGTCACAAAGAGTTGGACATGACTGAGTGACTGAACTGAACTGAATTTTACCTTCAGAGTAATATTTCAAGTATATAAATATGATCATGTTTCTTGTTCTCATTTTAAAAATGTGTCATGAATTTCAAAATAAAAAGTTTTTTGAAATGCATAGTAGGACTCCATCATCTTCAAGATGAAGCCCAAGACCTCTTCATGGCCTTTGCAAAGCAGGATCTGACTCTTGACTTTCAATTTCCTATATGTACCAACAAACAACCATCCCAACCAAATATTTAATGTGATCTCAGGATATAAGTAGAAGGAGGTAATAGGTTTGCCATCCTCAACACTAACCAAGTGATACTATATTCAGAAAAATAGAATTTTACATTGTTTAAGAGGGAAGCCTCTGAATGTAGGCTGCTGGAATTCATATCCTGTCTCCTCTACTTTCCAGCTCTGTGACTTTGAGCAAGTTATTTCAGGTCCTTATGTTTTACTTTCCTCATCAATAGACAGGAATAAGGTTATCTGTTTTATAGAGATTTTGTAGCAACTAAATTATGTATAGTGCTATTAAATAATAAATTTTAGTATTCTGATGTATGTGATACTTTAGGAGAAACATTAACTAATGGAGCATAGCCTGGGATGGTGACTAAAATAAAAAGACATTGAGTCATGTCATGTGAAGAACAAATAAATAAAATGCAGTACATAGTGAAGAAGTATTGGCAGGATAATACAGCTGTACTAAAACATCTGGAAAATAATCCAGAATGTAGACTCAGGAACAACAGTGGAACTTTCTGAAAATTGACTCTAATTCAAATTCTGGAAACACTTTCCATTAGATACAAATGTTCACCAATGGGAGGGTTTTTCTCCAGAGAAAATGGGTTCCCCAGCAAAAGAATTGTTTTATTTAATCAATAATTCTATAAGTCCTTGTTTAGAATTTTCTAATGGAATTGAAGCACTAGACAGAAGGGAGAAGAATAATTTCTAAAGGTCTTTTGAGTCTCAGATCACAAGAGTTAACCCATCAGTTGATAGTAAGTAGATGTTTCTTGGAGAAGGAAATGGCAACCCACTCCAGTGTTCTTGCTGGGAGAATCCCAGGGATGGGGGAGCCTGGTGGGCTGCCGTCTATGGGGTCGCAGAGTCAGACACAACTGAAGTGACTTAGCAACAGCAGCAGCAGCAGGTGTTTCTAGAAATTGATTTTTTTGGTAAATTGTATAAAGCGTAAATATCACTAACATCAGCTTAAACATTGCTCTTTGGGGTCGAAAAGAGTCAGACACAACTGAGCAACTGAACTGACTGTCAGCTTAGGTTGATTTATCATCCAGTGTCCCTCAATAAGGGCTTCCCGGGGGACTCAGTGGCAAAGAATCTGCCTGCTAATGCAGGAGGTGTGGGTTCCATCCCTGGGTCAGGAAGATCCCCTGAAGGAGGAAATAACAACCCACTCCAGTATTCTTGCTGGGAAAACCCCTTAACAAAGGAGTCTGGACGGCAAGTCCATAGCATCATAAAGAGTTGGACACAACTGAGTGATTGAGCATGTAAGCCTGTTACCTCAACAAACAGTGCTGTGTAAACTCAAGGTCTAGCATATTCCCCAGTATCTGAGACAACCTCCCTGGCCCAAGACTCATAATGGGCAATTCTAGCCAAATGTCCTCAAGTGGCAGCTATCTCTAGCTATCGCAGCTGCATTTCCCTTATTTCTTACAAAGTTCCTTAAAATAAACAATGACAATTTCCCTTTGCTACTACTGGCTTGCCATGCTTATTTTCATTCATTGACATGTTCTGAAAGCAATATGGCAAAGGCAAGTTTGAGAAGAGCTTTGCTTTGACATTGACATTACATATCAGTTTAAATAGAATGAGAAACCTCAGAAACAAAGAAGTGAGTCTTCTCTTGACTCTGACACAACTTGGAGCTCTGAGAGAAGTCTATTAAGAAGAGCTAGAGTTCCTTCTGTGTGCTCAGTCACTCCAGTCATGTCTGACTCTTTGCGATCTCAAGGACTAGCCCAGGCTCCTCTGTCCATGGGATTTCCCAGGCAAGAATACTGGACTGGGTTGCCATTTCCCTTCTCCAGGGGATCTTTCTGACCCAGAAATCAAACCCAGGTCTTCTGCATTGCAGGCAGACAATTTACCATCTGAGCCACCAAGGAAGCCCGGTAATTTCATTTTAAAAATAAAGAAACAGGCTAAGTTATTTTTAATTGCCAACTCAGAGCCACATAGTCAATAAGGAAGAAGGCAGAGAGTCACACAGTGACCAATAAAAATGGACTGCACTTGCCTCCTGGTCTGTCTTAGTTGTGCCATAAACGTCTCCTTACTTGTTCCATGCTCTCTCTCTGTATCATCAAGTCAAACAAGCCTCAAATCATCTCAGATTTTTAGAGTAGGGGAGGCCTGCTTGTTGTTCTCCGTGGTCCCAATCTCAGAAACACACCAAAGCCAGTCTTTAAATCTGAGTATAAACCTAGATGTTAGAGTTTGTACTTGTACTTCATTCTTTATCCTGGATTTGTCTGGACTAGCAAGTTAGGATGTCTCCCTAGTGTAGCTAGCACTCAAACGCAAACTCTTGGTCCCTGACACTGGACTCTTCCTTACCAATGCCAGCACAAGAGAGATGTTATAATTTAATCCTTATTTTCAGCTGGCATGTCAAGGCACACTGTGCTGTAGTTGATTGTGAATGGCACAGCATCAGAGTTAATATATAACTGAGAGTCTGCTGCAACTTGACCTTCAGAACTTGGTATTGCCCATGCAGTGGAGTCCAAGAAAATTAATGCCATGAAGGGAGTAGGACCAAGAATCACTACTTTAAAAGAAAGGTTCATCTTATATTGATACTTAAGAAGCAAAAGGCAAGGGCAATGATGAACCCCAGTGCACCAATCATCAACTCCTCCCAGACTTGGTTTTCACAGCTCTTCACACTACAGTTATAGAACTGGACTCTCCACTTCAAGAACCTCTGACCTCTCACCCAGCCACCATATACTATCCTCACATCAGTGAGCCTATTCAATTGCCCTTTTCAGAAAGTCTTCCTCTTCTCTGGCTTTCAACTCCTCTTGCTTCCAATTGTTGGAGGTAGGTATTAACAACCTTCATTTTTACAGATAGGGAAGTTGAGGTTCAGAGATGTTGATTAACTCATTCCATGTCACAGAGCAAGGAAGGATGGAATGAAAGCAAGAGGTAAAAGCAATTCCATCTGCCTCTCTGTTCCTGGCTGCCTCTTTCCAATTTAAGGATAGGTGGGTGGGTTGAAGAAAAGATAGGATTCCAAATTCTGTCAGTCACTCGTTTTCTTAGGTGGCTTATCTTAGTCCCATAAGTTCTTAGTGCATAATGTAGAACCCAAGATCTTAAATGCTACAAAACACAGGCAATGGGAGGCTTTAATCAAACTTCTTCAAGGCATTTATATTATTTATGGGGCTGTCTCAGTAACTAAATTATCATTACGTTAGGCATTTTCCAGACAATGGTGAAAACTTAGGTTTAAAAGAGGACTAAATATTTAGTTTAATATTTGTAAGAGTCTTTCACCACAGAATCCAAGCAGTAAGAATAGGCTTTTCTTCAACCTGTATCCATCAAAAAGAGTCACTATTCCTATTGCTGAAAGTTTTTTTCCTTTTATCTTTAAATACAGGCCTTTCCACTAGGTCAAAGCAGGATTTAGAATTTAAAATATATTTTCCTTTGCCTGCTTAGTACGTTTTGAATTATAAACCTTTCTTTTACAATTAGATCCATTTGCCTTTTACCTGCAGCTTAAAAACTATCCAAGTCTCAGTATTGACATGAGCCCTAGAATATCTCTGATAGCTCTTTCAACTTTAAAAGGCCAGTATTCAATGACTTCTCTGAATTTTGTCTCAAATCCCTTCAGTGAAAATAATGGTCTTAATTTGGCATATTATATATATTAGAGTATCTAAGTAAATAAACATTTATATACATATAAATAAATGGCTGCCAATAGCACCAGATTACTACTTATTTTAATTAATCCTTACACAACATATTTTGAAGGTTGCATTAGTATTCCCACTTTATAGAAAAGGAGATTGAGACTAAAAGAAGGTAATTAGCTTGCATCCTTTAATATTAGTAGGATAAGACCAGAAATGGAGCTTGAACTCAGTTTCTTCTGCTACCAGAGTTAATGATTTCTTTTTTTTAAGTTTGCTTTACATTCTTTTGGGTTTTTAAATTTTTATCAGATTTCAGTTGATTTATAATCTTGTGTTGCTTTCAAGTGTACAGCAAAGTGAATCAGTTATGCATATACACATATCCACCCCTCTTTTCTTCGGAATTTTTAATTATTTTTAATGAATAAAACACTTATAACCCAAAATTTTGAAAAGTATCAGTATGGAGCAGTACACAACGAAAAGTACCCCCGGCCCACAATGCTCATCTGAGACACTCAATTCTCCTCAGAATCAGTGATCAATTTCCAGTATATTCTTCCACACATATTTTTATACAAATGCAAGCAAATGTTTTATATTTTCCTTCTTTTAATTCAAATTAAAATTAGTATTCTAGTACTAGAAATAGAGGAAAACAACAGAATGGGAAAGTCTAGAGATCTCTTCAAGGAAATTAGAGACACCAAGGAAACATTTCATGCAAAGATGGGCTCAACAAAGGACAGAAATGGAATGGACCTAACAGAAGCAGAAGATATTAAGAAGAGGTGGCAAGAATACACAGAAGAACTACACAAAAACATGTTCACAACCAAGATAATCACGATGGTGTGATCACTCATCTAGAGCCAGACATCCTGGAATGTGGTGAAGTCAAGTGGGCCTTAGAAACCATCACTATGAACAAAGCTATTTCAAATCCTAAAAGATGATGTTGTGAAAGAGCTGCACTCAATATCCAGCAAATTTGGAAAACTCAGCAGTGGCCACCGGACTGGAAAAGGTCATTTTTCATTCCAATTCCAAAGAAAGGCAATGCCAAAGAATGCTCAAACTACCACACACTTGCACTCATCTCACACGCTAGTAAAGTAATGCTCAAAATTCTCCAAGCCAGGCTTCAGCAATATGTGAACCGTGAACTTCCTGATGTTCAAGCTGGTTTAGAAAAGGCAGAGAAACCAGAGATCAAAGTGCCAACATCCGCTGGATCATGGAAAAAGCAATTCCAGAAAAACATCTATTTCTGTTTTATTGACTATGCCAAAGACTTTGACTGTGTGGATCACAATAAACTGTGGAAAATTCTTCAAGAGATGGGAATACCAGACTACCTGACATGCCTCTTGAGAAACCTATATGCAGGTCAGGAAGCAACAGTTAGAACTGGACATGGAACAACAGACTGCTTCCAAATAGGAAAAGGAGTACGTCAAGGCTGTATATTGTCACCCTGCTTATTTAACATATATGCAGAGTACATCATGAGAAACGCTGGACAGGAGGAAGCACAAGCTGGAATCAAGATTGCCAGGAGAAACATCAGTGACCTCAGATATGCAGATGACACCACCCTTGTGGCAGAAAGTGAAGAGGCACTAAAAAGCCTCTTGATGAAAGTGAAAGAGAAGAGTGAAACAGTTTGCTTAAAGCTCAACATTCAGAAAACGAAGATCATGGCATCTGGTCCCATCACTTTATGGGAATTAGATGGGGAAACAGTGGAAACAGTGTCAGACTTTATTTTTCTGGGCTCCAAAATCACTGCAGATGGTGACTTCAGCCATGAAATTAAAAGATGCTTTCTCCTTGGAAGGAAAGTTATGACCTACCTAGATAGCATATTGAAAAGCAGAGACATTACTTTGCCAACAAATGTCCATCTAGTCAAGGCTCTGGTTTTTCCAGTGGTCATGTATGGATGTGAGAGATGGGCTGTGAAGAAAGCTGAGTGACAAAGAATTGATGCTTTTGAACTGTGGTGTTAGAGAAGACTCTTGAGCGTCCCTTGGACTGCAAGGAGATCCAACCAGTCCATTGTGAATGAGATCAGCCCTGAGATTTCTTTGGAGGGAATGATGCTGAAGCTGAAACTCCAGTATTTTGGCCACCTCATGAGAAGAGTTGACTCATTGGAAAAGACTCTGATGCTGGGAGGGATTGGAGGCAAGAGGAGAAGGGAACGACAGAGGATGAGATGGCTGGATGGCATAACTGACTCGATGGACGTGAGTCTGAGTGAACTCCAGGAGTTGGTGATGGACAGGGAGGCCTGGCGTGCTGTGATTCATGGGGTCGCAAAGAGTCAGACACGACTGAGTGACTGAACTGAACTGAACTAAAATTATATTAATCTAGTATTCAAATTAATATATTAAGCCCATAAAATAAAGCTTGGAAGCAAACCTTAAACACATATTTTTAAAAAGCAATGAAATAACTCTATCTCAGATTGCTATCATATCAGTTTTGAGAAAGAAGAAAGAATATCACTAACTCATGAACCCAGTGTATTCTGACCCTATACCCTTAAGGGAGAAATGTTTTAAGGAGAAAAAGAACTGAAAGGAAATCTGAATTTTACTTATTTGTTTCTTGTTGGTAGTGGAGCAGGGTAGTTATCCTAAAACTATTTTGAGTATATTGTAGAATAGATAAAAATAAACAAACTAATGTAATTGGAAATCATAGGTTATCATGTGAGAGGAGATATAGATATGAGAAAAGTGGGAAAGAAAAGCCTGTGCTGCTGGATTAGAATATTATGGACCAAACATTTGTGTCCCCCCATTTATCTGTTCAAGCCCTAACATTCAAAGTTATGGTATTTGGAAGATTTCCCTGGTGGCTCACACAGTAAAGAATCTGCCAACAATATGGGAGACCCAGGTTCAATCCCTGGGTGGGAAGATCAAGAGAAGAAAATGGCAACCCACTCCAGTATTCTTGCCTGGAAAATCCCATGGATGGAGGAGCCTGGTGGGCTACAGTCCATGGGGTTGCAAAGAGTCAGACACAACTGAGTGACTTCACTTTCACTCTTTTTTAGATTCCTTTCTCACATAGGTCATTACAGAGTATTGAGATCCTTGTGCTATACAGTGGGTTCTTATTAGTTATCTATTTTATATGTAGTAGCAGAGAAGGAAATGGCACCCCACCCAGTACTCTTGCCTGGAAAATCCCATGGATGGAGGAGCCTGGTAGGCTGCATGCAGTCCATGGGGTCACTAAGAGTCAGATATGACTGAGCGACTTCATGTTCACTTTTCACTTTCATGCATTGGAGAAGGAAATGGCAACCCACTCCAGTGTTCTTGCCTGGAGAATCCCAGGGATGGGGGAGCCTGGTGGGCTGCCATCTGTGGGGTCGCACAGAGTCGGACATGACTGAAGCGACTTAGCAGCAGCAGCAGCGTGTTTATGTCAATCTCAATCTCCCAGTTTATCCCTCCCCCACTTACACCCTGGTAACCATAGTTTGTCTTCTACATCTGTAACTCTATTTCTAGTTTGTAAATAGATTCATTTGTACCATGTTTTCAGATGAGAGTATGAGTTTTGGAGTTGGACAGCCTTGTGTTGAAATTCTGGCTCCACCATGTGACCTCAGAAATTTACTTCCTTTTCCTAATATCAATTTCCTCTCCTGGTAAAAAGAAAGAGCTCTTATAAAGGTTAGTGTCAGAATTAAATAAAGCAATGCATATAAATTCAATATTTATATGGATCTAAAGAAATACTTCATCCTTTATGTTTATTATTATCATTTCTAGTTTTTCTATATTAAGCTCCTATTATAGATTATCCTCCTTGATTTTTGCCTGAAAAGAGCAAGAATTGAACTACATTCACCAAGAGGAGATGGACGGTTTCAGCATAAATCTATCATTTGTACCAATCTAGCAGACACATATGAGTTGTGAGCAGGTTTTCTCACCCTAACTGTGTATGTGTGATAGCTGATAGAATGTTTAACAATTCAAACTGGTTTTAAATATGTAGCATGAAGAGAATCAAACTGAACATCCGATGTGGTTACCCAGTTGAAAAGTTCGTTAAGAAATGAATTATTGTGTAGTGGAATAATTAAGACCACGGAGAAATGTATTTTCCATTTCTGCATAGAACTTTTCAAAAAATGAATTAAACGGAAGAGCCATTGATTAGTATGGCCAATTTGGAAAAAAAAAAATTTTCCCTCCAATTTCCTCCAAATGGAAAACACTAGCTATTTGCTGAGTGTCTACTCAATGCCATTCAGTATTTTCAATAAGCTGTATGGCAATTCTTTTTTAATTTTTTTTTATTTAATTAAATTTATTTATTTTTTTAATTACAATACTGTATTTGTTTTGCCTTACATTGACACGAATCAGCCATAGGTGAAGACAATCTCCCAATGCCGAAGCCCCCTCCCACCTCCTACCCCACAATACTGTATTTGTTTTGCCATACATTGACATGAATCAGCCACAGGTGTCCACGATCTCCCAATGCCAAAGCCCCCTCCCACCTCCCACCCCACATCCTCTCCCTGAATCATCCCGTGCACCCGCCCCATGCGTCCTGCATCCTGTATTGAACATAGACTGGCGCTTCATTCTTACAAGATAGTATACATGTTTCAATGCCATTCTCCCAAATCATCCCACCCTCTCCCTCTCCCTCAGAGTCCAAAAGTCCGTTCTATACCTCTGAGTCTCTTTTTGTTGTCACACATAGAGGGTCTTCATTTCTATCCTTCTAAATTCCATATATATATGTGTCAGTATACTGTATTGGTGTTTTTCTTTCTGGCTTACTTCACTCTGTATAATCGGCTCCAATTTCATCCATCTCATTAGAACTGAGTCAAATTTATTCTTTTTAAGGTGATATTCGTTCAGTTCAGTTCAGTCACACAGTCATATCCGACTCTTTGCGACCCCATGAATCACAGCATGCCAGGCCTCCCTGTCCATCACCAACTCCCAACCAAACTCATGTCCATCGAGTCAGTGATGCCATCCAGCCATCTCATCCTCTGTCGTCCCCTTCTCCTCCTTCCCCCAACCCCTCCCAGCACCAGAGTCTTTTCCAATGAGTCAACTCTTCCCATGAGGTGGCCAAAGAACTGGAGTTTCAGCTTTAGCATCATTCCTTCCAAAGAACACCCAGGACTGATCTCCTTTAGAATGGATTGGTTGGATCTCCTTGCAGTCCAAGGCACTCTCAAGACTCTTCTCTAACACCACAGTTCAAAAGCATCCATTCTTCAGTGCTCAGCTTTCTTCACAGTCCAACTCTTACATCCATACATGACTATTGAAAAAACCATAGCCTTGACTAGATGGACATTTCTTGGCAAAGTAATGTCTCGAATATGCTATCTACGTTGGTCACAACTTTCCTTCCAAGGAGTAAGTGTCTTTTAATTTCATGGCTGCAATCACCATATGCAGTGATTTTGAAGCCCAGAAAAATAAAGTCTGACACTGTTTCCACTGTTTTCCCCATCTATTTGCCATGAAGTGATGGGACCAGATGCCATGATCTTCGTTTTCTGAATGTTGAGTTAAGCCAACTTTTTCACTCTTCTCTTTCACTTTCATCAAGAGGCTTTTTAGTGCCTCTTCACTTTCTGCCATAAGGATGGTGTCATCAGCATATATGAGGTTATTGATATTTCTCCTGGCAATCTTGATTCCAGCTTGTGCTTCTTCCAGCCCAGCGTTTCTCATGATGTACTCTGCATAGAAATTAAACAAGCAGGGTGACAATATATAGCCTTGACGTACTCCTTTTCCTATTTGGAACCAGTCTGTTGTTCTGTGTCCAGTTTTAACTGTTGCTTCCTGACCTGCATGTAGGTTTCTCAAGAGGCATGTCAGGTAGTCTGGTATTCCCATCTCTTTGAGAATTTTCCATAGTTTATTGTGATCCACACAGTCAAAGGCTTTGGCATAGTCAATAAAGCAGAAGCAGATATTTTTCTGGAACTCTCTTGCTTTTTCGATGATCCAGTGGATGCTGGCAATTTGATCTCTGGTTTCTCTGCCTTTTCTAAAACCAGCTTGATCATCTGGAAGTTCATGGTTCACGTATTCCTGAAGCCTGGCTTGGAGAATTTTGAGCATTACTTTACTAGTATGTGAGATGACTGCAGTTGTGCGGTAGATTGAGCATTCTTTGACATTGCCTTTCTTTGGGACAGAATGTGGTCCACTGGAGAAGGGAATGAGAACTCCATGAACAGTATAATATTCGTTACTACTTCGATTTCCTTGATGAGAAAAAATGAGGCTCAGGGAAGTTTAAGAATGTATTTAGGTTATATAATTAGTATATTGCGGACCTGTAGTAATTATGGAGGGATTTCAACCTGAAACTAATTTCAAATTTCTTTCAATTAAGCCCTGAGATCATCACTTCTGATAGCTATTATGACTGTAAATATGATGCAAAACTTATTTCGTTTCATGACATGCATAACAATCTTACACTAAACCCCATACCCACACTTGTCTGACTAGTCTGTCTCCTCATCTAGATACACCATAAGCACCCAAGAGAAGGGCCATGCAGTTGTGCTCATCCCTATACCTCCAACACCCAGGCTCAGTGCCTGCCACAGGGTTACATCTTCAATAAATATTTGTTGAATGAAGAAATGAATGCTGATTTAACTGAAAGAATAGAGTGCAGCTTCACAGTCATCCTTTTACAGGTGGCACCCTAAAGGTTGGAGAGTGCAAGGACAGAGTGTTTTTTCTGTACTTAAGCAATTAGTGATAGAATGGAATGTTAGAAGCCCAGAGCCTCCAGATGGCTGAGCTCAATGAGCCAAGTTACTAGCAGGTTAAAGAATAGGTACGTTATTTAACTTGAGCTGTGTCCTCTTGAAACAGAAATCAAGCACATCTCAATTACATGAACAAAAGTTGGTCCATGTGCGTGACAAAAGTCATAAGTGACTCCCACACCCATCTCCAGGCAGAGGAGTCCATCCTTGGTCAACCCAGCTATTAAGAAGCAGCCTGCACTAACAATTCAGAGAATCATTCCTATCTGATCCTTTTCAAAGAGGCTACAATGTTCAGTGATAAACTTCTTTACCTCTACAGATGAAGAGCAAGTGGAACTATTCACTCAGTCTTCCAGGCATCAAATGGGGGAGAAAGGTCTTTACATTCCTGTTGTGAGGCATTGTCAAGAGGCTATTCAGTAGCACTTGCTAGTCCTTCAGATGGTAACATTTAAGGTGTGAACAGAGAAATAGGAACCCAACAAAGAAATGGAATAAGCAACTCTGGAGTAAGAGAACCAAGAGAGCATTGCTCTTTAAGTCAAGGTGGTAACACATTTTTAGAAGGAATCAAATTCGGCAAACTGAGAGAAATACCAAATTCAGCAACCTTATTTAAGGTGTGAAAGACAAGACGCTATTGGACATACCCACTGGGAAGTTGTAGCACCCTTAGGAAGAGCAGCTCGGGTATAGTGCAAATGTTGATGTATTATTCTGACTCCTCCATGAACTATCCTTAGAAGCAAAACTGGGTGGCTTGGTGCCTGCACATGGAACACACTTACAAATGCTATCTAACAGATACTCAAATGACTTAATTAAAACAAGGTATAGTAGTTCACTTTGGAAGAAAACATTCCAAATATATTTAAAACTGCTCTTAATAAGAAATATCAGTGTTTTCTAAATTAAATCACTAGGTCTAAAATTATCACCCTACATTTGGCTTCTCTCTCCAAAGGCCCTGGAGCCAAAACAACTCAATTCCTGGGGAGAACATATAATTTGCCGTCTGCAAGTGATAAAGTCCCATGTTAGAAGCATTCCTAAATTTCTGTGCTTCAAGTGACCTTTTAAGTTGCTGCCATGATGTCATTAGTGTTACAATTTTACACAAGATTAGACATGTAATTAGGTGTTAAATAGTTCTGCTGGCTCCTGCTTGCTATTTAATAAAGCAGAATGCATTAAGAGCACCCCATATGCATAGCTCAAGGCCACTGAAACTAAAAAACTGCATCCACTTTGCTCTTTCCCTGCTTTGCATGCCACTTGTCCTTGCAGCTGTCACCTCAAGGCTTCAGTGCTAACAGGAAATGCGAATCCACAGCACAGTATCACTCATAGAACTGTTACTCTCCAGCTGAAGCTTCTAGAAGCAAGGGGAGTCTCCATAAAGAACTCAGGTGGAACCAGAACCTGAGAATTTTTAGCAGAGTTTTCCACCTTGGCTGCACCTCAGAGTCACCCAGAAAGCTTTTAAAAAATTCTGACGCCAGGGACCCACCCCTAGAGATTCTCACTGGTCTGGTTTGAGATCTAGGCACCAGGATTTTTTTAATTCCTCCTAATGAGTATATTGTTCAGCCAGTGTTCAAAGTCACTGCATTTATGCTTCTCAGGCTTGAGATGGTTATCAAGGTGAATGAGGAAGTACAATACTTCAGATTTCATTATCTCAATACCTCAGAAAACTGTTTTCTCTTTGCCTCTGACCAGTAAGGAAAAGAAAATCAATAATCTCAATGTACAAGTACAAGGCTCCTTAATTAGATTTTTTTAAAAAGATAAATCTAATTCACTACTCTTAAAATTATGAACAAGGGGGAAAAGAGGTAAACTAATGTTTAGCATGTGCCTTGATTTACTCAAGGTACTTTTGCATCTGTTAAGTTACTAACCTTCCCGGCAACCCAGAAAGATACGTATTATCATTCCCATTTTTACAACTGGAGAAACTAAGACACAGAAATGTTAAACTGACTTGTTCAAAGTCACACGGTCGGTAGGTGGTGATGCCAAGAAGCAAACAAACATCTGACTCTCCTGCTCACATTTTCATTAGAATATGCATTCCATTTCTAAAGAAAACCTTACTGAGTGATAGTTCAACAAGTAATAGAAACTTTCTGTCCAAGTCAACAAAAGGGACAGAGGGAGGGGCTTCCCTGGTGGCTCATGGTAAAGAATCCACGTGCCAATGCGGAAAACATGGGTTCCATCCCTGGGCCGGGAAGATTCCACATGCCTCAGAGCAACTAAACCCATGAGCCACAAATCTAAGCCTGAGCTCTAGAGCCCGGGAGCCGCGCCTACTAACGATGGAGCACTTAGAGTCTATGCTCTGCAACAACAAAAAGACTCCGCTACGAGGAGCCACCGCTGCGAGGAGCCCACGCGCTGCAACTAGTGTGGCCCCTGCTCACTGCCACTAGAGAAAGCCCACGCACAGCAACGAAGACCTAGCCAAACCAAAGATAAATATATTTTAAAAATAAGAGGAGAGAGAGAGGCAGAAGGAGCAGTACAGTCAGGAGAAGGAAAGCGAGAAGGTAGGGAATGGGAAAAAGAGCCGCATCCTGAGCTCAGGAAATGATCTGGAAGGAGACAGCTGCGCGCCCAGCAGGAGGGAGCCGCAACACAGGAGGCCAGAGTCAGAACCTATGGTCCTGTTACCAAGCAGGGGGCCATACAATGGCACCAGCTTTGGAGAAAAAGAAAGCGCTTTGTTGTGAGGTTGACCAGCAAGAAAACAGGAGGCACGCCTCTCAAATCCGTCTCCGAGATCCAGGGATCAAGGTGGGTTTTAAAGGGTTAGGAGAATTGTAAACTTGGAAGCTGATTGGCTATTCTCCAATCAGTCTGTATAAACTACTAGCACTGCTGGAAGCCAAGTTTTCCTTACTGAAGGACTTCTTGCTTCATAAAGGGCTCTGGAGGCAACATTTTTATTCTTTGAGTTCCAGAGACTGAAGATTCTTGGCCAGGGTCATCTTGTAGACCAAAGTTTCCATTCTGCACATCCACAATGCTGTCTCTATAAAATAACTGCAGGTTTGATTAATCAAAAACCTGCTTTAAGGAAGCAAAACCAGTTTAAGCTGGTCAGGATTTCATGTGCTGTTTTGGTCACACTTTCCAACAACAGATACTTAGATGGTCAAGGCAGGCAGTGCACACGGCCAGTGCATCACTGTGTGCCCTGCATTGTGCAAAAGAGGGCATAAGACACAGCCCTGCCCTCGAGGCCCACGGCATTGCCCTCCCAGAGGCGGGTACCAAGAACCAGGAGCCAGGCTGAGGAAGCTGTTTGTGGGGGTGAGAAAAAGCTTCACAGAAGAGATGACATCTGAGATGGCCTTGGAAACAGAAGAACTCATTCACCCGGCAGCAAAGGGAGGCAGAGAGGAAATGTGAGCTGAGTCCAAGAGGTGGAAACCCACCGAGGTGTATGCCTGAGAAATGGAAAGAGGCCCTCTATAAATTCCTGAGGCAAAGAAATTCGTACATGCTCCCTGATTCCTGCTTTCATTCAAAGCTGAGATTAGGTCTTTTAGGGCATCTGGTTTTCAGACCATACTTACCTGTAATCATATAGTCGAGGCTCAGCCAGGTTCACCCCAGTTCCTGGTCTTTGGATGACAGTATTCATTCTAGGTTTCCTCCCTTGCCCTCGGCCCCAAGCATCCATCATTACAGGTCTCTTTTCCATACTAGGATTCCAAATTACAAAATTTTATAAAGTGGTTTCTTTGTCTCCATATCAGTTTTCTAATCATAATTCAAATGAGGTGTTCCTTGTCTTATAAAGCGAACAGAGTTAATTACTTGAGACGTTCAGCAGAGCTGCATTTGAGCTGAGGGACCCACCAAACCAACTCCTGTTAACATATTCTGGGTGTTTCTTTGAAGCCTGGAACTTTTTTTCAACCTCCACAGAACCTTTATACTGTTGTCCTTAAAGCTTCTCATTTAATTTTAATTAACAACAAACTCAGCTGGTTTTAAATAACAGTTTGTAAAAGAAAACTGGGGTGGAGAAACTCCAAATCCACTTCTTAGGATAAGCTGAGGAGTCATTAAGTCTTTTCCAACTATCGTTAGACAGTTAATTAGAATAAGTATACCTTTCATCTCTTCCCTTCTGTATCATCTTCAAACAGCAGCACAAGGGTGCAATGCTGAAATGACACATAGTCTGAAAGCATCATTAAGTATATTAAAATCACCACAGCCCCTTTCACTTGGAATAATTTCAAATCATTTATAATATGGATAGTGTGTCTATTAAAGCCTGGCTTATAACAGATAACAGGATGGTGGGAGCTCAGCAATTTATTGCTTTACCTGAATTCAAAGTGTGCCCCTTTTTTGTCTGCTCCAACCCAACCCTTGAGGAGTGACTAAAAAGATCAGAAGATTCCACCAGAGTCAGTGTTGAAATACCTTCCTGAAGGTTTAAGCCAATCTTCATTCTTATAAAGTAGGTCATTTAGCTTACATGGTGGCTCAGGTGATAGAGAATCTGCCTGCAATGCAAGTAGAGCCGGGTTCAATCCCTGGGTCAGGAATATCTCCTAGAGAAGGGAATGGCAACTCACTGCAGTATTCTTGCCTGGAGAACTCTATGGACAGAGGAACCTGGTAGGCCATAGCCCATGAGGTCGCAAAGAGTCAGACGTGACTGAGCAACTAACACACACACATACACAAATCATTTGTTCCTAAAGACTGTCTGGGCTTTCCTAATGGCTCAAAGGTTAAAGAATCCGCCTGCAGTGTGGGAGACCCAGGTTCAATCCCCGGGTTGGGAAGATCCCCTGGAGAAGGAAATGGCAACCCACTCCAGTACTCTTGCCTGGAAAATGCCATGGACAGGGGAGACTGATGGGCTACAGTCCACGGGGTCACAGAGTCAGACACGACAGAGCAACTAATACTTTCACTTTCACTTTCAAAGACTGTCCAGTTCTAATAACAAATTTAATTCCTATTATATCTTATGTGTTTTAAAGATGTTCAAAAGGAAACTTAAATAACTTTAAATGTCCCAGATCTCAGAGCTAAGCAGATTCAACTTCTAAATCTTTTTGAAACTGTCCAGGGCATCCATTCAGGTGTATCTTTTCATTCCTGTCATTCATCCTGAGAGACCAAGGGTAAAAGTAGTATATCTTGCGTTTATACTGGTTATCAAACCCCAAGCACTTCCCACGGCCTCTCTTCCTTCTATCTCTGATGCTGACCCAAGGGTTACAGAAGGAAATCTATTCCCAGACCTATTTCCAGGAAGTCAGTACATGATTTAAATACACTTTAATTCACCCTTCAATGTACTGAGTCAAAAATTTTGGAGCTGAGAAGGATCTCAGAGGTTATCAATTTCAAACTTTTCGTGTTACAGATTAAAAACAACTAAGCCACTGCAAAGATAAGTGCCTGTCTCAAGGCCACACAACTAATTAGTTAAAAAAAAAAAAAAAAAAACTAGGCCAATAACAACCACTCATTCTGAGTACATGCTCTGAGTCCTAGGTGCTTCGTGTTTCCTCCAGCAATATCAGCATCATCAAGAGCCTGCTAGAAATGCAAAATCTTGGGCTCCCTCCCTAGACTCACTGAATCAGAATCTGCATGGTCACAAGATCTCCAGTTAAATCCTATGTACACTGAGACTCTCTGGGCTAGACTATACATATCTTTCTCCAGAAAGCACAAGGATTGGAGACAAGCAGACATGGCTCCACCTTTTCTAAATGTGAGCAAATAGCTCAGTCTCCTAAAAGCATCACTTGTCACCTGAAAATAATAGCATTTTCTACCTTGAATGGTTTTCATAATATAAGCATCACATAGATATTGACATACACATTTTTTTTTAATCTTGTACTATTTTTTATTTAATCTTTATTTATTTATTTATGGTTTTGGTCACACCCGAGCAGCATGTGGGATCTTGCTCCCTGACCGGGAATCAAACCTGCACCTCCTGCATTGGAAGCACAGGGTCTTAACCACTAGACCACCAGGGAAGTTCCCTGGCATACACATTTCATGACACATACATAGATAATACATGCAAATCGCCTGGCATGTAGTAGCTAATATAGTGTGTGCATGCTCAGTCACTTCAGTTATGTCTGACTCTTTGCAGCCCTATGAACTGTAGCCTGCCAGGCTCCTCTATCCATAAGATTCCTCCAGGCAAGAATATTGGATGGGTTGCCATGCCTTCCTCCAAGGGATCTTCCCAACCCAGGGATAGAACCCAAGCCTCCTGTGTCTCCTGCATTGTAGGTGGGTTTTTACCTGCTGAGCCAATGGGGGAGCCCAGATAGAGTATATAGTACTTAATATCAGATCCAATCTCACGCTTACCAATAATATTATGCTCAACCTAAAGGAAATCCAGGAGTGACCACACATCCATGAAGGAATCACCTTTCTTCCTTTTCTCTATTAAATATCATTTTAACTTTTATATATGTGACTGAGAGTGTTATGATATTTCATATTTCCAACTTCAAGATGAAAGAACTAACCCCCAAACCATGTCATAACCAAAAGAACACAACAGTCTTCAAACATCTTGACTCTGGATCCTATAAACCTGGGCCTTAGGAGCAGTGAATATCTGCTGCCACTGATGCCATGATTTTCTCAGAGGCTCAACTGCAAGAGGTGAACCTTCAGCTCTGGCACAGTTGAACATATTTAAAAGATGATCTGTCATCACTAATGTGTCCCATCTGTCAACATCAAGGAAAACAGCTTGAAGAGGAACAGAGGAATAGAACCAACCCTGAACCAGAACTTTGGAAAAATACAGAATGCTAAACTGGACCAAATATAGAGAGCTCCCCAGTGGTCCAGTGGTTAGGACTTAGCACTTCCACTGCAGAGGACATAGGGTCAATCCCTGGTTGCGGAACTAAGATCCCACATGCTGCACAGAGCGGCTAATAAATAAGTAAAACTCTACCAAATTATATTTTTGGAGGAGATATCTTGGAGGGAATATGATAATAACATCAATTAGAAAACATATTTCCCTAAAGCAGTGCCTCTTCATTCTTGCAATATATTAGAAACAACTAGGAAATTAAAAAAAAAAAAAACTGAATGCACATTTTTGAGGGAGAGATCTAGGCTTCAGTATTTTTTAAGATTCCCATTTGATTTAAATGTGCAGCCAGAGTTGAGAACTGCTGCCCTACAGCAAGAGAAACCTGGTCTTATTTAAGATGGTCAATCCACCGAGATTTATTGGTGCTTTGATACAGAGGGGTTACGTAGGTGACACTAGTGGTTAAAGAATCTGCCTGTCAATGCAGAAGACACAAGAGACATGGGTTCAGCCCCTGAGCTGGGAAGATCCCTTGGAGGAAGGCATGGCAACCCACTCCAGTATTCTTGCCTGGAGAATGCCATGGACAGAGGAACCTGGTAGGCTACAGTCCAGGGTGTTGCAAAGTCAGACACACTGAAACAACTGAAAAGGCATTGATACAAAGTTCCCCAAACTTTAAGTAATGGCTTTAACTTCAGTGTATATCTCTTCTAGGTCTTTTCGCCACTCCTCCAGGACTTCCACTGTAAGGAAAGAAGCCCCTGGACCAACATCCTCTAAGATGTTTATATGGACCAGTGGCCGGACTTCTTCATCTTACAGACATGATGAGAAAAGGTAAATAACTGGGACTCGGGGTGCGGTTGGAATCATTAAGCAGAATACACAGAAAGCCCACCAAGGAGAAAGCATTAGGCAACTGAGCTTTCTATTTTGCAAGTGTTAAGGTAGAATGGGCTCTGGGTTGAAGGAACAGGGTTTCAGACACTTTGGCCTTCTCCTCCTTGTACTCTCCATGCTCACTCCTACTACATAGCTTTGCAAAAGCTGTTGCCTATCAGAAATGCCCTTTGGTGGTGGTGGTTTGTGGTGGTTTAGTCGCTAAGTCATGCCTGACTCTTGCGACCCCAGGGACTGTAGCCCGTTAAACTCCTCTCTCCATGGGATGTTCCAGGCAAGAATACTGGAGTGGGTTGTCATTTCCTTCTCCACGGGATCTTCCTGACCCAGTAATTGAACCCAGATTTCCTACACTGCAGGCAGAATCTTTACCAACTGAGCTATGAGGGAAGCCCCAAATGCTCTTTACCCCTGTACTTATAAACACACTGGTCTCTTGGCTACTTCTATCTCTGTCTTCGGATACCCATTCAATCAAACCTCCCACTATCCTCTTGACCAGCACAGAATTTGTGTTTTAGTCTCCCTTGAATTTTCACCTCCTACTGCCATACCTGGCACAGAGTAGATGCTCAATAAACACTGAGCTGAAATGATGAAAATTCTTCAAGGCACTGGACATATGGCAGGGAAGGAAAGCAAAAACTAAGACAGAATGAGAAAAGGGTGGACAAGTCCAGGGAGCCTTCAAACTCATTGGAAAAGTAACCTGGCATTGGGAAGAAATGGGGAGGTGGTAAGCAAAAAGATTAAAGGGCAAAGGCAGTGTTAATGAAAGACAAAATGATAATTACTCAGTCCAATCCATCTTCTGCCTTGGAAATAAATGCATTCACAAACTTCACTGGCCATTTTGAACATTTGATTTCTCTTTTTTCTTCTGTGTCTTTTTCTTATTGACCTGGCGCTATTTCTTGGGTTTCAGTTCAGTTCAGTTCAGTTGGTGAAGCTAAATTTTAAACACAACTGCCTATACGAATATTGCAACTTAAGCAAGACTCGTTTGCCTGCAGGATCTGATAAAAATTGATAAATGGCATTGGGCACAAGAAAAAGGACCTGCAGGAGGTTTACTTGAGTATAAATTCTAATAACTGGTACTTCTATTTTTCCTTTAAAAATATATATTTCCCCACAGATAAAATCCTTTTAAAATTCTAAAAGCAAAATTGCTCCTCACAATAATTTTGTATTATAGCAAAACTTTGGAAGCAACTTTAATATTCACAATAGAAAATCTGTTAAATAAATCATAGAATGTAATATGTCACTTAGCAGCTCAAATTGTCTGAGCATAATATTAACTGACAATTTAAGTTGAAAAATTACATACAAACTATAATTGCAGCCAAAAAAGAAAATATACATGGGGAAAAGCCTGGAAGTAAAAGTATGTTTTCTACTCCTCCATTTTCCAAATGCTTTTTAATGTTATATTATCTTAATTATGGAAAAAATAATGACATGATGTATAAGTAAAATTACAGCTCAGAAGGCAACTAGTGTTTGATCAAAGTCTTGGTACTCATCATGAGAGAAGCAGATCAACTGAAAATTTACTGTCTTTGTTCATCACTAGGTTTTCACATGCTTTTTCTCAATGCTTAATCAAGTTATTTTTCATTTGCTTTCAGGTAGCTTAGCTGAATCATCTTTCAGCAAGACCCTTTACAATAAGACTGAAATTTTATGCATTATTTTTAAATTCCATATTTAGTATAAAATTTCCTCATGTCTTAAAAAAAATGTCACTGCCAGTGATGGTGTGGAAGGCAGAGTTTTCGGTGCCCTATAAGAGTGCTGTGACTGTCAGAGCCAGTCCTTAGATTTTGAAGGTTTTATCAGAGCAGGTGGAAGCATGATGCAATGGTTTCACCTTTCATTTATTCTCATTGAGTAACTTAATTAAATATATTTTGCTGTCTATATAAATTTTACAAGCAAAAGGATTAATATTTAAGAAGCAATTACTCTGCACGACATGTTTTCACAAACTGTCTCTTCTAATTTATAAGATAAGGATTATTATGCCCATTTTACAATTGAGGAAGCTGAAGATAAGAGAGTTTAAGTAAACTTCCAAGAGTCCAACAACTAGCCAGTGACTGAATCAAGATTTAAACCCAAGGTTGTGCTCTGTCCCCTTCACCCTATGGCTTAGCTAGGCCCTTATCAAACATGAGTCAGAGCAGCAGTGAACAGCCAAGCCCATAGGGGAAAACAGTGTCAGAACAGAGTTGAAAATTGTGGGTCAAAGGAGACAATAATATGCCAACATGATATATTGGCTATATTTGTGGAATTAAAATGAGCAAATAATTAGCTTCATATTCTGCACAAGTAAGATTCTATAAAATTCTTAAATCACTACTTTCATGGTTTTATTTCCAGAGCATGCTTTCAATAATCATGGGATTTAAAATAATTAAAATATTGACTATAAGTAAATCATTTTCAGCAAGCTTCATTTATGGGATGAGGATGTCAAGTTTTATGAAATCAATCTGAATGACTTTGGCCTACAAAGCCAAAAACAAATGGAACAACAGCCAAAGAATACAGCAATGGAATCTGGCACTATGCCAGTACCCTTAGTTTGATGTTGGTACATTTGTCTGTACCTCTTTCTTGACCACATCTCCATCTTCACCGCCTAATTCACAGACTCTTGTAGGACGACTCAAGCAGCATGACTTTAAAGGGAGGCTATGGCTCTGCCTAATTCTCTTGGGGCAGTAGTCATGATGATAAGGAAGGCAATGATGGCTGATCATAAATCTAGATAATCAAGATCCTCAAGTTAATTATTTGGAAATAAATTAACTAAGTTATCTGGAACTACTGCCCATAACTGCTTGTAATAATTCCACCCTCGGTTTCTTATCCTGCAAACCTGGCCTCTATACATCCAGCTTCTCCAGCTGTGTTCCCCCGACAATCCTAGGGGCCAGGCGCACCACACTGCCTGTTCTGAGACCAGAGCCAAACCTGTTAGGATATCGGCTTCCCTAGGATTCCTCAAGAGATAGAACATCAGGAAACAAGCTTATAGGCAGGCAGAGCAACCAAGTGGAAGGGAAAGTCCACTGAAAATTTTGAAGCCTAATTTTTATGGTTCAGAGGAATCTGAAGTCAACTTTACATGTTTTTCAAAAATGTAAATTTTTTGAATTATTTTAATTCAAAGCCAGTCCTGTTTTTGTGATCATCTGCTATGTGCAAAATACTGGTTTCTATCCTTGTGCTCCATCGTGAAGGAATGCCCAGCAATGTGAATACTTTTCCTTCTTTGATTAAATTTCTTTGTTAGGTGAGCCAATGTTATTCTCTAAATTGCAGAAAGCAAAAAAAAGTTTTGCTTTAAATAAACAGAGCTACAGCAAAATAAAGTTACAGCAGTAATAACTATTAGAGAGAGGTTATTGACTAAGGATATTACCACTGAGTTCATAAAATATTCTTTGGATTGCTTCTATTAAATGTTGAGTTAATATAAAGTAACATTTATCACATGTTAACATACAGAGAGGGCTTTCCAGTTATCGCTAGTGGTAAAGAACTTGTTGGCTAACGCAGAAGACGTAAGATCCCCTGGGGTAGGGTATGGCAATCCACTCCAGTATTCTTGCCTGGAGAGTCCCATGAACAGAGGAGCCTGGCAGGCTACGGTCCATAGAGTTGCAAAGAGTCAGACACAATTAAAGCAACTTAGCACACACGCAAAACATACAGAGAATGATGACAAAATAAACATCTGAGTACCTTTCACTAAGATTAAAAATAAAACAACTGGAATTTTTGAAGCCCCTGAGGATGCTTCCAAAATTGCGTCCCTTCCCTGCTCCAGCCCCCCACCCAGAGATAACCACCCTCCTGTTTATTATTCCCTTGCTCTTCTTCATGAGTTAATCATATCCAAATGCTGAAACAATACATTGTTTACTTCTGAATGTTTGAAGACTTTATACAAATGGAAACATACCATATGAATTGTTCTGCAGCAGGCTTTTTTCACCAAACATGATCCCATGTGCTGATGTGAGTAGCTGTAGCTCATTTTGTCTGCTGTGTAGTATGCCATTATATGAAGATGCCACCATTTACTCATCCAGTCTACTGCCCATAGATATTAGTGTGATTTCCAGTTTTGTACTGACGATGCTGCCATAATACTTCTTGTGCATCTGCCCCTGTAAAAGTGAAAGTGAAGTCGCTCAGTCGTGTCCGACTCTTTGCGACCCCATGGACTGTAGCCTACCAGGCTCCTCCACCATGGAATTTTCTAGGCAAGAGTACTAGAGTGGGGTGCCATTTCCCTTCTGCCTCTGTACATATATACAAATATTTCTTAGGCTGTACACCTAAGAGAAATAGTTGGTTCAAAAGTATGCACAGCTTCTACTTCACCACGCAATGCCATCATTTTCCAAAGCGATTGTAGATGTGATTCCATTGCTTTAGAGTTTGGGAGTTTTCAGTTCAGTTCACTTGCTCAGTCATGTCCAACTCTTTGCAACCCCATGGACAGCATCACACCAGGCTTCCCTGTCCATCACTAACTCCCAGAGTTTACTCAAACTCATGTCCATTGAATCAGTGATGCCATCCAACCATCTCATCTTCTGTTGTCCCCTTCTCCTCCTGCCTTCAATCTTTCCCAGCACCAGGGTCTTTTCAAATGAGTCAGTTCTTCATATCAGGTGGCCAAAATATTGGAGTTTCAGCCTCAGCATCAGTCCTTCCAATGAATATTCAGGACTGATTTCCTTTAGGATGGACTGGGTGGATCTCCTTGCAGTCCAAGGGACTCTCAGGAGTCTTCTCCAACACCACAGTTCAAAAGCATCAGTTCTTCAGTGTTCAGTTTCCTTTATAATCCAACTCACATCCATACATGACTACTGGAAAAACCATAGCTTTGACTAGACAGACCTCTGTTGGCAAAGTAATATCTCTGCTTTTAATATGCTATCTAGGTTGGTCATAATTTTTTCTTCCAGGGAGCAAGCACCTTTTAATTTCATGGCTGCAATCATTCATATATCTGCAGTGATTTTGGAGCACACCTCCCTAGAAAAATAAGGTCTGTCACTGTTTCCATTGTTTCCCCATCTATTTGTGATGAAGTGATTAAACCAGACGACATGATTTTCATTTTCTGAATATTGAGCTTTAAGCCAACTTTTTCACTCTCCTCTTTCACTTTCATCAAGAGGCTTTTTAGTTCCTCTTCACTTTCTGCCATAAGTGTGGTGTTATCTGCATATTTGAGGTTATTGATATTTCTCCCAGCAGTCTTGATTCCAGCTTGTGCTTATTCCAGCCCAGTGTTTCTCATGATGTACTCTGCATATAAGTTAAATAAGCAGGGTGACAATATACAGCCTTGACATACTCCTTTCCTGATTTGGAACCAGTCTGTTGTTCCAAGTCCAGTTCTAACTGTTGTTTCCTGACCTGCATACAGATTTCTCAAGAGGCAGGTCAGGTAGTCTGGTATTCCCATCTCTTTAAGAATTTTCCACAGTTTGTTGGGGGTTTTAATTTTTATTTATCCACAGGATATTGTGCTTTCAATTTCCATTTTTCAGATTAGTAAGATCATGTATACTTCCCTAGTTCTTTTCTGTGAAATGCCTGTTCAATAATGTGGCCCATTTTTCTACTGAATTTTTGTCTTTTTCTTATTGATGTAGGAATTCTTTATAAAAGCCTCTATTTTCTTTAATTTAAAAACTTAATAGAAGATAGAACGATAACATAGAGAATGGCTGAAAACAAAATGAGAGAACTATAAGATAAAGTGAAAGAAATATCTCAAAATCCAGAGAGAAAGTATAAAGAGATGGAAATCATAAGAAAAAGGATCAGAGTTACAAGTGAATAATAAGAGTTCCACGAGAAGCAAAAGATATGGAGGAGAGAAACAGCAATAAGACTTCCTTTCCTGACAGTATAGTAGACCAAATACTGAGACCAATGCTCCTGCAACAATAATTTAAAATGCTTATAAATTATTAAAAGGGGCTTCCTTGGCTCAGTGGCAAAAGAATCTGCCTGCAATGCAGGAGCCACAGGAAATGCGGGTTCGATCCCTGGGTCAGGAGGATCCCCTGGATGAAGGCCTGGCAACCCACTCCAGTGTTCTTGCCTAGAAAATCCCATGGACCGAGGAGCCTGGTGGGCTACAGTCCACAGGTTCACAAACAGTCGGACACAACTGAAGTGACCTAGCACGCATGTACATACATAAACTATTTAAAACTTTCGTTAAGCCTCTATCAACATTTTGTCTGTTTATTGTGTACAAATAGCTTCTTCCAGTTTACTTGTATTTTCACTTTATGATATCTTTTCATAGACAAAAGTTCTTAATTTTAGTATGATCTCAATTAGCAATTTTCTGAACATTCTGAAATCCCTTCCTATCCCAAGTTCAAAAGGGTAGGCTCCGGTACAGGTAGTTTACGTACAGCCATAGGTCTGCCTTTCACAAGTAAATCTTTAATCACCTGAAGTTGATTTTTGTTTGTGGTGTGAACTAGGCACCTCTTTTTTTCTGTATGGAAAACCAATTGCTCAGCACCTTTCGTTGAATAGTTTTTCCTTTCCACAATGATCTAATAGTATACATTTATCATGTATTAGGTTCCCTCACATGCATGGATATGTTTCTGAATCTCTATTCTGTCCCACCAGTTGTTCTGTCTACCTCAGACAAACACCACACCTAAGCTTACCAACTTTAGCATTATAATGCATCTTGATTTCTGGACCAAAGTCACCCAACTTGTTCTTTTGTAATCAGGATTGTGTTTGCTATCCTTAGTTGTTTGCACTCCCATATAAATTTTTAGAATTAACTTGTCCAATCATTCCTACCCTACTTCCCCAAAAAACTCTTATGAATTTTGTATTGAAATGTTATGAAAGCTATTAATTAATTTGTGGTAAATTTCTGTCTTTATGTCACCAAGTCTTCCTATGAATATGATTCTCCAAATGATTCGCTGGTGGCTCAGATGGTAAAGAGTCTGCCTGCAATGCGGGAGACCCGGGTTCGATCCCTGGGTTGGGAAGATCTCCTGGAGAAGGAAATGGCAACCCACTCCAGTATTCTTGCCTGGAGAACCCCTCAGACAGAGGAGCATGGTAGGCTACAGTCCATGGAGTTGCAAAGAGTCGGACACGACTGAGCGACTTCAATATAGATAGAATTTACCTATAAATCATCAGAGCCTGGTATTTCCATTTTGAGGATATTTTTATTGATTCAATTTTTTCATGATTTAGAACTATTTATATTTTCTAGTTATTTCAAAGCAGTGTCAATAAGCCATAAGTTTGTAAGAATTTCTTTATATATTTGAGTAAAAATTTCCTATATATTTCAGTAAATTATATATCAAAGTTTTAAAATATCCTGCTATAAAGTTGTTTTTAATATCCTCTATCATCTTTCTAATTCATTCTGTACCTGAACTTTTGGTTTTTAACTGCCTGATATTTGAGTCTTTTCTATTTTTTTATTCTCATCAGAGATGTGTCCATTTCATTAGTCTTTTCAAAAATTAACCTTTCATTTCATTGATTCTTTAATATAATGCATCTTTTATTCCATTTATTTTTACTCGTGTTTATTGTCTTCCTTAAACTTTCTTTTAATATATTCTATTAATGTAGTTCTATCTGTTTCGCTTTAGCTGTAGCCCACTAGTTGCTCTATACAGATTTTCTTCTCATTCAATTCTAAATGAATCCTAATTTCTATCATGTTTTATTCTATGACCCATAAGTTCTTTGGAACTATATTTTTATAATATTTTTAATTTTAATTTTCAAAATTTAATATTTAATATTTTTATTTCCATATGTAGAGTCATTCTAGCTATTTTTAAAATTATTTCTACCACTGTTGCACTAGAGCCAAATAATGTGGCCAACACAAAGTCTCTTCTCAAAGGCTCTTTAGGTTACAAGGGTATCCTATCTTATCTGAATGATTCACATAATTTTCTATTTCTTCTATATTTTTCACTAAAGAATTTTATCAAATGTAATATGTTAATGGATCAGGTAAAAAGAAATGAGGATTAGATATTAAAGTATCATTGGGAAATTGATCTGATAATTTAAAGGCAGGAGTAAAGGCAAAGAATTTCTACTTTTGTTTCCATAATTTTACTCTCATCATTATTCTCTTATCCATAAAGTAATAAGACTTCCTGTGAATTAATAAGCTGACAATAATATTAGGTTCATAGACAAAAACCCATATGTTAATTTTTATGACTCTATTAAGCATGACTGTCATTTGTTCCCATGAGCACATTTCTCCCAAAGGAACATATACTTTAAAAGAATGAAAACAGAATAATAATTAATCAAATTGGACCATATAAATATATACCTACTAGTTCAAAGGAAAAAAACAACATGACATCTGGAGCTAGTAGAAGATGAGGTTATACATACATCTCGAGAACACAGAAGACTTTGGTGGGCAGAAGGCAGAACAACAGCTGTTGTAACCCATGCCACTCCCAGCTCGACCATATGAGATGACAGAGTGCTCCTGGGGCGGAGGCACATAGCAACTCTGCCTCTTTCAGCTCAGCTGGCATTCAGCAATCCATTTCCCCACAGATTCACTTTGTAGTACCTAACAGAAGGCACTTTTCCTTGAAGTCTGGAAACTAAAGCTCTCAGTGCCATTGAAGCTTGACATTTTTCTAGAAGGAATACTAAATACATTAGCAGCAAAATGCAGTGGGCGCTGATAGGAAGAGAAAAGCCAGGAGTCTCTTCTAGCCATGGTTCTCTGATTTATTTGGTTTCACTTGGCCATGGAGCCTCCCTGTGCTGGCTGCCGCACAACCTAAGCATATTGAAGCCATTTCTAGCCCACATAAAAGGAAAATACTTTGTGAGTATAATAAATGCAAGAGACTGAGCTTACAAAGGTGAATGCATTCTGACTCTCACTCTTGAGCAGCTCAGTATTCACTGGGCCAGAGAGGCATAAATATAAATAGTGTGCTAAGTATTGCAGTTATTACGGTTATGTTTCTGAAGGGCCTCCCTCAAATACACATAATTCTTTATTCATACCTTCCTTCTTTCTCTTTCCACACCTTCCAGTGCCCCTCACCTCTCTGACTGCTTTGTGACCCTTGGCAGACCTGTCTTCTTGCCCTTTCCTAGTTCCAATACGCTAGCTAGGTTTTGTTTCTCTGAAAACCTAAAGAGTCTCATTAAAATCCACAGTTCATGGTTATATAAATGATGTCTGGATCTAAACTTTCGTCTCCTCTGCCACCTCTTTTTTTTCAACTCCTCTTTATCTAACATCAGAAACACTGGGAGAGTTTCAGAACCAGTCTCTTAGCCTCCAGGTATAAACCATCCCAAACAGTCAACCACACCACTAACATGAGGCATCTTTCCAAAGAAGCAGATCCCAACCTCTCTGGCACCAGGGATTGGTTTCTTGGAAGACAATTTCTCCAAGAACTCGGAAGGTGGGGATGGTTTGGGGATGATCCAAGTGCATTACATTTACTGTACACTTTATTTCTAATCTAATGTCACTGCTGATCTGACAGGAGTTCAGGTCTGCAGCCTAGAGGTTGGGGACCCTTGTTCTAAAGTACAACCTAATTATATCACTCTCTTGCTTAAATTCTTCTAGTGGTTCCTCTAACTTCAGAAGACATATAAGACCCTTTATCTCTGAACCCTGCTTATCTAATGAGTTCACTACCTGTCATCCTCTACCCACTGGATGCTGGAATCCAACCACATTCAGCTACCCTATTCTCTCACATTCTGTCTGGATACTATTCACCTTATCAATTGTTTGCTCATTGGAGACTTAATCCAGTCTCTTACTGGACCCTTTAACCATCACCACTTAAACCAAGTCATGGCCACATTGGTTTTATTAAACATATATTAAAACCATTTATGCTGATAAATCACAGTCCTGAGTCAATAAATCCGTCACCAATCCACCAGTTGCCCAATTCAACGAATGAACAATACAGTGATAGCCATTTTGCCAAATATTAATCCATTTGCAAACTGACCTTTTTGGTGAATTTATCAAATTTAGTTATGCACTAAAAACACAGTTCTGTGGATTAGCAGGGACCAAAAGGCTTCAGGGAACCCGGATTTGGGGCCTTCAGTCTCTCAGTCTTTGCAATCATTGTCCCTCGGTCTCTCTGCCTCTCTGCCGTACCGTCTGTGTTCCAGACACCCTCTGTCTCCAGGCTCCCTGTTCTCTGGTCTTCCTCCCCTTTCTCCACCCCAGCCATGCCCTACTGCTCTCTGCGTTCTTTGTTTCCTTTTCTCTCTGCCCTTAGGTTTCCCTGTCTCTAGGATCAGCAAGTTCGACTGCATTACACTGATTCTGCTCTTCATTTTAACCCCAGCAGAGGGTCCCACCTGTTTTATCCAGATCCCTCCTGTTTCAATAACAGGACAAGAGCAGAGACAAATAAACATTTTGTTATAAGGACAAAACTGTTGTTGTTCAGTTGCTACATCATATCCAACCCTTTGCAACCCCATGAACTGCAGCACACCAGGCTTCCCAGTCCTTCACTGTCTCCTAGAGTTCGCTCAAACTCATGTCCATTGAGTCAGTGATACCATCCAATCATCTCATCCTCTGTCTCCCCCTTCTCCTCTTGCCCTCAGTCTTTCCCAGCATCAGGGTCTTTTCCGAAGGGCAAAATAAAACTGTCAAAACAACAGAAACTTCAAAAAGATACTAAAAATTCCCACCAAAATCAATGACTGTATTCTTATGAATAATTGAAAGAAACAAATTTTTGTTAATTGATAAAGTTGCCAAAGCTGTCAAAGTAGTCAATGTGAAACTTGCCACAAGAATTTCAGTGATGCTAAAATGTTAGCAAAACAGCAAATGACTCTAAAAAGGACTTGAAAAAAAATCATTATAAACAGAAAGGTTCTCAAGTGAAATGCTAGATTTTTGCTATATCTATTAGAAGAATATATTCATACACAGATTCAAAAAGATACATCTATGAATATATTCATAAGAATATGTTTATAAAGAGACTAAACCTCCCTAGGAAACTTACTTAGCTTTTAAAAAAAAATCAAACAGATCTTAAAATACTGTTGAAAAGAACATATAAGAAGAATATAATTGAATGTACTTTTAAAATATCATTTAAAAATATCCATAAGAAAATATATTCATATTAACTTATACTTAAAACAATGCTCGTTAAAATAAGTCTTTTTCAAATCTGTGATTAAGTGGGCAAATTATTCATTTAGTAAAGTAATCCTTCAATAAACTGGCAAATGGGCTAATTTTGTATATCAGCCATTCAGTAACCAAAACTTTTATCAAATGGGCCCTTAGCATATTGACTTGCTTCCTTTCTGTACTCATAAGTCTCCTTATGATGCATTGTAATGATTGTGTCTCACCCAACTCCCTCAGGACACCTTATTCACTTTGTATTCCCAGAACTTGGCAGAATATGTTTCATCTTATGAAGACTAAAATGTTGACAAATGAGTAAACAAATGAATTAATAAATGACTTTTACTCTGCCTTAACCTGAAGTTTTCTTCCTGCAGGCTAAATACCAAGGTAATCTGAATTTAAATGGGTAAGCCTAATGAGAAAAAAAAATTTTGCACATTTTACATTTTATGTCCATGTTTGTAGATGCACAACCTCATAAATAATTTGCTTACAAATCATAGGAATAATATCAAACTTTAAGCATCTAGTCAAATATGGAACTTGAAATAAAATCGTATTGTGTTGACTATTGCTTGGGGTAAAAATAATAGCTTTATTGGACAATCAAAATTTGTATGCAAAATATTTTGTTATACTTGAATTTGCCTTGTAGTTTTATGAATAACTCACATTCTCCACAAGGATTTGGGCAAAATGCTCCATATAGATGTAGAAAAGAGTGCACATATGTGCTATTCATTGTTGCAGACATGTTTAAGTGTTGCTTTGTATCCACCATATTGATTCATGGTTCCGGAGAACCATGAAGCCACAACTGCTCCAACAGAGCTTAAATATACTGCCTTTCCAGGACACACCAAGGCTAGATTTCCTTCAGACTAACAACTTCAAATTCCTGCTGGGTACCTACTGCTGCATATCCCTCATGTTTGAAACTGATTTTGTAGTTGTGCCCCATACTCATCATTCCTCCTTAGAGGTCTACTTCAGTAAACTATACTAACCTTCTCTTATTTCTCCCCCAACCCCCTTGTAAGTAGATTCACAGAGAATAGACAAAAAGGGTCAAAGAGAGATGAACTGTCCACTCTGTTAGCAGTGGCAGTGTGTGCCCATATGCTAAGTCACTTCAGTCGTGTCCAACTCTGTGCAACCCTGTGGGCTGTAGCCCACCAGGCTCCTCTGTCCATGGAATTCTCCAGGCAAGAGCAGTGGAGCAGGTTGCCATTCCCTTCTCCAGGGGATCTTCCCGACCCAGGGATCAAACCCATGTCTCCTACAGCTCCTGCACTGCAGGCGGATCCTTTACTGCTGAGCCTCCTGGGAAGCCCCATAGTGGCAGAGTAACCCCCAACGTACAAGGCTTCTTTGTATGAAGCATGATTAGGCCTGATACCCAAAGGATAACATCGTGTTTCTTCCTCCAGCTTTGAAGACAACTTGGCATGGGACTGGCACCTCACTAACCCACTTAGTCTCAGACAGTGGACACTCCCTCCCCAACCTGGGGCTTATAGAAGGCTGCTTATACCAGGCCTGAACAAGGCAAGTGCAGAAGGATAGGGAAAAGATTGTGCCACACATAAACAGTGATCTTCAAACCAGCAAAAGGTAGACAGGGCCTCTGGCAGTCAGGATCTCATCTATCTCATCAATCAGATCAGTCACTCCTCACCTGAACTCAGGATACTATGTCTGTCAGGGAGAAAATCTATAACTGAACAAGCAGCCTCTCCCTTCCTAGCCAAGGCAACAAAAGTCCCCTCTTTGGAAGCCTGAAGTATAGGGAAATAAGGACCCCTGCTGTAACACCCTCTACCATTTCCCCAGTCATTCAAGCCAAGTTCTTGAGCATAAATCTAAACTATACCCTTTTTTCACTTCCTCGCCATCCCCTATATTTTATCAGTCACCAAGTCCTAAAGTTTTATCTCCTAGATATTTCTCCATACATCCTTTTCCCTCCATCTCTCCCTCCTGATTCCTACATCGTGCCCTCATCATCCTTTGCGAGCACTGCAGTAACAATGCCCTAATTCTTCTTTCTGATTTAAGTCTGGTTCTGTCTTTAATGTAATCTCCACTCTTCAGCCAGAGTGATCATTCGGAAACAGCTCTGTCATGTCACCCTCTACCAGCTTCCCATTAACTAAAGGGCAAAAGCCAAGCTCCTTAAATGGGCTACAAAAGCTCTTCATAACCTACTACCTTTCCAGAATTACTTGCCCCATCTTCACTGTCCCACACTCATCCTACTGATAGTAAAACTGGTATGGTTTCTGGCAGTCAGCATGTAGTTGTAAATCTCCATCCTTTGTTCATGTGACTTCTTCTGTCTGAAATGCCCTTGACTTCATGTCTCACTGGGTTAACTCTGATTCAATCTTGAATATTCTGTTTAATGCATTTCTCCTCCAGCAAGGCTTCCCTGACCTCAATTCTTGCTCCCTGTCCTCATCCCTCAGGCTGGGAAAATTATTCCTCTTCTACACTCACTCTGTGAATGGCTCTGGCACTGAGTTTACTACCCTGTGTTGATTTTTTTTTTTCATGTCAGTCTTCCTATTGGGTAGGGCCACATGCCCAGCAACTAGAGATTACTAGCACTCAAAATAAGTTTGTTGACTATGTATTTTCTATTCCTTCAAATCATTCATTCATCCTTTAACTTATCCATTAATTCAGTTATCACTTACTGATGAATTTCATGAGTATGTCCCATCTCACTCACCCACTTTCATTTTGCTGAGTAATATCCTGACTTCCCAGATGTGTTTAGCCTGCGTGGAAACCAATCATTTTCCCTCTTCTCTGCACATTCCAAAGCATGTGAAGAACATTTGTTAACTATTTCCAAATTGTCATTTGTTTTTAAATTACCCATTTGAATCATTTTTATATGCTTCTTGTTCTAGTGACAGAACTGACTGATTACTCTGCGTCCTTTAATGGGTATAGACTGCCATAAGTGATGCAGTATAACAGCCTGCTATTCTGTATCTGAGACTGTGCTCCCTCCTTTCTGGCTTCCACCTGCAAGAAATTCAAATCTCAGTATAGTCATTAGAATTTAATACATGTTGATAAACAACAACAGGAAGTAACATCAGTTTATTACAGCAGGTCTTTGAAGCCACTCAGACTGCCTTTTCTTGTTTCGAAGTCTGGCTTTAGATGAATGGGCACTGATTTTTTTTTTTTATTCAGGTTCATAGAGAGTAAAGTTTAAGAGCTTTCATATAAATCTTATATTTTCCAAATAAAATCTCAGAAAAGAACGGGGAAACTTAGGGTATGGGTGGTGGCCAGTCTGTGGAAGTCAAAGGCAGGGCAAACCAGCTTGTCCAAAAGCACTGGGCTTGGGAGCTGGAGAGTTAATGAAAATGACAGGCTCTCAGGAGCTTCTTCCTCATCCTCTCGATGAGGAGAAAGAATGGCCAAGAGTGACTGAGAGTAGGGAGGAGCCAGGAAGGCATGGCCATGAAAAGATGAGGAACAAAGGCCCCTATTCAGCTATGATCCTCCCACAACAAAGAACCCACTCCTAGAGGAAAAAAATTGTATAAACTATGTCATGAAGAAAACTTTTAAATAATAATGACAGTAAGCTAATTGGTTAATTTTTACTCCAGTTACCAGATTAATGTGTGTGTGTGTTAGTCACTCAATTGTGTCTGACTCTTTGCCGCTCCATGCACTGTAGCAAACCAGGCTCCTCTGGCCATGAAATTCTCCAGGCAAGAATACTTGGGTGGGTTGCCATTTCCTTCTCCAGGGGATCTTCCTAACCCAGGGATCAAACCCAGGTCTCGTGCATTGCAGGCAGATTGTTTACTATCTGAGCCACCAAAGAAGATTAATATGTAATCTTCCTTAAAAACTTTTGGAAATATGCTGTGTGTGCTCTCACCTTTCTGTAGGGAATCAAAATATCTTAACAACCAGCCCAGAATGAACATGCCACCAGAATGTATGCCTGCTGTTAACACCAGTAAAGCCATCCATCCTGGAGCATGAAGCTGAATAGAAGCCCCAAATATACATACAATTATACAAATAACAGATATCTCTTTCCTCCTCTGCAAAGTTCCACATTGAATTCTAGTTCTTTTTCAAGCAAGGAGAGTGACTTGTCATGAAAATTTGAAAGGAAAATCTGAAGTCTGTCTCTCTGTTCCCAGGTCCTGAAAACCAGCCACTCTCCCACCAAACTCAGTCCTGTTCCCTAAAATCCAAAGATCCCTTCTCAAAACAGAAACTGGAGAAGATCCCCATGGCTCCTTGGTCTCCTGCCTTCCCAGAATCCCTGCCTTCCTGCCTATACTTTTCATGTCTCTCTCCCACCAGCCAGCACCTCCAGCAATTTTTCACTTCTTTTCTGCCTTCTCCTTCAGACCTAGTTTCAAATACAACCCTCAACTAAGAAGCTTTTTACTTTATTCACTCCTTTGCCATTCTGTCTTTTAGGAATTCTTTGGAGAAGAACAGCAATCTGGGATGTTCTGATGCCCATGTCATAAAAGCTGCAGCTCCCCATACCATTTTTAAATGGGAACATTTGTTAAATACTTCAAGTCAGTCATTCTCCACCCATCTCATTTAACCATAACAGTGTAGTTACACATTATATCCACTTTTCAAGGAACTAGGATTAGAATAAGGAAGTTGTAGAGCACACATAGCTAGTAAGCCATGAAACCAGATTTTGAACTAGGAGAAAGTGACTCCAATCTGTTTTGTTTTTTTAATCACTGAAAAATTTTACAGATAGTAATAAAACTATCCAAACTTTTGGAGTCTGGCCTTGATCTGACTGACATTTTTATAAACTTGCTTAAATGTTTACCATACAAGAAAAGAAGGCTGGGTCACCACCGGACATCTCCACATTTCTAACAAATCTCAAGTCAACAGAGCACTAAGCAACCCTATGCTTAAGAATGTTAACCAGAATAAATTCTGTCTATTACTACTGAGGGAAAGTAAAACATTAAGTTGATAGTTTCCTGATATATGTTGCCATTTATTTGAAGTAATGCTCTGTTAGGTATTAGGGGCTATAGAAAGATCAGTGATGATCAGCTGGGTGTTGGCAAAGGAAACAAACCCAAAGCATTATCTAAACAACTGAGGGCACTGTTTTCTTTCTTCAGACTTAGAAAAAAAGAAAAAGTATTGACAGCTAGACATACACCCCAAGTAAAGATGGGAGACCTGTTTCTGCTCATGGTTGGGCGTGTGTATGTGTTGGGATGTAGTGGTCACGTGCTGGGGTCCGACTGCACTCAGGCAGGTTTGGAGGGCCCCTCTCGATCTCTCTGCCTTGGGAAGGCTTGTATAGAGACTTATTCTTTAGGGCTGCACTGACTAACTGTGAATTTCATATAAAACTGTATTATTTTCAACCTCAGAAATATTTACCAAAAATCAGGGACCACGACCTCCTGGACAAAAGGAAAACTGTCACAGCACTGAAAGCAGGAGAGGACCGGGCCATTCTCCTGGGACTGGCCATGATGGTGTGCTCCATCATGATGTACTTTCTGCTGGGAATCACACTCCTGCGCTCATACATGCAGAGGTAACACCCCTGGGGGCTGGGGATGCTGTCTTTTGTCTTCCTTCTCTAACCTCCCACACAGCTTAGCAATTTCAAGGTCCTCTTTCTTACCTTCTTTACTTTGAAGCACTTAGAGCAGTGCCTGGCACTTACTACTGTCAATGATGTTATCTAATAATAACAATAAAAATAGCTCTATGTGTAAACCACCTACTATGTGCCAGGGACTTGCTGTACATTACTTTTTAAATTTTCACAACTGTTCTATAAGGTAAATATATATATATACTCATAAAATTAGCAAAATTGAGGTTCAAGAAAGATCTAATATGCTACGTCATTATTGTTCAGTCACCAAGTCATGTCCAGTTCTTGCAACCCCATGGACTGGAGCCTGCCAGGTTCCTCTGTCCCTGGGATTTCTCAGGCTAGAATACTGAAGTGGATGGTCATTTCCTTCTCCAGAGGCTATTCCTGACCCAGAAATCAAACGAATTCTTTACTAGTGAGCCAGCTTTAGTATTTGGCAGGAAGATCCAAGATTCAAACCTACATCCTGTTAATTTCAGAATCCCTGTTCTTGCCTCTTAATACCTCTGTCCATTCTCCACCCGCGTTCCTTTTCCTCCACAGCCCTCTCTTCCATCACCCCCACACACTAGCAGTTCTCAGCTGCACATTTCAACTTCCTAAGAATCTTTTAAAAATATTGACACCCAGGCCCCCAACCACCATCATTCCATAATGTCAGATTTAATTGGTCTGGAGTGGGACCCAGTCACCAGTAACTTTTAAAGTTCCCCAGGTGATTCTAACAGGCTGAAAAACACTGCTATGCACTTTTAAAAAAATTAATTATCAGTTTTAATTGGGTATAATTGCTTTACAATATTGTGTTGGTTTCTGCCATATATCAACATGAATCAGCCATAGGTATCGTATGTCCCCTCCCTCTAAAATCTCCCTCTCACCTCCTACCTCATCCCACCCCTCTACATTATCGCAAGGAGCTCAAATCTGGTATTCTTTACACTTTCTAAATTAACAGATTTCGAACTTTTCTTATTTAAGTATTTGCCCTGGGTTTACCAAATAGATACAGAGACAAACACTGAGTTGGCTAGTGTGTTCCCCCTTAGTAACCCAAGAAACGCCCCAGTGTTTCTAGCTGTTGTCCATATTGACACTCTGAGCATGGGAAAGTCCAGCATTGCTTTAACTAATCAAGAAAGTCTCATGACGCTTCAGTTTAAAAAAATGAGGCCCTTTCAAATGAAAAACTGAGGTTTCAGTCCAAAAGAGAATCAAACCATTTTGTGGCATTCATTTCCCCACTTAAACTAATACTTTCATTTTAGAAGCAAAATCGAGTTGAAACACAGTAATTTTCTAAAATTAAGGCCTCATCGTTCCCATTTATGGCTCCTCTGCTCTGTTTCGCTGATGCTTTCAGCTCTACCCCTTCTCAGTGAAAGCATGGATGCCTCAGGCCGCAGAGCGCACTGATTCCAAAACCGTTTCCCAACACTCACAAATGCTTAGCACCATCTAAGACTTTTTTTTCTTCCTTGTATAAGCAAAATGTGACCACTCAAGTCCCCAGAAAATTTGCCACACCAGAGGGAGTCAGGGCTTGAATCCTGGCTCTGTACAAAATTGGACATGAAAAGGGGCCCCTATTAACACACGTCCAGCAAAAAGAAGAGCTATTAATCTGTGAAGAAATGTGCTATTTTCTAATCACTGTGGTAATCAGTTTATATCCAGAAGTGAAACATCAATTCTGGGTACATTACTTCCTAATCACAAATATTACTCTTGATCATAAAATTATAAATAGTTTGGAATGAAAAGCTGACCAATGGGCAGCTCAAGGGGTTTTCTTTGTTTAATCTTTCTAACTGAGAGGTCTCAGGACATGGATAGGAATCCATTAATCTCATACAATAGCCTCTTTTCCACCGTGGGGAAACAGTGCAGTACCACTCAGTGAGCCTGGGTGTTAGAGAAATACAGGACTGGGTGAAGTCACAATTTCCAACACCTACTAGCTATGTGTCTTTGCATGCATTTGACTTCTCTGACCATCAATTCACTCACATTTAAATGAATTTCATATCTAACATATAAGACAAAAAAGACAATGTATGTAAAGCATCAATTAGGATGAAAGGGGTACAATTACTGATGGCTCTTGGTATAATCAAAAGGTGAAGTTATCTTCTCTCCATTTTTAGGAAGGCCTTAAAGAAATGCATCATTGTCCTTTCACCTATCACAACAGACCTTAAGCCCCTCCACTCTTTCATCATCTCTCTTCCCCTTCTCCCTTTCATCTTCTCTGCCTACTTTGTAGGCAGACATTGTGAGGCGAGCACCAAGGCATGACAGGAAGCAGGTTACAATGTAGAAATGCAGGGTGGGTACAGGCTCTGATGTAAAAAGATGCTGCCTTACCCTTACTGCTGAATTTTATAAGGAAAAAAAAATCTAATTTAAATCAAGCATTGGAAAAGATGATACTATATTTGGTAGGAATCATTGGAAAAGTTCTCAGATGCCAGGCAAAGTTTATCTATGTTTATATTGTAGTTAGCTTGTGGCTCAGCTGGTAAAGAATCCACTTGCAATGTGGGAGACCTGGGTTCAATCTCTGGGTTGGGGAAGATCCTCTGGAGAACAGAAAGGCTACCCACTCCAGATTCTGACCTGGACAGGTCTATGGACTGTATAGTCCATCGGGTCACAAAAAGTTGGACATGACCGAGCAACTTTCACTTTGACAAAGCTGCTCTATGCAAAGGCATACACGTTACAAGTAGGTTGTATTGTAGATCTGGAAGATTCTTCAGGTCAAGGAACTGACAGTTTCTGTGCCCTTGGCATCTGTGCTTACTCTTCTCCTCTCTGTGTAGTGTATGGACCGAGGAGGCTCAGTGCACCTTGCTGAATGCGTCCATCACAGAAACATTTAACTGCTCCTTCAGTTGTGGTCCGGACTGCTGGAAACTCTCTCAGTATCCCTGCCTACAGGTGTATGTTAACCTGACTTCTTCTGGTGAAAAGCTCCTCCTCTACCACACAGAAGAGACAATAAAAATCAATCAGAAGGTAGGAGCCTGGCACACACTGCATCTCATTCGCCCTCATGTAGCTCCACACCAGTTCATCTCTCTCTCTCTGTAGTTCCTCTGTGCCAGCATTCCAAAGCAAACATGCCACTACACAGTGGACCCTGCCTCGTCCAGTCACAGAGTTCACTGTCCTACTTGACTCTTGTTTGAGAAACATTTATTTTCTGTGCAAGTCATGGTCAAACCAGTCCCCATTTTGAGGCAGTGAAGATTTAGCCTCTACTTCCATTTAGAAGGGTAAACATCATATCCTTGTTGATACACAAATGGATTAAATTTTTCAAAGCAAATGTGCAGCTTAATCAGTTATATAAGCCAAAAAAAAAAAAACCCCAACAGGTATTTCTCATATACCTGGGAACCATGGGGTTAAACTGTATTTTGCTTTTCGAAGGTCATTGTCAATTAGTTCTATGGTCTTGGAGATGTAACTTAACCTCTCTGAGCCCCAGTATCTTCTTCTCTAAAAGATAATAACAATGACCATCTTGCAAGGTCATTGTGAGAATGAGAACAGAGTACAGAGAGTGCCCAGCAAAGCACAGGCAAGACCTTCAACCCATGGTCACAGTTTGTGTGCCTGTGCCTATTTCTTCATATATGTTAGGTTCATCGAGGCTGAATTTTCCAGCACTAATACATTCAAGTGCACCTGTTAAATGTTTAGTATCTCTGTATTAAAGCTGCAAATAAAATTTACATTTAAAAGGTCTGGGATAACCAGTAAAGTGTCAGCAGAATCAACCTGCCATTATCAATTTTAAGTTAAATACATTGTGTTTTCTATTTATGCCAGCAATTTAGATGGCCAGAGTACTTTTATATGCCAAGAAAACCTGATGCCATTCTCTAATAGGACAATTGGCCCTGTTCACCAGGATGCAACTCTCACAACTCTAGTCTTTCTTGTAAAAACTCTACAATTATCAGCCGTTAAATACCGATTATATGTACTGAAAAAACTCAGTAGCTGTGGAGCACGATACTAGAATACAGGATTTGCTTTCTGATATATTAACACAAATAAGGAAACCCTTGCCTTTTGGTTACATTAACTTACAAAAATTCTTGCAAATATCTCTGAAGACACAAGGTCAAGGTCGGCTCTGATTACCTTTCATTTGTGGAAAAGAACACAAACAAATGTATATTTGTAGAATAGGATTAAGACTGGTATTGTCTGTGTTCAAAAACTCAATAGCTGTGGAGCATGATACTGACCTGTAATTATGAATGCTTATAAAACTCTCAAATCCTAAAAAATTGAAAATTGGCCAAAACTGAATAGACGTGAAAAACTGAGATATATTTCCATTTTCTTGTCTTGATGTTTTATTAGTACAGCCCTGTGAATGCAATATGTAAGCTATAAACTGGGAGTGAAACTACCGTAGGAAGTCTCTGCTAAAATTTTAGAACCAGTATTTTGTCTGCTTTTAGCATGATACTAGGTCATTGTTTAGTTTATTTACCTTGTTTTTAGCTGTGAGACATGCAAGAAATGAAAAAGTGGAGTTTAAGCACCTATAGAGATCCTCTATGTAATTACTATGAAAGCAAAGAAATAAAACATGTCCTGCACTGCAGGAAATCAGGACCTTGCAGTTCTGATGACAATGCCATCAAGTACCTTTTCATTCATTTATTGGCATTTTGAATATCTTTTTTTGTATAATGTCTGTTTAAGCCCCTTATTTTCTATTGAACTGATTCCATTGGATTGTTTCTTCTTAGTATTCATTATAGGAATTCTTTAAATCTAGATGCAAATCTTCCTTGATTGTTGTGTTGCAAATATCTTCTCTGGATATGAAATGTCATCTTTTCACTCTCTTAATGATGTATTTGAATGAAAGAAGTTTCTAATTTTAGTGCAACCAAATCTTGTCCTTGTCAATATTTATTTTTCTTTTCTTTTTCCTTTCTTTCTTCTTTCTCTTCCTCTTTCCTTTTCTTTCTTTTTTTCAATTGTTTGACTGACCTGCTGTCTGTTTAAAACTCTTTACCTATCCAGAAGTCATGAAGCCATTCTCCCAAATTATCTTCTAGAAATGTTATTTTTTTTCTTTCACGTTTTGAGTACAATCTGCCTGGAATTGATTTTCATGCAAGAGTCAAGTTTCTAGATTTTCTTTTTATTCATATGGACAATCATTTGCCCAAGTCCATTTATGAAAAGACCACCCTTTCCTCACTGGATTATTTTTATGATTCCATTTTCCCCTCTATTTTCTTGGAAGTCATCTGTTCTGTTACTGTTCTTTTAGTGTTTAACTAGTCATTACAACTTGAAATCTTGACTAATCAAGGTTATTAAAACATTTTACCTTCATTTATTCTCTTTTCAAGTTACATATTATCATTTTTATTCTATATGTACCTTAAGACCATGTAGATATTATATTGCTTTTGTATATGCTGCTGCTGCTAAGTTGCTTCAGTCGTGTCCGACTCTGTGCGACCCCATAGACGGCAGCCCACCAGGCTCCCCCATCCCTGGGATTCTCCAGGCAAGAACACTGGAGTGGGTTGCCATTTCCTTCTCCAATGCACGAAAGTGAAAAGTGAAGGTGAAGTTGCTCAGTCGTGTCCCACTGTTCGCAACCCCATGGTCTGTAGCCTACGAGGCTCCTCCATCCATGGGATTTTCCAGGCAAGAGTACTGGAGTGGGTTGCCATTGCCTCTCCGGCTTTTGTATGTCATAGTTATCTATTTAGATGCATCCCTATCATTTTCCATTTCCTTATTCTTCATTCCTTCTTTTATCTTTGGTCTTCTATCTGGATTATTTTTTTCTACTTCCTGAAGAACATTCTTTAATATTTAGTACAATATCTTCTCTAAAGAAATCTCTGAAAGTATTCATTTGTCTGAAAATATTTTCTTTGCATTCTCAAAAGTATCTATTCATTGAGTATATAACTCTAAGTTGGCTGTTTTTTTGTTTCTGTACATTGAAAACATTCCTTTGTCTTCTGGTAAGAATTATAACCATTTGGAAATCAGCTCTCAGTCTAATTGCTACTTCTTTGAAGGTAATCTTGGTCTGCTTTAAAGATTATTTTCTTTAATTCTTCACAGTTGAACTACTATTATGTGCCAAAGTGAACATTTATTTCCATCTTGCCTGCTTAGTGTTCCAAGGGCCTGCTGTTCCTGCTGTTCCTTGATGTTCTTTGACAATTTTAGGGGGTCTTCAGTCATTATCTCATCAATATTTCCTCTGCTCTCATTCTTTCCTGCTTCTCCTTTTTAGACTCCAATGGACCATGTTAGGCATTCTCATTGTATCCCCTGTATAGCTCCCTGTCTCTTTAGTATTTTTCCCTCCTTTTGTCTCTCTGTGCTTCTTTCTAGATATTGACCTATCTTCTGATTTGCAATTCTTTCCTCAGCTCTGACAAATCTATCATTAAATCCATAATCCATTGAGCTCTTAATTTCTCTTATCGTATTTTTCATTTCTAGAATACCCGTTTCAATCTTATTTTATACTTTCTAGTTTTCTGCAATATTCTGATTTTTGTCTTTTAAATTCAACATAAAAAATAAAATTGTAGTTATTTTAAAGCTTATTTTGATGACTTCAAGAAATCTGAAGACCCTATTGGCCTCTTCTATTTTTTGTTTCTTGATTGTTTTCATGCTATATTGTAATGTCTGGCTATTTTTTTTATTAGATGTCAGACATCATATCTGAAAAAAATATTTATAAAAACAATTTTAAGCCTAGTTTGATGTCATGACGTCATCTTTTCCAAAACTTATTTCCATTTGCTTTTGCAAGGCCCCTAGCTACAAATCATGATCACCTCATTCTGACTGCTGCTAAGTCACTTCAGTCGTGTCCAACTCTGTGCAGCCCCAGAGACGGCAGCCCACCAGGCTCCCCCGTCCCTGGGATTCTCCATGCAAGAATACTGGAGTGGGTTGCCATAATCTTCTCCAATGCATGAAACTGAAAAGTGAAAGTGAAGTCGCTCAGTCATGTCCGACTCTTAGCGACCCCATGGACTGCAGCCTTCTAGGCTCCTCCATCCATGGGATTTTCCAGGCAAGAGTACTGGAGTGGGGTGCCACTGCCTTCTCCTCATTCTGACTACATAAACTGAAATATTCAAGTTTGAGCTGAAGTCCCTGTGAGGACCTATCTTCTTCAGGTTGACCATCACTCCTAGGATGCAGCCTTGAACTGTCCCAACCCAAAGTGAATATGGGCCCACATTTGATAGGCTGTAATGATAATTCCTACCCCTAGCTCTAGAAGGCTATCAAAATCTATCCAGCCTTCTGGGATCTCAGCCCCTTGTAGAATCAACAGACACTCCAAGGGGAAAGGTAACACCAAACAGTAGGCTCACCTTCTTGGCCCAGTGATTCTTCACTCTCTGGTTAGCTGTCCTCTGCCTTTAATTAGAAGTATAAGACATACATTGAAAATACACTTATTGCCATGTCAAAAGGTCACTAAACCATGATCTTAAAGTAGCATGAAAAAACATACAGAATATTCCTGAGGAGAAAATTAAAATATTCTCCATCTTCACCTCTCCTTCCTATTACTATTCCCCAAGCTCACCAAAAATAGTAACCTTTCCTATAGTTACCAAGGAATGGGTATGGTTTTACTGATACATGAGAAACACTACTGAAAATGTTTGATTTGAGACAATAGGAGGCAAAGAGATATCAGTCAAGCTTTCTGCTTCTTTATAGAATGAGATTCAAAAGGATTTTATTTTTAAATTTTTACACCTTCTCATATATTCTTTTTCTTTAGCTTTTAAACCCAGTGAACAACCTCTTGTCACTAATAAAACTGAAGCAGCTTAAGCTGATAAGCTGGCATGCTCTGGTGGAGCAACTGACTGACTAACAATCTCTGGGAGCTGCAAGTAGGTTCAAGGGCCGCTGCCTCTCCTGGCAACAAGGCTGTCACTGGGCTCATAAACAGTGGCTGAGTGTTGATTCACTGTGGTTGTTAAACTTCTCAATGCTGATCTCCTTTGAGAGGTTAAAACTTTGTTTACTTACCAGGGATCTCCCAAAGTGCCCATCTGGTTTAAGAGAATATTTCAAATGAATTTTTATGCAAAACCAGAAAATATACCCATTTTTGATATGTAGTATAATTCTATATGGGCTTCCCAGGTGACACTAGTGGTAAAGAATCCACCTGCCAATGCAGGAGACGTAAGAGATGGGGATTCTATCCGTGGGTCAGGAAGATCCCATGGAGAAGGAAATGGCAACCCACTCTAGCATTCTTGCCTGGGAAATCCCATGGACAGAGGAGCCTGGAGGGCTACTTTAGGGTCCATAGGGTCGCAAAGAGTCAGACACGACTGAAGCAACTTAGCATATACACAAGCACAATACCATATTTTATACATATATATAGTGTGTGATATAATATAATTACAATAAGGAAGACAGCTATTCTGAGTAGAGAATAACTTGTATGAATTAGGCAATTATTTAAACCTCCAAACTCAACATCACCCCTCATTTTGTCACCTACTCTGAAGCTCTCTGGTTTCCCCGCATGCAGAGAGTATACATATTTGGACCAGAATTTCTCAACCTCAGGACCAGTAACGTCTAGGATGGAATATTACTTTGCTGTCTGTGGGAGAAGGGTGGAGACCTGCTTTGTAGGTTGTAGGATGGTTAGCAGCATTCCTGGCTTTTACCCACTAGAAGCCTAGTACCATCCTCCTCCATGTGTGACAACTAAAACTCTCCAAACACTGGCAGAACCACTGCTTTCGATTTCGTTTAGCTTTTTTATCTTGAATGCTCAGAGATTCTAAAATTTTAATCAAAGCTTGTAAGCACTGAGTTCCTCTGCACAGCATTTAGAAGGATAAGGATAAAAGGGAAGAAAATAAAGTGAGGTTGAGAATCTAAATGAGAGAAAAAGAGGGACCCACATTTATTAAGTGTCTATGATATAGTATATGCCAGCACTATGCTAAGAACTTTACAAAAATCATCTCATTTAATCCTGATTAAAACTCTACTCCTAAAGTAATAATAGCCATGTTTTATCAAGAGCTTACAATATGCCAGGCACTGTATAAGACTAAATATTTTATATTAACTCACTTGTTAAATGCAGGAGCAATCCCACATATTAGGTACCACTGCTATCACCACTTCACAAAATGAAGCTGAACTCAGAAAATGAAATAATTTTCGCAAAGTCACACATTCACAACTTAGGTCTAAATTAAAACTAAATCTCTTTACCTCAACATGATATCTCTTAAAAAGCAAAACAGCACATTCTCTTGAGAGAGTAAAGATAAAAGCTTTAAAAATTATAAATTCTATGGAATATTTACCCTTCTGGTATATTTTAGTGAATAGGTGAGAATCCATGCCATCCCATCATATGTCAAGAGGTGTTTAGGATCAAGGAAAAGGCCATGAGCAAGGAATAGAACTATCTGTGTTCCACAGAGACAAAATTGTATATTCAACACCAGTTTACACAGAATGGATATTAGACAGACGTGCACCCTGCAAAGAGAGGGGGAAATGTGCCTGGAAATTTGATACACAACATCCCCATAAGTAGGACCTTAAACTTAGGAATATTTATTGGATATTTGCTGAAACGGCCTATATACCGTAGATTCAGAAATGATTCTGTGATTGACAAAGTTTAGTCACTACTCACCAAAAATGAATTGTTGCACAGCTAAGGGCATCTTTGTAGAAATGGAGGAAAGAATGTTCCCCCAAACAGCTTGCATGGAGCATCAAGAAGAAAAACCTGGAAAATGAACCTAATTCTTTCCATTGCTGAGAAAGAGGACCAGGGTGAAGGGCAAGGTCAGACCGGATAGCTGACTTTCTCAAGGCCTAATTGGACACATCATGGACCTGAACGCTCCCGGTTAAATCTACTGTGGTTACTGACTAATCCTGAGGCTCCACGCGGCTCCTATTTCATTAGTGAATTTCCTGGGTCTTTTAAGCTTCCCCTATACTCCACATCAAGCAGAAATGCCATAACAAATGTGGAAGCTCTGGGAAACACAGAAAAGGAAACCTCTCTTGAGGGACCTGTGTCTCAGTACTGTAGGAAGCCATGTCACATAGCAGACTGTGAATACTGTTTTCCTCTCCTCTGTGAAACATTTCAAACAGTCCCACTTGCCAAAATCAAGCAGATACTACAAGTGCAAACAAACTCTACACTAGATTTTGTGAGATTTGCTTTTTAAAAGTCTCAAACAGGAATGAAAATAACATCCCAGTTTACTCTTTCATCTCCTCTGTCCACCACTAGGGTTCAAAGAACTCAAAAGTAATGACCCCTATATGTGAGACAACAAAGAGACACAGAGGTATAGAGTGGACTTTTGGACTCTGAGGGAGAGGGAAAGGGTGGGAGGGTTTGGGAGAATGGCGATGAAACATGTATATTTTCCTGTAAGAAACGAAGCGCCAATCTATGTTCAATGTAGGATGCAGGATGCATGGGGCTGATGCACAGGATGATTCAAGTAGAGGATGTGGGGTGGGAGGTGGGAGGGGGCTTCGGCATTGGGAGATTGTGTTCACCTATGGCTGATTCGTGTCAATGTATGGCAAAACAAATACAGTATTGTAATTAAAAAAATAAATAAATTTAATTTTAAAAAAAAGAACTCAAAAGTTCAGAAAATCCTTGTGGGCCAGAGTATCCAAGACAGACAGTTGGGCATCTCTACAACCTTTTAACGTAGGGATTATGTCCCCTTCTCCAGCAGAGACCACAAGGCCTGGCACACCATGTATGCTTAATAAACATGTTTACAGCACTCATTGCTTGAGGACACTGAAGAAGTCCTATCTGACTTTGGAACCAAGAATATTTATGTTTCATATGAGCAATGCTTTTGTTTATATCTCATAGGCATTGTGAACTAGCATGCCCTAGATACCACAGAGTTCTGAGAGCAAATTTGTGGCCCGCCTCAGTGAAGTGTAGAGCCTCACTTAGTGGCTCAGAGGGTAAAGAATCTGCCTGTAATACAAGATAGGCAGGTTCAATCCCTGGGTCGTGAAGATCCCTTGGAGAAGGGAATGTATACCCACTCCAGTATTCTTGCCTGGAGAATTTGATGGACAGAGGAGCCTGGTGGGCTACAGTCCATGGGATCACAAAGAGTCAGACATGACTGAATGACTTTTACTTTCACGTCACTTTCTGGGAAGTGTAGAGTTTTTACTGAGCGCCTCTTCAGCCTCATTGCTGTCCCATTTCATTCCTCCTGGCTTTGTCCTATTTCTCTCTAATGATCTGTTTCAAATTGTTTATGTTTTTCATGCCTATGCCCAGCACGCAACCTGGTACTTTAGAGGTAGTCAAAAGTATTCACTAGATTTCATTAAACTTAACTCCTCTCTGAAATAAGACACTGCCTTTTTAATAAAAGAACAAATGTAGAACAAACCCTTTCCCTTAGGTGATCTTGAGAATTGGCAGCTCCCTTCCTACTGTCATAAGGGAAAGGAGGCTGACCAGTGAGGTTATCCAGCCAAACATCCCCCTCTTACTGCCCACACTCATCCCCATGGCTTTTATTTTTGGGTTGAAGGCTTGTCACTTTTGCTTCACACTTGCCTAGTGAAGCATGTCTAAGCAAACACCCAACAGGTACTCTCTCAAAACTTCTGTCCATCATAAGAATAAAAATAACACTATCCATGTGAAAGATTCTGGAAGGGAGGCTAAGAAACAAAAATTTTCAGTTCTTTTCCAAAGAATTGGAGAGGAGATGCAGTTGCTGGATCTCTGTTGGAAGGGAAAGGACAGTCAGAAGAGGGTGACAGGACCCAGGTTTCCTCAGCTGGAAGATGAAAGGTCATGTTATGGGGTCATCCCTGTATTTTCAATACTAAAGAGAATTTAAGAGATCGGGGAAAGTACAAAAGTTTATTAACAGAATTCAGGATTGAGAAGAAAGATATGAGTCTAAATCTTCCCTTGAATAGCTGCCCCAGAGTTTTGCTAGGTTTCTATGGTCATAGTGTTAGTTGCTAAGCTGTCTCCAACTCTTTGCAATCCCGTGGACTGTAGCCCAACAGGCTCCTCTTTCCATCGAATTCTCTAGGCAAGAACACCGGAGTGGGTATCTGTTCCCTTCTCCAGGGGACCTTCTCGTCCCAGGGATCTCCTGGCATTGCTTGCAACTGCTTTACTATGAGAGACACCAGGAAGCCCCTCTGTAGTCATATGTTAAGCACAAAAGAAGGGCCTATAGCCATGTTAAGGGAAAAAGAAAAAGAAAGAAAGAAAGAAATATATCTCAGTCGTGTCCAACTCTTTGCAACTCCATGGACTGCAGCATGCCAGGCCTCTCTGTAAATCACCAACTCCCAGAGTTTACTAAATTCATGCCCATTAAGTTGGTGAAGCAATACAAGCATCTCACCCTCTGTCATCCCCTTCTCCTGCCACCTTCAGTCTTTCCCAGCATCAGGGTCTTTTCAAATGAGTCAGTTCTTCACATCAGGTGGCCAAAGTATTGGAGTTTCAGCTTCAGCATCAGTCCTTCCAATGAATATTCACAACCGATGTCCTTTAGGATGGACTGGTTGGACCTCTTTGCAGTTCAAAAGACTGTCTAGAGTCTTCTCCAACACCACAGTTCAAAAGCATCAATTCTTCAGTCCTCAGCTTTCTTTATATTCCATTTCTCACATCCATACATGACTACTGGAAAAACCATAGCTTTGAATAGACAGAACTTTGTTGGAAAAGAAATCTCTCTGCTTTTCAATATGCTCCCTAGGTTGGTCATAACTTTTCTTCCAAAGAGCAGGCATCTCTTAATTTCATGGCTGCAGTCATTCATACATCTGCAGTGATTTTGGAGCCCCCAAAAATAAAGTCTGTCATTGTTTCCATGGTTTCCCCATCTATTTGTAATGAAGTGATGGGACCAGATGCCATGATCTTAGTTTTCTGATTGTTGAATTTTTTTTTTTTAAGAAGAACTTATTCACATATGTTTATTTTATTTTTTGTGTGTGTGTTTTCTTTTTTTTGATTAAATTTATTTATTTTTTTAATTACAATACTGTATTTGTTTTGCCATACATTGACACGAATCAGCCATAGGTGAACGCAATCTCCCAATGCCGAAGCCCCCTCCCACCTCCCACCCCACAATACTGTATTTGTTTTGCCATACATTGACATGAATCAGCCACAGGTGTCCACGATCTCCCAATGCCAAAGCCCCCTCCCACCTCCCACCCCACATCCTCTCCCTGAATCATCCCGTGCACCCGCCCCACGTGTCCTGCATCCTGTATTGAATATAGACTGGCGCTTCATTCTTACAAGATAGTATACATGTTTCAATGCCGTTCTCCCAAATCATCCCACCCTTGTTGAATTTTAAGGCAACATTTTCACTCTCCTCTTGCACTTTCATGAAGAAGCTTTTAGTTCTTCTTCACTTTCTGCCATAAGAGTGATATCATCTGCTCGTCTGTGGTTATTGATATTTCTCCCACAAACTTGATTCCAGCTTGTGCTTCACCAAGTCCAGCATTTCTCATGATGTACTCTGCATATAAGTTAAATAAGCAGGTTGACAGTATACAGCCTTGATGTACTCCTTTCCCTATTTGGAACCAGTCTGCTGTTCCATGTCCAGTTCTAACTGTTACTTCCTGACCTGCATACAGATTTCTCAAGAGGCAGGTCAGGTGGTCTGGGTTCCCATCTCTTTCAGAATTTTCCAGAGTTTATTGTGATCCACACAGTCAAAGGCTTTGGCATAGTCAATAAAGCAGAAGTAGGTATTTTCCTGGAACTCTCTTGCTTTTTTGTTTTCCAGCAGATGTTGGCAATTTGATCTCTGGTTCCTCTGCCTTTTCTAAATCCAGCTTGAACATCTGGAAGTTCATGGTTCATGTGTTGCTGAAGTCTGTCTTGGGGAATTTTGAGCTTTACTTTACTAGCATGTGAGATGAGTGCAATTATGCGATAGTTTGAGCATTCTTTGGCATTGCCTTTCTTTGGGACTGGAATGAAAACTGACCTTTTCCAGTCCTATGTCCACTGCTGAGTTTTCCAAATTTGCTGGCCTATTGAGTGCAGCACTTTCACAGCATCATCTTTCAGGATTTGAAATAGCTCAACTGGAATTCCATCACTTCCACTAGCTTTGTAGTGATACTTTATAAGGCCACTTGACTTCACATTCCAGGATGTCTGGCTCTAGTTGAATGATCACACCATTGTGATTATCTGGGTCATGAAGATCTTTTCGTACAGTTCTTCTGTGTATTCTTGCCACCTCTTCTTAATATCTTCTGCTTCTGTTAGGTTCGTACCATCTCTGGCCTTTATCGAGCCCATCTTTGCATGAAATGTTCCCTTGGTAGCTCTAATTTTCTTGAAGAGATCTCTAGTCTTTCCCATTATTTTGTTTTCCTCTATTTCTTTGCATTAATCACTGAGGAAGGCTTTCCTATCTCTTCCTGCTATGCTTTGGAATTCTGCATTCAGATGCTTATATCTTTTGTTTTTTCCTTTGCTTTTCACTTCTCTTCTTTTCACAGCTATTTGTAAGGCCTCCCCAGACAGCCATTTTGCTTTTTGCATTTCTTTTCCATGAGGATGGTCTTGATCCCTGTCTCCTGCACAATGTCACAAACCTCCATCCACAGTTCATCAGGCACTCTATCTATCAGATCTAGTCCCTTAAATCTATTTCTCACTTCCACTATATAATCATAAAGGATTTTTTTGGTCATACCTGAATGGTCTAGTGGTTTTCCCTACTTTCTTCAACTTAAGTCTGAATTTGGCAATAAGGAGTTCGTGCAGTAGTTTGAGCATTCATTTGCATTGCCTTATTTTGGGATGGAATGATAACTGACCTTTTCCAGTCCTGTGGCCACTCCTGAGTTTTCCAAATTTGCTAGCATATTGAGTGCAGCACTTTCACAGCATCATCTTTCAGGATTTGAATAGCTCAGCTGGGATTCCATCAATTCCACTAGCTTTGTTCAGAGTAATGCTTCCTAAGGCCCACTTGACTTCACATTCCAGGATGTCTGGCTCTAGGTGAGTGATCACACCATCGTGAGGGTCATGGAGATCTTTTTGTATAGTTCTTCTGTATAGTCTGCTAGTGTCTTATATATAAAATTATTATTCCTATGTTCCTTTGTGTTTTATATCATGGACTCTTAAATAAAAATTTTACTAGACCACACTTTCCATCAAAAAGAATGATTTAAGAACTCCAGGATTTTTATCTTTTCAATCTACATTACATTTTTCAAACTAAGCATAGATCACTTACTCAAATTTTCATTTGTTGAAATGCATTCTACATACTCTAATCACATAAATGATGAACTCATAAGATCACTAAATCCTTACCCCAAATTCATACCAGTCTTAGAAACAAACATATGGCTATACTTTGAAGCAGAAATCTAGAATCCTAATGTAGGGTTTAGCATAATGTCAGATCTCTTTGAACAAAAACAAGGAACACGTGACAAGAGTTATCAAACAAGTCTGTTCTTGTGAAAACCATAGAACTAGTCATTTTACCATCCTTAAAGTTTTTGTACTTTAGTATGGGGCATGTAGTTAAAGACTTTATAGATCATACAGACAAATGGGACATTTCAATGAAAAATTTTTAGTAAAAACTTATTGAGGCTTTATGCATATTCATAAATTAACCCTCACACACCCCTGCCAGGAAGGCTCCTGGCATCAGTATATACAATAATTAATTATGCTGCTGCTAAGTCACTTCAGTCGTGTCCGACTCTGTGCGACTCCATAGATGGCAGCCCACCAGGCTCCCATGTCCCTGGGATTCTCCAGGCAAGAATACTGGAGTGGGTTGCCATTTCCTTCTCCAATGCATGAAAGTGAAAAGTGAAAGTGAAGTTGCTCAGTCATGCCCTACTCTTAGCGACTCCATTAATTATAATAGCTTAATATATATATTATATATATAATATAACCACATTGTATAAATAAAGAAGTTGATTCTGAAGAATCAACAAGCCAAGTAACTTGGTTATAGAAAAACAGTAACACAGTAACCAGATCTCCTGATGACATGTCAGGGGCTTGTTATACCACCTCGTACATTCACAAGCACAAAAGATCTCACCAATAATAAAAGCAAATGAATTATTGACATATGGTAGAATTTCCAGGGATAATATTAGTCTGCTGCTGCTAAGTCACTTCAGTAATGTCTGACTTTGTGCTACCCCATAGACAGCAGCCCACCAGGCTCCCCGTCCCTGGGATTCTCCAGGCAAGAACATTGGAGTGGGTTGCCATTTCCTTCTCCAATGCGTCAAAGTGAAAAGTGAAAGTGAAGTCGCTCAGTTGTGTCCAACTCTTAGCGACCCCATGGACTGCAGCCTACCAGGCTCCTCCGTCCATGGGATTTTCCAGGCAAGAGTACTGGAGTGGGGTGCCTAATATTAGTCTAGTAGGAGGCAATTTATGTGTGTTGAAAGGTGGAGGGTGGCATGGTTAGAAAAGCTAAAAGCACAAGTGCAGAGGAATCTTTTCTCCACTAGTAACGTGGAGCTGCATTTCTAAGTGCCACTGGCCATGAGGACCCACATCCAACCCTATGGGACACGCTTCATCTGACTAGTCCAAACATGTGCATTTGAGACCTTGATGGCTTCAAACTTTAATAAAGCAACTTCTGTATTACAGCCTTGCTAAATGGTCTCAAAAGTAATTTATATCCCATTGTATCTGGAAGAATCTTCTGTAGTGACAAAATTATTGCCATTGGCTGATAAACATTTATCCAAATAAATTTTAAAGTCAAATCAATTCACAAGAGCATAAGAAATGAAAAAAACTCTATTTTTAATGGAATGCCATTTTTATTGAGATCATTTCAATAACTTAGCACTGTTGGCCACTAAAACTACTACTATAAACTCTCTTGGCACCAAAATATAAAGAAGCCTGATGCATTTATATTCTAAAGTGGCTCATTTTTAATTCAACCACAAATGCCTTTAAATTTTTTTAATGCTTTCTGAATCAAAGCATTAAAAAATTATAGACATGATCTGGGCAGCTCTGAAGAAGGAAAAATATAAAGGTATCCCCTTATTATTTTAAACCCTTTTGATCCAGAAAGCATCCAACTGTAGAAAATTTGTTTCACAGCAGTCATAGGCCAATTTTCATAACAAGTTATAATTCGCTGAGAAATTCTGCTTTTGTGGGGACACTTTCAGACCCTTAATGTTGTGCTAGGACCAGGTCTCTGCAGTACTCACATTTATGAGTGTACTCACATTTATTCTTAGCTGATTAAATCTGAAAGTATCAACCAGCCCTTGTATGAGAACATTAAGCCTTGTTTACAGTGAATATCAGTATGCGCATGCTAGGGATGGGGGAGCCTGGTGGGCTGCCATCTATGGGGTCACACAGAGTCGGACACAACTGAAGCGACTTAGCATGTGCATCCTCCTTTCTTAACTAATTGCAGAATCTTCCTGATGTTTATAGAGAAATAATCCAATAACTATTGCACAGTACAAAAAAAAAAAAAATTGAGGTGCCAGAATATCCACTAAATAGGGGAAAGAGTCATTCAAACATACTCCATTAGCAAAACTCATTCCATTTCTTTTATATTTCCTTTCCGTGAAATATACAAGTCTAAATTGGTGTCTGGAATTCCAGAATCCTGCCCCAAAACTTCCATCAGTGTCCCTCGAAGTTCACCAACAGCTCACCTCATTGGAGTCTCTTTATACAGTCCTATGAGTTGTGTACAGTACTGTACAATCCTACGAGTGCCAGTGACACTGTAAAAGGCATGGTTGTCAATATTTAAATCACATCTTATAAACTGGCAATATCAGTAAGATATATGGGGTTTTTTTCATGAAGTCAGTGTAGTATGACAATTTTTCAACAGAGAATAACAGTGTTTTAATGATGCAGCATAGTTTTCTAATTCACATTAAAATACCAGTTTATCAGTAATCTTGTCACTAACCATCTTAATTCATATAAATCAATTAAATTAATCGTTTGATAATGTGTATAACAAGGAATAGGAATATTTTTCCTATTGGGAGGCAATAAAAACACTTTTTTACCATAAAGAGAGTAAAGACTTAACCAAGGCCCATGTAGCTCCCAGAGAAGTGACTTAAATCACTTTTTCCTAACTTTAAAAAAAATAGATTCATTGTTATATCAGTTTTTTCACTGCTCATTTACAGACCAAGGAAGAGGGTCACAGAGATTTCATCTTCTCAAAGACTGCTTTTTTTTTTTAATTGGAGTATAGTTGATCTATACTGTTGTGTTACTTTCTGTTGTATGGTAAAGTAAATGAGTTATACATATATCTACATTTTTTAAGGTTCTTTTCCCATATACATCCTTATAGAGTATTGAGCAGAGTTCCTTGTGCTATGTAGTAGGTCCTTATAAGTTATCTGTTTTCTATATAGTAGTGTATATATTTCAGTCCCAATCTCCCAATTTATTTCCCCCCTTCCTCCTCCCTGGTAATCATAAGATGGTTTCCTACATCTGTAACTTTATTTCTGTTTTATAAATCAGTTCATTTATACCATTTCTTAGATTCCACATATAAGCAATATCATACAATATTTGTCCTTCTCTGTCTGATTTATTTCACTCAGTATGCTTTTTAATTTAGGAAAATATATGCAAAAACATATCTATAAATAATAAGAAGAAAAACTACAAAGTTCCTTAATTCCCTCTGTACCCAGAGAAGAGGGAGAGAGAGAAGAAACAGAAAGAACAGGAAGAGGGAAAAGAGAGGGAAAATATCATTGGGAGGGGACAGGGCAGAAAAAGAAAAGTGAGATACAAAGAAAGAAATCAAACGATATAAGTACGTAGGAAAAAAGAGAGGCATATAGAAGACAGATAGCAAGAATGATAATAGGTGAAAAGATCAAAGAAAAGATATTTTAAATCTTCAGATGAGTATTAGTTTAAGAGTAAATTGAATTAATTCTGCTTTATTTTTCCTTGCTTCATGGAAAAATTTACTTTGTCAGTGCTAACTAGGCATGAACCATTTATCACAGCTCTTCAACTATTCAATATCCCTACACTTTACAAGATTCATTTTTAGCAACTCATCAGGAGTATAGTTGTCTTCTTGGCCAAGGTGATTTGACTGCAAATAATCGAGCCAAGCCAAAAAGACAAGAGAAAACTACTTTCCCTGAGAGAACTGGCAGCTTTTGATATTATATTACATGGACAGTTGTGGACAGATATGATGAAAGGTTGACGCTCTATTCTGTGGAAAAGTATATTCAGTGGAGAATAACACCATGCTTAGCTGTGGCAAAATGAATCCACTTGAGTTATTTGATATTAATCAATATTTAAACTATATGAATGAGCTATCAAAGTATATCTTGGTCACATATCTAAAAGAATTGTTTTAATCAGTGTGTGAGTTTCTTCTGGAGGCACTAGTTTGAATATATAGTCTTTAAAAATTCATGCTTATTTCACAGATCGTTAAGTTGGCCTCTACACTCCTCCTCGTACCAGATACGCGCTGCCAGAAACACACACACACACACACACACACACACACACACACACACACACACACACAGACAGTATTTTCTGGTGACAGTTTATCTCATTTTCCACAGTGCTCCTATATACCTAAGTGTGGAAAAAATTTTGAAGAATCCATGTCCCTGGTGAATGTTGTCATGGAAAACTTCAGGAAGTATCAACACTTCTCCTGCTACTCTGACCCGGAAGGAAACCAGAAGAGTGTCATCCTAACCAAACTCTACAGTTCCAACGTGCTGTTCCACTCACTCTTTTGGCCAACCTGTATGATGGCTGGGGGCGTGGCAATTGTTGCCATGGTGAAACTCACACAGTATCTTTCCCTGCTCTGTGAAAGGATCCAGCGGATCAACAGATAAAATCAAAGTGGATGAGATCATTTTCTTTAAAGCTCAAATACTGTTTTCTTTCATTCTTCACCAAAGAACCTTAAGTTTGTAATGTGTAGTCTGTTATGAGTTCTTTAATATATTCTTATACGTAGAGCAATAATGCAAAAGCTGTTCTATATGCAAACATGATGTCTTTATTATTCAGGAAAAGAAATAACTGTTTTTTGTTGGTTGGGTTTTTTCTCAATCTTGGTTCAATGCTGGAACTAGTACTTCCTTCTCTCCTTCCGCCAAAATCGGGCTCAGTTATTTATTTGCCAAGCTTCATGGAGGAATATAGGCAATATCAATGTGACAAGATCTGTGCTCAGAGGTGTCAGATTTCTTGATATTTCTGCAATATTTTTGTCATTCATTGTTTACTAAAGCTGCAGCCAAAAATATTTTTTCTTTCCTTACTCTAAACTGAGCCCTGTAGCAAGCGAATGGACCAGATTTCCTAACTAAAGGATGTTGTGCGTTTTCCTTGTATTTCTACCATATCACTGTAAAGAAGAGGGGAATCTCAGCAGCTATTTTTCCTTTTATTACTTTGTACTCATAACTTTAGATTTTTTAACTGATTTCCAAAAATAAGCTGTTTTCATTAACCAATTCTATAATCTCTTCCTGTGATTTAATAGAAAATGAACAGAGCCCTTTTCCATGTAAGACCCTGCTACTGTGTGAGAAACTAACATTTACCAGGAGTTTCATTACCTGTGAACTGACAATGTTGAATACAATCCAGGAAACTCTATGTTACTAAGATATTTGTGTGAAAATCTTTATTCCATTTCAGTGAAACTGTTAGAATTAAGATCTTACTTGCTGGTCAAGACTGGTGGACTGGTTTCAATGGAGAAATCTATCATGGCAAATTAACATGTTAGAATATTGCTTTTGAGAATTCATGTTTAAATTAATGAGTATGTAGTCTCTCTTTCTGACAAGTATACCCCACTGGGATTTTAAAATTATAGCAGAGAATATCTGTCTCATCTACATGCTTTGCTTTTCTATTTACAATTCTCTTTTTTTTGTTGTTAGGTTTTACACACAATTTTTTCCCTAACACACACTTGGACTGAATAACAGATTTAAAGGAAGCTTTTGTTCACACTGCATTCACGTTGTGTTTGGAGTGGGGAGGGGGAAGGAAAATGAGGAACTGGTTTTAGACAAAAACATTCCATCTTTTATTTAACATCAATATCAGAAGAAGAAGAACAAACATCTATCTTTCTCATCTATATTTAAGTACCTTTTTATATATAAGTACCTTTTATAATCAAGGTTTTCTAGGTATTGCAGAATTTTACAAATCATATGTGTAGAATGAATAGTGAAACCAACCTGATGAAATAGAAAGGATTCTGTGATATTGTAATTCTTAGTTTGATTTTCAAAAACAAATCCATAGGGTATAATCAGGAATTCAAATGTGTAACTAAAACTTTAAAAAAATCAATTACATTGGAACGATTTCACTATCTCTTACATTCTAAGTTGATAAGCCCAAGGTAGTCCAAAAACCTATGATTCACTATTTTTAAAGTTATTTTGGCTTCCCTGATGACTCAGCAGTAAAGAATCTACTTGCAATGCAGAAGACCTGGGTTCGGAAGATCCCCTGGAGAAGGAATGGCAACCCACTCCAGTATTCTTGCCTGGGAAATCCCATGGTCAGAGAAGCCTGGTGGGCTACATGTGATCCACGGGATCACAGAGTCAGACACGACTGAGCGACTGAGCAAAGAGATTATAAAGAACATTCCCTTTTTAACTCTCAAACACATACACATGATATTATAAATACTTGGAAAATATGATGGAAAACTCTGAGTTCATCTTAAAAACTTAATTCTGAAGATAATAGAGAAATCTTTGTGACTACAGAGCTAAAATTTTGTAACCTTTATGTACCTTGGGCTCCCTTCAAGTGATCCAAGAGTGAAACACATGGAAGTAAAATTATTAGGTGAGTTAATTTTTCTTTCCCTCTGGGTTTTTTATTAAAAATTCCCAACTGATGTATCAGATAAGACTGTAGAAATCTCAAAATAATGACACCCAGAAGAAGTTAACTAGTGCCTTCTTGAATTCCAATAAATAAACAACCTCTTGGAGTAACTTAAATATATACAAAACTAAATACTCATTATTAAATGAGAAAGAACTGAGGCTAATAATGTTTTAAATGCTTTGCATGTGTTAAATAACTTAGTCTTTATAACAATCCAATTAAGGGAGCACTATTATTATCCCATCTACAGATGAGAATGTTGAAGCACAGAGATGTTTAAAGTAACTTCCCCAACAGATACTAGGATGAGAAGTGAGAAAATACCAAGCGTGTAGCTTTTGCATTGTAGCAATCATTCCCGTATTTTGACTTCTCTCTTAAGAATTAATTTATAATCTACTGGAAGGGTCAAGATAATAGATACAAAAAAAAAAAAAAACAGAAAAGAGGTCTTTAATCCGTATCAGTGTGGATAATATTAATATCTACAGAGGGTTGGTATGAAGCTTAACCAAGGAAGGTATAAATTAAATGCTTAGCACTGTATATAATACATAATAGATGCCTACCAAATGGCAATTATTACTATTAATAGTAAAATGAAGAAGTGATTTAACAATATAACCTTTAGTAGTATATGGTCTGTTGTTCAGTCGCTAAGTCGTATCCAACTCTTTGCAACCCCATGAACTGCAGCACACCAGGCTTCCCTGTCCTTTACTATCTCCCTGAGTTTGCTCAAACTCATGTGCATTGAGTCAGTGATACCATTCAACTATCTCATCCACTATCATCCCCTTCTCTTCTTGCCCTCAATCTTTCCCAGCAACAGAGTCTTTTCCAATGAGTCGGCTCCTCGCATCAGGTGACCAAAGTATTGGAGCTTCAGCTTCAGCACCAGTCCTTCCAATGAATATTCAGGGTTGATTTCCTTTAGGATTGACTGGCATTAGACTCGCTTAAAATGTCATTATGCCCAAAACTCACACAAATGCATAATCCTTAGCAGGGATTCTAATCCTTAGCAGGGATCATCTAGCGATAGGGACAGTTACTACTTGAATCCTATCAGAAATGAGATGTTACCAGCTAATAAGACAATGCTAAATGTTCTTCTGAAAACTTTTTGAAATCTGCCTCCCTGTATCAACTCACTAAATCCACCTGAAACCAGATCAACACTGCTATAACTAACATTCTACTAGTGTTATTTTATTTAAAAATGGAGGGAGGGTAGGAAAGAGCAACTTCCATTTGCTTAGAATATAAGATCATGGAAAATAATTCAGCCAGAATTATGACAGAAATAAAATTTATAAATGTAGCATAAATGACATCAATTTTAAAAGGTTAATAATATAATCATTACAACCTAAGCAATCACAAATGACTTAAATTGATAAGCTAGTTAAACCCTTTAATGTCCATGTGAATATTATTCTTACAGTGCCTTTCAAATATGATTAGGCCTTTGAAAATTAGCACTATCTGAAATTTTACATTATGTCTTTATTCAACTGTGTGACAACCAAATTAAGTAATCTAAGTAACCAGATTACTTAGGAGAATAGATGTTTTCCTAACAAAATGTTGCTACAATGCACCACGGGTTCATCTTGGCTAGGGTGCCAGTCTCCAGTGCAATGCCAAGGAACTGAAAGGAAATGTCAATCTCTGCATTTTTGATAAATGACTTTATGAGCAAGGGTTTCATTTAGGTAGGAAAAGAAGTTGTTCTCTCAAACAATGCAATCATTCAATTAGGGCTTCCAGACCTATTCTTTAGCCAAGTTCTAAAACAAATTTAATCCCCAAACTCTTGCAAGTTGTAATATGACATGTTTCCAACATAGTATGAGATCAGACCATAGAGGAAGTTTCAAGGTCCTTTGCACAATCCCACCAGCTATTAGCACAATTGGTAGGACCAGAAAGTTTTGTAGGTAGAAGTCACAATGTCTCTTCATAAAAATCTCTCCCTCATACTACCTCCCTCTGTCTCTCACTACTTGGCTCCCTCTCTTTCTCTCTCCCCACTTCCCCCATTCTCTTAGCTCTATTTCTTCTCTTGTTAAATCTTTGTACACAGCAAAGATGACCCCCTGCAATTACATGTTCACAAAATCCCTTGTGGTCATAATCAAAAAGGAGAACCATGCTCAAATTTTACTTCACAGTTTTTCTATGAATCTTCCAGTTATCTCATAAATTGTTTTTAATTCTAATTTTCACTCGGTGAAAGATAAGAGAATATTTTGGCTTCTATCTGAGAGGTTCTCTTAGGGGCAAATGATATCACCCTAAGAGGAAAAAATTAACAGGAAAGAGAAACTAGTTTAAAAGGAAGGATATGGAGAAAGGATATTTGGAATTAGAAAATCTAATGTAAGCAACTATCACTATTCATCAGTTACTAAAGAATTTCTCTGTGTTTTTCTTAAGGGCCTTGTGCTTTGGGGCTGATGAATACCCATTTAGACTAGCACAGATTCTGTTGCCTCATTTATTGCTTGTTTTGGAATAAATTCATTCAAGGAGCATATGAAGAGACACAGAGAAAGGTTCTCCCTGCCCCTTGGGTTTCTCACACATCATAACATTTAAGCAAACAGTTCCTTTTCAGACCGTGCAGTGAGAGGGCTGGTCACAGAGACATCAACAGGAAGCTTCATTCACCATTTGCAATACTATGGTGAATTCAACATCTAGACATTCATATAATACCCTCCGCTTAGGCCTGCCCCAGTTCATCCACCTCCTCCATTAGAGTGTCATCAAAGCTCAGCTGTTTTATTTGCTGTGCTAAAAACCCAGCAGTTTGTGAGGCAGCTGCAAGCCCTGACACTTAGCTGCTTCCCATGGTGAGCAAACAAACAGACTGTCCTGCTGCCATCCTTGAGCATGACAGAGGCATCATTTCAAAACAATTAACAGTGTCTGTCTCCAACCAAAAGCATTCAGCTGCTGTGGCCAACATCTAACAATGCTGAGAAGAAAGCCATGTTCAGATTAGGGGCTCAGACTTACATGTAAAATATACTCTTTCCTTTCCAACGGTTGTGACAGACACAGAATTTGGTGCAGTTGCTACCGTTAGGTCCATTTCTAGAAAGTCATAATCAGCTGCGAAATTTCAACTTCCTAGAAAAGAGAGCACCCTAAATACAGCTTGGGCAACTGTTGATGGAAATATCAGGAGCCTGGTCCAGCTCAGCCAGTCAAGGCCACTCAGAGAAAACCAGTTTTGTGTTGTGTGCATGCGCAGTCACTTCAGAAGTGTCCAACTCTGCAGCTCTATGAACTGTAGCCCACCAGGCTCCTTTGTCCATGGGATTGCCCAGGTAAGAATACTGGAGTGGGTTGCCATGTCCTCCTCCAAGGAATCTTCCCAATCTAGGAGTGAAAACCACATCCCTTGCACTGGCAGGTGAGTTGTTTATCATTAGCACCACCTGGGAAGCCACCTGGGTTTTGTGTTAACACCAACAACAACAAACAAAAGCCTTCCAATTCTCAATTTCTTTGAAAATGTCATGATATGTGACTGAATAAATAACACTTTGAATACTAACAACCCTCAAGTTATCCTGGCAAACATCCAAAACTATTTAGAAGATTCTACTCGTATTTGTGAGAAGTCCCATGTCCAAATCATCCAACAGTGGAAATCAGCAACTCTCTCTGCTTTTAAAAATTAAATATTTTAATAGTTGAGTAACCTCAGAAACTGCCAGCATTTACCACTAAACTCAATTAAAAAAAAAAAACACCCATGGAGATTGGAACAAAGGGGATGTTTGGAAGATCAGGTAGAGCCAGTAATTTACTTCACCTCTGATATCAGTGTAGAGTGTGATCCCTGAAGAGCAGACACTGGGCAAACTCAGCCTACCTTCACATGGGCATTCCTCCCATTTCCACTTCCATTTTGTAGAAAGTAGGAAATCAAACCCAGATTGCCCTGACACTGACAGGCATCAAGGCCTGCTAAAAAGAAGGGGTTTTCATTCAACAATAGCATGCAGACCAGCGTGATGTTCTGCCTTTACTTAGGAAAACTTACATCCCAAGACATAGGGATGTTACACACAAGCTTGCTGCTGCAAGTGACTGGGATCGTGATGTGAAATGACCTTTTAAGTCTGTTTCCCACTGTCATCCCCACAGCTCTTATGCTTCAGCCATCTAATCAGTGTTCATCCCTAAGTTTCCAAATTCTTTCACACCTCTGGGCTTTTGCATTTACTGTCTCCTCTGTCGAGACTCCCCTCTCTGATCTCTCTTCTTTCTATCCATCTGGCTAACTAATAATCACTCTTCAACATTTATCTCAGACTTCGTCTGTACCAAGTGATTCAAGCCCAGGGTAGGTGCTTATCTTCTATGCTTCAATAACATCCACTGCACCCCTCTATAAAAACAATTATCATACCACATGATAGTCGTAGTTTATTTTTCTATTACCCCTAAAAGATTCTTGAAGACATGGATTTATTTTACTCATCTTCATTTTATTTTGAGTTTATAGTCTCAGCCTCTAGTCTAATATAATTCCTGGCAATAGGAGGGCGCAATAAATGTCACTTAAATGAATAAACAATTAATTGAATTATTATTGAATAATAAAAAGTAGGCAAATTAAGCAGATTTCTGTGTATTGTGCCTTGAAAATCTTCCCATCAAAAAAAAAAAAAACCTGAAGAGCCACTACTAGAAATCAGTATGTTTAACTTCAGATTCTTGTGACCTGGCAATAAAATTGCAGATGGCTCTGAACAATGCTGTCTTTCTCAAAAATTCCTCATCACACCAAAGTACCCTAGAATCATCCATCACCCCAGAAACCTAAGAGCAGGGCTATGGAAGATCATAAAAGGTAAGTTCTGATAAGAGATAATTAGTCTTTAATTTACAGAATGGAATAATACCCAAAAAGGGGAAGGTTTAAATAAACGATTAGCACTCAGGCTTTGGGAACATTCAGAACCTGAGTTTGAATCCTGGTTCTATGAGATTTGGGGAAATGTATTTACCTTACTCGTGCATCAGTTTCTTCATCTGGAAAATAGCAATAGTAACATAAGATAGTAGAGTAATCAAATCGTAAGATTAAGTGATATATATAAAATGCTTATCAAAATGTCTAGCACATAATAAACATTCATAAATGACAGAAATTGTTTTATGATGATTACCAATAAAAGGTACAGACTATTATCATTTTTATGACCGGGCACTGGAAATTTTGAGGCAAAGCAGCAAAAAAATGGATGCAAGTTAAGTAATGAGGATTAAGACAAGCTTCATCTCTCTTACAATTCTCCCAGGACTACAATTTTTCCTCACCACTCCCAAGTGAAACCTCATAACTAAGGTCAGTTCCTGGGAGATCTGAAAACTTTCCTGTCACATTCACAGAGGAATGTGGATGGGGAGTCAGAGATTGATTGAGATGTTATATCACATGCTCCTCATCTTCTTTGGAGGATAAATCTCCATAGAAGATTCCTGTTCACTCTCCCTAAGTGGTACGAAAAGGAATTCAGTCCTCATATTGAACCTCATCTAGGTAGTGTGTGAAATTCCGGAAAACTTCTTTGAAATACGGGCATAAGTGGCTGAGAAAACAAGCATGAGTTTAAGGGCTCCAGAGAACTACCCATAAAGAAAACGAGGGGTTCAGGGAAAGATACAGAGGAGGAAGTGACTTTGAATGTACACACTTAAACTAGAGGCACTAGGAACGAGACCATATTCAAGGAGCTGAATCCCAGTTCCTGTCTCTTCCTAGAAAAGAGTGGAGAACTTGGCTCTAATTAACCACACACTTATCCAAGTATATCGATATTTTTGCACAAAAGACTACCAGGCACTTACTTTAACTTTAACTTGAGTCTAAAGACAAAAACATGAAACATCAACTCAGAAAATGAAAATGTTGTTTATTTACTTTCTGTCTCCAATTTCTAGCAAACTGGAAAGAATGAGAAGAAAATGACATAATATGTGGCTAGTAGCATCACACTGGAAACATTTTTATCCCAACCCCACAAAAAAAGGATGTTTATAAGTAGAATACTTCCTGCCCTCATAAAAAATAATTTATGGATATCTCTAATGATCCAGCAATTGAAACTCCATGTTTCCACTGCAGGGGGTACAGGTTTGATCCCTGGTCCAGGAACTAAGATTCCTTGTGCATCAGGGCCAAAAAGTAAATAAATTAATTAAATTATTTTCAAATTGTATATTCAGGAGGTCTGGTGTGGCAGGCAAGAACCATAGTGCTTAAGATGTCTATATACAGATACACATTTCACCCTTCTGAAAGAAATAGCTTATTCACATATTACCAGTTAGGGCTCATCTGCTTCCTAATAAGTCATTATCATGTAGCGACTCTAATCTAGACTATTTATTTATTGGCCACTTGGCATGTGGGATCGTAGTTCCTGCCCAAGGATCAAACCCATGCTCCCTGCAGTAGAAGCATAGAGTCTTAACCACTGAACCACCAGGGAAGTCGCCTGTTCTAGACATTTTAAAGGAGAAAATCAAGGAGAAGGTAGAGGACAGAAGTCCCAGAAACTATTTCTTCTCATAAATAAGTCATCATCTGATTCTATCACAATTAAACCAGAATAGCAAACTCTGGTATTCAAAGAAAAGGTGATGGTTTCTCTGCCTAAAATAAAACCACTAATATACTCAGACATCAGCAAAACTGACTGAAAATTAGTTAAAATAGCAGAAAACTGAAAAAACACAACACAGAGGGTGTCCTGCCATCGTCTGGGATCATTTTTCCCCCATCCTTTATATGTTTAAAAAGCTGGGAAAGCAAATTGCCAACCACAGCAGAACACGGCAAGCCCCGTTATGCTCTCTCCATGATCTGCTCCTTCAGTCTGTTCAGCTAAGTTCTGGCTGCAGTGGCCCCAGGGATTTTACAAGGGCTTGACTCATTTATCCGTGTGTCACATTGTCAGGGTTTTCCCCCAGACAGGTAAAATATACTACAAATCGTGTAATAAAATATGCCACAATCTGTCACATTTGCAACAATTCCAAACAGCGTTATCTCCTTCACAAATAAGAGAGGGAAGTATGTTTTTTCAAATCTAGCCAAGGATGGTTGTGTTCTCTGGGACTTCCCCGGTGGTCCAATGGTTAAGACTCCATGCTTCTACTGCAGGGGGTGTGGGCTCAATCCCTGGTCAGGGAACTAAGATCCTACATACTGTGCAGCATGGCCAAAAGAAAAAGGAATGGCTGTGCTCTCGGTATTCAAAGGCTGTTCTGTGGCAGGATCCTTTCCTGGCATGACTTACAGTACTATTTGGGGAGCACTCTCCCAGAGCATAAAAGCTGGAAGGGAAACCTCAGGAAGATTTGCTGTGGGCATTGAGGATGTCCAGTGAATAAATGTGAATTATGACTGCCTAAAACTTAACTTTACAGAGGTTGGATGCTTAGCACATGGTCAAAATTAATGAAAAAGGAGACAACCATCATGACAGGTGACGCAGGAATGAATGGACCAAGAAAATGACCATGCAGTAGTCGAGCCTAAGAATTCACCTGCAAAGCAAGCGCTGCTTTGACAAATGGGATTTGATGTCATCTATGCCTGTGTCCAATCACTGTTAAATATTTGTCCAATTATCAGTAAAGCAGTACAAAATACAGAAAAGAACATTATACATCATGACTTGACATATGTCAGATTTCCACATTGTAACTGAGATATATATATAACAGGAAGAAGATACGATGCCCTCTCTTTAAAAAGCCATTTGTGGAGAGGTCCTGTATCACTTGATGGAGACATACAAATACATTTGGGAGGGACAGTGTGGTGTGATAAGAGAAGCGCTAGACGTGGAGCCAAAGGACCTGTTTCTTGCCTCAGTTCTTCCCCTTTCCAGCTAAGAGACAAGCCATGTAGCCTCTCTCTGTGTCTTGATTTGCTTCCTTACAAGGTGTTAATGAGAAAAAAAAATAAAACCTTTCCTCTTCACCTCAGATGGTTATTATGAAGATCAAAGGAGATAATGAGTGTGAATACATTTCATATACTTGACACGGCCTTTTTCCCCTTTTCCCAAGGAATTTCATCCATGCAGATGGCTTTACAATCTTCAAACATGAATTAATATTTCAAAATTTGCATACTTAGTTGTGGGCTCCTTCCTAAGTGTCAAAGCTCTGTCTTTATTTGGCTCTGGATATCTCCACCTGGGGAGTCGTCAAGCATTTACAATTCAGTATGTCCAGTGGAAATGGCCCTCTTTCTAAACCCCCACAAACACTCCTGCTCAGTGTGCCCCAGTCTTCCCTGCCATTCCCGCTGTACCTCTTGGTCTTTTTGGCACATGACCTCGCCACACGATTACCATGGTGTGCTGACCCTATGTGCTAAGCATTTGTCAGGTCAGCCCCTTCTTTTCTGTCCACACTGACACTCTCCTAGCAGTTGCAGCCTCAGACTCAGGCTTCCCTACCACCAGTCTCTCCACTGCTCCCACCTCACCTTTACACCAGAAGGAATTTTTACAAGTGGGTATCTTTTTTTCTTAATCTTATTTTTACTTTACAATACTGTATTGGCTTTGCCATACATTGACATGAATCAGCCACAGGTGTACACCATCTCCCCCTCCCACCTCCCACCCCATATCATCTCTCTGGATCATCCCTGTGCACCAGCCCCAAGCATCCTGTATCCTATATCAAACATAGAATGGCGCTTCATTTCTTACATGATAGTATACATGTTTCAATGCCATTCTCCCAAATCATCCTACCCTCTCCCTCTCCCTCTCCCCTCTCCCTCTCCCTCAGAGGCCAAAAGTCCATTCTATACATCTGTGTCTCTTTTGTTGTCTCACATAGAGGGTCATCATTACTATCTTTCTAAATTCCATATATATGTGTCAGTATACTGTACTGGTGTGTTTCTTTCTGGCTTACTTCACTCTGTATAATCGGCTCCAGTTTTATTCATCTCATTAGAACTGAGTCGAATTTATTCTTTTTAAGGGCTGAGTAGTACTCCATTGTGTATATGTACCACAGCTTTCTTATCCATTCATCTGCTGATGGACATCTAGGTTGTTTCCATGTCCTGGCTATTATAAATAGCGCTGCAATGAACATTGGGGTACATGTGTCTCTTTCAATTCTGGTTTCTTCAGTGTGTATGCCCAGCAGTGGGATTGCTGGGTCATAAGGCAGTTCTATTTGCAATTTTTTAAGGAATCTCCACACTGTTTTCCATAGTGGCTGTACTAGTTTGCATTCCCACCAACACTGTAAGAGGGTTCCCTTTTCTCCACATCCTCTCCAGCATTTATTGCTTGTAGACTTTTGGATCACAGCCATTCTGACTGGCGTGAAATGGTACCTCATTGTGGTCTTGATTTGCATTTCTCTGATAATGAGTGGGCCAAAGAACTAAACAGCCATTTCTCCAAAGAAGACATACGGATGGCTAACAAACACATGAAAAGATGCTCAACAAGTGGGTATCTGATTATATCCCAGCCTGAGTAGAACCGTGTGATGACTTCCCACCACCTTTGTGATAAAGGTCAAATACCATAACTTGACCTCCAAATGGTTCATGAATTCATCCCAGGTTGTATTTCCAGCCTCATCTTCCCCTACCCACAACCAACTCCCCAAGCCATCCTGTTCTAGCCATATTGAACTATTTTCTTCAAACCCACCAAACTTTCTCAAGCTTCTGTGCCTTTTTTCCTTGCTCTCTGCCTAGCCTTCCTCCTAGTGTTAGCAGAGGGATTGGTAAGAGCATGGACTCTGGAAACTGAATGCCTGAATTCATACCCTATCTCTGCCCTGGGCATGATACTTGTCTTACTTGGGGTTCAGCCAGAAGCAGACTCAGAGACAAAGAGCCAGAAATTTATTTGGAGGTTCAGAAAATACCAGTAGGGGAGTGAGGAAGTGAGAAAAGGAAAACAGATCTCCTTAATAAAAGGGATGCTATCAAACAGCTACCTCGGTGCATGGTTTATATCTTATCCTACAGGGACACTCTGAGAAATAGTGAGGAACTCTTACCAGTCCCATCACCTAATAAACTCCCTCAGCTTTCCTCTCTGTGCCTTCTCGTTGCCCAGGAGCTTTGCCGGTGTTACTCTCCGCATGGTTAGGCTGATGTGAGACAGAAGCAGAGATTAGAGCGGCACGACAAGTCAAGAGCTGCCAGCAGCCACTAGAAACAAGAAGAGGCACACACACCAAAAAAAAGATTCTCCCTGAGTCTCCAGAGGAGTACAACCCTGCCAACACTTTGATTTCATTCCAGTGATACTGATTTTGAACTTCTTGCCTCTAGAATTGTGAGGGAATACATTTTTGTTGTTTTGAGCCATCAAGCTTTTGGTGATTTGTTATAGTGGCCAAGGACTCTAACACGCATGCACATATTCATACAGCACTTGTATTTGTTATTTTTCAGTTGCTAAGCTGTGTCTGACTCTTTGCAACCTCATGGACTACCCCACACCAGGCTTCCCTCTCCTCTGCTCTCTCCCAGAGTTTGCTCAGATTCGTGTCCATTCAGTCTGTGATGCTATCTATCCATCTTATCCTCTGCTGCCCCCTCTCCTTTTGCCTTCCATCTTTTCCAGCATCAGAGTCTTTTCCAGTGAGTCAGCTGTTCACATCAGGTGTATAAAAAAAGAAATTATTTTAGGACTAGAGAATTGGCCATGGGCTCACAGAAAGAGTGGGATCTTTGAATTCAGGCCAACTTGAGCTCTAATTCATGCTCATCACTAGCTACATGACTTCAGAAAAATCAGTTAAATGCTGAGTCTCAGTTTTCTCATCCATGAAATGGGGTAATAATTCCTACTGTGGTAGACAAAGCAATGGCTCCCAAGATGTCTATTTCTTAACCCTGTAACCTGTGAGTATGCTATAGTACATGCAATGGGGACTTTGAAAATGAGATTAGGTAAAGGATTATGAAATGGAAAGATGTTCCTAGATTTTCCTGGTGGGCCCAGGGTAATCACAAGTTTCCTTAAAAGAGAGAGGCAGAAGGGTCGGAGTCAGAGAATTATAACAATGGAAATAGGTCAGAGAGACTGAGATTTGAAGTTGCTATGTTACCGGCTTTAAAATTGGAGGGACAGGCCCCCAGACAAGGAATGCCGGCAGTCTTTGGAAGTAGGAAAAGGCAAGGAAGTGGGGTTCTGTCCTGGAGTGTGCAGGAGAAATTAAGCTCTGGCGATGCCTTGATTTTTAGCCTGGTGAAACCCTGTTCAGACTTCTGACCACTGAAGCTGTAAGCTGATCATGTTGTTTTAAACTGCAAATGTGTGTGTGGTATTTGTTACAGGAGATATGGGGAAACAATATACCTCTCTATCAGAGTTATGAGGATTTAAAATGTTCTTTTAATTATGGTAATATTTATTAATAGAAGTGCTATTTTTAAAAATAATTTTGGGAAGTAAATTATCTATACATAAACTGTCTCTGTAAACCAAATATACTTCTATTCAACTGTTCAGATTTTCAAAAAGTCAAAAGCACAGAGTTCATTTTTGTGTATTCAATTCTCCATATGTAGATTTCCTTTCCATGTGTCTCCAGAGGGTTAGATATAGTACCAAAAAATTTTTCTTTAATTTCCTGGCTTCCTGACCTTGAAGTCCATATTCAAGGAAGGCCTTTGGCCAAGAAAATTGAATGACCTCTGTGCATATTTTAGTTTTTATCAAAAGGAGACAGACCCAAAGCTTATTTTTTTTTCTGAAGGTTTGCCAAGTTTTCTTTGAATGTAAAAATTATCTTCATTTTGTTCAAGAAGCCATTATCTCTCAAGTTTCATGCAAATGAATGTACATTCTAGAAAGATGCAGTAAAATATCCATCTGACTTCTGCCTACACTCAACCTTCTATTCCCTAGTCTCTTTGGCTATCAGTATATTCCTAACATTATGTGGCTTATTTTGCACGTGTACCCGATGTGTCAGTCATCAAATGAGCTCTGATTTCCCTCAAGAACCCCTCTTCTCTAGACCCTTTGCCAAACTTTATTGCCAGTCCAAACTCTGGATAAATTCCCCACCTTCTCTCTCTGTTCCTTCTCTTTGCCCAAGAGCTTTGCCAGTGTTATTCAGGTTCAGGCCCTTCCGGATGGCTGTCGTCTTGCTCTCTCTTCATCCCCTGCTTGACCAGCCCCTGCTTCACTCACATGACTACCCAATCCTCTGTATAAACCCCTGTATAAACAGGGGTGTCACCCAGGACCTTCAGAGTAAGATTCCCCCATCCAATAAACTGCTGATGTCTCTGTCACTGTCTCTAGGCTCTTTTTTTTTAATCTCCAGACTGGGCAACTACAAGGCTTGCAGGACTGATGGGTGCAACCCAACAGTCTCCTAACTGGCCATTTAGATGCTTGGTCCACCATAAAATCACCCTGTCATCAGCCTGGTCTATGGGGCTCAGCTATTCATCTTGTCTTGTGCTTTTATCTTCCATAGCGTGTGCCATGGCAACTGTTCCCAGTCTATTTCCCTCTACTAAGCAGTTGAACACTCAACATTTCATTCTCTCAAAAGACTAATTCACCTCTGAGTCTTATTCTGTAGATTATAGTAATCTAGTTGCTAGATTTTTCATGCCTGAAAAGGCGTGTTTGATCAAGGGCCTTTTCCTTTCATAATTTTGTCTTCGCTCTCCTCTAACATCTCCATTAATCATCCTTTATTCCAGCACCAATCTTTTCATTTTCAGTTACTGTTTTATTTGGCAAATAAATATTCTCAAGTGTTTCCTATTCTTCAATCACCTTTCCCTTCTTTCTCAAAAATATCTAAATTTGCAATTTTTTTTCCCAGAGTTCAAGCGAACATCCAGTTCTTTTTATAGGGATGCAAGGAGATCCAATCAGTCCATCCTAAAGGAAATCAGTCCTGAATATTTATTGGAAGGACTGATGCTGAAGCTGAAACTCCAATACTTTGGCCACCTGATGGGAAAAACTGACTCACTGGAAAAGACCCTGATGCTAGGATATGAATATTGAAGGCGGGAGAAGAAGGGGATGACAGGGATGAGATGGTTGGATGGCATCACTGACTCAGTAGACATGGGTTTGAGTGAGCTCTGGGAGTTGGTGATGGACAGGGAAGCCTGGTGTGCTATAGTCCATGGAGTCGCAAAAAATCTGACATGACCGAGCAACTGAATTGAAATAAATCATACAGCACTACAAAAATACGTCATCTGAGAGATTTAAAGCAGTCCCCCACACTCTAGGAGGGTATTAAATAAAACAACTTTCAATAATTAAGAATGAATTAGTTCAATCAAGTTACAGTATCATCCTTCAGCTTAAGGTGCTCTGATATTAACTAGTGTGGCAGTAAACATGATCCCAAAAGGAATCCTGCTGCCATTCATCTTGCCTCTTCAATACAATGAGAATGAACACAGAAGAGAGTTCCATTTAACAACAGCTCTCACCTCAAGTCCTATCCACCCCCATGGCTGGTGACATTCTCCATTGAGGAGAAATGTTGGGATTTGATGAGATTCTGTCTCAACTGGGACAAAAAATGAGTAATATGGAAAATATTCTAATATCGGGTTGTTAACAATGAAATTACCTGAAGAATCTCAGTTGTTTAGTTTCTCAATTATGTCTGACTCTTTGCAACCCCATAGACTATAGCCCGCCAGGCTCCTCTGTCCATGGGATTTCCCAAGCAAGAATACTGGAGTGGGTTGCTATTTCCTCCTCCAAAAATTTATGGTCTATTTTTAACAGTTAATATTTGTGAATGCTTCTTGTGGGCATAGCAGTACTATGCTAATGATTAATATGCATTTTCACATTTATTCATTCTGAGGTTGGTACTGCTTTTAGTTCATCTGTACAAACAGGAAAACTGTCTTGGAAAGTTTAGCTCATCAGAAACACTAAACTAGTCAACAGGGAATGTGGATTTGAACAAGAACTAGCTAACTGAAAATGCCTGTGCTGAACCACACAGAGCCTCTTCTTCTGACTGCCATTCCTCTTTTCAGCCCACTTCAGCACCATGTGAGAAGTCCAGAGTGTGACCTATGCATAACAAATATGTAAACCAAAAAAGAAACAAGTGTTCAAACAGCCAGCACCAAGGATAATGCACCTATTCAAACTAATTAGCCCTTGTTACTGACAAAATTACTTGTACAATGTAAATTTCTGTCTGGTTCTTCTCTGAGTTTATACTTACGTTGAATGTGGCAGATATTTTCTTTGCTCTCACCTTAAGCAAGCCTAGTTAAAACTCTTTTCCTGCCTAATGTCTCAGATAACACCCAATGACAGACCCCAACAAATTGTTGCTTTTGTTCAGTCACTAAGTCGTGTCTGATTCTTTGCAGTCCCATGGACTGTAGCACACCAGGCTCCTTTGTCTTCCACCATCTCCTGGAGTTTGCTCAAATTCATGTCCATTGAGTCAGTGATGTTATCTAATCATCTCATCCTCTGCCTCCCCCTTCTCCTTTTGCCGTCAATCTTTCCCAGCATCAGGGCCTTTTCCAATGAGTCGGCTCTTTGCATCTGGTAGCCCAAGTATAGGAGCATCAGCATCAGTCCTTCCAATGAATAATCAGGGTTGATTTCCTTTAGGATTGACTGGTTTGATCTCCATGCAGTTCAAGGAACTCTCAAGAGTCTTTTCCAGCACCACAATTAGAAAGTATCAGTTCTTCGGCACTCAGCTTTCTATACGGTCTAACTCTCACAACCATATATGACTATTGGAAAACCATAGCTTTGACTGGCAAAGCATCTTTGTTGGCAAAATGATGTCTCTGTTTAGATTTGTCATAGCTTTTCTTCCAGGAAGCAACCATCTTTTAATTTCATGGCTGCACTCACTGTCCACAGTGATTTTGGAGCCCAAGAAAAGAAAATCCATCACTGTTTCTACTTTTTCTCCTCCTATTTGTCATGAAGTGACGGGACTGAATGCCATGAACTTAGTTTTTTGAATGTTGAGTTTCAAGTCAGCTTTTTCATTCTGCTCTTTCACACTCATCAAGAGGCTCTTCAGTTTCTTTTCACTTTTTGCTATTAGAGTGGTATCGTCCGCATATCTGAAGTTGTTGATATTTCTCCCGGCAATCTTGATTCCAGCTTGTGATTCATCCAGCTCAGCATTTCGCATGATGTACTCTGCATATAAGTTAAATAAGCAAGGTGACAATGTACAGCCTTGACATACTCCTTTCCCAATTTTATATTAAGCCAAACTGTAATAATCCAGGAGATAGTGAAGGACAGGGAAGCCTGGCATGCTGCAGTCCATGGGGTTGTAGAGTAGGACACAGCTTAGCAACTGAACAACAAGAAAACTGTAATAAAGTGATCTTTATTAAGTTGGTGAGCAGTTTTATCTGCTCACTTTTTATTAAAGGACTTACATTCTCCTGCTCTGGTTCAGGAGAAAAGAAACATACCCTCCTGAGCCATGGACAGAAACATAATCCTCAGCACATTATCCAACAATATTCTCAAAATTATCAGGGCTTTTGTTCCCAAGAGCCTCCCTCAGCTGTCACTGGGATTCTCACAGCTGTGGTTCCAGTGTTGGCCACCAGAAAGAACCGAGTGAAGAAAGTCACAGGAATGCATATTTAATTAAGCTTTATCTGTCCTATCCTTTCCAAACTTTGGCAATGTCCCCTTTGATAGCCATATGAAATTATAATATTTAACTTTACCTTTGTGTATTTGATAACCTTAAATTGCGGAAAAGAAATAAACCAACATGGCCACCAATTCTGTTTTGGGGTTTTTTCCCTGTAGATGTGGGTACCATGGGTAATTGTGTTCACAGATAATTTTCCCACACACACCATAAACTTGGAAATCAAAAAATTCAGGTCACTTTCTGAAAGTTTGTCTAGTTAAATCAACACATAATGGGAGGAGACAGAAAATCTCTATTCCTATAAAGAGAGTTGTTCTTCTAAAAATAGTTCTGTAAAAGTCTTGGTAGTATCTAACAAAGAAGACACTAATAGAAGCCAGTGGTGAGCAGGAAAATGCTGGTTCCAGAACGCAAACCTGGAAGCCCGTGTTTAATACTAGCCAGGAAAAAGGAAACTGCTCAGGCAGTGTTCTGTACTTGAAGAAATGTTTGCATCTGTTTAGGATTTGAGAAAATTCAATTCAAATATGACCCAACTGAAATGAACTCCAAGACCACTGATCAGCCTGCTTCTCCAGAAAATTTTTCATTGTTCATTTTACTTCCCAGCTACCCCAAAATAAAGAATGTGAGTGCCTTGGATTCTTGGATTGAAATATAAGATCATTTCCATTCATACAAAGGGATGAAGCTTCATAGTATATTAATAAGTTTCCATTCTGTTTTATTCATTATGCTAGTGTGATATTTATCCATCCGTGGGGGTATTTGTGAAGTCCACTTTATATAAAACTGTAAGACTGAGGTTCACAACCTAAGAGACCTCCAAGGTGGTCGGCCAGTTAGCTGCCACTCTGCCTGGCTCCCAGGCCACCTGCTTTCCTCTTTAAAACACCAACAATGGGCTCACATACAAGAAACAGCAATCAAGGTTGGCAGATGGCTATTACCAAATAATGTAAAAAGCCATGGTTCTTATTTATACCAACAATATCTAGTGATAAAACATATAGAAAAATATCCCTTTCCTAGTGACAAAAAGATAAACATATAGCATGTATGATAAAATTTAACCAACAGACATAAAATAGTTTATTAAAGAGAGATTATATTCTTGAATGAAAAGATTTATTAGAAAGAAGTCTCAATAAATTAATCTATAGATTTAATCCAATTCCCATCAAAGTCAAAAGAATTTGGGGGAACTTGACAGTATAATTCTGAACTTATCATAAAAGAATAAACTAAAAATTATTCAAGAGAAATTTGAAAGGAAAAATAATACCAGAAGGCTAACCCTACCAGATGGCAAAGACGCAGCAATTAACCAGCATATTACCAGAGTAGAAAGAAAAATAAGTGAAACAATACAAAGTCCAGGAACACATCAAATATTCAACAGAGATGGGAATACAAATTAATAAAGAATAATGATTTAATGAATAGCATTGGGATAACTAGCTATCAATTTTAGAAAAGGTTATACAGTTAAATCACTATTTCAAGATTTTAAATAAGTTCTAAATGGATCCATAATTTAAATGAAACTATAAAAGTATCTGAATAAAATTGCTTTTTAAATTTTATTTTATTGCTATAAGAACATTCAACATGAAGCCTACCCTCTTTACAAATTTTTAGGGGTTTTTTCACTGTGTTAACTACAAGTTCAATGTTGTGCAGCTGATTTCTAGAATTAATCCATCTTACTTAACTAAACCTTATACCCATTGATTAGTAACTCTGCATTTCCTCCTCCTCTTAGCCCCTGACAACTACCATTCCACTCTTTGATTCTATGAATTTGTCTGTTTTAGGTGCCTCATATAAGTGGACACGAGCAGTGTTTATTTTTCTGTGACTACTCATTTCACTTAGAAGAATGTCCTCACCATTCATCATGTTGTCACATATTAGTTTCCTTTTTCAAGGTTAAAGAGTATTCTATTGTATATACATACCACCTTTTTTTTAATCCATTCACCTGTCAATGGACATGTGGGTTTTTTCCATTTCTTGGCACTTAAAAATTTACACTACAAGAGAGTGTTAGCTATTTAAGATCCTGATTACAATTCTTTTGGATAAATATCCAGATTTTGATTTGCATTTCCCCCAAGCAGTTAGTGACATTAAGCATTTTGTCATATAGCTGTTAGCCATTTGTATGTCTTCTTTGGAGAAATGCCTATTCAAGTCTCTACCTCCATTTTATAATTGGGTTTTTAGGTTTTTGCTATTGAATTGTAAGTTTCTTATATATTTTTAGATCTTAGCCCTTTATCACACATATGGTTTGCAAATATTTTCCCTCAGTCCACAGGTTGTCTTTTCACCATGTTGATTCTTTTCCTTGCTGTGCAAATATGTTTAGTTTGATATCAAGCTCAGTTGCTCAGTTATGTCTGACTCTTTGTAACCCCATGGACTGTAGCCTGCCAGGCTCCTCTGTCCATGGGACTATCCCAGCAAGAATACTGGATCAGGTTGCCATTTCCTCCTCCAAGGGATCTTCCAGACCCAAGGATCAAACCTGCTGACTTAGATCTCCTGCAGCTCTGGCATTGGCAGGCAGATTCTTTATCCCTAAGCCACCTGGGAAGCCCCTTAGTTTGATGTGGTCCCCTTTATTTTGTCTGTTTGCCTTTGCTTTTGATGTCATATTGTCATCGGCACAACCCATTCTTTAAGCTTTTCTCCTTTTTTTCTTCTAGGAGTTTTACAGTTTCACATCTTTAGTCTTCAATTTTGAGTTGATTTTGTGTATGGTTAATGTTAGGATCCACTTTCACTTTCACATGCTCTTACCTTTATTATTTCCTTTCTTCCACTAACTCTTGCTTTTGTTTCTCTCTTTCTAGCCGTTTGAAGAGTTATTTGAGATCTTTCTCCTTTTTTGTAGTTGTTTGTTTCTATAAGCTTCCTTTTAGTCCTATATTTTTGCATCCCATGGTGTTTTTGTGTCTGACTCTTTGCAACCCCATGGACTGTAACCCACCAGGCTCCTCCGTCCATGGAATTCTCCAGGCAAAAATACTAGAGTGGGTTGCCATTCCCTTCTTCAGGGGATCTTTCTGACCCAGGGATCAAACCAGGGTCTCATGCATTGCACGCAGATTCTTTAGTCATTTTCATCTTTTCTAATATATTTTCTAGTTTCCTTTTTGATTTCTTCTTTGACACAATGGTTGTTCAATAGTATATCATTTAATATCTGCACATTTGTGAATTTTCCTGTTTTCCCTCTGCTATTTATCTTTAGTTTCATTACATTATTGTTAGAAAAGATATTTAGTATGACTTCAATCTTCTTTAATTTGTAAGACTTTGTTTTTGACATAATGTGATCTATCCTACAGAAGGATCCACGTGGGTTTAAACAGAATGTGCACTGCACTGCTCTTGGATGGAATGTTCAATATATGCCTATTAATCACTTTAGTCTATAGTGTTGTTCAAGTCCTCTGTTTCCTTATTGATCTTCTGGCTGGATGTTTTATCCATTATTGAAGAGGGGTATTAAAATACCTATTATTATTGTATTACTATCTGTTTATGCAAATTCAGTTCTATCAACATTTATTTCATATATTAAGGTACTCTGATTTTGGGTGCATATGAAAACGAAGATCATGGCATCCGGCCCCATCACTTCATGGGAAATAGATGGGGAAACAATGGAAACAGTGTCAGACTTTATTTTGGGGGCTCCAGAATCACTGCAGATGATGACTGCAGCCATGAAATTAAAACATGCTTATTCCTTGGAAGAAAAGTTATGACCAACCTAGATAGCATATTCAAAAGCAGAGACGTTATTTTGCCAACTAAGGTCCGTCTAGTCAAGCCTATGGTTTTTCCTGTGGTCATGAATGGATGTGAGAGTTGGACTGTGAAGAAAGCTGAGTGCCGAAGAATTGATGCTTTTGAACTGTGGTGTTGGAGAAGACTCTTGAGAGTCCCTTGGACTGCAAGGAGATTCAACCAGTCCATTCTGAAGGAGATCAGCCCTGGGATTTCTTTGGAAGGAATGATGCTAAAGCTGAAACTCCAGTACTTTGGCCACCTCACGCGAAGACTTGACTCATTGGAAAAGACTCTGATGCTGGGAGGGGTTGCGGGCAGGAGGAGAAGGGGACGACAGAGGATGAGATGGCTCGATGGCATCACAGACTCAATGGACATGAGTCTGAGTGAACTCCAGGAGTTGGTGTTGAACAGGGAGGCGTGCTACTATTCATGGGATCGCAAAGAGTTGGACACAACTGAGCAACTGAACTGAAATGATATTTATTGTTATATCTTCCTATTTGTATCTTCCTTGTTGATTGACCTTTTTATCACTATATAATGATGATCATCTTTATCTCTGGTGACAGTATTTTACTCTATTTTTTTCTGATTAAGTAGTCATCCCTGCTTTCTTTCAGTTACCATTTGCATGGAATATCTTTTACTACTCTCCTCTGTCAGCCTGTGTGTCATTAAATCTAAAGTGAGTATCTTATAGACAGTATATAGTTGAATCTTATTTATCTATTCAACAATTTTATGTCTTTCATTGGGGAGTTTAATCCATTTAGTATGATTTTTGGTAGATGAGAATCTCTTTCTATTGTGCAACTTCTATAGGCATAAATTATTTCATAGTTATACTAGAATTTAAAATATATAAATACAATATTCTATACTACTGCAGGCAGGAATCCCTCAGAAGAAATGGAGTAGCCATCATGGTCAACAAAAAGTCCGAAATGCAGTACTTGGATGCAATCTCAAAACGACAGAATGATCTCTGTTCATCTCCAAGGCAAACCATTCAATATCACAGTAATCCAAGTCTATGCCCCAACCAGTAATGCCAAAAAGCCGAAATTGAATGGTTCTATGAAGACCTACAAGACCTTCTAGAACTAACACCCAAAAAGATGTCCTTTTCATTATAGGGGACTGGAATGCTAAAGTAGGAGGTCAAGAAACACCTGGAGTAACTGGCAAATTTGGCCTTGGAATGCGGAATGAAGCAGGGCAAAGACTAATAGAGTTTTGCCAAGAAAATGCACTGGTCATAGCAAACACCCTCTTCCAACAACACAAGAGAAGACTCTACACATGGACATCACCAGATGGTCAACACCGAAATCAGATTGATTATATTCTATGCAGCCAAAGATGGAGAAGCTCTATACAGTCAACAAAAACAAGACCAGGAGCTGACTGTGGCTCAGATCATTAACTCCTTATTGCCAAATTCAGACTGAAACTGAAGAAAGTAGGGAAAACCGCTAGACTATTCAGGTATGATCTAAATCAAATCCCTTATGATTATACAGTGGAAGTGAGAAACAGATTTAAGAGCCTAGATCTGATAGATAGAGTGCCTGATGAACTATGGACGGAGGTTCATGACATTGTACAGGAGACAGGGATCAGGACCATCCCCATGGAAAAGAAATGAAAAAAAGCAAAATGGCTCTCTGGGGAGGCCTTACAAATAGCTGTGAAAAGAAAAGAGGCGAAAAGCAGAGGAGAAAAGGAAAGATATAAGCATCTGAATGCAGAGTTCCAAAGAATAGCAAGAAGAGATAAGAAAGCCTTCTTCAGCGATCAATGCAAAGAAATAGAGGAAAACAATGGGAAAGACTAGAGATCTCTTCAAGAAAATTAGAGATATCAAGGGAACATTTCATGCAAAGATGGGCTCAATAAAGGACAGAAATGGTCTGGACCTAACAGAAGCAGAAAATATTAAGAAGAGGTGGCAAGAATACACAGAAGAACTATACAAAAAAGATCTTCATGACCCAGATAATCACGATGGTGTGATCACTCATCTAGAGCCAGATATCTTGGAATGTGAAGTCAAGTGGGCCTTAGAAAGCATCACTATGAACAAAGCTAGTGGAGGTTACAGAATTCCAGTTGAGCTGTTTCAAATCCTGAAAGATGATGCTGTGGAAGTGCTGCACTCAATATGCCAGCAAATTTGGAAAACTCAGCAGTGGCCACAGGACTGGAAAAGGTCAGTTTTCATTCCAATTCCAAAGAAAGGCAATGCCAAAGAATGCTCAAACTACCACACAATTGCACTCATCTCACACGCTAGTAAAGTAATGCTCAAAATTCTCCAAGCCAGGCTTCAGCAATACGTGAACTGTGAACCTCCTGATGTTCACGCTGGTTTTAGAAAAGGCAAAGGAACCAGAGATCAAATTGCCAACATCGGCTGGATGATGGAAAAAGCAAGAGAGTTCCAGAAAAACATCTATTTCTGCTTGATTGACTATGCCAAAGCCTTTGACTGTGTGGATCACAATAAACTGTGGAAAATTCTGAAAGATATGGGAATACCAGACCACCTAACCTGCCTCTTGAGAAATCTGTATGCAGGTCAGGAAGAAACAGTTAGAAATGGACATGGAACAACAGACTGGTTCCAAATAGGAAAAGGAGTGCGTCAAGGCTGTATCTTGTCACCCTGCTTATTTAACTTCTATGCAGAGTACATCATGAGAAATGCTGGGCTGGATGAAGCACAAGCTGGAATCAAGATTACCAAGAGAAATATCAATAACCTCAGATATGCAGATGACACCACCCTTATGGCAGAAAGTGAAGAGGAGCTAAAGGGCCTCTTGATGACGGTGAAAGAGGAGAGTGGAAAAGTTGGCTTAAAGCTCAACATTCAGAAAACGAAGATCATGGTATCCGGTCCCATTGCTTCATGGGAAATAGATGGGGAAACAGTGGAAACAGTGTCAGACTTTATTTTAGGGGGCTCCAAAATCACTACAGATGGTGACTGCAGCCATGAAATTAAAAGATGCTTACTCTTTGGAAGAAAAGTTATGACCAACCTAGATCGCATATTCAAAAGCAGAGACATTACTTTGCCGACTAAGGTCCATCTAGTCAAGGCTATGATTTTTCCTGTGGTCATGTACGGATATGAGAGTTGGTCTGTGAAGAAGGCTGAGCGCCGAAAGACTGATGCTTTTGAACTGTGGTGTTGGAGAAGAGTCTTGAGAGTGCCTTGGACTGCAAGGAGATCCAACCAGTCCATTCTGAAGGAGATCAGCCCTGGGATTTCTTTGGAAGGAATGATGCTAAAGCTGAAACTTCAGTACTTTGGCCACCTCATGTGAAGAGTTGACTCATTGGAAAAGACTCTGATGCTGGGAGGGATTGGGGGCAGGAGGAGAAGGGGATGACCAAGGATGAGATGGCTGGATGGCATCACGGACTCGATGGACATGAGTCTGAGTGAACTCCGGGAGATGGTGATGAACAGGGAGGCCTGGCATGCTGCGATTCATGGGATCGCAAAGAGTTGGACACGACTGTGAGACTGAACTGAACTGAACTGATATTTGCCTATATTTTTACCTTTACCAGCAAGTTTTTTATGCTATAATGTTGCTGTTTAGCATTCTTTTATTTCAACTTGAAGAACCCCTCTTGGATGGTAGGTCTAGTGGTATACAACTCCTTCCTTTTGTTTCTCTGGGAAAATCTCTCTCTTCTTCCTTAAAGACTGAATAAGCATCCATAATGAGCAATTATTAATAATTTTGTCTAAGCGTTTGCAAGAATGGATATATGATAAGATCCTCAAAGTACTTCAGTTCAGTCGTTCAGTCTTGTCAAGAATGTATTTCATAAACTCTGGGTGGACCTCTAAAATCAGGAGCATAATGTCCTAATCATGTATTATAGCTGTGCAGTAAATATTAAATTGATTTAATTTCTACATATTGTTAATGAAGAACTCCTTCTATTGTCCTCTTTTATTTAAACTTGAAACTTTATTTTGAGACAATCAAGTGGATTCAAGGATTTGGTGCTTGGCTTCAGTAAGAGTGTTTATGAAGATGCTGATCAGTTGAACTTAATTATTAACATGATTTGAATCAATTCTTTCCCAAGAATATTACCTTGAACAGCGCTTTATGCATACTAACAATTCATTAAATATTTGAAGATTAAAGTTAGGGAAGGGTGCGAAATAAGAAAAAAATAAAACAGGCAATTTTTGCCTTAGACATGAGCTTCCCAGAAAACAAGTACAACCAACCACCTCCCATGCTGAAACCTAGTTTTCTATTAAAAAAAAAAAAAAAGGGTAATATGATCATCAAATCTGAATTCCCTGCACCACCTCCAAGAATATGTCAAGCTTTAGGTTATGTACTCAGTAAAAATCATTAAATAAATAGCATATCAGAAATCAAGTTTATGTAATTAAAAGGATTATTTGCCTCACTTTATTAGAGAAAGAAAAATTAAGTATTAAAAATGAAAATGATCGTGCACACAAGTTGACCCCTTTCCTGGTATAACTGTAATGTATTCTTAGTTAAGTTTATTCACAGTCTGAATTGTAAGGTTCAACAACCTACAGAAAATAATACACTGGAGAAAATTCAAAAAGAGGTGGGACAAAGGTAATCACTTCGACCAAATTGTCCATAACTTGCTGAGCTTTGTCCCAGTCATAAAAGCTAGATTTATGTAAAATGGATCTCATTGAGAGCTCTTTCTTTCACTGGCATTTTGTGTCCTGCCACCTAATTTGTTAACATATGGTCTGAGTGTTGGACAGTTCGTGCCTAGGAACTCAAAAATATGTTATGTATAAGAAAAACAGAATGGCTGTGATCTTGATGCAGAACATGTTGCCATCTATTGTTTGTCAGAGGGAAAGAGATGCAAAAATTCAGAATCTAAATGAAGAAGATGAATTAGTATCCGGGTGGCATTTGCCTCATAAACACTCTATTAGAAACGGGGAAACAAGACAATCCATCAAGATTTTTTAAAAAGAAAAAAATATATATAGTTAAAAACTATTTATAACCATAAAAGTTTCTGGATAGGTTTCATTTGAAATGAGAGATTTAAGGATAGAGATGTTTAAGGCTTCTTGCTTTTTAGTGATTGGTGGAAATTGCTTTTTAGCAAGTGCTGAAAACCAGAAAAATTAAATTAGACTTTACAGTTTATGACAAACCCTCCAAAATGCTTCAAGAGAACCCCCAGCAAAGAGAGAGAAGATAAGCTCCATGGGGACAGAGGGTCATATCCCTTTTTCATCCACTGTATCCCCAGTGCCTAGAATCATGACTAGAAGAGAGGAGGTATTCAACAAGTTCTGTTTAATTTTTATAGGATTTAATACTATATAGTAGGAGCAAATGTGAGATTCCTTATTCCAAAAGCAAAAAGAAAGGAATGAATGAAGAGGGGAAGGAGGGAAAGAGGGAAAGAAAGAAGAGGGATGGAAAGAAGGACCATTTCTCTCACCGAACAAAGGAAATGTTAAATACTGGTCAGTTCACAAAAATACCCTGTCGTCGACTCAGTCAGCTCTTCAGGAGTTAATTGTACTTCAGTCATCATAGCTACTACAGTGTCTAACAGCTCTAAAATGTTTTGAATTATGTAATAAACTGCAACACAGTAAGAAAAAATAAGACAGTGCCATATAAATCCTTTCCAGTTGTAATACTTTCAAACTGAAATATGTTTTGAAGTATTTATTTCATTATTTCATCTTAACTATAGTGAATAAGCTAATTTTCCATGAATTCTAAGTTGGTAATATGTATATCTAATACACCATGGAGATAAGTCAATAAATTACATCTTTTAAAAAAAAATGTAACACTTTCACATATGTTTTCCAAATTTAAAAAGCATCATGGAAAAACACAAACTAATTTGTCTGGTAGACTCAGTTACATTTAATTCAATTCAAGGAGAAAGTTGAAGATTTTTGTGTCAGTATATGAAGAACGTCTGTTTTCAGCATTATTTGTCTTAGATCTATAACCCCTGGCTACCATATTCTTCTTCTTGTCAGGGATGGCCATCAAAAAAAAAAAAAAGGTGACCCTCTCAAAAAAATTTTTTTCTTGTACAAGTGGAATATTTACCTTAAAAGACTTCCTTTAAGTGCCAACATCCTGAAATCAGCTTCTTTATCCTAGAATCAGAAGTCCACATTCAAATCTGTCCTCCTAGTAGAGTTGCTCTCTGGCTATCTATAGTTACAAGAATCGATTAAAAGCATAATTGAAAAAGTATGCTTGTTTCTAGTAAAAGTTCTTCATTAGACACTGATAGTCACTCATCAACAGGCTTCCCAGCTGGCGCTAGTGTTAAAGAACCAGCTTGTCAATACAAGAGACATAAGAGACGCAGGTTCGATCCCAAGGTCAGGAAGATTCCCTGGAGGAGGGCATGGCAGCCTGCTCCAGCATCCTTGCCTGAAGAATCCCATGGACAGAGGAACCTGGCAGGCTACAGTCCACTGGATTGAAAAGGGTCAGATACGACTGAAGCAACTTAGCACACACTCAGTCATTCATTAGCTCGTCCTGTTATCCCAAGTCTCCACAGTGTAGGTGGCTTGCTAACACGGAAACAGGGATGAAGAGTTGATAGATTTCTCCCAGAGGCAAAGGTGCATATTGCCCCAGCGAATCCAATCTGTAGGTAGACTGAATTCACCTCTTTTCAATTGGCTACCAAAAATAATGAACTGCCACACTGAGCCCCTTTCTTCTAAACTTCCAGAAGTCACCTTTTCTTCACAATATGAGGCTTCTCTCCATGTTAAGAGGCTCAGGATACTGCAAGAGGAATTACATCAGAACCATGCCACCTGTGGAAGGGAAATCTGAGAGGTCAAACAATGCTTCACCTTTTGGGCTTCTTCCCAGCCTTACCCAGATCTACAGGAAAAATAGAGGTCTGGCCCTGGGATATTTTAGGGAGCCCCCTGAAAGGGCTATACCTCTTCCACAATGCGCCCCACACCCCAAAAAGCTTCTTCTCATGAACTGCCAATAACTAAATTTCTTTGATGGAGAAAAAAATAGGAAAGAAAGCTAATATTTAGTGTGTGTTCTATGGCAGGTATTGTATACCCTCCCACATCAATCCTTATAACAACATGAAGTAGGCATTCATTGTCTTCATTTTACAGCACTGGAGATGGACACGCCAAAAGAACTGAATAGCTTCCCAGGTTCACATGGCTGGTAGGAGTAGAGTCAGATTTCTTCATCTAGACTTACTATGTAATTCCACCCTATCCCATAGGGCAAAGTAACATGATATATCCATGTTAAGAAAGAAATGCCTGAAAAAACAATAAATGACTAATACATTATTCTTCCTTAAGAGCAGGTTTTAATAAGATTAAAAAAAAAAAAGAAAGAAAGAATATTTGGTGGCCATGAGTCTATAACTCAGACTCAGACCTTAAAGGACTCTTGGAGCCCTAGGACAATCTTCACCTGTTTTTCATAAATATATCTGTAGTCTTGGATACAGATACAAACAGAATTGTGTTGAAAGAACATATTCTGTTGCCAAGTGGCACTAGAGTATAAGGATAAAGCATGAATCATACTCAGATAAGTAAGACAGGTAAATTCTAGGGTCAATTTGCTTCAGAAAGACCAAAAGTTTGGTCAGTTCGGTATACCTGGGATTGTCCTAGGCCTAAATTAAATGGTTTGGGTGAGTCAGAGGAAGTGAACACAGACCGTCTGGGCCCTTTGGGTCCTCACAGAGCTGTCCAGTGGAACTTTCTGACGGGAATGAGCTGTATCTGTGTTGTCCAATAAAGTTGCCGCTAGCCACATGTGGCTACTGAGTACTTGAAACATAACTAGCACAGCTGAGAAAGTGAATTTTTAATTGTATTTCACTTGAAATTACTGAAATTGGAGTAGCCCTATGTGGATAGTGGGCACCATATTGGGCACATCAGCTCTCGTAGTCACATGGACACTTGCCTCCCCATGGCATCCTTCCTGATCTATTGATCACCCATCTTCAACCCAAGCCAGACCTAGACCCAAAATACTGGCCTGGGCTGGACCAAGATTGGCAAGTATCACTAAAAAGGAAAGATGTGGAAAAAGAGGAAAAGCAGAGGAAGCATCCACAATCTCTGCTTCATTTTCTTTCTTCAAGTCTCTAAAATTGTCCATTGAGTTTGACATTTTTTGAGCAAAATTTCAGTCAGTGCAGGAATGAGCAGGACACAGTGTTGCCCTCTGGATCACAGCCTCGCAGTGGCAAAACCAATACGTGAATCAAGAGACACTAGCCAGGCAAGGAATGCTGGGCAAAACCCGCGTGTGAGAAGGCAAGAAGCAAGAGCAAGCAAGGCCTCGATGAAGAGTTGAGAGTAGATTAGCAAGACCAGAGCATAAGCACTGTTAGGGGCCAAATTGCGTCCCTCTAAAGTTTATAGGAGATCCAACCAGTCCATTCTGAAGGAGATCAGCCCTGCGATTTCTTTGGAAGGAATGATGCTAAAGCTGAAACTCCAGTACTTTGGCCACCTCATGTGAAGAGTTGACTCATTGGAAAAGACTCTGATGCTGGGAGGGATTGGGGGCAGGAGGAGAAGGGGACGACAGAGGATGAGATGGCTGGATGGCATCACGGACTCGATGGACGTGAGTCTGAGTGAACTCCAGGAGTTGGTGATGGACAGGGAGGCCTGGCGCACTGCGATCCATGGGGTCGCAGAGAGTCAGACATGACTGAGCGACTGAACTGAACTGAACTGAACTGACTGAAAGTTTATACATTGACATTTCACCCCCAGTACCTCAGAATGTGACTGTATTTGGAGACAGCACCTTTAAAGAGGTAATTAGGTTGAAATGCAGTCATTAGTAATGGCCCTAATTTGATAGGATAGGTTTCTTTATAATAAAAGGAATTTGGACACAGAGGAAACACCGCGGGAAGACATCCCCAACTACAAGCCAAGGAGAGAGGCCTCAGAAGAAACCATCACAGCTGGACACCTCATTCTTGTGCTCCTGGCCTTCAAAACTGTGAGAAAGTAAGTTTCTGCTGTGGCAGCCCCCCAGTCTGTGGGATTTTGTGGTGGAAACCCTAGCACAGTAGCATAGACATTTGCACAGGGAATAAGCCTAAGAAGTGAGTCTGGGACCACTTCATGACTTTACATCATGCTGAAGAACTGAAGATTTATCCTGAAGCCACTGAAGGCTTTTTTTAAACAGGCAAGTGACCTGATCTGGCTTCCACTTTTTAAGTTTATTGTGTGTGTTGAGTTTAAACCTGCTTTCACCCTAATCATCTGCTGATATCACCCTAATCATCTGCTAATCATCTGATATTGGCTTGCTAGCTTCCAGCCCCAATTCTGATTTGACTTGAAACATTCTACGACAGCAGGTTCAGCTGCAATAAAACAGTTATTCTTTTACTCTCTAATATTTGTCACAGGTCAGGAGACAACCCTGTCTTAATATGTTTTAAAAGCCTGTACTTGCTGCACCTGGGTCAGACAAGATTATTTCATATCCACTGAATAAAATTCCTTAAGTGCCTAAGTGACTCTGAGGTAGAAGGAGTTCAGCAAAAGGAGGCACATTAACTCTTTCAGGTCAGTAGGCTACCATTTAATGCATTATTGTAAATGTGCTCTCAGATAAATAACAGTCTGTAAGAGGCATTGAGACAATTAGCCTCCTTAAGCTGACTTTAAAAAAAAAGGATAACAGGCAGTTTTGAGCCATATGCTGGATGACTATGATGTAAGGAGGCTTTAAAATAAAAATAGACTGGAAAATTTATATGCAAATGAGTACTGTCATCTTGGGAGTCAATTTGCTTATTCCAAAAACCCTTCTGGTTACTTAAAATACTTTAGAAACCCTCCTTCTGGTCATGCTTTCAGAGCTGGGTGGTGAGACCTCCAGTTCTCAGGTCTCTCTTGAGATCCATCTAGAGTCAACATAAGGGAGAATTTGCTCCATCTGGGAAGCAGAAGATTCACCCTGGGCTTCCTGGGAGCACAGTCATCCTGAGCTAGCACAGCCATGCTTTTAAGGGGATAGCTGCACCTGTATGTGGAAACTGGGCAGAGATCCCTTAAAGAACCCCCGTGTTTACTTGGCATCTTCCACTATGTCTTTCTTCTTTAATTTTCACAATAACCTTGCCTTTGGGAAGGCCAGGTGCTGAGAAAGAGATAGGAAGATATAGTGAGGTTTCCTGAACAACATGATCATGGCTATACTATGGCACAGCTGTGCCTGATGGGAGAGAAAATACTACTCCTGAATCCCTAACTACCAGCCAATGGACAGAACCCACTGTTCCCAACTCATGCTTTTCCTGTCCCTTGACTTCCCCTCTTACAGGTTCCTCCAAATATGGTTGTCCTCCTTTCTGTGCATGCTTACAACCTGTTTCTTCTCTCAGATCAAGCCAAGTTCTACTTCCTTTATTAAGTCATCTCTGAACTGATCAAGAAATAATCCAACCTTTCTCTAAATTCCCCTAGCCTCTCTTTTGTCCTTACAGTATGGTCTTTCATAGTCTTCTACCAAAGAATGAGCTTCCTAAAGTCAGTATCTCTATGCCATTCATTTTGGTACCCCCAACTCCTAAAGCAATGCCTAGAACAGAATACAAAAGCTTCTCAATCAATGAAGAAAAAAAATTCACAGTAGTGTCAGTGTCTTAGTTCAGTCTATGATTAAAAAAAAAAAAAAAACCATGAATTGGGTGGGTTAAGCAATAGAAATCTATTTCTCACAGCTCTGGAGCCTGGAGAGTTTGAGATCAGGATGCCAATATTGCCAGATTCTGGTGTGAGCCTCTTCTTGTCTGCAGGAGGCCATCTTCCTACTGAGTCCCTGCAGGGCCGAGAGAGATCCTCTTCTTTTGACTGTTGGATTAGTTGCTCAGTCCTGTCTGGCTCTTTGCAACCCCATGGACTGTATCCCTCCAGGCTCCTCTGTCCATGGAATTCTCCAGGCAAGAATACTGGAGTGGATAGCCATTCCCTTCTCCAGGCAACCTTTCCAACCCAGGGATCAAAGTCAGGTCTCCTACATTGCGGGCAGATTCTTTACCATCTGACCCACCAGGGAATCACTTCTTATCAGGGCACTAATCTCATTCTTGAGGGTTCAACCCTCATGACCTAATTACCTGCCAAAGACCCCATACCCTAATATTAACACAATGGGATTATGCTCCATTATACAATTTTTTTTCAGGGCGGGTACACAAATATTCAGTCAAGGTAATACTCTCCAATTATTAGCATGAAGGATATGAACAAACTATGATAACATAAGATCAAGACCCAGAAGGACAGACGCAAAGGGGAAGATCAAGCAAAAATGCCTAGAAGTCAAAATAGTATGACACAGATTCTGAATCAAAGGAGGAGGCATACACCAAGACATGCCCAAACCAGGACTAACCAACAACAGAGTGCAGAACACAGAAATCAAGGAAACTTTAATGATAAAGTGAATTTCTGCTTTAGGATCCAAGCCCCTCTGTCAGCTGAAAGACATGATAGGAGTTAGCTGTGCCCCAAATGTCACCTTTATATGATAGTTATTTAGAACTTAGAATATTATTTTCCCATAGAAAGAATGCTAACATGGAAAAAATTTACCCAGACAGCCTGAAATTCTATTTAATTCATAACATACCTGAAGGACACAACAAATAGAACTATTTCAACTACAATTGGCCACCAACTAAAGAATAATAAATGCTTTGAAAAATAAGGGGAAGTTTCCAGTTTGTACTAACATGGAAAAAGTCCATTGTTTCTTCCATGAGTTACAACTAAAAACTCTGGAAAGAAATCACAAAGCAATTATCTAAAGACTGAAACATTAATAGCATATTAAATGAGCAGGGAAATCAAAATTTGAAGAATGATTAATAGGGTCATTAGTTTCCTAGAGTTTTATTTTCCTTTGCTTTATCTCCTTATTTAACCATTAAGACAGCTTGAATCAAAGGACTTCATAGCAAATTTAAATAGAAAAATCTCCAATAGAAACCTCTTTCTGGCTAGGGGACAGTGGATGAAGCTGTTGTTATTATTTAGTCGCTAAGTTGTGTCTAAATCTTTGCAACCCCATGGACTGTGGATTGCAGCATGCCAGGCTTCCCCATCCTTCACTAACTCCTGGGCTTTGCTCAGACTCATGTCCATTCAGTCAATGATGCTATCTAACCATCTCATCCTCTGCTACTCTCTTCTCCTCTTGCCCTCTATCTTCCCCAGCATCAGGGTCTTTCCCAATGAGTTGGCTCTCTGCATCAGGTGGCCAAAGTATTGGAGCTTCAGCTTCAGCATCAGTTCTTCCAATGAATATTCAAAGTTGATTTCCTTTAGGATTGGAGGTGGGAGCCTATATGACAGAGCGTGCATGCTAAGTAGCTTTAGTGATATCTGATTCTTTTGACCCTATGAACTGTAACCTGTCAGGCTCCTCTGTCCATGGAATTCTCCAAGCTAAAGTACTGGAGTGAGTTGTCATGCCCTCCTCCAGAGGATCTTCCTCACTCAGGGATCAAACCCGCATCTCATGTCTCCTTCATTGACAGGCAGATTCTTCACCACTAGCACCACCTGGGAAGCCATATAACAGAAAGTGTAAGGAAAATTCCCATTTTGATTTCTCTCAACACCTGGCCCTTCCATAAAGCAAATCCAGACACAGGCAGAACCCTTGTGGCAGGCGCAGTGTACAGGCACCTAAAACTCTAACAGAAAATCTTCTCTTTGACTGGAGAAACTTGGAAATAAGGTTGATGTGCTCTGAATAGTATAGGGAGAATCCATGTCATTTTTCTGGGTTTTTCTCTTACTATTTCACCTCTCAGGCAGATTTGGTTGAGGGGAATGTGTGATAGTGCAGGGAAGAAAAAGTCCCAGCTTTGCAGCCAGGAAATTTTGATAAAGGGTATCTTAGAAATGGAGGATTTGGGAGATAGAGAAAGGAGAGAGGACTGCCCTCCACCCCACCCCCAGCCTAAGCGCTGTGTTCTGGGCTCATGCATGAACTGTGCATGTGTGAAACTGATCCAAAGCAGAATAGCAATGGCTTTGAGAATGCTCCTATACTGGCTAGGTTCCACACTGGTCCCTTGATGGAACTCAAGCAGAACTTGCTCAGGGCTCCTTCTCCTGTATCTGCCAGGGTTGGGAAACACTGGAAAGGCTCTGAAAATTAAGCTGACCTCAGATTCACAGCCCACAGAAGATGGACTGGGACATGCTGTCTAAACTGAATCAGGTTGGCAGCTTTCTCCAGAGAATTTAAATATAACCCAAAGACCTAGAGTCTCATAATACAATATTCAAAATGTCCAGGACACAATACAACATTATTCAAAATCTCAACAACTCTCAAGGCAAAAGACAATCAACAGATGGCAACCCATGATGATGATATTGGAATTACCAAACAGAGGCTTTAAAGCAGCTATTCTATGTTCCATGAAGAAAGGGCTCCTGCTGCTGCTGCTAAGTCACTTCAATCGTGTCTGACTCTGTGCTAACCCATAGACAGCAGCCCACCAGGCTCCCCTGTCCCTGTCCCTTGTCCCTTGTCCAGGCAAGAACACTGGAGTGGGTTGCCATTTCCTTCTCCAATGCATGACAGTGAAAAGTGAAAGTGAAGTTGCTCAGTCATGTCCGACTATTCAGGACCCCATGGACTAGGCTCCTCCATCCATGGGATTTTCCAGGCAAGAGTACTGGAGTGCGGTGCCATTGCCTTTCTCTGGAAGAAAGGACAAGCTCTCTCAAATGAATGGAAAGACAGAAGTATTCACCAAAGAAATAGAAACTATAACAAGAGAAAAAAATGCAAATCTTGAATTAAAGAGTACATTAACTAAAATCAAATATTAATGAGATGGACTCAATAGCAAAACAGAAAAATTAAGAGTGAGGGAACTTGAATATAAATTGATAGAAATTATTCAATCTAAACAACCAACAGTAAAGAAAAGAGAGAATGTGGGAAAATGAACAGAGCTTCAGAAATTTGTCAAACCATCTCAGATTTCTAGTATTCAGGGCATCGGAGTAACAAAAGGAAGAAAAAAAGAATAAAGAAAAATATTTTCAGAAACAATGGCTAAATTTTTCCTAAATTTGGTGAAAGAAACTATATAATCAAGAAGCTCAGTGAACCCCAACAGGATAAACTCAAAGAATAACAATCCTTGATACATCATAATCAAACTGTTGAAGACTAATTTTTTTCAAGAAAAAAACATTGGAAAAGGCCAAACTAAAAGGGCTAAATACAGGAAACAATGAGCCAAATGACTAAAGATTTCTCATCAGAAACCAAGGACAAAATACAATGGAACATTTTTAAAGTAAATGAACTACCAACCAAAGAAAATACCCTTCACAAATGAAGGGAGGATGAGAGACATTCTCAGATGAAGGAAAACAAAGAGAATTCAGCAGCAGAACATCTGCTCTAAAAAGAAGCACTAAAAGAAGATTTTCAGGCAACAGGGAAATCATAATAGAAAGAAACTTGGAATTTAAGAAATAAAGAAAAAGTTACATAAGTAGTAGATATCTAGGCAAAAAAATAAACTACACTTCTTTTATGTTCTTTAATGTGTCTATGAGCATTGAAAGCAAAAATGACAACATTTGCCTGGTGGGGTTTGGAATTATGTAGATGTCATATATATATCATCTACAACATAAAGAATTCAAATAATCCAAAAGAAGTCAGGAAAGGAAAAACAGAAAAATGAGAAATAGAAGGGACACACACAAGTTAAAACCTGGCAGATCTAAATCCAGCTATATCAACAATTATATTGAAAGCACATGGTCTAAATATACTAATTAAGATACAGAGATTATCAAAATAGTTAAAATATAACACCTATAGGGTAAAAGTAAAATGATGGGGAAAAATCACAGAAACACTATTTTTAAAAAAGCCAGGGGGCTATATTAATATCAGACAAAAAAAATTTTAGAACATGAAACATTATCAAGGACAAATAAGGTCATTACATAATGATGAAAGAGTCATTTCATACAAATAAGACATAGCAACCCCTAAATTTCTATGCAATTGAATAAATACTTTGAAAATAGCCAAAACAAAAGCTGACAGAATTGAATGGAGAAATAGATAAATCCATGTTACATTTTTTTTTTAACATTTGACTCCAAACATAATTACATTTATTGAATTCTTTGTATGTGCTTGGTACTATGATACAGTTAGAAACAAGGCAAATTTGGTTTAGGCCACCCTATAGATGTTGTATCTTAAAAAATTACATCAGTTGTTTTAAAATTTTCTAATATTGGAAATGCTACAAAAACCGGTAAATAAACTAATTGTGTGGTAACATTTGAAGATCCAGAACTGGAAGGTGAATAATATAAATTAATCACAAAATATTTCCATATCCTGCAAAATAATTTCTATTTTTTTAATGGTTTTTCTTTTTTTTTAATGGTTTTCTTTTTTTTAATATTTTATTCTACATTACAATACTGTATTTGTTTTGCTATACATTGACATGAATCAGCCACAGGTGTCCACAATCTCCCAATGCCGAAGCCCCCTCCCACCTCCCACCCCATATCATCTCCCTGAATCATCCCGTGCACCAGCCCCATGCATCCTGCATCCTGTATTGAACATAGACCGACGCTTCATTCTTACAAGATAGTATACATGTTTCAATGCCATTCTCCCAAATCATCCCACCCTCTCCCTCTCCCTCAGAGTCCAAAAGTCCGTTCTATACCTCTGTGTCTCTTTTGTTGTCTCACATAGAGCGTCATCATTACTATCTTTCTAAATTCCATATATATGTGTCAGTATACTGTATTGGTGTTTTTCTTTCACTCTGTATAATCGGCTCCAATTTCATCCATCTCATTAGAACTGAGTCGAATTTATTCTTTTTAAGGGCTGAGTAGTACTCCATTGTGTATATGTACCACAACTTCTTATCCATTCATCTGCTGATGGACATCTAGGTTGCTTCCATGTCCTGGCTATTATAAACAGTGCTGCAATGAACATTGGGGTACATGTGTCTCTTTCACTTCTGGTTTCTTCAGTGTGTATGCCCAGCAGTGGGATTGCTGGGTCATAAGGCAGTTTTATTTGCAATTTTTTACGGAATCTCCACACTCTTTTCCATAGTGGCTGTACTAGTTTGCATTCCCACCAGCAGTGTAAGAGTGTTCCCTTTTCTCCACATCCTCTCCAGCATTTATTGTTTGTAGACTTTTGGATCGCAGTAATTCTGACTGGTGTGAAATGGTACCTCATTGTGGTCTTGATTTGCATTTCTCTGATAATAAGTGATGTTGAGCATCTTTTCATGTGTTTGTTAGCCATCCATATGTCTTCTTTGGAGAAATGCCTATTTAGTTCTTTGGCCCATTTTTTGATTGGATCGTTTATTTTTCTGGAGTTGAGCTGCATAAGTTGCTTGTATATCTTTGAGATTAGTTGTTTGTCAGTTGTTTCATTTGCTATTGTTTTCTCCCATTCAGAAGGCTGTCTTTTCACCTTGCTGATAGTTTCCTTTGTTGTGCAGAAGCTTTTAATTTTAATTAGATCCCATTTGTTTATTTTTGCTTTTATTTCCAGTATACTGGGAGTTGGATCATAGAGGATCCTGCTGTGATTTATGTCAGAGAGTGTTTTGCCTATGTTTTCCTCTAGGAGTTTTATAGTTTCTGGTCTTACATTTAGATCTTTAATCCATTTTGAGTTTATTTTTGTGTATGGTGTTAGAAAGAGATCTAGTTTCATTCTTTTACAAGTGGTTGACCAGTTTTCCCAGCACCACCTGTTAAAGAGACTGTCTTTACTCCATTGTATATTCTTGCCTCCTTTGTCAAAGATAAGGTGTCCATAGGTGTGTGGGTTTATCTCAGGGCTTTCTATTTTGTTCCATTGATCTATATTTCTGTCTTTGCGCCAGTACCATACTGTCTTAATGACTGTGGCTTTGTATTAGAGCCTGAAGTCAGGCAAGTTGATTCCTCCAGTTCCATTCTTCTTTCTCAAGATTGCTTTGGCTATTCGAGGTTTTTTGTATTTCCATACAAATCTTGAGATTACTTGATCTAGTTCTGTGAAAAATACTGCTGGTAGCTTGATAGGAATTGCATTGAATCTGTAGATTGATTTGGGTAGTATACTCATTTTCACTATATTGACTCTTCCAACCCATGAGCATGGTATATTTCTCCATCTATTAGTGTCCTCTTTGATTTCTTTCATCAGTGTTTTATAGTTTTCAATATATAGGTCTTTAGTTTCTTTAGGTAGGAATATTCCTAAGTATTTTATTCTTTTCGTTGCAATGGTGAATGGGATTGTTTCCTTGACTTCTTTTTCTACTTTCTCATTATTAGTGTATAGGAATGCAAGGGATTTCTGAATGTTGATTTTATATCCTGCAACTTTACTATATTTGTTGATTAGCTCTAGTAGTTTTCTGGTCGAGTCTTTAGGATTTTCTATGTAGAGGATCATGTCGTCTGCAAACAGTGAGAGTTTTACTTCTTCTTTTCCAATTTGGATTCCTTTTATTTCTTTTTCTGCTCTGATTGCTGTGGCCAAAACTTCCAGTACGATATTGAATAGTAGTGGTGAAAGTGGACACCCTTGTCTTGTTCCTGACTTTAGGGGAAATGGTTTCAATTTTTCACCATTGAGGATAATGTTAGCTGTGGGTTTGTCATATATAGCTTTTATTATGTTGAGGTACGTTCCTTCTATTCCTGCTTTCTGGAGAGTTATCATAAATGGATGTTGAATTTTGTCAAAGGCTTTTTCTGCATCTATTGAGATAATCATATGATTTTTATTTTTCAGTTTGTTAATGTGATGAATTACATTGATTGATTTGCAGATATTGAAGAATCCTTGCATCCCTGGGATAAAGCCCACTTGGTCATGGTGTATGACTTTTTAATGTGTTGCTGGATTCTGATTGCTAGGATTTTGTTAAGGATTTTTGCATCTATGTTCATCAGTGATATTGGCCTGTAGTTTTCTTTTTTTGTGGTGTCTTTGTCAGGTTTTGGTATTAGGGTGATGGTGGCCTCATAGAATGAGTTTGGAAGTTTACCTTCTCTGAAATTTTCTGGAATAGCTTCAGTAAGACAGGTGTTAGCTCTTCTTGAAATTTTTGGTAGAATTCAGCTGTGAAGCCGTCTGGACCTGGGCTTTTGTTTGCTGGAAGATTTCTGATTACAGTTTCAATTTCCATGCTTGTGATGGGTCTGTTAAGATTTTCTATTTCTTCCTGGTTCAGTTTTGGAAAGTTGTACTTTTCTAAGAATTTGTCCATTTCTTCCAAGTTGTCCATTTTATTGGCATATAATTGCTGATAGTAGTCTCTTATGATTCTTTGTATTTCTGTGTTGTCTGTCGTGATCTCTCCCTTTTCATTTCTAATTTTATTGATTTGATTTTTTTCTCTTTGTTTCTTGATGAGTCTGGCTAATGGTTTGTCAATTTTATTTATCCTTTCAAAGAACCAGCTTTTTGCTTTGTTGATTTTTGCTATGGTCTCTTTTGTTTCTTTTGCATTTATTTCTGCCCTAATTTTTAGGATTTCTTTCCTTCTACTAACTCTGGGGTTCTCTATTTCTTCCTTTTCTAGTTGCTTTAGGTGTAGAGTTAGGTTATTTATTTGGCTTTTTTCTTGTTTCTTGAGGTATGCCTGTATTGCTATGAACTTTCCTCTTAGCACTGCTTTTATAGTGTCCCATAGGTTCTGTGTAGTTGTGTTTTCATTTTCATTCGTTTCAATGCATAATTTGATTTCTTTTTGATTTCTTCTGTGATTTGTTGATTATTCAGTAGGGTGTTGTTCAGCCTCCAAATGCTGGAATTTTTAATAGCTTTTCTCCTGTAATTGAGATCTAACCTTAGTGCATTATGGTCAGAGAAGATGCTTGGAATAATTTCGATTTTTTTGAATTTATCAAGGTTAGATTTATGACCCAGGATGTGATCTATCCTGGAAAAGGTTCTGTGTGCACTTGAGTAAAAGGTGAAATTCATTGTTTTGGGGTGAAATGTCCTATAGATATCAATTAGGTCTAACTGGTCTATTGTATCGTTTAACGTTTGCGTTTCTTTGTTAATTTTCTGTTTAGTTGATCTGTCCGTAGGTGTGAGTGGGGTATTAAAGTCTCCCACTATTATTGTGTTATTATTAATTTCCCCTTTCATGCTTATTAGCATTTGTCTTACATATTACGGTGCTCCTATGTTGGGTGCATATATATTTATAATTGTTATATCTTCTTCTTTGATTGATCCTTTAATCATTATGTAGTGGCCTTCTTCATCCCTTTTCACAGCCTTTGTTTTAAAGTCTATTTTATTGGATATGAGTATTGCTACTCCTGCTTTCTTTTGGTCTTTATTTGCATGGAATATCTTTTTTCCAGCCCTTCACTTTCAGTCTGTATGTGTCTGTTGTTTTGAAGTGGGTCTCTTGTAAGCAGCATATATAGGGATCTTGTTTTTGTATCCATTCAGCCAGTCTTTGCCTTTTGGTTGGGGCATTCAACCCATTTACATTTAAGGTAATTATTGATAAGTATGCTCCTGTTGCCATTTACTTTATTGTTTTGGGTTCGGGTTTATACGTCCTTTTTGTGTTTCCTGTCTAAAGTCTATCCTTTAGTATTTGTTGGAGAGCTGGTTTGGTGGTGCTGAATTCTCTCAGCTTTTGCTTGTCTGTAAACCTTTTGATTTCTCCTTCATATTTGAATGAGATTCTTGCTGGGTACAGTAGTCTTGGCTGAAGGTTATTATCTTTCATCACTTTAAGTATGTCTTGCCATTCCCTCCTGGCCTGAAGAGTTTCTATTGAAAGATCTGCAGTTATTCTTATGGGGATCCCCTTATGTGTTATTTCTTGTTTTTCCCTTGCTGCTTTTAATATTTGTTCTTTGTGTTTGGTCTTTGTTAGTTTGATTAGTATATGTCTTGGGGTGTTCTGCCTTGGGTTTATCCTGTTTGGCACTCTCTGGGTTTCTTGGACTTGGGTGATTATTTCCTTCCCCATTTTAGGGAAGTTTTCAACTATTATCTCCTCAAGTATTTTCTCATGGTCTTTCTTTTTGTCTTCTTCTTCTGGGACTCCTATAATTCGAATGTTGGAGCGTTTCATATTGTCTTGGAGATCTCTGAGGTTGTCCTCATTTCTTTTAATTCGTCTTTCTTTTTCCCTCGCTGATTCATTTATTTCTACCATTTTATCTTCTATTTCACTAATCCTATCTTCTGCCTTCGATATTCTACTATTTGTAGCCTCCAGAGTGTTTCTGATCTCATTTATTGCATTATTCATTATATGTTGACTCTTTTTTATTTCTTCTAGGTCCTTGTTAAACCTTTCTTGCATCTTCTCAATCCTTGACCCCAGGCTGTTTATCTGTGATTCCATTTTGATTTCAAGATTTTGGATCATTTTCACTATCAGTATTTGGAATTCTTTCTCATGTAGATTCCCTATCTCTTCCTCTTTTGTTTGGTTTGGTGGGCATGTCTCCTGTTCCTTTACCTGCTGGGTATTCCTCTGTCTCTTCATCCTGGTTATATTGCTGCATTTGGGGTGGCTTTTCTATATTCTGGGAATTTGTGGAATTCTCTTTATTATAGAGCTTCCTCTCTGTGTTTGGGGTTATATCAGTGGCTTGTCAAAGTTTCTTGATTACGGAGGCTTGTGTTGAAGTTCTGGTGGATGGAGTTGGATTTCCTCTCTCTGGAGTGTTGTGAAGTGTCAAGTAATGGGTTATGGGACGTCAGTGGTTTTGGAGTATTTTGAGCTGCCTGTGTATTGAAGCTCAGGGGCTTGTTCTTGTGTTGCTGGAGAATTTGCATGGTATGTCTTGCTCTGGAACTTGTTGGCCCTTGGGCGGTGCTCAGTTTCAGTATAGGTATGAAGGCGTTTGATGAGCTCTTATTGGATAATGTTCCCTGTATTCAAGAATTCTTTGATGATCTCAGGATTTGGACTTATGCCTCCTGATTCTGGTTTTCAGATTTAGTTTTACAATAGCCTCATGATTTCTCCATCTATTCAGCACTAATGTTAAAACATCTGGGTTAATGATGATAGGTTTCTCCACTTTGAGGGTCGTCCCTAGAGGATCGCTGAGTTACTTGGAGGAGAGAAGAGGGAGGGGGTAGTTAGAGGTGAGTGGAATGGGATGAGGTGGAATCAAAAGAGGAAAAAGCAAGCTAGCCCGTAACCACTTTCTTGTGTGCGCTCCAAAGTCTGGACCTCTCAGAGGTGGTCACAGAATTATACATGGAAGAGGAGAGGGAGGAAGTAGATAGAGGTGGCCAGAAGGATAAAAGAGGGAGATGCAAAGGAGGGATACAGATCCAGCCAGTGACCAGCTCCCTGAGAATTCTCCACCTTCGGGAGCACACAGAGATTCATAGAGTTGGGTAGAGAAGAGGAGGGGGGAGGGATGAGACAAAAGCCACCTGGTGGAGAAAAGAGAGATTCCAAAGGGTGAGAGAGTGGTCAAGCCAGTAGTCTCGCACTCATGTAAAATTGGGTACTGAAGATTATGTTTTTAAAAGTACAAAATTGGCAACAAATACCAAAATGTTGAGATTAAAAATCTGGAGTAGAGATTGGATTTTCAAAGATAAAATATTAAAGATAAGAAGAAGAAGGAGAGAAAATTTTTTTAAAAAAATTGAGAAAAAAAATAATAATATAAGACTCCAGAATTATTAAAAGACAACTTCCACCACCAATAGGACTATATACGGCGTTTGCTTTAAAGATAGGGGTTGGTTTTTTTTTTTGAAAAGTAATAATAGGTTATAAAAATAATAAATAGAAATATAGAAGACTTAAAAATTTAAGCAAGTTTAGGAAAAAACAAAAAGAAAAGAAGAGAAAACAAATTTTAAAAAGAAAAAAATTTTTTTTTTAATTCTTAAAAAAAAAAAATCACGCTTCCACATCATCCCCCCAAAAAAAAATTGATCATAAAAGTAGTAACGGTATATCTGGCGCTTTCTCTGTCATTGTGGACTGTGTGGGGTCGCTACCAAGGTAGTTCCCTCTGTTTGACTTCCTCCGTTTGCTGGTCCCTTCCGTGTCTGATTTCTGTCTTGACACAGGGAGGGTGGTGGTGAACTCTGCCCTGGGCTTGCCCCTTCTCGCTCCTTGGGATAACCTTGTGGGGCCTGCCCTATGCTTCATACACTTCCCCGGTCTATGCCGCTCAGGTTTGGCGCTCAGGATTGGCGGTCAGGAAGCCCTCCGAGACTTGAATTTGGTTGAACAGGGGCTTTGTTCCCTTCTCAGGTCCAAGTGGCTAGGGAGTTTGGCCGCACAATTGCGACTTCTGGGCTTCTGCGTCGCTCAGTTTTCTGGGAGCTCCACCGGGGCTCTTTCTCAGGCAGATGATGACTGTTCAGAGCCCCCCAGCAGTCTCAATAGCAAAGAAACCTGATTGCAATTTGGTAGGTAATGTCACTCTTGAGCTGCGATTGCCCCCTTCCAGTACTTAAGGCTCTGGCTGCCTGTAGCCGGAGGGGGATGGTCTGCAGCCTGCTATTGCCAATCTGTCCTTTGTTCTGTGCGCGGGCCTGTCGGTGTCTTATGTTCAAGTGTTTCGCATGTTAGCTATCCCACAGTCTGGTTTGCTAGACCAAGATAGTTCTTTCTAGCCACGCACGGACCTGATTCTGGCCCCGTTACACCCCGATTCTCGAGACGAGTCCTGCAGCCTACGTCTCCCGTGGCCCAATTCTTAGAAAGCTCTGTCGCAGGCGCGCTCCTCCCTGCCCAACCCCTACTGCTGTTGGACGCAGGCGTTTGTGCTGCTTATCCCCTGGGGGTTATACTGTTGAATTTGTAATCTGTTGGTTTTAATTATTTATTTATTTATTCTTCCTTCCTGTTATGTTGCCCTCTGTGCTTCCAGGGCTCGCCCCATACACAGCTGTGAGAATGTTCCCCAATTTTAGGAAATCTCTCTTTTAAGAGTCTCTTCCTGGGACAGGATTCCCTTCCAGGGACGGGATTCCCTTCCCAGGACGGGGCTCCCTCCCTACCTCCTTTGTCTCTATCTTCATCGTATATATTAATTCCTACCTGGTTTTGAAGCCAATGATCTGCTTTGCTGGATGCCCGATGTCCTCTGCCAGCAGTCAGAAGTTGTTCTGTGGAATTTACTCAGCGTTGAAATGTTCTTTTGATGAAGTAGTGAGGGAGAAAGTGTTCTCCCCATCCTATTCCTCCACCATCTTTTTTTTTCCCCATGTTACATTTAAAGTCTTCAACATTCCTCTCCCAACAATCAACAAAACTAAAAAAAAAAAAAAAAAAAAAACAGGAAAAAGTATGGAAGAACTGAACACACTACTGCTGCTGCTGCTGCTAAGTCACTTCAGTCGTGCCCAACTCTGTGACCCCATAGACAGCAGCCCACCAGGCTCCCCCGTCCCTGGGATTCTCCAGGCAAGAACACTGGAGTGGGTTGCCATTTCCTTCTCCAATGCATGAAAGTGAAAAGTGAAAGTGAAGTCGCTCAGTCGTATCCGACTCTTGGCGACCCCATGGACTGCAGCCCACCAGGCTCCTCCATCCATGGGATTTTCCAGGCAAGAGTACTGGAGTGGGGTGCCATTGTCTTCTCCGAACACACTACTAGACTGATTTAACTGACATTTATCAAACATTACACTCAACAGAACATGAAACATTCACCAATCTAGACCATTTTCTACCTTGTGACATGAAACATAAGAAATATAAAAGAACTGAAATTATACAAAATATCTTCCCTTACACAATGGAATTAAACTATAAATCATAACATAGATGTTTGAAAAAAATCCCCCAAGTATTCAGAAGTTAAACAGTATACTTTTAAATAATCCATGGTCAAATAAGAAGTCTCAAAGAAAATTAGAATATATTTTGAATTAAATGAAAATACAACTCATCAAAATTTGAGGCATACAGCTAAAACAGTAAGGGAAATGTATAGTATTACATAAATTTAATATAGTATTAAATAGAATTAAACATTAATAATAAATTAATATTAGAAAAGGACAAAGATCTCCAATCAATAAAGTATACTTCCACTTAAAAATTAGAAAATAAGAACAAACCAAAACCAAAGCAGGAAGAAGAAAAGATTATAATACCAGAAACCAATGAAAGTGAAAAAGAAAATTAATGAAACCAAAAGTTGGTTCTATAAAGAAATCAATATGATTGATAAGTATCTAACTAGATATTAATAGATCAATTTTAAAAAAAGAAAAGGCACTAATTATTTATATCATGGATATAAAAGGATGTTTCACCATAAACCTGAGAGCTATTAAAAGAAAAATAAAGGAATACTAAAAACAACTCTATAGCTGTAAATTCAATATCAAAAAAATCAACGCAATTCCTTGAAAGATTCAAATGACCCAAAACCTACTCAAAAAGAAATAAATAACCTGAATACCCTCACATCTACTAAAGAAACTGAATTGGTAATTTAAAATCCTCCTTACAAAGAAAACTCCAGATCCAAATACTTTTACTAGTGAATTCTACCAATTGATTTTTTCAAAAGATACGAAGGAAAACTCAATGGAGAAAGAATAATCTTCACCACAAACTGTGCTTTAACAATAGACATATAAATAAAATTTTTTTAAAAAACAGAGGAAACTTGACCTATATTTCACCTTTAATCCAAAAAGTAACTCAATGTGCATCATAGATCCAAATGTAAAACAGAAAACTGTTACACTTTTGAAGAAAACACAGGAAAAAAAAAATCTTTATGACCCTGGGTTACACAAAGAGTTTTTAGATACATCACCAAAATAATGATCCATTTTTTTAAAAGTGATAAATTAGTCTTCATCAAACCCAAAAACTTTTGCTTGGTAAAAGACACTATCAGGAGAATGAAAATATAAGATACACACTTGGAGAAAATATTTCCATGTCACATACGTAACAATGGACTTGTTTTGAGAATATATAAAGAACACCCAAAATTCAACAAGAAATAGGCATAAGATTTGGACATTTCAGAAAAGATGTATAAATGGCAAAAAAGAAAAAGAAAGAAAGAAAATGAAAAGATGCTCAACATCATTAGACATAAGGGAAATGCAAACTAAAACTACCTAAAGATAACTACACTTCTAAGAGGATGATCTTTTTTTTTTTTTTTTTAAGCAACTGGAACTCTCATACACTGCTGATGGGAATGTAAAATGGTGTAGCTACTTGGAAAAACAAATTGGCAGTTTCTCATAAAGTTAAACATACACTTACCATATGACTCAAGTCAGAAATTCTACTCCTAGTATTTACACAAGAAAGCTGAAAACTTACTTTCAAAACAGAAAAGAAATGAAAAAAAAAACACCTTTAATACATGGTTTTGAATGTTTTTAAAAGTTTTTAAGAGTTTTAATTCATGATGAGCAGGAGGGAATTTGGTAGAACAAGAGAACTTTTCTATATTCTGCTTGTGATGGGGTGTGTGTGTGTGTGTGTATGTGTGTGCTCAGTCATATCCAACTCCTTGTGACCCTATGGACTATAGCCCACCAGGTTCCTCTGTCCATGGAATTTTCAAGGTAAGAATACTGGAGTGGGTTGCCTTTCCTATTCCAAGGGATCTTCTCAACCCAGGGATTGAACCCATGTCTCTTGCATCTCCTGCATTGGCAGGCAGATCCTTTACTACTGCGCTATCCAGGAAACCTAGGTATGTGATTTTTCTAAATTCTTTAATTAAAAAATAAAATACCATGTAATATAAACAAAGGAAATAAACTTCAAATGGAACAGATCCTCTACTTCTCTCACCCTTACTCACTTCAGCATTAACAATTCCCAGAAACAGATTTGAACATCATTTTAGAAAGAGGGTCAGGATAGGGAAGGACTGACCTGACCTTTCTGAACTCTACATCTCTATATTGTTATAATAAAAGATCTCTCCAGCTCATTTACTCTTTTCCTAATAGTCCTTAAATGAGAAACAGAGGGCCACTGTCTCTAAAAGGGAATGAAAAAGAAAAGCTGACCTTGTTTGCATGGGCAAATCCCTTCTAAATTGGATATTTTTAAATCAAGTATATATGACAAACTATATTTCTTTCACTGTACCTAGAAAAGCTTGACACTATCTAAATAAAAATGAAAAAGATCTATTGCTTCCTAAAAACTTCACAAAATTCTCTCCTCTCACGTTGGTCCCAAATTGAATAGAAATGCTTCTATTTATCTTTCAACGTATTGTATTTTGTGTATTTCTGGAAGTTACCAAATTTTGTCTTTGAATGAGTAGGATAATTGTTTCTTGGCTTTAATTACTTGCTTTTGTGTTAAAAAGTTACTTGTGTGCCTGTGTGTCCTATTGTATATCTGACTACCTCAATTTTACTTGCTTATAACCATAATTGTCTATTATACAGAAAAAGAAATTTTCTTTTTATTGTCTCAAATAGATTTTGTAGTAAAATCAGATTTCCTTGGTCTAAAATATTTTACTGTACTGTCATAGCGTTGAATATTCACTAGGTACAACCTTTTAGAATGGATTAAAAAACACTGCCACAATAGTTGTTTTAGCTAACCGGAGTGCTCTAAAATTGACATTCTTAACATCTCTCCAATACGAAACTTCAATCTACAAATCAATCAGAAGCAGCTTGGGTCAGATTATATCATCATTGCCTTAGATCTTGCAAAAGCACAGAGCTGATGCACTGTGAAACAGACCTTAAAAAATACAATAGAAGTTATCTCACCTGACATTAACTAAGCAGCAAAACCTAGAGGGAAAAATAAAATCTCTCTCTAAACCTTACACATATATGAAAGATAATGTTTCCAATTTATAAGACATGAAGACATTGGCTCAAAAATAAATATTAATTTAGAATGTAGAAAGCCATTACAATGAAAAACAATGGGATATACTGGGGAAAAGTTGGAGAAAAAAAGTATATAACTGAAATTGCTACTATAGCTTTCTTTTTTTTATTAACATACTAAGCTTAGTTTTGTTCAGTTCAGTCACTCAGTCATGTCCGACTCTTTGCAACCCCATGAACTTCAGTATGCAGGCCTCCCTGTCCATCACCAACTCCTGGAGCCTATCCAAACTCATGTCCATTGAGTCAGTGATTCCATCCAACCATCTCATCCTCTGTCGTCCCCTTCTCTTCCTACTCTGTCTTTCCAAGAATTGGGGTCTTTTCAAATGAGTCAACTCTTCGCATCAGGTGGACAAAGTATTGGAGTTTCAGCTTCAACATCAATCCTTCCAATGAACACTCACGACTGACCTCCTTTTGGATGGACTGGTTGGATCTCCTTGCAGTCCAAGAGACTCTCAAGAGTCTTCTCCAACACCACAGTTCAAAAGCATCAATTGTTCTGTGCTGAGCTTTCTTTAGAGCCCAACTCTCACCTCCATACATGACCACTGGAAAAACCATAGCCTTGACTAGATGGACCTTTCTTGGCAAACTAATATCTCTGCCTTTTAATATGTTTTCTAGGTTGGTCATAACTTTTCTTCCAAGGAGGAAGCATCTTTTAATTTCATGGCTACAATTACCATCTGCAGTGATTTTGGAGCCCAAAAAAATAAAGTCAGCCACTGTTTCCACTGTTTCTTCATCTATTTGCCATGAAGTGATGGGACCAGATGCCTTGATCTTTGTTTTCTGAATGTTGAACTTTAAGCCAACTGTTTCACTCCCCTCTTTCACTTTCATCAAGAGGCTCTTTAGTTCTTCTTCACCTTCTACCATAAGGGTGGTGTCATCTGCATATCTGAGGTTATTGATATTTCTCCTGGCAATCTTGATTCCAGCTTGTACTTTCTCCAGCCCAGCGTTTCTCATTATGTACTCTGCATAGAAGTTAAATAAGCAGAGTGACAGTATACAGCCTTGACATACTCCTTTTCCTACTTGGAACCAGTCTGTTGTTCCATGTCAAGTTCTAACTGTTGCTTCCTGACCTGCATATAGGTTTCTCAAGAGGCAGGTCAGGTGGTCTGGGGATTCCCATCTCTTTCAGAATTTTCCACAGTTTATTGTGATCCATACAGTCAAAGGCTTTGGCATAGTCAATAAACAGACGTAGATGTTTTTCTGGAACTCTCTTGCTTTTTCCATGATCCAGTGGATGTTGGCAATTTGATCTCTGGTTCCTCTGCCTTTTCTAAAACCAGCTTGAACATCTGGAAGCTCATGGTTCATGTATTGCTGAAGCCTGGCTTGGAGAATTTTGAGCATTACTTTACTAGCATGTGAGATGAGTGCAATTGTGCAGTAGTTTGAAGAAGGAAATGGCCACTCACTCCAGTGTTCTTGCCTGGAGGATCCCAGAGATTGGGGAGACTGGTGGGCTGCCATCTATGAGGTCACACAGAGTCAGACATGACTGAAGCAACTTAGCAGCAGCAGAAGCAGCAGTGCAGTAGTTTGAGCATTCTCTGGCATTGCCTTTCTTTGGGATTGGAATGAAAATTGACCTTTTCCAGTCCTGTGGCCACTGCTGAGTTTTCCAAATTTGCTGGCATATTGAGTGCAGCACTTTCACAGCATCATCTTTTAGGATTTGAAATAGCTCAACTGGGATTCCATCACCTCCACTAGCTTTTTATGTAGTGACGCTTCCTAAGGCCCACTTGACTTCACATTCCAGGATGTCTGGCTCTAGGTAAGTGATCACACCATCCTGATTATCTGGGTCATGAAGGTCTTTTTGTACAGTTCTTCTGTGTATTCTTGCCACCTCTTCTTAATATCTTCTGCTTCTGTTAGGTTCATACCATTTCTGTCCTTTATCAAGCCCATCTTTGCATGAAATGTTCCCTTGGTATCTCTAGTTTTCTTGAAAGTGAAAGTGAAGTCGCTCAGTCACGTCCGACTCTTTGCAACCCGTGGACTGTAGCCCACCAAGCTCCTCCATCCATGGGATTCTCCAGGCAAGAATACTGGAGTGGGTTGTCATTTCCTTCTCCAGGGGATCTTCCCGACCCAGGGATCGAACCCAGGTCTCCCACATTGCAGGCAGATGCTTTAACCTCTGCACCACCAGGGAAACCAAGATCTCTAATCCTTCCCATTCTGTTTTTTTCCTCTATTTTCTTGCACTGATCGCTGAGGAAGACATTCTTATCTCTCCTTGCTATTTTTGGAACTCTGCATTCAAATGGGTGTATCTTTCCTTTTCTCTTTTGCCTTTCCCTTCTCTTCTTTTCACAGCTATTTGTAAGGCCTCCTCAGACAGCCATTTTGCTTTTTGCATTTCTTTTTCTTGAGGATGGTCTTGATCCCTATCTCCTGTACGAGGTCACAAACCTCTACTAAGCTTAGAGATGAATTGAATCGATTGTTTCCCTAAATCAAAGCAATAGATTGAAAGGCAATTTTTTTTCAGAAGTCTTTGAAAACTGACAGGCAGGAAGGTCAAAGGCAAAGCACTTGCTAACTTTCTGTGCCCTCACTCTGCCCTCCTGATTCCACTTTGGACATGTCATCCTTCTTTGTGCCATCACCTCAACCTCAGGATGTGCTCGGAAATCAGTTCTTTTGTTGCCCTGTTACTCTGACACGTTCTTCAGTGACCTCACTGCATATCCATATAAAGCATGATGTTCAATTATCAAAAATAATATAACACAATTACCACTCAGAAACAGCTATTTATTCATTCACTAATTTAACAAACAAGTTTTGAGCCGGTTTTATGTATGTCACCTATGCCAATAGCTAGAGATGTGAGGATGAAGACAGAAGTAATTCATGTTCTCAAAGACTTAAAGTCTGGTATGTAAAAGGCACTTTTAAAAACTGCACAAATAGTTGTTGTGATATGCATTCTGAAAGAAAAGTGCAGGGTGAACTGAGTCTATAATAGAGGGACTCCTCTGTCTGGGAATACTAAGAATTCTCTAAAGAAATAACATTTAACAGTGTTAACTATACTATGACCTGAAGAAGGAGGCAGGTGGAAGGAGGAGCTGAGCACAGATCAGGGAAGGAGGAAGCAGAGGGAACCAAGGATCAAGAAGTTGACCGCTGTTATCTTACTGAATATGCAAAATGAGAGCTTGACCCTATAGTCATAAGATATAGGTTTCTGACCCAGCTGTGCCACTTAGCTGACATATGACCCTGGGTAATTCACTTAATCTTTCTTATCTTCAGTATATTCATCTATAAAACATGGATAATAGCGGTCCTATAAATTTCATAATGTTGAAAATACCTTCACTTTCATATCAACTGGCACAGAAAATAAATTCCACAATTTTTTAATGAGTTCAGTTATAATTCCTGCCAACTTCTGTATAGGCAGGAGGGCATAGAGCATTAAAAAGCCAGGCATATAGCTTTTACTTATTGCATTCAATTGGTTCCAGGCTTCCATAAAGGACAGGAGTTCCCAGTCTTTTGGCACCAGGGACTGGTTTCATGGAAGACAATTTTTTTCACAGACCAAGGGCTGGGGAGCAGGTGATTTCAGGATGATTCAAGAGCATTACATTTATTGTGAATTTTATTTCTGTTATTATTGCATCAGATCCACCTCATATCATCAGGCACTAGATCCCAGAGGTTGGGGACCCCTGATATAGGGTATCTTTCAGTTGGGAGCTAATTCACCTTCAAACCTTTCTCCTTTCTTCTTAGGTAGTGATTATTAGGTTTAAAATGAAGACAGGACCAAAGAACTGTCATAAGAGATATTTAAAGAAAGTAGGCTTCTTTCTAAAAAATATGTACAGTATAATTTTAGATTGTCCCATGGCCAGGACACTATAATTTTAGATTGTCTCAGGGCTTCCCAGGTGTCGCTAGTGGTAAAGAACCCACTTGCCAATGCAAGAGACACAAGAGATGTGAGTCAGTCACTGGGTTGGTAAGATCCCTTGGAGGAGGGCACGGCAACCCACTTCAGTATTCTTGCCTGGAGAATCCCCCAGAGGAGCCTGGCAGGCTATGGTCCATGGGGCCACAAAGAGTCAGATATGACTGAAGTGACTTAGGACGTACACGTGCGAAACCAGGAAGCCTTATGTGTCCAAGCTATCCTGAAGCTCGAGTATTAGAGACTATCTGCAAAGAAGAGAGAGTAGAAGCATGCACGCTCTAATTCACAGGTTGTCTAGATTTAGACTGATGATGCAAGTCAAGGGTCTGGGGTAGCAAGACACTTAAGAAACTTCAGCTGTGGCCTTGACGCAAGAAGATACACTTCATGGACTGATATTCCTCCATCCAAATATTGATTGAAAAAGTTCACAATAATTATGACAAGACTAAATAACACATTTACCTGTCCATGGGCCAAGCTTCCAAAAACCAGAGGACACAGTCAACAACTCAGAGTAACCGCCATGACAAGAAGGAGACAATGAAAAAGCTACTAGTTTTGTGAAGCAGATGTATCCTTTTTACCTCAGCATTAAGCCTTTTGCTTTGAATAAAAGATTCAAAATTGCTTTCTGAGTGACTGGCTATTTCACAAAAATTCCAGAGAGATAAGCCTTTCATCTCTAGCTGTCCAGCCTGAATCAGTATGTCTGAAATTTACTACCATTTAAAAGCCAAGTGTTGACCTGTGTGAAATGAAAGGTTACAGAATATAATGCCACACAGGCAGGTCTCAACATCTCAGGGTGACATTTGAAGCAACGATGCAATAGAACTGGAAGGAATGCAGAGGGTTAAATTGCTCTGACTTGTTATTTATTTTTAAAACAAATACCAGAAAGAAATTTAACAGGCCATAATTACACACTAGATGAATGGAGAAGGATTATTTGATGGTTCAGAGACCACATGACTCACTGTCCGGGCACCAGCTGTGCCGAGATTTGTAAAATGTTTAATGCATGAGACCCCATATGCACACACATGCTCATGTGTGCTCACTCTTATACACACACACACCAACCCAGAGAACCCAGTTGCTCTCTTCTTTCTCCTGCTGCTGCTGCTGCTGCCAAGTCACTTTAGTCATGTTCGACTCTGTGCGACCCCAAGGACCACAGCCTACCAGGTTCCTCCGTCCATGGGATTTTCCAGGCTAGGGTACTGGAGTGGGGTGCCATTGCCTTCTCCATCTGTGCTTCCTAGTGACTCATTATTTTTTTAAGATCCTCTCTCACTTTTAACATTCTGACTCTTCTGAACTATAAGAGTGACCTTTCAGCTATTATATTACAAAGAAGAATGAATCGGGAAAAACAAGAAAACTCAAGACCCATCTTGATCATTTCCATTATCCTCTTAAAAGGGGGCTTCTGCCTCCACACTGTTCCTCTGCATCAAAGGACCCTGATGCTTATCTCAATAGGTGGGAACCCCTAGAAAGAAAGGCTGGTAGAATCTTGTCACGGAAAAGCCCATTAACAATTCCCAGGAAATAAAAAGAGCATCTGGGTAATAAGCTCAGGCAGGAGGATCCTTGTTGGTACAGGACTCAAAAATGTCAGTAACTCCTTAACCGATGGGAAAGCATTGAACTAGCAATACATTCAGGCTTACCCCTGTTTCACTGAAACCGCTTTTTGAATGAAATACTCCACTAGTTGATAAATACTCCACTAGATGATATCCTTGGGCCTGATACTGTCACTGCTTAAACTGGCTGAAAAGAGTGAGTTCCCCACCACCCCAACCTCGTCCCCATCCTATATTATAAGACCTCTGAAATCTCCACCTTCCTCAGAGCTTATCCAGCTCCAGGATGCCGGCCTTGGGTACCCAGCCCTCTGCATTACAATTCAAGCTTTCCACTTTTCCTTCATTGCATCACTCCCATGCTCAAAGAAGTTCAATAGTCCCTATCGATTTTTACTAGATCAAGCTTAATTTTACTGACTTTCAAGGTCTTTCATAAATGATGTCATCCCATCAGGTCAGCCTGCTTTATCACAATTTGAACAGCTCTAGTCCAGCCCATCCAGAGAAGGCAATGGCACCTCACTCCAGTACTCTTGCCCAGAAAATCCCATGGATGGAGGAGCCTGGTGGGCTGCAGTCCATGGTGTTGCTAAGAATCGGACATGACTGAAGTGACGCAGCAGCAGCAGCAGCAGCAGCAGTCCAGCCCATCATTTCACAGTCAAGACAGTTACCCTGGTTCCTAAGATTTTTCAAATCTGTATCCAGAGCAATGTTGAAAATGTTTCTCATGGACTGGTATATTCCAGCTGGAAAACTCTGTAGTGATGTTTCAGTGATGGAGATAATAATTATAAGTCATTTTAGAGTTATTGTCTGACATGTGAATCAAGGAGAATAGTTTGACTATTTAAAAGTAATTAGTTTAATTACTTGTAAGAGGATGTTTCTTTTAGATAACATAATAACCACCAGAATGAGTTTATTATTTGAAATATATGCTGATGGGAATTAAATAACCACAAGTAATCTTTAACAAAACAGCTTTCAAACTTTAGTCAATATCAGAATCTCTTGGATGACTTGTTAAAAACACAAATTGCCAGGCCCCCATGCCCACAGAGTTTTTGAATCAGTAACTCTATAGTGGGAACAGAGAATTTCCGTATTTAACAAGTTCCCAGGTGACTCTGATGCTTCTAGTCAAGGGCTCATACTTTGAGAACCACTTTGTGTTTGTGCATATTAAGTCACTTCAGTCGTGTCCGACTCTCTGCGGCCCCATGGACTATAGCCTGCCAGGCTCCTCTGTCCATGGGGATTCTCCAGGCAAGAATATTGAAGTGGGTTGCCATGATCTCCTCCAGAGGATCTTCCCAACCTAAGGATCAGACTCAGGTCTCCTGAATTGTAGGTGGATTTTTACTGAGCCACCAGGGAATCACAAGTAAACATCTTCTATACTGTTTACTTATATGATTTCACAGTTACAGTGAAAATCTAAGAGGTTGCCATTACTAATGTATGTATTCTACAGATTAAAAGGGTAAGTGACTTTCCCAGAGGCATGGCTAGTAAGCAGTGGAAAAAGCATTCTAAACTAAGCAATCAATTTCAGTCCTGCATGTTTCAGCACAAGCATTTTATATGTATTGATTCTGAAAGTGTCATTTCAAATAAGTAAACAGATGGATTCCTTCTATGGACACAGTATCTGTCTCTGGGATAAATCAGGAACAAGATTGAAGCCAGCATTAAAGGGGACATATTATTCAAACAAAAAATAGAACAGTTACCTAGAGAAGATACATGAGGATTAGTCACCAGCATCTTTCTAAAAGAAAAAAAAAAAAAGCCCAGCTTCCCTCCACTCTGAATGAAGCTCTTTGGAAGGCAACCCTATATCCTCAGAGGCTAGCGATGACTTAGACATTTTTGCTACAAAGAAATAAACCCTCTCCACATACTCATTCACCCCCCACCCCCCACAAAAAACTGACCTCTGCACACTTTTCCAGGCTTCAGTAGTTTTTAAAGCTTCCCAGGATATTCTAATGCACAGTCAAGTTTGATATCAGCACTACAAAGCACCTGCTGGATCTCTCCAGCCAACTTGTTGATCTCTCTGGAAATACAGCTTTGATCAGTTCATTCCATCAGTCCTCTCTGGACCACTGACTCTGGAGAACCCTCTGAGCCAGCCTCTGTTTAGTTGACACAGTCATCAATTCTCTCTCATAGTCCATACGCCTCTCTCCAACATTTCCACCCTTGTATAGGATGTAATGGCTCTCTGCTTTTGAGGACCTATGTCAGTTCAGTTTAGTTCACTTCAGTCTCTCAGTCGTCCCTGACTCTTTGTAACCCCATGGACTGCAGCACTCCAGGCCTCTCTGCCCATCACCAACTCCCGGAGTTTACCCAAACTCAAGTATATTGAGTCTGTGATGCCATCCAATCATATCATCCTCTGCTGTCCCCTTTTCCTCCTGTCTTCAATCTTTCCCAGCATCAGGGTCTTTTTCAGGGAGTCAGTTCTTTGCATCTAGTGGCCAAAATATTGGCGTTTCAGCTTCAATATCAGTCCTTCCAATGAACACTCAGGACTGATCTCCTTTACGGTGGACTGGTTGGATCTCCTTGCAGTCCAAAGGACTCTCAAAAGATTCTCGAACACTACAGTTCAAAAGTATCAATTCTTCGGCACTCAGCTTTATTTATAGTCCAACTCTCACATCCATACATGACTACTGGAAAAACAATAGCCTTGACTAGACAGACCTCTGTTAGCAAAGTAATGTCTCTACTTTTAATATGTTGTCTAGGTTGGTCATAGCTTTTCTTCTAAGGAGAAAGCATCGTTTAATTTCATGGCTGCAGTCACCATCTGCAATGATTTTGGAGCCCCAAAAATAAAGTCTGACACTGTTTCCACTGTTTCCCCATCTATTTGTCATGAAGTGATGGATCGGATGCCATAATCTTAGTTTTCTGAATGTTGAGCATTAAGCCAATTTTAATTTTTCACTTTCTGCCATAAGGGTGGTGTCATCTGCATATCTGAGGTTATTGATATTTCTGCCTGCAATCTTGATTCCAGCTTGCCCTTCATCCAGCCCAGCGAATCTCATAATGTACTCTGCATGTAAATTAAATAAGCAGGGTGACAATATGTACTTGATGCCTTGATGTACTCCTTTCCAAATCTGATGTACTCCTTTCCAAATCTGTACTCCTTTCCAAATCTCCTTTCCAAGTCTGTTGTTCTGTGTCCAGTTCTAACTGTTGCTTCCTGACCTGCATACAGATTTCTCAAGAGGCAGGTTAGGTGGTCTGGTATTCCCATCTCTTTCAGTATTTTCCACAGTTTACTGTGATCCACACAGTCAAAGGCTTTGGCATAGTCAATCAAGCAGAAATAGATGATTTTCCGGAACTCTCTTTCTTTTTCAATGATCCAGTGGATGTTGGCAATTTGATCTCTGGTTCCTCTGCCTTTTCTAAATCCAGCTTGAACATCTGGAAGTTCACAGTTTATGTATTGCTGAAGCCTGGCTTGGAGAATTTTGAGCATTACTTTACTAGTACGTGAGATGAATACAATTGTGCAGTAGTTTGAGCATTCTTTGGCATTCTTTCTTTGGCATTGGAATGAAAACTGACTTTTTCCAGTCCTGTGGCCACTGCTGAGTTTTCCAAATTTGCTGGCATATTGAGTGTAGCACTTTCACAGCATCATCTTTCAGGATTTGAAAGAGCTCAACTGGAATTCCATCATCTCCACTAGCTTTGTTTGTAGTGATGCTTTCTAAGGCCCACTTGATTTCACATTCCAGGATGTCTGGCTCTAGGTGAGTGATGACACCATCCTGATTATCTGGGTCATGAAGGTCTTTTTGTACAGTTTTTCTGTGTATTCTTGCCACCTCTTCTTAATATCTTCTGCTTCTGTTAGGTCCCTACCATTTCTATCCTTTATTGAGCCCATCTTTACATGAAATGTTCCCTTGGTATTTCTAATTTTCTTGAAGAGGTCTCTAGTCTTTCCCATTCTATTGTTTTCCTCTGTTTCTTTGTACTGATCACTGAGGAAGACTTTCTTATCTCTCCTTGCTATTCTTTCAAACTCTGCATTCAAATGGGTGTATCTTTCCTTTTCTCCTTTGCTTTTTGCCTCTCTTCTTTTCACAGCTATTTGTAAGGCCTCCCCAGACAGCCATTTTGCTTTTTTGCATTTCTTTTCCATGGGGATGGTCTTGATCCCTGTCTCCTGTACAATGTCATGAACCTCATTCCATAGTTCATCAGGCACTCTATCTATCAGATCTAGGCTCTTAAATCTATTTCTCACTTCCACTGTATAATCATAAGGGATTTGATTTAGGTCATACCTGAATGGTCTAGCGGTTTTCCCTACTTTCTTCAATTTAAGTCTGAATTTGGTAATAAGGAGTTCTTGATCTGAGACACAGTCAGCTCCTGGTCTTGTTTTTGTTGACTGTATAGAGCTTCTCCATCTTTTGCTGCAAAGAATATAATCAATCTGATTTCAGTGTTGACAGTCTGGTGATGTCCATGTGTAGAGTCTTCTCTTATGTTGTTGGAAGAGGGTGTTTGCTATGACCAGTGCATTTTCTTGGCGAAATTCTATTAGTCTTTGCCCTGTTTCATTCTGCATTCCAAGGCCAAATTTGCCTGTTACCCCAGGTGTTTCTTGACTTCCTACTTTAGCATTCTAGATTTTTTCCCTACTTTCTTCAATTAAGTCTGAATTTGGCAGTAAGGAGCTCATGATCTGAACCCCATTCAGTTCCTGGTCTTTTTTTTTTGCTGACTGTATAGATCTTCTCCATCTTTGTATGATTATACAATTATTTCTATTTATCATGGTAACTGGGAAGACTGGCAAAGGGAGTCAGATTGTTTATTCCAAAAAAACTATCCCAGAAGAGAACTCTACTTAATATGAAAATGCTAAGTTTATGGCACCCAGCCTTGTTTTAAGCCACATTTAATAGATGTCTCTTTATGATAGATCCTGATTCTCTAGTGTGGAGCTTGAAACACTCAAAACTATGCATGAAATGCCTAGAGTTTCATCTATTAATAGCACCTAGCCTTCATTTTTATATACCAAGTATATAACATGTAGACTCTGCCCTTTTCTAAAAATAATTTGAAGAAATATGGAAAGATGTTTATGAAGCCAAATAGCTGAAACTGACATACAGTAATGCTCATTAATCATGTTAAAAAGATGAGAGAAAAGTCAGCTAGGAATTATGAATAAGTGACTTAATTTCTGTAACTGAGTATTAAATTTAGTTCTGAGCTTTATGACAAACAATAAAAAAATAGAGAAATATTTGCTAATACTAATTTCACTATACAGATGAAGAGAGGGAGGAGGGGAAAGAAAAAGGGAGAAAGCACATTTGAAAAGACAATATCTTGGAATTGAATTCTGGATAAATTAATAAATTAAATTTATCATCTGTCTGTGATCCTCACTCAGGAGACACTTTGTCCTGTAACAATCAACATGTTTTTCAACTTTAGCTCCAACCTCTTTGGACTGTCACTCATGGCATGTGATGAATATGCAAACCATCCTTATCTAAAGCACAGAAAATGATTAATTAGCTAATTATCCTTCCACACTGCCAAACATCAGCAAATATTATGGTTTTCAGTACATTAATATTTACTGTATATGACTATAAATTACTGTGGCCAATTCAATAAAAATTAGTCATATCTCAATGTTCCCAACTAAGAACTAGAAGTACGCTTTACTGGTCTCTTTCTGTCACAATTGTTTACAAAAGAGACATATTTAAAGTAATCAGGGCTCTATGGAATTCCTCAGTTGAAGGGAAAAAATCCTTAGTTCTAGAATAGCCAGTGAATGATAATCTTTGACATACTGAATTGAAAGTCAGTTCCAAAGAAATAACGAGTGAAAATTGTTCTCTGTAATAATATGAAACATGATCACTTCAATGTAATGTCTACCTGGCACATAACAGATACTTAATATGTCAGTTTATTTCAGTCACTCAGTTGTGTCTGACTCTTTGTGACCCCAAGGACTGTAGCACACCAGGCCTCCCTGTCCATTACCAACTCCTGGAGTTTACCCAACCTCATGTCCATTGAGTCGGTGATGCCATCCAACCATCTCATCCTCTGTCATCCCCTTCTCCTGCCTTCAATCTTTCCCAGCATTCAGGTCTTTTCAAATGAGTCAATTCTTCACATGAAGTGGCCAAAATATTGGAGTTTCAGCTTCAACATCAGTCTTCCAGTGAATATTCAGGACTGATTTCCTTCAGGATGAGCCGGTTGGATCTCCTTTCAGTCCAAGGGACTCTCAAGAGTCTTCTCCAACACCACAGTTCAAAAGCATCAATTCTTAGGCACTCAGCTTTCTTTATAGTCCAACTCTCTCATCCATACATGACCACTGGAAAAACCATAGCCTTGACTAGATGGACATTTGTTGTACTCAATTTAAAAATTTTTTGAAGTCTGATTAAGTTATTCCAGGCTAACCCTAACCCTAATATCTTATGCAGAAGACACCAGGTTGCCAGTACTTGTGGCTGGACAGCAGAGCAGCAGCATCACCACAATAGCCAAATTCTAACAAAATAGCACCCCACTCCATTACCCTTGCCTGGAAAATCCCATGGACGGAGGAGCCTGGTAGGCTGCAGTCCATGGGATCGCTGAGTTGAACACGACTGAGTGACTTCCCATTCACTTTTCACTTGCACGCATTGGAGAAGGAAATGGCAGCCCACTCCAGTGTTCTTGCCTGGAGAATCCCAGGGACAGCGGAGCCTGGTGGGCTGCCGTCTACGGGGTCACACAGAGTCAGACACGACTGAAGCGGCTTAGCAACAGGAGTAGCATTATATATTTGAACCAATCTTTTATCACTTGGTAAATAAAGTAAGCCCCAAACACCTAGCGGTGAAATCAGCATGATTATTAACTTCATTGTGCAGTTAACATAACAGTGATATTGGCAATGCCTCACCTGAAAGATAACATTTTGGTAAAGTTCTGGAAGGAGTATGCTGTTTAAAACCAGCATAAATGCCCTGTGCTAGGATTCACAGCTAAGGCTTCTAACTTATAATAGTAAAATGTATTCTCATGTTAGGCAGCAGGTACTTCCATCCTTTAACCTGCTCTGTGAAAAACGTTCCATGGTCAAATAGGCATGTACTATATGCTCCTTGTAGATATTTACAATACTCATTAGCTCTGATGTTTAATAGCATTAACACAGCGTTTTCTGTGTTAATTGCATTTACACTGAAAACTTCCACACACCAACACCAACCCATCAGCATTCCACAGACCTGCAGAACCTACACTGGGGAAAATGTTTGCCTCCTGATATTTTTTTTTAACCTACTTATCCTGGCACTACCACTCAGAGCTGCATATGAAATACGTGAAACCCTCCTCCACTTGATGGGCTTTCAAGTAACTGAAGATGGCTCCCACACTCCTCCAGAACCCTCCAGAGGCTGGCTGCACGTAAGCTAAGCATTCTTTTCTGAAGGAAGGTAGCAATGTGGGTGTAAAGGAAAGAAAAATTAAGTGGAACCCCTAGTGATTTTAGAGTCACAAGCAATGTTTAAATCCTTGGATCTCTCTGGCACACTCAGAGAGATTCACAAAAATGACACCACAAAGAGAAGTCTTCAGAGTCAGTTGGAGGTCCTGTAAGAAGCCCACTGAAAAAAATCCAACAATCCTCTGAAAGAAGAAGGGGTGAAGACATGCCTAACAGTGGTTTTGCAGATTAATTTATTGCCTCTGGAAAACCCAGTTTGGGAGGCAGCACTTGTTACCTTCTATACTCTGAAGACCCAAGCCAAAAGAGAAAGGAAAGGAGAACCTGACCGATATTCAAGTTGGGTTGAACATTTCCAGTGGCTGTTTAATGAAGAGGAATGTTTCAAAGAAGCGTGAACTGGTCAACTCTAAAAACTTTTATTCAGTATTAATAAAAAGGAATGTTGAATTGCATGGCATGAGCTAAACAGAAATGTGTTTGGGGGAAAAAATCTGCCAGGGTTTTCTTCTTTGTAGATTTTTGCCCTAGCTGCTCTGAGAAATTTCTAAAACCATGTGTAGCTTTGCTACTTTCAAGGAGGTGCAAAGCAAGGAGGAAAAAAAATAAACGTGAGTTTTATAAATGAAGGGAAGGTTTAGATAGGAAATATAGCTTAGAATTCTAATTGGAGACACTCTCCAGACCTGTGCAGGGCTTTACAAAGCTCTTGATGGATTAGTTCTATAGGTCACATAATTTAAAACACATAAGGCAGGGCATGTGATAGTAAAGTTTCTTGAAATAACTTTGTGTCTGAAGGCAGGATTCTTTCGTTTGAGAATAACAAGAAGTGCAGGTGAACTGTAAAAATGAAAGACCATTTGGAGTTCTTTTAGACTTTACCCTGCAGCAAACCAAATAAAATTAAATATTTAATGAAATCTCAGTCTAAGCCCAACCAAGGCAGGCAGAAAAATGCCAAGATGGTTTTTAAACTTAATCCTTAACCCTAGGTCACTTACCCAGGGATACTGCTGATGGTGTGACAAGTGAAGCAGAGGAAAAACTAAATTCTGGGGCCATCCAGCTCATGCATACTTAAGGCTACAGTACTGCATCAAATACATTTTAACCCATGACTAAACCCATTTTAACCCATTTTAATCACAGACTACATTGGCCAGGAAAGGCTGACTGATGCAGTGGATGGGTGGAGACAAAGCAGTGTATTAGATTTCTACCATGAATTATTAGTATGAGAAGTTGTGACTTTTTTCACATTGTGCTTTTAAGGCAAATATTAAAATTAAAATAACAGAAAAGCAAAACAACTTTTAAAAAACCTCATACTCATTCAAAACCCAATAGACAGAAGGGAGAGGGAGAGAAGTCATTATTAATGGCCCCCTATAGAAAGCTCTCATGTGATTTTTCCCTTTGGAGTAATGAAAGAGCCTTGTTCACCAGACTCCTTACCAACACTCCAGTCCGAGATAATTCATCCTTCACACCACAGTTGGTGTGATCTTATAAACCTCAACATAATCACTTCCTTGTCTAAAGATCCTTGTTGACTTCACTGTCTAGGAGTCAAGTACCAACTTACTATTTTGGCATTAAAATCCTTCTCAGTGTTCCCTTGTCCCAATTCTGCAGCCTGGACACTTGCCACGTTGCCCTCTCCCACATCCTCAGCATTCATCCAATGAATATGCATACGAACTTCTTATCTCATGTCTCATACCTGAGCTTTTGTATCTATCTTTCTCTCTTCTTAGATTGCCCTTCCTCCAAGACCTCCCCTGGAAATTCATTCATTGATCCAAATTATTTTCAAGTGTCATCACTTCTTTGGAGCTTTTCCTGGCTCTCCTGAGCCAAATTAATTGCTTCCTTCCTTTGCCCCAGGGCACCCTTGTCCCAAATAGGAATAGATGAAAATCATGAAGTACTTACTAGGGGCAAGGCACTGTTTTAATCACTTTTATTCAATTTAACCCTTGTTTAATCTTCACAGTCCTAGGAAGCCAATATTATTACTATCTGCATTTTCCAAATGAAAAAAGCTGAGGCACAAGAGGCTGAGGGTTTTGACTAAGGCCATGCAGACATGGAGTAGCCAACACAGGATTCCAACACAGGCACCAAGCCATTCACTCTTGAAAGAACCACCATGTCACCAGCAAGACGAAGGATCCTGGGATCAAGCTGGGAGCGAGTCGAGGTCTCAAGCAAACCAAAGGGGTTCCCTGAGGCAAGAGTAAATTAAGATTGTTGTTTCTCACCAAACCTGAGAAAATAAGCAGAACCAAGAATTGAGGAGGAAAGGAAGACAAAGGAGAGATTTATAAGTTCTCCAAACAAAGGGCTAAGTGCAAAGGGCAGAAACTGAGCTCTAAAATCAGAGCCAGGAAGCAGGCTGATTCAGAAGCAGGAAAATGTTTATTCACTCTTTGTCCCCACAGCTAAGCCATGTGAACTTCTGTTGTTGGAAAATGTGAAAATAAATCTAGCTCCTAGTGTGCTTCAAACTTTCTATGAGGGAACCAGGCTCCTCCTTAGAGGGTTGCTTCATCCCCCAGCTCATATTTTGGAGGTCAAATCTTGAGGTGGTCTTAACTCACAGCAGCGTAGATCACCCAGCCTCTTAGCAAGACCCCCAAAATAGTGTAACCAGGACTGAAGTCTTCTTGCTTTAGAAAGTACAGATTACTGACGTGTAACTAACACTAGCTTACTCATCATTTGCTCATAATCTATTTTTCATTTCAGGTCAGAACACAATGAAATATCCTCAGCACTAATTTTTCTTCCCTCTATTGCCCCAGTCTCTGCAAGATTGCCTTTTTCCTCCAGGGGTCTTAAAGTAAACAGAAAAAAATTTCAGAACCCACCCCCAAATACTATTTTCACATTGAAATCTTCCTTATTCCTTCCTTTGAAATGAGTTCTCTCTTCTCTTATCTCCTAGTATGCATTCTGTGTACAAATTCAAGTCCTGACTGCTTGTAATTATATTCATTTCTCGGGTAGCTACCACTAATATTAGCAGCTATCATTTTTTTTCTAAAGAACTTGCTAAATGTCTTTACACATATTATTGTTATGCTCCGTGTCCAAGTCCCCCGAATAAACTGAGAGAAGAAATCAACCAAGGCAATGCAAAAGCAAGAAGGGAGTTTATTTATTGTTAACTCGAGTTAGGGCACCCTGCCGCATCCAGTACAGTGGAGTAAGGCAAGGAGCCCTGAGCCCTGAATTACAGCAGTATTTATAAACTTAGAACAAAGACAGGAGTAGGCAAGGGCAGATTGGTTGCAAGGGTCTCTTGGCATCTACTAATTGGCTAGATTCCCACACGCGCGGGCTTTCTCAGGGGATTTCTCCTATTGGTCAAGCTACACTGCCTGCAGGAGTGCCCAGTGCCTCAGCTTTCCTAGAGACTAAACCTCAGGCCTAGCCTGCCCCTTAGAGCCTGTTTTGGCTCCAGTTAGGTCCTAACAATTATCTAATTTAATGTGGTATGAAAGAGGTAGTCTGATCCCCTTCATACAAATGAGGCATAGAAATGTTTATACACTAGTATGAAACAGAGGGTTTCCCTGGTAGCTCAGCTGGTGAAGAATTTGCCTGCAATGTAGGAGATACCAATTTGATTCCTGGATTGGGAAGATCGCCTGGAGGGGTGCATAGCAACCCACTCCAGTATTCTTGCCTGAAGAAGCCCCATGGACAGAGGAGCCTGGTGAGAGACAGTCCATGGTGTTGCAAAGAGCTGGACATGGCTGAGCGACTAAGCACAGCATGAAGGTGAAGGTGAAGGTGAAGTCGCTCAGTCGTGTCCGACTCTTTGCGACCCCGTGGACTGTAACCTACTAGGCTTCTCTGTCCATGGGATTCTCCAGGCAAGAATACTGGAGTGGATTGCCATTTCCTTCTCCAGGGGATCTACCCGACCCAGGGATCGAACCCAGGTCTCCCGCATTGGAGGCAGATACTTTAACCTCTGAGCCACCAGGGGCACAGCAAAAAACAGGACTATTTAATACTCAAGCTGACCGTACTAAGTAGTAGTTCAGTTCAGTTCAGTTCAGTCGCTCAGTCATGTCTGATTCTTTGCGACCCCATGAATCACAGCAGCCAGGCCTCCCTGTCCATTACCAACTCCCAGAGTTCACCCAGACTCACGTTCATCAAGTCCGTGATGCCATCCAGCCATCTCCTCTGTCGTCCCTTTCTCCTCCTGTCCCCTATCCCTCCCAGCATTAGAGTCTTTTCCAATGAGTCAACTCTTCACATGAGGTGGCCAAAGTACTGGAGTTTCAGCTTTAGCATCATTCCTTTCAAAAAAATCCCAGGGCTAATCTCCTTCAGAATGAACTGGTTGGATCTCCTCGCAGTCCAAGGGACTCTCAAGAGTCTTCTCCAACACCACAGTTCAAAAGCATCAATTCTTTGGCGCTCAGCTTTCTTCACAGTCCAACTCTCACATCCATACATGACCACTGGAGAAAAGATAGCCTAGTATTACCCTACAATTTCCAGCCTTTATGCAGTTAGCCAGTGAGCTATGAGCAGTAAGTGCTTACCAGGTGGTACCAGTGGTAAAGAATCTGCCTGCCAAGCAAGAGACACGAGTTAAATCCCTGGGTCAGGAAGATCCCTGGAGAAGGGGAATGGCAACCCAGTCCAGTATTCCTGCCTGGAGAATCCCATGGACAGAGAAGCCTAGCAGGCTACAGTCCATAGGGTCGCAAAGAGTCGGACACGACTGAAGTGACTTAGCACGCATGCACACATGAGCAAAAAGATTACGAGCAGATGACAATGATGTGTGTCACTTCTGAGCTGAGTGAGGCATATAAGAGTGGCAACCTTGAAAGCCACGTGTTGAGGGGAGATGACAGAATCTCAAAAGAGAGAAATCCTAGATTCAGATGACACTACATAAAAGAGAGTTACTGTGAGGTGTCCTGAGACAAGCACTAAACTTTCTGAATGCAAAAACAAACTTTAGTATGTTAATCCCCCTAAGACTCCAGAGACTTTGTAGGTTTGTTGGTGTTACCATAACCTTGATTAATACAGACTCCAAATCCTATATTCACAACCCTAAAACTCTATCCCTAACTTCTAAGCCCTAACTACTTCCACCTTACCTTTTCAGAGCACTTATCAATATGAAGCAGAGGAGAGAGATGAGGAAATAGATATATCTAAAGGCACCCTTTCTTCAGTAGAGGCATGGGAATAAAATGCTTGTGAAGCAGCTAAAAGGAAACCATGGGGAACTCATGGACAACTTCACAACACAACAACAAAACCAGTGTTATGAAGGATTTCACAGACTGATAAGGAGCAAGAGAAGAAATAGATGAATTGTGAAAGAGCTGTGACATTATTCTGCTCCAGTAAAATCCTTCCCCTTCTTGCCACTCATTCTAAATTTACATCTTGGATGCAAATTTAATAAATCTCATGATACATCAAAGATTGCCATACACTGGAATACCAGCCTTCTTAACAAAGATTTTAAACAACCTTTAGAGGAAGCATGTGTTTGCTCATCTATTTCAGGTAGTTTTGACTTATTCTTGGTAGACTAGAAAAGTGAATTTCCTTCTCTCAGTCCTTTTGAAATTAGTCATCTTCCTCTCCACATCTTTCCAATGTATTAGCCAAAATGATCAGTATTCTCTCCTTCTAGCAATATTAAAGTTGGAAATAGCAAATGTGCTTACCTTCCTCCCAGCAATTTCAACCTAGTAATTTACACAGTGGCACTAGTGGTAAAGAACCCACCTGCCAATGCAGGAAATGTAAAAGTTGCAGGTTCAATCCTTGTGTAGGGAAGATCCCCTGGAGTAGGGCATGGCAACCCACTACAGTATTCTTGCCTGGAAAATCCCATGGACAGAAGAGTCTGGTGAGCTACAATCCACAGGATCGCAAAGAGTCAGACACAAATGAAGCAACTTAGCACATACACACAATTTACACAACTCACACACATTCAAATATATATACATATATGCCCATGGCAGTATTCTTTATAATAGCGAAAAAACTGAAAACAATCTGAATGTCTATCAACAGCAGACTGGTTATATTACAATATTTTCCTGCAAAGGAATTTATAGTCTTTAAAGTGATTTTGTAGCTCTAGATTTATTGACAAGCAGATATCTGTGTCAGCTTTGTGAGTGAAAATTTAGATTATAAAAATACCTGTATTGTGATTCTGTTTATGCAGAACTGTCTGCCTCTGTGTGTGTGTATATATATTTACTTTTTGTGAATAGAGAAAGCTTAAGGGCTTCCCCCAATGACTCAGCAGTAAAGAATCTACCTTCAACACAGGAAACAAGGAGACTTCTACATTCAGTCCTGGGTTGGGAAGATTCCCTAGAGGAGGGCATGGCGACCTACTCCAGTGTTCTTGCCTGTAGAATGACTGAGGAGTCTGGCAGTCTACAGTCCCTTGGCTTGCAAAGAGTCAGAAACGACTGAAATGACCAACATACATGCACAGAGAAGGCTTGAAGAATATACTCCAAAATGCTAATAAGTTCTCTCTTCTTAGTAGGTTTTGGAGTATTCTTTTATGCTTTTCCGCACTGCTTCAGTTGTTAAATGTTCACCTAGTATATTTATAACATTAAAAATGATTAAAACTGCTTTTATTTGGAGGAAAATGTTAAGACTATTTATGAGCTATCACCTTCCAACTCACCTTAAAGCACAAAGTGATACTAATTCAAAGCAACAGTTTGCTTTCCAGAGATCAGGTCTGCCTACAGTTTCCATACTAAGAATGGTACCCTATCATTACTCTGACAGTTATGATTTACATGTGCATTGGAAGTTAATTTATTCTTTGACAAGTGTTCACATCAGAATCTCACATCCAAATGTTGAAAGTGAATTTGACAGAGAAAAGACATATAAATTCATTTCAATAACAACTTTAGGTTTTTAACTTCTTGTGGAAGATTTGAAATTCCCAAAGTGATAAAGGTATTCAGGCTCTGCACAGATCTACACTACATATGGGTAGATGTCTTGGCATCATTAAGTCACTGGCTGTCAGATAAAGGAAAAATAAAAGAAGCTCTAAACTGTATCTGTCAATACCCCCAAAACTATTTCAGGCAAGATACTGTGAGTTATGGTTTTCTAATTTTAAGCCTCTCTGACCTGGTTAGTAGAAGTTTTGTCAAAAAGGAATTTCATAAAAGGCAGTCAAAATATACTGTCAACTCTCCTGTTTACAAAACTGACACAAGGACCAGAATTTAATAATAAGATCCAAAGAGTGAGAAGGTGACAGTAAGTGGTATAGGGCTTAAAATTTTTAATGAAAATTATTTCTGGATAATGAAAATCTGTTGGATCAATGCTGTCATGGGGATATTCCACCAGGAGATGCTGTTAAGAAAATTTAATGTTCAAGCCCACCTCTTGAACATATTACATTCTCAATGAAAGTTTGCTGAATGATTGAATAAGTGTTATGCATAGGTCAGCTATGCTGCTATAATAAATGCATCCTAAAATTCCAATGGTTAATACAACAGAGATTCATTTTGGGCTCAAGTCATAGTTCAGTGTAGTTGAGGGACAATTCTGAAAAGTTCTCATCCCAATAATGACTCAGTGATCCAGGATTCTTCCATACTGTGGCTCTTCCTTTGGGCTACACAGCCTCCAAGATTGCCACAGAAGAAGAGAGGGTGGGAAGTCAAAGGCAGGGTTTATGGATAGACGAGAAGTGGCATATACTATTTATATTCATGTTTGTTAGACTAGAACTCAGTGGCTTTTTTTCCCCTTGCTGCAAGGAAGGCTGGGAAATGTAGTCTTTCTGTTTGCCCAGGAAGATAAAGCAAATTTGTGAGCAGGCCATATGCTGACATTTTTTACATTAATTATTTAGATGATAATCTTTTTAGAATATATTTTGCTAGTTTGTTATCTTAAAGACAATAAACATTACACTTTCATTTTATGCCAAGTTTATAATTGCAAGCATTACTGTTATAAGCTAACATACACACCTGGAAGCTGCCGTCTTTCTTTTCCCTTCTCAGTGCTCCCACATTTAGTCACATGTGAACTTGATAATGCCTCACTCATTCAGCCTTTGCTTGGATTCCCTACATCATCAATCACCCAGTCTGAGTCCTCACCCACAGTCTCCTAGGAGATCTCTCTGACTGCACCCTGATCTGACCTGACCAACAACTAAACCATTCCATACACTGCCACCAAATGAACGGTCCCAGAACATGCTTCAACCACCACTGAAGCAATAAGCCTTCATTATCCTAAGGCATAACACTTTCTCCCTTTACCTTTCCAGTTGCCCCTCGGCAATAAAGTCAGGTCCAAAATCTTAACTTCCATAGCAGAGGTGGCTATCTAACGCTCTGATCACCTTCTTTAACATTCTATTTCAGCCAATTGTTTTACATTTATTTCCTCATGACATTGCTCATTCCATCCTTCCCATCTGAGGTACCCTCAGCATCTTATGTAATTACCTATATTCTACACATCCATTAACATTCTGTTTTAGTCTCATATTCTGTATTCATTAGGTAACGTAAGCAGCCGTGACAGAAAAACACCAAAGTCTCAATGGTTTAACACAACGAATGTTTATTTCTTGCTCTCATTAAGTCCAAATTGGGTGTTGTCAGGTGGCTCCCCTCCAAGCAAGGATTCAGAAACCTAGGAACTCAGGCTCCTTACATCTGATTTCTCCGCCATCTTTGACACTTGGCTTCCAGGGTTTAGTGCTACAGAAAGAGAAACACATGGAGTATCATATTTAGAGGGTCTATGGACTAGTTTCACAGCCATGAAATTAAAAGACACTTACTCCTTGGAAGAAAAGTTATGACCAACCTAGATAGCATATTGAAAAGCAGAGATATTACTTTGCCAACAAAGGTCCATCTAGTCAAGGCTATGGTTTTTCCAGTGGTCATGTATGGAGGTGAGAGTTGAACTGTGAAGAAAGCTGAGTGCCATAAAATTGATGCTTTTGAACTGTGGTGTTGGAGAAGACTCTTGAGAGTCCCTTGGACTGCAAGGAGATCCAACCAGTCCATTCTGAAGGAGATCAACCCTGGAATTTCTTTGGAAGGAATGATGCTGAAGCTGAAAGTCCAGTACTTTGGCCACCTGATGCAAAGAGTTGACTCATTGGAAAAGACTCTGATGCTGGGAGGGATTGGGGGCAGGAGGAGAAGGGGACGACAGAGGATGAGATGGCTGGGTGGCATCACCGACTCGATGGACATGAGTTTGAGTGAACTCCGGAAGTTGGTGATGGACAGGGAGGCCTGGCACGCTGCAGTCCATGGGGACAGAGTCGGACACGACTGAGCGACTGAACTGAACTAAATGGACTAGTACTGACAATGGCACCCATCATAACTGTTAATTTCCCACTTGCTAAAACTCATTTAAGGGGCTTCCCAGGTGGCTCAGTGGTAAAGAATCCACTTGCCAGTGCCGGAGGTGCAGGTTCCATCCTGAGTCAGGAAGATGCCCTGGAGAAGGAAATGGTAACCCATTCCAGTATTTTTGCCTGGAAAAATGCTATGGACAGAGGAGCCCAACAGGCTGCAGTCCAAGGGGTCATGAAGAGTAGGACACAACTGAGCAACTAAGCACACATGCAAAAACTCATTTACATGGCCACATCTAAAATTGCAAGAGTTTGCGGGCCCAGGAACAAGAGAAGATGATCTGATCAATAGCCATTAGGATCTGTTTTATTTGCTTAGACTTCTCTCCTGGAAAATCCAATTCTCTCCATAATTCCTCCTTCCTCTGAACTTTTCTATTACTTTCTGGTGCCATATGCTGCTACATAGACTGTGGTAACTTGGGCAGGTTTCTTTCACTTTTGACATATTTCCTCTTTCTACATCAACTAAACTTTAGGGCAGAATCTCTGCTAAGTATTTTTAGTATCCCAGCTATTAGAACAGTGCCCAGCACACTATCTTAAGACTTCAACAGTGCTGAATGATGACAAGGACAATAGTGCCCTTAGGAGCTGCTAAGATAATAAATGGCCCAGACTGCTGTGCGTAGGAGTCCTGGTCCACTCTTGTTATTTCTTTCCTTTTCCCTGTAGAACCTGTCTGCCAATGCAGGAGACTTAAGAGACATGGATGTGATCCCTGGGTCAGGAAGATCCCCTGGAGGAGGGCATGGCAACCCACTCCAGTATTCTTGCCTGGAGAATCCCTTGGACAGAGGACTCTAGTGGGCTACAGTCCATAGGGTCACAAAGAGTCAGACACAACTGACGCAACTTAGCATGCACACAAAGTCAGTTTTCAGACCCTGGTTTTCACAGCCTCCAGCATATTTGCTTCTCCTTACTCTACTTCTAATTTACTGTCTCCAATCTGCTATTCAGTTCAGTTCAGTTGCTCAGTCATGTCCAACTCTTTGCGACCCCATAAAGCGCAGCACGCCAGGCCTCCCTGTCCATCACCAACTCCAGGAGTTAACTCAGACTCATGTTCATCGAGTCTGGGACGCCATCCAGCCATCTCATCCTCTGTTGCCCCCTTCTCCTCCTGCCCCCAATCCTTCCCAGCATCAGAGTCTTTTCCAATGAGTTAACTCTTTGCATGAGGTGGCCGCTATTCAGCGTGTTTTAAATCTTAGCAGTGGGAAACTTTCTACAAATAAAAATTATCCATGAAACCACACAAAGAGAAAAATAATAGCTGAATGGTTCAGGTTGTGACAGGTGGGGCACTGGCTCACTTAGCAGCTGCCTGGTTCCAAGGAGATGCTCAGTAAACATAAGCTCCCCTTCTTCTCCTCTCTGTCTTAACATGACTATTTGCTCACTGAAAAGCACTCCAATGGACAAACATCACTAAGATTTCTTATTAATGGCACAAAAAACTATTAATTTTCTCAGCAATTCACCTTTACCGCATCCCAACCCCCGCCCCCCAAAAGTGAAGAAGACAAATAGGAAAAGAATTTTGGAAAGCTCTGTGAATAATAAAACTCATAGTTGTCATAGACTTAGCAGATTTTTCAATAACATCCCTGTTTTCCCCATGGAAATTCTCCATCCTCAAGTAGCTCACAAAGCCTCATGAAGATAAAGGCATAAAACTTTTTCAAACTGTCATCTTAGAGAAATATGACTAGTCCTAAATGTTCATTCAAACAGCCTTCAATATAACTGCAAACATCTCATTCTAAAAGGAATTTTAAATAGTTGAGTCATATATTTTTAAGTAAAAATGATAATATTTTACATGTTAAAAAAAAAAGTACAGTGTATGTGTGTTAATCGCTCAGTCGTGTCTGACTCTTTGCAACCCTGTGGATTGTAGCCTACCAAGCTTCTCAGTTCATTCTCCCGGCAAGAATACTGGAATGGGTTGCCATGCCCTCCTCCAGGGGCTCTTCCCAATCCAGAGATCAAACTCATGTCTCCTATGTCTCCTGCATTACAAGTGAATTCTTTACTGATGAGCCAACCAGGGAAGCCCACTAAGGTCTACAGGTTTACTGCTAAGTTTCATGTGTCAAAACTGATATGACTATATATATTAATGTTTGTAGTGTATGTAATTCTGAGTTAACTTCTGTTCCCCTGGGCCATCATTTTATTTTCATCTTTGATTAAAATGCCTTGAATTAAATGTTAACTGAATATAGTTTAAAACAAAGTTTCTTTAAGCCACACTGACCTCTAGAGACATAAAGGGATTTCAAAGATGCTCAAGTGAAACCAAAATCCACCTTCACAAGATCAGTGTGAATATAATAAAAGGATTTATTTTGGGACATAAGGATGGACTATCCTCTGAGCTCTGTGCTACACTCCATTGACTAAGCATACTGCATTGCATGTTATTAAATTTTACTGCAAAGAGGAAAAGAAAGAGACAAAGAGAAAGACTAGAGCTAAAAGGAACTTGAAAATAATTGAAATTGTTCAAATGTATGTAATGGAAAAGGCAGTGAACTATGTATCCTGAGTTCTGGTTCTGTTTCATTTTCATAATACCTATGTGACCTTGGGCAAACCACTTTTCTTCCTGAGGCTTCATTTTCCCACCAGTTAAACGAAGGTTTGAGCCAAATTCTATGATACTGTGTGCTAAATGCAAGCTAAGAAATGCTAACAGTTTATTTTCTCATCTTTAAAAATTACCAATCCACTTTAAAAAAACACTTTCTATTAATGACTCAATAATTAGATTGATTAGGGTAGTACATTACTGGTAAAGATTAGTTTCCAAGGGCTGCTGTAACAAAGTACCACAAACTGGGTAGCTTAAAAAACAACGGTTTTTTAACTGTAAGTTTTTTTCTCTCACAGTTCTGGAGGCTAAAAACTCCAAAATCAGGGTCTCAGCTGGGCTATGCTCCATCTGAAACTCTGAGGAGAACCCTCCCTTCCCTCTTCCTAACCTCTGGTGGTGGCCACCTCTGTTGGCACTCCTTGGCTTGCAGCTGCCTGTCTATTATCCCTCCCCCTCTGGTCATAAGGCATTTTCTCTTCCTCTCTCTTCACATCATCTTCCCTTACCTCAATAAAATGCCGGTTGTACTGGATTAAGGGTTAATCCACACTAATATGGTATGACCTCATTTAACTTAACTAATTACACCTGTAATGATTCTAATTCCAAATAAGATCATGTTCTTATTTGGTATTGAGGTCAGTCCTTCAACATATCTTTTGAGGCACATAATTCTTTCTTTAACAGTAGTGACAGGGAAAATATACAGTCAGAGAAATGACAGCTTTAAAAAGAAGCAATGTCACTTGCAGTTCAGGTCACTTAAAGGACAGGAAATGTGTAATGAACTGCTTCCTCCTGAATGGTGGTATCTTTACAGAAAAATCCCATGGCAAGAAAATATGTATTCAGTGGAGAAACAACACAACCTAAGTCTAGCAGAATGGCTCAGACAAGATCCTGACATGCTTTCAGTGAATGGAAGAGAAACACAAGGTGGCTATGCTTCTGTGTAACAGCTCAGACTATAACCAAGGCATCTGAAGAGTTGTCCTGCAAAGGTTAATACCATGAAGAACCACTGAAATCAAACCTTGCCATTCTGAGTCAAGAAAATTGTAAAGACACGTCTGTACTTCCCTCTTAAATTTTGATAAATGAACAGGAAATATAGAAGATAATCCTAGGAAAACTTGTCATGCCAGATAGCAAGCTTGCTATCAAACACTAACTGAGGTCATGTCAACAGAACTCAAGAGCCAACATGAAGGAAATTGCCCTGGCCAAAAATGGAAATTGGTGCATCAGTAAGAAAATAGTACAATGGGTTAAAACACATCAAATTCATTTAAATCCTATAAGTCCCAATAATTCTTAAGGGAAAAAACCTTTATTGGTCCCCTTGGCCAAGGATAGGAAGCCAACTCATTATTTTTAAAACTTGTAAATAGAGGGAAAGAATCAAATATTGATTCTGCCTTTATTACTCACTGTTTTAACCAGAGAACACAAGAGGGTATTTCTCTTTAGAGAAGTATTCTAGCCAGTAAATGAAAAGGAATGATATAATATTACCACTTATGGTACAGTTCTCTGTGTATTCTTGCCATCTCTTCTTAATATCTTCTGCTTCTGTTAGGTCCAGACCATTTCTGTCCTTTATCAAGCCCATCTTTGCATGGAATGTTCCCTTGGTATCTCTAATTTCTTTGAACAAATCTAGTGGAGGTGATGGAATTCCAGCTGAGCTATTTCAAATCCTGAAAGATGATGCTGTGAAAGTGCTGCACTCAATATGCCAACAAATTTGGAGAACTCAGCAGTGGCCACAGGACTGGAAAAGGTCAGTTTTCATTCCAATCTCAAAGAAAAGCAATAGCAAAGAATGCTCAAACTACCACACAATTGCACTCATCTCACACGCTAGTAAAGTAATGCTCAAAATTCTCCAGGCCAGGCTTCAGCAATACGTAAACTGTGAACTTCCAGATGTTCAAGCTGGTTTTAGAAAAGGCAGAGGAATCAGAGATCAAATTGCCAACATCTGCTGGATCATGGAAAAAGCAAGAGAGTTCCAGAAAAACATCTACTTCTGCTTTATTGACTATGCCAAAGCCTTTGACTGTGTGGATCACAATAAACTGTGGAAAATTCTTCAAGAGATGGGAATATCAGATCACCAGACCTGACTCTTGAGAAACCTATATGCAGGTCAGGAAGCAACAGTTAGAACTGGACATGGAACAACAGACTGGTTCCAAATAGGAAAAGGAGTGCGTCAAGGCTGTATATTGTCACCCTGCTTATTTAATTTCTATGCAGAGTACATCAAGAGAAACACTGGGCTGGAAGAAGCACAAGATGGAATCAAGATTGCAGGCAGAAATATCAATAACCTCAGATATGCAGATGACACCACCCTTGTGGCAGAAAGTGAAGAGGAGTTAAAAAGCCTCTTGATGAAAGTGAAAGAGGAGAGTGAAAAAGTTGGCTTAAATGTCAACATTCAGAAAACGAAGATCAAGGCACCTGGTCCCATCACTTCATGGGAAATAGATGGGGAAACAGTGGAAACAGTGTCAGAGTTTATTTTGGGAGGCTCCAAAATCACTGCAGATGGTGACTGCAGCGATGAAATTAAAAGATGCCTACTCCTTGGAAGAAAAGTTATGACCATCCTAGATAGCATATTCAAAAGCAGAGACATTAGTTTGCCAACAAAGGTCCGCTTAGTCAAGACTATGGTTTTTCCAGTGGTCATGTATGGATGTGAGAGTTGGACTGTGAAGAAGGCTGAGCACCAAAGAATTGATGCTTTTGAACTGTGGTGTTGGAGAAGACTCTTGAGAGTCCCTTGGACTGCAAGGCAATCCAACCAGTCCACTTTGAAGGAGATCCGTCCTGGGTGTTCTTCCTCCTGGGAAGGAATGATGCTAAAGCTGCAACTCCAATACTTTGGCCACTTCATGCGAAGAGTTGACTCATTGGAAAAAACTCTGATGCTGGGAGGGATTGGGAGCAAGAGGAAAAGGGGGACAACAGAGGATGAGATGGCTGGATGGCATCACCGACTTTATGGACGTGAGTTTGAGTGAACTCCGGGAGTTGGTGATGGACAGGGCAGCCTGGTGTGCTGTGATTCATAGGGTCGCAAAGAGTCGGACACGACTGAGCTACTGAACTGAACTAGAAGTATTTCTAAATATCAATAAATTGTATATGTTCAACATGCCCCACTAGCAAAAGATAAGAAAATGCCACAATATTAAGAATGTGAACAGGATGTAAACACTTCAATGCAGCAAAGTGATTGAGCATGTTATTTATCTCAGCGATTGTTCTGAATGAGCAAAAAAAAAAAAAAAAGACAACCTGTGAGCCACAAAGTACTAGCTACACAATATAATTGTGAAAATGTGTTCCTTATACCCAAATGAAAATAAAAATTCACCAGTACTAGCAGTTTAAGAAGGGATTCACACACACACACACAATTGATTTCTGTACATTCTGAAACTCCACTAAAGAAAATACTGCAAAAGTAGCCTCAAAATGAGTAGGATGAAGAGGGAAATTAAACAACAGGAAACTATACAAATTACACAAACCTCTGGGAGACATTAACAGAGGAAAAAAGGGAATTCGAAGGATATAGTCAGAGCCAAGGATATATCAGAACCGAGCAGGTACAAAATCATCAAACCAGTAAGAAATATTGATAAAGAACAGACAGCCACGACTCCATGCATTCCCCTGAAGTGAAGCATGTCAAAGCCAGTCTCCTACCTGTTCTCACAGAGGTGCCAGTCAGGATCCCCACTCCAGGATGACTCATACCCCAGCAGAGAAACCTCCCGTAGCTGCATGGTTGTCAGTCACTGGTAGAATAAGAAACCTAAGTTTAAGAATATTATTTACAGAGACAAAGGCAGCCAATAAGGAACTAAGTAGTATAACTGAGGGAGAAGAGAGAAGTGGTAACAGAGAAGAAAAGAGAATATACTCAGTACAGGGACAAGTGGAAAACAAGAGAGAAGGTGGTTTATATTTAGAAACTGCAAGGTGTTCAGCAATGTTAGGGTTTATAGTGTAAAGAAGGGGTTGATGAGAGATGATGAGTCTAGAGAAGAAAGCAGAGGCCGGAGCATTACCTCATACTAAGGAAAGTTTGAGCTTTATTCTGAAAGTTCCAGCTTTTCTATTGGCTGTGGTAAAAACAAACAACAACAACAACAAAAAACCTGCCTACCAATGTAGGAGACATAAGAGATGTAGGTTCGATCCCTGGGTTGGGAAGATCCCTGAAGAAGGAAATGGCAACCCACTCCAGTATTCTTGCCTGGAGAATTCCATGGACAGAGGACCCTGACAGGTTACAGTCCATAGGGTCACAAAGAGTCAGACATGATTTAGGGACTTACCAACAAGTGAAAGTTCTAAGCACTTTTAAACACAACATAATATGGTTCAATTTGAGTTTCAGAAACATGATTCTGGCTTCTGTAGATTTCTGGGGAACAAACCTGGAGAGAGGAAAACTACTTAGGCAGCTGCTGAAATCATCCAGGAGCTAAAGATAATCAATTGCTAAAGTGAGAAAGTGGCAGTGGGCCTGGAGGAATATTTTTCAAACTCAGGATGCATCCAAATCACCAGGAGGTCTTGCTAAAACAGTGGGTCCCATGGGGCATCGGAGTTTCTCACTCAGTGGGTATGAGGTCTGTCTCAAGAATTTGCATTTTTAATAAGTTACCAGGTGATGCCAATGCTGCTGGTCCAGGGACCACACTGAAAACAGTATTTGAGAGTAAGCAGGAATCCCAGACCAGACACCAACATGTGTGTGTGTGTGTGCATGCTTCCCACATCAACAAGCAACTCAGGTGCCAGCAGAGTGTCTGAGAATTCAACTCAGTTCTGACACTCTCTACCCAGAGTTAGAATCAGATTGCACAGGTAAAGGGCTCAGTCCCACAAGACTGCTGTCCCCTTCAGATGCCAGTCACAAGTCTATGTTGTTACCTGTACTTCTGACTGACAGGCTATCAATCAGAGGTTCCCATGACCTCGGGTTCAATTAACTTGCTAGAATAACTCACAGAACTCAGGAAATCTGTTTGCTTACTAGATTACCTATTTCATCTTAAAAGGAGAGTAAAGAACAGGAATCAATAGCCAGATGAAGAGATCAATAGAGCAAGGTCTCAAACAAAGGAGCATCTGTCCTCGTGGAGCTTGGGACCAGGCAGAGTGGCATACAGAGCATCCTGGTCCCCTGATGTGGAGGCTCTCCTAAAAGGGACCAAGACACTTTCCTCTGCAGTTTTTATGGTGGTTTCATTACATATTCATGATTGACTAAATCCTTGGCCAATGGTGATTGATTCAACCTCCAGCTCCTCTTTCTTCCCTGTAAATTAAAGGTAGGACTGAAAATGGCAACCCTCTCATTTCTGCTGGTTCTTGCAGCAACCAACCTCACTCCTTAAGTGCTTCTAAAAGTCATGGCATTCACATAACAAAAGACATCTTGTCACTGTTAACACTTAGGAAATTCCAAGGGCTTGGGGAGCTATGAGCCAGAAACTGTGAACAAAGACCAAACATATATGAGAAATAAACTTTGGTCATCTAAAATGACCAAACAAATATTTCTTATAAATCACAGCATTACAGAGAGCATGTAAGAAGTAGAATCAACAATACTTGGTGACTGAATGAATGAAGACACTGAAGAGACTAGTCACTATTCTTCCCAACTTTCTAACTTGGGTAACTGGGAGACTGTGGTGTCAGTCATCAAGGCAAGAGGAATACTAACGAAGAACATATATTTGGTGAGAGCATGGGGTTATAAATACAAAGAGATCCCTTTGAACACATATCAAACTCCACATTCACACTGGACATCCCAATGAATTTTAGGACAGGCAATTTATATACAAAAGGACACGAAAAGGAAGATACGAGTTAGAAATACAGATGTAAGAAGCATCAGCATATAAATGATAATTAAAGCCATGAGAATGAATATGATTTGCCATGGTCAATAAATATTGTGAGAAAAGAAGATGATAAAATCTTGAGGAACCTAAAATTTAAGAAAAAGAAAACTGGCCCTACTAAGCCAGCTGAGACAAAGAGGTAGAACATCTGCCATGGCTACATTGTTTGTGATATCAGAAGACTAAAATAATCAAATGTGCATCAATATGGGGCTGGTTAAATAAATCATGACACTCTCTACAGTAGAATTCTTTGCATCTATAAAAAACGGAATGAGTAAGTGTTTTTGCTAACAATAGAAAATATGTCTTAAATATACATATGTTTTTGTTTGGTAAAAAAAAGCAAATTGTAAAATAGTGATGTAATGTTGCTATCCTTTAGCTGAAATTGGAGGAAATGCATACACATGATTATATAGTTGTTGGCATATTCACAGAATACCTCTGGAAAGATGTGCAAGAAATTTGTAACCTAGAGCAAAGATAGTGGGGAACCTAGTAAGTAGGAGATTGAAGATCCAGTGCAGAATTTCAACCCAAAGGCCCAAATATCCTATAAGCTATCAACTATAGGCCAGTTGTAAAGATGGAAGCATCAGAACCTGATGCTATTAAATATTTAAACTATTAATACAAAAATAATTATCCTTATTTAGATCTCATTATCGTCTAGCAACATTCTGAAACTTTTCCCACAGAAGGAGAATTCATTCTGTATATTGCTGAAATTGACTTGAAAATCATATATTTTTATACAAGTTAATCATTGGCATTCTACTATGGCTTTCAACACCTATCTCTTGTGTGTTTTGTGAACTTGAGGCAATACCCATAGGTTCAGTCAGCTGATCACAGAGAGATTCTGAGTCTACAGAGCTAAGAACTAAATCCTAGACTCGGGTAAACTAACCAAGGTATATTCTACCTTATTAAGTTTCTTGACCGATTTGTCTCTCCTGGCCACACTCCAACAGTACTATGATGTAAAATTCAAATTTTCAGAGGAAACAAATTTGTTTGCAGTACTCCTCATCTTATCTTTATGGTATATATTCCATTGACTGATACCAAATTTACCAGTCTACCCATGAATTCCATGTGACTGAGGCCTCCAGCCTCTCCTAGCAGCGTCCATGCCCCTCCCCAATCAAAGTTCACCAGTATCATTCATCAAAATGTTTCTTCCTACCATAAACAAAAATCACATGATTTAAGTAGATTACACTTGCCAGAATCCACTACCAAACCATAAACTTCTAAGGGAAAGATGCTTTATTCCTCTTTGTATTCCTAAAAGATAATACAATACCTTGTACATCATAGACATTCAACACATTCACACTGAATTAGATTGAATTTCCTGCTAATATATTACCTGCCCAGATAAGGTAATTACTTAACCACTTAAATCAAAGGTCCTTACAGAATTCTCTTTCAAGTGTGACCTCTAATTTGTAAGGGAGATATTTTTGCCTGGGGGCCTTTTGACACCCTTCAAATGTAATCATAGGTGAAGCTATTTAACCTACTTACGAAATCTGTTCAGATAATACACTGTTATCTAGCAAGGTCAGAAAGTGGGTTTTCTCTTCCAGTTAATAGAGAATCTCAGCATACATGAAATATAGAATGATATTTTCTAAATTAGAATTTGATTTTTAAATATGTTACTGTAAGATGATGCCAAGTAAGATGTAAATTTTCTCTGAAACTGTAAGAAAGTGTTTGTAAACACTACATAGAGAAATCAGGCATGGGGAAAGCAGACCCAGGTAGCTGAGTAAGCCAGGTTCAGCCCCTCAACCACAGCAATCCACACAAGCAGCAAAGAGCTCTACTTTTTTGCCTAAAATGGTGCTTTCATATACGTATTCATTTTTAAAAGGCTTCCACAAATTAATTTTTAGTTTGAAAACTCATTTGTTTAAAAATAAGACAGTAATTTCATGCTTCCTCAGATCATGATCATCACTGTTTCTCCACTGTATCTGCACCAAAGTAATGGAGAAATGGAGTAACTGGCATGTTTGCTGAAAACTCATTACATACATGTAGAAGGCAGTGGCACCCCACTCCAGTACTCTTGCCTGGAAAATCCCATGGATGGAGTCCATGGGGTCACTAGGAGTCAGACATGACTGAGCGACTTCACTTTCACTTTTCACTTTCATGCATTGGAGAAGGAAATGGCAACCCACTCCGGTGTTCTTGCCTGGAGAATCCCAGGGACAGGGGAGCCTGGCGGGCTGCTGTCTATGGGGTTGCACAGAGTCGGACACAACTGAAGTGACTTAGCAGCAACAACATTACATACAATGTGATTCTTTTATGGTAGTTAGTAATCCCACTTTCTTTTCCCTCCTTTCATAGTGGTGACTATGATGGAGAAAAAAAGTAAACACTGAACAGGCTTTATTTTCTTGGGCTCCCATGTTATTGCAGATGGTGACTGTAGCCATGAAATTAAAAGATGTCTTCTGCTTGGAAGAAAGGTTATGATAAACCTAGACAGCGTATTAAAAAGCAGTCATCACTCTGCCTACAAAGGTCCATCTAGTCAAAGCTATGGTTTTTCCAGTAGTCATGTATGGACCTGAGTACTGGACTGTGAAGAAGGCTGAACACTGAAGAATTCATACTTTTGAACCATGGTGTTGAGAAGACTCTTGAGAGTCCCTTGGACTGTAAGGAGATCAAACCAGTCAATTCTAAAGGAAATCAACCCTGAATATTCATTGAAAGAACTGATGCTGAAGTTGAAGCTCCAATACTTTGGCCACCTGATGGGAAGAACCAACTTATTGGAAAAGACCCTGATGCTGGGGAAGATTGAGGGCAGAAAGAGAAGGGGGTAATGGAGGATGAGATAGTTGGATGGCATCATTGACTCAATGGACATGAGTTTGAGCAAACTCTGGAAGATAGTGAAGGACAGAGAAGTCTGGTGTGCTGTAGTCCATGGGGTCGCAGAGAGTAGGACATGACTGAGCAACTGAACAACAACAATCGCAATAGCAATTACTATGTATTCTGGATCATTTATGTTACTCTTCTGTCTTCTAACTGACATCAAAATATAAATAACATTCACAGTATTCTGTAGAACACAGAACCTGGAAAGATTCCCTCCATAGTCCAGCAAAAAAATCCCAGAGCAGAGTAATTTCTAAGTAGTCAAAGCCACTTCTCTTTTGCCAGAAAAATGGAAACTCCAGGTCTATAAGTATTGAATAATAGACCTTTTTGTCTTATTCAAATAGATCTAACTCTAGAGAACTAACTGCAAACCTTAAGATGTAAAAGGTCACCTTTTTTATTGTGCCCTGCATCATGTGGCATCCTTGTTCCCTGACCAGGGATCAGACCTGGGCTCCCTGCAGTGGAAGTGCAGAGTCTTACCCACTGGACCACCAGGGAAGTCGGAAGTCTACATTTTTATGCATGAAAAGAAGTCCAATCACTTCTCACTGGAGATGAAGAAAATACCAGCATACTAAAGCAGAGAATGAAAGAGGAGCCACCACTTGGGAAAAGATGACAGTGACCTGTGGAAGGAGGCAGAGGAGATTTAACAAATCAGATCAGGTCTATCTTAACTACCAAGATTCCAAAATTAATCGACACATATTTCTGAATTCATCCTCAGTGGGATTTCATCTCTGCTCCCATTTATTTTCTCTTGATTGGGACATTATTGTCATAACATAATAGTCTCATCTGATAAACTATGTTTTAATTATGTCATCATACACTGTTGGGAAAGATTGGCTACTCTGCTTTAGTCACATTCAAATAACTGCCAGTAGTATTTAATACACTGTAAATATTTCAGATCAAAACCTTACCCAAATAATCTTTATGCAGCCAGGGAGAGACGACCATCACCGAACCATGCTGTGCATATATCAAATAACTTGATAGAGTAATAATGGCCTATTAATCAGAGCACAGGTTAAATGGGCCAGCACCTGCTCTACATCAACATTAGTATTCTGATAAACTCTTTAAAGAAAGAGAAATGTCACTACCATCCCATAAGAGCTCGAGCTTTCAGAATAAAAGACACTAGGTCAGTTTTCATCTATTTCCATACAGTAATAACAGTCACAGATTTAAACAACTTGAATCTAAACCTAAGTACTAAAATACATCATGGGCTCCCAGCATTAAAATATCAGTCCTGTTTTATAAAAATTAAATCTTTGAATGTTTACATCAGCTAGACGGTGTACAGTTTACTGACTGTGCCTTACTGTGAACATACAGTCAACTATGACCAGTTTTAATCTTTAAAATTTCTCCTGAGAGATTTTTGGGTCCTTGAATGCTAATGGGAAAGACATTATACTTAACACACATGGTATTAACAACATTTAAGAACTTTCTTTATAGCTATAATAAAAAAACTAATAATTTATTATTGTAAAAGACTAATTCATGTCTTCAGCTGTGAACATGAACACACAGCATCCCTTCATCCATACAAATGATTCTATCTGGATATCTGTGCGGCAACTAATTCATCAAAAGGTTAAATGAGTTTAAACTTTCAAAAGAAGGATATAGATTTACTCCCTGCATACCTCCTTGATGTTTTAATTATTATTTATACTTATTCAGCAGTATGTATTTAGTGGAACTGAGAATTCAGAATTAGGAGCTATGATCTGAAATCTAAAGTTTCTGGATCTGCTTAAAAGTCATAGAATTCCAAATTTGGAGGAAATTCAAGTCTAATTACCTCACTTTAAAGGCACACACGTGTACACGCGCACATACACACAAACACACACACACACGAGTGTGTGTGCATGCTCCCTCAGTCATGCCTGACTCTTTGCAACCCCATAGGCTATAGTCCTCCTGGCTCCTCTATGATTGGCACTTCCCAAGCAAGAATACTGGAGTGGGTTGTCATTTCCTTCTCCAGGAGATCTTCCCAATCCAAGAATCAAACTGACATCTCTTGCATCTCCTGAATTGCCACCTGGGATGCCTAAATCAAGGAATTAACTGATTTTCCCAATATCCTACAGCTAGCAAGTTCAGTAAGGAACTGAACCCAGGTCTTCTAGCTTTTTCCACTAAGGGAAATAAACTCCTCAGTATATGCAGATAAAACTATCTCCAAAATTCTTTCTAGTCTAACTTCCTAGGTTCTCTGGATAGGTTAAAATCGACATGGTTCACTACCCTACTAAACATAATTAGGCCTTCCACTTTCTGAGTGGAACTGAGAGCAACACTCTATCAATCGGAGTTCTTGGTTGAAAATAACAAAAGACTTTAGCTGATTTAAGAAGGAAAACAATTTTTAAGGATTTCTGCATAGTTTCTAGAATTGCCAGTAAAATGTGGAGAAAAAGCCTAGGAAAATTGACAGAAACAAGGGAAGTCTGATAGCAGCCAAGCCCAAAACAAAAATGAGGTCCTAGACCAGACTGGTGGGGACAGCACCACAGCAACGCCTACATGCTGGACCCGTGTGTCTCTGCCCCTGCCGCCATCACCCTGGACTGGATCCTCTGCTGGCCTTGGTTATTTGCTTCAAGAACCCAAAAATAGTGAAAGTGAGGCCCTAGCTATGTGACTGGTTGAAGAACACACATCTGGTCTTTTCAGTTTCTACCATGGAGCTTTGCCACAGGAATTCCCTATATATTGGAAGGGGTCAGCCTTCCCAGGTGGCGCTAGTGGTAAGGAACCTGCCTGCCAGTGCAGGAGAGCTAACATAAGCAGGTTCGATTCCTGGGTCGGGAAGATCCCCTGGAGGAGGGCATGGCAACCCATTACAGTGTTCTTGCCTGGAGAATCCCATGTACAGAGAAACCTGATGGGCAACAGTCCATAGGGACACGACTGAAGCGACTTAGCACACGCAGCACGCATAGGAAGGGGTTGGGGAAGCTAACCAGCTAGCTAGCCAGATTGATAGACACAAATAAACTCTTGTTTACAAGTGATGTATTTGAGAAACTGAAGAAACACATCCAAGTCTACAAAAATTAAGGCCCTCTAAAAGTGACTGAAAATGATCACTACACAATATTCCAACTAATCTCAAGAAAAATAGTGTAGAGCCAGCTTTAGCATTGCTTTCATATCCTTCTCTTTGTGACCCCATGGACTGCAGCACGCTTCACTGTCTCCTGGAGTCGCTCAAACTCACGTCCATTGAGTCAGTGACGCTATCCCACCATCTCGTCCTCTGTCATCCCCTTCTTCTCTTGTCCTCAATCTTTCCCAGCATCAGGGTCTTCCCCATGAGTCAGCTCTTCCTATCAGGTAGACAAAGTTTTGGAGCTTCAGTTTCAACATCAGTCCTTCCAATGAATATTCAGGGGTGATTTCCTATAGGATTGACTGGTTTGATCTCCTTGTAGTCCAAGGGACTCTCAAGAATCATCTCCAGCACCACTTTAGCATGGTACATATAAAATATCTAGAAGGATCCACATTATAACATTTATGCTATTATCTTTGGTAAGAAATGAGTAATTTTGACAAATTTACTCTTAACTAGAGCTTTAAATTTTTCTACCACTTGTATGCACTTATGTACATTATGTGTATAACAATTTCTTACCAAAATAATTCTAATTCTACTGGTAATTTTAAATGATTCCAGAGACTTAAACAACATATGACACTTTCTAAGAAAACACATATAGCTTTTATAACATAAACGAAAAAAACCCCTTTTAAATGCTAATTTTATTTTGATTTAGAAACAAAGATTCACATTTTTCCACCAATAATTTCTTTAAAGAGTGGGAATCTTTTAAATTACTTTTAAAGGAACAGGACATGGTTCTGGTTAAGAGGGATTTTGCCTGTCAAAACACCCTATATTCTTCTCTTTACTTCATACATTTCCTTTCCTGGCAAGCTTTATGGCCCTCAATTGCAGTTGTTTATAACTTTCTACTGCTCTTTCTCTTGGAGGGTGAATATATAACATTTGGATTTTTTTGGCACTCTTTCTTTCCCTTCCCCAAATACCCAACCATCTACCCCTTAATTTTGGTAGTCAGTTTTGTGCCCAGTCACTATTTATAGCTGGAAGTAATCCCAGAGTTGGGCAGCTGGTCTGGTTTGGAGATCTATAATCTCATTTAGTTTTACTGCTTATGACTCTAGGCCATAAACATTAAGGGAATGTATGTGAACTAAGATGTTTAATATGCATGAAGCATACATGTACAAGGGGCTTTCCTGCAGCTCAGACAGTAAAGAATCTGCCTGCTATGCAGGAGACCCGGGTTTGATCCCTAGGTTAGGAAGATCCCCTGGAAAAGGAATAGAAACCCACTCCAGTATTCTTGCCTGAGAATCCCATGGACAGAGAAGCCTGGCAGGCTACAGTCCATGGGGTTGCAAAGAGTTGGATATGACTGAGCTACTTTAACCTTTATTTTAACTTTTCATACATGCACAAACAAGGGTCCTCTACTGTAAAGTTTGTACATCATACTTCAAGGAAGAAAGGACTTGTAGTACAGCTAAGGATATCTCTGGCATTTTTTTTCTGCAGAGGCAAAGCTTCCATTCCAGGCAGGTAGGCTCCTAGCATCCAATGAGCATTCTTTCACTTGGATCATCCTCTTTCTAAACCTCTCCACCAGCAGAAGGCTAACACATTGTTCAACGATCAGTTCAAATTCTGCCTTTTCCCTGAGGGATATACATATGTGTAGCTAAAAATGAAAAGGGGCAATACAAACCTTAAAGACAGAAATAAATAATAATCATAGGTACCATTGTTATCAAGTACCAGATTTACTCTTCACATTACACCAGTCTTATAAGCATGGATTAATTATAACTGCTATGTTACAGACACTGTGACCATTTTCTGCCCTTAGAGAATTTTTTAGCCTGATGAAATCAACTTTGTGCAAAATATAATTCAACACAAGAGGCTAAGAAAGAATTTGCCTAGAGAATAAGAGTTTATTATAGACTGGGTTTATTATAGTTTATTACAGACTTGGAAGCAAGATGGTGGAGTCGAAGGACATGTGCTTATCTTCTCCTGTGAGAATTCCAAAATTACAACTCACCGCTGAACAACCATCAACAGGAGAATGTTGGATTCCCACCAAAAAAATATACCCCACATACAAGGGCAAGGAGAAGCAAGATGGTAGGAGGGGGAAAATCATGTTTAGAATCAACCCCATACCCGCCAGGATGCTCAGAGGACACAAACAAAACTTTGTGTGCACCAGGAGACTCCATGGAGACTGAGCAAGACCTGCCTTGAGTGTGTATGAATGTCTCCTGTAGAGGTACAGGTCAACAGTGGCCAGCCACAGGGGCCCTGGGTGCAGCAGACCTGGGTATGGCATAAGCCCTCTTGGAGGAGGTCACCATTAACCCCACTATAGAGCCACCAGAACAGGACTGGGAAAACAGACTCTTGCAGGACACAAACAAAACCTTTACATCAGGACCCAGGAGAAAGGAGCATTGACTCCACAAGAGACTGACCCAGACCTGCTCGTGAGTGTCCAAGAGTCTCCAGCAGAGTCATGGGTCAGCAGTGGCCTGGTGCAGGGTCGGGGGGCACTGAGTGGGGCAGAGCATGCATGGGACCTTTGAAGGAGGTCACCATTATCTTCATTACCTCCACCATAGTTTGGCTTTAGCTCAAACAACAGGGAAGGAACCCAACCCTGCCCATCAACAGAAAATTGGACTAAAGATTTACTGAGCATGGCCCTGCCCATCAGAACAAGACCCTTTCCCCCTCAGAAAGTCTTCTCATCAAGAAGCCTCCATAAGCCTCTTATCCTTGTCCATCAGAGGGCAAATAGAACGAAAACCACAATCACAGAAAACTAGCCAAATTGATTATACGGACCACAGCCTTGTCTAACTCAATGAAACCATGAGCCATGCCGCGTAGGGCCACGCAAGATGGACGGGTCATGGTGGAGAGTTCTGACAAAACGTAGTCCACTGGAGAAGTGAATGGCAAACCACTTCAGTATTCTTGCCTTGAAAACTCCATGAACAATATGGAAAGGCAAAAAGATAGGACACTGAAAGATGAACTCCCCAGGTCAGTAGGTCCCCAATGTGCTACTGGAGAAGAGTGGAGAAATAACTCTAGAAAAAACAAAGAGACGGAGCCAAAGCAAAAACAACACCCAGTTGTGGATGTGACTGGTGATGGAAGTAAAGTCCAATGCTATAAAGAACAATATTGCATAGGAACCTGGAATGTCAGGTCCGTGAATCAACGTAAATTGGAAGCGGTCAAACAGGAGATGGCAAGAGTGAACATAGACATTTTAGGAATCAGCGAACTAAAATGGACTGGAATGAGTGAATTTAACTCAGATGACCATTATATTTACTACCGTGGGCACGAATCCCTTAGAATAAAGGGAGTAGCCCTCATAGTTAACAAAAGAGTCCAGATGTTCAAGGTGGATTTACAAAAGACAGAGGAGCCAGAGATCAAATTGCCAACATCTGCTGGGTCATTGAAAAAGCAAGAAAGTCCCAGAAAAACATCTATTTCTGCTTTATTGACCATGCCAACGTCTTTGACTGTGTGGATCACCACAAACTGTGGAAAATTCTTCAAGAGATGAGAATACCAGACCACCTTACTGCCTCCTGAGAAATCTGTATGCAGGTCAAGAACCAACAGCTAGAACTGGACATGGAACAAATCAGGTTGGAACAAAGACTGGTTCCAAATTGGGAAAGGAGTATGTCAAGGCTGTATATTGTCACCCTGCTTATTTAACTTTTATGCAGAGTACATCACGAGAAATGCCAGGCTGGGTGAAGCACAAGTTGGAATCAAGATTGCCGGGAGAAGTATCAATAACCTCAGATAAGCAGATGATACCAGCCTTATGGCAAAAAGTGGAGAAGAACTAAAGAGCCTCTTGATGAAAGTGAAAGAAGAGAGTCAAAAGTTGGTTTAAAGCTCAACATTCAGAAAACTAAGATCATGGCATCTGGTCCCACCACTTCATGGGAAATAGATGTGGAAACAATGGAAACAGTGAAAGACTTTATTCTCTTGGGCTCCAAAATCACTGCAGATGGTGACTGCAGCCATGAAATTAAAAACTCTTGCTCCTTGGAAGACAAGCTATGACCAACCTAGACAGCATATTAAAAAGCAGAGACATTACTTTGCCAACAAAAGTCTGTCTAGTCAAAGCTATGGTCTTTCCAGTAGTCATGCATGGATGTGAGAGCTGGGCTATAAAGAAATCTGAGTGCTGAAGAATTGATGCTTCTGAACTGTGGTGTTGGAGAAGACTTTTGAGAGTCCCTGGATTGCAAGGAGATCCAACGAGTCCATCCTAAAGGAAATCAGTCCTGAATATTCATTGGAAGGACTGATGCTGAAGCTCAAATACTTTGGCCACCTGTTGGGAAGAACCGACTCATTGGAAAAGACCCTGATGCTGGGAAAGATTGAAGGCAGGAGGAGAAGGGGACGACAAAGGATGAAATGGTTGTATGGCATCAGTGCCTCGATGGACATGAGTCTGAGTTACCTCTAGGAGTTGCTGATGGACTGGGAAGCCTTGTGTGCTGCAGTCCATGGGGTCACAAAGAGTGGACACAACTGAGTGACTGAACTAACGGATAAACTGGATTGGGGGAAACTCCTGCAAGGAAGCCATTTTACAAATAAGAAAACTGAAGTCCTCAGAGGTCAAATATCACAACCACAAATTAATAATTAGCGGAGCCAGAAATCCGACACACAACAGATCTCTCTGCACCCAATATTTCCCCTCTTTCTATGGTTGGAAGTTAACATATATTCATTGTACAGTTCCAACACAAAGTGTGTTAGTTATCTAGGGTTGCTGTAACAAATTGCCATAAACTTGTTGGCTTACAACCTGGAAATTTATTTTCTCATAGTTCTGAAAACCAGGTATCTAAAATCAAGATGTCAGAAGGATGGATTTCTTAGAGGCAGCATTTATTCCATGCTTCTCTCCTAGGTAGTGGGAGCTACAGGCAATTCTTGGTGCTCCTTGACTTGTAGGGGCATCATTCTTTTCTGCTTCCATCTTCACATGGCCTTCATGTTTCTCCTTTGTGTCTGTGTATCTTAAATCCCCTTCCCTTCTCTTATAAGAAAACTAGTCATTGATTTAGGACCCACTCTATCTATCCAGGGCTTCCGTGATAGCTCAGTTAGCAAAGAATTGCCTGCTATGCAGGGGACCCCAGTTCAATTCCTGGGTCGGAAAGATCAGCTGGAGAAGGGAAAGGCTACCCCACTCCAGTATTCTTGGGGGCTTCCCTTGTGGCTCAGTTGGTAAAGAATCTGCCAGCAATGCAGGAGACGTGGGTTCGATCCCTGGGTTGGAAGATCCCCTGGAGAAGGGAAAGGCTATTCACTCCAGTATTTTGGCCTAGAGAATGCCATGGACTATATATAGTCCATGGGGTCACAAAGAGTAGGACACAACTCATCGACTTCCACTTCACTTCTATCAATCCAGGATTATCTCATCTCAAGAACCTTAACTTGGACTTCCCTGGTGGTCCAGTGATTAAGAATCTGCCTACCAATGCAGGTGACATGGGTTCAACTGGCCTGGGAGGATTCCACATGCCACAGAGCAACTAAACCCGTTTACCACAGCTACTGAGCCTGTGCTGTAAAGCCTGTGAGCTGCAAGGACTGTGCCTGTGCTGTGCAACAAGAGAAGCCACCATGGTAAGGAGACCACACAACACAATTAGAGAGCAGCCCCACCTCGCCACAACTAGAGAAAATCTATGCACAGCACTTAAGACCCCATGCAGCCAAAAACAAATAAATTTTAAAAGAACATTTTAAAAACGAACCTTAATTACATCTGAAGAGATCTATTTGAAATAAGGTTACATTCACAGGTACCTGAGGTTACAACTTGGACTTATCCTTTGTGGGGACATTATTCAGCTCATTATACAAAGTACATTGTTTGCAAGCCTGTTCTAGCTTTTTGTTTGCCGGCTGGAAGTCTCAAGTTATTCCAGGGGTTTGTGAAGAATTTTTGAGCATGTGCACAGCCTTTGGCACGCAGGCCATCTTCCAGACTACCAGGAATAAGTAGAAGTTTACCAATACCCATTGTGACTGTCTCAATCCCTTATTTCCCTGGTAACTCTCTCACCAGCCTGTTGGTTTCTCGTTTATTCCAACTAGCAGCATGACATCAGGCTAGCTGCATTGTTAGCCTTCCCTGTTTATTTGCCATTTCTAACAATAATTGAGGGCATGCAGTTTCCACTCTCCTCTCCAAATCAATTTGGCCACCTATAGTAGTAGCTAAGCTTCTCTTTTTCTTAGCTTGTTCCACCCTGGCCAAACTATCACATGATAGAACTGAAGGAGATAGAATGGAAGTGCATGTATATGCCCACTAAGTCGCTTCAGTTCCCTGTGTTATAAGTCAGCCAGGCTCCCTGTCTATGGGACCCTCCAGGTAAGAATACAAGAATGGGTTGACATGCTCTCCTCCAAGGGATCTTCCTGATGTAGGGCTCGAACCCACATCTCTTATTGTTTCCTGGATTGGCAGGAGGGTTCTTAACCATTAGCACCATCTGGGAAGCCCAGAATGGAAGTAGCCCAGGTTAATGCAGCATGGACTCATTGCTTGTACCTGAGGTTCACAGTTCTCGCAAAATAAACACTTTTCAATTTGTTGTATGCCCTAAGTCAATTTCCAGGCCTCTGAAATGGTTGTTTTGGGCACTGTTATCCAGTTTATCATTGCTTTCTTGGAATAAGATTTGCTATGTTCCTCACTGTCATTCAAATCTCTCTCTTTTTCACTCCAATCTCTTGTTATTAACTACCAAAAAAGAACCATTGCCACATTGCTACTGTATCCTCAGTAGTAAAAGGAGAGAAGCAGAGAGGTCTTCAGAAATACGCTTTCTACACCATAGGGATGGGCTTGGATGGAGTGGAAATTACAATGAATTAGTTTCTTTTTCCCTGCAAGTATATTTACTGTTTACATTTCTCAATATCTCAATAGTAAAAGAAGGGTATTATTGCCTAAGCTTACATTTTACAGAATAAAAGGAAGAGTTCAAGATCTAGATAAAATAATCCATCCATCAAGATGCAAACTGCTATAGCAATTACAGATTACTCTGTATACACACTCAAAATATTCTCATCTATTATCATTGTCCGGGGAACATATCAAGTCATTTTAAATATTTATGAAGGTTTTTTTTACTTTATAAATCTATAAACCTATTATTATGAAGTTTCCATAGCTCTTCTTTCTCTGACTCAGAAGCCAAATCATTGAAAACCACTCCTTTTTATAATACAATTCAGTTAAAAGGTGCTATCTGTAATCATTCATTATTGACTTTGGAGCTATTAAGATACAAAGTAACTCTATTGTTCCAAAGTAACTATCTGTTCTATTCTTTTACCTGTGCATGCCCATAAACACAACTGCAAGACAGACTTTATTTCAGAGGCTGCTGCTTCTGCTAAGTCGCTTCAGTCGTGTCCGACTCTGTGCGACCCCATAGACAGCAGCCCACCAGGCTCTCCCGTCCCTGGGATTCTCCAAGCAAGAACACTGGAGTGGGTTGCCATTTCCTCCTCCAGAGCATGAAAGTGAAAAGTGAAAGTGAAGTCGCCCAGTTGTGTCCAACTTGTAGCGACCCCATGGACTGCAGCCTACCAGGCTCCTCTGTCCATGGATTTTCTAGGCAGGAGTACTGGAGTGGCTTGCCATTGCCTTCTCCGATTTCAGAGGCTACAAACTGGTAATTTCTGGCTGAGGTTTTATTTAGTTCTTTATTATATGTTTTTAAATATTTAGCTGATCATTTAAAACATCATATTTCACCTAAAATTATGAGTACCTGCTTTAAAAAAAAAAGGGCTAGTTACCAAACCTAATAATGTCTGCCCTTTTTAAAAGGGCTAGAAATCTCCAATATGTTGCTGTCCCACTTGTCACCGTAGTTTTCTAACACTGAGAACCAATCAGCTCCAATCAGTCATTTCACATGCATTATTTTTCCTATGGTACAGAAATATTTTTGAAAATGTCTTTATTTAAAATGGGAAGAAAAAAATAGAAACTAAGAAGGCTAAAAGATATTTTACCCAGTTCTCATCTCTTAATGCCTTCTGTCTAGCCCCATAAGCATTTGACTTTGTGATCTTCCCTTTTTGTTCCTAGATTAAAACCAAATAACCTCTTATTAAAAAAAAATTCAAAATTGTGGGGTTCCTGCTTATCAGGTTGGCCTATGCCAGAAGGTAGTACAGAAGCTATCCAAAAATCAAAATTGATTGCGTAATATAGTGGTTACATGTCTAGATCCTAGAATCAGATTACTTGAGTTCAAATCCTGGCTTCGCCACTACAGATTTTGCTATCTCAGGCAAATTATTTAACGTCTCTGAGATTCAGTTGCCTATAAAATGGAGATAATAAAAGCATCCACCTCGTAAGGTCATCTGAGGGTGAAATTAAGTGCTGAGAATTATGCCTGGTAAGTAGTAAACACTACATACATGTTTGCTATTATTATTATAGAAAAACCACCACCCCTATAAACCACTCCCTAGTGTCTATGTGAACAATCATGTTCTATAAAACTAAACCATCTCTAGGATACATGTAGACATTTTATGAAATTATATCTACACAATTAAAATTAAACAGAGAACAAAGCAATTATCTAATAAATTGAACTAATGGAGACATTTCATTTGCCTTGTTAATTAAGGTGCTAATTTTTTTTAACCTTCCAAAGCAGTTAGTAGAGCTTGGGTCCTGAAATGTCTAAATAGCTATATAAACTCTCCAAATTACTCACTTTTCCTATGTATTCCTAGCTTTTTTTTAAGTAGCTTGTTTAAAAATAACAATTATGTCTTCAACAAAAAGTTCCCCTTAACAGCTCTATGAATATTGATGCCCCATCTAACTACAAGTTCTCTGAGCTCTCTCCTCTACCTCTGACTTCTTCCTTTCCGAAAGGAGATGTTTACACCTCAACTTCCTTCCAATTGTCTCCAAAAACCTCTGCTTGGATGGTGGAAATGAATAGTAATCCAAGACAAGGAAAGGAAAGAAAATTAAAATGTACCTAATTCAAAGGACTATATAAAGCATCATTAAAAATTTTACAAAAATAGACCAAAGACAGCTATTAGATTCAATGCATAATGAAATACACATTCCATTAAGGTGGTAAGGAGGAAATACATGGCATGAATACCACTGATCAACACTCAGTGAGTCTTAATTATCTATCCTGGAAGCAACCTATTCACTGAAACACTGCCCAGCGAGACAGGGAGATCCCTGCACTTCAGCCCTACCTGGAATGTGAAAACTATAGTCCCAGGGAGGACTCATCCTAGGCCATTCTGGTTTCCAAAGGCTCTACTTTCAACACCAGGGTAGTTTATGATGTCCGCTGGAGACTCCCAGGGCAAAATTAGACATGTTGGTAGATTTGATCAACCCAGTCAAAATAGCTACATCAAAATGTAAAGTTTGGGGTTTTTTAATTACCAAGTAATGTGTGCTACAAAGATTCCTCATCTTTACTTCAATCCTGGAGCTCAGGAATAGAGGGTCAGCCTCCAAGAACGATACATCTCACATGACAAGGAATTTTTTTTCCCTGCAAGAATAATAGTTCCTAGAAAATGCTCAGTTTGAATATCAAGTTCCATAGAAATAGAATGCTACAAAAGCCAGTTTCAAATGGGGCCACTGAAGAAGGCATCGATAAAAAGTGAACGTCAGGCTCCGGCCACACAGTAAGCATTTTAAAAGCCCAAGGGTCCAATCTGGAGCTAACTTTCCCTACCCCATCTTGTCTAGCAGCTCCTCCCTGCTTCCAGTCTCACTTTGTCTTCATTAAATTTATTATTTCATAACACTGAATTAAAGCACTGACAGGTGAAGCAATTTGGACACCTGGAAAAGAGATAAAATATATTTGTTTGCAAAGTGTTCACTTAGAGAATCAAACTACTCAAAACACTATAAACACAAACTATATATATATATAAATATATATATATATATATACACACACACACACACACACACACACACATGAGCAGAGCAACTTAAGAGCCCTTTGTATTTTTGGACCAATGTAAGCTTTGGATCAAGCAAGACTGAGCGCAAAGAATAGTGGACGACAAATTTGAAGATTAGGTTATAGCCTAGAACATTTACACAACATACACTGCCTGTGTGACACTGCACAGAACTCTGCTCCTCTCTGGCATCAGTAAGGGAAGTGACCAGATTAGACTGAAAAGTTCTGTTAGAGCTTTGACTAGAACTTAATACAAAGAATACCAAAGACTTTCAAAATGCTTATTGCCTTGTATTCCATAATGGTATGATTTAAATTATTAGGAAATTCCTGAGCTTTTCAGTTCAGTGGAGTTTGTTAAAATAGGCTTTGTCCAGGGTATCATAAACTGAGCCTTTTAATATACACAGAATGTTCAATAAAGAATCAGTTAGTATAAAGTAAAATTAAACATGGAAACTTCCTGGGGTGTAATCTGAGAAAGTAGATGGTATGTTTAAAACTACAAATCTCCCCCAGAAAATAATACACAAATCTGCATTTTGCATACAATTTTAGAAGACTCACTGACCCTTAGAAAGTTCTGGGGAAAACTGGAATCTGAACATGAGAACTTTGGGGGTGTGGAGGAAGGTGACCTACCTGCCATCCCTGGGTTGGGAAGATGCCCTGAATCAGAAGGAAAAGGCTACCCCCTCCAGTATTCTGGCCTGGAGAATTCCAGGCACTGTATAGTCCTTTGGGGGTTGCAAAGAGTCAGACATGATTGAGCGACTTTCATTTCACAAACCAATACAGGAGAAGGGTATTTACACAATACTTTGCTTCAAATCTAAATGCATTGTAATTGCAGCCACTTCAGTGGCTCAGACAGTAAAGAATTTGCCTGCAATGAGGGAGACCCTGGTTCAGTCCAGTTTCAATACTGGGTCAGGAAGATCCCCCGAGAAGGGAATGGCTACCCCCTCCAGTATTCTTGCCTGGAGAACTTCATCGACAGAGGAGCCTAGCGGGCTACAGTCCAGGGGGTCGCGAAGAGTTAGATACAATTGAGCGACTAACACTTTCACATTTTCACTATAATATGAAAAGCTTATTATTACTAGTCTTCAGCTAGAAGGCAAATGCAGCATTTTTAGTCACATTAAAGCTTTTTAAAACATTAACAGAATATTTTCATTCATCCATTCTGAAGAGGAAATGCTGTTCATTTTCATTCAAAGACAGGTTTTCTTTTCATTCTGAAGAAAAATAAATTTGACAAAAGACATGATGAGATGCCCTCTTCTGTTTCTAAGCAGATAGTGCAGGGTTATTGAATCCTAGCAACGTGGAAGATTTCATATTAAACTGTGAACACAGCAGGATTTTAAAATCCTAAAGTACTCTATTGACCTCCAGCCATTGGAATATCTCCTTATGCAGCAGAAGTTCCTCTTCGCCAATTAAAAGTCCTCATTCCTCTCTGTGTGTCATAGCACACCCTGTTCCTGGCTGAGAAGAAAATAAAATTAACCTTGGGCGGGCAGACTTGTGCCTGATTTCCCTGGGTGAGTGAATGAGCTCACCAAATGTATAAATAATGTGCCCAGGTCCCCTAGTTGCTCGGTTTTTTGATATTTATTGCCTAGAGCCTTGAGCACAATTCTAAACTGTTAATGTGTTAAATATTTTCACCAGAGCTTGATTCCGGTTGCTGAAAAACCAATAAGATAACAGTAAACCCAGGAGGACAGCCCAAACTTCCTGTTCTTTTCTTGGCAAAGCTTTGCTGTGCAACTTGCAAAGTTTGACAAATCATGCAAAGAACCAAATATAAAAGGACAGTTCCAAGATCCACACCGAGGTGCTTGGAGCATAGTTGTTATAGTGCAACTACTTCTGGGCCGCTGCCAGTAGCATCTGGGCAGGAAGGAAATGCAAATTAAAAGGAAAAATTAGGGGCATTTTAGAGCAAAGCCATTTTTCAGCAAAAGCTCAGTGCTAACACTAAAGAATAAAGAAGGCATTATGTAGTTTAAAATTGAAGTGATTGATTCTTTTCCTGGGTTCTTCTAAACTGCTTCTTTCCCTCTTCGCTGGAGGCCCTGAGGAGTTTTGGTAAGGGTGATGGCTGTTCTCATCCTTGGTACTTCATACAACTTCTTTCATCTCCTTCACCTACAGAAAGGGAATTTGTCCTTATAAAGAGGTGTAACCTTTGCTGAAATCAAAGGTATCTGCCTTTTTGTTGTTTTTTAAATTTTCAAAACTGAACAAATAACTCGAATCTAGAAAATTAGACTTTGGAACCAGAAGTGAATTTTAGACCCATCTTTACTACTTACCAGCTCTTTGAGCTTGAGATTCTTCCACCATAAGATTCAGAAATAGATCTGTTTCCTGTTAGACTATCAAGTGTCTGTTAAGATGAAATGAGATTAGATATGGAAATGCACTTAACACTATTCTTTGCCCTTTATATTTATTACCTCATTTAACCCTCACAGCAGCTTTACAAAGTAAAGACTATTTTATCCCGATAGTACAGATAAGAAAACAAATAGAAATTAAGTGATTTGTCTAAGACCGCCCAGCTACTAATATCAGAATCTCAGACCCTCAGACCCAGGTAGTCTGATTTTAGAGCTCAGACTTCTTATAGCCACGCATACTACCCTCCAGGGTGGATGTCAAGTGTCATTCATCCATCTGTTCATCAGGTATTTACTGGTTGTCTACTATGTGCCACACACTCTTTGTTAAGAACTAAAAAAAAAAAAAAGATAAATGATCAAATCAATGAGGTTTTTTTGTTTTGTTTTGTTTTTTAGGGCTTCCTGATGGATCAGACAGTAAAGAGTCTGCAGGAGATCCAAGTTTGATCCCTGAGTCAGGAATATTCCTGGAAAAGGAAATGGCAACCCATTCCAGTATTCTCACCTGGAGAATCCCATGGATAGAGGAGCCTTGTGGACTATGTCCATGGGGCCACAAAGAGTTGGACACAACTGAGCAAAACACATTCACACACACTTGCACACACAATGAGATTTTTGTTACTTTTCATTTTTACTTTCTTCATCCTACAGGAAATGAATAAAACCCAGTGAAAGAATGAGAGGGTAACAGGCAGGAAGGCCAGGGTCTCCAAACGGAGGAAATAGCCTGCAAGGGTCAGACAAAAAATTTTATCTCTCTTAAGCGGCAGGAGGAAACAAACTAGCGATATTTTCTCCTTCTCTATACAAATTTAAAAAGAGGTTTCTCCTAAAATTCTGTGTTGCCATAATGACACCTGTTTTCACTTGAAGTTAACCATTGCCTTTTTCTTATGGAAATGTTTATCTCAAGCTATGCTAATGTACTGTGCATTTACCCCAAGCTCTGTCTTCAAGTCGGTTCCGCCTTTGGGCCCAGGACCTACTTGATAAACCAGTATGTTATACTCCGATATTGTTCCTCTAATCTATGTAAATGAAACTATCTGTATGGTGATCTGCCCTTCTTCAAGATTCAAGTTAATCATTTTATGGCCCAAGATAAACCATTTGGAGCCAAGGTTATCCCAAAATACATCTTATGGGTGAGGGGCCTGGTGCCATTCTAAGTTTTGAGACAATCTTTTCTTTCATTAACAGACTGCTGGTGACCATATAACATCCAGCTAACGACTAGCAGGGGGTACTCTTTCTGCCCCCTTCTGATGCCTATGTCAGAAGCTTTCTCTATCTCCTTTATACTTTAATAAAACTTTGTTACACAAAAGCTCTGAGCGATCAAGCCTCGTCTCTGGCCCCAGATTGAATTCTTCTCCTGCGGGGCCAAGAATCCCGGCGTCGTGATTCAACAACAACCTTTCAAGAAGAAGAAATGACTGCCTCACTGAGACCTTTATTCAAAATAGCCTCATAGAACTTTAAGATGCTGCAGTTCTGAGGCAAGGACCCCTCTGTGATGCAGACTCAGTGAGTGCAATAAGAGGAGCTGGGGTCAGGGAGGCGACGATGCATAGCAGACACTGTCCCACCCACAGCAGGTGCAGGGGGGGAAAGGCCACAAAGGACAGGCAAGCTAAATCAGAATCAGGATTTCCTGCTCACTGAACAGCAGAATCACTAAACAGCAAACCCCAAAACTGGAAGCATCGCATCTTGAGCCTACTTCACCTGGCTGCCGTAAGATCCGAGGAGAAAATTCAACCTGTGAACACACTAGCTGGATGCAAAGTGCTCTACAGTGTTAGATGTAATGTCCAGGCAACTTGTAACGAGTGACCTCCACCTCAGCAAGAACTCCAAAATTTGTAGCTCTATACAGGAGACATGCAGTATTTAACTTTTAAAATTAGGGAAAGGAGATTCAAATCCCAGAATTCACTGATACTTAACAATCATCTAGAAAAAAAAAATTATCATTAGGAAAAGCATAACTAATAGTTTCAACACCCATAAGTCTTTTTTTTAATATAAATTTATTTTTATTGGAGGCTAATTACTTTACAATATTGTCTTGGTTTTGCCATACATCAACATGAATCCACAACAGGTATACACATGTTCTCATCCTGAACCCCCTCCCCCTTCCTCCCTGTACCATCCCTCTGGGTTGTCAAAGTCCACCAGCCCCAAGCATCATGTATCATGCATTGAACCTGGACTGGCGAATCGTTCATATATGATATTATACATGTTTCAATGCCATTCTCCCAAATCATCCCACCCTCTCCCTCTCCCACAGAGTTCAAAAGACTGTTCTATACATCTGTGTCTCTTTTGCTGTCTCACATACAGGGTTATTGTTACCATCTTTCTAAATTCCATATATATGTGTTAGTATATTGTATTGGTGTTTTTCTTTCTGCCTTACTTCACTTTGTATAATAGCCTCCAGTTTCATCCACGTCATTAGAATTGATTCAAATGTATTCTTTTGAATGGCTGAGTAATACTCCATTGTGTATATGTACCACAGCTTTCTTATCCATTCATCTGCTGATGGACATCTAGGTTGCTTCCATGTCCTGGCTATTATAAACAGTGCTGCGATGAACACTGGGGTACACGTCAACACCCATAAATCTTTCTCTTCCAACATAATTAAGAACTTCAAATAAGTTTAACTACATTAGTCAATCACCTGCCCCTGTAGTAAGTTTTTCCTATTATTTACTCTGCTTTTAAGAAAGTGACAATTTAATGAAACAGGATTATATAGGATTTTCATATTCTGTGCGTGCTAAGTAGCGTCAGTCGTGTCAGTCTCTTTGCAGCCCTATGGACTGTAGCAGCCCACCCCGCTCCTCTGTCCAAGGGGTTCTCCAGGCAAGAATACTGGAGTGGGTTGCCATTTTCTTCTCCAGGGGATCTTCATGACCAAGGGATCGAACCCACATCTCTTATGTCTCCTGCATTGGCAGGAGATAAACAAATATATGTATTTGGATAACGTCTCTGATACTAGACTAGCACAGAGCTCCTAAAATCCTTGTATTATAATTTCCTACGTGGTTGGGGTGAGAGGAGTCTTTTGCTATACATCATAAGTCACTTTCAACCCCACCTGAATTTATGAGGTGACACTCCGTGGACTATTAGATAGTTTCAGGATGCAATGGTTGCCAGAGTAACCAGTCTAGTTACTAGTTAGAAGGCTGGAACTTTCAGCTCCACCCCTTACCTCCAAGACAAAGAGAGGGGCTAGAAATTGAGTTAATCACCAAATGGCCAATGATTTAATCAATCATGCCCACATAATGGAACCTCCATAGAAACCCTAAAAGACAGCATTTAGTGAGCTCTTGATTTGGTGCATGCACTCTCATGCCAGAACGTGGCATACCGGAATGCCTCGGGAAAGACGCTCCTGCATCCTTTCCAGACTCACACTATGGTACCTCTTCATCTAGCTGTTCATTTGCATCCTTTATAACATTCTTTACAAAAAAAAACAGTAACACAGGTACTGGTGTAACACAGGTACTGTTTTTTTAGTCCTGTGAGCTATTATAGCAAATTATCAAACCTGGAGGAGGGGTTCAGGGGAGCCTCAGATTTGTAGCCAAGTCACAGAAAAGAGTGGTTTATCTGAGGACCCACTACCTGCTTTTCAAGTGAAGGGCTGTTTTATGGAACTGAGTCCTTAACCTCAGTTCAGTTCAGTTCAGTTCAGTTCAGTCGCTCAGTCGTGTCCGACTCTTTGCAACCCCATGAAGTGCAGCACACCAGGCCTCCCTATCCACTACCAACTCCCAGAGTTCACTCAGACTCACGTCCATCAAGTCCGTGATGCCATCCAACCATCTCATCCTCTGGCATCCCCTTCTCCTCCTGCCCCCAATCCCTCCCAGCATCAGAGTCTTTTCCAATGAGTCAACTCTTCCCATGAGGTGGCCAAAGTATTGGAGTTTCAGCTTTAGCATCAGTCCTTCCAAAGAACACCCAGGACTGATCTCCTTTAGAATGGACTGATTGGATCTCCTTGTAGTCAAAGGGACTCTCAAGAGTCTTCTCCAACACTATAGTTCAAAAGCATCAGTTCTTCGGCACTCAGCCTTCTTCACAGTCCAACTCTCACAAGCATACATGACCACTAGAAAAACCACGGCCTTGACTAGACGAACCTTAGTCAGCAAAGTAATGTCTCTGCTTTTCAATATGCTATCATGGTTGGTCATAACTTTCCTTCCAAGGAGTAAGCGTCTTTTAATTTCATGGCTGCAATCACCATATGCTGTGAATTTGGAGCCCCCAAAAATGAAGTCTGACATTGTTTCCACTGTTTCCCCATCTATTTCACATGAAGTGACGGGACCAGATGCCATGATCTTCATTTTCTGAATGTTGAGCTTTAAGCCAACTTTTTTCACTCTCCACTTTCACTTTCATCAAGAGGCTTTTTAGTTCCTCTTCACTTTCTGCCATAAGGGTGGTGTCATCTGCATATCTGAGGTTATTGATCTTTCTCCTGGCAATCTTGATTCCAGCTTCTGCTTTATCCAGCAGAGCATTTCTCATGATGTACTCTGCATATATGTTAAATAAGCAGGGTGACAATATACAGCCTTGACCTACTCCTTTTCCTATTTGGAACCAGTCTGTCATTCCATGTCCAGTTCTAACTGTTTCTTCCTGACCTGCATACAGATTTCTCAAGAGGCAGGTCAGGTGGTCTGGTATTCCCATCTCTTGAAGAATTTTCCACAGTTTATTGTGATCCACACAGTCAAAGGCTTTGGCAGAGACAATAAAGCAGAAATAGATGTTTTTCTGGAACTCTCTTGCTTTTTCCATGATCCAGTGGATGTTGGCAATTGGATCTCTGGTTCCTCTGCCTTTTCTAAAACCAGCTTGAACATCTGGAAGTTCACAGTTCACATATTGCTGAAGCCTGGCTTGGAGAATTTTGAGCATTACTTTACTAGCATGTGAGATGAGTACAATTGTGTGGTAGTCTGAGCTTTCTTTGGCATTGCCTTTGGGATTGGAATGAAAACTGACCTTTTCCAATCCTGTGGCCACTGCTGAGTTCTCCAAATTTTCTGGCATATTGAGTGCAGCACTTTCACAGCATCATCTTTCAGGATTTGAAATAGCCCCACTGGAATTCTATCACCTCCACTACCTTTGTTTCTAGTGATGCTTCCTAAGGCCCACTTGACTTCACATTCCTGGATGTCTGGCTGTAGGTGAGTGATCACACCATCATGATTATCTTGGTCTTGAAGATCTTTTTGTACAGTTCTTCTGTGTATTCTTGCCACCTCTTAATATCTTCTGCTTCTGTTAGGACCATACCATTTCTGTCCTTTATTGATCCCATCTTTGCATGAAATGTTCCCTTGGTATCTCTAATTTTCTTGAAGAGATCTCTAGTCTTTCCCATTCTGTTGTTTTCCTCTATTTCTTTGCATTGATCACTGAGGAAGGCTTTCTTATCTCTCCTTGCTATTCTTTGGAACTCTGCATGCAGATGCTTATATATTTCCTTTTCTCCTTTGCTTTTTGCTTCTCTTCTTTTCACAGCTATTTGTAAGGCCTCCCCAGACAGCCATTTTGCGTTTTTACATTTCTTTTCCATGGGGATGGTCTTGATCCCTGTCTCCTGTACAATGTCACGAACCTCATTCCATAATTCATCAGGCACTGTATTTATCAGATCTAGGCCTTTAAATCTATTTCCCACTTCCACTGTATAATCATAAGGGATTTTATTTAGGTCATACCTGAATGGTCTAGTGGTTTTCCCTACTTTCTTCAATTTAAGACTGAATTTGGCAATAAGGAGTTCATGACCTTAACCTCAGGGGTCTCTAATTCTGGGTAGTTATTGTCTAATGGAATTAAGTGGTAGGACAGCCCCATTGGAGTCTACAGAGAATTGGAGAATTGCTTGATGTGGAAAACCTAAATATTTGGTATCAGAACCATTGGCAGTAAAAACACAATATCCAAGGCTTTAGGCATTTCTATCAGAAGCCATAAGTCAGCTGCCAGGAAAAAGATTTCTCTACCAAGGTACATGTACACTTCCTTCACTTAGAAATGCCAATTCCTTTTTGAAAATGCTGGCTAAGTATGGGCTCTGTTCTCTCCCATAATCTGCCCTTCTGATAAATATTAAAAGTATTCACTTTTACCGTGCATCTTCCCTCTCTATATATACTCTTCGTTCCATCTTCTAGGACACGTGGAAAGAGGAAGATCCTAGAGCCCATTGTTGGCAGTCAGTTCTCTATCACTGCACACACACACACACACACACACACACACACACACACACAGTGTGGGTGCACATACAGCATCCTGAAAGAGTTGGTAATCTTCAAAGATACAAGTGGAATGGATAAGTGAAATATGAAGTGAAGTGAAAGTCGCTCAGTCGTGTCCAACTCTTTGCAACCTCATGGATTATACAGTTCATGGAGTTCTCCAGGCCAGAATACTGGAGTGGGTAACCTTTCCCTTCTCCGGTGATCTTCCTAACCCAGGGATTGAACCCAGGTCTCCTGCATTGTGGGTAGATTCTTTACCAGCTCAGCGACAATGGAAGCCCATAAAATGGAAAAGAGGTTCACTAAGTTCACAGAAGCCAGTCAAATAGCCTAAGGGTAATCCTGAGCTGCCGAGTTCAGACATTTACTCAAAACAACACATTCAAAATCACCTCAGAAAAGTGAAGGAGTAGGCAGAAATAACTACAGCTATTTTTCAAAAGTATGATGAGAAGTGAAAAGTGGGAGTGATTATGAAATGGAGAAGAGTGAGACTTCATGTCAGTGGTGCTCTTCTGCTGAGTGGGGCTGTCATTTAAGAAGCAGAAGAATTCCAAAAAAAATCCATGACACTGTGATGCCTGGAAACTTTTCAAATTCAGCTTTGGATATATCTCAGGGGTCCAGGAGGATCAGCATATCAAGAGGGCTTTAGTTCACATCAGAAAAAGCACCTCAAAAGAGAAAGAAGAGACTCACCTGGTGGCCCCATGGATGAGACTCCATGCTTCCAATGAAGAGAGAGTGAGTCCCATCTCTGGTCCAGGAACTAGGATCATACATGCCACACAGCATGGCCAACAGATTTTTTTTTTTAAAGAGAGTGAGAAAGCAGTTAACGCACTGGTGACCAAGGGCTAACAAGGGAAGATGTGAATTCTGTAGATTTTTGGAATATACATTCTTCTGAAGGCAGAAGAACCAATTAAATGACATAGGATCAGATTCTTGGGAAATGTTTTAGAGACATAGACCCTTGGTCCATTCCCCATGATTCTGTAGCCTTTGACTGAATGTTTTTCTTTGTCCACTGGGATGAAAAGTGAAAGTCTCTCAGTCATATCTGACTCTTTGCAACCCCATGGACTATACAGTTCATGGAATTCTCCAGGCTAGAATACTGGAGTGGGTAACCTTTCCCTTCTCCAGGGGATCTTCCCAAGCCAAGGATCGAACCCAGGTCTCCCACATTGCAAGTGGATTCTTTAGCTGAACCACTAGGGAAGCCCATTGAGATGAAATTTGTCTCCATATAACTCACATTTACTGGGCTTTCCAGGTGGTGCTAGTGGTTTAAAAAAAAAAAAAAAAAAACTGCCTGCCAATGCAGGAGACATAAGAGACGCAGGTTCAATTCCTGAGGCAGGAAGATCCCTTGAAGGAGGGCATGGCAACTCATTCCAGTATTCTTGCCTGGAGAATTCCATGGACAGTCCATAGAGTTGCAAAGAGTCAGAAACGACTGAAGCAACTTAGCATGCATGCAACTCACATTAACTGGTCCTAGGAGTGGTGAGAATGTCTCTGTGACAGTTCTTGAAAAATTAAGGCAGTTACCAATCTCTCCCCAAGCCTACTCTGGTCCAAACTAAATACCTACAGTTCCCTTTTGAAATTCTGATTACATGGTTTCTAGATCAAATTGCCAACATCCGCTGGATCATGGAAAAAGCAAGAGAGTTCCAGAAAAACATCTACTTCTGCTTTATTGACTAGGCCAAAGCCTTTGACTGTGTGGATCACAATAAACTGTGGAAAATTCTTCAAGAGATGGGAATACCAGACCACCTGACCTGCCTCTTCAGAAATCTGTATGCAGGTCAGGAAGCAACAGAACTGGACATGGAACAACAGACTGGTTCCAAATAGGAAAAGGAGTAGGTCAAGGCTGTATATTGTCACCCTGCTTATTTAACATATATACAGAGTACATCATGAGAAACGCTGGGCTGGAAGAAACACAAGCTGGAATCAAAATTGCCAGGAAAGATATCAATAACCTCAGACATGCAGATGACACCACCCTTATGGCAGAAAGTGAAGAGGAACTAAAAAGCTTCTTGATGAAAGTGAAAGTGGAGAGTGAAAAAGTTGGCTTAAAGGTCAACATTCAGAAAATGAATATCATGGCATCCAGTCCCATCACTTCATGGCAAATAGATGGGGAAACAGTGGATATAGTGTCAGACTTTATTTTGGGGGCTCCAAAATCACTGCAGATGGTGATTGCAGCCATGAAATTAAAAGACGCTTACTCCTTGGAAGGAAAGTTATGACCAACCAAGATAGCATATTCAAAAGCAGAGACATTACTTTGCTGACTAAGGTCCGTCTAGTCAGGCTATGGTTTTTCTAGTGGTCATGTATGGATGTGAGAGTTGGACTGTGAAGAAGGCTGAGCACCAAAGAACTGATGCTTTTGAACTGTGGTGTTGGAGAAGACTCTTGAGAGTCCCTTGGACTGCAAGGAGATCCAACCAGTCCATTCTGAAGGAGATCAGCCCTGGGATTTCTTTGGAAAGAATGATGTTTAAGCTGAAACTTCAGTACTTTGGCCACCTCATGCGAAGAGTTGACTCATTGGAAAAGACTCTGATGCTGGGAGGGATTGAGGGCAGGAGGAGAAGGGGATGCCAGAGGATGAGATGGTTGGATGGCATCACGGACTCGATGGACGTGAGTCTGAGTGAATTCTGGGAGTTGGTGATGGACAGGGAGGCCTGGTGTGCTGCATTTCATGGGGTTGCAAAGAGTCGGACACGACTGAGTGACTGAACTAAACTGAGAGTATCTTAAAACCCTCAGAGCTGTGTTTTGACATCAAACTTCAGCTATGCCTCAGAATCACCTGGAATGCTTGTTAAAATGAGAAGCCTGCCAGGCCCACTCTGATCCTATGTTCTGATATAGCCAGAATATCTAAGATGGGACCTGAATCAGAATGTTTATGTCTCCCTTCCTGATGCAGGTGGCCAGAGACCCAAACTAGAGAAACTATGCTATTATATTCTTGCCACATTAAACTGTGATGTCACAAACTGGACGTGGCATTCCAAAATCCCACCTACTAATTCAAGGTCCAATGAAACCATTACCTTCTCTGATCTGTTAACACAAGCCTATTGCTAAAGCCCAATCCCTTTTGGATAAAATATTTTGTCAGTTCTCTCCTTTGGGAATATAACTACAAGGCACATTAACTTTGATGTCTAAGTAAGTATGTTTTATATGACCTGAATCATAACTGTGAAAGTTGTATTTGGATTTTTATTATGATGGTAGTAGATATAATTCAAAAACAATCTTTTAAGTCCTGACCCTGGTCCCGCCTAACAGGGAAAATCCTGACAGCCTAGGAATACTCTTACACACTGATCTCTTTTCAGTAGAAACTCCTTTTACCATTATTATAGTCTTTGGAGAATTATTTACTATTTTAAAACATTCATCTTAAGTACCTATTCTTACTTTTGATTGGCGACCACCCTGTTAATATTCTTCATAAGTCGCCAAAATCATAGGGTCTGTGGATAATTAGAAGATCCCCTTCTGGGAAAAACAAAGGACAGAACAGACTTCATTTTCAGCTAGAGTGAAATGACTGGAAACACAATGTCCTACCCAGTAGAAAAGTGAAGTGGAAACTAGCAGTTCCTGGTTTCATGAAGCAATGCCCTAGCCAGACATCTGATATGCCCAATAGAGATGAGGCCTCCTCCTGACCAAGGACAAGTCTCCAAATTAGATTCAGGTGTGACAACAAGAATAGAGGCTTCTTTTGTCCCTGATCTAAACAGAGAAACTTTGAAAGAAACTAGTTTGAGACAGACTGATTCAGACACTCCAAAAATATGCTTATGAAAATAAAACACAAGATACTGATTATCAATACTTACAACTAGTTCAGAGAGGTCCCAAGTACCCATCAACCAATTTTCTCCAATGGTAACAATTTTTAGAACCATAGTACAATATCAAAATCAAGAAATTAACATTGGTACAAACCACAGACCTTGTTCATTTTTCCCTATTTTACATGTGCTCATTTGTATATGTTTCTATGTGAGTATACAGTTCTATGTAATTTTATCACATATGTAGATTCATGTAATATCTTATTATGATATATTAGCATAATATTAGGAAAGGAAATGGCAACCCACTCCAGTGTTCTTGCCTGGAGAATCCCAGGGACAGAAAAGCCTGGTGGGCTGCCATCTATGAGGTTGCACAGAGTCAGACTGAAGCAACTTAGCAGCAGCAGCATCATATTATGATGCTATATAATACCATAATATATTATCAAGCTTTAAATCTTCTCAATATGGTGATTTTTTAAATTTTTACTTATTTTTGGAAACACTGGATCTTCGTTGCTGCATGCGGAACAGCAGCTGTCGAGGCAACCAGGGGCTACTCTCTAATTGCAGTGCCTGGGTTTCTCATTCCGGTAGCTTCTCTTGTTGCAGAGCACGGGCCCTAGGGCACTTGGGTTTCAGTAGTTGCAGCGCATGGGCTCAGTAGCTGTGTTGCATGGGCTTAGTTGCCCTGTGGCCTGTGGGGTCTTCCAGCAAGTCTATTGGCAGGTGGACTCGTAACCACTGAACCACCAGGGACGTCCCCATGACGATTTATTTTTAAGCTTCCTTGTTAGTGGTAAAGTTATTGAATTAGTATTGTAATCAAGTTCAACTTCAATATTAATCAAAGAAATCTTGTTTAAAATTTCTAAATACTCTTTTTTTCCTTTTAAATCAGCATATTTTCTAACTGATAAAATCCAACCTTAGAGTACAGTAAGTCTAGCATTCTCATATTCTGCTTCTAGGAGTTAAAATCAGTACAACTGTTCTGGCAACAAATGTGTATCAAGGGCCTTTTAATTGTTTTTTTTCCTTCTGATCTAGCAAATTCCTTTCTAGACATAATATACTAAGAAAATAATCAAATAATTGGACAATTATCATGAGAAAGTATGTTTACTTAGTGTTATCTACACTGATTAAAATTGAAAAGAGTCCAAATGTCCAAAAAAGGGATTAGTTGAACAAATTAAAGCCCACTGAAGCAATGCTATATTATATGATAATTAAAAGTGGTGCTTTTCAGGGACTTATAGCCTAAAGAGAATCCTTATAATAAAATATGAAAGAAAGTGAAAGTGAAGTCACTCAGTCATCTCTTTGCAACCCCATGGACTGTAGCCTACCAGGTTCCTCCGTCCATGGGATTTTCCAGGCAAGAGTACTGAAGTGGGGGTGCCATTGCCTTCTCCAAGGGATCGTCCCAACCCAGGGATTGAACCTGGGTCTCCCTCTTGTAGGCAGATGCTTTTACCATCTGAGCCACCAGGGAAGGCCATAATAAAATATAAATAGAAAGAGTGGCTATAGTTCACACTAGTTTTGTGGAGATGTATTTTTAAAGTCCTGGACTTCTGCTCCTAGGAAAAGGAGGGAGATATACTTTTCTCTATTCCACTTGTTAAGTAATACGTTATATGTAAAACATATGAATCATCAGAAAGGTGAAGAAAAGAAGGCAGAATGGCTAGGGGCCTCCAGATCCAAGGAATGATACTGTCAAGAGTACCCTGGGCTTTGTTTGCCTCATATATCCCAGACTTACAGCTAAGGGAGCCATCTATTCAGTAAACAAGTGAAGAGTTTTTTAAAAGCTCTAACAAAAGTCTGCTGTGTCTAGCCAAAGGACTACAAGAGGGGGAGCCAAGCAAGATAATCAACTTTTAGACAAAAACAGCTAGACCATAGGCAAACACCACAGAAAAACCTGTGGCTCCCAACCCACCCATGCTAGCAAATGCTGAGTGGAAGCTAGGCTTCCACCCCCACCAGCTGTCCCAACACCCCTGCCAGGGCTGTATCTGAGAAGGCTGAGAGCCTGGTCTTCAATTCCCATCAGCCAGTAATGTGGACCCCACTCCAGCAGTGTCAGTGGAGATCATATAGGAGCCTAGACTTTCGACTCCACCGAGTGCACCCTGACATTCCCCTGGTGTGAATCAGAGGAAGGCTGCTGATGAGTCAGATTCCCCCAACTGCCCAGCAGTGATGGGGCCACTCCCCTCTCAGGATGTCAGCTGAAGCGAACTGGAGAGCAATAGCAAGGCACTCCAAGCCCGCCCTAGCCAAGTGTCACTGGAGGCCACGTGGGACTCAGAATTCCCGTCCCTGCATAGCAGTAATAAAGAGCCCCCTCCTGAATGTCAGTTGATGCCAAGTGAGAAACCTGAACTTGCAGTGTCAGCAGTCACAAGGCTCTGCCCCTCCTTCTCCTTCAGGAAGTCAGTTAATACAGAAGGTTTAATTAAGATCCACGGTCTCATATCAGAATATAATCTAAATAATCAGATTTTGATAGAATATCATCTGTCATACTAAAACAGAAAAATCTCAAGTGAAATAAAAACAATTAATAAATGCCATCATTGAGATGACAGAATTATCTGACAAGTATTTTAAATTATCTATCACAAAATAGCTCAGTGGGCAATAATTTGTTGTTGTTGTTCAGCTGCTTAGTCATGTCCAACTCCTCAACCCCATGGACTGCAGCACACCAGGTTTCCCTGTCCTTCAGCATCTCCCAGAGTTTCCTCAAACTCATGTCCAATGAGTCAGTGATGCCATCCAATCATCTTGTCCTCTGTGGTCCCCTTCTTTTCTTGTCTTCAATCTTTCCCAGCACCAGGGTCTTTTCCAATGAGTCAACTCTTTGTATCAGGTGGCCAAAGTATTAGAGTTTCAGCTTCAGCATCAGTCCTTCCAATGAACATTTAGGACTGATTTCCTTTAAGATTGACTGGTTTGATCTTCTTGAACTCCGAGGGACTCTCAAGGGTCTTCTCCATTACTACAGTTCAAAAGGATCAGTTCCTTTGGCATTCAGACTTCTTTATGGTCTAACTCTCACATCCACACATTACTACTAGAAAAACTATAGCTTTAACTATACAGATCTTTGTTTGGCCAAGTAATGTCTCTGCTTTTTAACATGCTATCTAGGTTGGTCATAACTTTCTTCCAAGGAGCAAGCGTCTTTTAATTTCATGGCTGCAGGCACCATCTACAGTGACTTTGGAGCCCAAGAAAATAAATTCTGTCACTGTTTCCATTGTTTCCCCATCTATTTGCCATGAATTGATGGGACCAGATGCCAAGATCTTAGCTTTTTGAATGTTGACTTTTAAGCCAGCTTTTTCACTCTCCTCTTTCACTTTCATCAAGAGGCTCTTTAGTTCCTCTTCACTTTCTGCCACAAGGATGATATCATCTGCATATCTGAGGTTATTGATATTTCTCCCAGCAATCTTGATTCCAGCTTGTGATTTATCCAGACTGGCATTTCACATGATGTACTCTGCACAGAAGTTAAGTAAGCCGGGTGACAATATACAGCCTTGACATACTCCTTTCCCAACTTGGAACCAGTCCACTGTTCCATGTTGTGGTTCTAACTGTTGCTTCATGACCTGCATACAGATTTCTCAGGAGGCAGGTAGGTGGTCTGGTATTCCCATCTCTTGAAAAATTTTCCACAGTTTGTTGTGATCCACACAGTCAAAAACTTTAGCATAGTCAATGAAGGAGAAGTAGATGCTTATCTGGAATTCTCTTGCTTTTCTATGAACCAACGGATGTTGGCAATAATTAAAAGACTTGAAACAAATGAAAAAAATTGAGAGCCTCAACAAAGAATTAGAAGATATATATAAAGAGGAGTGAAATGAAAATCTTAGAAATGAAAAATACCATAAGCAAAATAAAAAACTCAATGAATGGGCTCAAGAGCAGAATGAAAGGAACAGGGAAAAGAACCAGTGAAATAGAAAATAGAACAATAGAAACTATGCAACCGGAACAACTGGAAAGAAAGAAATATTTTTTAAGAAATGAACATAGCCTCAGGGATACTGTGGGATGATAACAGTAGAAAACAATAGATTAAACACTTATGTCATCAGAATTCTAAAATGAGAGGAGGGACAGGGAGGGACTGAAAAATGACTGAAAGAATTAATGGTGAAAACTTTTCAAATTTGGCAGAAAACATAAACCCACAGATTCAGTTTGGGAGAAAATTCCAAATTCAAAATTCAAAACTATTAAACTTCTGAAAATGAAAGCAGTAAGAGAGAAATGACATCATATCTATAGGAACAAGCTATTCAAAGGAAAGTGTATTGCTCATTAGAAACCATAGATGCCAGAAGGAAGTAGCACTTAATTTTTCAAGTGCTGAAAGAAAGAACTGTCAACTCAGAATCCTACATCAAGCAAAAATAACCTTTAGGAAGGAAGAGAAAAGCCAATATATTCCCAGATGAAAAAAACTCTTGAGAATCTGTCACCAACATACCTACTCTAAAAGAATAACTAAAGAAACTTCTCTAAACAAAAAGGAAGTGATAAAAGTAAGAACCTTGGAAATACAAGAACCAAAATATGCATAAATATAATTGACTTTCCTTCTGCTCTTCAGTATTCTAAACTATGTTAGTGAGTTGAAGCAAAAACTATTAGACTGTCTGACATGATTCTAAATGTATGTGAAGGAAATAGTTAAGACAGAGTTCGTGCTAAGTCGCCTCAGTTGTATCCAACTCTTTGCCTCTCCATGGACTGTGGCCCGCCAGGCTCATCCATCCATGGGATTCTCCAGCATGAACACTGGAGTGGGCCGCCACGCTCTCCTTCAGGGGATCTTCCTGACTCAGGGACTGAACTCAAGTCTCCTGTGTCTCCTGCATTGCAGGTGGATCCTTTACCACTGAGCCACTGGAGAAGCCCCTGGAGCAGTAAAAACATTAGTAAACTGTGGTTAGATATGCATAGCATTTAAAATGTTAAACAAAGAGATACCACCAAAACCATAATTGTATCAAAATGAAGTCTAAATAATGTTCAAGTAACCCACAGGAGGGCAGGAAAAAAAACAGAAACAAAAAGCAGAGAGAAAAGAAAATAAAAGATAAAATAAAATGGCAGATTTAAATCCTGCTGCTGCTACTGTTGCTGCTGCTAAGTCGCTTCAGTCATGTCCGACTCTGTGTGACCCCACAGATGGCAGCCCATTGGGCTCCGCCATCCCTGGGTGTCTCCAGGCAAGAACACTGGAGTGGGTTGCCATTTCCTTCTCCAATGCATGAAAGTGAAAAGTGAAAGTGAAGTCGCTCAGTCGTGTCTGATTCAGCGACCCCATGGACTGCAGCCTACCAGGCTCCTCCTTCCATGGGAGTTTCCAGGCAAGAGTATTGGACTGGGATGCCATTGCCTTCTCCCGATTTAAATCCTAACATTTCAATAATTAAATGGAAATGGTTTAAATACAATGATTAAAAGGCACAGGTTGGCAGAGTAGATTAAAAATCATGACCTAATTAATGTGCTGTCTACAAGAAACTCATATAGCAAAATGTAAACATGTTGAAAGTAAAAGGTCAGAAAAAAATATGCTATGAAAACATTAAAAAACAGTAGTGCCTATATGAGTATCAGATAAAGAAGTTTTTAGAGCAAAGAAAATAACTAGACAGAAAGACACATTATATAATAATAAAAGGGTCAATCCACCAAGCAGATATAGCAGTCCCAAATATAGCAACTCAAAATATGTGATGCAAAAACTGATGAAACTGAAAGGAAATAGACAAATTCACAATTACAATTGGAGACTTCAACACTCTTTTCTCAACAATTACTAGAAGAACTAGATAGAAAATCAGCAAGGATACAGAACTCAAAAACTTCAGTTGAACTTTCCTGGTAGTGCAGTCATTGAGAGTCCACCTGCCATAGCGGGGGACACTGGTTTGATCCCCGGTCTAGGAAGATTACACATGCCACTGGGCAACTAAGCCTGTGTGCCTCAACTATTAAGACCTTGCTCCACAACAAGAGAAGCCAAAGCAATGAGAAGCCCACACACTGCAATGAAGAGTAACCACGGCTTGCTACAACTAAAGAAAATCCTGCACACAGCAACAAGCGCTCAGCACAGCCAAAAATAAAGCAAACCAACAAACAAAATCTGCCTAACAAAAAATAAAACTTATTGATCAACATGATCTACTCATTCATAGAATTTTCCATGCAACAGTAGAATACATTTTTTTCACATTCCCCAAAAATATATTCCAAAATAGACCATTTTCTAAACTATAAAACAAACCTCACCAAGTTTAAAAGAATTTAAATCAGTGGAATTGACCACAGTGGAATCAACTAGAAATCAAAAAATAGAAGTATAGGAAAATTTCCAAATACATGTAAGTTAAGCAACACACTCCTCTTAAATAATCCATGAGTCAAAAGGAAGTCTCAGGTGAAATTTTTAAAAATACATTAAACTGAACAAAAGTGGAAACACAACATCTTAGCACTAGAGCTGTGCTGAGAGTGAAATTTATAGCACTAAATGCATACATTAGATGCAAGAAAAAAAGTCTCTAATTGATAATCCAAGTTCCGGCTTCAGCCATCTAGGAAAAGAAAAATAAAACCAAAGTTTACTCTGGGTTCAGGAAGGAAATAATAAAGAGAAGAGAAGAATGAAGCTGAAAACAGAAAAACGATAGAGAAAAATTAAACACAGAACTGGTTTTCTGAAAAGATCAATAAGATCATTAAGCCTCTAGCAAAACTGACAAAGATTAAAAAGAGAGAAGACACAATTACAGGTAAAATGGACCTAGAACTACAGATTCTGCAGCCAACAAAAGGATAATAAAAGGACGCTATCAATTAGGAATGATGCTGGGAAAGATTGAAGGCGAAAGGAGAAGAGGGAGACAGAGAATGAGATGGTTGGCTGGCATCACAGAATCAATGGAACTTAACTTGGACAAACTCCAGGAGAGAGTGAGGGTCAGGGAGGCCTGATGTGCTTGCAGTTCATGGTGTCACAAAGAGTCAGACAAGACTTAGCGACTGAACAACATGCATTAGGAAGAGGACATATAAGAAACCGTGATAATTTATACAAACTCATCTAAAGTGTCGAGATTTTGCCAGGTTACTCATTTTAATAATCCCAGCAACAATAATAATCCCAGTTAACTAAAGCTTTAAAATGATATCTTCCATTCATTTTCTTTGGCTTTAAAACAAAAACCTTCCCTCTAAAACACTGTAGGCATCACAAACATCCCCGTCAGCTTCATCTTAGGTACATGTTTAAAAATGCAGATTTCTGGACTCAAGCCAGGTTAACCTACTCCAGACCCCTGAAGGGAGTCCACTGGACACTACTCATCTCACGAAGCTTTAAGGCTAAAAGAGCCTGACTGTTTTCAGAATGTTACTTTTTATTCTTCATTCTTGTTCTAACTTTCACTGCCATCCTACAAGCGAAAGGTAATTGCCACAACTAAAGGGCTTTTAGCCTTAGTCCATAAGGCAAAGAGGATGATGCAAACATGACTTTCACAAAACTAAATATGGGAAAACCCAGCCTCAGTGGGAAAAATGCAAATTCCCTTTCTGACATTTTTTTCCTTTATCTTCCCCATATGTGCATCTACACGTTTGGTTGTTTTCTTTGTTTACTTCGATTTAGGCTCCTGACTAAATTTGTTAATGTAGTAAGTTGAGTGCTACATTCCTGCATCAGGCACACTCCATCCCTCCATTCAGCTATATTCCTTCTCATGTTGTGATGAATTGGTTGTGAATGTCCTCACGGGGTGGTTTCTGAGATAAGAGACTTCTATAGACATCAAGCATGTAACATTTCTTTAATGTCAGGACGTGGAAACTTTGAAGATAGCTGTATAAAGCAGACAATAGCACAGATAGAAGAAGCAACCTTCCCAGGCCCCTACATTCCACAGGAGACGCACAGCTGGGGACAAACCCTCCTGGGCATGAGAATTTGCTGAGCTGGAGACATCTTTTCCATTCTCATGGAAACTGGCGCCCCTCTGTTCTGGAAACCACCCAGACTATGCCAAACTACAAAGCACTTCCAAATCCTTCCTAGGTGTTTATAGCAATGCTGTGGAAAACAAAGATCCTTTTCCGGAAGCATAATCCCCATGTTCTGGACAGTCTGAGGTCCATTCCTATTTCATTTCCAAAATATCTCAGCATCTCAAGTACTGTGTTTTTTGGAAGTGCCACAAGAAAAACCAACCATTTGGCAAAAGTAGAAGCTTAGTTGCCAAGTCTACACAATGTGCTAACAGGCAGGCATAGTGTTATTGATATTTTAGGAGCTTTTGAAACACAAGACCAAGACCCATTTGCTCTTCCTTCTTTTTCTCACTTTCTAGTCAAAATCAAACAGGGTCATCACCTCTGATAATCACACTGGCTGTCTTTATGTCCTGCTCCATTGAGAATATTAAGATCAACTAACATCACCCATCTCAGCTTTCTTTTCCGTAAGTATGCTTTTCCTATATTACCTTCCCTTAAGTTCCAGAAAAACATCTATTTCTGCTTTATTGACTATGCCAAAGCCTTTGACTGTGTGGATCACAATAAACTGTGGAAAATTCTTCAAGAGATGGGAAAACCAGACCACCTAACCTGCCTCTTGAGAAATCTGTATGCAGGTCAGGAAGAAACAGTTAGAACTGGACATGGAACGACAGACTGGTTCCAAATAGGAAAAGGAAAACATCAAGGCTGTATACTGTCACCCTGCTTATTTAACTTCTATGCAGAGTACATCATGAGAAATGCTGGGCTGGAGGAAGCACAAGCTGGAATCAAGATTGCTGGGAGAAATATCAATAACCTCAGATATGCAGATACCACCACCCTTATGGCAGAAAGTGAAGAGGAACTAAAGAGCCTCTTGATGAAAGTGAAAGAGGAGAGTGAAAAAGCTGGCTTAAAGCTCAACATTCAGATAAAGAAGATCATGGCATCCAGTCCCATCACTCCATGGGAAATAGATGGGGAAACAGTGGAAACAGTGTCAGACTTTATTTTGGGGGGCTCCAAAATCACTGCAGATGGTGATTGCAGCCATGAAATTAAAAGACGCTTACTCCTTGGAAGAAAAGTTATGACCAAGATAGCATATTCAAAAGCAGAGATGTCATGTATGGATGTGAGAGTTGGACTGTGAAGAAGGCTGAGCACCGAAGAATTGATGCTTTTGAACTGTGGTGTTGGAGAAGACTCTTGAGAGTCCCTTGGACTGCAAGGAGATCCAACCAGTCCATTCTGAAGGGGATCAGCCCTGGGATTTCTTTGGAAGGAATGATGCTAAAGCTGAAACTCCAGTACTTTGGCCACCTCATGCGAAGAGTTGACTCACTGGAAAAGACTTTGATGCTGGGAGGGACTGGGGGCAGGAGAAGAAGGGGACGACCAAGAATGAGATGGCTGGATGGCATCACTGACTCGATGAACGTGAGTCTGAGTGAACTCCAGGAGTTGGTGATGAACAGGGAGGCCTGGCATGCTGTGATTCATGGGGTCGCAAAGAGTCAGACACAACTGAGCGACTAAACTGAACTGAACTAAAGAAGCAATAGAGCTTCCCAGGAGGTGCTAGTGGTAACAGATCTGAGTTTGATCCCTGAGTTGGGACCCCCTGGAGAAGGGCATGGCAATCCACTCCAGTATTCTTGCCTGGAGAATCCCATGGACAAAGGAGCCTGGTGGGCTACAATCCATTAGGTTGCAAAGAGTCGGACACAACTGAGGCAACTTATCAAGGCAAACAGCAATAAGACATAATGGTCAAGAGCATGAACTCTGAAACTAGACTCCTTGGCAACCTGACTACATACCAGCTGAGTGATCTTGGGCAATTACTTAACCTTTCTGTGTCTCAATTTTCTAATCTGTAAAATGGGGGTCATAATAACACACACTTCACAGGATATAAGGACCCTTGTGAGGAAGAAAGGCTTATGCTTGTTAAATACTTTGGAAACACTTAAAATGTGCCTGACACATGTTTGCTCGCATGACTCCTATCTCCAAGAAAGAAGAATCCTCCTTTTGGCAGTAAGCAACTTCCTCTGCACCCCAATGCCCTTTCCATTATCTCCAACAAGAGTGGGCTCCATCAGTATCTTCTTCCTCTGTCTGCAATTTCTCCTAGCTCTCTCCCCTCAGGCTTTAAAGATACTTGAGTATGGAGGAGTTAAGGAAGGGTCCACAGAGGCATCTAAACTGAAGCTGGCTTTCTTGCAGGCCAAGTTGGAATTTGCTGATGGAAGGAGGAGGGCAGGGAAGCGGCATAGGGCTGCAGGAGTGAGGTTTTAAGCAAAGGAAACAGCACTACAGAGGGCTTCACTGCTGCATGGAGTATCTGAGGACTTGCTCAGGGTGGTCATGATGTAGAATACCTGCAAAGTGTTAGCCACTTAGTTGAGCCCACCCCCTTATTCAACCTCATGGACTGTGGCCCGCCAGGTGCCTCTGTCCATGGGATTTCCCAGGCAAGAATATTGGAGCAGGTTGCCATTTCCTTCTCCAAGGGATCTTCCCAACCCAGGGATCAAACCCAGGTCTCCTGCACTGCAGGAAGATTCTTTACCATCTGAGCCACCAGGGAAGCCCAGAATACATGGAATGAGTCCCTAAAGGTGAGTCTCTAAGGCAGCATCACAGTTGCAAAGGCCTGAAGAACCAGGAAGGGAAGCTGAATGAATCAAGAGGGCTGGCTGGTTAAAAAATCAGGATGGAGGAGGTCTTAGCCTTGGTGCCCACCTAAAAAGCAGAGCCTGTGACAGGGATTTAAGCACAAGCAGCTTATTTTAAGGAGATGTTTCCAAGGAATGAGAGTGAGGAACTGGAAAAAGTAAAAACGAGAGTGGGGAAAGCCAGTCCAAGGTGCAGGAGGATCTGGTTCCTGTGGTGGTGGAAAACTTCAGTTCTATTCCACTGGGGCCTCCCCAGGCGCTATAGAGAATTACTACATAGAATTCACTTGGGGACTGCCCTGGTGGTCCAGTGTCTAAGTCTCTGCACGCCCAGTGCAGGAGGCCTGGGGTTTGATTCCTGGTCAGGGAACTAGATCCCAAACGCCACAAGTAAAGATCCAATGTGCCACAACTAAAGCCAAATAAATAAATAAATATTAGAATTCAACTTGGAATTATCCCCTCCAAGACAGAAAAACAGGGAGTATTTATCAATTGGCTCTTGATCCTCATTATTAATGGACTGCCGCATAGAGTATTAACACCTTGACACTCACAGGTTTGCACCTGTAACAGAAAGGTTAGCGAATTCCTTCCTGCACCAGCAGAGGAGCTGGGAGTCAGAAAGCAGGCTTATGGAACCAGAACCCCAGAGGAGTCCAATACAGTGGGGTTGCAGGTGGGGATAGGTGGTTACTGCAAAGTAAAGAGCTCAAGCTCCATCCAGTGGCTCAGCTGGTAAAGAATCCGCCTGCAATGTGGGAGACCTGGGTTCAACCCCTGGGTTGGGAAGATCCCCTGGAGACAGGAAAGGCTACCCCATCCAGTATTCTGGCATGGAAAATTCCATGGATTGTATAGTCCATGGCGTTGCAAAGAGTCAGACACGACTGAGTGACTTTCACATCACATGCTCCATCCAAAAAGGACAGCCACAATTCACAAAACGTCTGATTTCTACAGAAATGCTGACCAAGAGAGCCAGAAATTCAGCTTTCCTGTGGCTCAGACAGTAAAGAACCCACCTGCAATGCAGGAGAGGCGAGTTCAATCCCTGGGTCGGGAAGATCCTCTGGAGAAGGTAATGGCAACCCACTCCAGTACTCTTGCCTGGAGAATTAGATGGAGAGAAGAGCCTGGTGGACTACAGTCCACGGGGTCGCAAAAAGAGCTGGACACGACTAAGAGACTAAACAACAACAAAATGTCCAGAAATCCAAATTTTTACGTTAAATCTCTTGATCTTGGTCTCTTGAGAACTAATTCTAATTTTTCTAAACTACAGTGGGGCCAGACAAAACATATCTGCAAGACAAATTCCGTCATGGGCTGCTGGTTTGTGCGCTCTGCTTTAAGGCTTTGATTTAATTCTATGATAGTAGAACTTAAATTTTAGGCATTGGGGAACCAGTGGAAGTTTTAAAGGAAAAGAATATCATGGCCAGGTTTTACTTAGGCCCCATCCTCAGATGTTTCGCTTTTACTCTTCAGCACATCAATCCATGATTCCAAAAGCGGCAACCATTTGTGATAGGGCAATTATAAAGTAACATATAAATCTCTCTTGAAATTCAGCACAGACCACAGTTTTCCCTAACTAGCAGTGACTTTGCAGAATCCTTGAGCCCAAAGATGAATTCCCGTTTTCCTCACCAGCTACCAAGTGATAAAATGATGATCATATGCGAAGAAACATGAAGCTGCTCATTCTCTTTCCTCGGTCCACTAAGACGGACGTGGCAGAGGAACATGTGGATGAGATATGGAACGGCATCAGGCAACAGCCATGCTGAGAGCTCCCACCTTCAGGACACAATGAGCATTTCATAAGGCCCCTGACAATGAACCCACTGGCTAGATACAGATCTTCTAGCAATCAAAGAGAATTCCTATGAAACAAAATTCATCCTCCTCCTGCACAAGTGGAGGAAGGGAACAGAGAAGTAGGGCATCACAATCAGCAAATGAAACTCCCCCAAGCTATTCACTGCGACACACTGCACTAGACAAAAGGAAAAGGGAGACCTCGTGAGAAAGTAGAGGCACATTTCTCATCCCCAGGAAAGGCTTTGCCTCATAGTTTTATCATCCCAAATAAGACACATATAACTAAAGCATCACTGCTTGCCTTTTAAAATACAGTTCTGCTACAGCAGTGAACTCAACTTTGGTACTTTGTTTTCATTCTCTAAAATATATTTTTAAGCTGGAGTGAATGAATTCATATCTAGTGAAACAGCTGAGAGAATTTAGCAAATCTGGAATAGAGATGAGCATACGTAGTTAAATAAGAAGCACTATAACAGATACTGAAAGTAAAGGACTTAAAAAATGTCTCCAGCAACACATAAAAGCTACGTATTTAGAGACACAGAGAAATCGGTTTGGAAGAATGCACAGTATGTTAGTACCAGTTATCTCTGGGAAGGAAAAACTGGGGTGCAGAAATGGGGATTTTAAGGAGCATTTTCCCTTTCCAAAAGTGCTGGAATATTTGACAGTGAAAATGTGTGTTACATTTACTTGTGCGATAAGTCAGGTGAAAAACCACCTAACCATCCATCGACAGAAGGATGAATTCAGACAGTGGGACACTATACACTATTTAACATGAATAAATTATAGCTACATGTATTATCATTCCCTGGTACCTTAGCTGGTAAAGAATCTGCAATGCGGGGGAGACCTGGGTTTGATCCCTGGGTTGAGAAGATCCCCTGGAGAATGGAACAGTTACCTACTCCAATATTCTGACCTGGAGAATTGCATGGACTGTATAGTCCATGGGGTCACAAAGAATCAGACACGACTGAGCAACTTTTCTCACGTATCATCATAGATAAACCTCAAAAATAGTGATGAGAAAAAAAAGAAAATGACAGAGATATCTATTATGATGTCATTTATATTGATTTTGAAATCATAAATACTATACATTATTTATAAATATATGTGGCATTAATTATGCACATGAAATAGTAAATTCAAGATATGGATTTATCTGGGGAGGCATGAAACTAAAATTGGGAAAAGGTACAGTGGGTTTCAGCTGACTCTGTACTTTAAAATATCAGAATAAAATGTGGCAAATGCTAGGATTTGATAGTGCTGGTGAACTGGTTGATGAGTATATGTATGTCTGTTTGGTAATCTGCTATACTTTGTATATGTGAAATAATTTTTAAATTTTTTAATTTTTGTACAGTCATGTTCATAGCAACATTATGCACAATAGCCAAGAGGTAGAAACAGCCCAATGTCCATCAATAGATAAATGACAAACAAAATGTATTCAGCCTATAAAGGAAAGAAATTCTGACATACACTACAACATAGATAAACACTGAGGACATTATGCTAAATGAAATAAGACAGTCACTGGGAAACAAATCCTCTATGACTTCACCTACATGTGGAACCTAGTCAAATTCACAAAGTAGAACGGTGGTTGTCATGCTCAGAGGGAAGAGCATATTTTTAATGAGCTAAGGAGCTTCCGTTTGGGAAGATGAAAACAGTTTTGGAGTTGGGGGTGATGATAATTGCACAACAGTATGAATGTACTTAATGATGCCACTGAATTGTAGACTTTGAAATGGTTAAAATGATACACTTTGTTATGTATATTTTACTACGATTTTAAAGTTCTTTTAAACAAATCACAACTATAAATATATATCTCCATCAACAGGTGAAAAGTCAGTGTCAGTTGCTCAGTCATGTCCAACTCTTTGCAACCCCAGGGACTATAGCCTCCAGGCTCCACTGTCAATGGGATTCTCCAGGCAAGAATACTTGAGTGGGTTGCCATTCCCTTCTCCAGGGGATCTTCCCAACCCGGGGATTGAAGCCAGGTCTTTTGCACCGTAGAAGTATTCTTTACCATCTGAGCTACTAGGAATGTCCATCAATGGAAGACCAAAAACAAGAAACTTTGGAAATTATACAAGGGAATAACACATAGTCAAAAGAAGGAGATCCACATGTGCTGGTCTAGAATGACTGCCAAGGCAAATGGGTCACTGGAAAAAGTGGATGGAATGCCACCATTCATACTACATAGCATATCTCTAGGAAAAAATATCTAAGAAACTGGTAACTGCAATCACCTCTGGGGAAGAAACAGGGGAGCATGAGTTTAGGGGTGAGATTAGGGCTTACCTATACAAAAACTCACCTGATTTTTCTTTTTTAAAAACCGGTTTTTCAATGATCAATTCTCTAAATTATCCATATGACCAAGAGGGATTAAACTAAATAACTGGAATTCACACCTAATACCCCAACTCTGAGTAGCTAAATTTTAGAGAGGTTAGGTGGTATGCCCAAGAGCACGCGGGTGACAGAACTGGCTAGTTATCTTAGAACGCACTTATTCTAAGGATGCAAAATATTTAATAAAAGACTTTAAAGTATGTCTCTGTACTGCTAGTTTATTGAGGCAGAAAACAATATGTTCTGCAAAGCAAATTATGTTTGCTTAGTACCATGTAGTTTAGTTTGTATATTGTCAGCATGATTTACACATCTGGTAACATTTGCCCCTGTACCTAATTTTTTAAATTTTTCAACAATCTTCTTTAATAAGAGGTTTTTCTAGTCCTTTCCTTCTAGATTTTTGTTGACTATCATTTTAACAGTTTCCATGCTTGTTTTTCACAAACGCAAAAATGTGTGAATGATGGATTCTTTAAAGCAAAATAGACATTTTTTAAAACATTATAAATTCATACACATAGTGGAGAGGTCTGACAGAATGTGGTCCACTGGAGAAGGGAATGGCAAGCCACTTCAGTATTCTTGCCTTGAGGACGCCATGAACAGTATGAAAAGGCAAAATGATAGGATACCAAAAGTGCTGCAATTCATGGGGTCGCAAAGAGTCAGACACGACTGAGCGACTCAACTGAACTGATATGCATACAGGGGCTTCCCTGGTGGATCAGATGGTAAAGAATCTGCCTGCAATGCAGGGGACCCAGCTTCAGTCCCTGGGTTGGGAAGATTCCCTGGAGGAGGTATGGCAACTCACTCCAGCATTCTTGCCTAGAGAATCCCATGGACAGAGGAGCTTGGCAGGCTCCATGGGGTCACAAAGAGTCAGACACAGCTATGTGACTAACACTTTCACTTTTCACATATGCAAATACATACAAACATATATGAATGCAGATCTGCCACCTTCCTCTGCACACTTCGGCAGCTAAGCTGTAAAAGAATGCACTCAGTATCTCCCAAAGACATACCTGCCTTTGCTTTACGTACAGATAAAAACTCCTTCCCACCACTAGGTGGTTTTTAAGCAAAAGATCCTTCTTCAAAGATAGTGTACCAACCACATTCAAACGGCTCACTGTAAGATTTACAGAGTCCACAGGGTGGCACTAGACACCTTTGGTCAAAGTCCATAACCTAGTAAGCTATTTCTAGAAAACAGGGATAGAAAAGAGCCTCCGGCATCAGCAAAGATTAAAAACTGAAGCTAATATGAAAGACATCTTGTTCCTGTCTGGAGGGATGGCTGCCAGCCAAAACACATTTGAAACTCTAATTATGTACTTAAAGACTTATCCAAAATGCCAAGCAGAAGTTATAGACTGCCCGTGGAGGAGCATATTTCTTCCAGTGGCAAATTTCCATCTGTTCCTTTGGACATACTTCATTACAAGTATTTGATCATCTTAAAACATATTTCCATCTACTCCTCCTTAATACACATCTCTTTCTCTCTCACACACACACACACAATAGAGTGTATTTTTAGGTAAATTTTTTCTTTGTAGAGGGTAAGAACTCATAATCATATCTCAAATAATATTTATACTTTGAAATAGTTACTTGCCTTTATCTTTTTGCAGTTCCCAGTTTTCAACAGTTTATGAATATCTCATGAGAGGAACAAAACTCAGTGGGTTCATCCTCACCTCAGATGATAAAAATCTTAAAACTTATCACAAAAGATCTATGTCTGATCTTAACACCCTTATATCGATTCATAATAGACTGGGAACGTTTAGTGTCATTCTTTTCCACACAGGCAGTTTGAAAAGATAACACCCAGTGCTTGACCTTGAATACATTTTCAGCAAACAAATAAGCCTTAGAAATGCCTGAAGAAAGAAAATCTAACAAGCTCAAGTGGTTTAAAACTATTTTTATGTTCATTATCATGACTTTAAGCTAAAAATCTCTTGGAGATGATTTCATAAAATGTGCTGATGCCTTGAGTATTTTACAACACAGATAGATTCAATGATATCTGTTCTCTTCATTCAGAAACATTTTTTGTGCAGACACAAGAATTTTTCCCACGACAGTAAGTGCATGTGTCTTGCATCCCGATTAAACAAAGCCCAGCAGCGTCTTCCAGGGCTCTAACCTTTTAAAAATGAGCATTCAAACTGAAAAGCACATTGCAGCCTGTCAACCACAGCGCTTCAAAGACCATACCCCTATAATACATTGTTTATATAAGCTGATTATATTTGCAAAAGTTTTTAATATATGAACACCCAAAAGATTATTGGGCATATTTGCCTCTTACTATGTGTTTACTTCCAGAAGCAACAGTTACAGTCCTGCTAAGCAACTTTTCTCAGAATTTGAAGGAAAGATTAAACTTAAATCTAAAAATTAAACCTATCAAGAAAATTGAGAACTTGCTCCAACTGAGCAAGGCGAACTCAAGCAATGGGAGAATGGGGTAGTATAGGCAGCAGGGTCAACTCTACTGCACGCCCAAGTAGGTGACAATATACTCTGAGTTCAAGAAAAAAGCTGTGGACTGTAGCTAGGTCATGTCTGCTGACTCTTTGCGACCCCATAGACTGTAGCCCACCAGACTCCTCTGTCCATGGGATTTCCCAGGTAAGAATACTGGAGTGGATTGACACTTCCTTCTCCAGGGAATCTTCCCAAACCAGGGATCAAACAGCATCTCCTGCAAGTCTCTTGCATTGGAGGCATACCCTTTACCACAGAGCCACTGCGGAAGCCCCATGAGTTCTAGAAGCAGGTGGCAAATTACATGCAGATGGATAAAAGGTGAATCCTCAGTCATCAACCATCTGCATCAAAAATAACACCTCAGCACCTCAGTGCTGATGATGCACCTTCTTTCTTTGATCCCCAACTCACAACCAAACGATTTGCAGACAAGACTCAGAAACTCTTTTATTAAATTGAACACAAAATGACTGCTATAATAACGTCAAGCCTTTATCAGAAATCAGTACATAAATGAGGATACACAGCCAAAATGAGCCGTCAACAGAAGCAGTGTAAATTTTAAATAACTTTCAGGATTCTCTATTCAATATGCTTAAGAAAATAAAACCAAAAGAGCAATTTCAATTTCACAGTTCACAGTTGATTGGCTTCAATCCCAAGACATTTCTGTCATTTATGTAGCCTCAGAACACAGATTTCCAAAGTGATGACTGGCACAAAGCCCCAACAGCATACACAGATGTTAAATCCCTGTAAGACATTTAGAGGAAATTGTAGGAAACAAATGCAATTTCATAGAGTTCTGGCAGGCATTTTTAAACTATATCCTTTATCAGAAACATCGTTCTAGGGAAACAGTAAAAGCAATTTTAAAAGTTTGCCATGCCATTAAATGAAGGGTTGTAAAGTTTCCCTTGGCTCCACGATTTTATTCTCTAATTTAAAACAATGAGCTAAAATGCAACATTAACAGTGAAAGCAAAATCAGTTTTGCTTCTGGATCTAGAGCATACATCCAAAAGAGGCAACTTATTGTCTTAGCAGACACACGGAATGCTTTAGAGCAGAGTCTGCAACACACTAGTAAGGCATTTCAAAGCAGACACCCCACACCCAGACTAAAGTATTACGGTCAGCAGAGGATATCACAAGGAGGACACCAATTAACACAGAATCAACATGAAATTCTTACAAAATGACACACGTTTACAAAACCACAGGAAGATGCTCAAGTACCAAAGAAGGTAAAACAATGACCAGCCACTCTAAAAGTTTTGTTCCTGTAAATGCCAGATTTTCAGAATAGAACAAACCGCTTTATATGTGCTTTGCACTAAGATAATATTGTTCATCCGGACGCACGGGGTTTCTTTTCCTTAAAAAAATATATCATGTAGAGAATATACATATAATCAGTGATATAGAACATTTATTTTCACTAGTGAGGGGGTCCCTTAAGCACTTACACAGAAAGAGTTATGAGTGAATCATGAAGGTTACGTAAATGTGAAAGGAAATCTGATAAAACCTGTATTATTAGTATTTAACAGCAAAGTGAGATTTTTAGCAGTTGCATTGACTTAATGAGAAACTATGACCATGGAAAAATCTTTTAAGTTCAAAGAACTGTAAAATGTCCAAAAAATGAAGTCTAATTAGTAAAAATACATAGTTTCATTTTAAGCGCCTTAAAGGGAGTGTTTATTTTGAAAGCCATGAATTTTATCAAAGAGCACAAGAATATGAATCCAGGATATCAAAATTTTAGTTCTGACTTACCCACTGAATCTTCATAATCTGCAACAAGTCACTTAAATTCTTCTGATTTTGTCCACAAAATAATTGGCATAAAAATAAAGGCATATGTCAATAATTTTTTCCTAAACAGTACTAGAGTAAAGCTAAAGATGGTTACTAAGGCTTACAATTTCAACAACTCATTGTACAGTACAATCATTTTTAATCCTGCTAATTATGGCTAAGAGAAAGCACGGGCAGTTACAATTCTCAGGGAATTCAAAGGCTTTAGATAAACTAACGGTTTCAACTTTCTAAACTACTCCATCTGTTCATCTAGAGTTGTTTTAAACGGCGAATCGTCTGTGGGATTGACCCTTTATGCCTCTCTATCCTCTGGTAGAACAGGTGAAAGCAGCGAAGGGAGAAATGACACCACGGAGAAAAAAGCAGCAGCAGCTTGAAATGAGGTATAAGCTGATTTAATAAACCCCCATCAGTAATTTACAGTTTTCTAAAGAAGCTGCATAGTTGAGCAAACATACGTCAAAAAAGAGAGATAAAGAAAAATCCTTATCGTGAAGCTTTAAAATGTATGACAATTAAGCATTAAAATGACCAACATCAAAAAACTTCAGTTTGAAAAGGAACTGTTTTCCCTCACTCTAAGCATATACAAAAACAGAAACAAGAAGGCTAAAGTCCACAGGAGAAAAAGACATATGTTAACTGGCTCAGGTTATCAACTTCATACACTACTTGTTAAAAGATGTTAAAATGTAAACAGATATTAAACTATAATTAATTATGCCTATGCTGAATTGTTCAGGGAAGTATCTGAAATTTACACTAAAATGTATATTTTTTTTTAACTCGATTGTTCAACAGATAAACAGAGGAACAGACAAATATATGGTAATATAAGTACTGGAAAATGTTAATAGTAGAATCTAGTGCTAATATACTGTAAAATTCATCAACTTTAAGGTACATTTAAAATTTCTCATTAATAAACTGTCAAGAAAAATGTTAGTATTTCTGCAGTAAAATTAATTTAGCAGTGCATTTTAGAGACTCAAAGAGTACAGGCAATTTAGAATTTTGATTCACTGTAGTAAGGAAAATTTTACTTGAAAACATCTTGAACCTGATTTGTGAAGGTACCTGTTTTAAATGTAGAGATGAATCATAACAGCACAATGAATAAGTATTATGCATGACAGTCTTCACACACTTCATGTGCAAATACATAATTCTATCCTCTCTACAGTATTAGATAAGACAGTATTTGAAAATGACACTGGAATAAAGTTTTTCCAAACATCAATATCAAGCTCTTCTGAATCCACTACACTATCGATCACTAAATATAAATGCAATGCAGATCAAAGTGGAAAAAAAAAATCAATGACCCCATTGCCAGCCTTGTACAACTGGATTCATTTTCAAGATGTATGGTTCCTGATCAATTATCATATAGTTTTACTCAATATCAAACTGAGATTGCATGAATTTAAAAAAAAAAGATGTAGAACATAGAATTCACACAAAGCTTTGTTACTCCAAGCTCCTATTTTATGCATTGTGACTAATGGCAATAATTCTATCATCTCTTCTTTCTGTGAAATGCTAAAACTTGCTAAAGGCACTCATAATCTGGGCTTAACAAAGACAGGGTCACATGGGACCATAAGCCAGTATTTTTTGGTAGCTACCCAGAAGGGGAGTTGATAAATGATCCTCCCATTCGTAGTGGGAAGACAAAGTCAAACAGCTATCAGTAGAAATGTCGTATGAGAAGCTATTTACACAGCTATTTGTCCATTCAGTAAGACTGATAGTGATAGCTCACAACGACAGGGGTCCACCACCAAAAACATTAAAGCAACAAGACATTCTTTATGATGCATGAAACTTCTAAATGGTGATTTGGCTGGTTGAAAAAGAAAAGCCAGCAAGATGGAATCTTTTAAAGTATCTGTTCAAAAGCTTGCATTAAACTTTTACCTATACTGACAACACATTTCTCTGCTTCTAGAGCAGCTCTGTTGTCTTTCGTATATGCCCCACCAAGTTTTTAAAAGGTCCTTCCAGCCTGTGTTCTGACACTGAGGAAACAAAACAGATTAGGTTCCAAATCCATCACTCCTAGGCCTCTGTGTAGAGGGCATTATGCAGAACAGTTACATGTCTCCCCGACACAAGCGAGACTCTTCTTACATGGGTCACTGAACAGTCCTCCAACTGTCGCTGTTCATAGTCCCCGCTGATTCAGGAGTGAGGGAGTCATTAAAACCACCATTAATCCCTCGAGTCTATCTACAGACGAAGATTTAATCAGATATATAATATATATGTATATACACATACGTGTGTATATATATATATATATCTTTAATCTTAGTTCAAAGTATAGATACAAGCAAGCACACCAGTATTGGAGAACAGCTCTATAAAATAAGGTGGAAGATCTCATGCTTTCCTTTCAGCTGTTTTAAGTTAGAGGGACATGGAGATGATCTCAGACAGCCATGATTTTTCATTCAATCTCAGGGTTTCAAAAAATTCTATATGGTTTTCTATCAACTAAGGAAAAGGGGCAACAGTGAGGAAGAGTTGGAGGAAGTTTTTGCAAATGATTTAGGACAATTATTCACCTTGCAGATTTCAGTGCAATAAGAGACGAATAGACACACGTCATAAACAACATGCACATATTTACAAGTTGTGATACATGACATACAAAGACAAAACCAACAAAACATTTTCTGTTCAATGTGGAGTTGAAAGGATCACATGGCACACTCAGCTCTGTAGCGGAGTATTTTTGAAAAAACACTTCCAAGACATAAGCAATCTAATCTTTTAATTGGAACACCAAAATTTTCCCTTTACATCTTCTTGCCCTCAATATTTTAGAAGAGTTTCTAACTGTTATCTTCAACATTGATTTCTGAATGACAACTTACATGAAGATATTCACAGAGAAGAGACTTTGATGCTCTGCGTTCTTCTTGCAGATCTAGAATGAGAATCTACTTATTTGACTAAAGGTTTTCCATTGGTTAGGCCCCTGTCCATCCTTGTATACAGTACATTAAAAGATATTAATGTGATTCCTGGGGAGCACAGGTGCATATTCTAAAGGATATTACAGAGCAGGACCTGATTTTACTAAATGAAACTGACAGAGATCACATATCACTGAGTGCAGTACTAACAACAGCCTTCTTTGACAGGAAAAAAACAACACTGTCCGTAAGGAATGCATGAGTATGAGAAACTGTACCATGCAGAGGTGGATTTACCTAGGCATTTCCTTTCTGACACCTCTGTCACCGTTTGTTTCACCTATGGAACACAGGAGAATATTGCAAGGTAACAAGCCAAAAACACAACCCACTGTCATAGAAATTTGTGATTCTTTTTTGGATGTGTATGTAACCTTAAGTTATTTATCAACTGCCTAGAGTTTGGAAAGTAAGGAGCAAACCCAGCTATTGTAGGCAATATGGTTTCTAAGGTGTCATATAAAGCAAACATCCGTTTTTTAGTGCAAAGAAATAGAACAAGTAAGAAACAACACTATAAATCTAACTTTTTTCTTTAAAAGAAAATGCATTTATGCATTCATAACATCCGTTAAGGGCACTGAGAGACTAGAAACCTGAATATGCAAGGCCAGGAAAAACACCAAGGCCTTAAGTCCACTGCTATTACATATATAAAACGAAACTGTTAAGTGGGCAGAGTAGAGAAGATCCTTCCATTAATTTTATCTGCAAAGAAAAAAACTGAAAGTGGATGAATGCCACTTGTATAAAATGTAAAATCTTATCCACAATCTTTTACTGTTATCTAAGGATTCAATGAAATCTTCTCTATGGTATCACATAAAACTATATATACATAAGTTTATATATATGTGTGTGTGTATATAACTACATATATATATACACATACATATACATGTGTATACATATATGTAGTCACACACAAGAGAGGGGAAAAAAGAATTTTTAAATAATCGTAGAACCATGTGGCCAGCACTGTCATATTAAAATCTACCAAAAGTTACACTTAGCAGCAAAATGAGTAACCTACTAATCAATAAGAGAAGCTCTACACTGCCCTAAAATAATCAATTATACTTTATAGCTTACTGCAAAAAGTGTTATACTGATTCACAGGTCTAGATAGAACTTCAACAGAACATTATTTCATTCTTCTGTTTCTGGGACAAAAGAAAACTACTAAGTAATTCTACTTTTCAAAAAACCATGACTTCAACAGAAGGGTAACTTGAGAGTGTACTAGAGAGTGTACCAGTGTACCAGTATCACAAAACTTAATTTTAATTATGGGTCTAGATAATTCAAAAATTGTTCAGAAGTACTAAAGGAATGGAATAATGATTATAATTTTCCTTCTCCTTATCTTTTTACCTATAGAATTTTTAAGGAAAAATAGGAGTTTTATTTTTAATTAGTAATATAAGCAATCAAAAGTGAATTTACCATAGTGCAAAGATATTGCTCAATATAAACGTCTATGAACATGGCCTTTCAAAAGGAGTATGGATGAGCACCCATCTTATCCATGTAAATATAGTAAATAAGTAAAATACAGTTAGTGAAAGTTCATAGAATCCTCCATTGGTTAATCTAGACAAAACACTAGAGCTTCTCATTTTAAAAACAAAAAGCAAAAATAATAATACTGTTTGAACTATCAGATATGAAAGTAATCTATATTTTTATTAATCTATATCTTCAAGGAAGCTGAATTATAAAGAATAATGCCAAAGTTCAGGTATTTTTCTATTGGAAATGATACTAAAATTTGATTAACTGTTTAAAAAAAATTCTTTTCTTTCTTGGAAATAGTAAAGTAGTGATATTTTTCAGGACAGTCTACAAATACGCAAGACAAAGAAGAATGTAAGTAAAATGTAAGGATCCATTTATCTAAAAAGTCTATCAAAAACACAACAACAGTTCTGAACTTATGGTTGAGACCATCACATAAATGCATGTTATTATCATGAAGTAACTCTAAGTTAAAAAAATCAAACACATTTCATTTCCCAATACCAGCTGAAAAAAATACATTAAAAAAAAAAATCACATCTATCCTAAACTTATTGACTATTCAAATATGGGGCTTGGAAAACCTACAACACCATTCTGGGGCATGAAAATGAGCTAATTGGATAAGCTAACTCAACTGGAGGAGAAAAAAAGAGGAGGAAAAGAAGGTGAATTTAAATGTGCGAAATTCACAACTGAAAATCAAGTTTTGCTACCTGGAAGTACACAAACACATTAGAAGTGTCTGAATGTGCAAGAAAAACCTGCATTTCAATAAGGAGGGGACATGATAAACAGAAAACACTGTTCTGGGCAAGATTCTAATGCAGTTTACATAGTATAACCTACTGACAATTCATTGAGTTGAGAAAGCAATTCCAAAGAAACCTTGGGAAACTAAAATCTTTGCTTACCTGCTTTTACTATGATCTGAAGCAAAAACCTGATGAAATTATTTAACAATACCTAACACTAACACTGTAAAAGAATATGAAGTTTTTAAATAGTTAAAGCTCTAAGTGGTCAGGCTACTAGTTGACCAGAACTTGGTCAAAATAAAAAGGTATGTCTCATGGGGTAGGTAGGTCACAGGCTTTAAGCAGCTCAATACAACTGACCTGAAAAAGCATCATGACTTAAGCACATTCTCTTCCTTCCCCAGTTCTGACACCTTATGGTACCACTGCAGGTTACGTGTATTAACATTAAGCAGAGGAATGTACTCATATCAAAAGAACCACAAAGCAGGGCATGTTGACAGAAGGCGAGCAACAGGCAGGACAAGCTGCTCTATCTGAATACGACAATCACTATACGTAGCCCAGATTCTCCATCTCGTTCCTGTATCGCTGTTCAGACACCTTGCTCTTATGCTGCTTGCTCTCTAAATGCTGCCGGAATTCCACCTCTTCACCAGCCCCGACATTACACATGGAGCAGTAAAACTGGCCACTTGGAGTAACACACATGGCTAGATCACGTGGAATTCTCTGCCGAGAGCGGGGATTGAAGTAAGGACCTGCTGAAACAGAGAGACAAAAGTGATATATTCACTTCAAAATACTCACTAAGTGAATGATGGTCTGACCAATTATCACTGTAATTTGTATTTCTAACCTCAAAGTATAAAATTTACAGATTCCTAGTTTGAAAAAAATGGGATGTTAATGGGTTTTTTTAATTACAATTTTATACAGGTTCAGTCTAAAAAGCTAAAATGAGTCCTCCAACTATCGTCAGAAATGTTACTGTAAAGCCAAACCCAAATGGCAATGTTGCTAAAAAGTGAATATAATTTTAGAAACACTTTCATTTCTAAGCATTATATCAAAAGTTATATCATTATGCTAATACTTTAATCCAAAAATTCTACTTCTAAGAATTTCACTAAGAAAATGTTGGTAATTTTTGCATAGAGATTTATCAATGAGGACATTGATTTAACTAGAGTTTATAAAAGTTTTTTGGAAGGGTGAGGATAAAGGAAAGATCCAAACATACAACTCAAAAAAATCATAGTAATGAATGTAATGAAAAACTAAACAGTCAGTAAAAACAATGCTATAGAAAACTCTATAATTACAATATTTGATTATAATATGCCATTACATTGAATAAGAATATCACAAAATATGATCACATTTCCATTTTACAAAAGAAATATACACAAAAATGTTGGTGGAATTATTGATAATTTTATTTTCTTTTTTATATAACTGACTTAAGTTGGACCATTAGCTCAATACTTTTCTACTTTCCTACTATAATAATAAACATTTAAGGCTGAGAGTTGGACTGTGAAGAAAGCTGAGCACTGAAGAACTGATGCTTTTGAACTGTGGTGTTGGAGAAGACTACGGAGAGTCCCTTGGACTGCAAGGAGATCCAACCAGTCCATCCTAAAGGAGATCAGCCCTGGTGTTCTTTGGAAGGAATGATGCTAAAGCTGAAACTCCAATACTTTGGCCACCTCATGTGAAGAGTTGACTCATTGGAAAGACTCTGATACTGGGAGGGATTGGGGGCAGGAGGAAAAGGGGATGACAGAGGATGAGGCGCCGGATGGCATCACCGACTCGATGGATGTAAGTCTGAGTGAACTCCAGGAGTTGGTGATGGACAGGGAGGCCTGGAGTGCTGAGATTCATGGGATTGCAAAGAGTCAGACACCACTGAGGGACTGAACTGAACTGAAGGCTTTTCTCAAAATGTTACTTTGACTACATGCTACAAATTTTGATACATTTTATTACAATTGATTCTAAGAATGTTCAATCACCAGTATGATTTTTACATTGGCAAGAGAGTTACTTCAGTTTAGTTCAGTTGCTCAGTCGTGTCCAACTCTTTGCGATCCCATGAATCGCAGCACTAGAAATGTTTAAAAACTTCCAAACACATAAAAATTCTGCATTTTTAATATTACTGACATCTCATTTACTTGTACTCTGATCCAAGAACATAAATCTAAATGGCCTTCTGTCCAAAGGTTTTCGGGTTTTTCTTTTTTAATCTAATGCTAAGACAACTATCTTAGCTTCCTTCATTTCAACTGAATATTTTCTATCTAATCTTACAATTTTCTTTTCACTGGGACTTTAAGTTTACATTTACTGCAACAATGATAAATGTTTCAGACTCTCATGAGACTTATTATATTGTGTTCTATATGTCCCTTTTTCTATGCTTCTTGTGCCTCTCCAATCAGTTTGTTGTTGTTTGTTTTACTGTTCACATGGGTGACCTCTGCTCATATGTGTGTGCACTGGAGGCTGGAGTAGAGAAAGGATGAAGGACTACTCTCCCTTCTGAAAATGATCAGAAAATGCAGAAAATATTCCTATCAACTAGTAATTCTGAACTAAAAGTATGTATCAATCACCGAGGAAGCATTTGCAACACACACACATGTCTAAATTTACTGACTGAAAGTCTCTAAGTCATGGTTCAACTATGTGTATTTTATAAAAATTCCCCAGATAATCTGAGTCACTCCCCTGGTTAAACACCACTGTTATCATTTTTATTTTCCCTAATAACTGGGGATTTAATGTGGTGCAGCTTGAAACCAAATATTTCATTTTTATACCACATTTAATTGTCTCAGCTGGCAAATACCATAAGTAACATAAAGGCACTAAGATAAGACACTTTAAAACAGACTCGGTTATGTGAAATTCTTGTAAATCAAGTATACTTCAACTTTTTCAAAAGTTGCATTTTGGGTCTTAGAACCCAAGGATGTATCTATCACCTTTCCATTTAACTCATTTCTTATTCTTGGTTCTTTGAAATAAAGTCATATTCTTGATGTAAAAAAGAAAATTTAAATAAAATCAAATAAATAATACTAAATAGGAAATAAATAAGACCCGAAAGAAACACCAGCTTGAAAAGCCACTAGACCAATTCCACAAAACGAAAGCCAATCCCAAATTCTCAGAGCTATATATTACCATTAAAGGAAATAAAAATAGTGGACACCATTTGCAAAACATAGCCAAGGCATGTGAAAAGCCACAGAATACCTGAATTATTCTGTACTGCATACATATTTCTCCTATTAGGCATCATCTTATATTCACTCCCTTCTTTCCGGGTCCGCCGTTGACCGACCTCTGAGGAGTCTCTGGGGAAGAGACATTTTAAAAGAGTGAGATTTCTAAACAAGGTTCCCTTTCAACTGTTTTTCTCTAGAGACAGTGAGTCTCACATAACACTCTGGCCTAAGAGAAAACAGCAATACCTACGAGAATGAGTTACTCTGAGCTTCCGCCAGCCGCAGCCTCTTGGCATGATTCTTGCCTTGATAGTGAGCCTGGGCCACAGCCGGAGAGCTGAAGGAGGCGTCGCAGAGCTTACAGTAATCGTTTTCTGTGGCCAGGATCACTCTGCCTCCTGGCTTAAAGGAGCCCATCTGACAGCAAAGACAAAACAAACAAGGTTTTAAAGTGTGGACTCTGTTCTCTTCTTCTCAAAGTTCCTTCCTTCTAAGAGCTGAAAAATAACCCGTTATGGTATGACCATGAGCACTCAGCTTTATAAGGACAGGAAATTGTTCCTTTCAGAAAGAAAGAGGAAAAAAGGCTGAGAGATACTTAACTGTGGTTTTGCATTACAATCACCTGTGTACCGAGCTGATGAATGCCTCATTGCTATTTTCACTGAAGAAATTTCAGAAAGAAGTTTAAAAACCCAGCAAGGAAGATTTAGGGAAGCACAGGTAAGGTCTAAACTCACATTACCAGAAAAAGTCTTCCCAGAATCCATTAACAAGCACATACTAAATGCCTACTATTTATAGGGCTTGCAACCTAATGCAAAAGTGACACACAGATATGCATTAAAAACTAAACCTTGATCCTCAGAGTCTATAAATTAGCTACAGATGTATGTGGCTCAGACGGTAAAGCATCTGCCTGCACTGCAGGAGACCCGGGTTCGATTCCTGGGTCGGGAAGATCCCCTGGAGAAGGAAATGGCAAACCACTCCAGCACTCTTGCCTGGAAAATCCCATGGATGGAGGAGCTTGATAGGCTGCAGTCCATGGGGTTGCAAAGAGTCGGACATGACTGAGCAACTTCACTTTCACTTTCACAGTATGTATAGGAGCTGCTAGTCGCTTCAGTCGTGTCCGACTCTGTGTGACCCCATAGACGGCAGCCCAGCAGGCTCCACCATCCCTGGGTTCCTTCTCCAATGCATGAAAGTGAAAAGTGAAAGTGAAGTTGCTCAGTTGTGTCCGACTCTTCACGACCCCCTGGACTGCAGCCCACCAGGCTCCTCCATCCATGGGATTTTCCAGGCAAGAGCACTGGAGTGGGAACTAGCAGGAACTAGCAACCCACTCCAGTATTCTTGCCTGGAGAATTTTATGGACAGAGGAGCCTGATGGGCCATGGGGTTGCAAATAGTCAGACACGACTGAGCAGCTAACACGTGTGTGTGTGTTGCTCAGTTGTGTGTGTGTGTGTGTTGCTCAGTTGTGTGTGTGTGTGTGTTGCTCAGTTGTGTGTGTGTGTGTGTGTGTGTGTGTGTGTGTGTTGCTCAACTGTGTCCAATTCTTTGGGACTCCATGGACTGTCTGGCTCCTCTGTTGATGGAATTCTCCAGGGGATCTTCCTGACCCACGGATCAAACCCTGGTCTCCTGCATTGCAGGCAGATTCTTTACCATCTAAGTCATCAGGGAAACCCATAGATACAGTATAATTCGGGGAAATAACTAGCAGGTGCAGACAACTGTATTCAGGTTGGGAAACTTGAGTTAAGGGAAACCTAACATGGTCCCTGGAAAATAGTACGTACTCAGTTAACTACTGCTTGGTTAACAAAACACACCAAACTAGATTTTGTCTAAAAATTAAATATACAATAAAGAATCTGGAAATATCAGACCAGCTAAAGCAAACAGCATTGTTTCACCTGGAAGAGAAGATTTTCTGGGGACAGGATAACTGTGTTCAAAAATCATAAAGCTTTGTGCTATGGAAGAAGCCCACGGCTGTTTGCCCAGGAGGGTGGAACCAGCTGAAAACAGTCTCTAACAGGAAGGAGCCATCCAATTCTAGAGCTGCCTTCAAGAACTGGCACTGGGAAAACTCCTCAGCCTGAAGATCTGAGTATTCTACTGTCCTCCGATTCTGTTTTTAACATATCTCATTTACCCCACAAATTCAGGAGGATAGAAGAACAGTGGATACTGCTATCCACATCATAAGGACTGGCAATCAGAAAAGTAAAATTATATCACGGTGTTTAGGAGTAGAGGTCAAGAAAAATCATTGCCCCACTTTACAAAATTTATAACACCAGACAAGTTATTTGGCTTAATAGGAGAAGGCAATGGCACCCCCACTCCAGCACTCTTGCCTGGAAAATCCCATGAACGGAGGAGCCTGGTAGGCTACAGTCTGTGGGGTCACTAAGAGTCGGAGACGACTGAGTGACTTCACTTTCACTTTTCACTTTCATGCATTGGAGAAGGAAATGGCAACCCACTCCAGTGTTCTTGCCTGGAGAATCCCAGGGACAGAGGAGCCTGGTGGGCTGCTGTCTATGGGGTCGCACAGAGTTGGACACGACTGAAGTGACTTAGCAGTAGCAGCAGGGCTTATAATAAACTTCCAAGTGAGACCGATGCTGCTGGCCCACGGATTACACTTTGAGAAAAGTCAATACCTCTGAGTTGTTGCAAGCATTAAATGAAGTTAGGACCCACGCCAAGAAGGAGGCAAGGAAGGAGCCATGGGCACCCAATATAAACAAGCATCAGAAAACTTAGCAATCAGGATGAAAAAATACTTAGTGAAATATTTTCACAAATCAAAAAAAATTGCCACACAGCCAAAAAAATCAATGAGAAACAAAATATCAAAATTTTAAATAAAGACAGGATCAGCAACAATGTCATGCCAAACCATATTGCAGCCTAAAGCAAAAGGAAAATCAATAACACTTATCCTATCTTTAAGTTTCTGCCATTTTGTTCACCACTGACTTTTTCACATTAATTTTGCATTTTAGAAATATCACATTATTTATCTTGATCACTGAGTATTTTAGCTCCTCTTAAATTCTGTGCCTACATCAAGTACATCCCTCATCCTACCCTCGTCCCAGGGCTGAATGAAGTAATGTCTGAAAAGTGCTTAGCAGAGTACCTGGCATAGTAAGAAATCAACGTGATTATTAGTTATTATTATTTATGACCTAAGGGGCTTCCCTGATGGCTCAGTGGTAAAGAACCTGCCTGCCAATCCAGGAGATATGGGTTAAATCCCTGGGTTGGGAAGATCCCCTGGAGAAGGAAATGGCAACCCACACCAGTACTCTTGCCTGGAAAATGCCATAGACAGAGGGGCTGGCAGGCTATAATCCATGAGGTCTCAAAGAGTCAGACACAACTGAGAGACTGATCACTGAGCACGCACATTTATGACCTATAAAAAAATAATACTTCAAAGACAGATTAGAATCCATATTGCAGAAAGTACTAAAGTACAGGAATAGCTTGCCTCAAACACCTATGGAACTTGGTTCAAGTGTGGGTCATGATACCAAAGTCCAGGAAGAGTGTATACAGGCTCTCTGTACAGAAGTAAGAAAGGGGCAACTTCAAGAAACCGATCTTGCTGGAAGGCAATATATAAAGTCAATGGGGAACTTTTCTGGTGGTCCAGTGGTTAATAGGAAGCACAGGCTTGATCCCTGGTTGGGAAGCTAAGATCCCATATGCCTCATAGCCAAAAAAATTCATAAAACAGAAGCAATATTGCAACAAATTCAATAAAGACTTTTAAAAAATGGTCCACATCAAAAAAAAAACCTTAAAAAAAATAAAGTCAGTAGGATTGATCACAATCGAGATAAATGTTTAAAAATCTTTCTTTTCATTCAGGGCTTTATGTAGACATTTAGGACCATTTAACCCAGAATTTTCAACTATGCATACAGAAAGCCTCACGAAATAATTCTGTTTCATCATTACATGAACCATAACAAAATCCAATGAGAAGTCTTCGGATTCATGGATTTTTGCATTAAATCCAGTTATCAATGAGCTAAAAGCACCAAGAAGGGCGTTTTAGGGGTACTGACTCAGCTGTACCTTGATGGACACACAGACGACAAACATCACCCATGACCACCTGTGCAGGACAGCTCCCACCCTGACACTCCAGTCTTACCTGAGGAGGGACTGAAACAGCTGGAGCAGCCACAGGTTCCACTGCACTGCTCATTCTGGCAGGAGGAGGACAGCTATTTGCTGCATAGTAATTTCGAAGTTTCTTACCATGATTTTTACCCTAGAAGTAAAATGAAATGAGTAATTACTGTGAGGAAGATGTATCAAATTGATTTAACATATTTAATAAAAAAAGAAAAAAATACATGTTATTCTTTCGGAGATATGCAACAGTGGGGTAAATAGTAGGTAGACTTGATTATTACATCTTAAAGTAGAAGACTACTCTTTGAAAGAATGGTTAAATTTATCTGGGAGAGAGAAGCGAACAAAGTCAAAAGACATTAATTTCCTATATATTTCTGGAAAACAACCATTCTCTAGTGATCTGTGTCCTCTCCCAACTTGTTGCCATCATATGCCACTGCCTAAATATGAATTTTATGACACTCTGATCTAATCTACTTTAGAAGTCAGTAATGAAATGGATAATCCAATTACTTTTACAAAAATAGCACTTACAGAGTATCTTTTTACTCATGAAGAACTCTCCTGGGCATTAGCTCATTTGCCACTCATAAAAATCCTGCAAGAGGAATTTGTTAATGTTATCCATATATGACAGCTGAGACACTGCAATCCAGGCAGCATAGAGAACTTGCCTCCGACACCTTCACGAGGCCTAGCAGTGGGGCTGCAGCTTGAGGCAAGCCTTCTAAATCCAAAGCAAGGCCCTTTTTCATACAGCATGATGGCTTCAGGATACACTGTGAACCTCTATTAAAATGGATTTGCCTCTCTCATCATGTTTCCTTTATCATTCTCAAGTTTATGGCTGAGCTGATAAAAACTGGTGGGAAGGGGCAGTCCAAAAGCGTCCTAAATGAGGGTTAAACTGTATATTATTCTTTAAACTGCACGCTGAAAACCAAACATATAGGCAAATATTTATATACCAACTACCATATATGCTAAACCCTAGAAATAAAAAGGACTAGCTAGCATATGGTCTAGAGGAGGAGACAAATATGTAAGTAGTTAAAGGAAATGAGTGAAATTCCACCTTATGGCCCCTGAAATGCCATAAAGGTGCTCTTACCATTATCACAGTGACTTCCAGGGAGTCAAATCTAGTGACCACATCTGTGCCTTTATTATACTGTAACTCTAAGAAGCATGATACTATTGCTATTCCTTCCTTCTGTCATGTTCTATGACTCCCTCTTGCCTCCCAGCCTTTCATTCTCTAAAGGCTGAAGTGTCCAACGCACTACCCTCAGCCCTCTTTTCTCCCCATCCATACACAAACCCTAGGTTATTTTACTCAGTCTCATAGCTTTAAAATACAATCAGTAAGTTGGTGATTCCCGAAATTACCTATCACTATCCCTGTTGTGGACTGATTGCTTATGTCCCTCCAAATTCCTATTTTGAAATCACATCCTAGTGGGATGGTAGTTGGAGGTGGGACCTTTGGGAGGTAATGAGGTCATAAGGGTAGAGTCTAATTACTGCCTTTAAAAGAAGATATCAAAGAGCTCCCTTGTCCACTTTCCACCATGTAAGGATTTAGGAGAAATTGGCTGTCTACAATCTGGAAGAGCACTTCAGAACCCACCCATGCTAGATCCCTGATCTCAGACTTCCAGCCTCTGCAACTGTGAGAAAGAGATGTTTGTTGTTTGAGCATAAGACAGACTAAGACAATCCCTGACCTTCAGAGCCATATAGCCAACTGCCTCCTTGCTGTCCACACATTGCAGCCTGAAGAGGCGTGTGTGTGTGTGTGTGTGTGTGTGTGTGTGTGTGTGTGTGTGTGTGTGTGCTGACCTATGTCCAACTCTGTGACCCCATGGACTGTAGCCCGCCAGGCTCTTCTGTCCATGGGATTTTCCACGCAATAATACTGGAACGGGTTGCTGTTTCCTCCTCCAGGGGGTCTTCCTGACCCATGGACTGAACCCACATCTCTTGTATTTCCTGCACTGCCAGGTAGATTCTTTACCACTGTGCCACATGGAAAAGCCCCTTAAGAGGCATATCCAACTTAAAAGATCTAAAACATAAATTTTAATTCCCTCCCCACCACAGAACGATCTCATCACTGCCACCACCACCATTCATCACACGTCAGTAAATGACATTACTCTCCACCTAGTTACTCAAGAAAAGCCAAGGAGTCCTTTCCTTGATTCCACCCCCTCCTCAAAGCCAACACACTCAATCCATCAGCAAGTCCTGTCAGCCTACCTCTAAAATATATTCTAAGTCATTCCATTTCTTTCCATGGACACTGAAATACCACAGTATTCCAAGCTACCAACTCTTTTCACTTGTGGTAGGCAACAACTCCTAATGGTCTCTGGTGTTCCTCTCATCCTCCTAGCATTCTCCTCATATCAGCCAAACTGATAAGTCACTGTCTCACTTAAAATTTTCCAATGGCCTCCTACTACACTTAAAACTATAATCAGTGAATCTTTCCTGTAAGCCCTTTTGATCTGGCCCTGTCTGCTTCCAAGATTTTATTTCACACAGCCCCCCCGTCCTCCTCCTCATTATGTTCCTGCCTGACAACCAAACATAGACACCTAAACCATGCCAAACACATCGACTCTAAGGCCACTGCACTTGCTATTCTTTCTGCTTAAAATGTTCTTTCCAGTCTCTACATGGCTGGCTCCTTCTTACCTTTCAAGTCTCAATTCAAACAACATCAAACAGCATCTTACTCAATCTGAGGTGTTACCCCCATTGACCAACATTTCCCCACCCCACACACACACACTGAATCACATTACCATACTGTCTGGTTTTATTTCATCACAGTACCACTTATAACTAATAGAAATAATGTTTGTTTGCTCATTTTTTTTCTCTTTCCTACCCTCTGGAATGTAGACTCCTTGAAAATAAGGCCCTTGTCCATCTAGTGTACTGCTCTAGCCCCAATTTCTAGAACAATTTCTAACACATAGCAGGCAATCACTACATATTTGTTGACTGAACAAATCACTATTAGAGTGGAAATAAGGAACAAACTGCCAAGAGAACAAAGAGAAGGGAAGGCTTACTTCTGCCTGAGAGTACCAAGGAAAGCTTCCCTGAAAGGGAGACATTAGGAATTATCTTCTAAAATGAGCAAGTTTACTAGGGAGGTAAGACCTACCTCTTGAGAACCTGTATGCAGGTCAGGAAGCAACAGTTAGAACTGGACATGGAACAACAGACTGATTCCAAATAGGAAAAGGAGTACGTCAAGGCTGTATTTTGTCACCCTGCTTATTTAACTTATATGCAGAGTACATCATGAGAAACCCTGGGCTAGAGGAAGCACAAGCTGGAATCAAGAGTGCTGGGAGAAATATCAATAACCTCAGATATGCAGATGACACCACCCTTATGGCAGAAAGTGAAGAGGAACTAAAGAGCCTCTTGATGAAAGTGAAAGAGGAGAGTGAAAAAGCTGGCTTAAAGCTCAACATTTAGAAAACTAAGATCATGTCAGCTGATCCCATCACTTCATGGGAAATAGATGGCGAAACAGTGGAAACAGTGTCAGACTTTATTTTGGGGGCTCCAAAATCACTGCAGATGGTGATTGCAGCCATGAAATTAAAAAGACATTCACTCCTTGGAAGGAAAGTTATGACCAACCTAGATAGCATATTCAAAAGCAGAGACATTACTTTGTCAACAAAGGTCTGTCTAGTCAAGGCTAGGTTTTTCCAATGGTCATGTACGGATGTTGAGTTGGACTGTCAAGAAAGCGGCGCCGAAGAACTGCTTTTGAACTGTGGTATTGGAGAAGACTCTTAAGAGTCCCTTGGACTGCAAGGAGATCCAACTAGTCCATCCTAAAGGAGATCATTGGAGAGGAGAACATCCTAAAGTGTGTTCATTGGAAGGACTGATGCTGAAGCTGAAACTCCAATACTATGGCTACCTCATGGAAAGAGTTGACTCATTGGAAGAGACCCTGATGCTGGGAGGGACTTGGGGCAGCAAGAGAAGGGGATGACAGAGGATGAGATGCTGGATGGCATCACCGACTCGATGGACATGAGTTTGAGTAAACTTCGGGAGTTGGTGATGGACAGGGAGGCCTGGCATGCTGCAATTCATGGGGTTGCAAAGAGTCAGACACGACTGAGCAACTGAACTGAACTGAACTGAACTGAAGGAATGAGGGGAAAGAAACTGTTAACAGAGGAACAGTGTGAGGAAAGGGCCATCTCCTTGAGATGGTCTCTGGGATCCTTTGGAAAGAGGTAGGAGCTGACACACACAGGGAGCTAACTGTGTATGGTTTTGTCAATGATATAGACCTTGGACTTTAGAGGCAGCAGGGAGCTCTGAAGGGCTTTAAGCATAGCAGTTACATGATTGAATTGCATTTAATAAAGAGCATAAGAAATGGAAAGATAGAAAAAAGAGCCTAGGGAATAAGGGTCCAGAAAAAAGAGACTGAGAATGTCTGGTTAATGAAGTAAAATGGAAACCAGACAACTGTGGCATTATGGAAGTCTATAATAAGGTGTTTCAAAAAAAGAGTCTAATTAGATACATTATAACCCAGGATATTTACTTTCAGGTATTCCAAACAAAAGCATACATATGAGGAGCTACCTATAAGATCAAAAGAATGGGAAAGACTAGAGATCTCTTCAACAAAACATACATATAAGGATCTACCTATGACAACAGAATGGGAAAGAGTAGAGATCTCTTCAAAAAAATTAGAGATACCAAGAGAACATTTCACGCAAAGATGGGCACAATAAAGGATAGAAATGGTATGGAGCTAGCAAAAGCAGAAGATATTAAGAAGAAGTGGCAAGAATATGCAGAAGATCTATACTAAAAAAATATCTGAATGACCCAGACAACCACGATGGTGTGATCGCTCACCTAGAGCCCGACATCCTGGAATGTGAAATCAAGGGGCCTTAGGAAGCATCGCTATGAACAAAGCTAGTGGAGGTGATGGAATCTCAGTTGAGCTATTTCAAATTCTAAAAGATAATGCTGTGAAAGTGCTGCACTCAATATACCAGCAAATTTAGAAAACTAAGCAGTGACCACAAGACTGGAAAAGGTCAGTTTTCATTCCAATCCCAAAGAAAGGCAACGCCAAAGAATGCTCAAACTACCACACAGTTGCATTCATCTCACACACTAGCAAAGCAATGCTCAAAATTCTCCAAGCTAGGTTTCAACAGTATGTGAATTGAGAACTTCCAGATGTTCTAGCTGGATTTAGAAAAGGCAGAGGAACTAGGGATCAACTTGCCAACATTTGCAAAATCACAGAAAAACCAAGAGAATTTCAGAAAAACATCTACTTCTGCTTCATTGACTACAGTAAAGCCTTTGACTGTTTGGATCACAACAAAGTTTGGAAAATTCTTCAAGAGGTGCAAATACCAGACCACCTTACCTGCCTCCTGGGGAAATCTGTATGCAGGTCAAGAAGCAATAGTTAGAACTGGACATGGAACAACGGACTAGTTCCAAATTGAGAAAGGAGTACATTGAGGCTGTATATGGCCACCTTGCTTGTTTAACTTATATGAGAAGTACATCATGCAAAATGCCAGGGTGGACGAAGCACAAGCTGAAATCAAGACTGCAAGGAGAAACATCAATAACCTGTCACCAGTGGTACCATATGCCACCAGTCATATGGCAGAAAGCAATGAGGAACTAAAGAGCCCCTGATGAAAGTGAAAGAGGAGAGTGAAAAAGTTGGCTTAAAACTCAACATTCAAAAAACAAAGGTCATGGCATCCAGTCCCATCACGTAATGGCAAATAGATGGGGAAACAACAGAAACTGTGACAGAATTTTATTTTGGGGGCTCCAAAATCACTGCAGATGGTGCCTGCAGCCATGAAATTAAAAGATGCTTGCTCCTTAGAAGAAAATGTATGACCAACCTAGCTAGCTTATTAAAAAATAGAGACATTACTTTACCAACAAAGGTCCGTCTAGTCAAAGCTATGGTTTTTCCAGTAGTTATGTATGGATGTGAAAATTGGGCCATAAAGAAAGCTGAGTGCTAAAGAACTGATGCTTTTGAACTGTGGTGTTGGAGAAGACTCTTGAGAGTCCGTTGGACTGTAAGGAGATGAAACCAGTCAATTCTAAAGGAAATCAGTACTTAAAATTCACTGGAAGGACTGATGCTGAAGCTGAAGCTCCAATACTTTGGCCACCTGATGGGAAGACTGACTCATTGGAAAAGACACTGATACTGGGCAAGACTGACAGCAGGAGGAGAAAGAGGATGAGACAGAGGATGACATGATTCAGTGGCATCACAGACTCGATGGACATGAGTTTGAGCAAGCTCCTGGAGCTGGTGATGAACAGGGAAGCCTGGCGTGCCGCAGTCCATGGGATTGCCAAAAGTCAGAGAGGACTCTTCGACATGACTGTCTGACCAAACTGACTAGAACTGTTCCCAGAAGGACTGTCTGTAACCACTGAAAAGTGGAAACAACTTCGGTGTCCAACTACAGGATAATGGATAAACTGTAGTCTGTTTATACAATGTAACACTATACCATGATTAAAATACAAATACTAGGCCCTGTATGACAACAAAAAAGATTCTTATAACAAAATGCTGAATAAAAGAACATATTGGAAAAGAAGATATATAGGCATAATCACTTTAATATAAGCATTAAAATATGAAACCACGACATTTTATGTAGGAAGATATATATGTAGCAAAAATACAAAAAGTGGTGGGAGAAGAGGTGGGGGACAAAAATACCAATTTAGTATAGTGGCTACATCTGGGAGCATAAAAGCAGCTCAGTTCAGTTCACTTCAGTTAGTCGTGTCCAGCTCTGCAACCCCATGGACTGCAGCACACCAGGCTTCTCTCTCCATCACCAACTCCCAGAGCTTGCTCAAACTCATGTCCCTCGAGCCGGGTGATGCCATCCAACCATCTCATCTGCTGTCATCCCCTTCTCCTTCTGCCTTCAATCTTTCCCAGCATCAGGGTCTTTTCCAATGAGTCAGTTCTTCCCATCAGGTGGCCAAAGTACTGGAGCTTCTGCTTCAGCATCAGTCCTTCCAATGAATATTCAGAACTGATTTCCTTTAGGATTGACTGGTTTGATCTCCTTGCTATCCATCCAAGGGACTCTCAAGAGTCTTCTCCAGCACCATAGTTCAAAAGCATTAAGTCGTTGGCACTCAGCTTTCTTTATGGTCCAACCTTCACATTCATACATGACTACTAGAAAAACCATATCTTTGAGTATTCAGACCTTTGTTGGCAAAGTCATGTCTCCACTTTTTAATATGCTGTCTAGGCTTGCCACAGATTTTCTTCCAAGGAGCAAGTGTTTTTAATTTCATAGCTGCAGTTACCATCTGCAGTAATTTTGGAGCTCAAGTAAAGAAACTCTGTCACTGTTTCCATTGTTTCCCCATCTATTTGCCATTACGTGATGGGACTGGATGCCACAATTTTTGCTTTTTGAATGTTGAATTTTAAGCCAGCTTTTTCACTCTTCTTTCAGTTTCATCAAGAGGCTCTTTAGTTCCTCTTCTCTTTCTGTCATTAGAGTGGTATCATTTGTATATCTGAAATTGTTGATATTTCTCCCTGCAATCTTGATTCCACCTTGTGATTCATCCAGCCCAGCCTTTCACATGATGTACTCCTCATATAAGTTAAATAAGCAGAGTAACAATCTACAGCCTTGACGCACTCCTTTCTCAATTTGGAACCAGTCTGTTGTTCCATGTCCAGTTCTAACTGTTGCTTCTTGACCTGTATACAGATTTCCCAGGAGGTAGGTGAGGTGTCTGGTATTCTCATCTCTTGAAAAATTTTCCACAGCTTGTTGTGATCCACACAAAGGCTTTAGTATAGTCAATGAAACAGAAGTAAATGTTTTTCTGGAATTCTCTTGGTTTTTCTGTGATCTAGCAGATGTTAGCAATTTGATCTCTGGTTCCTCTGCCTTTTCTAAATCCAGCTAGAACATCTGGAAGTTCTCTATTCACATACTGTTGAAGCCTAGCTTGGAGAATTTTGAGCATTACTTTGCTAGCATGTGAGATGAGTGCAACTGTGTGGTAGTTTGAACATTCTTTGGCATTGCCTTTCTTTGTGACTGGAATGAAAACTGACCTTTCAGATAGGAGCAGCTTAGTTAGGAAAAGCACAAGTTCAGTTGAACTGAAGCTAGATGACTCTAGCTTTTCATTCTAGAGGCTACATGACAAATACACATTTCCATTATATTATTTCAAATATTTTTTATGTCTGAGGGGCTTCAAAATGATTTTAAAACAGCAATAACAAAAAAGGAGTGATTCTACCAGGTCAGGACAGAGAAGCAACACTGGATTTGAAAAGATACAGATATAACAGATACAAAGAATAACCTTGGTAAGAACCACTTCAGTAGAGTAGTGGGGGATAAAAGACCACATGAAGGGAAAGAATGGGAGAGGTGAAAATGGAGACAACCAATATAGGCAGCTATACGGACAAGTTCTCCTACAACATGGAGCAGAGAAACAGAGTACAGAGTTAGAAGGGAAATGAATCAGTAGGAAAAAAATTTTAAGATGGCTTAGGCTTGTTTGCATGGCAACAGGAAGAAGTCAGTAAAACAAAAGAACAGATATGCAGGAACTACAGCACAGTTACAGAACCACAGTCCATAAAAGGCAGAAGAAAGCGAGGCACACAGCATTACAAGAGGGTCAACCTTAGATAGCGTCAGCCATTTAATTCCAAACCAGCATCTACAGCAGCATTTGAGCAAATGTTGCATCTACACATTAATGATAACAATGGCAACTAACAATTTTGAGCACTCATGTGACAGGTGGTGTTCTGAACACTTTATCAGTATTATCTCATTTAACCATCATGAAATCTCTATCAAGTAGGTAAAATTATTGTCCCCATTTTACACATTAGGAAACTAAACCCAAGAGTTTTCAGACAGCTCCATAGCGGCTGCCTAGATTTGCATTTCTCCATACATCCTCCACAAACATAGAACAATAAGAAAAACAAAACACAAAATCCATGCCCTCCATACAACTAGAAGCCACAGAATGCCCAGACTGCAAAATAACAGTAAGTAAAAAGAAAAAAATCCCAATGAGTAATCACTCATGCTCCTGCCACAAGCCTTCACAGTAGCGACAGCAGTCCAACAAAAACTGAAGGACACAGAGAAGGAGCTTGCAGCTAGATTATAAAGTTAAGATTGCTTTATAACCACCACCAGAAAAAGTAAATCCCCCAGTTTTATAAATATTAAAGCATGATCCAGCCACCAACTGCTGGACAGGGACTTAAATGTATACATGATCTGAAGTGGCTGTCTTCAAAGTGGATTTTAGAGGAGAAAAAGGCAAAAAGGAAGGGAGAGGCACCCTTTGGCAACAAGCAGGTGAAGAGGAAGAGAAGCAAAATGGGAAAAGTTAGCATCCTCAAGACAAGAAAGAACAAAGCAAAATTCAGAAGACAGGACTTTCCAGGTGGTCCAGTGGCAAAGAATCTGCCTACCATTGTAGGACACACAGGTTCAATCCTTGGTCCAGGAAGATTCCACATGCCTCAGAGCAGCTAAGCTCATGTGCAACAACTACTGAGCCTGTACTCTGGAGCCCACAAGCCACAACTACTGAAGCCCACACATTCTAGGTCTTGCATGCCACAGCTAGAGAGTAGCCCCTGCTCACCACAACTAGAGAAAGCCCTTGCACAGCAACAATGACCCAGTGCAGTCAAAAGTGAATTTTTAAAAAAATCAGAGGGCATACACTCTCCTGACCACCATAAAAAAAATTATTAAAGAACTGGACTTTGCTACAGTGATAGAAGAGGTTGCCACTGAATTATGAATCTCATAAACTACCCAAAACCCACATAATAAATACACAAAAAGAAATCAATTCTACACAAAGTTACAAAAAATACATCTCAGCAAATGAATTACACCTCCAAAACAAAAAGAAACAAAAGAAAACAACACCCCAAACAGAATTAAATATATATATTCAAACAAAACTTTGAGGATATTAAAAAAAAATCACCTTGAAATAGGAATTCAAAATGTACAAAGAAAAATTAGGCAAAATATAATGAGAAATGAAAAGAAGGATAATTAAATTCTAGAAAGTAAAAGGTATTTATATCCAAAATGAGGAGTAAACCCAACTGTCAAAGAAGAATAGATTCAAATGAAAATGTAGTAAGAGGCATTGAAGAAAGACGGAAATGCAGTCAAGAAAAATAAAAATGATAAAAATTTAAAGGGTCCAGAGAAGAAGCAATAGACGTGGAAGACAAGTAAAGAAAGAATAACTTATATGAAACTGGGATCCCCAGAGAAGAAAAGCAAAATCAAACAATCAAACAGAACTAACATTTGAAACTATAATTGTTCAAAAGTGTCTAAAATTGTCCAAAAGTAAATGAAGATATGAATCTACATATTGAAAAGGCATGCCAGGTGTCTGTATGAGACTTCAAAGAAAAGGAAAAAAAAGTCCTCTTAAACTCTCCAGGCAAAAGGATCAAATAACTTGTAAAGGCAAAGGAATTAGAATGCCATCCACAGTACACATAGCAAGGCAATAATGGAGCAGCCTTTTTAAAAATAAAGGTGTGAACCAAGGATTTTATGCCCAGCCAACTATTCCTGTATCAAAGTAAAGACTACAAAAATATTTCTAAATACACAAGACCTTAGGAATTCAGTACTTAAAAGTCACTCTTGAAAAATCTATTAACACTTCATTCACCCAAGAAATGACTGGGGAAACCAGCAAAAGGACTGATGTTAAGTATTTTCAGGTGTCTAAATTATCAGTGCTGGGAAAGATTGAAGGCAAAGGCAGGAAGAGAAAAGGACGACAGAGGATGAGATGGTTGGATGACATCACCAACTCCATGGACATGAGTTTGAGCAAGCTCTGTGAGTTGGTGAAGGACAGGAAAGCCTGGGATGTTGCAGTCCATGGGGTCATAAAGAGTTGGACACGACTGAGAGACTGAACTGAACTATATCAAACACTAAAAAGGTGAAGATGACAGTGAATGATTAATGTTTAAATATTATACATTATGACACAATGTAAATAATGCAACAAAAATGGGAAAAGGAAAGTAGAATACTCATTGATTCTGTAATAGGCAACAGCTGGGATACCATTAAAAACTGACAAATCAGGTAGCAAAACAGTAAATAACTGAACAGGTTGGTAAAATCATATAAAATAGTGTAAATAAGAAGAAAATGAAAAAGGAGTACAAGAGATGATTTAGTGTGACACCTTTCTAAATATACCTTTTGCACAAGTGTAGAGAACAAACACATGGACACCAGGTGGGGAGCAGGGGTGTGGGATGAACTGAGAGATTAGGACTGAAATACATACACTATTGATACTAAGTATAAAACAGATAACTAATGAGACCTTACTGTATAGCTCAGTAAACTCTGTTAGTGCTCTGTGGTGACCTGAAAGGGAAGGAAATCCCAAAAGAGGGATATATGTATACATAGAGCTGATTAACTTTGCTGTGCAGTGGAAACTAAGACAACATTGTCAAGCAACTATACTCCAATAAAAATGAATCAAAACTCTAAATAAATATACCTTTCTGTATGATTCTGACTTTTAGAACTATATTAACATTCTACAGGCTTAGAAAAAGAATCAAAGTCAACAAGAATTGGGGAAGATCCAAAGTGAAATAAGCACAAACAAAAATAAGCCTAACTGTATGAAAAAATAACATGACCACACCAAAGGAGGAGGGAAGGAAAAACTATTCACATAGTCAGTCTGAAAGTATCTCTCCCATCATACTTTCTAAGCACAAAAAGAAAAATAACTTTACAAAGGACAACACTAGCAGAGCAGCATTTTTGTAACCTAAGTAACTTTGTAAAACAGCATTTTGACTACACACTATAATGCTAGACACCAAAAGAACAAGACATAAATATTATCCTCTCATTAGTATGCTTATTTTCCAAATGGACATAGATTATCAATCCCAGAACTATTTTATGTGTACTGTGAGTGTGTATGTGTTTGTGTGTGTGAATGTGTGTACTGTGTACGCATATATAACTAGGTCTGTCATAAGAAGATCTAGAAGCAATGACACTCCAGTACCAAAAGGCACACCCAACACTCAGATTTTGGTCTCTAAATACCATTCTCCAATTTAAAAAAAAAAAAAAAAAAACTGGCTCCTTGAAGAAATGGTTGACATGGGGAAGGTACCAAAAATCTTGGAATACTTTGTATTGTCAGAAAGTAAGGAAATACACAAAAAATAATAGGGACATGTCAAATGAACATAAGCACCAGCCTGAAGGGAAACACTGGTCAAATATGAGACAGTTAATACATCAAAATAAATTATAGTAAGTGTTTATATCCCTGAATTAATATAAGAATCTACAATCCATAGTGATACTAATTATTTGACAAAGTTATTCATTAAAGTAAAATTCTAACTATAAATATAGAAAGAATGATTGAAGCAGAAAAATCACCATTTGGCAAACACCACGGTAATAATTACTGCAGGGAAAAAGCATTAATAGATGCTATTATCACTATTATGTACATCACTATATAAAAATAGAATGAGAAATATTCACATAGTCTCAAGGTATCTCCCCATATGATATTTATTAAACATAAGAAAAACAGTAATTTTACAAAGGAGAGCCCCAGCAGGCACCACCTTAATCAGTGATCAAAAGTTAACAGCAGCAGTGATGGAAATATTCACATCAAGTCCTTTCCAATATGAAAAAATGGGAAAGACACAACATCAGTTCTGTGGTATTCCTGTCCAAAAAAAAAACACCACATAATCTGAATTCAATCATGAGAAAACAACAAACAAACTCAAATTGGATCATTCCACAAAACAACTTCTCAAAAACTGCAAGATAGTAAAACGCATAGAAAAATTTAACCCATCCACATTAAAGAACACATAACACTACATGCAAAAATTTATCTAGGATGGAATCCCTGAACCAGAGAAAGGACATTAGCAAACAACTGATGAAATGTAAAAGGTCTGTATAGCCAAAACTATGGTTTTTCCAGCAGTCATGTACGAATGTGAGAGTTGGACCATAAATAAAGAAGGCTGAGCACTGGAAAATTGATGTTTTTGAATTATGGTGCTGGTGAAGACTCTCGATACTACCCTGGAATGGAAGGAGATCAAACCAGTCAATCCTAAAGGAAATCAACCCTGAATATGTATTGGAAGGACCAATGCTGAAGCTGAAGCTCTAATGCTCTGGCTCCCTGATGCAAAGAGCCAACTCACTGGAAAAGCTCCTGATGCCGGGAAAGACTGAGGGCAGGAGGAGAAGGGGACAACAGAGGGTGACATGGTTGGATGGCATCACCGACTCAATGGACATGAGTTTGAGGAAGCTCCGAGAGGTGGTGAAGGACAGGGAAGCCTGATGTGCTACGGTCCACGGGGTCCCAAAGGGTCAAACATGACTTAGCAACTGAACAACAACCAAACAGTCTGTAGAGCAGATAATATTGTTGTTATCAGTAGTGAGTTCCTGATTTTGATAACTATACTGTAGGTATATAAAATATTAATATTGTGGGAATCTGATGAGGTGCATGCAGAAATTTTTAAGCGTTTTATACAATAAAAATATTCACATTTAAAAGTTAATAAAAATAAAGTAAAAGTTGCCCAAAGCCACAAGTAAATGCCAAAAATGAGAACAGTCTTGTCCCAGAGTCCATACCACCCTGCTCCACTGCACCTCAGGACAACTAAACACAATTAAGGACTCACTCAAGTACTAGGAGCTGTCCTAAATGTTTTATATCTACTAACTTGAAGGTATGATAAGTTTCATCATTATCATCATCTTCATGAGGCACAGAGAAATTAGGGTATATTTCCAATACCATACATCTAGTAAGTATTTCATGCTAGAACATGAACACTAGTCTGACCCCATGATATGTTAACTAATATCCTATAAGACAGATGCTAGAAAAGAAAATAATAAGAAATCAATATACCCCTAAAAATTAAAGATATGATTATCAAAATTTAAAAAATTCAACACAGCATTAGAATTCAAGAATACCTCTCAGAAATTCAATAAAAGGGAGAAATAAGAAATATGAAGAATCAATCCAGCTAATCCAAGATAGTGCTAATAGAATTACCAGGGGGAAAAAGAGAAATATAGAGAATAATATTATCAAGGAAATAATATCAAAGAAGATTCCCCAGAGCTCAAGAGAAATGAGAGTATGCAAGCTGAAAGGATCCACTGGGGCTGACAGGGACAAATTAATGAAGACCCAGACTGAGACACACCCATCACTGGGAAGCTTCAGATACCAAGGATGAAAAAGAAAGCCTAAAACTTCCGGAAAACAAAGCCCAAAATTAAAGTGGGTCTCCCACAAGAGAATAAGAATCTGAATAAGATTTCAGCAACACTAGGAAGACAAAACCAAAACGAAACACACAGGTATGCATGCATACACAATGCAGTATAGCTTTAACCTTTTTAGGAAAATCACAGTCAACCTGGAACTGAACTTTTGAGACACATAAAGGTATCTAAGAAAACGTTACTTCCCACTCACTACTACTCACTTTAAAGAGAGAGAAACGTGCTATAATATACATTTCTATCTATCCTTTCTTCCTTCAAGTGATGTGAAGATGTACTCCAACAAAACAGGATTAAAAAAAGAACACATGCATATTTAGAAAATGGCAACCTAAGCCACAGAGCAATGAAGAGAAACGCAAAACTAACAGCTATGCAGCAAACTCAGAGGGCAACCAGTTGAGAACGGAGCAAGAAGACAGAAGGATCTGGGGGCAAAAGGGGATTCCACACAATATATAGAGTGATCAAGAGTCTGGAGGGGAAAATGAGGATATGATAAAGATATATTATGTAAGAAAAAGAAGGGGGAAAATGAAAGCAATGAAAAACTACTGGAAACAAAAAAAAGATACACAATGAAGTCATGATCCAAATGTAAAGTATCTGGTTCAAATTAGAACAAGAAGTCAGTGGGTTTCATGAAGATAAGTGAAATGGATTATAAACAATAAAATAAAGATTAAGGAGCTAGTAGATTTTTTTTTACGGAGAAGGCAATGGCACCCCACTCCAGTACTCATGCCTGGAAAAACCCATGGACAGAGGACCCTGGTAGGCTGCAGTCCATGAGGTTGCTAAGAGTCGGACATGACTGAGCGACTTCACTTTCACTTTTCACTAGCATTGGAGAAAGGAAATGGATTGGAGAAAGAAATGGCAACCCACTCCAGTGTTCTTGCCTGGAGAATCCCAGGGACGGGGGAGCCTTGTAGGAGGCCGTCTGTGGGGTCACACAGAGTCGAACACAACCAAAGCGACTTAGCAGCAGCAGCAGATTTTTTTAAGGCATAAGAATCTTCTATTTTTAATAAAGTGTGAGAAACTCAAGGAAAAACAAAAAGCTATTTCAAAGTTATAATACACATCTGAAGGAAACTAAAAGGGAATGATTTTCAGGAACTGGTGACTTTCAAGATAGAGACATCCATTTGAATATCTCTTTAAATGCACTGGTCATAGAAAACACCCTCTTCCAACAACACAAGAGAAGACTCTACACGTGGACATCACCAGATGGTCAACACCAAAATCAGATTGATTATATTCTTTGCAGCCAAAGATGGAGAAGCTCTATACAGTCAGCAAGAACAAGACCAGGAGCTGACTGTGGCTCAGATCAAGAACTCCTTATTACTAAATTCAGACTCAAATTGAGGAAACTAGGGAAAACTGCTAGACCATTCAGGTATGACCTAAATCAAATCCCTTATGATTAAACAGTGGAAGTGAGAAATAGATTTAAGGGCCTAGATCTGATAGATAGAGTGCCTGATGAACTATGGATGGAGGTTCATGACATTGTACGGGAGACAGGGATCAAGAGCATCCCCATGGAAAAGAAATGCAAAAAAGCAAAATGGCTCTCTGGGGAGGCTTTACAAATAGCTGTGAAAAAAAGAGAGGCAAAAAGCAAAAGAGAAAAGCAAAGATATAAGCATCTGAATGCAGAGTTCCAAAGAATAGCAAGAAGAGATAAGAAAGCCTTCTTCAGCGATCAATGCAAATAAATAGAGGAAAACAACAGAATGGGAAAGACTAGAGATCTCTTCAAGAAAATCAGAGATATCAAGGGAACATTTCATGCAAAGATGGGCTCGATAAAGGACAGAATGATCTGGATCTAACAGAAGCAGAAGATATTAAGAAGAGGTGGCAAGAATACACGGAAGAACTGTACAAAAAGATCTTCACAACCCAGATAATCATGATGATGTGATCACTAATCTAGAGCCAGACATCTTGGAATCTGAAGTCAAGTGGGCCTTAGAAAGCATCACTACGAGCAAAGCTAGTGGAGGTGATGGAATTCCAGTTGAGCTATTTCATTTCGAAAGATAATGCTGTGAAAGTGCTGCACTCAATATGCCAGCAAATTTGGAGAACTCAGCAGTGGCCACAGGACTGGAAAAGGTCAGTTTTCATTCCAATCCCAAAGAAAGGCAATGCCAAAGAATGCTCAAACTACCGCACAATTGCACTCATCTCACACACTAGTAAAGTAATGCTCAAAATTCTCCAAGCCAGGCTTCAGCAATACGTGAACCGTGAACTCCCTGATGTTCGAGCTGGTTTTAGAAAAGGCAGAGGAACCAGAGATCCAATTGCCAACATCTGTTGGATCATGGAAAAAGCAAAAGAGTTCCAGAAAAACATCTGCTTTATTGACTATGCCAAAGCCTTTGACTGTGTGGATCACAATAAACTGTGGAAAATTCTGAGAGAGATGGGAATACCAGACCACCTAATCTGCCTCTTGAGAAATCTGTATGCAGGTCAGGAAGAAACAGTTAGAAGTGGACATGGAACGACAGACTGGTTCCAAATAGGAAAAGGAGCACGTCAAGGCTGTATATTGTCACCCTGCTTATTTAAGTTATATGCAGAGTACATCATGAGAAATGCTGGGCTGGAAGAAACACAAGCTGGAATCAAGATTGCCAGGAGAAATATCAATAACTTCATATATGCAGATGATACCACCCTTATGGCAGAAAGTGAAGAAGAACTAAAGAGCCTCTTGATGAAAGTGAAAGAGGAAAGCGAAAAAGTTGGCTTAAAGCTCAACATTCAGAAAACAAAGATCATGGCATCCGGTCCCATCGCTTCATGGGAAATCGATGGAGAAACAGTGGAAACAGTGTCAGACTTTATTTTGGGGGGCTCCAAAATCACTGCAGATGGTGACTGCAGCCATGAAATTAAAAGATGCTTACTCTTTGGAAGAAAAGTTATGACCAACCTAGATAGTATATTCAAAAGCAGAGACATTAGTTTGCCAACTAAGGTCCGTCTAGTCAAGGCTATGGTTTTTTCTGTGGTCATGTATGGATGTGAGAGTTGGACTGTGAAGAAGGCTGAGCACCAAAGAATTGATGCTTTTGAACTGTGCTGTTGGAGAAGACTCCTGAGAGTCCCTTGGACTGCAAGGAGATCCAACCAGTCCATTCTAAAGGAGATCAGCCCTGCGATTTCTTTGGAAGGAATGATGCTAAAGCTGAAACTCCAGTACTTTGGCCCCCTCATGCGAAGAGTTGACTCACTGGAAAAGACTCTGATGCTGGGAAGGATTGGGGGCAGGAGGAGAAGGGGGCGACAGAGGATGAGATGGCTGGATGGCATAACTGACTCGATGGACGTGAGTCTGAGTGAACTCCGGGAGATGATGATGGACAGGGAGGCCTAGCGTGCTGCGATTCATGGGGTTTTGAAGAGTCGGACACGACTGAATTGAAGTGGTATGGAACCATGACATTGGAAACAGAAAGAAAGAAATAGCTTTGCAATGAACAACATTTCCCTAATAATAATACAAAAGCTAAATATCAATTTTTAACAATTCGAGTCAACTTGCAAGTATCAATCATAGGAAAGTTAATCTGATTATAGAATAAACAAAAATGTTATAAAACTTGATGTTGTCAAAATAAAACTAGAGCCAACCCAAGATGGGAGGCAGAAAGAAGAATAGAGAAAAGGTCGGGCGTACCTGTGGAAGTGAGAACAGGTGATTACTGCTTTTCATTATAAATCTTTTATTCTATAGGCATTATTTTGAGAAAAATATCTTCGAATGTTTTAAGGGGTAAGCTGTTACCAGTGCAAATGCTACAAAGAGGCTCTCTAATGTCACAGATAGCCTTGAAAAGGACCATTTCACTAGAATACAGGAATGGAAACCAGAGTATGGTGGGTCAGGAAATGAAAAAGTATATCCAGCAGAACTCTAAGGACAGAAGAAAAGAAAGATTGCTAACAGAGGAATTAAAAGGAAAGGGAAGGTTGTTGTTGCTATTTTTATTGACATGAGGGAAAAAACCTGAGCATGTTTTTAATTTGATTGAGGTGAAGAGGGGATGATAGGTGATGAAATCCAGAGTACAGGGTGAGGAATCAGCCTTGTAGAGAAGAAAGGATATCTATTGTGAAATGCAAAGAAACCAGGTAGGGAGGGGGCTTCCCTGGTGGCTCAGCAGTCAAGAATCTGCCTGCCCTTTGTCACAAAGAGTCAGACATGACTGAGTGACTAAGCATGCAAGAGGTAGGCAGGATGAGACAGAGAAGCAGAAAGGTGGTGAGATCCAGCTAACAGTCACAGAGAGCTTCTGTCCACCAATAAAGTTTATTTTGACCACTCTCAGTACACTGCAAGTTCAACTGGAAAACAATCAAATGGGAAACTTGGGGGGGCGGCCGGGGACAAAAAAATTAGCTGACATTAGAGATTATGCCATCCAAAGCTGGCATCATCCAAAGCTGGGTGATCAACGTAAAAATGTATGTGCCAAAATCGGTACTTTAAATTTGGGGATAACATCAGCTGTATCCTCTGAATTATGAATTAAGGTCACTATCTTCTGTATTTCAATTCTAGAACTACTTTTTCCCCCTGTGTTCTGTGTTTTTCAAATTAATATACTTACTATGGTAGGTTGTTGTTTGGCTACTAAATATTACAAATAGAAATCTATGTTGTTGACAGATTTTTAAAATGTACCTTGAATAACCAGTTCTTTTTCAAACGAGTTACATGAATTAACAGGGAAAAATGGTTGATGTTATTTCAAAATGTAGAGGCCTTAGCAAAATTTATCCAATTTCACCTCTAATGTCACAGATAGCCTTGAAAAAAAAAAAAAATTCTATTAATGACCTTCTATCCTAAAGTGATTCTTCCTCTGGGCAATTATGTTGCTGAAACGGTATTATGTTACTCCATGTCTGGCTTACCCTAAGTAACCTGAAGCCTACAGACAGATTTTAATAAAATGAATACATATTTTTCCTCCAAAGGTTTGACTTTAAATTATAACTAAAGTCATCATTTTGAGACCACAAAAATATGTACCATCATTAAAAACGAAACAATAGCAAAGCTGACTGGGTTAAAAAGTCCTGGGAATAGAACTAAATCTGTGATGACCACTGGATACGCAAGGGTCATCACTAAGGCAGCCCCAGCTTAGGAACATGAGGATGGCAGGGGGAAATCTCAGTGAGCTTAAAGGGAAGTATTTGTCGAGCACTTTCCATTGTGTGTCCTGGATTACTGGAGCATGATATGGTCAGTCTCTACCGTAACACCACACAAACCAGACTGAAGGCTGTTTACAATACCCTGGGCAACTTGAAACTTTGAGATTTCAACAATCCCATCAACTGACTGAACTGGTCTGAGTAATGTAATCAACTGTGATTTATTACCTCACATGAGTGTGTTTCTAGCTTGTAAACAGGCTACCACTGATCCCTTTTATCTCACACATAATTAAAATAATAAATCTGTGGTCTTGGTATCAGTCAGTATTAAAAAAATACAAAGCATGTTTTAGAGTTGAAATAAAACTTTTATTTCCATCATCTCATCAGCCACCTTGCTGTATCAGTCTACAATCATTGCCATTCTGCCTATTTCTGGTCCTCAGTAAGCCTTACTCATTAGTCTTACCCTTGTCTCTAGCTGCTGCTGCTGCTGCTGCTGCTAAGTTGCTTCAGTCATGTCCAACTCTGTGCAACCCCACAGATGGCAGCCCATTGGACTCCGCCATCCCTGGGATTCTCCAGGCAAGAACACTGGAGTGGGTTGCCATTTCCTTCTCCAATGCATGAAAGCGAAAAGTGAAAGTGAATAAGCCTTCCTAAATCACAGCCAATTATTCATGTACCCTTGGTATAGTCTTCAATGTATCTTTCAGGATAACATTTCTATGCTTTTTTCTATGTTGGTGCACCCACATATGTTGTGTTCACACTCTGATTATTTATTATTCTGATCTACTCTTTGATCCACACTCTCGCATGCTAACATTTCTCTCAGGTTGAAATCCAGATTTCACTTCTGGATTAGCTTTCTTCTATGCTATCCTAATGAAACTGCTCTGTACTTTTATACATGAACTGCTTGCATTGTTTCTTAGAGAAAGAAAACTTCTTCCCCTAAGAATTACCAGTAACACTGGTTTCATTCAAATCTTTGCTTCTGAGCTCTTAAGAACTGGCTTTTATTACACTCAAACTTTTAGTTTTCCATTAGGTTCCACTCTCTAGATACCAGTTTGCTTCTTCTCTACTCTACTTTTCCTCAGTTCTTGGCTGCTTAAATTGTTTCTAGAACAGGCTGTCCTTCTCCAACTTTTCCACTTAAAAATTCTGATTATCTAAAATTTAATTCAATTTTCTTATATTTTCTAATTCATATACGCACTGTATCACTGAGGAAGATGAAATTAAGTATATTTTACTCATCAGCTAAAAAGTTCGGCACACACATACACAGAAGTGTAGAAGAAAAGAAAAAACCTAAATAAATTCTGGTTCTCTTTCTTATCTAGTTTAAGCCTTATAATCCAATGACTGCTCAAATTGAACTCTCTCTATGAATAACCAAAAGCACCCATCACTGTCACAAAGAGACATTAGGAAGGAAAAAGGCAGGAGGTGTATGTACAATCCATGCACATATATTTAAATTACATATTGCCCAAGAGTTTTCCCTCATAAAAGTAAGCAACTTTTCTGTAAATGGTACTTACATGTGTATATGACACACAATTAACTTGCTCCCAAGTTAATGGTTTAAACAACTAAAAATCAAAACTTAGAAACCAGGCATGATTTTCATGAGTTGTAGGCCATAAAACCAAACATTCCACAGAAACAAATGAAGACAAAAGCTATTGATAGCACTGTGTGTTGAATTTGACATGGATCATCCTAACAGACCACAACCAAAAAGTAAAACAGGCAAAAGAAGAACCCGTGTCAAACCATTGCATGGGAAGTGATACACAGAGGGAATGAGAGTAGGGGATGGGGAAAAAGAAAGAAACGTACAATAAATCCAGAAGAGGCTTTTATGAACCAATAATGATCAAAGAGTCAAACATGACAGAGCGACTAACACACTGGTCAATGACCAATAGCGACACTTGCCAAGATCTGGATGATATAATTAACTCTCTGCGTTGGAGGGCAGAATAAAGCCAAACAACAGGAATTCCATACAAATAACATGTCTTCCCCTAAATATCAAAGAAAACAATTCACCATTAAAATGTCTCTGATGTACAACCACAAAGTGACACAATTAGCCACCTTGAAGATCAACCCTAAACAAAACAGCAAAGACTTACACCCAGAGTAAATAAAAACTTGAAGTTACAGAGGCACAACAGGAGAAACATCTTCCTAACAGTCATCCTTCTACCATATTGTCCTATTATTTCAGATATTCATGCAGAGAATAGTCAAATCAATGATGACCCAGAAAACATATTTTCATTCAGTGGTATTTGGCCTCAATGGCTTCTTGGATCTCTTTTCTCAAAAAAAAAGAGGATATAATTGTATATACAGAAAACAATCAAGAAACATACCTGTGTTTTCCTTAGCAATGACAGAGGTCAAAAGGAAAAGCTTAAGATTCATGAACAAAGAATATTCTGAACTGATACAAACTGCGTTAGCTGGAAGAGAATATTATAAAACTAATTCTTTCAGACAACTTTGACACTGAATTGAGTATAGTACACGATATTTCAAACACCTGATCTCCTTAGGACCACAGGTTCAAACATGCACAGGTGATTTTATTTGCCTAAAACAACAGATGGCCTCCCAGGTGGCACCAGAGGTAAAGAACCTGTCTGCCAATGCAGGAAATGTGAAAGATGTGGGTTCCATCCCTGGGTTAGGAAGATCCCCTGGAGAAAGGAACGGCTACTCACTCTGGTATTCTTGCCTGGAAAATCCCCTGGACAGAGGGGCCCGGAGGGCTACAGTCCATAGGGTCACGAAGAGTCAGACGTGACTGAAGCAGCTGAGCACACACGCACACAAAATCCCAGGTAAACTGATGCCACACAGCTAAGTGTAGGAAGTTGAAAGAAATCTCATTCCATGAAAAGTGATGTTTTCTTTTAAAGCAGCAACACTGTGTTTTTAGCCAAACAAATACTTAGCCATCTTATTATTCCAGGCACAAATGGTCATTTCAGAGACACCTGTGAATTGAGCAGAGTCCTGAAATGCTCTCCCACCAGATGCTTGATTTTTCTTTTCCTCCCTTACCTGATAATGAGCCTGGGCTTGCTGCGCTGAGTTCAAGGTGACATTGCAGAGCTTGCAGTACAGGGGCTTACATAGCTCCTCCAGGGCAGTGTCTTGTTCCCCTCCCTTAGGTGGCTCTTCTTCCCCAGCCAAAGGCAAGGATGCCTCCTGCCCAAAAGGCTTCTGCGGTGGAAGCTGCAAGGCTCCTGTAGACCTGGCGGCTACTGACATAGGAGGAGAGGATGAGGGCCGCTTAGGCGGAGGAAGCCCGGCGTGTTGCAAGAGGATCATTGGGTAGAAAAGCCTTGGGCATCATCCAAAGGATGAGGAGAAGTCGGGTCTTCAAATCTGAATCAACAGCAAATATTGGGGAAAAAAAAAAAAAACTTAAAAATGTGTCATCAGCAATACGACATGTAAATGACCACGTCATAGGTTCCTTCCTCTACTCCAAACCATCTTTGAGACTCCCTTTCTTTTCCCTCATCCGGCACACTTCCCCCATCTCTTAATCCACACTGACACAACGCTCTTCCACTGAGAAGAGCTTTATGGATTTGGCTTGATTTTGCCTGGCACAGCTCCAACTGCAGTCCCTCTGGCCCATGAACATTAATAGCATTGCATCCATGGCTAATTAAATCTAAAAGTCATATGACTGACATGAACATCAAAGGTCACCCAGTCCAGACCCCTTCCCTCAGGCACACTTAAAACACTCTTGATGATAATCATACATAGATGAAAAAAAAAAAACCACCAGCAGAGAACCTTAGCAAATATCACCTTTTCATGCAAACTAGTCTTTCTATCCAAATAATATCAAAAACAGTGAAATCAAGAGTGTCACTGCTCAAACTACTGCAAACATGTCTAGAACTAGCTTAACTATCCAAGAACTCTATATATATCTAATAGCTAATATTAGACATATACTCTGATATCTTGGGAAAACTGTTGAGTCACTAAATGTGACAAAAATAAATAAACATGTACCTTCGAATCAACTAGTGAAAAGTGAAAGTGAAGTTGCTCAGTCGTGTCCGACTCTTTGCAACCCCGTAGACTGTAACCTACCAGGCTCCTCCGTCCATGGGATTCTCCAAGCAAGAATACTGGAGTGGGTTGCCATTTCCTTCTCCAGGGGATCTTCCTGACCCAGGGATTGAATCCGGGTCTCCCGCCTTGCAGGCAGATGCTTTAACCTCTGAGCCACCAGGGAAGCCAACTGCTGCTGCTGCTGCTGCTAAGTAGCTTAAGGCGTGTTCGACTCTGTGTGACCCCATAGACGGCAGCCCACCAGGCTCCCCCGTCCTTGGGATTCTCCAGGCGAGAACACTGGAGTGGGCTGCCATTTCCTTCTCCAATGCGTGAAAGTGAAAAGTGAAAGTGAAGTCACTCAGTCATGTCCGACCCTCAGCAACCCCCATGGACTGCAGCCTTCCAGGCTCCTCTGTCCATGGGATTTTCCCAGGCAAGAGTACTGGAGTGGGGTGCCGTTGCCTTCTTCAGGGAAGCCAACTAGTAATACTGAAATAATTGATCCAATGAATCTTCAAAGTGGAGTTGCAAACAAACAAGCTGAAGGCCACATGCAGCCACAGATGTGCTCTGTTTGGAATATACAGTGTTTCATTTTGCTTTCATTTTTAAATTGAATTGGTTGTCAACATTTCAAAATCAAAAGATTTGTGGCTCCTCTTGATAAAAGGGGGATCTAACAACACTCAGACCATAGTCCTACCTGGGCAACAATAGCTAGTTAGTATTGAGAGGCACTGTCCTGGGTGCCCAAGCTTGTCTTCTCTAGGCCACCTCAAGTGCCCACTCAGCCTGCTGCTTCTATTCATATTACGTGCCTGTGCCCCACAGGCTCAAGTTGAAGACCCCACCTCATATAGCCTTAGATTGTATTCATTAGTCTCCTATAAAATCAGAGTATTTTCTTCCTCTCTCTAGAGGTAAATTTTGAGATAAGGATTTTAATTTGGGTTAATTGGAATCGTGGAAACTCAAAGCACATAGTGTGGTTCATTTTGAGATACTCAAGATTAGAAGTTGCCATCTGGGTCAGAGGCAGGAGAAACGGGTAAAACTGAAGCGGGACTGGAACATATTGGGTCTTTTCTGAGGGAAACAATAGAGACTATAAGGGAAAGCAAACAGTTGAAAAGACTGGGGAACTAGAATTATACTGGGGCCCTGGCAGTATGATCCAGTACCCCACTGGACACTTACTTCATGCACTATTTGATGCAGCTAATTCTCCAGGCCAGAATACTGGAGTGGGTAGCCTTTCCCTTCTCCAGGGAATCTTCCCAACCCAGGAATCAAACCCAGGTCTCCTGCACTGCAGGCGGATTCTTTACCAGCTGAGCCACGGAAGCAAAGCCCAAGAATACTGGAGTGCATACCTATCCCTTCTCCAGCAGATCTTCCTGATGCAGGAATCGAAATGGGGTCTCCTGAATTGCAGGTGATTTCTTTACCAACTGAGCTATGAGGGAAGCCCCTAACCCTGAGTATCTCAAAATGAACCACACTATGTGCTTTGAGTTCCCACGATTCTAATCAACCCAAATTAAAATCCTTATCTCAAAATCCTCTATTCCTTCCACTTTCAATACTATTAAAACCTCTTTTTGGTCAATAAAATATAGCTATTTTAAGTGTCAAAATTTTCCATCTGCAATAGAAAAGTATAGCTTTAAAATAATAGATTTACTAAAATGAACCAAGAACAATTTTGAAAAGTTAAGTCTCTTTTACCGCTTTAAGTAAGTATCTACACCTGTAAATTGCAACCAAATAACAGTTTTTGTACTAAATTCAGACTCTTAGAGCAGGAGAGGTTATCAGTGCAATGGGAAAACAATGTACTAAATGGCAAAGTACATACATCATTAGTCATAGTGTTCAACAATACTTCTCACTAAGCATAATATTTAGAAAAACAATAATGTTATTTTATTCTCAAGCAGAAGTATGTTGTCCATACCTCTGAGAATATTATTTAAAAAGCAGTACAGATTTAGAACACTTAAAAGTCAGGTTCTCTATAATCACATTATTCCTCTCAATTAAACCAAGTGAAGACATTCAGAAAGCAAAGGCAAATACGGATATTTTAAAAAAAAAAACTATGGGGACAAAGACCACTTTTTAAAAAAGTTTAACTACCTAATCATGACAATTAGTAATATTAAAAGACTATATATACCACCTGTACAGGAACAAAAGGATACCAAAGTGCCAATGACAAGCTGCCAGCTCAGAAAGAAATGGTGAAGGAGGATGTTATAACATCTGGATAAAGGAAATAAGCAATATAAAGAGAAAATCAAATGTTATCAACGGCCTAGACATGTCTGGACTTGTTTTATTAAAGTTCACTCCCACTTGAGGAAATACCAGCATGTGTCTCCCCCAGCTACAGGCTTCCATCAAAATAAAGGCCTGATAAAATCTCCTGAATTGAAGAAAAAATTCTCATACAGTACAGACTTACCCATTATCACATTTTGCCTTTTAATGTTCAAAGAATAGCTAGATAGTCCAAAATTCTTTCTTGTAATATTTAACAATCAAAATGTCAACTCCTCCAAAAGTATCTATGCAAGACAATTACATCAGGTATTTCTATACTTGCAAAAAAAAAAAAAACTAGCATAAAATAAAAATCTAAAAATGAAGGCTTCAGTGAAAGCAGATATGGTGGAATATAAAGAGATTCAAAGCATATAGGACTCAAGTCTGTTCAACTATTGCATTAGATTAAAAGAAACTAACTTGATGCCAGATGTAAATAAAATATCCCTCAGATCATAAAAGCCATTCAATTTGATGCTTGAAGTAGCATAAATGAAGGATTTATGGTGGTTAATGTCCTGGTATGGAAGGGGTTGAGGGGACAATAAAGAAAATCAAAGCTTCTCAGTCTACCTTGTTTAAAGAAAAGGAATGATCATGTAGCATAGTTTTCATGATCGAACTGGGGCCTACTCTTCACACACTGCATTAAAGACAACCACTTTCTCATTTGGAGAAATCTTCGGAGGAAAGAAAACACAATAAGGGAACAGGTTTTACTAGCACCTCAGGAAACTAGGGAAGTCTGTAACTGGGGATACCGAAAATGAGGGAAAGACGGTGAGCATTAATTCAAAGGTCATCAGAACACAGCGAGAAGGAATGAGAGAGGAAAATAGAACAATAATCAGTTGTAAGGTATATCACAGAAGGAAGACCCAAAAGAACGCAAGAAGCTGGGAAGAAGAGGCCTTGGTGAACTGGTGAATGTTCTCCAGTCTCAGTTATGATGGGTCCGAATCCTAGGAAACCTTTCACGTATTTGAATCAGAGCTACATACACTTCAGCATCGCCCGCATATATCTTACATTTCTAAAACGTGCATGCATACACAAGAGAGCGCACTCACATATACATACATACACACACACATACACGCACACACACACATACACAAACACGCACGCACGCACCTCAATCCCGTGAGGATGCCATCACGAAAGATGGAATCCCGGGTCTCCCACGGGGCGGGGGCAAGCGCTAGGGCCAAGGCAGCCGCATGCCTAGAGGATCCAAACAGTACACGTGAAATGCTTTAAAAACAAACAGATAAATAAAAGCACCGCAAGCCGGTCACGTGGAGGGCAGGTGGAAAGACCGCACCGGAAAGGAACTGCTAGCCTGGTCGCTCCGGTGCTCGTCCTAAATGCCCCGAGGCTCGCGATCGCCCGCACTTACCGGAACCCCCGGGACGCGCCGGGAGTCTGGGCGCCGCGCCTGCCCCGGACGCCCGCCGCCGTCCGTCCTCTACGCCCGGCTCGGCCCGATTCTACTCCGCCTCCCTCCGCGCAACTTTCTAGGCTGGCCCGGCAGAGCCCCCTCCACAGCTGAAGGCTGACTGTCAAAAGTCAGTCCAAACGGACCCACAGGGAAACAGCTGCAGGAAGTGACTGCGGAATCGGGAGGCGGCGGAGGAGGAGACTGAAGGCGCCGGCCCGGCGTCGCCAGTGCGCATGTGCCTGGTGGAGCAGGGCCCGCGGCAGCCGCGGAGGCTCCGGCACGCCGGGAGGGTGGGGTGCGCGCCCGGCAGGTGCGGGGACTGTGAGCGCAGCGGCTCTGAGCAGGCGTGGGGAACGAAGGCACGAGTCACAGGGAGGACGCACCACCGCCAGTCTTAAAAGTTTGTTCATCCTATAACCTGGAAAGTTGATCCAGAGCAGAAACCTGGGCAGACTTTTCGCAACTTTCATCTCCTGTCATTGAGATCCAAACACTTTTTCATTCCAGCCGTTGCCCTCGTCCGCTGATTGCCTGCTAAGAGTGGCAGAGGGGAGCTGCCAGAATATCCAGGATCGTCAGAACCTTTAAACTGCTCCTTTCTCCAGGGATGAAGAATAGCGCGCGAATGCCAGCTCAGGTCTCCAATCACACAAGAAAACATACAAGCAGACTTGCCCTCTACGCAACAGCAGAATTGGCGAGATAGAGACCTTCTCTGGCACACCACCTCTCTCACCCCACCCTCAACCCCACCTGCATGACAGGAAAGACTAGGAAGAGGTTGGCTAAGGCTATAATGTCACATCCTCTCACAGTCAACCTCAGCACATTCAGGGTTGACATTGAGAGATGAGATGAGCCAAGTATTAATATTAAAATTCTGTTAACTTGTAAATTTTTCCATAGGACTATTTGGGGGTAAAATATTCGTAACATAAATTTTGACCATTTTTAAGTGTTTAGTAGTTCAGTGCCATTAAGTACATTCACAACATTGTGTGCTTATTTTTGAAGCATTACAATAAGTCCTCTATATATAAGCCTTCCAGTTGAGAGCTTTCAAAGATGCCAGCAGGGGTTCCATGAAACTCAGGTTTGTGTTCCATCTCCTATTGCTGAGGATCTTTCAGCTCTTCCGTCTCCCCACCTCCTCTCCCTCCTCTAGTCAGTAACTCTTCTTTGTTCACTAGATGCCAGGCCCTGTATGGCTGCTATTATAGTGTACTGCCTTACTTTTCAAAGTACTGTACTGTAAGATTTAAAATGTTTTCTTTATTCTTTGTGTTTATTTTTATGTATTATTAAAAAAGTATTATAAACTTATTATAGTACACTACTATATAGCTGACCGTGTTCTTTGGGTACCTAGGATAACTTTGTTGGACTTACAAACTTGCTGTCAGAATGGAACTTGTTCATATGTAGAGGACTTACTGTAATTAAAATATCAAGGAGACCTATTTATAGCAAGATGTACCCTCAGTTCAGTTCACTCGCTCAGTCGTGTCCGACTCTTTGCAACCCCATGAACTGCAGTACGCCAGACCTCCCTGTATATCACCAACTCCCGGAGTTCACTCAAACTCACGTCCATCAAGTCAATGATGCCATCCAGCCATCTCATCCTCTGTCGTCCCCTTCTCCTCCTGTCCCCAATCCCTCCCAGCATCAGAGTCTTTTCCAATGAGTCAACTCTTCGCGTGAGGTGGCCAAAGTATTGGAGTTTCAGCTTTAGCATCATTCCTTCCAAAGACCACCCAGGGCTGATCTCCTTTAGGATGGACTGGTTGGATCTCCTTGCAGTCAAAAGGACTCTCAAGAGTCTTCTCCAACACCACAGTTCAAAAGCATCAGTTCTTCGGCGCTCAGCTTTCTTCACAGTCCAACTCTCACATCCATACATGATTACTGGAAAAACCATAGCCTTGACTAGACGGACCTCTGTTGGCAAAGTAATGTCTCTGCTTTTGAATATGCTGTCTTGGTTGGTCATAACTTTCTTTCCAAGGAGTAAGCGTCTTTTAATTTCATGGCTGCAATCACCATCTGCAGTAATTTTGGAGTCCAAGAAAATAAAGTCTTTCACTGTTTCCATTATTTCCCCATCTATTTTCCATGAAGTGATGGGACTGGATGCCATGATCTTTGTTTTCTGAATGTTGAGCTTTAAGCCAACTTTTTCACTCTCCTCTTTCACTTTCATCAAGAGGCTTTTTAGTTCCTCTTTACTTTCTGCCATAAGGGTGGTGTCATCTGCATATCTGAGGTTATTGATATTTCTCCCAGCAGTCTTGATTCCAGCTTGTGCTTGTTCCAGCCCAGCATTTCTCATGATGTACTCTGCATATAACTTAAATAAGCAGGGTGGCAAAATACAGCCTTGACGTACTCCTTTTCCTATTTGGAACCAGTCTGTTGTTCCATGTCCAGTTCTAACTGTTGCTTGATGTACCCCAGTAGTAGGCAGATACTTCAGGAAATTAAGGCAGTTTCTTTGGCTGAAACACACCATCCAGTACTACCAAGGACAAACCAAATTGACTATTTTCTAGAAATGACTTAATAAATACAATGGTTGCTTAGCAATCACCCAAAGCTAGTGTATGCGGACCCTTTAAGGAGAATAACTCATCATGCCTAGGTAGACAACTAACAATTTTTCTGAATTAATTTTCTGTTTATGCATACATACTTTGAGCTTCTCCAGTGGCTCAGCAGTGAAGAATCTGTCTGCAGTGCAGGAGACATGGGTTTATCCCTGAGTGGGGAAGTTCCCCTGGGCATGGCAACCCACTCCAGTATGCTCGCCTGGCAAATCCCATGATAAAGATTGCATTAAATCTGTAGATTGCATGGGGTAGTGTTGTCATTTTAACAATATTAATTGTTCCAATCCATGGACACAGTATATCTTTCCATCTGTTTATGTTGTCTTCAATTTCTTCCATCGGCATCATAGTTTTCTGAGTACAAACAAGTCTTTTACTTCATTAGGTAGGTTTATGCCTAAGCATTTTATAGTATTTTTTTCAGTAAAAACATTCACAAGTGATCATTTTTACCATCCTGTTAAACATACTAAGCAAAAAGGCAATTTTTTTCAGATAAAATGCTTTCAATAAATGCTGCAATATTAACTAATAAATTCAGAAAATAAGCACCTTCCAACTTTACATGTGATAGATTTCACCACATTTATTAATCTTTTCAGTTGCTGTTCTGCTCACTAAAAACTCATCACCTTGTTGAAAATATTTTTGTTTGTACTTTGCAGATAAACATGAATTCACAAACATTGTAAACAAAAAACAATGAGAGGTTAGATCAATGTTTGTCTTCAACATGTTTGAGTACATGTTTTGAGCATATAAAAGGTGTCCTTCAACAGTTTATTTTTAAAAGTTCAATTGTTTCAGGTTAGATACCAATTTTGAAGCAAAACATATTTTAGCAGAATCTATTCACCAGATCATCATCAAATTTCCTCCTATTCCATAGCATCATTGTCCACAAGAATTGTGAAATTTATTCCAAGTCAGCTTTAAGTATTTCATCTTTGTTTACAATTTTTAGTGATTTTTCTTTACAATTTGTGTGGGGTACTTTTCTAAAAACCACTAAAAGATGGATTATTTTGTGTAGTTATTCTAATTTTATCCCCCTAAGTCACACTAAGGTTCAAGCTGTTTTGCACCTTCCTAAAAATAAGACTTATGCTTGAAGAAGAAGCAGTACAAGGTCCTATACTGCTCACCAAATAAGCATGTGCTACTCTACATTTCCTTAGACACTTGCAGTTAAATGAGCCCTTGTGACTGACTTTGGGCTGGAAAAGAAAATAATGTGTGTCATTTCTAACTCTAAGTTTTTAAGAGCCAGTATGTGATCCTCCAATATGGAAGCCAGGTTTTAAGAGAACAATCACAATACAGAAGCAAACTAGATTCTTGAGTCCCTGTTTGGGACAGAGCTACCCTGGAAAGTCAGTGGACCCACAATTGACTGATCAAAGGAAAAATAGCCACAGTACTGTTAAGCCACTAAGATTTTGAGGTTAATTTGCTACCATGCATAACCCAGCATCTGAGTACATTCTACGATTTTTGATTACTGCTGACTCTTGCTACATGATTACAGTAATGTTCTTATTTTCTGCCAATAAGTTGGTCTTCAGGGACAATGCCACTTGCTCATAACCTTTGATCAGTTCAGTTATTTTCTTTGAGTGAGAATAATTTACATATTCATAAGTTTTAAGCTTATACATCAAATTTTCTTTTGTCAGTTCCAATGGGTGGCCCTAATTAAAAATGCTATTTTAAAGGTATAATACTACATTTTTATCAAGAAAAAGAGAGGCACTAGAGTAATTTTTGGCCACCTTATGTGAAGAGTTGACTCATTGGAAAAGACTCTGATGCTGGGAGGGATTGGGGGCAGGAGGAGAAGGGGACGACAGAGGATGAGATGGCTGGATGGCATCAGTGACTCGATGAACATGAGTCTGAGTGAACTCCAGGAGTTGGTGATGGACAGGGAGGCTTGGCGTGCTGCAATTCATGGGGTTGCAAAGAGTCGGACACGACTGAGTGACTGAACTGAACTGAACTGAGAGTAATTTTTAAAGCATAATTTCAAGTATATTTATATTATAAGGGAACTCACTCCCATGGAAAGTAAAACTAAGTAAAGTTTCATATTTACAAACAAAAGATTTAATTATGGGAAATTACATTAGAAAGTTGAGCTGATTTGTGAGAATTTTTTCTATAATTAAATGTATATTAATAAACAAGAACACAAACAAATGCATGCAGGGGTTTGAAAAGAGGCCACCTTTTCAAAATAGTATATGTATGAACATCTGCAGGCTGCCTGAGAAATCACATGGTCTAGATCTAGGGGGCAGGGTATGATTGATAGACAGGAATTGGGTTTACAGCAAAATGTACACAATTAGGAAGGGCAAATAGACAAGGTTTTCTTAATGATACAAAAGTCCAAATTTCCCAGTAATTACCAGTATATAAAAATATTAAAACATAAAAATTTAAACCTATGTAAAGCATAAAACTGGTAAAAGACATAAAACACAACACAAAATAACTATTGATTTTTCTTGTGGACTTCTGTGATAAAGCGTTTCAATAAAAAATATACACAATTTCCCTCAATATCTTCACATAAATTTAATGCTTCAGAAAGATGGGACATGTTAATTCTTTGGTTTTAAGTATCCATAGTTCACAGATACATATATATATGTGTGTGTGTGTGTGTGTGTGTGTGTGTGTATATATATATATATACACTCAGAAATACAATTACCTCAGTTTGAGAAGCATCACTCCAATTTCCCTGAGATTATCATTGTATTATGCTGGTACATCTGAACAGTTTCAATTTTGATAGATTGTGTAGATTTCTCATGTCAATTGTTTCACTTACTGATATTTTGGTTTTTAGCCATCAGTTTACATTAAGGGGTACCAAACAGTCCAGTTTGCTGTAATAAGATATCATAGCCTGGACAGATTAAACAACAGTCCTCTCTCACCTCCCCTCTTAAATCACTCACACTGAAAAATCCAGCTGCCATGTTATAAGGACACCCAGGCAGCCCAGTGGAGAGACATGATGAAAAGTTAGTACCATCTACCAACATTCAGGAACCAAGACCATCAGCCTTAGCCAACAGCCACATGATAAGCTATCTTGGAAATGGATCTTACAGTCCCCATCAAGCCCCCCTTCAAACAACTGCAGCCCCAGCTGATATCTTAATTTAGCCTTATGAGAGACCCTGAGCCAAAACCACCCAGATACACTCCTCCTAGTTTCCTGATCCTCAGAGATAATAAATTCCTGATATTTTAAGCAACTAAGTTTTGAGGTAATTTGTTAATACAGAGTAGATCATTTATTTATCTGCCTCCCTCTTTCTTTTGACTGTAGGAATCCTAGATTCAAATATGAGGCTCACCTCCAAAATTTATACAGGACTTTCAGCACTTTTGTGTTCTAATATTATTTTATTTTTATTTTTCTCTTCTCTCAATTTCCTCTTCTTTTTATTTAATTTTATTACAATCTATGCTAAAGCCACCTCAAGTAGCTTTTATGAGAATGAGGTAAAGAATTTTTATGAAAAAGTGAAGAAAAATAACCAAAAGAAGATAACAAAATATAAACAAAAAAGTTAACATTCCATGTTACACCTCAGTTTGAAGCTTTCCTCAACATGGAAGAAGCAAAGTTATTACCTAGGCTTTCTTAAAGGATCTGAATAGAAGATCTAAGTAGGAAAAAATAAAAATATGGAACAGAAGTATAAACTATATGAAATGAACTTTATATTTTATCCTCTGAGTAGTGATTACAAATCACTAGTCCGTAAAGATAATTTCAACAATCTGCAAGAAAATAAGAAAAATGAGAGCAATGCAGTCAATTTTCCATTAAATTCATTTAACTTAAATTTGATTGCATTGAGATTATGTTTCTTCTGTGCTGTGCTTAGTCTCTCAGTCGTGTCCAACTCTTTGCAACTCACGGGTTATAGCCTGCCAGGCTCCTTTGACCGTGGGATTCTCCAGGCAAGAATACCAGAGTGGGTTGCCACACCCCTCAGCCAGGATGTTCCTTCTAACCTTGATGTATTTTCTTTTAGGATACAATAATGATAGTGTATTGTGGTGTTTTTAATGTTCTTAATCACACGATTTCCCCATTTCTCCCAACATGTATGTGTTTTTGTTTGGTTATGTCTTATTAAATGTTCCCTGTGCATGAAACAACTACATGCAGAAACCAGTGCTCCTAGAGAAGTACCGAGGGATGGTGGGAGGGATGGCAGGGCAATGTATGAGGGAGAAGAACACTCATATTTTCAATATACCCTTTGTTTTTATAACATGAACTCCAGAAGATAAAGGTCAAGCAACATGTATCTCAGGCCCTCTCTCAACCCCAATCTGGTTGAGTTTCAATGTTCCAAAGCAGGAGACAGTTTCCTACCTTTGCCCATCTGGCCTGGGAAGAGAGTATAAAAAATTATGCAACCCTTTTCTCCACTTAATGTTATCTTTAGTCGGAAGAATGTCTTCAGAAAATATATGTACGGTTTCAATTACCTAGAACTGCTAGGCATAATGAAACAAATTCTATTTAAAATGGGGCTTCCTGGTGGCTCAGTGGTAAAGAATCTGCCTGTCAGTGCCTGAGACGTGGGTTTGTCTCCTGATCCAGGAAGGTCCCACATGCAACTAAGCCCATTGCCACAACTATTGAGCCTGTGTACGCTAGGAGCCCACGAGCCACAATAAAGCCCGTGCGCCTAGAGCTGGCACTCTGCAACAAGAGAAGCCACAACAATGAGAAGACTGCACACCACCACTAGAGAGGAGCCCCTTTCACTGCAACTAAAGAAAAGCCCGTGCAGCAACGAAGACCCAGCACAGCTAAAAATAAATAAATACTTTAAGAATTCCTTTAAAAATAGTCTAAATTCACGGCAGGATTTTATACTGTGTCATCTTCTAATTACTGGATACAAAAATATAATTTCGATGAGATGCGCATCATAAATTTTTGTTATGTTTTTAACAAGAGTCCCTTGCAATACTGGGGAACTGGTGCTGGATGATTGTTTTTGAATAGGTTAGAATGGCTTAAAAGCAGAAAATAGAAAATAAAGAATGAAGTGCTTGGTCTTCTTTCCCATAATTCAAGCTTCTGGGAAAGATTCTTAACAGTGATAGGCTCCCATTCTGACACATAATATTTTATTTTCTTCATAAGGTTAAGCAGTGCCTTGCTGCTATCCCCAAATGAAATAAAATTGCCACACTTTTGAAGGTGAAATTCTTCCTTTTTAGATTATCTGAAAAATGTGTTTATTAAATCTTATATCTTATTTATGAAATAAAATAAATTTATTCATTTTTAAATTATTTTAATTTATTAAATTCATAAATTTATGAGATAATTTATGACTAATAATAATAAGACTAATTTCTGTAAACCACTCTAGAAAATCAGCTCTTTTTCATATAAAAAAGAGCTCCAGTGTGCACAAGTAATATAAGTAGATGTAAGTAGATGTAACTACAGCCTGCAATTTGTCATACAGGAGTCAAGCTATTCTGTATCTCCTGTGTGTTTTGAATATTTAAACATGCCTCCAGTTCTTAGTGTACTATCCATTTCACTTTTACTTCCCCCAGCTTTAGGTTTTTATGACAAACTGTATATTGTAAACATATATCCTTCCTAATACCAGATATTGTATCCTTTTAATAATAGAAACATGTGTTCAAACTTAATCTAGCAGGTCTTTTTTTTTTAATTGTGAGAGGATGAGGTTATGTCTGAAACAATTCTGCTACCTTTTAGCAGATAGACTTAAAAGAAGAATGGCAACCAGCTAACTTCATTTCTCCAAAAATTCTTTCACTATAATCGCCCACCCTTCAGGATTGTTTTCTAGTCAAGGTTTTCATTCCCCTCAAGCCTGGAGACTAAACAAAGCTCAGAAAAGTAAATAGCAAAAACAAATTACTGCATCTTAAAGATTGAAAGACCAAAAAAAAAAATTCTAAACTCAAGGCTTGAATTTATAAAAGAAGAAAGTAAGGCCCATGTGTCTTGATTAACGTCACACAACCACTTCCAAAAGAAGCCAGAATTAGAATCCAGGTATCCTGGCACCAGCTTAGAGTTTCTTCTGTATAGGAATTCATGGTGTTGATGGTACAATTGCATAGAGAACTGGGGAGAGGGAGAGCGATAAATCTAATAAATCATTCCCATTCTAATTTGGTACCTCTCAGAGGAAACTCTAAGGGGCCCTAAGCCTGGAGGGGCAGGAAGTCCTCCTTCCGGAGTCTCTTCCATCACAGCAAGCGCTGGCTTCGAAAACAATTTTATATTTGGCTTGAAAATCTAAAAATGATGTCATGACTGACCTACCCAGCCAACTTTTCCTTCAGGGCCATAAGTTTTCTAAAAGTGAAATAAAAACCAAAGCAGCATTTTCTTTTGCACAGAAAGAAAAAGAAAGGGGAAGGGGGTGGAGGAGAGAGAAAAAGAAAGAGGAGGGGGAAAGAATGACACTATGGTAGGCATATGACAAAGCCAATGAATAGATCAAATGGCATTTTCTGGCCTCAATTTACTTAGTCTTATTTTAAATATCAAGGAATAAGGCCTATATCATTTTAAACCTTAAAAATCATCATTAGGAAAGCATTAATGAATTTTAAGCAGCTAGAGTACTTGAACCCAGGAGAGAGCAACATGGGACAGAGAGTATTCCAATTTGCACCACATTCTATTGCACTACCTTATAGTATTCTGAAGTTTTAAAATTGTGTAACTTTTATACCCACAATTCCTTGAATTTTGTAACAGGTTCTTTCACTGACTTAGCTTTAATCCCACTATTGGTGGGATTGTACACCGGGACAGCCACTACACCAAACAGTATGGAGGATCTTCAAAAAATTAAAAGAGAACCACTGTATGATCCAGCAATTCCACTTCTGGGAATACATCAAAAGAAAACAAAAACACTAACTCAAAAGATATCTGCAACCCCACCTTCACAGCAGCATCATTAACAATAGCCAAGACATGGAAACAGCCTCAATGTCCACTGACAGATGAATAGATGTTTTACACATATACACTATGGAATATTATCCACCCGTAAGTGTGGGGGTGGGGGGTAATTAATTGCCCAATTTGTGACAAAATGGATGGACCATGAAGGTGTTATATTAAGTAAAATAAGTCAGACAAAGACAAATACTGTACAACCTTCCTTATATGTGGTATCTTCAAAAACAAATAAAAACCCAAACTCCTAGAAAAAAGAGATCAGACTTTAATAGCCGTGCTGCTGCTAAGTCACTTCAGTCCTGTCTGACTCTGTGTGACCCCATAGATGGCAGCCCACCAGGCTCCCCCATCTGTGGGATTCTCCAGGCAAGAACACTGGAGTGGGTTGCCATTTCCTTCTTCAATGCATGAAAGAGAAAAGTGAAAGTAAAGTCGCTCAGCCGTATCCAACTCTTAGCGACCCCATGGACTGCAGCCTACCAGGCTCCTCCGTCCATAGAATTTTCCAGGCAAGAGTACTGGAGTGGGGGTGCCATTGCCTTCTCCATAGGTGGAGGTTTGGGGAAGGGAAATTGGAAGAAGGTGGTCAAAATGTACAAACTCCTAGTTACAAATAAGTACTAAGTGTGTAATATATTACACAACAGGATGATTTTAGCTAACATTGCTGTTCAATATAAGACAGTTGTTTAGATAGTAAATCCTAAGAGTTCTCATCACAAGCAAACTTTTTTTCCTGTTTTCTTTTCTTCTTTCTTTTCTTTGATTCTGTACGAGATGATTCACTGAACCTACTGTGATAATTATTTTACAATATATGTAGATTAAACCATCAGGCTGTACACCTTAAACTTACACACTGATGTATGTCAATTATTTTTTCAATAATTTGGAGGAAATAAACATTACAACATCAACTTTATTACACTGCTGCTAAGTCGCTTCAGTCGTGTGTGACTCTGTGCAACCCCATAGACAGCAGCCCACTAGGCTCCCCCCGTCCCTGGGATTCTTCAGGCAAGAATACTGGAGTGGGTTGCCATTTCCTTCTCCAATGCATGAAAGTGAAAAGTGAAAGTGAAGTCGCTCAGTCGTGCCGAACTCTTAGCGACACCATGGACTGCAGCCTACCAGGCTCCTCCGCCCATGGGGTTTTCCAGGCAAGAGTACTAGAGTGGGTTGCCATTGCCTTCTTTATTACACTAGGTGGCAGCAAATAATTAGGAGGGACAAATAAAAACATTTGCGTATCACACAAACACTGAAGCACCAGAATACTCGAGTGGAGACATAATGGTAATATTTGAGAAAGAAAACGAAACCTGGCTGACTCATAAACATTTTTCAAGATTTATCATTTACTTATTCCTTCACTAAAAAACATTGAACAAATTATTAAACAAATACTTACACTGCAACAAAGTGCTGTAGGAGTACTTCCTCTCTGCTGATTTTATAATTCTTAGAAACGAAAGAGGATTTACTTCGTTGCTCTTGCTCCAAGAGCTATGTTTTTGGTGTTTGAAGACTCCTGTGTACTACAACTTTGATACATAGTGTGTTCTCGGATTTTACTTCAGTTACTTGTTAGTTTCCAGTCACTACTGGAGCTCTCCCATGGCTATAGTCTTTCACATGTTCTCTACATCTGGAATTATACCCAACTCCCCACCACACATACACACACACACACCCCCCTTTGTTTTCTCTTCTCCTAACCTTCAGTGACCATAATAAATACACAGATCAGAGTTCACTCTTCTAAGTCCCCCAGCATTCTGAGAATGTCTATAATAGTGGGGAGTTCTGTGTTACACTTAACTGTCTCCACCACTAGACTGAGCAGTGTGTCATAGTTTTATATAGTCTCTCACTATCCAACACGACTTCTCTCAGACTTCCGTAAAATTTTGTTGAGTAATTTAGCTGTGTTACAGGGAATCAAACTTCTGTGTTAGAGGTCTGCTTATTATGACTTACAAATGTAGATGCCAATATCTTACAATTCAGTGTGGTAGTATATGGATGGAGAAGGCGATGGCACCCCACTCCAGTACTCTTGCCTGGAAACTCCCATGGATGGAGGACCCTGGTGAGCTGCAGTCCATGGAGTCGTGAAGAGTTGGACACAACTGAACAACTTCACTTTCACTTTTCACTTTCCTGCATTGGAGAAGGAAATGGCAACCCACTCCAGTGTTCTTGCCTGGAGAATCCCAGGGACGGGGGAGCCTGGTGGGCTGCTTTCTGTGGGGTTGCACGGACAGTAGCATATGGATAAGACTTTGTAAAAGTGGTCTATACATCAGAATTCTCTCCCAAATAGATTCAAGGTTCATGATGATTTTTTGTTATATAATCCTAATACAGGCACATGTCTGAGATAGTGTGGCTTCAGTTCTAGACCAGTGCAATAATGCAAGTATCACAATAAAATGAGTCACCTGAAATTTTTAGTTTTCCAGTACATGTGAAATTTAGTTTACACATAATGCAATATTATGAGGGGAGAAGGCGATGGCACCCCACTCCAGTACTCTTGCCTGGAAAATCTATAGACGGAGGAGCCTGGTATGCTGCAGTTCACGGGGTCGCTGAGGGTCGGACACGACTGAGCGACTTCACTTTCACTTTCCACTTTCATGCATTGGAGAAGGAAATGGCAACCCACTCCAGTGTTCTTGCCTGGAGAATCCCAGGGACGGAGGAGCCTAGTGGGCTACCATCTATGGGGTGCACAGAGTCGGACACAACTGAAGTGACCTACCAGTAGTAGCAGTAGCAATATTATGAGGGCAATAGCATTATGCCTAAAAAGCAATATGCATATCTTGTGACTTCCCTGGTAGCCTAGTGGCTAAGACTCCACACTCTCAGTAGAGGGGGCCCGGGTTCAATCCCTGGTCAGGGAACTAAATCCCACACGCTGCAATTAAGAGTTCACATGTCACGATTAAATGTTCCATATAAAGATTCCACATGCTGCAATAAAAATATCCCTCGTGTTGCAACTGAAGATCCTGCATGCCTCACCAAAAATAGAAGATCCTACAATTACCTGGTGCAGCCAAATATATAAGAAAATATTTAAGTAATATTCATAAATTAAATTTTAAAAGTTATTTATTCATAAAAATTGATAACCATCATCTGATCCTTCAATGAGTAGTAATCTTTTTCCCGGTGGAGGGTCTTGTCCTGATTTTTTTTTTTTTTTTAATTTATGGCTGTGCTGGGTCTTCATTGCTGTGCATGGGCTTTCTCTAGTTGCGGTGTGCAGGGCTACTCTCTAGTTACAGTGCACAGCCTTCTTGTAGCAGTGGCTTCTCTTGTGGCAGAGCACAGGCTTTAGGGCACTAGGGCTTCAGTATTTGTGGTCCATGGGCTCAGTAGCGGCATTTTCCACTACTAGTCTCTAAAGCACAGGCTCAGTATTTGTGGTACAGGGGCTTAGTTGCTCTGCGGCATGTGGGAGCTTCTCAGTCCCAGGACTGAACCTGTGTCTCTGACACTAGCAGGGGAATTCTTCACCACTGAGCCACCAGGGTAGCCCCTTGCCCTGATGTTTTGATGGCTGCTGACTGATCAGGGTGGTGATAGCTGAAAGTTTCTGCGGTTGTGGCAGTTTCTTAAAAAGACAATAATGAAGTTTGCCACATCTATTGACTCTTCCTTTCACAAATAATTTCTCTGTAGCAGACAATGCTATTTGACAGCATTTTTCCCACAGTTCAGTTCAGTTCAGTCTCTCAGTCGTGTCCAACTCTTTGCAACCCCATAAAAAGCAGCACGCCAGGCCTCCCTGTCCATCACCATCTCCCGGAGTTCACTCACACTCACGCCCATGGAATCAGTGATGCCATCCAACCATCTCATCCTCTGTCATCCCCTTCACCTCCTGCCCCCAATCCCTCCCAGCATCAGAGTCTTTTCCAGTGAGTCAGCTCTTCTCATGAAGTGGCCAGAGTATTGGAGTTTCAGCTTTAGTATCATTCCTTCCAAAGAAATCCCAGGGCTGATCTCCTTTAGAATGGACTGGTTGGATCTCCTTGCAGTCCAAGGGACTCTCAAGAGTCTTCTCCAACACCACAGTTCAAAAGTATCAATTCTTTGGTGCTCAGCCTTCTTCACAGTCCAACTCTCACATCCATACATGACCACTGGAAAAACCATAGCCTTGACTAGATGGACCTTAGTCGGCAAAGTAATGTCTCTGCTTTTCAATATGCTATCTTGGTTGGTCATAATTTTTCTTCCAAGGAATAAGCGTCTTTTTAATTTCATGGCTGCAGTCACCATCTGCAGTGATTTTGGAGCCCCAAAAATAAAGTCTGACACTGTTTCCACTGTTTCCCATCTGTTTCCCATGAAGCGATGGGACCGGATGCCATGATCTTCATTTTCTGAATGTTGAGCTTTAAGCCAACTTTTTCACTCTCCTCTTTCACTTTCATCAAGAGGCTCTTTAGTTCCTCTTCACTTTCTGCCATAAAGGTGGTGTCATCTGCATATCGGAGGTTATAGATATTTCTCCTGGCAATCTTGATTCCAGCTTGTGTTTCTTCCAGTCCAGCGTTTCTCATGATGTACTCTGCATAGAAGTTAAATAAGCAGGGGGACAATATACAGCCTTGACGTACTCCTTTTCCTATTTGAAACCAGTCTGTCGTTCCATGTTCAGTTCTAACTCTTGCTTCCTGACCTGCATACAGATTTCTCAAGAGGCAGGTTAGGTGGTCTGGTATTCCCATCTTTTCAGAATTTTCCACAATTTATTGTGATCCACACAGTCAAAGGCTTTGGCATAGTCAATAAAGCAGAAATAGATGTTTTTCTCGAACTCTCTTGCTTTTTCCATGATCCAGCAGATGTTGGCAATTTGATCTCTGGTTCCTCTGCCTTTCCTAAAACCACCTTGAACATCTGGAAGTTCAAGGTTCACATATTGTTGAAGCCTGGCTTGGAGAATTTTGAGCATTACTAGCATGTGAGACGAGTGCAATTGTGCGGTAGTATGAACATTCTTTGGCATTGCCTTTCCTTGGGATTGGAATGAAAACGGACATTTTCCAGTACTGTGGCCACTGCTGAGTTTTCCAAATTTGCTGGCATATTGAGTGCAGCACTTTCACAGCATCATCTTTCAAGATTCGAAAGAGCTCCACTGGAATTCCGTCATTTCCACTACCTCTATTTGTAGTGATGCTTTCTAAGGCCCACTTGACTTCAGATTCCAAGATATTTGGCTCTAGATGAGTGATCACACCACCGTGATTATCTGGGTCATGAAGATCTTTTTGTACAGTTTTTCTGTGTATTCTTGCCACCTCTTCTTAATATCTTCTGCTTCTGTTAGATCCAGACCATTTCTGTCCTTTATTGAACCCATCTTTGCATGAAATGTTCCCTTGGTATCTCTAATTTTCTTGAAGAGATCTCTAGTCTTTCCCATTCTGTTCTTTTCCTCTATTTCTTTGCATTGATCGCTGAGGAAGGCTTTCTTATCTCTCCTTGCTATTCTTTGGAACTCTGCATGCAGATGCTTATGTCTTTCCTTTTCTCCTTTGCTTTTCGCCTCTCTTTTCACAGCTATTTGTAAGGCCTCCCAGACAGCCATTTTGCTTTCTTGCATTTCTTTTTCATGGGGATGGTCTTGATCCCTGTCTCCTGTACAATGTCACGAACCTCATTCCATAGTTCATCACGCACTCTATCTATCAGATCTAGGCCCTTAAATCTATTTCTCACTTCCACTGTATAATCATAAGGGATTTGATTAAGTCATACCTGAATGGTCTAGCAGTTTTCCCTACTTTCTTCAATTTAAGTCTGAATTTGGTAATAAGGAGTTCATGATCTGAGCCACAGTCAGCTTCTGGTCTTGTTTTTGTTGGCTGTATAGAGCTTCTCCATCTTTGGCTGCAAAGAATATAATCAATCTGATTTCGGTGTTGACCATCTGGTGATGTCCATGTGTAGAGGCTTCTCTTGTGTTGTTGGAAGAGGGTGTTTGCTATGACCAGTGCATTTTCTTGGCAGAACTCTATTAGCCTTTGCCCTGCTTCATTCTGCATTCCAAGGCCAAATTTGCCTGTTACTCCAGGTGTTTCTTGACTTCCTACTTTTACATTCCAGTCCCCTGTAATGAAAAGGACATCTTTTTGGGTTTTAGTTCTAAAAGGTCTTGTAGGTCTCCATAGAACAGTTCAACTTCAGCTTCTTCAGTGTTACTGGTTGGAGCATAGACTTGGATAACTGTGATATTGCATGGTTTGCCTTGGAGACGAACAGAGATCATTCTGTCATTTTTGAGATTGCATCCAAGTACTGCATTTCGAACTCTTCTGTTGACCACGATGGCTACTCCATTTCTTCTGAGGGATTCCTGCCCACAGTAGTAGATATAATGGTCATCCAAGTTAAATTCACCCATTCCAGTCCATTTTAGTTCGCTGATTCCTAGAATGTCGACATTCACCCTTGCCATCTCTTGTTTGACCACTTCCAATTTGCCTTGATTCATGGACCTGACATTCCAGGTTCCTATGCAATATTGCTCTTTACAGCATCAGACCTTGCTTCTATCACCAGTCACATCCTCAGCTGGGTATTGTTTTTGCTTTGGCTCCATCCCTTCATTCTTCCTAGAGTTATTTCTCCACTGACCTCAGTAGCATATTGGGCACCTAATGACCTGGGGAGTTCCTCTTTCAGTATCCTATCATTTTGCCTTTTCATACTGTTCATGGGGTTCTCAAGGCAAGAGTACTGAAGTGGCTTGCCATTCCCTTCTCCAGTGGACCACATTCTGTCAGACCTCTCCACCATGACCCGCCCATCTTGGGCTGCCCCGTGGGCATGGCTTAGTTTCATTGAGTTAGACAAGGCTGTGGTACTAGTGTGATTTCCCACAGTAGAACTTTTTTAAAAATCGGACAGTCCTTTCAAACCCTGCAACCGCTTTATCAGCTGAAGTTACGCGATATCCTAAATCGTTTGTTGTTATTTCAACAGTCTTCACAGCATTTTCCCTAGGGAGTAGACTCCATCTCAAGAAGCCACTTTCTTGGCTTATCCATAAAAGGCAGCTCCTCATCCTTTAAGCTTTATCATGACATTGTCGCAATGCAGTCATGTGTTTAGGCTCTACCTCCAATTCAGTTCTCTTGCTATTTTCATCACATCTGTAATTAATTCCTCCTCTGAGGTCCAGGGTTCCTCCTGGACCCCTCAAAGTCATCCATAAGAGTCGGAATCAACTTTTTCCAAACTCCTACTAACACTGATATTTTGATGTCTTCTGATGAATCAGAAATGTTCTTAATGACATCTAGAATGATGGATCTTTCCCAGAAGATTTTCCATTTATTTTGTTCAGATCCATCAGAGGAATCACTATCTATGGCAGCTATAGCCTTTAAAAAATGTATTTCTTAAATAATAGGATTTGAAAGCTGAAATTACTCCTTGATTCAAGAGCTGCAGAACAGATCTTGTGTTAACAGGCATGGAAACACTACTCTGTTGTACATCTCCTCTGGAGTGCTTGGGTGATCAGGTGCATTGCCAATGAGCAGCAATATTTTGAAAGAATTTTTTTTTTTCTGAACAGCATGTCTAAGAAGTAGGTTTAAAATATTCAGCAAACCACGTCATAAACATATCTGCATTCATGCAGGCTTTGTTGTTCTACTTATAGAGCACAGACAGAGTAGATTTAGCATAATTTCCCTAGGATTTGGGGAATGGTAAATGAGCATTAGCTTCAATTTAAAGTTATCAACTACATAGTCCCTAACAAGAGAGTTACCCTGTCATTTGACGCTTTGAAGCCTGGCACTGACTTCTCCTCTTACACCTTGAAAGTCCTAGCTGGCATCATCTTTCAGTATAAGACTGTGTTATCTAAGAACCAACCACTTTTAGCTTCAGACTTTTCTTCTGCAGCTTCCTCACCTCTCTCAGCCTTCATGGAAATGAAGAGAGTTAGGGCTTTGCTCTGGATTAACCTTGGGCTTAAGGGAATGTTGTGGCTGTTTTGGTCTTCTGTCCATACTGCTCAAACTTTCCCCATTTCAGCAATAAGAATGCTTTCGTTTCTAATTATTCATGTGTTCACTGGAGTAGCACTTTTAATTTCCTTCAAGAACCTTTTTGCAACTTGGCTAACTGGCCCAAGAGGCCTAGCTTTTGACCTATCTTGGCTGTCAACATGCCTCTCTCGCTGAGCTTAATCATTTCTAGCTTTTGACTTAGCATGAGAGACGGGCAACTCTTCCTTTCATTTGAACACTTAGAGACCTTGGTAGGGTTATTAATTGGCTTAATTTCAATATCTCAGAGAACAGAGATGCCTAAGGAGAGAGAGTGACTAAGAAATGGTCAGTGCATGGAACAGTCAGAATACATACAGTATTTATCCATTAAATTTGCCATCTTATACAGGCATTTTGGTTCGTGGTCCTCCAAAGCAATTACAATAAATCAAAGATCACAGATTATAAATCACTGCAACAAATATAATAATAATAATAATAGAATTTCAAATATTGTAAGGGTTACCAAAATAACACAGAGACAGAGTGGACCACTGCTGTTGGATAAACAGTGCTAAGAGACTTGCTCAACACAGGGTGTCACAAACCTTCAATTTGTAAAACAAACAAACCAAAGAAGATAATGTCTGAAAAGTGCAATAAAATGAGATATGCCTGTAATAAAGAGAAATATAAAGTGGAGAAAGAGAAACAGAGAAGGAAAAGAAAGAATGAGAATAAAGAGGAGAAGTAGGGGAAGCAGATGGAAAAGAAAAGGCTGAAAGACAGGGAGGAACTTCCCTTGATGGTCCAGTGCTTAAGACTGCATTTCCAATGCAAAGCGGGCAGGTTTAATCCCTGGTCTGGGAGCTAAGATCCTGCATGCCCCATGGCATGACCCGCCCCCAAAAAGGTAACACAGTGCCGGGCATTATTCTAAAAAATTTATCTCATTAAAGCTTTATAACAACCCCAAGTGAAAAGTGGTAGTCACACAGTCATGTCCAACTTTTGTGACCCCATGGACTGAAGCCCATCAGGTTCCTCTGTCCATGGGATTCTCCAGGCAAGAATACTAGAGTGGGTTGCCATTCTCTTCTCCAACAACTCCAAGGTAGGATTTATTGCGTGTGTGTGTGCATGCTCAGTCGCTCATTAATGCCCAACTCCTTGTGGCCCTATGGACTGCTACGATCCTCTGTCCATGGAATTTTCCTGGCAAGAATACTGGAGTGGGTTTTCATTTCCTCTTCCAGGGGCTCTTCCTGACCCAGGGATTGAACCAGTGTCTCTTGTGTTCCCTACATTGGCAGGGAGATTCCTTACTACAGGCATCATTTGGAAAGGCCAGAGTCTATTATTATTCCCATTTTACAAAAGAGCCTCTTACCATTTGAAAAGCATACTCAAAATGACAAACAGTAGACAAGGTGATGGGGTTTACTATGATTCTATTGACCTTTAGCTTTGTCTGAAAACTACCTTCAGAGAAAAGTTACACATACCTACTAGTTACACATGTAGGTGTCCTTAATACAGCTGTATAACACCCTGGTTTGTCTATCATGCAGCTTTAGGAACAGAAGGATTCAATTCAAGTGAAATAGTATAGAGGCACCATTGAGTACTTCTAACATACTATATTAGAAACCTTTGTGAAAGATAGTGTGGATTAAGGAACTTGAGTACTGTTGATAATTGATAATATGATGAGCAAAACAAACTTCTCTAAAATATACTCATACATCTCTTTCTCTTATAGCCTATTTAGTTTTTTTTTCCTTTTCCTTTACTTTTGATTCCTACAGTGGACATTGTGATGGTGGTTTAGTCGCTAAGTCATGTCTGACTCTTTTGACCCCATAGATTGTAACCTGCCAGGCTCCTCTGTCCATGGGATTCTCCAGGCAAGAATACTGGAGTGGGTTACCATTTCCTTCTCCAGGGGATCCACCTTACCCAGGAATCAAACCCAGATCTCCTGCATTGCAGGCAGATTCTTTTACCAACTGACCTATAAGAACATTAGCCACTTGTTTACCTCTTTTCCCCTGACCTCATGTCCAGAATCTGTATCCTCTTCATTCTTTTGGCACTTTGTCACCTATGCTGAATCCAGAAAATAAAATTCCAAAGGCATTAGAGACAATGAGGGACTTCCCAGGTGGCAATAATAGTAAATAACACGCCTGCCAATACAGGAGACACAATACATGCCGGTACAATCCCTGGGTCTGGAAGACCCCCTGGAGGAGGACATGGCAACCCATTCCAGTATTCTCACCTGGAGAATCCCCATGGACAGAGGAGGCTGGCGGGCTACAGTCCATAGGGTCACAAAGAGTTGGACACCACTGAAGCGAATGAGCACACAGGCAGAGACAATGAAGTGAGGAAAAAAGAAACCAAGCAAATAAAATTTACTAATGTCCTGTGAAATTACAGGAGATAAGGCATGTGAAACAAGAATAGGATGCAATAAAAGGAACGTTCAGAAGCAAGATATGTTAGTTATCTATTGCTGCATGGACTGTAGCCCACCAAGCTCCTCCATCCATGGGATTTTCCAGGCAAGAGTGTGTTTAGAGTGTGTTGCCATTTCCTCCTCCAGGGGATCTTCCCTACCCAGGGATCAAACCCTGGTCTCCCGCATTGCGGGCAGACACTTTACCAATCTGAGCCACCAGGAAGCCCGCATGACAAATTACCCCCAAGCTAAGCAACCTACAAGAAACCTTTACTATCTTACACAATTTCTGTGGGTCTGGGAGCAAATTAGCTGCATGGTTCTAATACCAAGCAAGGCTCTGTGGGGCTTCTGGGCACAAAGCCTTTCTGTACCCCTCCATTTCTTTGATCATATGAAACAGCCTTCATTCAGCCTCCATGACCTTCCCTAAGTTCCAGTGGGCAGATTCAAGCACTTGTTAATTAAGGGAGGGGATACGAGACCAGGGATAAACAGTGAAGAGCAGCCCTGGGAGGAGGACTTGTTTCCCCATGAACAGACAAACACAACAATGTCTTTGAGCTGTTTTGCAGATACTGAAACCCCTTGCAGGTGGAAGAAGTTGAAATGGTGTGCCCACAAGCATGTAGGCCCCAGACCAGTTGGAACTGAAGGTTGATGATGTTGACTCTTATTTACCTCACCACCAACCCATCAGAAGAATGTCTATGAGCTGATCACACCCTCTTTGAACATTTACTATAAAACTTCTCACAATCTTCTCCAAGTTGGGACACACAGTTTTAAAGGCATTAGCCTGCTGTGGCCCCCTTTGCCTGGCAAAGTAATAAAGGTATCCTTTTCTACTTCACTCAGAACTCTGTCTCAAGATTCAGTGTGGCATTGGTACACAGAGAAGATGAGCTTTGGGCATCAGTTCTGGGTCAGAGTCTCTCATGAAATTGTAGTCTAACTATCAGCCAGGGTTGCAGTTTTCTGAAGACTTGACTGGGGTTAGAGGATCCTCTTTCACATGATTTATTACACAGCTGTTGGCAGGAGCCTTTAGTTTCTCAGTCCATAGAACTCTCCATAACTCTGTAACTCCATAACACACACACGTGTGTGTTCTCACAAATGGCAACTGTTTTCCCCTAGAGCAAGTAATCCAAAGAAAGAGCAATAAGAAATCTACACTGCCCTTTATGAACTGGCATCCAAAAGTCACACATTTTCACCTGCACCTTTTACCTATTCATTAGAAGCATGTCACAAAGTCCCACACACACTCAAAAGGAGAATTGTTACACATTACTTTTAGATGGCTGCATCAAGGAATTTGTGGAAATACTTTAGCCCATCACAAAAGAAGAAAAATAACTCTAGGAAATTATAAACATGATCAAAGCATGACCATCAGAATAAAAATTTAATATCCAAGTTAAAAGGTTGAGAATAGTTGACAGAAATCAGGGATGGTTACTCTCAAAAAAAAAAGGGAAAAAAATAATAAAGCTTTAATCCAAATGCTCAAATTCCCAACTAATTGGAATTTCAGGAAGAGAAAACAAAAAAGTAAAGGGGAGATAATTAAAAATATTCCCAGAATTGAAGGACACACATCTCTAACTTTATGAAAATTAAGAGTGGAAAGTTATGTCCACAGCCTAGCACAAAGCATGAAAAAATCACCAAACCAAAACATATAACACTAGAAATAAAGAGAAGATTCTAAAAGCTCCCACAGTGGATTTTTTTTTTTTAGTTACAAGTTTCCAAGCACCACCCATGTAGTAATCAAATTTCAGTGTTTATTATTTGCATAGGACCAAAAGTCTTTGTATCTATTTAGCTCCTCAAGTGTTTTTTAAATATTAGTCAAATTTAGGGCATCCCTGGTAAATCAGGGGTGAAGAATTAGCCTGCCAATGCATGAGACATGGGTTCAATCCTTCATCATGGAAGATTCCACAAGCCTTAGAGCAACCAAACCCATGTGCCACAACTACTGAGCCTGTGCTCTAGAGCCTGGGAACCACAGCTACGGAAGCCTGCATGCCCTAGAGTCTGTGCTCAGCAACAAGAGAAGACACTGCAGTGAGAAGCCTGAACAGCACACCTAGAGAGCAGCCTCCCCACCCTGCTCTCTGCGACTAGAGAAAAGCCCCCAGAGCAACGAAGGCTCAGCAGAGCCACAAAAATTAATAATAACAAGTAAATTATTTTTTAAAATTATTCAAGTTTGGAAATCATTGGTTTAAAGAGTTTTGAAGAGAGTGAGATAAATATTTTCATATTGAAGTATTATTTTTCTCTAAAGTAGCTGGATATATTTTCCCATTATTCTTCTATAAATGAATCCAGTTTTTTGTGGGTGGTAGGATTATCCTCATTTTATAGTATCATGGTGAAAAGAGAGGGAAAAATCTTCTAAAGCACACCTAGCACTAAATTTTAGTTCCATGTAACCTTTTTAGATTTACATACTAGAAATGGAAACCTCTTTTCTAACAGCATTAAAAAAGAATAAAAGGAAATAACTTACACTAAACTATAATAAAACAGTCTTTAGAGTAAGGAAGTTTCCTGACATTTGGAGATTTGTCAAACACTAACATGGGTTTCTAGGGATGTTATGAAATATTCACCTTGGAGAGTTTTTAGAAAATACTTCCCATCTGTCTAAGTTTTAGAGGATAAACGTGAAGAGAAGAAGAATGCCAGGAAGACTAAATAAATTTGTTTACTCAATAAATTCTTGTTGAACTACCACTAAGTGTCTGGTACTATGTTAAATGTTGGGGGTATTTTTAAGACAGTATTTTTCAAATTTATTTGATCATAGAATACTCCAATGAAAATGTGCGAATAGATCTCCACCAATAAGAACTTCTAATATATAATGCCTATTTGTATAAAAAGAAAACAAAAGAGTCTCATAGATTAATTGCTGCAAGAAAATAAAAAATAATATTTATTCACAAAATTAATCAATCTTAAAATAGTTTTCATTTCATATTCTTATTATAAAGTGATACACATTTATAAATTATATTTACATAAAATTATCAACTATACCTTTCAGAACTTGCAGTTCATCAATGTGATCAGTATAAGATAAATATACAAATCTGTTCTTTTCTATAACCAGTTAGAAATACATCTTGTACTGATCACTTTGATAAATGGAGAATGGAAGTTCCAGTATTGTAAAATATCACTTCCTCTCAATTTAACTTATAATTCAATGCAATTTTATTGCATATGGATGAACAGGTGACTTTGTACAATATGTAAAACTGATTATAATTTCATCAAGAAGAATAAACGCATCAAAATAGACACAAATGGATGACACATTGATCATAGAAGTTAAAGTTCGCTTCTTCCAAAGTCCCACCTAAAAATGACACTAAATGAATTCTTGAAAAAAATTATAAATAAAATTCCAGGTAAAAGGAGGGCAATAGGGAAAAGCACAGTGGCAAATGATACCAGCAAATTTTTTGAAGATGGAAAACAAATAGAGATGATTTTTGGAAGATGGAAAACAAATAGAGATGATAAATAAAACAAATAGAGAAGAAGATACCATAAGTTAAGATGCCTCTCAAAGAGAAGCATGTCAATTTACCTTACTGAATTCCTGACAGGCTCAGAATATGGATGAATCAGACACTGGTTATGGGGATGAAAGTCAGGGATGAAAACAGAGAAAGTGGTCAAAAGTTTGTACACAGAATAACTAGAATAGCAGGTTCTCTACATCTGTGTCCCCACTTCTGCTTTGTAAATAGGATTGTCTATACCAATTTTTCAGATTTCACATATATGCACTAATATACAGCATTTGTTTTTTCTCATTCTGATTTACTTCACCCGATATGACAGTCTTGAGTTCCATCCACATTTTTACAAATGACCCAATTTCACTCTTTTATGGCTGAGTAATATTCCATTGATATATGTACCAAATCTTTTCTATCCATTTCTCTGCTGATGGACATTTAGGTTATTTCCATGTCCTGGCCATTGTAAATTGTTCTACAATGAACACTGGTATACATGTGTCATTTTCAATTATGGTTTTCTCTGGGCATATGCCCAGTAGTTGGATTGTTGAGTCATATTACTATATGACTATATTCTATTTTCAGTTTTTTAAGGAACTTCCATACTGTTCTTCATAGTGGTTGCACCAATTTATATTCCCTAGAGCAGTGCAAGAGGGTTCCCCTTTTCTCCACAACCGCTCCAGCGTTTGTTATTTGTAGATTTCAGGAGGAAGAGAAGTATGGTATGAATTGGGAGACTGGGATTTACATGTATATGGTAATGATACTATGCATAAAATAGATGACTAATGCGAACCCACTGTATAGGACAGAGAACTCTACTCAGTGTTATACAATGACCTAAATGGGAAGAAAATCCAAAATAAAAAAGAGGGTATGTATGTATATTTATAGCCGATTCACTTCGCTGTACAGTAGAAACTAACACAACATTGTAAAATAACTATACTCCAATAAAGTTTTGTTTAAAAAAAGGTTATTTCCTCACTTCAGCACAGCCAGATCACTATCATCTCAGAAGAAACTGAAATCAGAGTCTCTATGCTTAGACAAAGCAGGTACAGCGCAGAGCAGGAAAGAAGTACGTTGTAAAAACCTCAGTTCTGAGAAGTGCGGAGCCAGGATCTTTCCTTCATTGTAGGAATCCCAAGAATCAGACACATATCTCACAAGCAGAAGATTGGAGGATCTTTTTTTTTTTTAAGAAATTAAATAGCTCTGGGGAAAATTACTAATATTAATGCTAATATCTAGGAATTCTAATAGCTGAATCACCCTACTCTGAAGCCTGCCACTCAGCATTGTTAGCATCTCATTCTAAAATATAAATTTTATATATTTATATATAAATATATGAGAGGACTTCTCTGGTGGTCCAGTGGTTGGGACTTCACCTCCCAGGTGTGTGGGGTATGGGTTCAGGCACTGGTCAGGCAGCTAAGAGATCACATGCTGTACAGTCAGGGAATCAAGGCACAGAGCAGAAGCAGTATTGTGGCAGCTTCAACAGAGACTTTAAAACTAGTCCACATCAAAAAAATTAACACATAGGGACTTCTCTGGTAGTACAGATGTTGAGGATCCGCCTTGCAATGCAAGGGACATGGGTTTGATCGCTGGCCAGGAAACTAAGGTCCCACACGCTACCGAGCAAATAAGTCTGCATGCCACAACTACTGACCCCATGCGCCACAACTAGAGAGTCCATCAGTTCAATTCAGTTCAGTCGCTCAGTCGAGTCCGACTCTTTGCGACCCCATGAATCGCAGCACGCCAGGCCTCCCTGTCCATCACCAACACCCAGAGTTCACTCAGACTCATGTCCATCAAGTCCGTGATACCATCCAGTTATCTCATCCTTGACCGTCCCCTTCTTCTCCTGCCCCCAATCCCTCCCAGCATCAGAGTCTTTTCCAGTGAGTCAACTCTTCGCATGAGGTGGCCAAAGTATTGGAGTTTCAGCTTTAGCATCATTCCTTCCAAAGAAATCCCAGGGCTGATCTCCTTCAGAATGGACTGGTTGGATCTCCTTGCAGTCCAAGGGGACTCTGAAGAGGATATTTTCTAACAGAAAATAATTACTGAAATGAACAATACATAGAGGTGGGGAGTGAGTGTAGGGGAAAGGAACCCCAAACTATATGTAAGAAAACATTCAGGCAATTTGTTATGATCATTGATGGGTAAAGGGACAACATTGTGTGTGTGTGTGTGTGTGTGTGTGTGTGTGTGTGTGTGATTTAAAAATGACTTTTTATTAGAGTAAGTTGATTTACAATGTTGTGTTAATTTCAGGTGTACAGCAAAGTGAATCAGTTATGCATATACATATATCCACTATTTTTAGATTCTTTTCCCATATAGGCCATTAGAGTATTGAACAGAGTTGCCTGTGCTATATAGTAGGTCCTTATTAGTTATCTGTTTTATATATAGTAATGTGTATATGTCAATCCCAATCTCCCAATTTATCCCTTCCTCCTCCCCACTTACTCCCTGATAACCAGAAGTTTATGAACAGGTTTTTTTTTTTTAAGTAACAATCAAAGGACAAGAAATAACTCTGTGAAATTTTAAACATAATCATAAAAACTAAAAATTCAATAGAGGGATCAGACTGATACATTCCAGATGGTTCAGCAAAGCAAAGATTAAACAGTCAGACTATAGTACAGATATTAAAAATATAGATAATATTTTAAAAATCAGAGAAATTACTTTACCAAAAAGTCTGTATTGTCAAAACTATATTTTTTCCAGTAGTCATGTATGGATGTGAGAGTTGGACATAAAGAAAGCTGAGCACTGAAGAAATGATGCTCTTGAACTGCGGTATTGGAGAAGGCTCTTGAGAGTCCCTTGGACAGCAAGATCAATCCAGTCAATCCTAAAGGAAATCAGTCCTGAATAATTAATTGAGAGGACTGATGCTGAAGCTGAAGCTCCAATAGTTTGGCCACTTGATGCAAAAGAGCTGACTCATTGGAAAAGACCCTGATGTAGGGAAATATAGAAGACAGGAGGAGAAGGGGGCAACAGAGGACAAGATAGTTGGATGGCATCATCGATTCAATGGGCAAGAGCTTGAGCAAGCTCTGGGAAATGGTGAAGGACAAGGAAGCCTGGCATGCTGCAGTCCATGGGGTCACAAAGAGTTGGACATGTCTGAGTGACTGAACAAAAAAAAATATTAACAAAACCAAAACTGTAGAATGATACAGGAGGTATAATTATTTGACTGAAAAAGAATTCCCAAGGAAGAAAATGGAAAAAAAAAGAAAATAATCAAAAGAAGTTTTTCCAATGGACAAGAATTCTCAGATTAAAAGAAGCTACTGAGTACCTAGGAGTATGAATAAAAGAAGATTACCGTAGTCTCATTACACTCTAGCACCAAAAATCATAAATTATGGTACATTTAGAATAGAGAGTTTAGAGGCTCTCAGGGAGAAAAACAGATCACTTAAAAGAAAATGAAACTATTAATTTAGATCATATTTTAAAATAGCGACAATTGAATCAGGCAAGAACTGACAAAAATTCTAAAGCTAGTAGATGAAGTAATTTGAGAACAGAATAATTATATAGTCAAAAGTTTTCACATATATTGCTTATTAATTATAAAAGGAAAAATAGTAAGTTTCAGTGGAGAGATTTGGAAGATACCATTTTAACCAAGCAATCAAAATTGATATCACATGGTAGTTGCCAAGCAGGAGGGGTTTGGGAAAAGGATGGAGTGGGAGGCTGGGGTTAGCAGATATAAAGTTTTATATAGAGATTGGACAAACAACAAAGTACTTCTGTATAGCACATATAACTGCCTTCAATATCCTGTGGTAAACCATAATGGGAAGGATATTTTTAAATGTGTGTGTATGTATATATATATATATATATATATATATATATATATATAGCCAGAGGTGCCTCAGTGATAAAGAATCCTCCTGCAGTGCAGGAGACTCAGGTTCAATCCCTGGGTCATGAAGATCCCCTGGAGAAGGAAATGGCAACTTACTCCAGTATTCTTACCTGAGAAATCCCATGGATGGAGAAGCCTGGTGGAATACAGTCATGGAGTCACGAGAATCAGACAGGACTTAGCAACTAACCACCATCACTGTGTGTGTGTGTGTGTGTGTGTGTGTGTGTGTGTGTGTGTGTAACTGAATCACATTGTTGTACAGCAGTAATTAACATTATAAACCAGATATACTTCAATTTTAAAATGTTAATATCACAAATAATAGGGCAAATTGACAACATGTACCTCCTGATGAAATGTATTAAAAAGAATATTTATGTCTTAGGTTGGTACAAAAGTAATTGTGGTTTTGCACTGTGGAAATTTGCTGTTTAATATTGGAATACATTCTTAAATGTGGCTGTCATACATCATTTTAATGCACATTTCCCACCTTACATTTTTTTTTTGCTAATGACTTATTACTTGTTGTTTATTTTATATTTGTCTGAGACTATGGAAATTATGTTAGACAAAATGGAAATTCAAGCGATTTTCTTATTTGAGTTCAAAATGGGTCATAAAACAGCAGAGACAAGTTGCAACATCAGCAATGCATCTGGCCCAGTAACTGCTAACCTACATACAGTTTAGTGGTTCAAGAAGTTTTGCAAAGGAAACAAGAACCTTGAAAATGAGGAGTCTAGTGGCCAGCCATTGGAAGTTGACAGTGACCAACTGAGATGATCATTGAAGCTGATTCTGTTATAACTAAAGGAAAACTTTTGAAGAACTCAATGTTGATGATTCTATGGTCATTCACCATTTGAAGCAAATTGGAAAGGTGAAAAAGATCAATAAGTAGGTGCCTCATGAGCTGACCACAAATGAAAAAGTCATTTTGAAATGTCATCTTCTCTTATTGTATGCAACAACAATGAACTATTTCTCAATTGGATTGTGATGTACAATGAAAAGTGGATTTCATACAGCCACTGATAACCAGCTCAGTGGCTGGACAGAGAAGAAGCTCCAAAGCACTTCCCAAAGGCAAACTTGCTCCAAAAAAAGATCCTGGTCACTGTTTGGGGGTCTACTGTGGTCAGTCACTGGTGGTCAGTCTAATCCACCATAGTTTTCTGAATCTTGGTGAAACCATTACATCTGAGAAGTATCCTCAGCAAATTGAAGACATACACTGAAAACTGCAATGCCTGCAGCCGGCTTTGATCAACAGAATTCTTCTCCACAACAACGTGCAATTGTAAATTGCACAACCAACACTTCAAAAGTTGAACGAATTGGACCACTAAGTTTTGCCTCATTCGCCATATTTACCTAACCTCTTGCCAACAGACTACCACTTCTTCAGGCATCTCAACAACTTTTTGCAGGGAAAATGCTTCCCCAACCAGCAGGAGCCAGAAAATGCCTTCTAAGAGTTCACTGAAGCCTGAAGCATGGATTTTTATGCTACAGGAATAAACAAACTTATTTCTCATTAGCAAAAATGTGTTGATTAAAATGGTTGCTGTTTTGATTAATTAAGTTGTGTTTCAGCCTAGTTATAATGATTTAAAATTCATGGTCAGAAACCACAATTATGTTTGCATCAAACTAACAGTATTCCTGCCAAAAATGTATAACCTGAATTAAAGTATGATGAAATATCAGACAACCCCAAATTGAGGGACATTCTACAAAACAACTGACCTGATGTTTTCAAAAATGTCATAAAATACAATGTCAATTTCAATGTCATAAAATACAAAGAAACGCTAAGGAACTGTTCATTATTAAAGGGACATTAAAAATTGGAAATCAAAAGCAATGTGTGACCCTGGGTTGGATCCTGGTCATTTTTTTAAATGTTACAAAGGATATTAATAGGAATAATTGGTGAAATTTTAATAAAATCTGTAGATAAAAGTATTGTGACAAAGTGAAATTTCCAGATTTTTATAACTTTGCTGCTGCTATTTAAGTAAATGTCTTTGTTTTTATGACACACACACTTCAGTATTTAATGGTAAAGGGATGTATTCTGTGAAATATACTCACACCTGACTCCAAAAGGATGGAGATTAGAATGGTATCTAATTTTATGACAGCAATGTAGTTAGAAACAAATGGAGCATCCTCCTAAAATTCACAGGGAACATGATTTCCCTCCCAGAATACTGTACGCGGCTGTATCATCAGTTTTCTATTCAGTTCAGTTCAGTCACTCAGTCGTGTCCGATTCTGTGCGACCCCATGAATCGCAGCACACCAGGCCTCCCTGTCCATCACCAACTCCTAGAGTTCACCCAAACTCATGTCCATCAAGTAGGTGATGCCATCCAGCCATCTCATCCTCTGTTGTCCCCTTCTCCTCCTGCCCCCAATCCTTCCCAGCATCAGAGTCTTTTCCAATAAGTCAACTCTTCTCATGAGGTGGACAAAGTACTGGAGTTTCAGCTTTACCATCATTCCTTCCAAAGAATACCCAGGACTTATCTCCTTTAGAATGGACTGGTTGGATCTCCTTACAGTCCAAGGGACTCTCAAGAGTCTTCTCTAATACCGCAGTTCAAAAGCATCAATTCTTCGGCTTTCTTCACAGTCCAACTCTCACATCCATACATGACTACTGGAAAACCATAGCCTTGACTAGATGGACCTTTGCTGGCAAAGTAGTACTTCTGCTTTTCAATATGCTATCTAGGTTGGTCTATTGCTGCAGAGCAAATTGCCATAATCTCAGTCACCCATTTATTATCTCATTGTTTCTGTAGGTGAAAAGTCTGAGCACAGAGTAGCTGGGTTTCTTATTCAGGGTCTTACAAAGCTATAATGAAAGAGTCAGCTGAAGCTCTGCTATCACCTGAAACTTAAAAGTCCTCTTCCAATCTCATTTGAGCAATAGGCAGAAATCAGTTCCTTGACGTTGTAGGACCAAAGTCCTTGCTGTCCTTACTAGCTGTCAGCCTGGGACTGCTCTTAGCTCCTAATAGCTTTCCCCCATGTCATGCTATATGGCTCTCTCCTCTCACAGTATAACAATTTGCTTCATCTTCAAGGCCAGTAGGAGAACATCTCTCTGAACCTTCTCTTAAAGGACTCACCTAATTAGGTAAGACTCAGTCAGGATAATCCCTCTTTTTATTCACTCAAAGTCAACTTATTAGTAAGTTATTCAGGGGGAATAATACCCCAACATATGTACTAGTACCATCCACACTCAACAGAAAGATACTATGCATCAGGGGAGGGAAATCTCGAGGACCATCTTAGAATTCATCCTGCCACATCCACCTAAACCTTTATTTGGAGTTTAAGGGTTTTCAACCCTAGCATCACAATAGAATCTCCTGGGGAAATATTCAATATTAGTATCAGAATTCTCATTTAGTTGGTCTGAGGCACAATCTGAAAAGATGTTGCTTTTGTTTTTAAGGCTCTCCCGTGTAATTCCAATATGCAACCGGGGATGAAGACCACTATGGCAGAATGAAAACCTTTTCAGATATCCGAGATGTCAAAGAATTTACTTCCCATTTGCCTTTTCTCAGGAAGCTCTGAAATAAGGCTGTAATCAAGGAAAACATAGGATCCAGGAAACAAGGACTCTAAAATAGGAAATTACAGAGGGAAGTCCCCAGATGACAGACTGCAGGAGCCCAGGAAGTAACCAGTCTGAACTGGAAAAGGAGGATGAAGGATTCCAGGATGAGGTCTCAGAAAAACAAGTGGAGTTAGTAGATTATCCAGGCTTTTTTTTTTAAGATTTTTAAAATGTGGACCATTTAAAAGCTTTCCTGAATTTGTTACAGTATTATTTGTGTTTTATGTTTTGGTTTTTGGTGTTGAGTCACGTAGGATCTTAGTTCCCCAAACGGGGATTGAACCTGCATCCTCTGCCTCAGAAGGCGGGGCCCTAACCACTGGACCACCAGGGAAGTCCCAGTCATCAGATCTTTCTGATCACTAGATGAAGAGAACTAGTATTAGGCATATGACAGGACTGGATATATAACTGGAAAAAATTGTAAAAATAGGTGCAAAGAAAATTTATACATTTGATAAATGGTATAATAATTTTCTTCAAGAAAATTATAAGCTTTTCAAGACAGAAAAGTATATACTACTTGGCAATGCAGTTAACAGTGTTAATGTGGCCATAATGTAAATATTGATCCTTAAGTTAAAATTATAATTACCTCGAGTATATAAAAAGAGGGGAAGAAAGGGTGTATGTATATCTATGTAAACCAGCTAAACCAATAAATTGGAAAAAAATTTTTAAAGGAAATTTCAAAATAGAGCTATAACACTAATTACAAGGTAGAAAGAATAGGGAACTACTGTGTTATATATAATCTTTTCAATATTACATTTTTCAAACTATGTGCATGTTTAAATTGCTTAATGTTTAAAAAATAGGAGCAAAAGGAAGCTCATGAGTAATAATATTAAAAGAAAATAAACTGATTTTTTAATTCAATTTTTACTCAGTTTTTACTAAATAGATTAGCAAAAGTTAAAAATTCTTACATGAAAAAACATCTTACGTGAAAAATTGTTACAAAAGGTGAAGGGTAATTTGCAACTGGTAGGATGGTAAATTGGTATAGCAACTGGGGAAAGCAATTTAGCAGTTCAGCAAAATTGAAAACATAGGCACACTACTACCTAGAAATTTACATTCATGCATGAGCCTTAGAAGGATATCCAAGGCAGTTTTTCTTATAATTTGGAAAAATTGAAAATAATTTGAACATTTATTGACATATCACTAAAATTCATTGGTTCATTCAGCACATGCTTTATGAAGCGGCTGCTATGTGCCAAGCACTGTTCTTAAAACTAGAAACATAGCAGTAATGGATACAGACTGAAATAGTTTACATTCTAGTAGAAGGAGGCATATAAACACAGATGTACATAATTTGTTGGATGGTAATAACACCTATGGAAAAAAACAAAGCTGGGAAGAGTAACAGAAGCCCTGGGAAGGAGTGTGTGTTTAACTTTTAAAAGGATGTTCAAGGAACTCGATTTTTGAATAAAGACTTGAAAGTGATCAAGCAAGTCAAATGAATACAGGAGTTGGAATCCCAGGGCTGATTTCCTTCAGAATGGACTGGTTGGATCTCCTTGCAGTCCAAGGGACTCTCAGGAGTCTTCTTCAACACCACAGTTCAAAAGCATCTATTCTTTGGCACTCAGCCTTCTTCACAGTCCAACTCTCACATCCATACATGACCACAGGAAAAACCACAGCCTTGACTAGACAGACCTTAGTTGGCAAAGTAATGTCTCTGCTTTTGAATACACTATCTAGGTTGGTCATAACATTTCTTCCAAGGAGTAAGCGTCTTTTAATTTCATGGCTGCAGTCACAATCTGTAGTGATTTTGGAGCCCCCAAAATAAAGTCTGACCTTGTTTCCAAGTTTTCCCTTCTATTTCCCATGAAGTGATGGGACCGGATGCCATGATCTTCGTTTTCTGAATGTTGAGCTTTAAGCCAACTTTTAGCTCTCCTCTTTCACTTTCATCAAGAGGCTTTTTAGTTCCTCTTCACTTTCTGCCATAAGGGTGGTGTCGTCTGCATATTTGAGGTTACTGATATTTCTCCAGGCAATCTTGATTCCAGCTTGTGTTTCTTCTAGTCCAGCATTTCTTATGATGTACTCTGCATGTAAGTTAATAAACAGGGGGACAATACACAGCTTTGACATACTCCTTTTCCTATTTGGAACCAGTCTGTTGTTCCATGTCCAGTTCTAACTGTTGCTTCCTGACCTGTATACAGATTTCTCAAGAGGCAGGTTAGGTGGTCTGGTATTCCCATTTCTCTCAGAATTTTCCACAGTTTATTGTGATCCACACAGTCAAAGGCTTTGGCATAGTCAATAAAGCAGAAGTAGATGTTTTTCTGGAACTCTCTTGCTTTTTCCATGATCCAGCGGATGTTGGCAATTGGATCTCTGGTTCCTCTGCCTTTTCTAAAACCAGCTTGAACATCAGGGAGTTCACGTATTTCTGAAGCCTGGCTTGGAGAATTTTGAGCATTACTTTACTAGTGTGTGAGATGAGTCCAGTTGTGTAGTAGTTTGAGCATTCTTTTGCATTGCCTTTCTTTGGGATTGGAATGAAAACGGACCTTTTCCAGTCCTGTGGCCACTGCTGAGTTTTCCGAATTAGGAACAGCGGTGGTAAGGGAGATACACCTTGTCCAAGGTAAGGAGCAGTGGCTGTGCTTTGTTGGAGCAGCCGTGAAGAGATACTCTAAGCACAAGGTAAGAGAAACCCAAGTAAGATGGTAGGTGTTGCAAGAGGGCATCAGAGGGCAGACACATTGAAACCATACTCACAGAAAACTAGTCAATCTAATCACAACAGGACACAGCCTTGCCTAACTCAATGAAACCAAGCGATGCCTGCGGGGCAACCCAAGATGGGCAGGTCATGGTGGAGAGGTCTGACAGAATGTGGTCCACTGGAGAATGGAATGGCAAGCCACTTCAGTACTCTTGCCTTGAGAACCCCATGAACAGTATGAAAAAGCAAAATGATAGGATACCAAAAGAGAAACTCCCCAGGTCATTGGGTGCCCAATATGCTACTGGAGGTCAGTGGAGAAATAACTCCAGAAAGAATGAAGGGATGGAGCCAAAGCAAAAACAATACCCAGTTGTGGATGTGACTGGTGATGGAAGCAAGGTCCGATGCTGTAAAGAGCAATATTGCATAGGAACCTGGAATGTCAGGTCCATGAATCAAGGCAAATTGGAAGTAATCACACAAGAGATGGCAAGGGTGAACGTCGACATTCTAGGAATCAGCGAACTAAAATGGACTGGAATGGGTGAATTTAACTCAGATGACCATTATATCTACTACTGTGGGCACCATCATGGTCAACAAAAGAGTCCAAAATGCAGTACTTGGATGCAATCTCAAAAACGACAGAATGATCTCTGTTCGTCTCCAAGGCAAACCACTCAATATCACAGTTATCCAAGTCTATGCCGTAACCAGTAACGCTGAAGAAGCTAAAGTTGAACGGTTCTATGAAGACCTACAAGACCTTTTAGAACTAAAACCCAAAAAAGATGTCCTTTTCATTATAGGGGACTGGAATGCTAAACTAGGAAGTCAAGAAACACCTGGAGTAACAGGCAAATTTGGCCTTGGAATGCAGAATGAAGCAGGGCAAAGCTAATAGAGTTTTGCCAAGAAAATGCACTGGTCATAGCAAACACCCTCTTCCAACAACACAAGAGAGACTCTACACATGGACATCACCAGATGGTCAACACCGAAATCAGATTGATTATATTCTTTGCAGCCAAAGATGGAGAAGCCCTATGCAGTCAACAAAAACAAGACCAGGAGCTGACTGTGGCTCAGATCATGAACTCCTTATTACCAAATTCAGACTTAAGTTGAAGAAAGTAGGGAAAACCGCTAGACCATTCAGGTATGACTTAATCAAATCCCTTATGATTATACAGTGAAAGTGAGAAATAGATTTAAAGGCCTAGATCTGATAGATAGAGTGCGTGATGAACTATGGAGTGAGGTTCATGACATTGTACAGGAGACAGGGATCAAGACCATCCCCATGGAAGAGAAATGCACAAAAGCAAAATGGCTGTCTGGGGAGGCCTTAGCAAAGGAGAAAAGGAAAGATATAAGCATCTGAATGCAGAGTTCCAAAGAATAGCAAGGGAGATAAGAAAGCCTTCCTCAGCGATCAATGCCAAGAAATAGAAGAAAACAACAGAATGGGAAAGGCTAGAAATCTCTTCAAGAAAATTAGAGATATCAAGGGAACATTTCATGCAACGATGGGCTCGATAAAGGACAGAAATGATATGGACCTAACAGAAGCAGAAGATATTAAGAAGTGGCAAGAATACACAGAAGAACTGTACAAAAAAAAATCTTCACAACCCAGATAACCATGATGATGTGATCACTAATCTAGAGCCAGACATCTTGGAATGTGAAGTCAAGTCGTCTTGGAATGTGAAGTCAAGTGGGCCATAGAAAGCATCACTACAAACAAAGCTAGTGGAGGTGATGGAATTCCAGTAGAGCTGTTTCAAATCCTGAAAGATGATGCTGTGAAAGTGCTGCACTCAATATGCCAGCAAATTTGGAAAACTCAGCAGTGGCCACAGGACTAGAAAAGGTTCGTTTTCATTCCAGTCCCAAGGAAAGGCAATGACAATGAATGCTCACACCCCTGCACAATTGCATTCATCTCACACACTAGTAAAGTAATGCTCAAAATTCTCCAAGCCAGGCTTCAGCAATACGTGAACTGTGAACTCCTGATGTTCAAGCTGGTTTTCGAAAAGGCAGAGGAACCAGAGATCCAATTGCCAACATCCGCTGGATCATGGAAAAAGCAAGAGAGTTCCAGAAAAACATCTACTTCTGCTTTATTGACTATGCCAAAGCCTTTGACTGTGGATCACAATAAACTGTGGAAAAGTCTGAAAGAGATGGGAACCCAGACCACCTGACCTGCCTCTTGAGAAATCTGTATGCATGTCAAGAAGCAACATATAGAACTAGAAATGGAACAACAGACTGATTCCAAATAGGAAAAAGCGTATGTCAAGGCTGTATATTGTCCCCCTGCTTATTTAACTTAGATGCAGAGTACATCATAAGAAATGCTGGACTAGAAGAAACACAAGCTGGAATCAAGATTGCCAGGAGAAATATCAATAACCTCTGATATGCAGATGACACCACCCTTATGGCAGAAAGTGAAGAGGAACTAAAAAATCTCTTGATGAAACTGAAAGAGGAAAGCGAAAAATTGGCTTCAAGCTCAACATTCAGATAAACAAGATCATGGCATCTGGTCCCATCACTTCATGGGAAATAGATGGGGAAACAGTGGAAACAGTGTCAGACTTTATTTTGGGGGACTCCAAAATCACTGCAGATGGTGACTGCAGCCATGAAATTAAAAGATGCTTACCCTTTGGAAGAAAAGTTATGACCAACTTAGATAGTTATGACAACTTAGATAGTATATTCAAAAGCAGAGACATTACTTTGCCGACTAAGGTCTGTCTAGTCAAGGCTATGGTTTTTCCTGTGGTCATGTATGGATGTGAGAGTTGGACTGTGAAGAAGGCTGAGCACCAAAGAATTGATGCTTTTGAACTGTGCTGTTGGAGAAGACTCCTGAGAGTCTCTTGGACTGCAAGGAGATCCAACCAGTCCATTCTGAAGGAGATCAGCCCTGGAATTTCTTTGGAAGGAATGATGCTAAAGCTGAAACTCCAGTACTTTGGCCCCCTCATGCGAAGAGTTGACTCATTGGAAAAGACTCTGATGCTGGGAAGGATTGGGGGCAGGAGGAGAAGGGGACGGCAGAGGATGAGATGGCTGGATGGCATCACGGACTCAATGAACGCAAGTCTGAGTGAACTCTGGGAGATGGTGATGGACAGGGAGGCCTGGTGTGCTGCAATTCATGGGGTCGCAAAGAGTCGGACACAACTGAGTGACAGAACTGAACTGAAGTGAACTGAGTGCAGCACTTTCACAGCATAATCTCTCAGGATTTGAAACAGCTCAACTGGAATTCTGTAACCTCCACTAGCTTTGTTCGTAATGATGCTTTCTAAGGCCCACTTGACTTCACATTTCAGGAAGTCTGGCTCTAGATGAGTGATCACACCATCGTGATTATCTGGGTCATGAAGATCTTTTTGTACAGTTTTTCTGTGTATTCTTGCCACCTCTTCTTAATATCTTGTGCTTCTGTTAGGTCCATACAATTTCTGTCCTTTATTGAGCCCATCTTTGCATGAAACGTTCCCTTGGTATCTCTAATTTTCTTGAAGAGATCTCTAGTCTTTCTCATTCTGTTGTTTTCCTCTATTTCTTGGCATTGATCGCTGAGGAAGGCTTTCTTATCTCTCCTTTGGAGAGATAACTTTTATTCTTTGGAACTTTGCATTCAGATGCTTATATCTTTCCTTTTCTCCTTTGCTTTTTGCCTCTCTTCTTTTCACAGCTATTTGTAAGGCCTCCCCAGACAGCCATTTTGCTTTTGTGCATTTCTCTTCCATGGGGATGGTCTTGATGCCTGTCTCCTGTACAATGTCACGAACCTCATTCCATAGTTCATCATGCACTCTATCAGATCTAGGCTCTTAAATCTATTTCTCACTTTCACTGTATAATCATAAGGGATTTGATTAAGTCATACCTGAATGGTCTAGCGGTTTTCCCTACTTTCTTCAACTTAAGTCTGAATTTGGTAATAAGGAGTTCATGATCTGAGCCACAGTCAGCTCCTGGTCTTGTTTTTGTTGACTGCATAGGGCTTCTCCATCTTTGGCTGCAAAGAATATAATCAATCTGATTTCGGTGTTGACCATCTGGTGATGTTCATGTGTAGAGTCTTCTCTTGTCTTGTTGGAAGAGGGTGTTTGCTATGACCAGTGCATTTTCTTGGCAAAACTCTATTAGCTTTGCCCTGCTTCATTCTGCATTCCAAGGCCAAATTTGCCTGTTACTCCAGGTGTTTCTTGACTTCCTACTTTTACATTCCAGTCCCCTGTAATGAAAAGGACATCTTTTTGGGTTTTAGTTCTAAAAGGTCTTGTAGGTCTTCATAGAACCGTTCAACTTTAGCTTCTTCAGCGTTACTGGTTACGGCATAGACTTGGATAACTGTGATATTGAGTGGTTTGCCTTGGAGACGAACAGAGATCATTCTGTCGTTTTTGAGATTGCATCCAAGTACTGCATTTTGGACTCTTTTGTTGACCATGATGGCTACTCCATTTCTTCTGAGGGATTCCTGCCCACAGTAGTAGATATAATGGTCATCTGAGTTAAATTCACCCATTCCAGTCCATTTTAGTTCGCTGATTCCTAGAATGTCGACGTTCACCCTTGCCATCTCTTGTGTGATCACTTCCAATTTGCCTTGATTCATGGACCTGACATTCCAGGTTCCTATGCAATATTGCTCTTTACAGCATCGGACCTTGCTTCCATCACCAGTCACATCCACAACTGGGCATTGTTTTTGCTTTGGCTCCATCCGTTCATTCTTTCTGGAGTTATTTCTCCACTGACCTCCAGTAGCATATTGGGCACCTAATGACCTGGGGAGTTCCTCTTTTGGTATCCTATCATTTTGCTTTTTCATACTGTTCATGGGGTTCTCAAGGCAAGAGTACTGAAGTGGCTTGCCATTCCCTTCTCCAGTGGACCACATTCTGTCAGACCTCTCCACCATGACCTGCCCATCTTGGGTTACCCCACGTGCATGGCTTAGTTTCATTGAGCTAGACAAGGCTGTGTCCTGTTGTGATTAGATTGACTAGTTTTCTGTGAGTATGGTTTCAATGTGTCTGCCCTCTGATGCCCTCTTGCAACACCTACAGTGAGGTATCACATCACATCTGTAAGAATGGCCATCAATAAGAAATTCTACAAACAATAAATGCTGGAGAGAATGTGAAGAAAAAAGAACCCTCCTTGTGCTGTTGGTGGGAATTCAAACTGATACAGCCACCAAGAACAGTATGGAAAGTAAAAGTCTCTCAGTTCTGTTCAACTCTGCGAACCCATGGTCTATATGTCCATGGATTCTCCAGGTCAGAAAACTGGAGTGGGTAGACTTTTCCTTCTCCAGGGGATCTTCCCAACCCAGGGATCAAACCCAGGTTTCCCACATTGCAAAGGGATTCTTTAACAACTGAGCTATCAGGGAACAGTATGGAGTTTCCTTTAAAAGCTAGGAATAAAACTACCATATGACCCAACAATCCCACTACTGGGCATATAGCCTATGGAACCATAATTGAAAAAGATACATGTGTTTGAGGTTTCCCAGGTGGCACTAGTGGTAGATAATCTACCTGCCATTGCAACAGACATAAGAAACATGGGTTGAATCCTGGGTTAGGAATATCCCCTGCAGGAGGCCATGGCAACCCACTCCAGTATTCTTAAGTGGAGGATCTCATGGACAGAGGAACCTATCAGGCTACAGTCCATAGGGTCACAAAAAGTCAGACACAACTGAAGCAACTTAGCACAGATGCACCTCAGTGTTTGTTACAGCATTATTTGCAATGCTGCTGAACCTAGAGCCTACTATACAGAGTGAAGTAAGTCAGAAAGAAAAAAACCAATATCATATATTAACACATATATAGAATCTAGAAAGATGATACTGATGAACATATCTGCAGGACAGCAATGGAGACACAGACAAAGAACAGACTTGTGGACACAGGTGGGGAAGGAGAGGTGGGATGAATTGAGAGAGCAGCATTGAAACATATATTTGTTGTTGTTGTTGTTCAATAACTAAGTCATGTCCAACTCTTTGCGACTCCATAGACTGCAGCACACCAGGCTTCCCTGTCCATCACCAACTCCCAGAGCTTGCTCAAACTCATGTCCATCAAGTCAGTGATGCCATCCAACCATCTCATCCTCTGTCACCCTCTTGCCTGTTGCCACATCTCATCCTCCGGCCTTCAATCTTTCCCAGCATCAGGATCTTTTCTAAGGAGTCAGTTCTTCACATCAGGTGGCCAAAGTATTGGAGCCGCAGTTTTGGAATCAGTCCTTCCCATGAATATTCAGGTTGATTTCCTTCAGGATTGACTGGATTGATCTTCTTGCAGCCCAAGGGACTCTCAAGAGTCTTCTCTAGCACCACAATTTGAAAGCATCAGTTCTTTTGTGCTCAGCCTTTTTATGGTCCAACTTTCACATCTGTACATGACTACTGGAAAACCATAGCTTTGACCAAACAGATCTTTGTCAGCAATGTGTTTCACGCCTTCATGGACCACAACCTTGTCGTAGTGAAGGAACTTGAGTGACTCAGTGAAACTATGAGCCATGCTGTGCAGGGTCACCCAAGGCAGACAGATCATTATGGAGACTTCTGATAAAATGTGAGCCATTGGACAAGGGAATGGCAAACCACACCAGTATTCTTGCTTCAAGAACCCCATGAACAGTACTGAAACATATATATTTCCATATGTAAAATTAGACAGCTTGTAGAAATTTGTTGTATGACACAGGAAGCTCAAATCTGGTGCTCTGTGACAACCTAGAGGGGTGGGTTGGGATGGGAGGTGGAAGGGAGGTTCAATAGGGAGGAAATACATGTCTACCTATGAGTGATTCATGTTGATATATGGTAGAAACCAACACAATATTGTAAAGCAATAATCCTCCAATTAAAAATAAATTTAATTTAAAAGAATGGCTTTCCAGTAATCATATGGCCTTTCCCATTGTTTATTTAAAATATTCTGAAATATATAATTATTTTCTAATTTAAAAAAATAAAATAAAAATAGTGGTTGGTTCTAGGGATGAAAGAATTAGGCTTGGATAGAGGTTAAGGAAGGGTCAAAACCCATAATTGAGAATTTAAAGGAGCAGGGACTATTCCCTTTAACAGTCCATGCTTTTTGTTTGGCTATAAACAAATCAAATGGTAAATGGAGTTTAGTTCAAGATTTATGATTAATAAATGAAGCTGTAGTTCCTTTATACCCCATGGTGCCTAATCCTTATACTCATTGTCTGAAATTACTGGATGAGCCAAATATTTCTCGGTAATTGATTTAAAATATGCCTTCTATTCTGTGCCTTTGGTGGAGGAAAGTTGATTCCTAATGGCTTTTGAAAAACCCACTTAGCCAGCTTCACAGTTAACCTGGACAGTTTGGCCCCAGAGATTTCATGACAGCCCCCCACCTGTTTGGGCAAAATTTGTCATGGGATCTACAAAACTGTTAATAGCTCTGAAGCAGTGGTGCTACAATATGTAGATGATAATCTGCTTTGTACTGAGACAGAGGAAGCTTGCTCACAAGCCTCAGACTTCTTAAACTTTCTGGCAGGCTGAGGTTATGTGCCCTCAAGTGAAAAGGCTCGGCTTTACAAACAATCTGTTAGATATCTGGGCCTAATCATATCAGAGGCCTTCCCTGGTGGCTCAGAGGTTAAAGCATCTGCCTGGAATGCAGGAGACCCAGGTTTGATCCCTGGGTTGGGAAGATCCCCTGGAGAAGCAAATGGCAACCTACTCCAGTACTCTTGCCTGGAGAATCCCGTGGAGGGAGGAGCCTGGTGGGCTACAGTCCATGGGGTCACAAAGAGTCAGACACGACTGAGCGAATTCGTTTCACTTCACTTCAGGGGATCAATAATACTTATCTTTATTGTAGTATTTTATTTATTAGATGTGGAACAATAAATTTCACTCAGAGAAAAAGACTGTTAAATAATTGTTAATTCTGGGTAGAAGGAAAATGGGTGTTATATAATTTTTTTGTACTTTTCTGAATTTAAAATTTCTCAAAAAGATTAGCCAATACACTTTTGGAGAGAATAATGAGAGCAAAATTGATCTTTCAGATAACAAAGTGAATAATAAAGCTATCATGATTCAAATACTTCCGTGCTAGCATAGACAGAGAGATTAACGGAACAGAGTAAAGTTCAGAAATAGATCCAGAGGAATTTTTCATATGATAAATACAGCATTTCAAATAAGTGAAGAGACTAGAAAAATGACCAAGTGGTAGAATAAGTCATTTACCAAAGAACAGGAACCTCAATCTTCATTCAAGTTGTGTGTAACAGCAGTTTATTCCTTTTATTGCTGATTCATATTACATGTCATGGGTATGCCAGTTTCTTTATCTATGCATTTATTGAAGGACATCCATGGTATTGTGATTTTTGACTATTTATTTTATACAAGTTTTAAAACAAGTTTTGTGTATAAATATATCACACACACACAAAAAGACTAAAAGACAAATTCCTGGGAGGTATACCACAGTAAAATTGACCTTTTTAATCTTCTAGGGAGACTTCATTTTTTTCCTTTACACATTTCTTATCATTTTTTGTTTTTTGTTTGTTTTTTGGCCATGTCACATGGCAGGCACGTGGGACTTTAGTTCCCCAACCAGGGATTGATCCATGCGTGGCCTCCTGCAGTAGAAATATGGAGTCTTAACCACTGGACTGCCAGGGAAGTCCTATTGTTATGTATTGTTTTTAAAGAGTAAAAATAATATTTGAGTGAAGCAGTCTTTTAAAAATTACAGTTGCCAACATTTAAGTGAGAACAGTAGTTTTTGCCTTATTATCATATAGCACACATAACTATCAGTAAGGATGTCATTGAAATGGATGCTCTTACAGCAAAATTGAATCTATTTCTATAATTTGTTTTTATTGTGGCACAATATAAAAATTTTGTTTCACATGAGAATGGCACACCGAGTAAAGAAGAAAATGAACTGCATGTTTTTCAACATTCAGGTATTCCTGAGTTAGGGTGCACTGAAAATCACTTAGCTATATTAAAAGATTTGTCTTGCTCAATATTTTAATGTCCCTTCTATTAGAACCTCATGATACTACCCTTCTAACACAATCACTTTAACTAATATAAGGGATTCCCAATACAAACACTCCTGTTGTTTCTTAGGTAGAAACACATAAACAAAGTAGTTAGCAAATAGTAGATTCTAAAATCTGGTCCCATCATTTCATGGCAAATAGATGTGGAAATAGTGTCAGACTTTATTTTGGGGGGCTTCCAAATCACTGCAGATGGTGATTGCAGCCATGAAATTAAAAGACACTTACTCATTGGAAGGAAAGTTACGACAACCTAGATAGCATATTAAAAAGCAGAGACATTACTTTGCCAACAAAGGTCCGTCTAGTCAAGGCTATGGTTTTTCCAGTGGTCATATATGGATGAGAGTTGGACTGTGAAGAAAGCTGAGCACAGAAGAATCGATGCTTTTGAACCGTGGTGTTGGAGAAGACTCTTGAGTCCCTTGGACTGCAAGGAGATCCAACCAGTCCATCCTAAAGGAGATCAGTCCTGGATGTTCTTTGGAAGGAATGATGCTGAAGCTGAAACTTTGGCCACCTCATGCGAAGAGTTGACTCATTCGAAAAGACTTTGATGCTGGGAGGGATTGGAGGCAGGAGGAGAAGGGGAAGACAGAGGATGAGATGGCTGGATGGCAACACCTACTTGATGGACATGAGTTTGTGTAAACTCTGGGAGTTGGTGATAGACAGGGAGGCCTGGTGTGCTGCAATTCATGGGGTCACAAAGAGTTGGACATGACTGAGCGACTGAGCTGAACTGAACTGAACTGAACAATGGCACTGAAAGTATCTTTGCAGCTGCAGAATTAATTTTAATCATGATTATTTTTCCCTGAAGAGCTATTTCTCTCTGTTGAACTTCATAAAAACACCTGCAAGGCATATTAGTAACTATGCTCCTTAAGCTAAAGACAAAAAATTGAAATGAATGAGAAAATACAGGTTCTTAGCAGAGAAAGAGAAATCATAAAAAGAGCCAATTAGAAAACTAAAAATTGAAAAATATAATATCAGACATTTTAAAATTTCCTTGGTGGGCTCAAAAGCAGAAATGAATATAAAAGAGATAAAAGTAAGTGAACTGAAAGACAGATCAGTAAAAATCATCCTGTATGGACAAGAGAGAGAAAAAAGATTGAAACAATGAACAGAGTCTTAGAGAGATGGAGGACAATTTCAAAATGTGTAACATTCTCATCACTGGATTCCCAGAAAAGGAGAAGCAAACTGGCAGGAAAATACATGAAAAAATAACTGCTGAAAACATCCCAAATTTAGTAAAATACATAAAATTTCAAACTCAAGATCTCAGCAACCCCAAATAGAATAAACTCTAACAAAAACAAAACAAACAAGAAAACTCTTCAGCACATCATAATCAAACAATTGGACTCAAAAAATGTAAAATCTTAAAATAATCTAGAGAAAATTTTCTAGACAAATTACATATAAGGGGGAAACAATGGATATCTGAATGACCACAGTCATAAGAGGAAAAATACTGTTAAATCAGAATTCTATAACCAATGAGTATATCCCTCAGGGATTAAAAATAAATAAATAAATAATAAAAATCTCTAGTGAAGGAAAACTAAGAGAGTATATCAAACGGCAGGCCTGCTCTAAAAGAAATACTAAAGTAAATTCTTCAGGCTAAGAGTAAAAGTAAAAATTCCAATCCCAAGGAAAGGCAATGCCAAAGAATGCTCAAACTACCATACAATTGCACTTATTTCATACGCTAGCAGAGTAATGCTCAAAATTCTCCAAGTCAGGCTTCAACAGTATGTGAATCGTGAACTTCCAGGTGTTCAAGCTGGATTTAGAAAAGGCAGAGGAACTAGAGATCAAATTGCCAACATCCGTTGGATCATATAAAAAGCCAAAGAGTTCCAGAAAAACATCTACTTCTGCTTTGTTGACTATGACAAAGCCTTTGACTGTGTAGACCATGACAAACTGTGGAAAATTCTGAAAGAGATGGGAATACCAGACCACCCGACCTGCCTCTTGAGAAACCTGTATGCAGGTCAGGAAACAACAGTTAGAACTGGACATGGAACAACAGACTGGTTCCAAATCGGGAAAAGAGTATGTGAAGGCTGTATATTGTCACCTTGCTTATTTATCTTATATGCAGAGTACATCATAAGAAACGCTGGGCTGGATAAAGCACAAACTGGAATCAAGATTGCTGGGAAAAATATCAATAACCTCAGATCTGCAGATGACACCACCCTTATGGCAGAAAGTAAAGAGGAACTAAAAAGACTCTTGGTGAAAGTGAAAGAGGAGAGTGAAAAAGTTGGCTTAAAACTTAACATTCAGAAAACTAAGATCATGACATCTGGTCTTATCACTTCATGACAAATAGATGGGGAAACAGTAGAAACAGTGACAGATTTTATTTTGGGGGCTTCAAAATCACTGCAGATGGTAAAAGATGCTTGCTCCTTGGAAGGAAAGTTATGACCAACCTAGATAGCATATTCAAAAGCAGAGACATTACTTTGCCAACATAGGTCCGTCTATTCAAGGCTATGGTTTTTCCAGTAGTCATGTAAGGATGTGAGAGTTGGACTGTAAAGAAAGCTGAGTGCCACAGAATTGATGCTTTTGAACTGTGGTGTTGGAGAAAACTCTTGAGAGTCCCTTGGACTGCAAGGAGATCCAACCAGTCCATCATAAAGGAGATCAGTTCCGAGTGTTCTTTGGAAGGAATGATGCTAAAGCTGAAACTCCAGTACTTTGGCCACCTCATTTGAAGAGCTGACTTGATGGAAAAGGCTCTGATGCTGGGAGGGATTGGGAGCAGGAGGAGAAGGGGATGACAGAGGATGAGATGGCTGGATGGCATCACCAACTCGACGGACGTGAGTTTGAGTAACTCCAGGATTTGGTGATGGATAGGGAGGCCTGGCATGCTGCAATTCATGAGGTCGCAAAGAGTCGGACACGACTGAGTGACTGAACTGAACTGAAATTTATACATATACCAACTATACCTTAAAGATCAGTGAGTGAGGCAAAGAGGGACCTATGTGACTGCAAGGAGTCTTTCCACATTTTACTTGAAGTGGTGTAATACACTCAGTGGACTGTGAAAGCTTATGTATATATATATTGTAAGCCATAGAGCAACTATTAAAAAATACAAAGAGATATATCTGAAAAGGCAATATACCAATTAATTAAAATGTACTATGAAAAATATGCAAATAATCCATAAAAGATAGGAAAGTAGGAATAGAAAAAATAGAGAACAAACAGAAAATAAACAATAAAATAGTAGGCCTAAAGGAAATCTTATCAACAATTACATTAATATTAAATATAAATAATCTAAATACAGAAATTACAGAGATTGTCAGACTGGATTACAAAAGAGACTTATCTGTTGTCTACAAGTAATTCATTTTAAATATAACAATATAGATAAATAAAAGATAGGAAATACATATATCATGCAAATACTAACCAAAGAAGGTAGAGTGACTACATTAATATTAGAAAAAGTAGATTTCAGATCAGAGATATTACAAGGGATTAAGATAGTACATAATGATAAAAAGAGTCAATTCATCAAAAACACATAAGTCCCAATGTGTGTACAGCTAACAACAGAGCTTTAAGATATGTAAAGCAAAATTACACAGAAGCAAAAGGAGAAATAGACAAAGCCACAATTATAGCTGGAGACATCAATGCTCTTCTCTCAGAAACTGATAGAACTACTGCAGAAATCCAGTAAGGATATAGAAGACTAACATTATCAACTAACTTGCCATGATTGACATAGAACATTGCACCCAATAGCACACATAAAATGTTCTATTATAGGGGTACAAACTTGTGTGCAGATCAAAAAACAACAGTTAGAATCAGATATGAAATAACTGACTGGTACAAAATTGAGAAAGGAGTTTGTTAAGACTGCATATTGTCACCCTCCTTATTTAACTTAGATGTAGAGTACATCATGTGAAATGCCAGGCTGGATGAATCACAAGCAGGAATCAAGATTGACAGGAGAAATATCAGCAACCTCAAATATGCAGATGACACCACCATAATGGTAGAAAAAGAAGAACTAAAGAGCCTTTTGATGAAATTGAAAAAGGAAAGCAAAAAGCTGGCTTAAAAACATTCAAAAAACCAAGATCACAGCATCTGGTCCCATCACTTCATGGCAAATAGATGGGGAAAAAATGGAAACAGTGGCAGATTTTCTTTTCTTGAGCTCCAAAGTCACTGTGGATGGTGCCTGCAGCCATGAAATTAAAAGATACTTGCTTCTTGGATGAAAAGCTATGACAAACCTAGACATCATATTAAAAAACAGAGACATCACTTTGCCAACAGAGTCCATACAGTCAAAACTATGGTTTTTCCAGTAGGCATGTACAGATATGATAGTTGTAGCATAAAGAAGGTTGAGGCCTGAAGAATTGATGCTTTTGAACTGCAGTGCTGGAGAAGACTCTCAAGAATCCCTTGAACAGCAAGGAGATCAAACCTTTAATATCGATTGGAAGAACAGACGCTGAAGCTGAAGCTCCAATACTTTGGCAACCTGATGCGAAGAACTGACTCATTGGAAAAGACCCTGATGCTGGGAAAGATTGAGGGCAGGAGGAGAAGGGGGAAATGGAGGATGAGATGGCTGGATAGTATCACCGACTCAATGGACATGTATTTGAGCAAATTCCCAGAGACAGTTAAAGACAGGGAAGCCTGACATGCTGCAGTCCACGGAGTCGCAAAGAATCTGACATGACTTAGCAAGTAAGCAAGAAAAGGACATTTACCAAGATACTCAGGCAAAATAAACCTTAACAAATAGAAAAGAACTGAAATCATAAAAGTATGTTTTCTGATCATAACCAAACTAGTAAGTGCTACATGGTAAGTTCATTTTTGTTTTCCTTTGGTGTGTTTTTATTGTTTGACTTGGCAATTTTATAAATCCAAAGTATATTGTTTCATAATCAAGTTGACTCTTGTTTCCAAATGACTTCAAAGCTTAGCTGTAATTTCAGTGTTTGTTACAGAGTATGTTTCAGTGCACAATACACATTTGAGTATCAGTTATCTTTATTTTCAATGGAAATAAAACCAAAAGGCAAGTAACTATTATTAAATACCTCCTATGTGTTAGAATGGAACAACAGTGTCACCTTGGACATTCTACTTCTTTACTTTAGCTCTTTAATTCTAAAGTATTCCATTTTTTTGTCTTATAGTCTGAGAATCACAATTTCAATTATTCCCATAAAACATTCTTCTTTCAGTCTCAGGATCTTAAGCAACACATTTCATCATATAGAGGCCTAACATAAACACTGAAGAACAGTGCAGACACCTTTAGAAACAAGATAAAGCAAACAACATATCAATGGTCACCATATAAACCAAATACAGCAATTGTGAATTTAGCAGTAAATGTTAATCCTGTACCATTGAGTAATCATACAATTACTAGGTATGACATTTTCTGTTGTGACCTGCATGTGTTCTAAGTTGCTTTAGTTGTGTCCGACTCTTTGCAATGCCATGGACTGCAGTCCACAGGCTCCTCTGTCCATGTGATTCTTCAGGTGAGAATACTGGACTGGATTGCCATGCCTTCCTCCAGGGGATCTCCCTGACCCAGGGATGGAACCTGGCAAGCAGGTTCTTTACCGTCAGCGCCACTTAGGAAGCATGACACATGTTGTGACATGTGATTTCTTGAAGGCAGATTGAAAAGTAGAAGAAAGTGAAAGTCACTCAGTCCTGTCTGACTCTTTGTGACCCCATGCACTATATAGTCCATGGAATTCTCTAGGCCAGAATATTGGAGAGGGTAGACTTTCCAGTCTCTAGGGGATCTTCCCAACCCAGGGATCGAACCCAGGTTTTCCACACTGCAAGTAGTTCTTTGCCAGCTGAGCCACAGGGAAGCCCAAGAATACTGGAGTGGGTAGCCTATCCCTTCTCCAGTGGATTTTCCTGACCAAGGAATCTAACCAATGTCTCCTGCATTGTAGGCGGATTCTTTACCAACTGAGGTATCAGGGAAACCCCAAAGGCAGGTTATTACATAACAAAAATCATATAACGCATGTGCCATCTTTCTATTAAAACAAATTTTAGAAAAAAAAACATGTATTCACCGCAATTTTTCCCCGCTAAGGACCACCTATTAAGATCTCACTAAACTCTGGGCCTGGGAACACAAATTTAGGAAATGTTGCCTTAATGTTTCCTTTGACTAGTAATTCAATATTATTGCTTTTTTTTTGTTTAAATTCCTTTCTCTTGAGTAACAGTGTTCTGAAAGTGCTGAAAAACACTGGTTCAAGGAAAATATTTAGAAACTTAAACCCCTGAAATATGAGATGAAAACCAGAGCTTAAGAAAAGAGAAAAAGCACATGAAATACAGAAACACAGTCAAATGAAACTATGACCACATAAAGGAATGGTTCTTTTTAGGATTGGTAAGGATGTGTGGTGTTTGAGCAAAATTGGTTATCGGTCAGCTTTCTGCACTGAATGACAAGCTGGATTGTAACATCTCCAGGGCGGGTCACTTTCAAGTCCTCTACTCCTTAAAATGCAAGAGAGTGCCCTAGTTTGAGGACTTGTATTGCAGATTTCTGCTAATCACTGTTTCTACGTCTTTTAATACAATGAAAGGCCACTAGGGGGAGAAACACGCCGAAAACCTGACCCTTCTCAGTAGTGATCTCAAAACGTTAACAGATCCTATTACTCTCCAGCAAAAAGAAGCTTCTATGGCACGCAGTATCAAACCACCACCCTGCATCTAATCTGGAACCAAAATGGTTTTTCTAAAGTCTCCGTGGGCACTACGCGAAAAAGCACGTGTTCTGAATGGTCAGAATGGAATCCTACAAGCTGATTCAGATCTGAAAAAAAGGATATTGCAAAAGGTCTCCCTGAGTGAGTCAAAGTATCGCAGAGGGCTACGGTAGCGCATTCCTCTTTCGGGATGGGCTACAACTTAACCTTACGCTGGCAAAAGGACGCGAAGCCACGTTTTGTAAAAGGCCTTCTTTCTAGTATCGATATCCATTTCTGGTTAGCCACTGACAGAGGCGGTTAGCCACTACGTCCCCTCCCCTCGCCCTTATACGAGAGTAAGTCTCATTTCCTCTACGGGCGTAAAAGTGAATGGACCAGCTTACTACCGATACGCCTTTCTATATCTCCACTCAGCTCTACAGCTCGTAGAAACAGGCGCATCCCTGATGTTCGTACACCTATGCCTCCACAAGATGACAAAACAGCCTCGCCACTGCAAAAGACTACAGCGTTAAATACCAGCGCGGCACGAAAATGAGCCACAAAGCCACTCAAACTTCGGGCACAAAACCAAGGCGCAGGCGCACTGGCACACTGTTACCCGATTTGCCCACTTCCCCCTCCTGGTCTCCGCAGTTTCACTTCCCCTCGTTTGGTCCTCTGCTTCCGGGGCACAGTAGGCTCGGCCCCTCCTCAGCTCTTACCCTCCTCTACCCGAGGAGGGGAGTCGAGGGGGTGGGGAAGAGTTCGTTGTTTGTTTACACGATGTGAGCGGAAAAAGAGACCAATAAAGTTTATTCTGGAAACAAAAGGAAAAAAAACAGGGGTGACAGAGAAAGGAGACGGGGGCGGGGGCGTGTGGCGGGGGCTAGCTAGGAGAGGCAGCGAGAAGGAGAAAGCGGCAGTTCCGGTGCCGCCGCTGCGGCCGCTGAGGTCTCGGGCTGCTGCCGCCGCGGCCGCTGGGGCTGGGGCCGCCGGCGAGGCAGGGCTCGGGCCCGGCCGGGCAGCTCCGGAGCGGCGGGGGAGAGGGGGCCGGGAGGCGGGGGCTGTGCCGCCCGCTCTCCTCTCCCTCGGCGCCGCCGCCGCCGCCGCCCGCGGGGCTGGGACCCGATGCGGTTAGGAGCCGTGGAGCTTCGAGGAGCCCCGAGCGTGAGTAGAACGCGGACAGGCCGGGAGCGGGCGCGGTCGGGATGGGGCCGGGTGGGTGCTGGGGATTCTCCGGGCGCGCCGGCCGCCTTGGGCGGGGGCTGCCCGCCCGTCGTCTCTCCCAGCTTCGGCCCGCAGGAGAGTTCTCCCGCGATCCCCGCTCTCCTCCGCCTGCCGCTGGCCTCACCCAGATGCAGAGGCGAGGGCTCGCCGCTCCCTCTTTTCTCCCTCTGGCCGCCGCCTCGCTCTTCGTTTCCTTCCTCTCCCATTTTTGGGGATGGGGCGGCTAGAGACTGAGGAAGTGCGCCCAGGGCCGCCGCCCCGGCCGCGGTGGCTCGGTCCCCCGCGCCCTTGCACATCCACCCGACCCGCGAGCACCGCGGCGTGAGCGATCCCGGGTGCCAAACCGCGAGCTCTTCCTGAGGGGCTGTCACGCCCGAGGACTCCGACCGCGCCACCCCGGCGACCCTGCGTTTGCCTCATACTGGGTTTAAATCACCCGGCTGGGGCTTGGAAGGCTATATCCCCGTAGCCCGTAGTTCCTCTCCCACCCTTCCTCTCGAAGTTGTTTTTTTCCTTTTAACCGAGACAATCAAACGTTTTGGATCTTTCATTCATAGACCTGAGACATTGTCTCGCGATTTCTGTCTTTAGTAAGTCTAATATGTGATGCCTGCTTCACAGCTCCTAAGTGGCTCGGAAAGGTAGGGTAGCGCCCAGAATTGGACTGTATAAACACCAGACGTTCAGCCAGGGTGTTTTGATCGCGGCTTGAGGGGTTTATTTTCGGATGCTAAAGAAATAGTGGTGATGATGGCTAGTTACCAGGCTTAGGAATCGAAAGCTGTTTTGGATGTCAGTAATTGGGAAGCTGTTTACGTAGTTATATAAAGGATAAGGGGAGCGCAATAAGAGGGGCTTCTGTGAAAAGAGCCTTCATATTTTTTAATGAAGTAGAGTTGTGATTTCGTTCGGTGAAGCTTCCTCATTCCAGCACTGCGCCTTTGGGCACATGCAGAACATGGGTTTGCGAGATGATGTTTTGAATCGTAGTTTGTGAGGCCTGGGAGAACCCTTGAAAAACTTGGGTAGGTAAACTTCTGTTAACTCAAGTCATCGGGTAATTACTATGGCCACATTTGAACCACTGTGGGCAATACCGGTCGCATGTTTTCCTGATCAGAAAAGCTGGGTTCTCTGGGTATTTGCTTACATTGCACTGTACAAAATTGGTTTATGTACTGGATTGGGTGTTGCTGAGGAAAAACCTACAAAATACTTAAGATACCACGTTGCTAATTTAATTTGTATAAATCACAGCACGTCTTTATTAATGGATCCTAGAAGCAACTGTAGTGTAAGAATTTGTTAATATGTCTGTATTCAAGTTTTAACATTTTTTAAAACTGAATCATTGAATTCTGGTTGACAGCATAGATCTCTATCTAAACATCACATGTTCTGGAAAATTTTAATTATCAGATTAACTGTTCTGCAGTGTCATCAGCCAGAATTATCTGAAGAGGGCCCAGTGGGAGTGTGTGGGGGGTGGGTAGGGGGGTGGTGTTTTGTTTGGTTTTCTGAGTTTTCTCATCTCACCTTTGGATAAAATTAAATTTCATCTGTAAGTTTTTTCAAAAGTTTCTTATAGGTTTTTTCCATCATTGTAAAATAGAGTGTTTTCCTATTAAAATCACGAAATAGATGATTGAAAGAAGTGATAGCACATGGTAACAGTCATAGCATCATGGGGGAAATAAAAAGACAATAAATAAATATTAACTTAATATTTTATCATTAATTTTGTGAATATAAAATTTGAAAGACATTCCTATCAGTTTAGTTCAAGAATTAAAAATGAACCACATATAAATGCAGAACAGTGTTTTTATATGTCAAGTTTTTTTTCTCAATTTTTAGTAAGTTAGATATAGCATTAAGGAGATGTCACTAAATACAAATGCTGTAGACCCAAAAATTACTGTGTGACAGTATATCTTCTCATGGGCTAGATATATGTGAAAGGAGGACTGTAAAAGAGCAATGGCTTTGCCTGGAACAACCCCTTCTTAAAGCAGAGTTTCCTTCCTGTCAGTATAAGAGCCTCTCCATCCCAAATAAGTATTGCCTTAGAAAAAAAAAAAGGTAAATTTACAAGTAAGATACTTAAATGATAAGATAGGTCATACACTTCCTAAAAGAGTTTGCTTGTTTCCTTTATTGAATTAAGAATTTTTAACATTTACTATTACCATTTAAAAGTCATTTGCTCTGTTGATCTGTTTATTTGAAAAGGGCTAACTTAATCCCATTTGATCTCTTTAGCAACAAAAATAGCATTAAAAGGATCACTTCTCTATTTTATTATTTAAATATCTTGAATTTCAAGGAGGGGTAATTCTGTAAATGAAATGTGTTTCTTAAGCATCATAAAAGATTTTATCTCTGAAAATATTTATGATCCTAAAATTTGTGCAAGTTTAGAAGCATAAATCTTGGAAAATCAAGGTTTATATTAGTATAGTTATTGAGCTGTTTTTTTAAAGTATGTTTATCTTGAGCTACAAAACAGTCCTGTAGAGAAGGCAGTATTGCTGTCTCTGAGAAATGACATTTTAATCTAAGGTCGGACAAGTATCAGGTGACAGACTCATTGACAAAATGAATGCTTTGTGACTCCTTTCGTTTTATTATGCTACCTCTAACTTGCTCCAGCCTGCTTTTTTTTTTTTCTTCAGCCTGCTTTTTATAAAGAAACTAGAGCCCATAGATCACCTTTTCTCTTATTTGTAGTAATAAATGGATGTGTTTAATTCCCCATATAGCTTAAACAGTGGTTTTTGATTCTGGCCACACATTAGAATCGTCTATTTAGCTTTTTAAAAATATCAGTGCCAGGGTCTCGTTCCTGGAGATTCTGGTGTAACTGGTTTGAGATGGAGCCCAGACATCTGTTTAAGTTCCCCAGGTAGTTCTAATAGACACGATTGTAAAGCCTTTGCTTTCTAAGACCTGTATGATTTGTTTCGTTTCTTCTAATTTCATCTCTCCTTTTTCTTCCTACAGCTCCCTTGGCCTTTTCCTGCTTCTTGTGCCAGTGCTATTTGCTTTTCATGAGACATTTGCACACTCCATACCCCTTGTTTAACTGGCTGACTCCTACTCATTTTTCATATCAATTCCTTTGAAAAGTCTAGTCTGGGTCAGGTGCCCTTGCTTCCTGTTCCCATAACATCTTGTGCTCCTACTGTCAAAAGCATTGACTCAGTGCACTGGCAATTGCCAATTTATTTGTCTGTATCTAGCACCAAGATGTAAATTTCATGAGAACGTGGGTTTTATCTTATACAGTTATGTTCTCATTGTCAAGCACAGTAGCCAGTACATAATAGAGTTATTCACTGAATAAATATATTGACAACAGACTTCTTTACAACATTAATAATTTACAAATGCCTATCGAGTTTTTATACTATATTTGTTCACTAAAAATATACATCCCTAACCTGCCACACACATGTATTTTAATTGGAGACATTTGGGATGTTCTGAAGTACATATAAATTATATCAAGAGTGACACTCAAACTCCCTACCACACACAAATAATTAAACACAGAACTGTGCTAGAAATCAGGGATGTGAATTCAGATCCTAACCTCACCACAAGAGTGTGTCCTTGGGCAAGTCTCAATCTTGTAGGGCCTCAGTTTCTTCATATGTAATAGAGGAATTGTACTGAATGCTCTACATGGTACTACTCAGTGCTTCAGCCTTAAAAACCTATGAGTACTAAAAATACTGACTTTGGAAAATCTGATCCTCCTTGGTTCAAACCCTGGCTTCTATGCTTACTGGCAGAATTACTTTGGACAGATTTCTTAATACGTATAATGAGAGTAATTACTACTCAACAGAGTTGTTATTGTTTTTGTTTTTGTTGAATTAAATGAGTGTAGATCCAGGAAAAGTTTTGGCCAGGATCAGATGCCTAGTACAGGTTCATTTCCTTTCCCCTTTGAAAGTGTTAGATCTCATGAGTGGACTTATCTGAGATGAGAAAAAAGATAGTTTATGTAATACATCCTGTTTTCCACTTTGCTGACTGCTAACTTTACAGGTGTGACTAGGGGACCAAGAACCACGTGGCTTTTAGTTTCATTTTCTTAGAACCCTATTCCACTGTCAAACACCCAGGTGTTAGTTAACCTGCCTGGGAAATAATTATGCCTTGAAGTTTGAACCATGACAGGAGCGTCCCTGATAGCTCAGTCGGTAAAGAGTCTCCTTGTAGTTCAGGAGACCCAGGTTTGATCCCTGGGTGGGAAAGATCCCCTGAAGAAGGAAATGATAAACCACTCCAGTATTCATGCCTGGAAAAATCCCATGGACAGAGGAGCCTGGCGGGCTACAGTCCATGGGTCCCGAGAGTCGGACATGACTTAGCAACTAAGCCACCATGATAGGATAGCAAGTATCAAGCTATTTATATATCATAATACATAATATGGAGGAAGGGAGAATCTGAAATGATGACCTCATACCATCGCCAAAGACCAGTAAAATCAGACTTGACCATCCCAAAAGAATGGAACAGATTAAATAAAACTAAGGATGATTTACAAAAAGACTCAGATTTTGGTGAAGTCTCTGTTTGCCAGAACTTAAAATTCAGGGAGTTTTTTTATATAGTAAATTTTAGTAAAAACTACTTAGTAAATAGTAATTTTATTTAATAATTTCCAGGAGATATAAGAATTATACCTCTAGTCAGGACCAATTGCAGATTGTTCTCGATGGCAGATTAGCAGTTACAGATATCAGTTAGCAAACTGAAGTTATTGATATTTTTCTCTGGGAGCTTTGTATCTTAATTTTATGTGTTTATTTTAACCTTTATTTATTTGGTAACCTTTATTTATTTATTTAGTGATACAGTATAACAGTATCTCTGCTGAAGTTTCTTAATGCCAATCTTATTTTTGTATAAATCAAATTGACCTGAGTTTTCCCTCAAGTTTATGTCTTTGTTTTGTTTTTAATTTTTTAACGACTTTAGCATATTATTTATATATTTATTTTTATTTGTTGGCCACACCTCAGGGCATGTGGGATCTTGGTACCCCAATCAGGGATCAAACCCACACCCCCTGCAGTGGAAGCACGGTATCTTAATCACTGGACCACCAGGGAAGTCCCTTAAGCTTATATTTAAAGTGAACTTTATTAATCATCTTTTAAGAAAAGATACTGTATAAAAATGAAAAATAGTGGTGGAGAAACTGAAGTCCTAAGGGTGTAAAAAAAGCGTGAGGCAACACACAGTGAAGTCTAAGGATTTGACTTAAAGACTTGTGGTTTCCATTGTTCAGAAAGGTTATTCAGCCTTAGATAAACTGATAATGTGTTATAGCCACTTACGTTATTTGTATTTAATCTTTTATTAATATGAATCCGTTGATACTGGTTAAGAAATTTTTATGTGTTCTCTCTCCCTCTCCTCAACTATACAGTTTGGGGAGTTTAATGTCAAAATTCTTTAATAAAAAGTTTCTAAGTTTATAATAAAAGTGGTGGCTTAGAGCTTTTTCTTCAAGTTTAATGTTTCTTACAGTGAAACTGTTTCTAGAATGGATTATAATGCTCTGGTTTGGATGGCTGAAAGATCAAATTCTAATCCCAAACTGCCACTTTGTATTTGTTTATAGGGGAAAGGAGGCAGACCATATTCACATCTTTGCTGCTTTTTAATATGCTACTTGCTAGTAACTCATTAATTAATGAGATAATTTAAGTAATCCCAGTTCTATTCAATTATTTAAAAGAAAATGTATACAGACTAATTATTTTAAATTTATACCTAGTACAGGAATAACAAACTTCAGCGTTTGGTCTGACAATTAAACACTCATCTCTTCATATCATTTTGCTAGTTAGCTTGATAGTTTATCTAAATTACACTCATTTATAAGAGTTTAAGTTTTAGTATCTTTTAGTATTAATATTAATTGGAATTGTTACAAAGGAGTCACTGTGTTAGGGCCAGCATTACCATTTGAAATAAGTGTGGGATTTTAAAAAAGGTAGAAGTTTATTCTTACAGACAATGCTTATCTGGTACACTTCAGGTTTTAAATATTTGTGTAGTGGAAACCAAGGAAGTTGGTGTTGTGATGTAAAAATAGCTGCATTAGGATAGAAACATTCTGTTCTGATCATAATTCTCTAGCCAGACTCACCAGGGGTTAGTAAAATTCTGTAGAGAGATGCATCTTATAAAGCACTATAGAGATTTAAAGCAATATTATGAGGATAATTTTAAGCATAAAATTTTTTTTTAACAGGAGGAGATTGTGTTCATTCTTGTATCCTTAGCACCTAGCATAGTACCCAAAAGTAGGTGATCAGTAAGTGATATTTTTGCTGTAGAATCATAATTGGGGATCAAAACACTTATCTTTCTATCAGTTAGTAGCTGTATACTTTAAACTATCTGAAAATTAATAAATTGCTGTGTGTCAGTCTTAGTTGATCATTTACTGTGTATAGATTCGAATTATAGGAGATATTTTTCTATAAGTAAACTAGTTGCATATTTCTATTGATGTTTGTAGACATTTTTAACAAAGATTGATAGGTTAGGAATAGATATTTCCTAGAACACTGAATCAGGAGTCTGAGAATCTAGGTTCTATCTAGCTCTTTGGCCTTAGATCTTGACCTTTTAGCACTTGTTTGATTCCTAGCATTTTAAAGCCTATTTTTATTTCAGGGAAGACTAAGCCATTCTCTAGAGGGAAGATGGCCTCTCAGTTTATTGTTATCTTCAGAACTGAAAATCTCTTTTATCTACTTGTTTATAAATTTGCACATATTTGAAGGCCCTTCTGTGAAATTCTGACAGAAAAAAACTGCCATCAGAAAAGAATGGACTGGAAAGATTTTTGCTTTCTCTGCAAAACTGTCAGGGACTTGCGAGGATCAAACTTAGAGCAGGCATGCCCTTTTTGGTTACTGGCACTGAGAGCAGTTAAGTTTCTGACAGACACTGAGAGCAGATCATCCATTGCACTCCAGTTGCCAGGGTTTTGAAGGCTGGCAAACCTGTCTCAGCACCGTTAATAGCCATTGGCAATCTTCCTTACTTTAGTTAAAGACTTCTAGGAAAATACGTCCCATAATTTCCTTTGGTAACCCATCCCACTAGTTGGTTTTCAGAAAATACATTCTAATCTTAGAAACATAATTCCAGAGGCATAGTAAGGCTCTTTTTCTAGATGTGTCCTCTGTTGTACATAAAAATATATGAAAAGATGACAAACTAATTGTCCTTAATTAGGAAACAATGATGTGTATGCTATTGATTTGTTGTTTCTATAAATGTTCAAATCACTCACTTTGAACTTTTGAATAGGGCAAACTGTTCAGGTAATGAGATATAATGTAGAATTATTTTGATTATGTACTTCATTTTTCAACAAGCTAAGCAGATTTCTGTTGCTCTTCTTGGACAGATCATGCTTTTCCAAGTGCTTTTCTGATGGACTTACTGCAGGTCTAGACCTGAAAGTACTACTGTGTTTTGAAACAACTGATTGCCTTTAGCCTGAAAACAGGTGAATTGTGTGTGTTTTGGGTTTTTTCCTTAAGAGGTTGACCTCTTGACAGGTACAAAATCCTTTGAGTTTTCTGCCAAATAAGCTAGTATTCTGGAATATAGATTTATGGAACATATCATCAAAAGTAAATCAGCATTAAAGGTAAAAATTATTGGGAAAAAGATTGAAATTAGGCACTATTGTAAAGTCAGTATGAAATCAAACTACATATGACAGCAAAGAAAGGAAAAATTATATTTCACATTGTCATTTTATACTTATTGTAAAGACTAATAATGAAGATTTCCTTAAAATCTAGTGGCTTTTTTTTTCTTTGCAATTGATACCTTCATAGGCAGCATGAGTATTTATGAAAGTGATATTTGTATTCTTTTTCTATATACCAGTTGTAAAAGTTGGGCATGACTTTATCAAAGCAGTTTCTGTACTTGATAATTAACAGTGGTAGTAAAACTCAAAGCAGTTTATAATATTAGTAATGTTATGGTTCAGAGACTGGTAGTTTGTTTTCTCTTCAGTATAAGGGACCAACTTTCGACTTTCTTAGTGATATTGTAGGACTTAAAGATTTACTCAAAATCACTGTGAATAATTTTGACTGTTTCTATGCAGTGAGAGCCTAAAGCATTGTGTTATCCACAGACACTACTAATATTCAGCTAAATGATCTACTGATGTGCAGTGACTAAAGCACAGCTAAACGTGTCATGTGACGGTGTTTTGTTGAGTTTTAATATCAGATACAGAAATCTGTTGAGTACATTCCTCTTGCAGATAATATTTTTCCCCAGTCACAATGGGGTCAAGTAGTCTTAACAACTGTACAGAATATTTAAAGTCAGAACAGTCTTAGAAAATCCATAAAATATAGTCAGTGTGTTTAGGCTGCTTTAATTTTTATTTTCCTAAATATATGTCCCAATGGCTAAAAGCATGTGCTCTGAAACCAGACTATCAAAATTACTAGTTTTGTAATTAAGAAAAATTATTTACCTGTCTAGGTTAAATAGTCTCTTGTTCATTCACCAAGTTGTGTCTGACTCTTTGTAACTTCATGGACTGCAGCATGCTGGGCCTCTCTGGGTTAATACATAATTCCTTATTTGTAGAAGAGGGATAATAACAGTACTTACATCATAATATTATAATGAAGGTTAAATGCCAAATACATGAAAGCATTTAGAACAATGTATACTATCAGCCTACCAGGCTCCTCCATCCATGGGGTTTTCCAGGCAAGAGTACTGGAGTGGGTTGCCATTGCCTTCTCCAAGTACACAGTAAGCACTCAGCAAATATCTGTATGCTGCTTGAGAGCACTAACCATGTCATGTTCATTAGTTCATTTGGGGGTTTTAACATTTTGTAGTGAATTGAATCCTGGCCATTTTGAGAATTTACTAATGGATCCTATCCCTGAAGAATGAATGATAAGGTTCCTGTCTAACAAACTTCCGGAGAAGGCAATGGCACCACACTCCAGTACTCTTGCCTGGAAAATCCCATGGACAGAGGAGCCTGGTGGGATGCAGTCCATGGGGTAGCTAAGAGTCAAGACACTACTGAGCGACTTCACTTTCACTTTCATGCATTGGTGAAGGAAATGGCAACCCACTCCAGTGTTCTTGCCTGGAGAATCCCAGGGATGGGTGAGGCTGGTGGGCTGCCATCTGTGGGGTTGCACAGAGTCAGACACGACTGAAGCAACTTAGCAGCAGCCTCAGCAACAGCAGCTAACAAACTTCTTGACATTACTGCTTGCTTTTTGTTCTATTAGTTTTTTAAAGTTTCATACTCACTCTGAGAATTTGAATTCTATTTCATACCTAAGAGAAGTTAGCATGTAGAGATTTAGCATGATTAGAATGAGGGATTTGTGGACAGAAAGGAATTAAGTAAATGGACATACATTTTTCACATCTGATCTGAGCTTCCTATGGTTTTAATTTTCCCTGTCCATTCTTAGAATCTCAGAAACCCCAACAGATATCTTTTTTTTTTTTTTATTGAAGTATGACTGATTTACAATATTAAATTAGTTTCAAGTGAACAACATAGAAATGTTTTCAGTATTTTTCTAGATATACCCCATTTAAAGTTTTTATAAAATATTGGCTATCTTCATATGCTGAACAGTATGTCCTTATAGCCTGTTTATTTTATATTTATTAATTTGTAGCTCTTGACTTCCTACCCCTATATTTCTCCTCCACTTCCCTCCTCCCCACTGGAAGCCACTAGTTCTCAATATCTGTGAGTCTGTTTCTGTTCTGTTATATTTTGGCATTTATTTTTTAGATTCCATATGTAAGTGGTAACATAGAATATTTCTTTCTCTTTATGACTTATTTCACCAAGCATAATACTCTTGAGGTTCATCCATGTTGTTGCGGATAGCAAAATTTCATCCTTTCTATGGCTGAGTAATATTCCATTGTATGCATACATACCACATCTTCACCCGTTTTCATCTGTTGGTGGACACTTAAGTTGCTTCCATCTCTTGGCAGTTATAAATAATGTTGGTATAACCCTGATGGTTCATCTGGTAAAGAATCCGCTGCAATGCCAGAGACACAGGAGATGTGGGTTCAATCCCTGAGTCGGGAAGATCTCCTAGAGGAGGAAAAGGGCAACGCACTCTAGTATTCTTGCCGGAAAAGTCCCATGGCCAGAGGATACTGGCAGCCTACAATCCAAAGGGTCACTAAGAGTCTGACATGACTGAGTGACTAAGCGTGCAATATTCATGAACATTAGGGTACATGAATATTTTTGAATTATAATTTTGTTTTCTTTGGATATATACCCAGGAGAAAAGGAATTGCTGGATCACAGAACAATTCTATTTTTAGTTTTTTGAGGAACTTCCATACTGTTTTCCACAATGGCCACACCAATTAACAGTCCCACCAACAGTGTACAAAGTTTCCCTTTATTCCACATTTGCACAAATATTTGTTATTTGTGGTGTTTTTGATGATAGCCATTCTCACAGGTGTGAGGTAATATCTCAGTTGTGGTTTTAATTTGTATTTCTCTAATGATTAACAAGCTTGAGCATCTTTCTGTGTGCTTGTTGGCTGTCTGTGTGTCGTCTTTGGGAAAATGTCCGTTCAAGTCTTCTGCATACTTTTCAATTGGGTTGTTTGTTTTTGGTTGTGTGTTTTTGTTTTTGTTTTTGTTTTTTTGGTGTTGGGTTGTGTGAGCTCTTTATATGTTTTGGATGTTACCCCTTATCGGTCATATCATTTGCAGATATTTTCTCCTATTATTTAGGTTGTCTTTTTGTTTTGTTAACGGTTTGCTTTGCTATGCAAAAGCTTTTAAGCTTAATTAGGTTTCACTTACTTTTGCTTTTCTTTTCTTTGACTTTAGGAGACAGATCCGGAGAACACAATTTATGTCAGAGATTGTTCTGCCTGTGTGTTCTTCTAGGAGTTTTATGTTTTCCAGTATAACAGTTAGGTCTTTAATTCATCTTAAGTTTATTTTTGCTTATGGTGTGAGAAAATGTTCTAATTTCATTCTTCTGCTGTTCATTTTTCCCAGCACCACTTATTGAAGAGACTGTCTTTTCTCTGTTCTATATTCTTGTCTCTTTTGTTGTAGATTAATTAACCATAGGTGCATGAATTTATTTGTGGGCTCTTATTTTCTTTCATGAATCTGTCTGTATTTGTGCCAATACCTTGATGATTTGATAACTGTAACTTTGTAGTGTAATCTTAATAACTCCATCTCTGTTCTTTTTTCTCAAAATCGTATTGGTTATTTGGGATCTTTTGTGGTTCAATATAAATTTTAAGATTGTTTTAGTTCTGTAGATGTCTTGGATATTTCGACAGGAATTGCATTAAACCTGTAGATTGCTTTCGGTAGTATGGACATTTTAACAACATTAATTCTTCTAGTCCATGAACACAGGATTTTTTTGTATTACTTTGTATTATCTTCAGTATCCTTCATCAGTGTTTTATAGTTTTCAGAATATAGGTCTTTCATCTCCATGGTTAAGTATATTCCTTGATATTTTATTCTTTTTGATGTGATTTTAAATGGGGTTGTTTTCTTACTTTCTAGTAGCTCGTTATTAGCGTATTAAAAAAGCAACCGACTCATATAAACTAATCTTGTAACCTGCAGCTTTACTGAATTCATGTTCTAATAATTTTTGTGTAGAAACTTTAGAGTTTTCTATATATAGTATCATATCATCTACAAATTGGAGAAGGCAATGGCACCCCCACTCCAGTACTCTTGCCTGGAAAATCCCATGGGCGGAGGAGCCTGGTGGGCTGCAGTCCATGGGGTCACTAGGAGTCAGACACGACTGAGCGACTTCACTTTCACTTTCCACTTTCATGCATTGAAGAAGGAAATGGCAGCCCACTCCAGTGTTCTTGCCTGGAGAATCCCAGGGACGGCGGAGCCTGGTGGGTGCCATCTGTGGGGTCGCAGAGTCGGACACGACTAAAGTGACTTAGCAGCAGCAGCAGCATCTACAAATAGTGAGTTTTACTTCTTTCCTTGGCTTCTACTTCTTTTTCTTGTCTGATTTCTGTGGCTAGGATTTCCAGTACTGTGTTAAGTAGAAGTGGCAAAAGTGGGCATCCTTGTTGTGTTCCTGGTTTTAGAGGAAAAGCTCAAAGCTTTTCACCATTGAGTATGATATTAGCTGTGGGTTTATCATGCTGCTGCTGCTGTCACTAAGTCATGTCCAGTCCTTTGTGATCTCATGGAATATAGCCTGCCAGGCAAGAATACTGGAGTGGGTTGGCATTTCCTTCTCTATGGGATCTTCCCAAACCCATGTCTCCTGCTTGGCAGATGGCCTTTATTATGTTGAGATATGCTCCCACTATACCAACTTTGCTGAGAGTTTTTATCATGAATGGATGCCAGATTTTGTCAGATGCTTTTTCTCCATCTATTGAGATGATCATGTGGTTTTATCCTTTCTTTTGTTAATGTGGGATATCACACTGATTTGCAGATATTAATTATCCTTGCATCCCTGGAATAAAACGCACTTGATTATGGTATATGATCCTTTTGATATATTTGTAAATTCTGTTTGCCAATACTTTGTCAAGGATTTTTGCATCTATATTCATCAGAGATATTGACCTATAATTTTCTTTTTTTGCAGTATTGTTTGTTTGATTTTGGTTTCAGCGTAATGGTGGCCTCATAGAATGAATTTGAGAGTGTTCCTCCTCTTCAATTTTTTTTTTGGAATAGTTTGAGAAGTATGGATATTAGTTCTTCTTTATATAATTGATAGAATTTCTCTGAAGCCCACTGGTTCTGGACTTTTGTTTGCCCTCCCAGCAACCATCTTAATAGCACTCTACCATGGGGCTTCCCTGCTGTCTCAGCGGTAAAGAATTTGCCTGCCAGTGCAGGAGACATGGGTTTGATCTCTGGGTCAGGAAGATCCCCTGAGAGAAGAAAATGGCAACCCACTCCAGTGTTTTTGCCTGGGAAATTCCATGGACAGAGGAGTCTGGGGGCTACAGTCCACGGGGTTGCAAACAGTCGGACACAGCTTAACAAATAAACAACAAATTGAAGCAGTAATTGTTACATGCTACTGGGTATCTCCTTTCCCTGTCTTTCTTCATGCACTAGATGGTGATTGTGTCACATTGTCACATAGCTGTTGTGTTGCATGGCTGTTACAGAATTCTCGTGTCGTGTTTAAAGCTTCTCCATTATACTTGCTGTGGCGCCTTAATGAATACAGATTTAACTCTTGTGAATGATTCTGTTTGTTACCTAGTTTACACTGACTGGACATTGTGTAGACCTTACAAGTCATTTACATGAAAATAAGGAAAGCAGTCATGTGTTCTGAATATTTTCATCAGTTTATCTCTTAAGTCTTTGCCTTAATCACTAAGGTAACTAGTTACCTGGCATCATAGATGGAAGTTTATGTGGCATCACCTACCTGGTTTCAGTACCATGGCTGGCACCTTATATAAATGAGACTGTTAGTATTTATGTTTTTGGTAACTCTGTGTGAATTTGTTTTCTTACCTCTTTTACCTTTTAACAGTTTTCACTAGACCGCTCTTGATGGTCATACAAGGTAATTTATTTTTCTCAAGTTGATGATCCCATAGTCTACCTATCATATAACAGGACAATAATAGCAGTAAAACCTGCACACTTTAAAAAAAACTTCATATATTATTGTAATTAATTTATATGGAGATTGCTTAAGAAACTATCATTTTTGGCATAATTGTTCAACGTTTTTCATTATTACTTGCTCTTAAAGAATTGTTAGCATACTCCCAAGCATTTTTTATGCATGTAAAACTGTATAGAATTTTGTGTCTTTGGGGAGGGGGGAATGATACGCATAATGAAAAGTTTAAAAAAAAAATAGCAGTGGACTGCCCTTGTACTGACAAAGAATTAATTGACAGTCTGTGGGAGAAAATTTCTTTTATTTTCTAAATGTACCTATTGATATATAAATTTTTTAAGTTACTTCAAACTCAGCAGTGCAAACTTTAAATATCATGAATCTGAGAAAGGGGAATGTTATGGACTTTATGCATGTTACTCCCTTAATCTTCACAGTAGCACTTCAGTACACATCGTCTCTTCATTTCACAGGTTAGGAAACTGAAGTTCCATATCTAATCAGTACAGTGGAGTTGCATCACATTCAATTTACAAGAATTCAGTTATACATATTAATACTAAGCCGAAAGTAAAAGCATGGTGAAAGCAATCATTTAAATATTGCAGTCACATTCCACTACTGAGCTTTTGCTTAAAGTAGACATGAAATTAAAGATGTAAATTTGCTGTTACCTCAGACTGGTTTCAGTGTGTAGGCATGGACTCACTGTGTTGAGTGTGATTCTGTTATTCAGACATGTGTGATGTTCATGCAGTATGACCTCTAATACTAGTCCTTTAGTGCAGAACTAAAGAAACAGCAACATGTTCCAAGGTTGAAAGAGAAACTGTTGATTTAGACTTGCTGAGCAATTGTGTTGATTTCTAAGGTGGCCTATAGACATGACCACAGCAAATTATCTGGTACATGCATGGACATGCGGAAATCCATACCATTTTAAATACTAGATATATTTTATATATTCTGTATATAATTTTGTGTTCTAAATTGATGTATATATTAATATATTATTATCTTTACACAAAACATATTTTTGTACAAGTGGTATACAAAAACATACGTTGTAATTTATGGGGGATTTAAGAGACCTTTTTTCAGGAAAATGACTCTAAATCCACAGACTATGTATGTGATGTTTGCTGCTATACACCCACCACCTAGCATGTTACCAAGTACAAGGTTTATTGAATAAATGGGGAAAAAATGTTTAATCATTCAGCAACTTAAGTTTTTTTAAATAAAAATATACATATGGTGATCACATTTTCTCAGCCCAGATTTTGAAGGCACTTTTGAAAAATCTGCTTTATCCCCCAGATGGATTAGTCTTAAGTCATATTAGAACAATAAGAAAATAGAATATTAGAAATTACAACATCTGGTCCTAATATGACCACTTGACTTACTGTTATTTATGTTTCTTTCCTTTCTCCCATCTGTTCTTTTATATGCATATGAATTTGCTGAAGGAAGTACAATCATACTAGACAGAATTCATTTTATGAAAACCTACATGGGTTTCTGCTCTTTCACCTAGAAAAATGGAAAGACCAGAGGATAGAAAATAGAAATAAGGTGACAAATCTATGTGTTATTCTTACCTCCTTGTGTAATATTTATTCCCTTTGTACAACCCCCCTTCTTCAGTTCCCATCTGGTTTGTGAAAGGAAGAAGAAATTCTCCTCAGTCCCTTGAAAGAGATGAGCTGCCAGATATTATTCTTTTTAGCTGGTCCAGAAGACGTGTCTCTTGGGCCATGAAGAAATGATCTCTTTCTTACATTGGCAGGGGAGGAGAGGCTTGATACAGTAAAATAGGACGTTTGCTTGTAATGTTAGATCAGAACCAGAATATCTAACCTGCCTGCTAACTGCATGACATTGAATACGCCACTAATGTTCATAAGCCTGAAAAGTTGATGCTGTGTGGCTAGTGACTGAAGAGATATTTTCAGGGTGGTACTATGTTCCAGACAGAGAAGGAAATGGCAGCCCACTCCTGTGTTCTTGCCTGGAGAATCCCATGGATGGAGGGGCCTGGTGGGCTGCCGTCTGTGGGGTTGCAAAGAGTCAGACACGACTAAGCAACTAACACACACACACAATGTTCCAGAAGTGAGCTTATGCAAACAAACTTTAAGGATGTAGAAGTAGCTCAGTCGTGTCCGACTCTTTGCAATTCCATAGACTGTTGCCTACCAGGCTCCTCCATCCAAGTGGGTTTCCATTTCCTTCTCCAGGGGATCTACCTGACCCAGGGATCAAACCCGGGTCTCCCACACAGCAGGCAGACATTTTACCATCTGAGCCACCAGGGAAGCCCCAAAGATGTAGAACTCAAATGAAATAGCAACTGTAAATAAAATAGGAGGGAAAATAAGTCAACAATATATTAAGTCTATTTTATGATTACCAAATAGAAATTATTCTAAAAATGAAGAGGTGGCTTAATACAAAATTTTATAATTCATAGATCAATAAATCTAATAAGGGAAGTAAAGATCATATTAATAAATATGGAAAAGAAAGTAATAATTTACTTTTGTTTCTTTAAAAACCTGGAACAAAGAGAAGTTTTATCAAACTATATCAAGCTGAAAGCAGAAATAGTGGTTAATGGTGAAACACTATAGAGAAGTAACCTTTTTTAAAATTTGGACACCTGTTATCACTATATTATTATACAAATTGTTCTGGAAGTTCTGACCAATACAGTAAGACTTGAAATAGAAACAAGAGGAGTAAATACTAAAAAAGAAGCCACACAGTCCCATTTTCAGTATGATGTTGTTGCATTTGTAGGAAAACTAATTGAGAAATTACTAGACTTCATAAGAATATAGAGTAACTAGATTTAAGACAAACAGTTTAAAATTAGTGGTTCTCCTTTATGGTAGCAATAATTGTTTTGAAAATATATTTAATATAAAAGAAATAATTTTTAACAATATACTGAAGAGAGTTAAATTATGTTAATAAGAAATATATGAACTCATATGAAGAAACCTAAAAACTAATGAAATATAGACAGAGTATGGGTACAGTGAGGAGAGTGTCATTGCAACTGTTATAAGTACCAGTTTGTCTCAAGTACAACTATGAATTTAACATAATCCTAATTCTTCAAAATGTCAGAAATTTGAACAAGAGACTAAAACAGGTAAAATGAAATAAATTCTAAGTGAAAAATGAAGAACAATGTCAGCTAATCTTATCACCCTATCAGATATGAAAATATACTATAAAATGCTAATAGTAAATCAAGGACTTGGATACTGGTATAAGCATTGATGGTAAAGTTGGTAAAGGAAATAAAGATCCCAGAAACAGACATTCTTAATGTAAAAAGGGAGTTCAGAAATAAGTAGAAAAAGGAAGACATTCAGTCATTGTTTTTGAGAGCACTAACTAGAAAAACAAAATCAATTTGATCTTTATCTCATCTTCTATAACAGAATAAATTCTGGATTAATTGAAGGGTAAAGTGAAATAAATATTTTTATGCTAAGATCGTAATGACCCAGATAACCAGGATGGTGTGATCACTCACCTAGAGCCAGACATCCTGGAGTATGAAGTCAAGTGGGCTTTAGGTAGCATCACTACAAACAAAGCTAGTGGAGGTGATGGAATTCCAGCTGAGCTATTTCAGATCCTAAAAGATGATGCTATGAAAGTGCTGCACTCAATATGCCAGCAAATTTGGAAAATTCAGCAGTGACCACAGGACTGGAAAAGATCAGTTTTCATTCCAGTCCCAAAGAAAGGCAATGCCAAAGAATGTTCAGACTACCACACAACTGTAGTTATCTCACACGCTAGTGGAGTAATGCTCAAAATTCTCCAGGCCAGGCTTCAACAGTATGTGAACCGTGAACGTCCACATGTTCAAGCTGGTTTTAGAAATGGCAGAGGAACCAGAGATCAAATTGCCAACATCCGTTGGATCATTGAAAAAAACAAGAAAGTTCCAGAAAAACATCTACTTCTGTTTTATTGACCATGCCAAAGCCTTTTGACTGTGTGGATCACCACAAACTGTGGGAAATTTTGAAAGAGATGGGAATACCAGACCACCTGACCTGCCTCCTGAGAAACCTGTTTGTAGGTCAAGAGGCAACAGTTAGAACTGGACATGGACAATAGACTGGCTTATAATTGTGAAAGGAGTACATTAGGGCTGTATGTATATGTCACCCTCCTTATTTAACTTCTATGAAAAGTACATCATGTGAAATGGTAAGGCTGGATGAATCACAAGCTGGATTCAAGATTACCAAGAAAATATCAATAACCTCAGATATGCAGATGATGCCATCCTTCTGGCCGAAAATGAAGAACTAAAGAGCCTTTTGATGAAGAGAATGAAAAAGCTGGCTTAAAATTCAGCGTTCAAAAACTGAGATAATGGCATCTAGTCCCATCACTTCATGGCAAATAGATGGGGAGACTGGAAACAGTGACAAACTTTTTATTTTCTTGGGCTTCAAAATCACATGGTGATTGCAGCCATGAAATTAAAAGACACTTGATCCTTGGAAGAAAAGCTGTGACAAACCTAGACAGCATATTAAAAAGTAGAGACATTACTTTGCCAACAGAGGTCTGTATAGTCAAAGCTATGGCTTTTCCAGTAGTCATGTATGGAAGTGAGAGTAGTATCATAAAGAAGGCTGAGTGTTGAAGAATTGATGCTTTTGAACTGTAGTGTTGGAGAAGACTCCAGAGTCCCTTGGATTGCAAGGAGATCAAACCAGTTTCAGTCCTGAATATTCATTGGAAGGACTGATGCTGAAACTGAAGTTCAAATACTTTGACCACCTGACGCAGAGTCAACTCATTGGGAAAGACCCTGATGCTGGGAAAGATCTAATGCAGGAGGAGAAGGGGACAACAGAGGATGAGATGGCTAGATAGTAGCACCATTCAATGGACATGAGTTTGAGCAAGTTCCAGGAGATGGTGGACAGGGAAGCCTGGCAGAGTTGGACACCACTGAGCGACTGAACAACAATAATAAATCTCATTTAAGAAAGATATTTGTCTGGATGAGGAAGTAACTTCCAAACATACAAGAATGAGAGACTCTCAAAGAGAAAGTTTATTACATTTGACTGTCATGTAAAACATTGGCATTTATTCTGTCTTTATCTCCCACCCCCACTCCTATTCCACTTCCCATACAAACAAAGATTAGAAATTTGCAAAAATGTTTCATACAGATGTTTAAACTTTAAGATATTCATACAAATACTTTCAAAAACACCAAGATCCATATAAATGAGCAAAGAACTTGAGGAAACAGGTTTTTTTACTAAAGAGAAAATAAAAACATATGGGAAAATTTTTTTCCCAGAAAGATAAAGAAGTGAAACTGTAAGATACAGTGATATAGTTTTACTTTTTGAATTAGCAAGAAGTTTCTTGTTGCTGGTGAAGATGCTGGGAAATGTGCTTGCTCATGTATTTCTGTTGGCAGCCTAAATTGATTCAACCCTTTCTGAAAGGAAGTCAATGATTTTTTTTTCATTAAAATTAACATACCTTTTGATCTCTTAATTGCATTTGGAGCATTATGATGATAATGTCAATTTTAAAACAGTTGCAGTAGTCAAGTAAGCTACGCTATATCTTCCATAGAAATAGGCAATGAGAAGAAGACTGTTGTTCATGAAGAATTTACAGTAATTTGAAGGAATGTTTTCAAAGTGGGGAAAAAGGCAAGATATAAAATTATTAGGCTATTTGAGCACAACTATATAAGTCATGAAGTAAACTACAAAATATGCATATTGAAAAATCTGTAAGAGACTGCATTGAAAAATGGTAATAATGGTTGTCTCAGGTGCATTTTTCACTGTTCTGTTTTCCTCCTTGATTCATGTACCACTGTATTTTGCATAGATACAGAGCACAGTCCCATGGTCTTAATAGACATTTGTCAGTAGTTAAGTGAATGAATATCTCTAATATGCATGGGTTACTTTTACTTTGACAGAAATATGAATACAATCCACATCTAAGTTAAAGAGAATGTGGAAAGTGTTTTAGAAAGGAACTTGTGTGATCCTTTTCTGTTAATAACATCACTACTGCCCAAATTAGGAATTTCTATTCATTTTGGACTCTTATCAATAATCTCTGAGCTGTTAACTCCAACTGATCACCAAAATCTTGTAGAAATGCCTCTTGGTTTCATCTCCATCTGTTCTCATAGTCACTGCCTTAGTTTAGTCCTTTCCTTTACCACTGAAGTACCCCCAACAAGTCTCTCCACTTTACTACTCCTCTTTTACCTTTACTGCCACCAGAATTATCAGATATGTAAATTATCAGCAGAGTTTTGTGTATGTGGTATAATAGGTTGTATGGAGGGAAAGCAGGGGAGATTAACACTGTCAAATACACCATAAAATACAAAATTGATCTGCTTGAAACTTATTCCTTGTGACTTATATTGTTGCTTCTCAACAATATAAGTTAATATAATACACCTAATAAACTTTAGGTGTATTAGAATCACCAGGGGAACTTGTTAAAATACGAATTACCCAAGCCTAGAATTTCTGGTTAGATGGTTCTTTGGGCCTGGGAACCTGCATTTTAACAAGACTTCCTGCTCTTGAGCCTCATCCATGTGATCCCAAGACTAGATATTGAGGAACACTGATCTTAAAGGGCTCTCTTACACATTTACTATAATTCTTACAATTTGGCACCAGCACACTTTCTGTACATTTCCTACGCTATCCCTCATGAACACTTTGCAATCTAGCCAGCTAGAACTGCCTCAGGGCCACCTAGGCCCTTCTGGACTCCTGTGCTTGTGCTCATCCTGTTTCTGCTGCTCAGAGCCTCTTTTGCTATGGCTGCCCCTATCCATTAACTTGTTGACCGGCACACTGTCTTCAGCTTCTCTATGAAGTACTCCTGGTCTCAACTCTCCTAGGCAGAGTAGAGCTCTCCCTCCTTTATAGCCTCTACTTAGGGCTTTCACGCATTGGAGAAGGAAATGGCAACCCACTCCAGTATTCTTGCCTGGAAAATCCCAGGGGCGGGGGAGCCTGGTGGGCTGCCGTCTATGGGGTCACACAGAGTCAGACACAACTTAAGCAACTTAGCAGCAGCAGCAGCAAGGCTTCCCAGGTGATGTAGTGGTAAAGAATCCACCTGCCAGTGAAGGAGGCGCAAGAGACATGAGTTCAGTCCCTGGGTTGGGAATATCCCCTGGAATAAGAAATGCACCCTACTCCAGTATTTTTGCCTGGGAATCTCATGGACAGAGGAGCCTAGGGGGCTACAGTCCGAAGAGTCTGTACAGCACAGCCTCTGCTTATTGCAACACATACATACTAAATTATGCTTACTTATTTATGTATCTGTCTTCCTCAGTAGACTGTGAGCCTCTTGAGGTCAGAGATGTCATTTTACTTATCTTGTACCTTTAGCATAAGCCTGGCACATAATTGCTTAATAAATATTTGTCATATCAATAACAGCTCAATAAAGAAGGCAGGGAAGGAGTGGTTAGTCCCACTTTTCAGTAAGGAAGATGAGGTCTTAAAAAATTAAGTATTTGCTTATGATTATCCAGCTTGTAAGTACCATAGACTTGAGATTTACCCCTAAGATACCTGGCTGCTCTTCTGGTTTTAGTCTACAGGAAAGGTAGACAGATTATCACTGTAAAATTACACACACACACACACAAACACACACACACACACACAGCCTTTTAAGCATTTTTTCCTATTTATGTATTTGTCATGTTTGGGGGGGTGTTTTAATAAACTTTTTTATCATATTCACAATTTATAAATAATATATATTCCTCTAGGGCAAGAACAGATTACTGGATATTAAGCTGTTATTGCTTGGTGTTATCCTCTGCCTTGTATCCCTTTCAGAATCCATAATATAGTACCTAGTGGGGTATCCACAAATACTTGTGTAATTAAATTCAGCCAACACTCAATGTTCTTACCATTTATTCTGCAGTAATTAAGACAGAAATTATATATATATATAAATATATACACACACGTATAGTACATATATAAATATTCAAGTGGTTTTGCATTGTGTTTTTTTTTTCAAGTTCAGTTTCCAGAGTTTGGTTGTGTTCCGTGTTGGTACTTCAGTCTTGATGTGTTGATGGAAATCAATGACCAGCTGCAAAGTCCAGATCCAGTGTGCCATAGAATACATCTAGCTATGGCTTAAACCAAATGTTAGCAATGAAATATTTAGTAGCAACTGTTCTTTTAAAAGAAACATTTTAGATAATTAGAGTCATCTTGTAATATCCTTGTACCCAGCTGTCAGCTTTTTACTTTTTCTGCCAATATTTCTGGAACTAAAATCAAGAAAATGGAAATTAGGGTACCACATTTTGAAGTACACTAAACACTTGACAAACTGTTACATCTTATAAAGATTTCCAAGTAGAGTTCTTCAGTCAGTGTCTCAAAAGATTTTGTAAAAAGCAAATATCTAAATTAACCTCCAATATTAAGCTGAAATACATTAGTAGATATTAGCATTTGAGAAATTGAACAGTTCCCTCTCCTAATAGTCACTGGACATGGAAATCATTAAATTTGAGCATTTAATTTTAAAAATTTCCTGTTACTGTTAATTTTGTTACCATGTTTAATCAGCATCTTATTATCCTTTTGTTCTCCCTTTCTTTAGCTTTTGTTGTTACTTTCTGCTTTTAATGCAGTCAAATGTCCATTTTCTATTGCATCAACTTATAATAATACTCCTCATATCCCACTGTTATAAAATGATAATAGTACCCTATCTTTAAATTCGTGTCCCACCTTCCCTAACACAGTATATATCCAGCTACTTAGTACATTGTCAAGTAATGGGTAATTTTTACATTCTATTCTGTGACCATACTTAAAACTTCTTATGTTTTGACTCTAGGTAGACTGTAATACCTGATGTTAATAGTATTTACATTAATTTGCATGCATGCTAGATCATATCTGACTCTGCAGCCCTATGGACTGTAGCCCACTGGGCTTCTCTATCCATGGGATTCGCCCAGGCAAGAATACTGGAATGGGTTGCCATTCTCTTCTCAGAGGATCTTCCTGACGCAGGAATCAAACCTCAGTTTCTTTATATCTCCTGTACTGTCAGGCAGATTCTCTACCACTTGCACCACCTGGTATGATTATATAAAAATGTTTCACTCCACAACCAAATAATAGATTTTTTTACGTTCAGCATCATGAACCACACAAAGAATATCCTTAGTACTTAGATCACATAGTTACTCTTTTTATACATGCCACAAGTTACTCAAAATTGTGCTGTTTTCCTTCTTATTTTGAGCCTGATTTTATTATACATTTTTGTTGTTTTTTCCTCCCTAAAGTTTTTTCCTCCCCTTTATTTCCTATTGTGAAAAAAAGCATTTATATTCTTCAATATGCCATTAATACTTTGTGATGCCTCATTTCTTTTATCTGCTGTTTAAAAGCTGTAAGATTCTTTTTTCTGAATACTTTTTACTTTGGCCACATAGATTTCATTCTAGTTTGGGCTTATTACTGTCTATGATTGGTGCAAAACTTTTCCTGGGATTGCTTTTTCTTAGTATAAATAAGATTATTTATGTAATTCAGCCTCTTAAGTCAGTTCTATCATCTCTAGCATGTATCTTCCTGTTTTCTGGCCTCCATTTTTGGTTGGCTTGAGTAATTACTCATGTGCCTTAGGACTGGGTCATGGGAGGTAAAATCCATGGAAATACTTTATATTTTCTTTACATATGATAATTTGCTGGGTATAAAATTCCTGGTCAGAACATTTTCCAATAGATTTTAATTGCTGCCTAGTTTTCACTCCCTCTTTGCCTCCACTCCACAAACCTTAGTAAAATAGTAATAGAAAGCTGTTCCTTGATATATTAAATAGTAGCTGTCCCAAGCCAGAAGCTTCACACAGGCTTAATTACAAAGGATTCGCATTCTATTCACGTTATGAATAATGGGAATAGAACAGTTATGAATAACATGAATAAGGAACAATCAGCTATTTTCTCACTTTTTTTGTATTAGTATACAATACTGGTACAGTTAAATGGGGGAAAGGAGACAAGTATGATAAAAGAGGATGTAAATTATTATTTGCAAATTTTACTTTCTGTATTCATTTCTGTCTGTCCTAACCACCCACTCCTATCCTGCTCTCCAAAGTGTAGCCATTGTTAGTAACGTGATTAATTTTAAGGGAGAATGGGAGGGAATACAGGAATATATATTTATGTAAAAAAGATACTTTTAAGTCAGAGTTTTAGCCTTATTAGTATAGAATTATAATCAACATTTTCTTATTCAAATATCTTCTGAGTTTGTCATTGTATTCCCTTTTAAATTTTTAATTTTCATCATCAAAATAAATGTATCCTCTAGTAATGACAGTGTGAGGAGGCTAGGTGATTCTCCTTTCTGGAAAACAAGTATAAGAATGCTGAAGTAACTATATTAATATCACCCGATATATTTTAAAGCAAAGAATAATACTAGAGATAAATTATAAAGGAATGAACATAGCAGGGAAATGTGAAATTCTAAATACACGTGTACTTACAACAGAGATACAAAATACATGAAGTAACACTGCCAGACTTGAAAGTAGAAATAGGCAGTTAAATATTTAGAGTTGTAATTTTCTGTATTCTTCTTTCAACAACTGGTAGAATAAGTAGACAGAAAAGCAAGATATAGAAGACTTGAATAAGGCAGTCAACCAGTTTGACCTGACATCTACAGAATACCATACCCAACAGCACATTCAAAGTGCATGTGAAACATTCATCAGGATGAGCCATATAATGGCCCACAAACATAAAGTTTGTTAATAAATATAAAAAGATTGAAATTATGCAATGTGTTGAAATTACATAGTGGCAGTTTAATTTAAAGGAATTAAAAGTCAATACAGAAAGAAGGACATTCCCAATATGTGGAAATTGAGTCACATATTTGTAAGTAATCTGTGGGTAAAAGAAGAATTCACAGGGGAAATTGGAAAATATTTTTAACTGAAGTAAGAAAATATTTTTAGCTGCATGAAAATAAAAATGCAGTATATAAAATTTTTGGTGTATAGCTAAAACAGTGCTAAGAAATTATAGCTTTAAATGCTTAATACTAGAAAAGAAGAAAGGTCTAAAATCAGTTTTCTAAGCTTCTGGTTTAAAGAGCTAAAAAGAAATAGTTAAGATCAAAGTAAACAGAAGAAAGAAAATAATAAAGATCAGAGAGGAACTCAAGTAAATAGAAACAGGAAAACAATGAGATGAAAATCTCATTCTTTAAAAGGGTCAGTAAAATTGATAAACCTTTAACTAGAATAATCAATAAAGTAAATTAACAATATTAGGAATGATGAAATAGATATCATTACAGATCTTTAGCTACTTAAAAAGATAATGAAAGAATATTATGAACAACATTGTACCAATCAGTTTGACAGCTTGGGTGAAATGGACAAGTTCCCTGAAAAATACAAATGACTAAAACTGACTCAAGAAGAAATAGAAAATCTAAATGCACTTATATAGAATAAGGAAATTCAGTTAGTAATTAAAAACCTTCCAACAACAACCATATTCAGGCCCCAATGCCATAACTTTTAATTTTGACAAACACTGAAGAAAGAAAAATTATAATTCCTACCCAGATTTTCAGAAAATATAGATGTAAGGAGAACATCACAACTCATTTTATGAGGTCAGTAATACCCAGATATCAAAGTCAAACACATCACAAGAAAACTAGCAGTGAACATTCCCCACAAATATAGACACAGAAATCTATCACAAAATATTAGCATATTAAATCTAACAGTATATTGATATGAAAAGGAAAATGTATCATGGCCATGTGGGATTTATCCCAACAATGAAACACTGGTTTAACTTCTAGAAATCAATTCCATGTAATACACAGTGCTAATAAAGTAAACTTGAAAAATTGTATGATTATCTCAATGGATGCAGAAAAAGTATTTGACAAAATTCAACACAAATGCATAAAAAGGTCAGCAGGCTGGGAATTGGCAGGCAACGTTTCCATTCTGATAAAGAGTGTCTATGAAAACACAACTAAAATCATACCTCATGGTAAATGCATATGATTATGTCTTTTCTGGTACAGTTTTTGTTCTTGTTGTTGTTTTAATTAAATAATGAACTTATTTAAAAATTTTGCTTAGTTAAAATTATATCTGAGTCTGTCATCCCAGAGGCGTCAAACCATCTTTGTAATAATAACTTTCACCCTAGGGTAATTAGTTTGATTACTTTTGTAAGATACCTTCCTGTGCATACTAAGTCACTTCAGTCGTGTCCAACTCTTTGCAACACCATGGTCTGTGTCTGCCAGGCTCCTCTGTCCATGGGATTCTCCAAGCAAGAGTACTGGAGTGGGTTGCGATGCCCTCCTCCAGAAGATCTTCCCAACCCAGAAATCAAACCTGCATCTCCTATGTCTCCTGCATTGTCAGATGGGTTCTTTACCAGTAGTCCCACCTGGAAAATGTTCCTAGAGCCTTCAGTTTTTCTGATTTAATCTTGACTACCCCCTAGGTCTGTTTCACAGCTGTTGGCTTATGACTTTTGCTCTTATCCTGGAAATTCCCTTCATCTACTTCCTGTGTTGGAGCCTTGATTTCCCATGGCCCATACCTTCATAGTGTACTCTCTCATTTATAAGAGCATATTCTCTAGTGGTTTCTTGAAAAAGAATAGTTCAATTCAGTTCAGTTGCTCAGTTGTGTCCGACTCTTTGCGACCCCATGGACTGCAGCACACCAGGCTACCCTGTCTATTACCAACTCCCAAAGCTCACTCAAACTGCCATCCAACTGTCTCACCCTCTCTTGTCCTCTTCTCCTCCTGCCTTCAGTCTTTCCCAGCATCAGGGTCTTTTCCAGTGAGTCAGTTCTCACATCAGGTGGCCAAAATATTGGAGTTTCAGCTTCAGCATCAGTCCTTCCAAAGAATATTCAGGACTCATTTCCTTTAAGATGGACTGGTTGGATCTCCTCGCAAGGGTCTCTTAAGAGTCTTCTCCAACACTACAGTTCAAAAGCATCAATTCTTTAGCACTCAGCTTTCATCATGGTCCAACTCTCACACCCATACATGATTACTGAAAAAACCATAGCTTTGACTGGATGTTTCTTTGTTGGTAATGTTTATGCTTTTTAATATGCTGTCTAGTTTTGTCATAGCTTTTCTTTCAAGGAGCAAGTGTCTTTTAATTTCATGGCTGCAGTCACCATCTGTAGTGATCTTGGAGCCCAAGAAAATAAAAGTTTCCATTGTATCCCCATCTATTTGCCATGAAGTAATGGGACCAGAAGTCATGATCTTTGTTTTTTGAATGTTGAAAAGGGGTAACTTAGGGGGTAAATTTTTTGAGATTTTACATAGCTGAATATGTCATAATCTATTCCTGCAATTATATAGTATTTTAGATGAGTGTACAACTCTATAGATTGAAAATCATTTTGGTCAGAATTTTTAAATATTGCTGCTCTACTGTCTTCTGGCATCCAATTTTGCTATTGGGTGATCAGGTGCCATTCTGGCTCTTGATCATTTATTTTGCTTGAGGGGGGTTGTTTTTGTCTTTAAAAGTTATTATTATGTTCCATGAAATTTTATGGCACTGTCTCTTGGTATGGGTCTCTTCCTTTATTGTGTGGTGTACTCAGTAGGTCCTTGCTTTCTGCAGACTTACATCCTTCAGTTCTTGGAAATTTTCTTGCCTTACTTTTTTTAATATTTTATCTTCATTTTCATTTTTGTTTCTGGAATTCCTTCAAGTCAGATATTAGACTTCCTGAATTGCTTTTTCTAGTTTTTTAGCTTTCCCCTATTACTCATCTTTCTTTGTATTCTGCCTTCTGGAAAATTGCCTTGACTTTAAATGCCTATTGAATTTTCTTTTCAGCTCGTATTCTCTCTTTTTTTTCTTACTGGTTCCTCTTGTTAAATGATGCAATATTTTCTCTTTCATGAGGCTATTTTAATTAGTTTCTTCAACATCTTCTTCTGTCCCATCATTCTCAGTATTTCTCAGCACTCCTGTTTTATCTTGGTCTCTGTCTTTAATATTTGGAGACTCATCAAATACATAAAGATCCTTGGCTGTCATTCATATTTAAAAAGCATTAAAAGCTGATAAAAAGCTCTCAGTTTGAGTCAGGGCTCTTGTTTGTTGGTGGACTGTGCTTTAGGAAATACTTCAATGTCATGCTCTTTCTCTAGGTTAGTCAGTTTAAGATCCTTTTTTGGAGAAAAATCTATTATCTCTTATGTGGGACTACTTATGTTTTAGAGCTTTACTGAAGAAAAGAACTTTGAATCTCATTTAAACTTTCACATTATCCTCTGGCTTTATTCACAACTTTACTCTTAGCTATGTCTGTATCTGTTTCAGTCCACAGTCTCTTGGGTTTATTTTTTCCAGAAACTATGCCCTCTGATTTCCAAAAGATTGCCAAGTCATTGGCTACGTTAAGTGAAGCTGGAGACCCGAAATTCTAATAGTTCCACTGTCCTGAACCTTTCTGAGGTTCTGTGAGAACTGGCTTGTTTCTTATCTATAGGCACTTAAATTTAATATTCCTCACCTCACTTTTTCTTTTTTTCCCTTCTGAGCTATTTGTAAATTATAAGAAAAAAATAATTAGCCCTTTGTCATATATGTTGCAAATACATCTTCCCTGTTTGCCAGTGGTCTTACAGTTTGGTTTATGGAAGAACTTTCACCAAAAAAATCTTTGACTCTTTAGTCATTTTATCCATTTTTTTCTGTATGATTTCTTGGTATCATAACATTAATATATAAATGAACCATAGTTTATTCTATATGAACAATAACCAATTATATAATGGAAAAGAAGAACTCATTCACAAAACTTAACAAAAGATCATTTAGCTACAAATAAACTTAATACGCCATAACAGAACTTACATAAAGAAGTCTTTTAAAACTCTACTGAGGAGGCAAAAATTTCTTGGGCAGAATATGGGAAGCACTAATTATAAAAGAAAGATAAATAGGACTATCAAAGTTAACATTTTTGCTTATAAAAGACAATAGGATGATGAATAGACATACCACAGAATGGAAACAATATTCTTAATATTTATAGTGACATAAAAAACTTGTTTTCAGCATATATAAAAGATCTGAAATCAACGTTTTTAAAAAATCAGCTACCTAATATAAAAATGAAGAAAAGATGCAAAACATTTCATGGAAGATACACAAATAGCCAGTAACATATGAAAAGATTTTAAACATCATTTGTCATTGGTAAATGCAAATTAAAATCATTGTGTGTTTATTTGTAGAAATATCACTACCCACTAAATATCAGATACCCACTAAAATAGCTAAGATTAAAAACTGATACTACTAAATATTTATGAGTATGTAGAGCAGCTGGAACTCTGTTTTATTGCTGGTGGGAATGCAAAGTGATCAACTACTTTGGAGAACTGGTAGGCAGTTTCTTATAAAGTTAAACATAACATTTATCTCCTGTGTCAGGAGTTCACTAAGACCAGGTTCAGTGGTTTTGCTTAGAGGACTCACATGTGGTCATACTCATTGCTGTAATTTATTATAGCAAAGGATGCAGAGCTCAGTCAGCAAATGAAAAAGGTACATGGGGAGAAATCCAGGGGAGAGCAGGTAAAGCTTACAAGGGACTTCTCTCAGTGGAGTCATGCAAGGTACATTAATTTCCCCAGTGAAGAGTGTGACAAGCTGGAAGTGTATCCAACCAGGAAAGCTTGTTAGAGATACAGTGTACAGGTATAGCCTTAGAGGTTCATCCTTCTGCCCAACACATACCCAAATTCCAGACAGAAAGCAGGTTATTAGATGTAAACCATATTGTTTCCATAAACAGCTGAGACACAGTGAGCCACTCTTACCGGTTAGGGGTTGAGAATAATCCTCTCAGTATCTAAGATCCACTTTCCAAGATGCTAACTATGGCCAACTTTGTAAGCAGGCCTTTTTAGGGATAAACAGTCTTGTAGAACCCAGCATTTCACTTCTAAGTATTTACCAAGAGAAATAAAAATATGTGTCCACTAAAACAATACAATAAAAACTGATGTAAAATGGCCATAGCCAAAATTGGAAAAAGCTCATATATTCAACAACTAGAGAATGAACAAACAAATTGTAGTATATTTTGGAGTACTACTTGGTGATTTAAAAGAACTGACTAGTGATACATTAACAGCATGTCTAAATCTCAAAAGACTATATACTGTGTGATTCAGTTTGTATGAAGAACCAGAAATACTAATCTGTAATTAGTAATCAATTAATGGATTAAAAATCAAAATGTGATTGGGACAGAGAAGTTAATTGGAAAAGAGCATGAGGGGACTTTCTGGGGTTATAGAAATAGTCAATATCTTGTGTGGTGTTTGCATAGATGTAAAAAGTTGAAAATCATCAAACTTAACATTTAAGATAGAAGCAGTTCATTGTATGTTAGTTATAATTTAGTTTAGGCTTCCCTGGTGGCTCAGTGTTAAGGAATCTCACTGCCAATGCAGGAGATTAGAGTTTGACCCCTGAGTCAGGAAGATCCCCTGGAGAAGGAAATGGCAACCCACTACAGTGTTCTTGCCTGGAAAACACCATGGACAGAGAAGCCTGGTGAGCTGCAGTCCATGGTATCACGAAAGAGTCAGTCATGACTTAGCGACTAAACAACAATTCAGTTTTAAATGTAATTTTGTATTAATTTTAAATTAATTCAATTTTAAATGTTATTACTGGGGAACACTGAACAATAGTTAAGTGGAGATACATACTTGTATAGGAAGATTATTTTGTAAAAGTGTCAGTACTGTCTAAGCATAAATCAGGTATTCATAACCAAAATATGACCAATTTTTGCTTTGAGCTTTGTTTTTGAACATAACAAAATGATTCTCAAATTCATTTGGGATGGAAAGCCAAGTTTAATGAGACTGAAGAACTAGAAAGAAGGCATTTGGGTTGAATTTAAGGAATAATTGAAATGGCAATAAATAGGCACGGAAGAAAGATCCTGGACTTTATTTATAAATGTAAAGAAAACGGAAGAAAAAGATTGATCCAGTAAGGTTAGAGTTTGGAGGGTGGTTAACAAATGGGAGAGCAGAGGCAGAGCATTGTTGTAATGATTTGTGAGACTTTGAGTTTGAGCTATATTCTGTAGATACTAGGGATTCATCATATTATTGTAACTGAGTAATTGTATGATTAGATGTGTTTTAGGTAGCTAGTGACACTGGGTAATGAATTGGGGAGGGGAGAAATAAAACAGAGTATGCTTTCAGGGCTTCTTGCCTTAGTTCCTGTTGCCTGCTTAACCTGCTGTGCCCACTGTACCTGTCAGACATTCTTTTCATTTCATCTTAGAAAAAGCACTTTCTTATGAATGCTCATTGAATTAAAAATAAGTCATTGTTCCATGTGAAAACTCCTTAGGACCTAATAGTGAGAGAGAAAAAAATCCCATGGACAGAGGAGCCTGGCTGGCTACAGTCCACAGAGTCTCAAAGAGTCAGAGTGACTGAGCACACACGGTGGCAGAGAAGATGGCCAGAAAAAACACAACAGATGGGTTTCAGGGCAGTTTAGTGGGTGGAAATGGCCTCATGCAAGAAACATCTCCAAAGTTTCTAACCTTGGAGATTGATAGACTGGTAATGTCATGAAAAGTCTCCGCATTTGCATAGTAAGCTGAGTAAGGGTTACCAAATGAAAGAAGCAAATAAAGAGATCAGAATAATATCACAGAAAGATTATTTTGACTTTTTATTGGGGAAATTTGGGGAGAAAACTTTAAATCGTTTATAATATTAATAGCTTCTTAACTTTGTAATTTTAATCTTTAATTTTGAAAGTATTTCAAAGTAAAACGTAACATATGAACCTGGGAACTTTTTGACAATTAACATTGTAGAAATAGCCACTTTTAGAGTGTTCTCAAACTGTCTTGTAGTAACTTGTAATTGATAGTGAGATCTGTTACAGAGTTTCTACAGATAGATAGGTCAAACAGTGAGAGACGCAGAGGATGTATGAGTGAGGGCCTGAGTGTATGTGTCTTTTTTTTTTTTTCGGTCCTGGGAAATGACATCCTGACAGGACAGAAGAACAAAAGAACAGTATTGAAAATAGCTAGAGTAAATGTTGTTTTTTTCTGTCACCACACAGCAGATATGGAGAATAGTAGAAGCAGACAGATGGACAGTTATGCTAGTTTTGGAGTGTTCTAGTAGAGGAAATAAACTTTCTGTTCCTTTTATTCGGAAATTGAATTTCTAGGCTAACTTACTAGTTTCAGTAATAAGTTTCATATTCTGACCAAAGAAACATTATTTTTTTACCCTGGGGATAATGACTCACGCTCTTCTCAGAATTTTGCTTTTGTGGAAACTGAAGTGCAGTCATAAATATAGCACTGTTATTTGGATCTTAGTGCTAATGATACTATTGTGAGTAGACTAGAGATGGGTAAGAACACTAGTATTGTAAGGTCAGTTGTAACAAAGGAACCACAGACAGGTTTTGATTAGCTGATTCCTAGAGATATAAAAGTATTTAGATATTTCTTTTGAAAAACTGTTAAGATAGTTACTGTGATTTTGTTGATTATGCTATAAAAATAGAACATACTTTTATCTTTTTCTTTTTTTTTAAGTACTTCATTGTTTTGAGGACTTTGTGACAGACAAGTAAATTTCTGACTTCCCATAGTGACAGTGGAGAGATTTTAAAGAATTTTTTTCTGTGCCTTTTTCGTAAACCACTCAAAATTGGTATGAAACTATCAAGTTATAATCATATAGACCATAAAGCAACTCTCCAATAATAGAGATTCTTATTGTTGCTGGAGATGACTCTTGAGAATCCCTTGGACAGCAAGGAGATCAAACCAGTCAGTCCTAAAGGAAATCAGTCCTGAATATTCATTGGAACAACTGATGCTGAATCTGATGCTCTAATACCTTGGCTACCTGATGCAAAGAGCCGACTCATTGCAAAAGACCCTGATGCTGGGAAAAATTGAGGGCACAAGAAATGGGCAACAGAGGATCAGATGGTTGGATGGCATCACTGATTACTTGGACAGGAGTTGGAGCACACTATGGAAGATACTGAAAGACAGGGAAGCCTGGCTAGTTGGAGTCCATGAGGTCACAAAGAGTTGGACATGACTTAGCAATTGCCAAATTCAGGCTTAAATTGAAGAAAGTAGGGAAAACCACCAGACCATTCAGGTGTGACCTAAATCAAACCCCCTTACAGTTATACAGTGGAAGTGAAAAATAAATTCAAGGGATTAGATCTGAGTGCCTGATGAACTATGGACGGAGGTTCATGACACTGTACAGGTGCCAGGGATCAAGACCATCCTCAAGAAAAAGAAATGCAAAAAGCAAAATGGCTATCTGAGGAGGCCTTGCAAATAGCTGTGAAAAGAAGAGAAGCGAAAAGCAAAGGAGAAAAGGAAAGATAAACCCATTTGAATGCAGAGTTCCAAAGAATAGCAACAAGAGTTTAAAAAGCCTTCCTCGGTGATCAATGTAAAGAAATAGAGGAAAACAACAGAATGGGAAAGACAGAGATCTCTTCAAGAAAATTAGAGATACCAAGGGAACATTTCATGCAAAGATGGGCTCAATAAAGGACAGAAATGGTATGGACCTAACAAAAGCAGAAGATATTAAGAAGAGGTGGCAAGAATATACCTTAGAACTGTACAAAAAAGATCTTCATGACCCAGATAATCATGATGGTGTGAGCCACTCACCTAGAGCCACACATCCTGAAGTGAGAAGTCAAGTGGGCCTTAGAAAGCATCACTATGAACAAAGCTAGTGGAGGTGATGTAACCCCAGTTGAGCTATTTCAAATTCTAAAAGAAAATGCTGTGAAAGTGCTGCACTTAATATGCCATCAAATTTGGGAAACTCAGCAACAGGACTGGCGAAGGTCAGTTTTCATTCCAATCCCAAAGAAAGGCAATGCCAAAGAATGCTCAAACTACCGCACAGTTGGACTCATCTCACGCTGGTAAAGTAATGCTCAAGATTCTCCAAGCCAGGCTTCAACAATATATGAGCTGTGAACTTCCAGATGTTCAAGCTGGTTTTAGAAAAGGCAGAGGAACCAGATCAAATTGCCAACATCCACTGGATCATCAAAAGGAAGAGAGTTCCAGAAAAACATCTATTTCTGCTTTATTGACTATGCCAAAGCCTTTGACTGTGTGGATCACAATAAACTGTGGAAAATTCTGAAAGAGATGGGAATACCAGACCACCTGACCTGCCTCTTGAGAAATCTGTATGCAGGTCAAGAATCAACAGTTAGAACTGGACGTGGAAAACTCAGACTGGTTCCAAATAGGAAAAGGAGTACGTCAAGGCTGTATATTGTCACTCTGCTTATTTAACTTATATGCAGAGTACATCATGAAAAATGCTGGGCTAGAAGAAGCACGATCTGGATTCAAGATTGCCAGGAGAAAAATCAATAACCTCAGATTTGCAGATGACAACACCCTTATGGGAGAAAGCGAAGAAGAACTAAAGAGCCACTTGATGAAAGTGAAAGAGGAGAGTGAAAAAGTTGGCTTACTTCCCATTTATTAGCTGCTGTAGTCCTTCAGTGATATGAGCAGTTATATGCATGGGATAAAACAATACTGTGCCCTTGTAAATGGAGGTAAAGTTGCCATTTCATCTCTTCTCCATGGTCTAGACATTGCTTCCCTGTCTGAATGTCCTGTGTAAGTAGAAGTGAATTTCTTCATGGACTTGACTACTGTTGAATTGATACAAGACTGTCGCTATTGTTTTATATAGCACTAAGGCTCGTACCTCTGCATCTGTCATCTTCAGTTCCGTTCAGTCGCTCAGTCGTGTCTGACTCTTTGCGATCCCATGAATCGCAGCATGCCAGGCCTCCCTGTCCATCACCATCTCCTGGAGTTCACTCAGACTCACGTCCATCGAGTCAGTTATGCCATCCAGCGATCTCATCCTCTGTTGTCCCCTTCTCCTCCTGCCCCCAATCCTTCCCAGCATCAGAGTCTTTTCCAATGAGTCAACTCTTCGCATGAAGTGGCCAAAGTACTGGAGTTTCAGCTTTAGCATCATTCCTTCCAAAGAAATCCCAGGGCTGATCTCCTTCAGAATGGACTGGTTGGATCTCCTTGCAGTCCAAGGGACTCTCAAGAGTCTTCTCCAACGCCACAGTTCAAAAGCATCAATTCTTTGACACTCAGCCTTCTTCACAGTCCAACTCTCACATCCGTACATGACCACAGGAAAAACCATAGCCTTGACTAGATGGACCTTATTCGGCAAAGTAATGTCTCTGCTTTTGAATATACTATCTAGGTTGGTCGTAATTTTTCTTCCAAGGAGTAAAGCGTCTTTCGTGGGGCTAATCATTTCATGTGTGACAGGATGGAGTGCTCCTTACATGACGCCCTTTGTGTGGTGAAGAGAGTTTTGGAGTCAAAGTCTGTGGTCCCAGGTGGAGGTGCTGTATAGGCGGCCCTTTCTATTTACCTTGAGAACTAAGCATCCACCGTGGGCTCCAGAGAACAACTCGGGATGCTGAACAGGATGCCAAAAAACGTTGGCTTAAAGCTCAACATTCAGAAAATTGAGATCATGGCAAATATATGGGGAAACAGTGATAGAATTTATTTTGAGGGGCTCCAAAATCACTGCAGCCATGAAGTTAAAAGATGCTTGCTCCTTGGAAGGAAAGTTATGACCAACCTAGACAACATATTAAAAAGCAGAGACATTACGTTGCTAACAAAGGTCCGTCTAGTCAAGGCTCTGGTTTTTCCAGTAGTCATGTATGGATGTGAAAGTGGACTATAAAGAAAGCTGAGTGCTGAAGAATTAATGCTTTTGAACTGTGGTTTTGGAGGAGACTCTTGAGAGTCCTTTGGACTGCAAGGAGATCCAACCAGTCCATCCTAAAGGAAATCAGTCCTGAATATTCATTGGAAAGAGTGATGTTGAAGCTGAGACTCCAGTACTTTGGCCACCTGATGCAAAGAACTGACTCATTTGAAAAGACCCTGATGTTGGGAAAGACTGAGGGCAGGAGGAGAAGGGGACGACAGAGGATGAGATGATTGGAGGGCATCACCGACTCAGTGGACATGAGTTTGAATAAACTCCTGGAGTTGGTGATGGACAGGAAGGCCTGGTGTGCTACAGTCCATGGGGTTGCAAATAATTGGACATGACTGAGCGACTGAACTGAACTAAACTGAACTAGCAACTGAACAACAACAAGATGAAGTTAATGTTCCAGTTTAACATTAATCTTGCAGTTTAAGAAATAGAGGTTTAAATGTGGTATTTATGTTCTATAATAGATGCTGTTATGCTGAATTTTCACCACCTCAGGATTCTTCATCAAGGTATCCATTCTTCTAATAATTGTTATTGGGCACATACACATAAGTCTCTGTTAATATCTCCTATAGTGGCTCTCTTTGACCTAGGAACTTTCCCTTAGCTCTTTACTGTAAACTTTGCAATCATTCCTTTTCTTGAGATAATAGTACTCCCTAGTGAAGGCGATGGCACCCCACTCCAGTGCTCTTACCTGGAAAATCCCATGGGCGGAGGAGCCTGGAAGGCTGCAGTTCATGGGGTTGCAAAGAGTCGGAGACAACTGAGCGAGCTCACTTTTACTTTTCACTTTCATGCACTGGAGAAGGAAACGGCAACCCACTCCAGTGTTCTTGCCTGGAGAATCCCAGGGACGGGGGAGCCTGATGGGCTGCCATCTGTGGGGTCACACAGAGTCGGACATGACTGAAGCAACTTAGCAGCAGCAGCAGCAGTGAAGTTTAGAATTTTAGCTAAGTTCCCTTTTTCAAACTTTCTTTTATCTCCTTCTGTGCATTTATTTTAACTTCAGCAAAATTAACTAATAAATTATAATGTGGGATGTAGTTGTTTGATAATAATCTAATGACTTATGTTAAATAGTCAGTTTTAAAGGTTTTGTCAGTTGATACAGATTTTAAAAGTGCTTTAACTTTTTCACTTATATGGTAATTTATTGTTTAACTTTCTGTGTCAGGCAGTTGACTGGTGACATACTAAGCAGCAATGAATAAAATGGAAATATTCAACTTACTGACCCCTTTGTTGCCATTTATACACAGTCACACCCACTTCAGTTTGTCATTCTCATTGCTCTCATTTTAAAGTATATAGTAACTATGATTTCCCAGCTACTTGGTACATTGTAGTGTATCAAGTATAAATGAATAGTAAATGTTTGAAAGAGCAATGTGAAACGCATCTATTTAATCCATCATTAGATAGATTCTAAGATATCCTACCCATATTGTGTTGGCTGAAAAGTCGAGTTTTTAAAAACCAAATCTGTACTTAGATGACTCCACATTGTTGTTGCTGTCATTCATAGGACTCCTTGTCTTTACATCTTGACTAGGGGATGCTTGGGATGAAATTAAGCTACCTTCTCTGATTGCACACTGAAAGATCTATATTCCTTTGCTTGCCAGACAGCTCTGCTGAATTACTCCAAATCTTGCTTTAGTGAAGTAGCCTTTATACTAGAGAGCAAATACTGAAGTCTGATAAATCACTACTAACTTGGTTAATAATTGCTTGCAGGAGAGTTTCTCTGCATTGCTAGTGTAATACTAAAGTATTCTGTTACTGCCAGAAAATGGACCAGATGGCAAGCAGTTACACCAGAGTATAGTATTATTGTTTGGTCTTTATCATTGAAAAAGGACACTTTTAAAATCAAGTTTCTACTCTATTTCATGTCTTCCATCCAGTGTTGTAGCATTCCTCTTGAACTGTATTGTTATCTGTAGATAGACTTGGGTAGTATTCACTAGACAAATAATACCTATCTTACGTTTTTTAGGGTTTAGTTTGAAGAAAATGGAACATATTTGCAAGTAGTTCTCTCTGGATTTATTTGATTAAGTTTGGTAAAATGAGGGACTTTTTGTTTTGGCCAGTAAATTTAATATGTGGAATAAGCAGATTAAAAATAAACATTATATGATCATCTTAAGTGAAATTTAATGAAATAAGAGCCAGTGCCCTTTGCATTCTACGCTCTGTATCTATTTGTAAGAATGCCAGTAATATATCAATAAGTATGGTATAAAAATAAGAATGCTTGAAGAGATTATAGTAGTGGCCTCCAAGAAAGGTAATCAGTTCAAGGACAAAGGGTGGGATTGTGATTTTGGGACAGAAGGATAAGAGCTAGCATAGATAATAGCTAGACAGAAATGGCAGGGACCTGTGTATTGATATGACAACCAAGATTGTGCAGTACATCTTCAGTCAGATTTTCCCAGTGTGATGTAAATCAAATCTAAATTAAAAATTAAAATAGGTTTTCATGGCACTGTATTGTGCTGATGCTTAATTTTGTAGTACAAACACTGGGGAGTATGCCTTGAGATGAATGAACCTAAAGGTAAGGTCTTCCTAGTATTTTTAGTAAAAGTTCATTAAATTATGCCTATTTCCACAGAATATATGCTAAAATTAGAATGACAGCAGAAGACTAGTCCTGGTCCCTGTGTAAGATTGATACACATACGCAAGAAGTACTCTGCAGTTTTACGTTAATGTTTTTATTTGATTCACTTAGCAGCAGGCCCTTTTCCTGCCGTGAAGGAAATTGGCAGAGTCCATTTGTACTTTCTCCTTAGCCTGTGAGTACTAGCAGAATCACCACCATGATCGTTGCAGTGCATGCTAGACCTTGTCATTTGATTTTGAAAATAGTACCTGCAACAGCCAGTTATAGCAATGATATATAAATATATGCTTTGTTCGTCATTTGTGCGTGGTAGTATATGATAATAGACACAGATACCATAGCTGAAGTTTTAATTCACTGCATAAAACTCAGGAGATAGAGAAATCCATTGGAAACTGTAGTCCATGGTGAAGCTTTATGATTGGCCACTCATTCTCTCTTCTAGATAAGTTTGGGCTTGTGACAGATAGTATAAATCTGTAAATTTTGAATAAATTTTGAGTTGACCAAAAATGAAAATAATGCTGTGCAGAGATTTTCAGTGAGATATATCTGGAAGCATTTAGGTGAATATATTGTCTGCTAGTATTCCCAGTCAAAATTGCTAGCTCCAACTTTATTGGATCAGACTAAAGTGAAAATTTACTAGTTGGGGATTTAGGTCTCTCTCTCTCTCTCTCTCTCTCTCTCTCTCTCTCCTCTCTCTCTCTCTTTCTCTGTGGACACAAAGAGCTTCCCTGGTGGCTCGGACAATAAAGAATCTGCCTGCTGTTCAATTCTTGATAAAGAGAAGAAAAGACAAAGAGGAACAGTGTGAAGCAGATGTTTTCCAGAAGTTCATCCATCCTCACCCGTAGTAGAGGGAGAACATGAAAGACTGTTGAGATATTTAAAGCTATGGAAAGTCTTGTGAAGACATTATGCTAAACCAGAGAGAAACAAAAATGAAAGAGGAAAAACCAGCTAATACACTTTAGAAAGAGAAGTTCTCATTCCTGATGACTTATGGAAACATCTTGCCTTCAGCTTATTCAGTTCAGTCGCTCAGTGGTGTCCGACTCTTTGCGACCCCATGAATCGCAGCACGCCAGGCCTCCCTATGCATCACCAACTCCCGGAGTTCACTCAGACTCACGTCCATCGAGTCAGTTATGCCATCCAGCCATCTCATCCTCTGTCGTCCCCTTCTCCTCCTGCCCCCACTGCCTCCCAGCATCAGTCTTTTCCAATGAGTCAACTCTTCGCATGAGGTGGCCAAAGTACTAGAGTTTCAGCTTTAGCATCTGTCCTTCCAAAGAAATCCCAGGGTTGATCTCCTTCAGAATGGACTGGTTGGATCTCCTTGCAGTCCAAGGGACTCTCAAGAGTCTTCTCCAACACCACAGTTCAAAAGTATTAATTCTTCGGTGCTCAGCCTTCTTCACAGTCCAACTCTCACATCTGTAAATGACCACTGGAAAAACCATAGCCTTGACTAGACAGACCTTAGTCGACAAAGTAATGTCTCTGCTTTTGAATATGCTATCTAGGTTGGTCACAACTTTTCTTCCAAGGAGTAAGTCTTTTAATTTCATGGCTGCAGTCACCATCTGGAGTGATTTTGGAGCCCCCAAAATAAAATCTGACACTGTTTCCACTGTTTCCCCATCTATTTCCATGAAGTGATGGGACCGGATGCCATGATCTTTGTTTTCTGAATGTTGAGCTTTAAGCCAACTTTTTCGCTCTCCTCTTTCACTTTTGTGAAGAGGCTTTTTAGCTCCTCTTCACTTTCTGCCATAAGGGTGGTGTCATCTGTATATCTGAGGTTATTGATATTTCTCCTGGCAATCTTGATTCCAGCTTGTGTTTCTTCCAGCCCAGCGTTTCTCATGATGTACTCTGCATATAAGTTAAATAAGCAGGGGGACAATACACAGCCTTGACGTACTCCTTTTCGTATTTGGAACCAGTCTGTTGTTCCATATCCAGTTCTCACTGTTGCTTCCTGACCTGCATACAGGTTTCTCAAGAAGCAGGTCAGGTGGTCTGGTATTCCCATCTCTCTCAGAATTTTCCACAGTTTATTGTGATCCACACAGTCAAAGGCTTTGGCATAGTCAATAAAGCAGAAGTAGATGTTTTTCTGGAACTCTCTTGCTTTTTCCATGATCCAGTGGATGTTGGCAATTTGATCCCTGGTTCCTCTGCCTTTTCTAAAACCACCTTGAACATCAGGGAGTTCACGGTTCACGTATTGCTGAAGCCTGGCTTGGAGGATTTTGAGCATTACTTTACCAGCGTGTGAGATGAGTGCAATTGTGCGGTAGTTTGAGCCTTCTTTGGCATTGCCTTTCTTTGGGATTGGAATGAAAACTGACCTTTTCCAGTCCTGTGGCCACTGCTGAGTTTTCCAAATTTGCTGGCATATTGAGTGCAGCACTTTCACAGCATCATCTTTCAGAATCTGAAACAACTCAACTGGAATTCCATCACCTCCACTAGCTTTGTTTGTAGTGATGCTTTCTAAGGCCCACTTGACTTCAGATTCCAAGATGTCTGGCTCTAGATTAGTGATCACATCATCATGATTATCTGGGTTGTGAAGATCTTTTTGTACAGTTCTTCCGTGTATTCTTGCCACCTCTTCTTAATATCTTCTGCTTCTGTTAGGTCTATACCATTTCTGTCCTTTATCGAGCCCACATGAAATATTCCCTTGGTATCTCTAATTTTCTTGAAGAGATCTCTAGTCTTCCCCATTCTGTTGTTTTCCTCTACTTCTTTGCATTGATCGCTAAAGAAGGCTTTCTTATCACTTCTTGCTATTCTTTGGAATTCTGCATTTAGATGCTTATTATCTTTCCTTTTCTCCTTTGCTTTTTGCCTGTCTTCTTTTCACAGCTATTTGTAAGGCCTCCCCAGACAGCCATTTTGCTTTTTTGCAATTTTTTTCCATGGGGATGGTCTTGATCCCTGTCTCCTGTACAGTGTCATGAACCTCATTCCATAGTTCATCAGGCACTCTATCTATCAGATCTAGTCCCTACATTAGGGCATGCTTATCTTATATAATGGGTTCCCTGGTGGCTCAGTTGGTAAGGAATTCGCCTGCAGTGTGAGAGACCTAGGTTTGATCCCAGGAAGACCTGCGATCTTCCCCTGGGTTGGGAAGATCCCCTGGAGAAGGAAACAGATACCCACTCCAATATTCTGGCCTGAAGAATTCCCTGGTAGCCCAGACGGTAAAAAAATCTGCCTGCAATGTAGGAGACCTGGGTTCACTCCCTGGGTTGGGAAGATACCCTGGAGAAAGGCATGGCAACCCACTCCAGTATTCTGGCCTGGAAAATTCCCACGGACAGAGAATCCTGGTGGGCTGCAGTCCATGGGGTCACAGAGTTGGACACGACTGAGTGACTAAGCACATCTTACATAATGCGTTAAATCTCTGAACTGTAGTGTTATAACACCTTTTTTATAGCACTACACATTTAATAGTAAAAATGAATTGCATTCTCTTCTAAAGGAATTTAAATTTTCTATATCCTGGTCATGAGAACTTGATGTTCCAACCTGATTTTCTCTTAATCACTAAAAGAATGTTAGATCTGTTTTCTCATGATCTGCATATAAAGGTCAGTGAAGGATAGCACTTTGAAAGAAATGGATTATATGCATCCTTCCAGAGCTAGTGTATATTACAGCTGTGCCTTTGGACTCACTTCAACAACAGTTCAGTGACTCTTAAAGGAAGAGAATTTTAGAGGCCCTAACTGGGACTCAGAATAATTGTACTAAAAACACTTGCTTCCCATGCCTGCATAACCTCTGCAGTGAAATGTTTAAAATTACTCTTCTTATCCCTCAAATCCAATTGGTCTCTCAGTGCTTTTGATTTTCCTTTATAAGGTATCTTTATCTATTTTTGCTTTTTACTAATGGCTACCACTGTTTTGTTCAGGCCCTTGTTACATTTTCCCTGGGATAATTTCAACATATTAGTTTTCCTACTTACTCATTTATGATCTAGGATTATAGTGACCCCAATAAAAACCCTATCCTGTAAAAGTTCACGGTCTATCAGGAAGTTTAACATGGATGTAGATAATTTTAATAATAACATATTAAGGTACAATTACAGAAATACATGTAAGAAGCTGACTAACATTAAGAAAGGAAGTAAAATATTAATTTAATATTAAATTTTGTTCTCTTGTTCTAAATAAATTAAAGATTGATTTGTAATTTTTTTAAAACAGAAGAGCATACAATTTTCCAGTTTATGAGCAAATAGATGCAGCTGAGATGCAACTTTGGCAACTGAGTTAGCCACAAAACTAATGTTTCTCTATTGACTTATCTGAGAATGGTGTGGAAAATATCTTGTCAGTATATGTCTAAGTAGATACACATTTGTTAATGTATTAGTTAAATCAGATAACTTGTTAAATCTATCAGTTATAAAAATGTAAAATCTTTGGTCATTCACCATTTATGCAGCTTCTGTATTTCTGGGACATGTATATATATCTATAAAATACAGGGTGCCTGTTGTAGCAAATTGTAGCCATTTGGGCTTCTCAGGTGGCTCAGTGATAAAGAATCCACCTGCCAATTTGCGAGAGCCACAGGAGATGTGGGTTCAGTCCCTGGGTCGGAAAGATCCCCTGAAGAAGGAAATGGCAAGCCACTCCAGTATTGTTGCCTGGGAAATCCCATGGACAGAGGAGCCTGGCAGGCCACAATCCAGGGGGTTACAAGGAATCAGACACAGCTGAGCGACTGAGCACACATAAGGTGATTAAGCTACAGTAGAGTCAGTATAGATATCCCCTAAATTTGCAAGTGTATATTTCAAGATAGCTTTCTTTTTTTTTTTAAACTTTTTATTTTCTATTGGTGTATAGGCTATTAACAATGTTGTGATAGTTTCAAGTGAACAGCAGAGGGACTCAGCCAACATATACATGTACCATTCTCCCCCAAACCCTTCTCCTATCCAGGCTGACCACATAACATTGAATAGAGTTCCATATGCTATACAGTGGATCCTTGTTGGTTATCCATTTTAAATATAGCAGTGTGTACATGTCCATCCCAGAGTCCTTAACTATCTTTTCCCACTGAGAGGGAGAATTTTGTTCTTGAAGTCTGTCTTTTTCAGTTTTGTAAGTTCATTTGTATCACTTCTTTTTCAGTTCCACATATAAGGGATGTCACATAATATCTCTCCTTCTCTGACTTAACTTCACTCAGTATGACACTCTCTCAGTCCATCCATCTTGCTGCGAATGGCATTATTTCATTCTTTTTAATGTCTGAGTGATATTCCATTATTTATATGTACCACATCTTCTTTATCCATTTCTCTATCAATGGACAGTTAGGTTGCTTCCATGCCTTGGCTATTGGCTGTTGTTAACAGTGCTGTGATGAACATTGGGGTGCATGTATCCTTTTATATCATGCTTTTCTCCAGATATATGCCCAGGAGTGGGATTGCAGGGTCATATGGTAGCTCTATCTTTAGTTTCTTAAGGAACCTCTATACTGTTCTCCATAATGATTCTACCAACAAAATAGTTTCCTTATTTTTAGTGATTTTCTGATGCAGATGTAACATTGATATTTTAGAAACAAATAAATTTTAAACATAATATACTTCTGAAATTAAAATTTGAAAAATATAAGATATGCTGTCTATATATTTTAAGTTAAAAAGTCTCTGGTATCTTAGCCAGTGTATATAGACTTATAATCCACAGTTAACTAACAGTTATCTGTACTCTGCCTTAATGATATTGACTGTAGAGTACTGTACTAGATGTTAGTTGCTGCATTTCAAGGTGAATATTATCAGCAAAAGAATACATCCAGTGATGGCAAAGAAGACAACAAGCTATCTCATTTAAATAATGGTTAAAGGAATTGGGGTTAAAAGAACTAGTGAAAATTTTAAGTCTTTGTCAATATGTGAAGAGATAGAAGGCGGACTATTGGAATAAAGAAGTGTAATAATAACAGCCTTTAGGAATAACTTTAGAAGTGCTTCACAAAAACTTCTATATCAGATAGGTGAGCTCCTAACACTGAAAATTGCTACTGAGCTTTAATTAGGTGACTTATAAGGTACTTTAATGTTTTAAGGTTTTAACTTGACTGGCTTAACATTTGGAGAAGGAAATGGCAACCCACTCCAGTACTCTTGCCTGGAGAATCCCATGGAGGGGAGAGCCTGGTAGGCTGCAGTCCACAGGGTCGCAAAGAATCGGACATAACATTAATCTCTTTGTTTTCAGAATATTTAGATTGAAAGTGTGGGATTGAGGTTGCAAAGGCAGGGTTGGGATGACTTATTAGCCAGTGTATATTTAGAAAATTCTCTAGTTGATATCAAGTAATTCTGACATGTTTTCAGAGGTAGTAGACTTTTTTCTGTAAAAGGCCAGATAGTAAATATTTTAGATTTTGCAGGCCACGTGGTCTCTGTAGCACCTGCTCAACTCTACTGTTTTTGTGCAGAAGCATCGTTAATGGTACATAAATGTGGTTTCTTGGCTATGTTTCAGTTGAACTTATTTACAAAAAGCAGGTGATTAGCTGGGTTTTGGACTCCCCTGGTGGCTCAGACGGTAAAGTGTCTGTCTACAATGTGGGAGACCTGGGTTCGATCCCTGGGTCGGGAAGATCCGCTGGAGAAGGAAATGGCAATCCACTCCAGTACTATTGCCTGGAAAATCCCATGGGCAGAAGAGCCTGGTAGGTTACAGTCCATGGGGACACAAAGAGCCAGACACGACTGAGCAACTTCACTTCACTTCAGCTGGGTTTAGCCTGTGGGCCATAGTTGGACAACTCTTGCCTTAAATGATAAAATCTGGAAATACCATTCTAATATAAATGGAGAAAGGCTTTTAGTTAAGGAGTTAAAAATGAAATTATCAAAATGTCATTGTCTTTTTGGCTGGAAGAGTGCACGTCTGGTGTTCCAAATACTGAATTGCCCGTTGAATTAAGAAACCTTTTGCTATAAAAGTCAAGTGGCAATGGAGAGTCTGAGACTATTTTCTGCTGTTCATTTCTGCTGCATATTGTGTCCTTAAAGGTGTGTTTTTACACCTTGGTTTACTGTTTAATTGATTATATCATTTATTTGAAAACAAAACTTCTAAGAAATATGAATTTAAAAATCATGAAAAAATGTCATGGTATTCTTTTGTTCAAAATACTTAGAGACTCCCTTTTACTTAGAGTATAGTACATAGAATTCAAACTCCTTCACTTGGAGTCTGTCCACTTTTCTTGTGCCCCTGTGTATCTCTCAATCCTCCTTCATTATCACATATCCTACCTATTTCCATGTATTTCATACTCAAGTAGTAAAAAAAATCAAACTTGTATTGCTGGTAAAGGCCGCATTTTTTTCATGGTCTCTGTACACACACTTTTATAGCTGTCTAAAACTCCTTCTTCACCTAGCTGCCCCATGTCCAAGCCACTTCTCTGCAAAATCCCTATTAGTCTGTAATGCTGTACATAAACTTCCCTGATGCCCTCCCTAGCCTCCTCAGGCAATTGGAGATTTCTTGTGACTTTTCCAAAGTTCCTATTCTGCCTTATAACAATTTTCCATTGTTAAAGATGTTCCTGGGTCTTGTCTTTCCCCAACAAACTCAACAACCAAAAGAGAAAGCATCTATTTACCATTGTTTTCATACTATTTAACCTAGAACCTGGCACAAACAAGTATTTCTCCAAAAGGGCGATTAAGCCAGGGATTCCTCACACCTAAGCCGTAAATAGCTGTACTAATTAAATAGGGATACACGGAGTCTGGGGAACAAGCCACAGTTGCAAAAATCCCATCATCTGAGCCACTCGGTACTGTTCCAAATTCGCCTTTGAGCCTTCAGGCTTCAGCACTTGACTCTGGTACTGCTCTGTGAAGCTGAAACTTGTTTACTTGCCCCCTCTGTAAAAGAACCCAGTCCTCTTTTTCCTATCACTAACTGATGCCATTCTTGAATAATTCATAAAAACTTGAAAAGATACTGTGGGTATACTTGACAGGTTTGTTAATTATATTTAACACTTTTTGAGTGCTTACAGTGTGCCAGTCTCTTTGCTTACATGGTTTTCCTATATTACCTCGTCAGTACCATGGTCTGATGAAGTATATGCTATTATCCCAACTTAACAAGTTAGGGCAGGGGGCCAGGGTGGTGGTGGTGGTGGTGGTGGTGGTGGTGGTGGTGATAGAAGGTTCGGTGGAGATGAATTGAACTGCATAAGGCCATACAACTATTAACTAAGGCAGACAGAATCTGAATCCAGTGTAACTTCAGAGCCTGTTTTATTCACCATTATTCACCACCAGTGAATATTCCTGCCATAACTGTATGGTTATAATGTGTACTTTGAAGTCATATAGACCTGGATTCAAAATATTTAATATTTACTGGTGGCAAATAACTTTACTTCTCTGACCCTCAGTTTTCTCATATGTAAAATGTTTATTACTTACCCCAAAAGGGTTCTTGCATGCATAAGTGCAAGATATCTACTAAATAGTGTTAGCTCCATTTGTCTCTTTTACACTTCTGTTCTTATGAGCTCTGAGGTGATGGTTTGAACAGAATAAGGCCTGAGGTAAGAGGACAAATAAGAAAGTTAGCTTCCTCTCCCTCCTGTAGAGTACTACCAGTGTGGACCAGTGCCTGCTTTCCAGGATCTTCCAGTATTTTATGGCTATGATCACATTTATTCTCTTAATGAGAAGGGTGTGTCTCAAGTATTTCATAGTTGTTAATTGCCCATAAATATACTAAAGTAGAATAAGGATTAGAATCAGTGATCTCTTGAGTACTAGACTTCTCTTTGGCTAATTCTTAGGAAACATGGGAGTTGTTATTTATTATATAAAATAGTTGCCCTCATGATTCCATAATATAGACCTGTTAGTGCCATTCAACAAAGAAAACTATAAACACAGCTGCTGTTTTGGTATGGTTTGTGGTTTGGTTTTGTTTTTATTTGAACTTTTTTCTGCAGGCAGATCATCACTTAAAAGTAATCATTTGGCATTTCCCTTGCATTCTTCAATTTTTTGTGTGTGTTTTAAAGTGTAACCTAACTGATTTCTATAATTATGCTCTCAAATTGATCCATCTGGTTTTTTTACTAGCCAGTGAATTTTCTTTTAAAAGTATAGAGAATAGGATAATTATATTTTAAATCCTATAACCTCGGTGAGTCTCTTATAAATTTGAAGAAGATATTTTCAAGTATTAAAAAAATTATACATTCCTTATTGTCTTTCAACTGATCTCTGTATTTCCAGAGGTAGGGAGAGGGCTTGAAATTCCTACTGTTTTACTCCTCATCTCCTTCTTCATGTGTTAAAACTCTGAAGTATACCATAAACACTTGTTTGCAACTGAGAATGGGTACTGCAAAAACATCTAATCAAAATAAGTCCTATTGCTCTCTAGGTTTCATAGGCTGTGTGGAGAAAAAGGAATTGTAGGGGGCTAATGTAGATGTAGTAAGACAGTTTAGGCTTTTGCAGTGGTCCAGACAAGAAGTAGTAGTGGACTGACCCGAGACATTAAGAAATTCAAGATACAGAATTAACACAATTTGTTGATGAATTAGATACTGGCTTGTATGAAATAGAGGAGTCAGTTTCCTGATTAAGTATATCCTGCTCTTCACCTCTTTCTCACTGCGTGTGTTCCACTCGTGCTTATCCTTAAAGAATTTTGTTTATATGTTACCTTCTATGGAAAACTGCCTCATTCCAACTTCCATTAAGTTAGGTGACCACTGTATGTACTTTTATAAGCACCTGATACTTTTTCATGAGAGGTTCTTTTTTTTCCCCCCTGTTTTATACGTGTGAATTTTTACCCCCACCAGCATACACATAACCTTCACACTCTTGATGTTGTCTTGTGAGGGCAGAGGCCATGCCTGTCTTATTCATCATCGTATTCCCAGTACCTAACATGGTCCTGGGGACAGCACCAATACATTGTTGGTGAATAGGGTCATTTATAGCTATTGTCTATAGTGCCTGATAGAGTAATTGAATACAGTAAGTTGTCTGGGGTTTTTGAATCATTCCTCTGGCTTAACTTTTATTTCTTTTTATTTTCTTAATATCTCTGACCTTATTTTTTTATATAGTTTTATAGTTTAGCTTACTGAATAACAAAATATAAACCACAAGAAATAAAATTGTGCTCCGTGGGACTTCCTGTAGCTCATACAGTAAAGAATATGCCTGCAATGCGGGAGACCCAAGTTCCATCCCTGGGTTGGACCGATGCTCTGGAGAAGGGCATGGCAACCCACTCCAGTGTTCTTGCCTAGAGAATCCCGTGGACAGAGGAGCCTGGCAGGCTCCAGTTCATGGGGTTGCAAAGAGTTTGACATGACTGGGCGACTAACACTACTAATTTTTGGTAAAAGGGATGGATCATTGCAGATTAATCATCCTATCTCAAGGAAAATGCATTGATGACACTTTTTATTATACTGAATATATAACTAAATTATAGTTAAAGACAGAATCATCAAAGGTATCACTTAGACAATAATCAATACAAAAAGGAAATTACAAAGATTTTTATTTCTTAAGAAAGAAAAAAACACTAAACTGTGTAAATTCTAGTTACCACAGAGTAGAGATAGTAGTGTAAAAGGAAAAGATTTGACTTCTCTAGCCTTTACTTTACTCATCTTTAAAATAAAAACAGTGGTGGTCGTTTAGTTGCTAAGTCATGTCTGACTCTTGCAACCCCTTGGACTGTAGCCTGCCTGGCTACTCTGTCCATGGGATTTTTCCAGGCAAGAATGCTGGAGTGGGTTGCCATTTCATTATTCTTGCCTAAAAGCCTTTACTTTATTCATCTTTAAGAACAGTGGAACCATAGTCTAAAAGGTCCTTTCCAGGCCAAATTCTGTTGTTCCATAAAATAGAAAAGAATGATATATAATGAGAATTTTGGTTTCAATTGCAGCTTACTATTTCTCTCCATAGCTCCAGCTCTGTCTTGATAAGAAGTGAAGTGCAGTCGCTCAGTTGTGTCCAACTCTTTGCAATCCCATGGGCTGTAGCGTACAGGCTCCTCTGTCCATGGGATTTTCCAGGCAATAGTCCTGGAGTGGATTGCCATTTCCTTCTCCAGGGGATCTTCCCAACCCAGGGATCAAACCCAGGTCTCCTGCATTGTAGACAGACGCTTTACCGTCTGAGCCGTGAAAAATCCATTCAAATAAGAATTTTTTATTGAATGAATTTATTAAGTGTGATTAAATGCAAGTAATTGTTTCTTCTAATTTCTGGTTTGGAATCAATTCTTTTAGCCTGTGCTTAGTCGCTCAGTTGCGTCTGACTCTTTGCGACCCCATGGACTGTAGCCTACCAGGCTCTTCTATGGGGACTCTCCAGGCAAGAACACTGGAGTGGGTTTCCATGTCCTCCTTCAGGGCATCTTCCCAAACCAGGGATCTAACCCAGGTCTCTTCTGCATTGCAGGCAGATTCTTTACTGTCTGGGCTACCAGGAAAGCCATCTTTTAGCCTAATTAGGAACAATAATATAAAATGAACTATAATTACTTACTCTAATCATTTCAAACTACAGAAAATGAAATTTTACATTTAGTAATGCCATAAGTATATTCTTTGATGGTTCCTCCTTTAACATACTTTTTCTTTCTTTGATTTAGAGTTCTGCTTTGGGACAGCCACAAGTCTAATCCCTTAAAGTACTTTTATATGTAAAACGTGTAAAGGATCAGAACAATGCCTCCAAGACCATCATCAGGTGAACTGTGGGGCATCCACTTGATGCCCCCAAGAATCCTAGTAGAATGTTTACTACCAAATGGGATGATAGTGACTTTAGAATGCCTCCGTGAGGCTACGTTAATAACTATAAAGCATGAACTATTTAAAGAAGCAAGAAAATACCCTCTCCATCAACTTCTTCAAGATGAATCTTCTTACATTTTCGTAAGTGTTACCCAAGAAGCAGAAAGGGAAGAATTTTTGATGAAACAAGACGACTTTGTGACCTTCGGCTTTTTCAACCCTTTTTAAAAGTAATTGAACCAGTAGGCAACCGTGAAGAAAAGATCCTCAATCGAGAAATTGGTATGATAAAATTTTGAAATGGCATTGTCATCCCATTCTAAATGCAAATAACTATGAAGCTTAATTGTTTTCTCATTAATAAAATATTTTGTCTGAACTGGTTAAATAGATTTCAAAATAAAAGTCATTACAGTGCTAAAGTATATTTTGACTGTTAGGCTAAGGGACTATTTTTAACACCTTGGTATTATTCTGTAAAGTTTTCTTTAAGAAGTATCATATGAGGGAATGAGGGATGATTTATATTTGTTACATCCCAGTTTTGTTTTCTAAAAAATAATTGATAATGTTTGCTACTTTTGCTCCAAATTACCGAGCATATCGTATTTTATATGTTCAACATATTTGAGATTTTGTCAATTCTTACTATATGTATTCATAAAAATTTTATTAACACAGAAAATTCTTTATTGTGATCATCCATATCTACCAAATTCCTTGTTTATAACAAGCATGGTCTTACTGTGTGTTTAACAGAATATTATATTCTTTAAGGTTTTGCTATCGGCATGCCAGTGTGTGAATTCGATATGGTTAAAGATCCAGAAGTACAGGACTTCCGAAGAAATATTCTCAATGTTTGTAAAGAAGCTGTGGATCTTAGGGATCTTAATTCACCTCATAGTAGAGCAATGTATGTTTATCCTCCAAATGTAGAATCTTCACCAGAACTGCCAAAGCACATATATAATAAACTGGATAAAGGTAAGAAAATTATTTATCTACCATAAATGGCCACCCTAATGAAAACTTCTATCTGTACCTATATCATTATAAAACTGAAAAGAAAACGTTGAATTTCAAATTCACTGTTAACAGAATTACAGCTAATTATATTTTTACAAATAAAAACAACTATAAATAGAAATTTTATGAAATTATGGGGAAAGTTAACACAGTCTTACTATATACAAAGAAAAAGTAAATGTTAGATGCAGTGTTTAACTCTGATCATAATGAGTGATAATAATGACTTGTTATTGACAGTATATCGGTTTCTAGAATTAAGTGAACATGATAGTATTTAAATTGAGTTGTTTTAGAAATGAAAGCATCATTGTATCAGATAAATATTTGTGTTTTTCAAGGTAACAAACTGAAGTTTTTAATGGAAAGTTATAGAATAGGTTTACTTACTAAACATAGTATTCTGTCAGTAGAATAAATTGAGGCATCTTATTACTATTTCAGCCATATTATTCAAAGTAGTTTAATGATTATATAACATAAGATCTTCATTTAAAATTTATTTCTATATTAGCATAGTTTTTAAAATGGAATAATCTTTTCATTTTTTCCTAATACTCTTTATGAAAATTTTCCAACATATAGAAAATCTGAAAGAATTTTACTGTGTATACCTTGGCCACTCCAACATAGTTTTAATCTTTTCATTTTCATCTTCTTTTTCTTGGTCCCCTAGCCTTACGCTTCATTAATCTTAAAAGGAAAAAATAGAAAATTTATTTTCTTCCCCTTCCCTCCCCCATCTTTTCTCTCATTCTGATTTAGCATCTTTCTTTAAGTCTCCATGGTTCCTTCCCATAGTTATGAGACACACTTGTACTTAAACTACTGTTGAACCTTTAATGCCATCATGAATCACTCTTCAGAGGTTGTATGTATGAAGTATGTCATGCAGTTTAGAATGGAAATTAGCTTGGTCTCAAGATACTTGCAACACACAGTAGTCATAGGTTTGTGTGCTTGCCTTAAAACATGAGGTTGGGGCATGGTTTGTCAGCCCTATCAGATTTGAAGATTTGCTCTTTCTACCTGACATTTACCTGTATTTAATTATGGTTGATTATAAGTCATTTCTGTTTGTGGTTAGAGTAATGGTACTGCATACTTTTTGAAACTTGTCTCTTGAAAAATGAAATATATGTGGTGATGGCATCTAATATTATTTTTCTGTTTTAGGGCAAATAATAGTGGTGATTTGGGTAATAGTTTCTCCAAATAATGACAAACAGAAGTATACTCTGAAAATCAACCATGACTGTGTGCCAGAACAAGTAATTGCTGAAGCAATCAGGAAAAAAACTCGAAGTATGTTGCTATCATCTGAACAACTAAAACTCTGTGTCTTAGAATATCAGGGCAAGTATATTTTAAAAGTGTGTGGATGTGATGAATACTTCCTAGAAAAATATCCTCTGAGTCAGTATAAGGTGAGTAACAAGTTTTAAAGATATTAACTTAAATTTAAAAGGTAATAACATTGGGAACTGGTATCTGTGTTTAGGATGCAGTTTTTGTAAATTTAATTTTTTTGGCCACACTACTTGGCTTCCAGAATCTTAGTTCCTTAACCAGGGATTGAGCCCTGGTTTTGGCAGTGAAAACACCAAGTCCTAATTACTAGACTGCCAGGGAATTCCCCAAACTAAATAATTAGTATTATAAATAGCATTAATAAGTTTATTTTTTTACACTGTATTTAGTTTGAGATACTGATGGATTTGAGAGGACCAATGCTATTCTTTTAGATTATATATGATTAATATTTGGGGACCTGACTACGTGTATATGGGTAAGCTGAGTAACAGTTTACAGTTGTAACAATAGTTATATCATTATTCAGATACAAACATTTGATTTGGTGATGATTTAATTGTGACATGAGGTAAGATATAATAATGTTTCAGGTGTTTTACAAAAATGCATTATCATTTTTTCTGATCACTGTAGTTCTATAGTGGAAATGTTTTTATAGCCAATAGGAACTTTAAATAACATGAAACTTGCTCAAAAGGCTTTTCATGTGCCATACTTTTCAGAAAAGGGCTTGTTGTATTTGAATATGCAGTGTTAGCAATAAAGTAAATGTTCTTGTTAAAAAAAAAAAATTGGCAGTTACACTAACACCCAAATATGGGGCATTTAATGATTTTTATCCCTTTCCAAACAGTGGCACTAGAAGGAATTAAACATTTCAAAATCCGTGATCTACAGTTAATTAAGATGTACTGTTAATACTTCTCTACTCTGTTTTTCTATTCATTAAATAAATACCTATAAGAAGCAACCATATTTGTACCAAGCATATGTCAAGTACTGACAATACCAAGTAAGACCTGGTCTTGGCTTTTAGTTTCCTTACATTCTACTAGGGCTTATGGGTAAGAAAGTAGATTTTTGTAATATGTGTACAGTAGTGCTATGTGTATATGTGCTTAATCGCTTAGTTGTGTCCAACTCTGTGTGGCCCCATGGACTGTAACCCCCAGGCTCCTCTATCCATGGAATTTCCCAAGCAAGAATACTGGAGCGAGTTTTCATTTCCTTCTCCAGGGGATCTTCCAAACCTGAGGATCAAACCTGTGTCTCCTGCATTGGCAGGCGAATTCTTCACCTACTCTGAGAGATCAGGGGTGTACAGTAGCATTTATATTAAAAATATCTATCTTGATTATCATTTTAAAGTTCAAACCAATGCATTTTAATATTTTTAAAAACATATTTCATAATTATTAGTCTCTTCTCTTTATGTATGTGTGTGTTTTTTTTTAAGAAATGTTTCTCAAGAAATGTTGGGATGAAAGAATAAGCGGGCAGCAGCTCTTGGATATTACATCAGTATGACTTAATATGTTGAATGACAGAGGCTTTCTAAATATGTTGCTTTTCCTTTAAGTACAGTGCTTTCATAATCAGTATGTCCTGATCCTTATTTTTAATTCTTTCTTTTTTTTTCCCAGTTGAAGGTAGAACTATAGTCTCAAAAGCTGACCTTGATTTTTCTTTTCTTTTATACAATTTATATGCCAGGAGGTGCTTGGTTTATCTGTGCTGTAACCTAACTCCCAAATGTTAGTGTTTTAAATGTTATAAATATAGCAACTGCTAAAAAAAATATCTATAATGTTTGATTTGTTTAATCACCTTTGCAGATTAGTATGTAAATTATCTCATAATAGTCTAGCATTTTGCTTTTAAAATGAAAACCTTACAAGAAATGGCTTCTTCCCTCCCACCTTAATCTCTTACAGTATATAAGAAGCTGTATAATGCTTGGGAGGATGCCCAATTTGATGCTAATGGCTAAAGAAAGCCTCTACTCTCAACTGCCAATGGACTGTTTTACAATGCCATCATATTCCAGACGCATCTCCACAGCTACGCCATATATGAATGGAGAAACATCTACAAAATCCCTTTGGGTTATAAATAGTGCACTCAGAATAAAAATTCTTTGTGCAACCTATGTGAATGTAAATATTCGAGACATTGACAAGGTAAGGTCAAGTGTTGCTGTTTGTAATTGACATAAATTATTTTATATAAATCTTTTTTATTGAACCGATATCATAATCTGTTGACCTGAAGTACGTTTTCAGTTGGCTAGAAAACATCTACCTCAGTTTATAGTCCTTTTCTGTTCTGTAATTTTAATAATTCTAATATCTGTAATTCTAAGCTCTTAAAACCAAACTTTTATAGAATTCATTTGGCAGAAAACCTGACCTAATCTGAAGCAAGAATTTTTATAGTCTTTATTTATCCCACTTAGTGTAAATATCCATATGTCTTGTTGTAGAAATATTAATAATTTCTCTATGAAGTGCTGCTCTAACTGCTAAGAGTACTAAGTAATATTTAGTATAGGTACCAGTTTATCATTCTGAAATTTGTAAAACTGAATTACATAACTGGCCTAAAAGGGATTGTAGGTCTGTGTTGAAGGCAGCAACATATTGGTGAAAAATCTACATCATTTATTAATTTACTATATATGGGAAGAAAAAGAGAACAGAAAAGCTACATCTGAACAAAAACTTTTAGTTGATTCTCTCATTCATATCAGTTAAATTGTTTCGATAATGTTTAATACTGGTCTTGTATGTATATGTGCATGCGTATATGTATGTGTATACACATAACTTTTTTTTCCCTTAGATTTACGTTCGAACAGGTATTTACCATGGAGGAGAACCCTTATGTGATAATGTGAACACTCAAAGAGTACCTTGTTCCAATCCTAGGTAAGGAAGTTATATGAATTTATATTTTCAAAAGTCATATTCATGTTTAACAGTATAATAAATAAAAGTAGCATATTTTACACTATTAGTTTTATGCAAGTCATATGCAATTCCCAGACATTTAATACAGAACATAAGGACATTCCATCAAATAAGTATCCTTATTCCGGGATCACTTTATTTATTTTCTCTAAAATGTTACTGGAACAGTTTTTCTGATTCTCTCTTTTGTTGTGTCAAGGAAAAAACAGAATGTGGTTATAGTTTTGGGCTGATGATTCCTTACAGTAGATCTAAACACCTTGCATTTTATTCCTTTTTAAACTCCATTTCCGTTAAGAGTGAGACTTGGCAAATAACTTCAGAGCTGTACTACTCTGAGGCAGTTTCCTTTACAACACTCCCAAGAATCCATGTTTATGACATTCAAGTAAAGAATTTGGGGGAACAAACCAATTTCTTAGTGGGAGGGGGAGTTATTGGAAATGTTTAAAAATGATTACTGCCTAGATAAAATGAAGAAATAAAAGGGTAGTATAATTCAGCAACTTTCCATCTTGCCATTTCTTTGCCTTTCTTTATAGAATCATTTGGGAGTAAAAGTTTATTCCTGAATATAGTAGTATTTTAAGAGAACTCAAATTGGTTTTAAATGTTAAAGTAGACTTTTTAGACTTAGCAGTAGAGCTAACTAATGGATCTTTTAGAAGTAAGTTTCATAATGAATTCAGACTGAGTTCTAGAAAAGTCAGGGAAAAGTTCTGGTCTTGTAATTGCTAGAGGTGCCACCCTTCTAGACCACAGGTAAAGTTCAGAGAGATGGTAGCCTTCTCTACCAGGAAGAAGGAATATAATTGCCATCCTGCCTGAACCATTGTAGGTCAGAAAGCACATCATTCAGGTTAGAAGTTACACTGTGGCAATAGACAACACCAGAATCTTTTAAAATTTTTGTTAGACTTGTTTCCCATTCATACAGCATATCTGTCACAGGTTAAGTGGGTGCTTTTGCAAGGAGCATAAAAACAATATTTGAGGAAATAATAGCCAGAAATTTCCAAATTTTGGTGAAAACTATAAAACCAACAACCTAAGAGGTTCAACAAGCCCAAGGAAAGACCCCAAAATAATATTAGATAGATTTATCTTAATTCTTTCAAGTAAGAAAAATAAACAGACTTTAGAAAAGTAAAAGGTAAATTTGTTTAATGATATAAAATCAAAATGTCAAATTTTAATATATTAAAGTAACTATTTAGAAAGGATTTCTGTTTTATTATCTTTTCTTTAAAAATATCTATAAGGTAAAATCCCTATGGAAGTAGTATAAAGACTTAAGTAAATTTTTGAGCTTTTCTGTACTTAAAAATCAGAGATAAAAATATATGAAGTTATTAAAAGATAGAATCTTAAAAATTCTTACTGAGATTAAATGATTTTTCCAAAGTTGTGCTTTCTAGATGCTAAATATATTAGATACTTTATGATTTCCATATAAATGTTACCAGTTATCTCCCAAAATCAGAATAAATTTGGAATATATATATATAAACCATTGCTTAAAACTAAAGAACTTAATTGAGTTGTGTGTGTTTGTGTGGACTTTAGAAGAAGAAAAGAATATGCTTTAGTTGGTTAGCACAGTACTGAACAACTATAATACATTAATAAGAAGTGTGCAGAAAATTTTTCATTAATTATGAGCAGTTCAGAAGGTTTCAGTGTCATAAAAAGTACTAGGTACATTTGAGATACACCATCTAATTTTTCTTGAATTACTATGAACTTAACAAAGCTTACAGTATTTTTTTTCCCTGCATATGTTGTTGCTTTCCCTTTAGATTTCCTTCTAGCTGAGTTTACCCATTTTAAATTTAAGTCTTCTCTGTATAAATGGACACTTGAACTTTTAATATGGACTAGTTACTGTTCTTGGAGAAGGCAGTGGCACCCCACTCCAGTCCTCTTGCCTGGAAAATCCCATGGACGGAGGAGCCTGGTGGGCTGCAGTCCATGGGGTCGAGAAGAGTCGGACATGACTGAGCAACTTCACTTTCACGCATTGGAGAAGGAAATGGCAACCCACTCCAGTGTTCTTGCCTGGAGAATTCCAGGGATGGGGGAGCCTGGTGAGCTGCCGTCTATGGGGTTGCACAGAGTCGGACACAACTGAAGCGACTTAGCAGCAGTAGCAGCAGTTACTGTTCTAATTTCTTTATGTATGTTATCTCATTTAATTTTCACAACAGCTGTATGAGAGTTGGTGCTGTCATTAGTCCCATTTCACAGATGAGAAAACAAAGCAAGGGATACACATTTAGTAAAATAGTAGAAACAAGATTTTACTCCAGACAATCTGACTTCTGAATTCATATTTTTAGCCATTACTCTATTTCTTAATTTAAAAAAAAAGAACTACTTATTGTATCTGGTTCTTTATAAGTATGTATACCAAATATAGACATAATTTCGCATGTAACAACCAATAAGTTCAAAGGAACTTATGAAAATTTGAATAATTTATATCACTTTTTGTAGTAACTTTTTATTCTCATTATGTCAAGAAGTACTCTGAAATTTAAATACTTTCTCCTTATGTATCTTTTATTTTATTTATCTACTGACTTATTTAAATTAACAGGCTCTTCTGAGTGAAACTACATCATACATAAGAGTAATTAAATATAATTTTAATCATAATGGGAAGTTAATTTTATCTATTTTTTCGTTTTTATTTTTTTACTTTTTAGTTTCCTTTTTGTATTTCCATTTTCTATAAGTGAATTTGTTTTTTATTTTTCCCGAAGTACAGCACAAATGCATAAAATTATACAAATCATGATTGTATAGTTCAGTGAATTATCACAAAATGAATACCTATATAACCACCTATATAACCACTATGCTGGTCAAGAATTAGAACATTTACCAGCATTCCAAAACCCCCTCCTCATACTCGTTCCCAATCCATTAATCTTCTCTCCTCCCCAAAGGTAAGTGTTCTAATGCTATTAATTTTGCTTGTTTCTAAATTTTATATAAATGGACTCAAGGAGTCGATATTCTTTTGTTCCTAGCTTCTTACAGTCAATATTATGTTTATAAGATTTCATCTATATTGTAAATAACTAGTGTTCATTTCCATTGATATACAGTATGCCATTATATGACCATGCTACCATTTATCTATTTACTGTTAGACATTTGGATTTTTTTTGAAGTTTGGAGACACTGTATATAATTCTGTTAGCATTCTGTTCAGGATTGCGTACATTTGTGTGGTTTTATACCTAGAAATGGAGCCGAGTTAAGGATCAGTTTTAGTAGATTATGGTTTCCAAATTGGTTGTACAAATTACACCTCCCCTAGCATGTATGAGATTTCCTGTTAATGCACATCCTTACCACCTCTTAGTATCATCTGTCTTTATCGTTTTAGCCATTCTCTTTTATAGTGTTATTTTTAATTTTTGCATTTTCTGGATGACAGATGATATTGACTATTTCATGTCTATTAGCCATTTAGATTTGATCTTGTAAAGTTTCTGTTCCAGTCAGTCTCTGAGCTGGTTTTCCTTTGATTTATCTTTCTCTTAGTGATTTATAGGAATCATTTATATAGTCTGGATAAAGTCTTCTTTGGTAAATTCTTTTTCTTTAAAATTGTTCATAGGTGGAATGAATGGCTGAATTACGATATATACATTCCTGATCTTCCTCGTGCTGCTCGACTTTGCCTTTCCATTTGTTCTGTTAAAGGCCGAAAGGGTGCTAAAGAGGTAAAGTATCAGAAAGAATAGTAATATTCACTCCTAAAAACCCCTGAATATACTGCTGATTGAATTTTTCAAGAAATGGATATTTTTCCCGTGAAAGTGAAGTCGCTCAGTCGTGTCTGACTCTTTGCGACCCCAAGGACTGTAGCCTACCAGGCTCCTCTGTCCTTGGGATTTTCCAGGCAAGAGTACTGGAGTGGGTTGCCGTTTTCTTCTCCAGGAGATCTTCCCAACCCAGGGATCGAACCCAGGTCTCCCCGCATTGCAGGCAAACGCTTTACCATCTGTCAAACATTTAAAAATAATATATTTATTTAAAGAAGAATAACTTAATAGAGCTTCCAGAATTTATTTTATGATGAATATGTCCTCAGTTCATACTGATAAAACTTTTAATGTGCACGGTGACTACATGTAAATATGTCATTTGCTTTGATTCATATTTCCTGTTTATAATTTTTAAAATATGTGTACTTTCAAATGGGGAAAATGAAACTACACTTGGAAAAAAAAAAATTAATGTGATTTGTTATAGATACAGTCTAAAAGGCAGTTGTTGAATTCTCCCTTCTGGCAAAGAAAAGTATTTTGAAATGCATTTTATAATTTAATCTACAGAATAGTGAATATTTTTCTGTTTCTTAAGGAACACTGTCCATTGGCCTGGGGAAATATAAACTTGTTTGATTACACAGATACTCTAGTATCTGGAAAAATGGCTTTGAATCTTTGGCCAGTACCTCATGGATTAGAAGATTTGCTGAACCCTATTGGTGTTACTGGATCAAATCCAAATAAAGTAAGATTTTTATTATCATAAATTAGATTTTTTTTTAATGTGTGTGACAGTCAAGTATAATATGTATAATAACTTTTGTTCCATCTCTTAGGAAACTCCATGTTTAGAGCTGGAGTTTGACTGGTTCAGCAGTGTCGTAAAGTTTCCAGATATGTCAGTGATTGAAGAGCATGCCAACTGGTCTGTATCCCGTGAAGCAGGATTTAGTTATTCCCATGCAGGACTGGTAAGGCGAATCGCAGAGTTTTCCTTAAGTATCAGTCATAATCAGTGCATTTGCATACCTACTTTTACTCTTTGAATGGAAAAAGTTTCATGTGTGTTAGTTACACTGGCATTAGTATTACAGACTCAAGAACAGTGTTGCAATAGAATACAATTCTGTATGCTAATATTTTTTCTGCAGTCTGCTTCTTAGTTTAGCCTGCCTCATTTAACAAATATTTAATACTGACTACACATATATATATATATTTACTGTACAATAGGTTGTTGTTCAGTCACCCAACCATGTCCATTCTTTGTGACTCCATAGACTGCAGCATGCCAGGTCTCCCTGTCCCTCACCTTCTCCTGAAGCTTGCCCAAGTTCAAGTCCCTTGCATTGGTGATGCTCTGATGCCCTCTTCTCCTTCTGCCCTCAGTCTTTCCCATCATCAGGGATTTATCCAGTTAGTCAGATCTTCACATCAGGTGACCAAAATGCTAGAGCTTCATCTTCAGCATCAGTCCTTCCAATGAGTTTTCAGGTTTGATTTCCTTAAGATTGACTGGTTTGATCACCTTGCTGTCCAAGGGACTCTCAGGATCTTTTCCAGCACAACAGTTTGAAGGCATAATTCTTTGGTGCTCTGCCTTCTTTGCGGTCCAGCTCTCACAACCGTACATGACCACTAGGAAGACTGTAGCCTTGACTAGATGGAACTTTGTCAGCAGAGTGATGTCTCCGCTTTTCAACACACTGTCTAAGTTTGTCATAACTTTTCTTCCAAGGAGCAAGCATCTTAGTTTCATGGCTGCAGTCACCATTTGCAGTGATTTTGGAGCACCCCAAAATAATGTCTGTCACTGTTTCCATTGTTGCCCCATCTATTTGCCATGAAATGATGGGACCGGATGCATGATCTTAGTTTTCTGAATGTTGAGCTTTAAGCCAACTTTTTCACTCTCCACTTTCATTTTTATCAAGAGGCTCTTAGTTCTTCTTCACTTTCTGCCATAAGGGTGGTGTCATCTGCATATCTGAGATTATTGATATTTCTCCCAGCAATCTTGATTCCAGCTTGTGCTTCATCCAGCCCAGCGTTTCTCATGATGTACTCTGCATATAAGTTAAATAAACAGGCTGACAGTATACTAGGTGACGTACTCCTTTTCCTATTTGGACCCAGTCTGTTGCTTCCTGACCTGCATATAGGTTTCTCAAGAGGCAGGTCAGGTGGTCTGGTATTCCCATCTCTTGAAGAATTTTTCATAGTTTGTTGTGATCCACACAGTCAAAGGCTTTGGCATAGTCAATAAAGCAGAAATAGATGTTTTTTCTGGAACTCTCTTGCTTATTCCATGATCCAGCGGATGTTGGCAAGTTGATCTCTGGTTCCTCTGCCTCTTCTAAATCCAGCTTGAACATCTGGAAGTTCACAGTTCATGTACTGTTGAAGCCTGGCTTGGAGAATTTTGAGCATTACTTTACTAGCATGTGAGAGGAGTGCAATTGTGTGGTAGTTTGAGCATTTTTGGCATTGCCTTTCTTTGGGATTGGAATGAAAACTGACCTTTTCCCATCCTGTGGCCACTGCTGAATTTTCCCAATTTGCTGGCATATTGAGTGCAGCACTTTCACAGCATCATCTTTTAGGATTTGAAATAACTGGAATTCCATCACCTCCACTAGCTTTGTTCGTAGTGATGTTTCCTAAGGCCCACTTACTTCCCATTCCAGGATGTCTGGCTCTAGGTTAGTGATCACCCCATCGTGATTATCTGGTCGTGAAGATCTTTTATGTACAGTTCTTCTGTGTATTCTTGCCACTTCTTCCTAGTATTCCTTCTGCTTCTGTTAGGCCCAGACCATTTCTGTCCTTTATTGAGCCCATCTTTGCATGACATGTTCTCTTGGTATCTCTAACTCTCTTGAAGAGATCTCTAATCTTTCCTGTTCTATTGTCTTCCTCAATTTCTTTGCACTAATCACTAAGGAAAGCTTTCTTATCTCTCCTTGCTATTCTTTGGAACTCTGCATTCAGATGGGTGTATCTTTCCTTTTCTCCTTTGCCATTTGCTTTTCTTCTTTTCACAGCTATTTGTAAGGCCAAGGCATCCACTGGTTTTATTGACCGCAGTACTTCATAAGGTCCATTTGACTTCACACTCCAGAATGTCTGGCAATAGGTGACAGGTCACACCATTGTAGTATCCAGTTCGTTAAGATCTTTCTTGTACAATTCTTCCATGTGTTGTTAAGGTCTCTACTTGATCTTGACACAGTAGGTACCAGGTAATAAAGCTGTGATCTGAAGAGACCTCTACTATTCATAGTGTGCTGGTGAAGATAGGCCTGAGACTGGTAAAAGCAGAAATACAAGATTACAAATTATGCTGAGTGCCATTAAGGAAATAATAGTGTGTCAAAAATAACAAACTGGGGAGAAAGGATAGTGTATCTTGGGCGCAGGAGAGACCTCTCTGGGATAATAACTTTGAACTTGAAACCAAGGTGTACGTGTGTTGTTAACTGGGCCTAGAAGCAGAGGAAATAGCATATCACAATAGTCTATGCTGGACTTCCCTGGTTGCTCAGTGGTAAAGCACTCAAATACCAATGCAGGAGATGCAAGTTCGATCTCTGGGTTGGGAAGATACCTGGAGAAGGAAATGGCAACTCACTCGTTTTCTTGCCTGGGAAATCCCATGGACAAAGGAGTCTGGTAGGCTACAGTCCATGGGGTTGCAAAGGAGTTGGACATGACTTAGCAGCTAAACAACAATAGCAACATAGTCTCTGCTATTAAACAGTATATATAAAATGGAGTTTAAATATTGACCTGTTTGTCTAATCTTGGCTGTAGTTTTAGAACCACAGTGTAACTGGGTTCAAGGATCATAAACTCTTCCTTATTTTTCAAGGCAAAAGTGTCAGTACTGAGAGAAGAGAGTATTCTTGTTCTTTGCTGTCTCTTTTCCCAGGTTCCTAATTTGTCACCTTTTTCCTTGGCCTAATTAAAGATTATAGATAGACCATTCAATGAATGTGGGTCTTGAAACATGACTACCCCCAGTAATAGTACACCCAGAGACAGTCTGAAATCCTACACTTAGAAACTTTATTAGTTTAACTTTATTATTAATAATTGTGTTCTCAGTAAGGAGTTTACCAAACTTTTGTAAACAGAATAATAATAATAGTGATAGTAATCTTCCAGCCTGTGTACTTTCAAAGCTGTGTACAAAATGTTTTGTTAAGTAGAAATTAATTTAAAATCATTTCTGAATTCTGTCATTTACTACAAGTACAATTAGCTTTTTTGACATTAAAAAGGATTCTCTTGCTTGAAAAATGTAACCACTACTTTGTACATTTAATTCCTTGAATATATTTAACATATATTCAGTGCTTACTATGTACTAAATGCCATTCCAATTACTTTTCACATATTCCCTCATTTAGTAGTCTCAATGAGGGTAGGTGCTATTTTAACTCCAGAAGTGAAGTGAAGTCACTCAGTCATGTCTGACTTTTGCTGCCCCATGGACTGTAGCCTACCAGGCTCCTCTGTCCATGGGATTTTCTAGGCAATAGTACTGGAGTGGATTGCCATTTCCTTCTCCAGGGGATCTTCCCAACCCAGGGATCAAACCCGGGTCTCCCACATTGTAGGCAGATGCTTTACTGTCTGAGCCACCGGGGAAGTCCATTTTAACTCCTATTTTACCAAAAAAGAAAAGGTTTAAGGAGTTTAAATAAGTTATCCAGTGTCACTGTTAAATAAATACTAAGTCTTTTGCTCTTAACCATTCTAACTTAAATAAAAGGATAATAACCTTGATTCCTTAATTTTGAAATTAAGCACTTCTATAAAATGTCCATAACTCTATCCAATTAGTTATACCTATAAATTAACTGAATTACTGGAATTAGGTCACATACTTGAAAACTCATTTATTTCCTATTTTATTCATATTTTAGTCATTGAACTCAGTTTGCCACAGCCCATTTTAGCTTTTGAGTTTCCTTTTTGAGCAGTTCTAAGTTTTTTAAGGATTGATATTTTATGACATTTTCTTCCTAGAAGAATTTTTTTTTTTTTATTTCAAAGAAAAACTATTTTTGTAATAGAATAAAACTGATTCTATCTTTCAATTACCATTGGATCTGTTGAAAACTTTAATAAATTTAAGTAAGATACAACAATGGGATTCTTACTTTTCTTGTATCTTAAGACATTTTACTATTTAATCATTATTCATTAATTAATTCCAACTATGCTAAAAATATATATATAATATGGAAATATAGAAGGATGATACAGTAGTGAGGTAAATCATCACTTTTACATCATCCTTCTGTCTTATTGCAGTGCTCAGTGTTTTCCATCATCTTTCCAGATGTATAAAGAAGTCTGCAAACACCATCTTTGTAGTTTTTTGTTTTGTTAGTTTTTAGGCTTTCATTGAACACAGTTAATAATTTAGAATTTTTCCCTTTCCACTCACAGTGGCAAAGAAAACTTGACAGAGAAAAATACTTCACAAGTATCAAATCAGAATTTGAATGCAAAGAAGTAGATAATAGTGCTTAATTAAGGCAAAGTTTCTCAACCTTAACACTTTTGGGGTCAAAAATTCCTTTGGTGTAGGGACTGTGCTATTCATTACAGGATGTTCAGCAGCATCCCTGGCCTCTACATATGAGATGTCAGTAATATCACCACCACAACTTGTAACAATCATAAATGTTATGTGTCCCAACATTATCAGTGTTTCCTGGGGGTAGATGGGACAAAATCACCCCAGTTGAGAACCACTACTCCAGACTTAAATGATGATATTAAAATTGATCATATTAAGTGAAACATCAGATGACACTATCCTAGATGAATTTTCTCAGACTCAAGAGACAGTGAGTGAACAGTGTATCTCCAAGGACAAAACAATGACTTGCTCAAGTTAGTCATTCTGCAGGAATGACTTTATCACACAATATGTCTTAGTAAGAACCTGGACCACAAAAAAAATTAAAAATAAAAAAACCTGGACACCACATCTTTTCCAGTATTCTTTTTAACTTTTATGATGTTGTGCACCAAAATTTACTTTGTAAGTAGCTAAATGCTACAGACAGTTGTATATAAAAATAACTGGAAGGAAAAAAGTAATGTAGAAAAGTTTTAACTCCTTGGATTGATTATTCTGATTGATATCTGTAAGTATAAAAAATAGAAATGTTTTGCACTTATGAAGCAAAGAAGATGGTTATCTTTTCTTCAAAATTATGAGTCATCAAAGTTTTCAGAAGTATTGTATTTTGAAAATGCAAGTATGAGAAGAAAAAACAAAAGTAATGATAAGCTAGAACTTAGGAGATACGTATTTGAAATCTGGAATCAGTATTCACAAGATGGATATGTTTCAGGCTCACACAGGACAGTTGATTAGCAAGTTTGTTGCATTCAACATATGTTGCTGATTTTGGATTATAAATTTGGTTTTACTATGTTTAAATTCTTATTAAGATGTCTGTTAAATTGTGTTTACCATATTTTATTCTTCTCTAAATTATTTTATATTAAAAACAAAAATAAGTAAAATGATAAGAGTCCATTGGAACCCAAATGATTAATGTTAATGACTACTTTTTCTGATGAGTTAAAGGTTAAATATTTATTCTTTTACCTGTACTATTATAGTAACTTCCTATCTGGTCTCCCACTTAACCCAGAGCAGCCAGAATAATAAAATTATAAAAGATAAATCAAGTATTAAAACAGTATTTATCCTGTAAATAAAACAGTATTTATCCTGTAAATAACTTTCACTAAAAGTAAAATCCAAACCTTTTACCCTGACCTGCTGTGACTATGACCTCCTGTCAGTCCTCTCTCTCATCTACTGGACTTCAGATGCACTGATCTACACCAAACTCTCTCTGTCCGTGGGGCACTTTGACCGTTTCCTTCTTCTGCGGTAATCTTTCCCTGGTCTTGGTGTGGATGGTTCTTTCTTGGCATTTGGATAACAAATTAATACGTTCTTAGAGGCCATTTCTGAACACTCAATCTAAAGTAACCACCCCGTCCTTCTCTGTCACACCACTCACAGCATCTGTCTATGTTGACTCTCCAATAGCTTTATTTGTTCATTTAATTTTCCACTATAATAAAGTCTCTGTTAATACAGGGTGTTTTACTATTTTCTGAGCCCAGCAGTAAGAATAGACCAAATTACACAATCCATGTATTAAACATTTGTTGAGCAAATCTGTGCCAGTAATATTTTGTTACACTGTTGGATAAAAAAACAATATTTAAATATATAAGAACCAGGGGCTCCCTGATGGCTCAGATGATAAAAGAATCTGCCTGCAGTGCAGCAGACAAGACCCAGTTTTAATCCCTGGGTCAGGAAGGTTCCCTGGAGAAACAAATGGCTACCTACTCCAGTATTCTTGCCTGGGAATTCTGTGGACAGATTAGCCTGGAAGGCTACAGTCCACAGGATCCCAAGAGTCAGACACAACCGAGTGTCTGATACTTTGACTTTTAAATAAAAACCAAGTAGCATGGATGTCTGCTTGTTCATCTTTAGCCATTAGGAATAAATAAACCCATCCTAAATGGCATGTGTTTTTCATCATATATTAATGTGTTCATAGGTATTCATTATGTGGCTAATATATTTGTATTTAAAGGGAATAAATACTTTACTTGGAATCTTGGAATTATACCAAAAGTTATGGTATTTTCATTTTAGTTTCCAAAATTCAGTGTACGATATTTTAAAGTGTGTTGTTGTGTTTGTTTTTTCCTGTTTTTTCCCCTTATTTTTACTTTTGAAATTGGAAAACCTTGCAGTGATTATAAGGATATATTTAGGCAAGGGTTATGAAAGAATTTAAACTAGTTCTCCCCTATCCCTGAAAATAAAGTCTTATAATGAGAATAAACTTTTTCAACAGTTAATAATCAATGTAAAGTTTATTGAAAGTTAGTCTTTTCTTGCAGATCACTCATAAATCAAGGGAGAGGGTTAGGAAATATGACAAAGAAAATTACGTAAGATGTTACTTTATTTTACAGAGTAACAGACTAGCTAGAGACAATGAATTAAGAGAAAATGATAAAGAACAGCTCCGAGCAATTTGTACACGAGATCCTCTATCTGAAATCACTGAGCAAGAGAAAGATTTTCTGTGGAGCCACAGGTAAGTGTTAAGATAGAGTCTATTTCTTCTATTTCACAAGAAATAACTGACTTTGGCTTTATCTTACCATGTTTCTGCCATTACCTATTAGAGTAAATAAAGCATAATTTACACTTATTTTATTATAAGCATTATCCTTTTTAAATTATAGATGTAGATCAGTATTTCTAGAAAATCATGATGCATTGGTACTAAGCTTGCAAATTGAAGGCTTTTTAAAATTCTAAATCCTTAACATGACCTTTTCTTAGATTTGGTTTTTTGGTTTTGTTTTCAAATAAAATTTAAGATCCACCCCCAAAAAATACCTGTAGTTTTTAGATATTTTCCATTTTTAAGTGTTCCTTCCTTTTTCATATTTTGTTATGCTTCCTGAAGGTAACAATGTAATCCCCTATTTTTACTTTCGAAGAAATTACCCTACAGCTTGGTATGTGTACACTGGTTTATTTAAATAAAGTTGCAGTGCATTTCTGCAGAAAGTCCATTTAAATATAAGTTTTGTCCACTGACCACAGTAGAAGTGGGAACTCTTCCCATGGTTCATGATTAATAAGAGAAACTATGTAAAGAATGTTATAAATTCATAATTTTTCCTAAGTAGTTGTCCTCCATTTAGATTTTCCTTTTGTCTTCCATGCCATTTATAACTGTCTATAAATATATATAGGTGCAGCTATAGTGTTAAATAAAGATTTGTTTTGATTTTAAGAAAGGCTAGTCACGGTAAGTAATTTCAAAAATGTTTGGAACTTTTAGAGATTGCATAGTTGAAAATTTAGACATTTAAGTCTTTTGGATAACATATAAGAATGTTTTTTTATTTTGTCTTGTCTTTTCCACATAGACACTATTGTGTAACTATCCCAGAAATTCTACCCAAATTGCTTCTGTCTGTTAAATGGAACTCTAGAGATGAAGTAGCCCAGGTAAATGCACGTTTGAAATTACTGAATAACTTGCACAAATTTGGTATGTCGTTCAAATTGTTTTCTCTCAGAAAATCTGCATAAGTGTAAGGGATGAAATAGACTGTGTTTTAAATTAATTAATAATGATAATACAGATGGTCCTCAACTTACCATAGTTCAACTTAAGATTTTTTGACTTTACAGTAGTGAGAAAGTGATATGCATTCAGTGTAAACTATTTCAAATTTTATATTTTGATCTTTCCTGAGGTTAGCAATATGTGGTAAAATAGTCTCTCCTGACACTGGGCAGCAGTAGTGAGCCTCAGCTTCAGTCAGCCAGGTGATCGTGAGGGTAAACAGCCAGTATCCTTACAACTAGTCTGTGCCCATACAGCCGTAATAAAATAGGCTTTGTGTTAGATGGTTTTGCCAACTGTGGGTTAAAATAAGTGTTCTGAGAACTTCTAAGGTAGTCTGAGTTAAGCTATGATGTTCAGTAGATTATGTGCTAAATGCATTGAGCCATTTTTAATATATGATAAGCTTATCAAGACATAAGCCCATTGTAAGTCAAGGAAGATCTGTGTAGTAAAGAAAATACCGTTTACATAACTTTCACTGAAAAAATTAATTAGAATTAAACATTTTAAGCACTGAATTCATCAGAGGGGCTTTTATCTAATTTATAGTGAGAAATTAAGACAGCGTCTTAGAGGATTCATTCACAACTATTTTTGCTTTTTAAATATAATTTATTATCTCACTCATACACAGATGTACTGCTTGGTAAAAGACTGGCCTCCAATCAAGCCTGAACAGGCTATGGAGCTTCTGGACTGCAATTACCCAGATCCTATGGTTCGAGGTTTTGCTGTTCGGTGCTTAGAAAAATATTTAACAGATGACAAACTTTCTCAGTACCTAATTCAGCTAGTACAGGTAAAATAATGTAAAATAGAAAAATAATGTTTTATTTTAAATCCATGCAATTTCCAAAAATGCTGTATTAGCTGGTTTTATACTTTTGTAAAAATCAGTTTTATTATCAGGAGTATCTATTTTCTTCCTAAAATTTTTTTTTCTTTAAATTCAACCATGAAGAAACTTACACTGATTGATATGGCTTTGTTTTTATGTATGTTTTTACTGACATAGGTACTAAAGTATGAACAGTATTTGGATAACCTGCTTGTGAGATTTTTACTCAAAAAGCATTAACAAATCAAAGGATCGGTCACTTTTTCTTTTGGCATTTAAAGTAAGTCAAATTATTTTTCCATTTAATTCTTTATATAAATATTACTTGTATTCTAATGTATAATGTATACATATATTAATATATACTTCTGTATTACTTATCTACTATTGTTTTTGTTTGTCCAGAAGAGTTTTCCATACTGAAAGTATATTATACCAGTGAACTTTCTCAGCTTTTTCTCTTTAACATTAAATAAGCAGTAAAATTAAAACTAAATTTTATACAGGAATGAGAGCTGAAATATTTTTAAAGACTTTGATTCTACTTTAAGAAAAGTAAAATTTGCTAGGTCTAGATTAATGTTGCAATTGATTTCACTGTACATGTGGATTAAGATATTCCTTAACCCTCCCCCCGCAAAAAAAATCTTCCCTTGGAATTCAGAACAATAATGATGAAACCTTACTAGAAAATAAGATAATTAAGAACAAAAATATTTTGCAGAATTGATATATCTACTACACAAAGTTAGAGGTCATAAACCATGCATGTTTTTATAAATTCAGAAACAGATTTATAATTAACATGGTTTTTTTAAAATGTTAAATCAAAAATTGAATCTGGAAGCTAGGTTTAAAATAACTTGAATTCAGGCACAGTACAGAAAAGGGACATGTCAGAAGAGTCAAATAGTGTTCACTGAGTTCTTCATTCCCTCCCTGTTTGTTTTTTTCTGCCTGATTTCCTTTTTTCATGTTTATATATTTTGTGCTAAGACTAGTAAATGAAAGGTAGTTGAAATAAACCTAAAATTCTAGGTTTTTGAAAATTTATATTTTCAGGAACTACTTGAAACTTTCATTGTTTTGCTCCTAAATGATAGGTTTTATAATTAGTTGTATGATTATATTAGTTAATATTAGTATGATTATAACATTTTTGAATTTAGAAAATGGGTTTTCTTATTTTCATGTGTATACTTACAGTTCTCTCTCTCCCTCCCTGCCTCTTTTCCTTCGTCCCTTCCTCTCTTGCTCTCTTGTTCACTTGCACTGATCTTTTAGATCTGAGATGCACAATAAAACAGTTAGTCAGAGGTTTGGCCTGCTTTTGGAGTCCTATTGCCGTGCATGTGGGATGTATCTGAAGCACCTTAATAGGCAAGTTGAGGCTATGGAAAAACTCATTAACTTGACTGACATTCTCAAACAAGAGAAGAAGGATGAAACACAAAAGGTATGTGACTTTAGTGTGTTTTTGAGACTCCTTCATTGCGGTAGAGCAGGGTTATTTGAGAGTCCAGTATATATGCCTTAGAATTAGGCAGTTTAAGATTTTGATCCAAGCAATGTAATGTTAGACACATTATTTAGTCTCTTGAGATTTGTTTTCCTCATCTATAAAATGGGGCTAATATATTCCTCATAGGATTGATGTGAGAATGAAAGCAAACCAGATACACAAAGTACCTGTCATAGTCCCTAGAACATGGAAGATGCCCAGTAAATATTAGTTCCTTCCTCTTTACATTCCTTTCTCTTTTATATAGCCCTTTTTAATATTCTTTTCCATTATGGAGAAGGAAATGGCAACCCACTCCAGTACTCTTGCCTGGAGAATCCCATGGAGGGAGGAGCCTGGTAGGCTACAGTCCATGGAGTCGCAAAGAGTCGGACGCGACTGAGCGACTTCACTTCACTTCCATTATGGTTTATCACAACATACTGAATATACTTCCCCAGGCAGTACATTAGGACCTTGTTGTTTAGCCCTGAGTGTTGAGATTGATTTTTCCTTACTCTGTGTCATTTCTTTTCTGTTAGTAATGACCCTGTAAATGAGTGAAATGAAATTTAGTTTCTGTATTTCTAAGTTTAAAATGGACTCAGTCACACAGTGAATAGTTCACACATTCAAGTCATCTGCAGTCTAACTTAGTGTAACTTAGTGTAACTTTACATCTTGTAACTTAGTTAGACTAAGTTACACTAAGTTAGACTGCAGATGACTTGAATGTGTGAACCTAGAAAAAGGTCATGAGAAACCTTTACATCTTGTGGTTTCTCATGACCTTTTCCTCCTTATCCATTATTCAGTCCAACACATCCTACAGTAAAAAGTGAGATTATTCCTCACTTCTAGTGAAATTAAAAAGAAAATTCCAGTTTATTAGGCGGTCCCCAAAGGACAATGTAAATTAGTAGTAGTGAATAAATTTTTTCAACATCATCACTAATATTGCTTGAAAAGAAACAACTTTAAAAGAAAGTTAGTGTATTAATCTAAATATCAGTATGTAACTGAGTTGATTTTATTGCAATTGTAGTATGTAAGTTCACATATTGGTTATTAGAAAATAATTGTACTATTTCTGCTGCCGGAATTGTGAGTGAGAGGAAATTAGACTGCTTTGAAATAATAAAATTTATTATATTGTAACTAAGGTAAGAAAAAAGAAATTAGATAGTAAATTTGTAAATTTAAGTATTCTTCTAAAATGAAGTTTTTATATGATTGGTTGGCTGCGATACAGTAGACTAAAAAGTGATTTAAAAAGGATGTTTCTTTCCAGCTATGTACTAGAACTTAGTAGCATGAGACTTTTCCCAACAATCCCCTAGACCTTCTTTACTGAACAAAGAATGTGGTATTTTCTGAAAAGCGTAAAAGTCAGACTATTAAGCTAAGCTAACATGATGTCTCCATAGTTTTTCCTCTAGAAGAAAGATCTGCGGACTTTTTCTTAAAAATCAGGTAGTAAATATTTTAGACTCGGCATGCCACACAGTGTGTTTTAACTACTCAACTCTGCTATTCTAGTGTAAAAGCAACTATCAAAGTGAATAGACGTGACTGTGTTCCAGTGCAGTTTGACTTAGAAAAACAGGCAGTTGACTTACAAGCCTTAGTTGACTGTGCTTTGATCTAGAGCCAAAACATAGCCTCTGTCAGGATACAGTACCTTCTTACAGGAAGGTAACTCTTACCTCTCTGCCTGAGTTGTGCTGCTCTGTGTTATAGAATGTTATAGAGACTCTTCTAGTCAGAATGTAGCCAGTCCAGGATATGGATTCAAAAATTACACACTAATGAGGCTGCAATGGGTAAAAGATACTAGGAGTTAGTTTTACCTTTTATCAAGTCAATTTCTAACCATGATTATGCTTATCTGTCAGGTACAGATGAAGTTTTTAGTTGAGCAAATGCGGCGACCAGATTTCATGGATGCTCTCCAGGGCTTTCTGTCTCCTCTAAACCCTGCTCATCAGCTGGGAAATCTCAGGTAAGGAGCTTTATTGGCAGTTTTACTGATATATTTAAACACATACTTTCTTTGGAGAAAATCTTGAAAAAAGCCAAAATGTCCATAATAATCGTATTCAATAATATATGCATCTCTTTTCTTTTCCTACCCTGCAAAACAAGAGTAATAATATTTTCTTAAGTTCGGAACTGCATTTATTCAGAATGAATTTTTACTGCTTTAACAATAGAATTTAAAACTTTCTATGGCAAGAATTTGTGATATCATTGGATAAGAAACAAAATGTAATATCTGTAAAACTAATGATATATACCTATATTTGTGGAAAATTCATATTCTATGTGGAAGAAATTTTTAAGCTTTTGTTATGTATTTTTCTTCATATGCCCTTAGAAATTATTTCATACATAAAACTGAGGCGAAAGTTTAAAATTTCTATAACAGTTCAAAAAGCTATACAGTATATGTATTTTAAAATAAATTGAGACTATAAAGAATAACAAAGCTAAGGTGCCGAGTAAAATTTTCAACTCTGTTAAAGGCTTGAAGAGTGTCGAATTATGTCTTCTGCAAAAAGGCCACTGTGGTTGAATTGGGAGAACCCAGACATCATGTCAGAATTACTCTTTCAGAACAATGAGATCATCTTTAAAAATGGGGATGGTAAGAGTATTAATGGACTTATGATACATGAACTTAGCTATATTTTTATACACAGGATATTTATGAACCATGAAGATTATTGAAAGCCATTTAAGGAATATGCATGTGGTAAAATTAAGCAGATGTCTTAACCTTTAGAATATGTACTTATAATTCTTGAAATGAAAAGATGTATTAGGTTTAGAATCAGAAGGCCTGAAAATCATTTTGCTTAAATGTATATCCATTCACCCCATAAATATTTGACATGCTAGGCCCTGAGGTTGTAAGAATACACAAAACGCAATCCATGCCGCCTTAGAGTTTATAGTCTAGCAGGGAAAAGAGAGATGTTGAACAAATAACTACAGAAACAAAACTACAACCTGGTAGATATAGTCGGCTAAGGAGTCATAAAAGAAGGTCCTAAGTCATTTGGAGAATAGGCTGCGGAGGAATATATTTTTATATTCTATATACATTTGAAATATATCATAGATAGGTTTTCATTAGGAAATGACCTTTCAGCCCTGAATTCTGCTAATCCAAATATTTTAATATAAATGTATTCAAATTTAAGGATTCAGAAAAATAAGTAATTTATATATTTTAATTTTTTTGTGAAGTATGTGCCTACTTATCCTACATTGTTATACAGATGTGTTTATGCAAATACTTTAGAAATGGGTTAAAAACTCAGATTATTGCTTCCTTACCGATTATTTTGAAGAGCAAATATAATTCTATATGTTTTCTGTTTAAAAACATTGTGATGATGTGATACTCAGATTTGTGCTTGTGGCATTAAGTGGTGCTGTACATATTATTTGAATTTCAGATTTACGGCAAGATATGCTAACCCTTCAGATTATTCGCATTATGGAAAATATCTGGCAAAATCAAGGTCTTGATCTTCGGTAAGTAACCAGTAAGGCAACATGTATGTTGAAAGTTGTCCTGAAAAAGTAAACCATTAGTAAATATTAATTGTAAGCTATATTAATTAGAAAGAATATAGTCATATATCTATAAATAAATGTATAGAGTAATAACTAACACTAGTTGAGTACACTGTGGTACTTTCCATTTGTCCTCTTCTTCCTTGGCTCAAAATGGCTAATGAGATTCAGCTGAGTTAGAACTGTCTCTATTAAGCTAGTAAAGACTCTGCAGTTGCCTCCATACTGTCACTAGCAATCTTCCCTTGGAATCTGCAGTGGATTGGTTCCCCAGACGCCTGCTGATTATAGAGTCCATAGATGCTCAAGTCCCTATATAAAATAGCATAGTATTTGCATAAAAGCTATGCACAGCCTCCTGTATACTTTGTCATTTCTAGATTACTTACAATACCTAGTATCACTAAAGGCTGTGTAAATAGTTGTCTGTGTGTAGCAAATTCAAGTTCTCCTTTTGGAACTTTCTGGATTTTTTTTTCCCCCCAAATAATTTCTATCAGCAGTTTGCTGAAGCCAAGTATCCAGAACCCACAGTTGGGGAGGGCCAACTGTATTTAGGAACAGGGCATAGGAGACATGAGACACAAAGGCCCCAATTTTCATTCAGAAGTTAAGAATTTAAAAGAAAGTTTCTTTCATGGTATTATTTTTCTAATTCTAAAACTTTATAAACTCTTTAATCTTGAGTCAAATTGCAAATTAGTGACTGTGCAAAAAAGCATCTGAAGTTAAGCTAGCTATATTATTGAAAAGTAAGATGGATCTTTGGAACTTAAGTAAATTTAAATTTAAAGTTTAATTTTTTAATAATAAGCCTTATAGGATTATGTAACCCTTTAGAAAATCCTTATTGGATTATGTAACCCATTGTGTAACTATGAGCATGTTTAGTATTAATAAAATTAAAATAAGGAAAAATGGTCAGGAGTACCACCTTAAGAAATTCCTATATTTTCCAGAACAGATAGAAGGAAAGATCATAGAAGAAAAATGATCAAAAGGGTAGGAAGACCAGAGTAAGTAATTCACAGATTCCAGAAGAGGGGAGAGAGTTACAAACAATTTACAGTATCAGTTGCTTCAGGAGTTTAAGAACATAAGGACTATGAAAAAGCCTTTGGATTTGATGATTCATGGTTAGTTTTTGGAAGAGTCAGTAAAATGGTAGGCACAGAAATTAACTCCAAGGAATTAAGTGAGAAAGTGAAAATAAGTTAAACTATTACTCTTTTAGGAATTTAAGAAGTAAAGGAAAGATGGAAAGTAGCCTATGAGAACAACAGAGCAAGAACAACCATACTTTAGTACTTAGATACTTTTTTATTGTCTCTGTAAATCCTCACATCTCTGTGCTTGAGACTACATGTCCTTTTTATATTCTGTGTGGTGAATGGGAAGTATCCCTAAAGCACTTCTGCTTCACATCAAAGTATGCTTACATCAAGGAAAAAGCATTGATTGGTTATTTGAGCTGTGAGCTAAACTAACTGCTTTTATCCTGGAACATCATTTTGACTTAAAGAACAACTAAGACAAAATGTGGTTATTCGGACATGGATGTTTGGCAGACATTTTCTTGAGCATGAACAATTTCTTGAGCGTGAACAATATGAGACTCTTCAGAGAGAACAACTGACAGCATTTGTTGTCAAGGATCAAATTTGAGCTTTCAAGCAAAAATTAGAATTTTGAGAACCTTGTATCTACTGCTGTGAGCTTCCCTCAAATTAAAGATTTTTCTGATGAGATCAGTGACAATGTTAGCAACTGTGATTTTTGTTTTCAGTTGATATAATGAAAAAAAGTACCATAATTTGAAAGATCTCCATATCTGAGTGAACTAATATCTTCCAAATAATGTAGGATATTACTAAGTCATGTATGGATAAACGTTCCATTCAGAGGCAAGATGAACAAATGGGTGGGTCTTCATGTTACAGAGTATGAAAAGTTTACTGATATGGTTTTGCTTTCCATGCTGCAACTTGAGAAACTATCACTTATCAAGTTTTAAAACAGTGTAAAAGAAAAATTATCTGAAAAGGCTACTATGATACTCCTTTTTCCAACTACATACCTGTGTGAGGCCAGATTTTCTTCATATGCTTCAGTTAAAACTTTGCATAAGATTGAATACAAAAACATAAATGAGAAGCCACCTCGGTGCTATTAAGCCAGACATTAAAGAAATTTGAAAAAAATGAGAAACAATATCACTCTTCTAAGGGTTTTTTGTTTGTTTTGGGTTTTAAGGTTTTTCTTTTGTAAAAGATAGTATTTTTATGTAAAGAAATACAAATATTACTTTAAATGAATTAACAAATATTGAAATTTTTAAATTTTAACTTCTAGTGTCAGTATATATAACCCACATAAATAAGAGCTCTTTGGTATCCTTGATGATTTTTAAGAGTTCAAAGGAGTCCTGAAACTAAAAACTTAAGAACTGATACCTTAAGGTATCATTTAGATGTCCATTAAACTTCTTTAAGTTCACCCATATTTTTAAAGTAATAAATGTTTATAAACTTTGAGTTGCCACAGTGATCTTCATGCTTTTCTTAAGTACAGTTAAATGCTTTCACAGTTGAAGGTTACAATAAATGATGGCAGATAATTTGAGGATTTTTCTAGGAATGTTTGTCATTCTGTAATAGAAGAAAATTAAAACTAGATTAAAGGAGTAAGGGTCCCACTTGACAAATTTGCGCATAGAATAATCCTTTATTAGCCCATTAAAATACTTGCTATTTTGGGGAGCACCCTTCTATTTGTAGATGGAATGCCACTTGATTCATGAACCTCCTAATGAAGCCATTTAGATCTTCATATTAAAAAAAAAAGATAAAATATTCGCTGTTTTAAAATCTCATCAACTAATTGCAAATGCCTTGATCCTTTTTCAGAATGTTACCTTATGGATGTCTGTCAATTGGTGATTGTGTGGGACTTATTGAGGTGGTGAGAAATTCTCACACTATAATGCAGATTCAGTGTAAAGGAGGCCTGAAAGGTGCACTGCAGTTCAACAGCCACACACTCCATCAGTGGCTCAAAGACAAGAACAAGGGAGAAATGTGAGTTTATTATCCTTTTCTTCTATGTTAATCTAAGTTTTTGATAGATAAAAGTTTTTAATGGTTGTATATATGTTGAGTTAGACCAGAAGAAAAAATTGTATTTACTTTGGAAAAAGATATCTTCAGCCTTTGAAATGTTTGAGGTTACTGCATTTAAATGATCAGAATTGCTTATAATTTGGTGAAATCCAGGAATCTAAAATCTGTTTTTCTTAATGCTTATTCTTTTTTAGAAGTTAATGTTAAATTAACATTACATTAATAAAAATTGAAAATTTTTACTCCCAATTCATTGTTAAAATGACTCAAAATTTTTATTTTAATGACACACTAAGTATTTTTTCACTATAAGAATTATGCTTTGGTCAGAGAATATCTAGAAGTTTTCTTAGAAACCTTTGATAACTTCAGAATCCTAAAGTTCATCAGATTTTTGAACATAATTACTTCCTTCCCCTAACGGCAGTGATTGTTTTCATTGTTTTAATACAGACTTCACTAGAGACTCTGACCATGTTTTCCCAGTTTGGACTGGATCATTCTGTACTTCCATACTAACGCATGCTTATTTCTTTGTAGATATGATGCAGCCATCGATTTGTTTACACGATCATGTGCTGGATATTGTGTTGCAACCTTTATCTTGGGAATTGGAGATCGTCACAATAGTAATATCATGGTTAAAGATGATGGACAAGTAATAGCTGCCTCTTTTTAAATATGTTGACATTCTTAAATTTACTAATTAGGGACATTGTATTTCTGCATTTGTCAAACTAACAATTTCTTATTTTTGGAAGCTGTTTCATATAGATTTTGGACACTTTTTGGATCACAAGAAGAAAAAATTTGGTTATAAACGAGAGCGCGTGCCGTTTGTTTTGACACAAGATTTCTTAATAGTGATTAGTAAAGGAGCCCAAGAATGCACAAAGACAAGAGAATTTGAGAGGTAAGCTGAAGAAATCAAAAGCACAAGCTAAAGAATTCTTGCTAACATGCAATTGATATTTTTCAAGCAATTTAAAATAATATGTTATGTTAACATTGTAGCATAAACTGAATATTTCATGTGTTTATTGTGTAATGCTGTGAAAGAAATGGAAAGAAAAACCAGTTTAACTTACTGAATTAGTTAAGGCCTAAAAAGGAAGTGTTCTTTAAACTTCTTTGTACAGTAAGTTTTTCTTTACTGCTGTTTAAAAATTGGAGTCTGCCTTCTCTGTATTAACAAATCATGTATAGTGTGCTATATACAATACTTTTTAGTCAGCCATGAATATCATGTTTGTTCATAATTTTTCTTACCACCTTATGGAGTATCATTAGTCTATCTGAAAACCTTAATGTACTTTTAAAAATCTTTTATAAAATTATCTTTTATGTATAGCTCAGTCCTGGCCCTAACCTAACCCTAAAGGCTTTAGTATAGACCAGTTCATACATTTAATAAATCCTTATTCTATTCCTAATGTGCCAGGCATTATTTTGGGGGTTGGTGACAGCAATAAACAAACTCCTTATGGACTCATAGAGTTCACATTCTAGTGTAGGTCAGGGAATAGAAAGCGTTGGTAAGAGGAATAGGGATAAGAATGCTATATGTTATAGTTTTGTCTAAGAAGGCCTCTATAACTATGTGCATTTGAGCAGAGACCTGAAGGTATTAACAGGATTTACTCCATACTGACCAAACTGTTCTTATTACTTGTAGGTTTCAGGAGATGTGTTACAAGGCTTATCTAGCTATTCGGCAGCATGCCAATCTCTTCATAAATCTTTTCTCAATGATGCTTGGCTCTGGAATGCCAGAACTACAATCTTTTGATGATATTGCATACATTCGAAAGACCCTAGCTTTAGATAAAACTGAGCAAGAGGCTTTGGAATATTTCATGAAACAAATGAATGATGCACATCATGGTGGCTGGACAACAAAAATGGATTGGATCTTCCACACAATTAAGCAGCATGCTTTGAACTGAAATGATAACTAAGAAACTAAAAGCTCAGTATCTGGATTCTATACTGCACTGTTAATAACTGTCAACAGGCAAAGACTGATTGCATAGGAATTGCACAATCCATGAACAGCATTAGAATTTACAGCAGGAACAGAAATAAAATACTATATAATTTAAATAATGTAAACGCAAACAGGGTTTGATAGCACTAAACTAGTTCATTTCAAAATTAAGCTTTAGAATAATGCGCAATTTCATGTTATGCCTTAAGCCCAAAAAGGTAAACTTTAAAGATTGTTTGTATCTTTTTTTAAAAACAACAACAAAAAAACCCCCAAAATATATAGAAATGATGGAGAAGGAAAAAGGATGATGTTCTCTTTTTGTCTTGCAAATGTTTTCTGTTTTGAAATATGGACACAACAAAACCTATTATTGCATTAGGTCCAAGTAAACTGGAGTTTGATGTTAAATTACTTTAAGATTGGAAAATAATGAAAATTTCTTATTTTTCCATTGCTGTTCAATTTATAGTTTGAAGTGGGTTTTTGACTCCTTGTTTGATGAAGAAAAATGCTTGGGGTGTAAGGGACTCTTGAGATTTCAACAGAGACTTTTCTTTTTAATAAATCAAACCTTTTGATGATTTGGGGTCTTATCTGCAAAGTTTGGGAAGCAGTCACAAATGAGACCTGTTATAAGGTGGTATTTTGAGGTGGGTTTTTTTTTTTTTCTGGACAGTATTTACAAGAATCTGATTCTTATTTCCCAGGGAAATTCTGGGCTCCCACAAAATAAAATAATCATGGTAGAGAAAGAATGAGCAGGAATAATTCTTGCTCCAGAATTGTACAGTATTCACCTTAGACTGACTTTTTTTTCTCCTTTTGCAATGAATTGAATACATTTTTCATGCATGGTTTCCAGAAAATAGGAGTATTAATGTTATTAAAAAGATTATTTTTTTTATTAAAGGCTATTTATATTATAGAAACTATCATTAATATATATTCTTTATTTACATGATCTGTCCCATAGTCATGCATTGTTTTGCACCCCAAATTTTTATTGTTTGTAGCAGCATGGTCAGCTTTTTTCTTGATCTGTGGGTAAGGTTCAGGCACTATCTCATACCAATGACTAGTATATAACTACTTAAGGAAAACAAATTTAAAAGTTCTCCTCTTTCCTTTTATTTTCTTGTTTTCACTGGAATCGCCCATCTTCCATCCTCTTTTATAGTTGAGAATGCCTCAGTCATATGAAATTAGTTGCCAAATTAACACAGTTTAGACTATCTTCCTAATTGCTTCACCCTCAACCCAAGTATGCTTATGAATAATACTTTATAATAAGGGGAATAGAAATCATGAACTTTTACCTTTTAAGGCTATTTACTCAGTATCACCCTAGTAAAATTAGGACCTTAAACCGTTTTAAGATCATGTCCCATTTCCGAGTCATCAGGGCTCACTTTCCAACTTTATTAAATAGCATTTGAGCACAAGATACATTCTTAAACATTTTGAAAAACATTAACCCAAAATGTAGGGGCTCAGGCTAGTCATCACTCTACAATCTGATATTTTACTGAGTATTTGAAATGAATGATTAATGCCCTAGGAAATAGCTTTAGCAAATGTCCAGGTGCCACACCAGAAAAAGTGCAATAATTTACTGACAGTTTTCTAGACTAGGCTCATTATTGGAATACAACTTTATGGAGAGTGCATATTGTATACAGCATCACTTAAAAATATCCACTTATGAAATCAGACCTATAGTAGAAGTCTTGGATAGTAAACAGGGACTCTAAAACAAATACTCTTAATATTTGGCTATTTTAGAACCCTTAAAGGGCATAATTATTGGAGACAGGTACCTCACTAAAGTGTGTACATAATATTGCCAATAAGAAAGATTAATTTTAAAATTAGGGAAGCGTCTCTAAACTGTCTTGGAATAGTTAAGGAGAATTTAAACTCTGTTTTAAGCAGGAGACCAGATAGATTCTTTTGCAGATACCTGAAATTTCAAACTTATTAAAACTTTGTGATTGATGTTTTTGTCTTTTAGATTTATTCAGTTAATACATACTAACATCCCAGTATTTTCTGTATTAGGGATTAATTACAGGAACGCTCAGTAAAATAATACAATTCTGGAAGAAGTTTTGACGGTGGAAACTGAGATTTTAACAGAGAACTGTTTTACTGAGTGCCAAAAAAGCTCTGAGCTTCCTTGTACAAAGTTTATATAATTTTTGCATTTTTCACATCAGTCCAGATAGTCCCTTTCCCTAGGACCTCTCTGCCACTAAAAGACAAGCCACATAGCTTATTTTATCCCAAATTTTAAGAGTTATTACAACCAAATTAATTCCATTGGATGAAATGTAGACAGATTCTATAAAGACTATAGATTAAGTGGACTAGCTAAAAACAAAGTATATTTCAAACATATCCGAGCAGAGTTTATGCAAACAACATTAAAAATAAGGAAAAAGGGGACAAGTAGTACTCAGAAGGCAAGGAACCAAAAATTGAATTAAATGTTACATGGGATGACTAGGATATGTTTCAAGTAAGTCAGTGATAATATAGCTACTTCCAGGTACTTCAGTATCAGAGATCAGTTCCTATTGGCCAGTTTCTATGACCAACCATCCTTGTCATTGAATGTGGTATAACTGACTGTTGACTTGACAGGTTCATTTGGTCAGTTGAGCAATATTTCCTTTAATGACTATTTTGGAGAAAAGAAAAATAGGTTTAAAGAAAATGAAAATTAATTTAAACACATTCTCACAAGAAATAATCAACTATTTGAAAATCATGCTTTAACTTTTTATCATATTCTCAGCTATATAAAATCATTTATTTTGAAGACTCAGAATGCTGTTAATTTGAAATCTGTTAGTCATGTTGTAGAATTTGGTTTTTTAAAAGATGTTTCTAATTGGATTTTTTTAAAAAGAATGGAATTTGGTCACTATTTTATGATAGAACCTAAGCTTTTGTGGTTCTTAGTGTCCTCTGTAAAACTTAGTGTCAAAGTAATCAACTTTTGAGGTTTTCCCTTCTAATCTGCTTTATATTACAAGCCCTTTAGGAAATGGGAAACTGGTGAATATATAATGAATTGTAAAATATTTTAATGTGTAACTTTTTCAACTGTGAAACTATGACTATTGGTTTTTGAAGAAAACAGCTGCTGATAAAGTATTTTGTGTAAAGTGTAGTTCTTATTAATCAGGAAAATAATTGATTACTTGACTAGAATGTATATATCCTCTTGGATTTTATTTTAAATGGATTGGTGATTTTCACATAGGTAAAACACAGTCCATCTGTATTTTTCCATCAGAAATCTAGTGATTTGGCATTTATTTAAAAAATTTATGAGCAGCCTATGTATTTTAAAGGCACCATGGAAATTTCACAGTACATAAACTTGGGTTTGTTTCTTAATGATTTGTAAATCCATTTAATTCATATCCTGATCAATAGTCCATGTTTGCCGCATTTTGAAAAAATGTAATTTCCAGCATTATTTTAAACAAAGCAAGTTAACTTTTTCTGAATGTTATAAATTCCTTTTGTTTCTATTATCTGCACAAACTGCAGACCTGGGCTGGACCCACACATTCAGTATCCATCTTAAAAATTGATTTTGATGTCCAAGGCATCACTAAAATATTTCAGTTTAAAGACCATATGTGGTGTTAATGGATTGTGGTGCTTCTACTATTTAAAAACAACTTTCATACTTCAGATATTTTTGAGAAGAGGGGAATGTGAAGGGAGGGGGCAGAACAGGGAGGAGTTGCTTGAATGAGTTACACTCTTCCTATCTGTCCTGCTCGGATCGGGCACTAAGAAGGCTGAGAGCTGTGAGAGTGTATTGTGCGCACCATGGGGGAATTAATTCTTCATCAAGGATGGGATTGTGAAGTCTGAACTATACAAATCAGCACTGACAAAATCTTCAGATAATAATTCTTGGTGATACAGAATAATACAGCTGGGCTGTTTTTTAAAATATAAAGACAAACCATTTTTATTTTTTAATTATCACATTAAAAATTGTAAATGTATCTTATGTACCATGGCCTGGGAAGCCTTTTTTCTTTTCTCTTAAGAGTTATTTTCACTTTCTGAAAAGAATATAGGGTTCAGCTCAAGATAACTATGGTCCTGATAAAATTGGATGGGTAACTCTACCTCAGAAGGTTAATAAGGAAAAAAAGTAGATGAGTCACAATTCAATACTTTTGGCTCTGATATTACAGAAATTTGCAGAGCACTGTATTTTAGATTTATAAAGTCAGAGTTGGCATGTCCTGTTTTTAATGGCATTGGATACATTTAGAAAAAAATTGGGTTAAAATTTACTCTGCTTCAGCCATTTGGAAAAGGCAGTAGTGCTAGGACGTTCATGGTACTAGGTTCCTGAATTTAGCATTTGAAATTAGTTGGTTTTTTTTATTGTTAGTGAAATTGATGTGTGTATATTTGCAAACACTTATATTTGTATACACAGTACTTGCTAACCCTAGTCAAGAGACATCATTTATAAAATGTGTAAACATTGAGGTTCTAAAATTCAGAAGAGTTTAGAATCAATTAGGAGTTTCCCAAGTTGGGGTGTTAGTTTTTACAAGCTTATTTCGTTCAAGTATTTCACTTGAGTAAGGGTTTGCACTTTTTGTCAATGCAGCGCCATTCCTTTCGCTTGGTTTTAGTTATGTTCATATTTCAGCCATGCTAGTTAGCATAAAGAGATAGTTATAAGCCATAAGAAAATCTTATGACTTAATTTTTACACAACTACATTTAAGAGTTTTAGCAACAAAGAAAAAGATCAGTCTACTGTACATATTAGCATAGATGGGTAGCTGATTTTTACTACCAACAGTTGACTCCAGTCCTCCTGTTGGTAAGTATGGGAAGGATAATGCATTTTGTAAGCATTAAGTTTATGAATCTATCTAAAATATTACTTAATCTCTCACTATAATAATTCTGTGGTTATGCTAAGAGCTGTGTATATTTCTGGTGATTCTTTTGTTAATCCTTCTAGGGATAGCAAGGAGGCAGAATCTTCACTCTTCTATTATTTTCTCAGAATAATAAGACTAACCTCTTTAATTCTAGTGCAGATTTCCAAATGTGGTCACTAGCCATTGATTTCATAAGAAAACTCTTTTCAGATTTATATTCCTATTGGAGAGCTTGGCCTTCATGATTTCTAGAAACGTTTTTGGCTATGGAACCAAAGTTTCAAATGCAGTTAATGTTTTCAGTGTGGTTCAGTCCTAAGACTTTATTTCCATTGAATAAACTCTAAAAGAATGTATCCTTTTAGAACATAACACTTCAACATCTTAGGAATGTGACACTACCATAGACTACTGACACCTCCAGTGTTGACTGTAGAAGCTTCAAAAAGGAGCTCCCATCACCCTCGTTAGACCCATTTATTGTCACAAATCTATTTCTCTATATTTGTCTTTCGTTGAGTTAGAGTCCTGTAGTATACCACGTTAGTTAGGAGAAAAATGTTTTAAATGTTCTTTTAATGATGGCCCAAAAAGTATTTGACACAGCAAGTGCATGTGTTACTGTACTGAGAATATAGAATAATAACAGTGTCACTAAATTTAAGACCTCGTGCCAGTCATGCTCTTCCTGGCAAGAAGTTTGGCCTGTGACTGCACTTACTGTTTGTGCTCATCAGAAACTGTCAATGTCTGCTTTAACTTTGCAGTCTGTAACATCACGCTGTTTATTAAAAAAAAAAAAATTACTTTAACTTGTGTCCAAACAATCCTTAGTGTACTATATGTTGAACAAAAAAACTGTGATAATTACATTTGCCATTTAATACTCAACAGCAAACCATCTTTTTAATACTTAACAGCAAACCACCGTTGGTAATAATCAAAATTTAGCTGAATTTTTCTTAACAATGACTAAGTATAGTTGATTGAAAACCTGAAACTATTATGCCTTAAAAGCCAATTTTTCTGTTGCAGTAACATGATGAATATTGGAGAAATATCAGTCTAAATATTAACTTCCTTTCAACATGAAGAATTACATGCTTGTTTTTAAGCAGAGATTACATGTGTACACATACACGTATGAATGTGTCTGTATGTGTGGACAGACTTTTTCCCAAGTCAGTTGATGACCAGAACCTAAAAGTGAAGTTCATCTGGAAGCAAACTGGTTTTGCATTCAGCTATCATAAACCTTGCAAAAGGTAAGTCTGGCTTTTCTTGGACCAGTAATGCACATGGGCATTGATATTTAGTGCTTCTAAGCAATTCACAGCAAATAATTGCAAAAATTTTCATTTGCCAAATGATTTAACATTGTAAATTGACTTTCTTCTTCAAGCATAATGTCTCTCTTTCCTGAGATGAGCCAAGTAGCTACTATATAAATGGAAAACTATAGTATTTGAAACACTTCAGGTTTCACATTTTCATACGCTTTAGGTTTCCGATTGTTTTTAATTTGTTAGAAGAAAAATCCAAAGAACTGCATACTGTTAGGTGGGTGTCAAAGTTACTAAGAAATGGAATAGATAATGTGACCTTAATTTAAGAAATCTAGAGAATCTCAATTTGTGGAATGACTTAAAAAGTGTATGCATACATACATTTTATTACGAGGAAGTCTTTGGCATACAAAATAATCTACTACAGCCTTCTAAATAGCATGTTCTGAACTCTAGATACATATCATACTTAGCTAAGAAAAAGTGGGGAGGAATCGGCTCCTGCATCTCCTTACCCCAGCCCCTGTTCCATCTGTCCAACAAAAGGTACCAAGGCTGGTTGAATTATTTTATTTTTAATAAGAACTGTACATACTTAAGGTTTACAATATGGTGATTTGATATACATATACATAGTGAAATGATTACTATAGTCAAGCTAGTTAATGTATCATTCACATAGTTACCTTTTGTATGTGTGTGTGTGTGTATGTGTGTGTGATGAGAGCACCTAACCTCTTCTCTTAGCAAACTTCTGGTACTCAATGCAGTATTATTAACTACAGTCAGTATGTTGTACATTAGATCATGAGATTTATTCATCTCATAATGAAGTTTGTACACTTTAACCAATGTCTCCCCTATTTTCCCCATCCCGTCCCTGGTAACCAGCATTCTGCTCTCTGCTTTATGTATTTAACTCTCTTAGATTCCACATATAAGTGAAATGCGGTTTTTTCCTTTCGGTGTCTGGATGATTGTTAGCATGATGCCCTCCAGGTTCATCCACGTTGTTGTAAATGTCAGGATCTCCGTTTTTCAGGATGAAAAATATTCCATTGTATGTATGTTTACACACACACACACACACACACACACATATCTCAATTTATTCATCCGTTAATGGACACTTAGGTTGTTCCATATCTTGGCTGTTGTGAATAGTGCTGCAATGAACATGAGAGTACAGATATTTCTTGAAGGTACTGATTTCATTTCCTTTGGGTATATACCCGGAAGAGGAATAAGGCTAACTAAAAATTGGAACTTAGCAAAAGTTTTGTTATCTATCTACTAGGTACCAGAAACCAACCTAGGTGTTTTACATACTTTGACTTTTTTCTTCCCTAAAAATAACCTCATGAAAGAAAAGATCCATCCCCATCTTACAGACGAGAAAAGTGCCCAAGGACACATATCTAAAAAGGTGTAATTATGGCCTTCAAATGTTTAAAAATCATACTGAGACACGTTCTCTCCACTATTCCACACTAGAAGGAGGAGAAAATACCCAAATTGTTCACTGCTGGTCAAGTCAATATTGCTCTATTATTCAGTTTGTTTAATAATGTGTGACTTGCAATTATTGCTAAAAGGCATTAAATTGGCTTAGAATCGAAGTTTGTTTTGATTACATCTACGTATCAGAGTTGCTTCAAAAGTCATCCTTTTTATTGTCCATGATGTAAGATTTTTAGTAAAATTGTAAAGATACTTTGAGGAACATTGGTTTTCAAAATGAAGTCTGTTTTCAACTCATATTCAGCTTAATCTGAAAAGCACTTGTTGGGAGAGTCTTGTGATACTATTTCATAACCATGGTTGATTCATTAATTAAAGTACGGACAATTGTTGACTATCCATGTGGGACTTTTCTATGATGCGGATTATCTGAGATGAATGTTAAATTCTATCCGGTACAGCTTCTCCCTAACTTGATTTCTAGCCACCTCTCCCACTCCCTCCAGAGTGTACACAAAGAGCAGAATGAACTTACGGGAAGCACAGTTAACTAGAAAGAAATGTTTCTTAAAGAAAAATCACATGGTACATAGCAAGGTTAAGTATAGATAACACTAAGCTTAGTGAATTTCCCAGGCGGCAGCTTTCTTCTTTTCTCATGGGTGATGAGGTAAAATGGTAGGTCCATGTTTTCTGAAATTACCAGGTTATTATCTTCCTGTAGTGTATGAACTGCTCTTCACTAAGACTTCTTTGACAAGTGTTTTGATGTACACTGCATTCCATGGAACTAGACTGCCTGTTCAGTGCTCAACAGGTTGGAAACTTGCATCACTTATTTTGACAGTGACAGGTTCTAGCAGGGGCTGATACTAGACGGAGCACAATGACCGTGAGTGCCTTTTACCAGATGGAATCAAAAGGTGCTTCCCTGGCTCATGGGGAGAGATTTGGAATAAAGAAGATGGTGGATTTATATTTATTTATAGAATAGAATATACAATGAGACTTTTCAACATTTTTCTTTCCCACATGAAATAACCATGCTTTGTTTCTACACCGTTGGTTTGCGTTTAGGCATGATCAGGTCCTCAAGTGCAGACCCTGCAGGTATCTGAAGGCCAGGACTTGAATTTGGCCGCCATCTTAAGGTTTCTCTGTCCTTCCTTTGCTCCTCCCAACACGCCGCAGTTTGAATTGATGCTGTGCCGTGTAAAGAACTTTGCCACTTACCTCATCTCTGAATGCAGCGCTGTGTTTTTCACACAAGAAGGACAGGTAGTGTGTTAATCTCACCATGCCGACTATCAGGACACCACCCAGCAGGGTCAGCGAAGGCCAGAATAAGCAGTGGAAGACCGCCATCTGGTCGCACTTTTTATGAGAATGGCATCTTCGGATTGGCTGTCTGGACTGTAGAAGCATGAAAACGGGGTCCCGTTTTTGTGATCGAAGAATTCCTTTATGTCCAGAGCACCACTGAGCAAATCATTTCTATCCCGGTGGCACTTAGGTATATAGAAGCACTAGGAATACGGAGGAGGAAGAAAAATGAGGGCGCTGGCTCTGAAATCAAATGCTTTAAAGTTTTAATTCTGAAATCGCTTCACAACTGAAGCTATTAAGAGTTTTAATCTCTGAAGGTGATAAGACCTATTCCATAGCTCATGGGGAAGGGGTGCCAGGAGGGCAAATAGTGAATTGGCCATTTCTGAGCACTAAACAAAGATGTAGGAATAAAGACACTGAGGTTTATTACCATATCCACTCAAGACTGCCATCAGCCTACAAAATCATTTGAGACCTTAAAGGTTATGGCATCCAAAACAGAAATCACCAGATTGAAATGAGTGCTTTAAAAACACAAAGAAGTGTAAAATGTCAACTAATTTAAGTCAACTTTTTATAGTTAGGTGAAAAATGTACTCTTTAAATCATATGAACCTGTTGCTGCTGCTGCTGCTGCTAAGTCGCTTCAGTTGTGTCCGACTCTGTGCAATGCCATGGACTGCAGCCTACCAGGCTCCTCCGTCCATGGGATTTTCCAGGTAAGAGTACTGGAGTGGGGTGCCATTGCCTTCTCCCATGAATCTGTTGAGTATACTTTAAAGGATAATCTTTGAATTTCTTTGATAAGAATTATTGTTTGATTTAAGGTGGGCTGTAAGTTCATTTTAACATTTTCAGTTTGATGAGGAATGGGATCTCCAAACAATAAGTTAAGACTACTTACAAATAATTTTGTTCACTGTCTCAGGTCTTTAAATTCCAGACACTAACATGAACTCTCATCTATATGCCCCATTTTTCCTCCAAGAATGCTTTTAGCTTCATTTATCCTGATTGGGTCACTATTGATACGTTCACTGGAAGAAAACAGCTTTATCTAGAGATGGCCCTAGGTACTGCACCTTGCTAGGGACAGTCTGCCATGGAAATGTTGCTGTAATTAGAACACTTTCACACATGAAATTTACTCTACCTTGGAATTTATCTGCACAGCCTCTTCATTATAATGTAGGAGCACTTTCTGACCTGAATGGGTGAGGTTCACAAACACCTGGAGACACGGGTACTTGCCCTGACCTCGGCAGTCCATCCCACAGGTAAATGCACAGTCCATCCAGTGGTCCATGACATGTGCATGAATGACAGTGCAGTTCGATTCTTCTCTCTGAGTGCTTCCATTTGGAAAAGTAAATAAATGATTTTCATCCCTAGAAAATTTAGTCCTATATTTCTAATGTGATAACCCAAGGCACCTATTTCAAAGCAACATAGGACCCATCATAGAAGGCATTTAGCGATTCAGGAGCACAGAGAACCTTGCAACGGGATAAACAGCAGCAAGGTACCAAGTTCCATCTGTTATGACCCTCCTGGCATATTTCCACTATAGATGAATGATTTTCGAATTTCAGAATCACCTGAATGGGTTTGTTAAAATTAGGAATTTGTTAAAACATGGGTTCTACGACTTCCAGGGATTTGGATTCAGTTGGTCCGAGTTGAGGCCCAGAAATCCGTGAATTTAACAGTATTTAAGGTGTTTGGGGAAACATACTTTTTAGCAATATTAGCCTAAATATTAGAACCACAAAAATTTACACTCAGAAATCTTACCATCTCTTCCTACTAAAGATCCACCCACTGGCTTGTCCTGGTGAAAATATGCCTTTGGAAGGAGCCCAGCCACAGGGCTCTTAGGCAACTTAGCCATTCCATTTACCCTCTCTAAGAGGCAAGTGCAAATCATATGAGGAATCCTATTAGAAAACTTGCCGTATTTTAACATTAGTGAATTCCTTACAGCCAAGAAACATATCCTCTGCATCTTTATGTTCCTCAAAGCAGAAAGCACAATGCCTCTCACATAGTAGAGGCTCAATAAGTGTTGTACTGAACTAAATTTTACTTGGCTTCCCTGGTGGCTCAGTGGTAAAGAATCTGCCTTCCAATGCAGGAAAACAGGTTCTATCCCTGATCCAGGAAGATTACACATGCCTCGGAGCAACTAACCCCCTGCACCAGAACTACTGAGCTTGTGCTCTAGAGTCCAGGAGCCACAACTACTGAGCCCACGTGCCACAATGACTGAACCCTGGGTGCCCCAGAACCAGTGCCCCACAACAAGAGAAGGCACAGCAATGAAAAGCCCACACACCACAGCTAAAGAGTAGCCCCACTTGCCACAACTGAAGAAAAGTCCATGCAGCAACAAAGATCCAGCATAGCCCCCAATAAATAACAGTTATTTTTTAAAATATTACTTGGAAAACATTCCTTGAGGATTTGCACACACGCCACACACATAGAATGTCATAGATACAGTGAGAAGGGGTAGACAAATGTCCTGCCCCTGAAGACTTGGTGGTGGTATTAACCTTGGGTATTTTCCTTGGCCCTTCTGAGCCTGGAGATTTCTCATTCATAAAGTGAAAAAGTAATAATGTTTCTTTCATGGACTTGCTGTAAGTTTATACAGGGATAAAATATATGTTTGATATACAGTATATATTTAAGTTAATGATAACTTATTACATGTGTTTAATAAGGAGACTACTTAAAAAGAAAACTAATATTTATTAACTACTATGTGCCAGGTAGATATTACCAAACTCAAAAACTCAGACTCAAAAAATTTTGTTATGTTCATGCAGAAACTCATGCTCATCTCCTTCCCTAGGATGTTAGTGTATTAAAGAATGTATTACCTGCAGGGATATCGAATATGTGGACCCCCTATTGAAAGACTTTGGAGACTGGAGGAGGGGAGCAGCAAAGGAATATCTTTCACTTCCTCACCACCCCTTCCTCCACACCTAGCTGCCTCCAAGCACTAAGAGAGGAACAGGGATTCTGGAGAAAGCAAAGCCAGCCTCCCTCCTCTACCACTGTGCCTGCACCTAGGATGACTGTTACGTCTCCTCTCTCTGTTCTCACCTGAGCAAGAAGGGCTTCAGGATGGTTACTCCAAGCACGAAGAACATTAGGACAGAGAAACCCATCATTGCAAATCCTAGCAGCATGGCCCGGTCCTCTCCAGCACTGGGTGGCAGCTTGCTGTGCACAGCTGGTGGGCCTTGATCATTGCGGTCTGTGTTTCTCCTCGTCCCTGAGGTAGGAAAGGCTGGCCTTCGTGGGAACAGGGAAGGAGATATTTCAATAAATTGGGACCCCAGTTCTCATAAACAGTTGAAAACAGCAGTGATTATTTTGCATGATATAGAAATGTTGAATCACTGCATTGCACACCTGGAACCAGCATAGTGTTGTAGGTCAATTATACTTCAATTTTTAAAATTAAATAAACAGTATTTGTTTTTAAAGGCCGAAGTTTAAATTCTAACACTTCTGGAAGAAAGCATAATAGAAATTCTTTATGACCTTGGTGTAGGCAAATATTTCTTAGATATAACACACAAGCACAATCTGACACACAGGCACAAAGAGAACAAATTGGTAAACTGGACTTCATTAAAGTTTCTGCTCTTCAAAAAAACACTGTTTAAAGAATGAAAAACAAGACCAGACTGGAAGAAAATATCGGCAAGTCATTTATCAGTCTTGAATCCAGAACACATAAAGAACTCTCAGATTCAATAATGCCACACAACACCATTAACAGTTTCAACAGCCATTTTAAAGAAGGTATATACATAGTAAATAAGCACATAAGATCGCGTTATGTGCTACATCAACATACCACATCATCCCCACTAGAATGGGTTAAACCAAAACAACAGACCGTATCAAGTATTGGAGATGATATAAGGAACTGGAACTCTCCTGAACTGCTGATGGGATTTAAAACGGATAACCACTTTGGAAAATAGCTGGTACGTCCTTAAAAGTTAAATATATAAGGGGCCATATGACCGAGGTGTTCCATTTCCATTTATTTACCAAGCAGAATGTAAGCACACAATCATACAAAGACTTGTTCTTGGCACCCTAACTGTAAGGAGCCCAAAACTGAAAACCCAAATATATTATATACTTTTATCAATAAGTATAAATTCTTACATTTGTATAATAGAATACTATGCAGCAACAGAACTGATAAACACAGTACTCATAATGGACCTCAAAATAATTATGCTGAGTGAAAAATGCTGAACAAATGAAAAAGGCCACAGTGTATAATTCCATTCCAACAAAATTTCAGAAGATGCAAACTTACCTTTGGTGACACAAAGCAGATTAAGCAGTACCTGGGGGTTGGAGGACATGCGATGGGCTTCCCCGTGGCTCAGTGGTAAAGAATCCGCCTGCACTGCAGGAGCCACAGGAGACGCGGGTTCCATCCCTGGGTTGGGGAAGGTGCCCTGGATGAGGAAATGGCAACCCACTCCAGTATTCTTGCCTGGAGAATCCCATGGACAGAGGAGCCTGGTGGGCTACAGTCCGTAGGTCACAAAGAGTCAGATACAACTGAAGCGACTTAGCATGCAAGCAGCATAGGGGACATGCTAAGGGGCACAAGGAAACTTTCATGGCTGTAGGTGACGGGTATGTTTCTCATCTTGACTGGGTGATGGTTACACACACATGTCAAAACTTACCAAGTGGTACACTTTAAACACATGCCATTCGTCATATTTCAAACAATGCGTTTTCTTTTTTTCTTGACAAATGGAAGAAAAAAGTGGGACATTTACCAGACCATGGTGAAGGGATGATCCCCTCTGCCGTTCACCTGAGGGTGTGGGCAGACTCGATGCAACATAGTGAGATCTTACATTCAGAGCTCGGTCCATCTTAAGCTAAAATGACATGTTATAATTTTTTTTAATGTAATAAGACTAAGGAATGTTGCCTGGGTAAAGTCTTTAGAGATCTGTTTAATGATTAGGAAAGAATCACCTGTAAGTAGCTTTCATGTGAACTTACTTATCTCTCGGGGATATTGTATATTCCCCCAGAAAATATTTTTTTACATTCCTTTATGAATTCCATATGGGAAGAATGACTCTGCAGGCTCCCATTTGGAATTAACAGCATCCTAAAGGAGGATCTGACTTGCTCTTTCATGTCCAGCTGCCGAGAAGACAGCATATCCAGGGCTTTCTAGTCAGGGGCCCAGTCTGCTCAGAACAGTGAGGGTCTCGCTGCGGCTTCTCCCCTTGCCCACCTCGTCTCTGTCTTCACACAGCTCCATAAACAAGGCCCTCCCTCTCTTCCCTCTCTCTGCTCTGTTTTAGCAGAGGAGGTAATAAATTCTTTCACAAGGGGGCTGTCCAGTGAACCAAGTCCAGCACAAAGGTCACCAACTGGTGGCCCATGGACAGCATCCAGCCCACAGATGTGTTTTGTTTGGCTTTTCCTGTGTGTTTTTTTAATTTCGGGATTAGCTGCTAACACTTTAAAAATCATGAAATTTCTCACACAAATGCAGATTTCTACTTTTGAAAAATCACAAAGGCCAGATCACTGCCTATGAACAGCTGGCCGAGTCGAGCAAAGACTGCCCCTGGGGACAGGGTGTCTTCTCCAATCCTCCACAGTCCCACCACTGCCTATGGTCACTGTCTGTTCCCTGTTCAGCAGGCATTTCTGTCCCAGAGGTATTTCCATTTTAAGAAGCTTAACGAAATCTTAAGCCAAACAAATGCAGCCATAATGGTAAAAACACAGGCTCCATCAAGCTGTGTAAAAAGCTTACTAAAATTTTGAAGTGAAGCAAAAACCCTATAGAGGGCATTGCTAGTTGTTGTCTTCTGAAAGCATATTTTACACCTTACCTTCCATCCTTCCTCCTTTCTCTCCCTAATTCCCTTTCTCCTGGCAATATCTTCAGACAAGAGAATGAGACTAGGGGGATTCCTGGTGGTCCAGTGGTTAGGACCGTGTGCTTTCACTGCTGAGGGAGTGGCTTCAATCCATGGTTGGGGGACTTTGTTCCTGTAAGTCTCATGGCTCAGCCAAAAGAAAGTGTGAATGAGGGGGATGTGGGGCAATCCAGTTTGTTACGGGGGCCTGCTCTGGGAGGCACTACCCTCAGGAGATGACAATCCTGTCGTTACACTGCTTTGGGAATCAAAGCCCTGGTTTGGGATTTTTAGTCTCCTTTGATATTTTACTCACCCTCTATCATCCCACCTTCAGAGAATGGGCAGTGGGGGAAAATTTAATGACTCCTGAGCCAGCATATTTTATAGTTTCTCAACAAATATGATCGTTTGATTAAGAGTTTTAGCCCTAAAGGAAGGTTTGGCTATTTTCCAGGTTCCCATTAGTAAAGAACCCACCTGCCACTGCAGGAGACACAACGGTTGGAATCCCTGGGTCGGGAAGATCCCCTGGAGGAGGAAATGGCAGCCCACGACAGTATTCTTGCCTGGGGAATCCCATGGACAGAGGGGCCTGGCAGGCCACAGTCCATGGGGTCACAAAGGGTCTGACACAACTTAGTGATTAAACCACCAGGTTCCCAATACCAACACCCAGCATTTCCCTCGTGTTCTGAAACTGGGCATTAGTTGCTCTATATCGTAGAATCTCCAGAGGCTTATTGTCAGATATCTGTGGAATCCATGCATGGAGAGGCTTATTATGAAGCCTCTCTGGCCATTTCTGACTTATTGATTTAACATACCCAATTATACCTGTGATGTACAAAACTGGCATAATCGGGGAATAAGACCTAGTGGTATAATAGACTATTCTTTCTAATATTTCTGTCCACTTTGTTTAAAGGTTTTATGAAAAGCTGAAAACCTCAAAGACACCTTGTGAAGAAATTATTTCATATATGGTGGGAGAGATAATAATAATTGCTAAAAATGAATACACAGCTATATTTTACTATTATAAATAGTAACAATAACAAAACAATAACAACAATCTTCTATTTCTCTAGTAAAATAAACTAAATACCACTTTAACTGTAAATAATAAAAATCCTGGTCAAAGCTTAGGAAAAAAAAGTTTGAAATATGCAAAGGACAAAAACTATGTGAAAATAAGAACTCAGAGGAGAAAGTGGACTGGAGCACAAGTTGACCTTGAGGGCATTTGCAGAACTTGGTAACCCTGAGATTCAGTCTCACAGTTTGTGGGAAGGACACAGGGACAGGAGACAATGCCCAGAGCCCATGCAGGGTACAGGAGTTAACGCTCTCAGCTAGAGCTGGGATCCAAAAGACCTCATACTCATTGTGAGGTGGAATGGCAAGTACCCACTGTGCACACACAACTCCCTAGGAGACTGCCAGGAAAGAGCCTTTCTCAAACCCTGACACTGCATACAGGAGGAAAACGACAATCTTCCCTGAGACTTCACAACCTTAAGGAGAGCCTCAAGAGAGTTTATGGCCAGAATTCACACTATTTGGGAAATCCAGAAACCTCAAGCTGAGAATTTCATTCAGTCTTCTCTCAAGTAGTTGGTGCCCTCTGGCAGCAGGCAGGAGCCAGTGTATAACTTCTCTGGAGGAGCTCTCCTCCGACCTAGGTCTCTAAGGAATCCTACAAAGTTTCAAGGAGTGTGTGCTCTCATTCCAAAGTCATAAAACACAAAATTAGGGCCTTGGAGTGAGAAAAATACACAACAGAGTCAGAGCCCCCCAAAACCTTCTGATATTGGACAATATATAAAAATATATCTATAATATGTTTGAAAAAAAAAAGGAGGGGGTGGATATCAGAAAGAGTAAGAGACTCTAAAACATGACCAAGACAGTATTAAAAAGAAGTAGAATTTCTAGAAATGAAAAAGAACTGATATAAAAATTCAATGTATAACAAGGACCTACTGTATAGCACAGGAAACTATATTCAATATCTTGTAATAACTTATAGTGGAAAATCTGAAAATATAGATATATACATATTATACATATACATGTGCATGCTCAGTCATGTCCAACTCTTTGTGACCCTATGAACTGTAGCCCACCAGGCTCCTCTATCCAAAGAATTTTCCAGGCAAGAATACTGGAGTGGGTTGCCATTTCCTACTCCAAGGAATCTTCCTGACCCAGGGAGTGAACCCTTATCTCCCACGTCTCCTGTAAAGGCAGGCAGATTCTTTACCACTCTGCCACCTAGGAAGCCCATATGTGTTTGCATATATATAACTGAATCACTCTGCTGTATACCTAGAACATGGTAAATCAATTATACTTCAATTAAAAAAATTAGTGGATAGATTTAACAGTAATTTAGATATATCTGAAAAGATAGTAAACAGTTTGATCTACAAAATAGCTAAAGTATATAATACAGAGATTTCTTTCATGGAAAATGCTGAAGAAAGGTTAAGAAGCATGGAAGATAGACAGAAAGGGTCTAGCATAAAGTCTAGTCAGAATTCCAGATAAAGAAAAAAGGCCAAGTAATATTTTTTAAAGACAATAATATTAAAGAAATGATGAAGGCCCAGTCCACAGATTCCAGAAGCCAAGTGGGATAAAATAAAATGAAACCCACACCTACATACATCACAGATATTTTGCACAGAGACAAGAGACATTCTTAAAAACAGCCAGAGAAAAAGATTAACTTCAAAGGAATGACAATTAAGCTGAGCGCTTACTTCTCTATAAGAACAGAAGCCAGGGATATTGCCTTTATGCTGAGAAAAAACAGAACTCCATACCCAGCAAATATCTCACAAGAGCCAAGTAAGAAATAAAGGCATTTCAGACACACACACAGCTGAGTTTGCCATCAAAAGACTCCCAATAAAGAAAAAGGTGAAATAGTTACTTCAGGCAGAGAGAAAACAATCCACTCTAAGAGCTGAGAGTTAGTCAAAAATGAAGAGCAATTACAGGGTAAACAGGTAAGTAAAGACACTAACCTCACAAAATTTCAATATTTAAACTTTTTAATGAAAATAATGATAAAGGTGATGACAATGACTGTTCACATACTGGGTTATTCCCTTTGTCGATATTGTTTAAACAGAATGAGAGCAGCAACTTCGCGGTGGTCCTGGGGTTAAGACTGCACTCTCAGTGCAGGGGATACAGCTTGGATCTCTCATTGGGGAACTAGGACCCTTCGGGAAGTGTGGCAAAGCCAACAAGTTAATTAATTTAAAAAATAAATAGAAGAGATCATACTGGATATAGTGGGGTTTTTGTAAGCTTGTCTTTTTCACTTAACATAGTAACCACTTTCCCATGTTGGCAGCAATTCTTTGTAACCCTTCTGCTGGGTACATAATATTCCATTAACTGGATACACCATAATTTCCTTAACCATTTCCCTATTGTTGGATATTAAACTGTTTCCAATTTCCCCAGGCCATAAACAGTTCTGTAATTAAGTTTGTGGTATTTACAAGTACCTTTCATTCAGGGACCTCAAAGTGCTTAAGAGTGATCTAATTTTGCTCTTCAGCCAATAAGATGAGTGAGTAGCATTTTCATTCCTTTTTGCCAGCAATAATCTTCACTTCTAACCAATGTGTGTACCTGGAGGGATTTTATTCACAGTCATGGAAGTACTCACCCCTTCCTGTTGCTCCTCTGATTTCAGAACTGACTTTCTCACCTGCCCAAACTACCACATTTGCTATGGGTGCTTTCTGGCTTAGCCTGAGGCAAACTCAGACAGCTTGAACATGTTCATCTGGATATGATCCCGGAGGAAGCCAGCAGCGTCTCCCTCCAACAGTTACTTGGGCAGAATGTTCCTTAGAAGGATGCTGAGGTTCATCAAGGCTTGATAGTTCTGCTGACACTCATCTCACAAGTGTAATTTTAAGCACTGAGTATGTTAAATTAACATTTCCTTATAATTTGCGTTGCAGAGATGTGGGTAATTATTTTTACCCTTCTATTTTTTTTTAAATTACAAATCTATATAACAACTTCTTTTGAAATAGCAAAAGAGGTTGAGGAAAGTCAATATGGTCTGTGAAGTTCACCATGAGGCAAGATGGGTGATCCAGTTGTGCATATCAGAAGTGGAAATGGGACACTGTATTGCTTTGGGGAGAACACAACTGCTCTTATTGCTAGTTAACTGTGTTATGAATGGGGCATTAGAACTTGTTCCCTTGCATGTTAGTCATTTGATCTTCTGCCATACAATGATTCACTTTAATTGTTGTCTCACAAAAGCACTAGTTCATTTGTAAAAGAGAAGTGTTTTTGCCTCGGTCTCTTTCGTCTGTTTGTTCCTTCCTCCTCCAGCCCCGAACTCCACCCAAACCCCTCTCTCTCACTTTCCTGCATTCTCTCTCTCAAAGGTGCATGAGCGTAGTTACAGAAGATGGGAGTGAGCGATGTGATGACCGTTATGATCTTTATACTGTTTCCACTTTCTCAGCTCCCAGCTCCACTCAAGCTGCTAACAAACCACCCAGGTTTCCAGATACAGTGAGCAAACATAGCTATGAAATGTACCCTCCCAGGAGTAAGCTGGCAAGCCTTAATATCTTATTCCTCAACCCCCTCAAGCATTGCTCCTCTCTCCAGGTGGGTGCCCACTTCTCAGTGCCCTACTGCTCCACTCCTGGGGGCAGGCAGATGTACAGGACCTCTGCTTTGCATTCCCCTAGGGAGGAAAGAGGTCCTCAAGATAACCGGTCTCACTTCCCCCTTAGATAGTAGAGGCGGGTGGTTAATAACAGCAGCTGAAATGTAAAACGGTACAGTATAGAAAGTAGCACTGGCTTTTACACTAAGGCATGCAGAGACCATCACCACCTCCATCAGCAGACAAGGGGATGGGGCAGAGAGAGGTGAAGTGACTTGCCCACAGTCAGACAGCCATTCAAGAGAGCTGGATTTGAACCCAGTCTGTGACGCCAAGATCCAAGCAGTTTTCACCAATGAAACCAATGCTGAAAGTAACTTCATTCAACTGACAGACATTTGTTGAGCACCAACTGTGTGCTGGGCAGAGTTCTACTGCTGCAGAGGCATGCTCGGGAGGCATGACAAGTGGACACCCTCTCAGGATAAAGACCAGACTCAACCCCCGAGCTCCTTGAGGCCGCTCTTCTTCTAACCAGTTGTTCAGCGAGATGCCCATAAAGGCTGAGAGATTCTGGGGGTGACTTACCTCCCTGGCGTCTCCGGCCGCCCTGGAGGGTAATTTGAACAGGGATGCTGAACGGCTGCATGAGACCAGGGGCCTAGGCAAAATGGACTCCTTGCAACAGATTCATAGCCTCCGAGGGCGCCAGAAGGGTGAAGTTTAAACATCAGCGGAAGTGGGGTCCCAGGGGAGGTCCTCAGGCGCATCTGCGCCTCCAGAGCTACCACCTGGGGGTGTGCCGCGCCCGCTCCTCTGGCCAGTGGGGAGGTTAGGACAGGCATGTCCAGGCGGCTCTGCAGACTCCTGGCAAGGCGGAGCGGTCCGTCCCAAAGGCTCAGGATCAACCCTCCGTGGCTTCTGCGGCCAGACTTTCTTCCCAAGCTTGCCCAGAGCCTGTCACCACCTTAACACCTGGGCTCGGCTTCAGCTGTCATGCATCACCATAGAGACCGAAACGCTTGTGGAAAGTTCTGAGCCCCAAGGGACCCTATGTAATTGGTGAAGGTCATATCAGTTCAAGGTTTATAAAAAAAGGAAATGTTTTGCCCTGTCCACATTTCCTTTAGTCCTTTCAAGTTTTTCCATTAGAATATACATTGGAAGTGTTAGTTGCTCAGTCGTGTCAGACTCTTTACGACTGTACTGTCCATGGGATTCTTTAGGCAAGAATATTGGAGCAGGTTGCCATTTCCTTCTCCAGGGGATCTTTCCTATCCAGGGATCAAACTTGGGTCTCCTGCATTGCAGGCAGATTCTTTTAACGTCTGAGCTTGTGTATGTGTGTGTGTGTAGAATATACATTAATAGATAGCTAATGGGAAATTGCTATATAACACGGGGGGAGCTCAATCCAGTATTCTGTGACAATCTAGAGGGGTAAGATGATGGGTGGTGGGAGGGAGGTTCAGGAGGGAGGGGACATGTGTATACTCCACGATGCTGTACAGCAGAAACAAATACAACATTGTAAAGGAATTATCCTCCAAAATTAAAAATAAATTTTTAAAAATTTCTGTTAGAGTGCAAGCTTAGAGGATGGATTTTTCTTGTTTATTACATTTTCTGATTAAGAGAATTCATTTCTAGACCATATGTGATTTAACAAATTTTTAAGACTCCAAGGGTCATAAAATAACTCACCATTAAAACTACATCAAAGTTAAAAAAAAAAAAGAACTGTATCAAACCTCTTTCCCAGCTGGAACCATGAAGGGTGCCAGAAGAGAAGAAAAATATGGTTCCTGCTGTGCCAAAAACCCTTAAGAAAAAGTGAAAGAATTTTGCAGAATTTAAGATCAGGTGCCTGAGGAAGAAACTTGCCCAAAAGAAGCTTCAAAAGGCAAGGAGGAAGTTTATCTATGAAAAAGCCAAGCACTATCACAAGGAATATAGGCAGATGTACAGAAATGAAATTCAACGGACTATGGTGGCACAAAAAGTCGTCAATCTATGTACCGCGGAACCCAAATTGGCATTTGTCATCAGGATCAGAGGTATCAATGGTGTGAGCGCAAATGTTTGAAAAGTGTTTCAGCTTCTTCGCGTTTCACAGATCTTCAATGGCACCTTTGTGAAGCTCACCAAGACTTCAGTTAACATGCTGGGAACCGTGGAACCATACACTGTTTTGGGGTACCCAAATCTAAAGTCTGTAAATGAACTGATCTGCAAGCATGGCTATGGCAAAATCAACAAGAAGCAAATTGCCCTGATGGATAACAAGTCAATTGCTCGATCTCTTGGTAAATATGGCATCTTCTGCATGGAGGGTCTGATCTGTACTGTTGGGAACTGTTTCAAAGAAGGAAACAACTTCCTGTGGCCCTTCAAACTGTCTTCTCCACAAGGTGGAATGAAGAAAAAGACCACCCATTTTGCAGAAAGTGGAAATGCCGACAACAGGGAAGACCAGATCAACAGGCTTATTACAAGGATGAACTAAGGTATCTACCATGATTATTTTTGTAATTTGCTCAGGTAATAAACTGTTCTCAGTCACTCAGTTGTGTCCTCTGCCTCTTTGCAACCCCATGGACTACAGCCCACCAGGGTCCTCTGTCCATGGGATTCTCCAGGAAAGAATACTGGAGTGAGTTGCCATTTCCCTCTCTAGGAGATCTTTCTGACTCAAGAATTGAACCCAGGTCTCCTGCATTGCAGGCAGATTCTTTACCAACTGAGCTACAAGGGAAGCCTCAAGATAATATTACCTTTACTTAAAAAAAAAAAAATCAGCAAAAGTAGTCTACTTGGCATTCCTACAGGGAATCTTCCTAAGCCAGGTATTGAACCCACATCTTCCAGGTTCCCTGCTTTGTAGGCAGATTCTTTACTGCTGAGCCACCAGGGAAGACCCTAATTAACACTGACTGCTTTCAAGTTGAAAACAAAAACACTGTATCAAATGATATTCTATCTTTCTTTGATAACTAAAGAACATGTGGGGGATTTTTCAGTACTACCAAATCATGAACGTAAATTACTATTACATTGCAGCTCACCGAAATGATGATGACAGAATGCCAAGTAGACTACTTTTGCTGAATTTTTTTAAGTAAAGGTAATATTATCTTGAGGCTTCCCTTGTAGCTCAGTTGGTAAAGAATCTGCCTGCAATGCAGGAGACCTAGGTTCGATTCCTGGGTCAGGAAGATCTCCTAGAGAAGGAAATGGCAACCCACTCCAGTATTCTTGCCTGATGAATTCCATGGACAAAGGAGCCTGGTAAGCCACAGTGCACTGGGTTGCAAGAGTCAAACATGACTTAGCAACTAAACCACCACCGATACTAACATTTTCCAAAACGTTAGTGTTGGCAAGAAGGTAAGCATAATCTCATCTATAAACATCATGTATATATAGCCATATTAGCTATTATCTGCAACTGTATTAATATCACTTAATGAAAAATATATATACTTCTTATTTGTATTAATTTTCTACTAGAGTTATGGACTACTTCCTTTGTAAATTATTTGTTTTTAATAAACTGATACAATTTGGAATAAAAACTGGTAGCAACTAGATTTTCTTTCCCATCTACCTCCTGCTTGTAACAGCCTTAGAAATATATATAAGAACTTTCTTTTTCAGATTAGATGTGCTAATAAGTTTCCCTGCAATTTAGTATGTAACTCTCTTTGAAGAAGTGAGTGATATGCTGCTATTTTTATGCATTTGAATCAACTTCAGAAATATGGTACTTTTTGAGCCTTTGAGACCTCCTATTTGAATTTGTACCTGCCTGGAGCTTCCCATTTTATGATTCTAGTTCCACTCAAGTGAAAACACTCATGTAGAATCTTTTAATAAAATCATCTTAAGAGGGTGTGAACAGAGAAAGTGAGTTAATTTAAATTTCTTTCAGTTCCAATTCAAAAGTTCTGATAGATCCAGGCAGATTTATTTTGGGTCCTGGACAAGTCTGGGCCTGGTATGTCTTAGAAATAGCTGGCACAACTGGCCATCTGAGATTGACCTCAGACCTAGCCTGTGCTCAGTTTTTTTCTTCCTTTTTACACAGGGTTATGATGGTAAGTGGAAAGGAGTAACTTAACCTGTTACCCTTCGATTTTTGTTCTGATGCCCCTTCACTTGGAAACTGATTGGCCTCTCTGTCCACTAGTACCCTCCCACCCTTATAGCAAGTGCCCATTAACACACTCCACCAAAGAAGAACCTAGAGTGGTTGGTATGGATTGCTATCCCAATGCATCCATTCAGGAACACACAAGCTAAGCCACAAGAAGTGTGGTGGTGAGAGAGGCCAGGTACATGGACCTTCACTGGACACAGAATCTCTAGTCCCCACTCTTGGTCCCCGAGGCCCTCCCTGAGTCCCTGGTCCCCACCCTTGGTCTCTGAGATCCTCCCTGATTCCCTAGGACTCATATTTCCCAAATACATGGGGAAACAATGGAAACAGTGAAAGACTTATTTTGGGGGCTCCAAAATCACTGAAGATGGTGACTGCGCCATGAAATTAAAAGACGCTTGCTCCTTGGGAGAAAAGTTATGACCAACCTGGACAGCTTATTAAAAAGCAGAGACATTACTTTGTCAAAAAAGGTCCGTCTAGTCAAAGCTATGGTTTTTCCAGTAGTCATGTATGGATGTGAGAGTTGGTCTATAAAGAAAGCTGAGCACCAAAGAATTGATGCTTTTGAACTGTGGTGTTGGAGAAGACTCTTGAAGAGTCCCTGGACTGCAAGGAGTTCCAACCAGTCCATCCTAAAGGAAATCAGTCCTGAATATTCATCGGAAGGAGTTTCTTGCTGTAGCTGAAACTCCAATACTTTGGCCACTTGATGCAAAGAACTGACTCATTGGAAAAGACCCTGGTGCTGGTAAAGATAGAAGGTGGAAGGAGAAGGGGACAAAAGAGGATGAGATGGTTGGATGGCATCACCGACTCAATGGACACGAGTTTGAGTAAACTCCGGAAGTTGGTAATGGACAGAGAGACCTGGCGTGCTGCAGTCCATAGGGTCACAAAGAGTCAGACAAGACTGAGTGACTGAACTGACTGACTGAGTCCCTGGTCCCACTCTTAGTCCCTGAGACCCTCCCTGAGTCCCTAGCTCACTCTTTCAGAGTAGCTGGGGATCACTTCCCACATGAGTCAACCATCAAGCCCACCATTTGGGCCTCCTCCCTCTCTGGACCGAAGGCTTTTCCCCCAGTTTTGTCACTTCAAATAACCTTTTATACATTCCCTATCCTGGTTTTCTTTAGTAAAAAACTAAATAAAATTCCGTGTGAGTAGTATGAGTAAGATGAAGCTTAATTAGTGCCCACAAACTGCAGTGAAATCCGAAGATGAAAGGGGATGTTATTGCAAAATGCTGGCATCATGGATTCCTGGCTCCACACTCATTTTCTTTTTCCTTGAACAGATGCTTTACTCAAGGGGAAAAAAGAACCATCTCTCCCTTTCACTAGACTGGAGAAACCACTTCCTCATTCATTTTCATATTCTCTCAATTACACACTACTTACTATATAGTTAAGAATTCTTTGGCAGCTGAAATTCTCCATGTTCATGAGAACTATATTTCTCTTCAAATTTAGAGATGTACAAATCCCAACAACCTAAAAAGTATACAACAGCTTATGTTCTTTGTGAAGTTCTGTGTATTTGTCAGAGATTAAATAAACCCCAAACTGAATAATTATCCTGGTATGAGTAGTTTTTGCTGGTGCAAGCAGCAATTTAAACTGTCAAAACTAAGGTAATAGCTGATCTTATATTCTCTTTGTAGGAAAAACAAACAAAGTTGGTCATAACTTTTCTACACATTTATAGAGGTTCAGATGGGGTCTTTCTTGTCCTTCATCATAATGACTAACTCCAGACATCTTTGCTAATCAAATGGACACGGGCCCTATAATCTAGGCTGTGTCAGAGAAATCAGTGTCACCTCTCTACAGATGTTCTTCCTGCTCTGATGAGTGATAATACTAATGACAAACACTCACTGAATAGTTACCATGAGCCAGGAACAGTTCTAAGACTTTACATGCATTAATTCATTTCCTGGGCATTTTTAAGAGCAGAGAGCTACAGTGAGTTACACAACCTCACAAGAGCCACAGAACTGGGCCAACCTGGCATAGAAAAAGCTCATTGTATAATTGAAGTGGAAACTAACAAACAATAGCTGAAATTGTTAGATGGTTCAAGAGCCCTTGATTTATGGTCTTGTTTGAAATCCACTGTGACCAAGTCTTTACCAGGTGCCACTGGGGACAGACATATTTTATAATAATGTAAGTCAAGGTCGCTGATCACTATGTGAGTGGTACTTGATTTCAAGGGTGACCTAAGATTCCCAGGCCCCATCTTTAGAGATTCTGATCAAATCATTGACGTGTAGGACCCAGGAATCTGCATTTTGAAAAGCTCCTCATGTGATCCTAATACAGGTGGTCCTACAATTCATGCACTAGAAAACCCTGGGTCATGGGTTATGGGTTTAATAGGTCTTGAGGGCCTGGTCTTGGGATTGTAAACATTGCTTCTGGTCCAGATCACAAGACCTCCCTGAAACTCAGCTTACTCCTCTGTGCAATGCAGGGGTTGGAGAAGATATTTAAAGTATTTTCCACTTTTCAGTTCAGTTCAGTCGCTCAGTCATGTCCCACTCTTTGCGACCCCATGAACGGCAGCACGCCAGGCCTGCCTGTCCATCACCAACTCCCAGAGCATACCCAAACTCACGTCCATTGAGTCAGTAATGCCATCGAACCATCTCATCCTCTGTTCGTCCCCTTCTCCTCCTGCCCTCAATCTTTCCCAGCATCAGGGTCTTTTCAAATGAGTCAGTTCTTCACATCAGGTGGCCAAAGTATTGGAGTTTCAGCCTCAACATCAGTCCTTCCAATGAACACCCAAGACTGATCTTTAGGATGGACTGGTTGGATCTCCTTGCAGTCTCAAGAGTCTTCTCCAAAACCACAGTTCAAAAGCATCAATTCTTCAGCATTCAGCCTTCTTCACAGTCCAACTCTCACATCCATACATGACTACTGGAAAAGCCATAGCCTTGACTAGATGGACTTTTGTTGGCAAAGTAATGTCTCAGCTTTTTAATAAGCTGTCTAGGTTGGTCATAACTTTGCTTCTAAGGAGCAAGCATCTTTTAATTTCATGATTGCAATCACCATCTGCAGTGATTTTGAAGTTCAAAAATATAAAGTCTGTCACTTTTTCCTCTGTTTCCCCATCTATTTGCCATGAAGTGATGGGACTGGATGCCATGATCTTAGTTTTCTGAATGTTGAGCTTTAAGCCAACTTTTTCACCCTCCTCTTTCACTTTCAAGAGGCTCTTTAGTTTTTCTTCACTTTGCCATAATGGTGGTGTCATCTGCATATCTGAGGTTACTGATATTTCTCCCAGCAGTTTTGATTCCAGCTTGTGCTTCATCCAGCCCAACATTTCTCATGATGTATTCTGCATATAAGTTAAATAAGCAGGGTGACAATATACAGCCTTGACGTTCTCCTTTCCCTATTTGGAACCAGTCTGTTGTTCCATGTCCGGTTCTAACTGTTGCTTCCTAACCTGTATACAGATTTCTCAAGAGGCAGGTCAGGTGATCTGGTATTCCCATCTCTTTCCACCTTTAAGAGCCAATAAAAATATGAAGCTTCTCTGGTGGTTCAGTCAAGTAAAGAATCCACCTGTGATGCAGGAGACTGCTTGCAATGTAGGAGACCCAAGTTCAATCCCTGGGTCAGGAAGATTCCCCTGGAATAGGAAAATGGCAACCCACTCAAATATTCTTGCCTGGAAAATCCCATGGGCAGAGGAGCCTGGTGGGCTATAGTCCATGGGGTCACAAGAGTTGGACACAGCTTAGCCACCACAACAAAGTACTTGAAACCATAAGTTAGTTTCCAAGGACAAGTCATTCCCCCTCCTGGAATTACAATAATGTGAGAACAAACCCCACCTCAGCTGGGTGAGTGACAGCTAGAAAGAAAAAGAACCCAACCATCTACCCTCACCCCACTTTTCTTCAGTTCAGTTCAGTCGCTCAGTCGTGTCTGATTCTCTGCAACCCCATGGACTGCAGCACGCCAGTCTTCCCTGTCCATCACCAATTCCTGGAGCTTGTTCAGACTCATGCCCATCGAGTCAGTGATGCTATCGAACCATTTCTCTTAGACAACTTATAACAGCTGAGGCACTCTGAGCAGCCCCGTACTGTGGTATTTTGCTCAGTGGCTTGGGAACATCATTTCCCTCAGTCACACCACACAAGAAGGAAGGGAGGCACTCATTCTGCAGATGAGGACACAGAGACCCAATCACAAAGCCACAGCAGGGAGGGGTGAGTCCAAGACTCCAGAAGGGATCAAATGCAAAGCCGAGATTTTCCTGACAGTAAGTGGCCTTCTCATTCAGTGGCTTAGGATGTGGGTCTTACTGTCAAGGTCTGCCCAGGAATGTTGGTGGCCAGGTCTTCATAGAGTCAGGATATTCACAAGTTTTGATAGTGTAAACTATAAATTGGCACTTAACAAGAACATTGCCAACTACTGAACAACAAAGGCATTTGCCATCTGCCTCTACAGACATTCACTGAGCCCTGGTGGCTCAGAGGGTAAAGTGCCTGCCTGAAACGCAGGAGATCCAGGTTCAATCCCTGGGTCAGGAAGATCCCCTGGAGAATGAAGTGGCAGCTCACTCCAGTACTCTTGCCTGGAAAATCCCATGGACGGAGGAGCCTGGCAGGCTACAGTCCATGGGATTGCAAAGAGTTGGACACGACTGAGCAACGTGATTTTCACTTCACTTTCTACAGAGATTAAACCCTAGGCTACTATAGCTGTTGACCTTCAACAACCCCTGAGGGGTTCAGGGTGGAGTGAGGCACTCTGTGCTCAAGGGAATCTGGTGGGACAGGTCTTTAGATAGTTGGATGTTTTTAGATCTTTAGATAGTTGAATGTTTTAGTGCTGCACTCAAGATGCCAGCAAATTTGGAAAACTCAGCAGTGGCCACAGGACTGGAAAAGGTCAGTTTTCATTCCAATCCCAAAGAAAGCCAATGCCAAAGAATGCTCAAACTACCATACAATTGCACTCATCTCACACACTAGTAAAGTAATGCTCAAAACTCTCCAAGCCAGGCTTCAACAATATGTGAACTTCCAGATGTTCAAGATGGATTTGGAAAAAGCAGAGGAACCAGAGATCAAATTGCCAACATCCGTTGGATCATTAAAAAAGGAAGAGAGTTCCAGAAAAACATCTATATCTCCTTTAGTGACTATGCCAAAGCCTTTGGACTGTGTGGATCACAATGAATTGTGGAAAATTCTTCAAGAGATGGGAATACCAGACCACCTGACCCACCTCTTGAGAAGTCTGTATGCAGGTCAGGAAGCAAAAGTTAGAACCAGACACGGAACAACACACTGGTTCCAAATAGGGAAAGGTATACATCAAGTCTGTATATTGTCACCCTGCTTATTTAACTTATATGCAGAGTACATCATAAGAAACACTGGGCTGGATAAAGCACAAGCTGGAATCAAGATTGCTGGGAGAAATACAATAACCTCAGATATGTAGATGACACCCTTATGGCAGAAAGTGAAAAGGAACTAAAGAGCCTCTTGATGAAAGTGAAAGAGGAGAGTGAAAAAGTTGGCTTAAAGCTCAACATTCAGAAAACTAAGGTCATGGCATCCAGTCCCATCACGTCATGGCAAATAGATGGGGAAACAGTGGAAACAGTGTCAGACTTTATTTTGGGGGTCTCCAAAATCACTGCAGATAGTGACTGCAGCCATGAAATTAAAAGACGCTTGCTCCTTGGAAGAAAAGTTATGACCAATCTAGACAGCTTATTAAAAAGCAGAGACATTACTTTGCCAACAAAGTTCAGTCTAATCAAAGCTATGGCTTTTCCAGGAGTCATGTATGGATGTGAGAGCTGGTCTATAAAGAAAGCCGAACACCGAAGAATTGATGCTTTTGAACTGTGGTGGTGGAGAAGATTCTTGAGAGTCCCTTGGACTGCAAGGAGATCCAACCAGTCCATCCTAAAGGAAATCAGTCCTGAATATTCATTGGAAGGAGTTTCTTGCTGAAGCTGAAACTCCAATACTTTGGCTACCTGATACAAAGAACTGACTCACTGGAAAAGACCCTTGTGCTGGGAAAGATTGAAGGTAGGAGGGAAAGGGGACGACACAGGATGAGATGGTTGGATGGCATCACCGACTCAATGGACACGAGTTTGAGTAAACTCCGGGAGTTGGTGATGGACAGGGAAGCCTGGCGTGCTGCCATCCATGGGGTCACAAAGATATTGACACGACTGAGCGACTGAACTGAACTGATGTTTTTAGGAACAGATTTTATGATCTCAATCCTTGCATCTCCTCATATCTAGAGAAGCACTGAATCCTTCGTGGTGACATCAGATTCTCATGACTAACAGAAACCTTTTGTAAAATGAGTGCTTCATGGCATTGAAGTCCCCCGTCATCAAAACCTTATATATTGACCTTCCCCCACTGCACATTTGGAGCAGTTTCTCAGAGCTCTCTGAGATGCTGCCTCCTGGGCTGCAGTCCTCATTTTGCCCCAAATAAAACTTAACTCACAACTCTCAAGTTGTACATCTTTTTTAGTTGACAATAGGTCTGAGTGTCTTACTTTTAGATAAATTTTTGCTTCTGCTTCGACCAAGCCCTCATTCATTTCTTGTCAAGTGACATGTGGTCGTTAATTCTAATACTTCCTTTACAATGATAGAATAGGGATTTCCTGGTACAGGAACCCACCTGCGAATGCAGGGGACATGGGTTCGATCCTTGGTCCAGGAAGGTGGAGCAACTGAGCCCACGCTCCACAGCTACTAAGCCTGCAGGCTCTGGAGTCCATGCTCTACAAGTGAAGTCACCACAATGAGATGCCCACACACCACGACTGGAGAGCAGCTCCTGCTCACTGCAGCCAGAGAAAGCCCACCCAAAGCAACAGAAACCCAGCACGGCCAGAAAGCAATTAAAACATGGCTATATAGATGCTTCATTTTTAAATAAAATACAATGATAGAATAACTCTGTGAATAAGAACTCAGATAATCATAATTCTCAACTAACTAAAAGATGTTTGTTTTGTTTCATTTTCTGTTTCTCTTTCTGAGAAGATGACAGAATATAGAGAAATAAACTTAGACACTTAATTTTTAAAAATAAAATTCCATGAGAGTTCTTGGGTTAGCAGAGATTCAGATTAACTCTCTTTGTCCTGGAAATTTGTACTGGGCTCCTGATCCCACTGCAGACAATTTTAATGTTAGTTCCTCCTGAGCTCAAAAATTTAGCTCCATGAGGGTCTGAATCTGTCTGCTTTATTCACTGCTGGACTGCCAGCTCTTAGAACAGTGCCTAGCACAGACACTCACTAAATAGTTCCTGAATGATTGAACAAGCTGGGGACTACCTCAGAAATTATTCTGTGTATGGCATTAAAGCAACCACCAACCAGTTGGGAGAGGCTTGAAAGATTAAAACATTTGGCTATCCCTGTCTGGATCTCCACTTATATCTACAGCCTCTCCATGGTGTGAGTTAAGGTTCAAAATGATGGTTGCAAGGATCGGCAAGATTCTTAGTCATTCTATCCAACAAGTATTTAATAGTGTAGTGTATTAATTAATTCGTGTAGAGTTCCATTACAGTCACATAATACACAGCAGCGGTTCTCAAAGGGGATGGTGCCACCCCCTGGTGGACATTGTGGAAACCTCTGGGGTGTTTTCTTGGTTGTCACCAGGATTGGAGTGGACAGTCAGATGCGGCAGAATCCTGCAGTTTGTAGAAAAAGTCCCACACGACAAAGAGTCGCCTAGAGTGCCATGGAAATTTCCATGTTCCCGCTAGACATTCATGTAGGTGAAAAGTCTGTCAATACAGATCTGAGCTAAAACCAAATGCCATTTTACATATGAACACAAAATATCTTATCTTTGAGTGGCTTTTGCGTTTTTTTTCACTCTTCACTGAATTTTCCAAAATGCATCTGCTGAGAAAATTAATGGACATGTGTATTTCTTTTGTTCAGAACTTTATTAAATGTCCTTTGCCATTTTGGAAACTTGCACCACCATCACTAAAGCTGTGCATGGTATTTGAGTCACCAATATAATAAAACCCAAATCAGCCTATGTTTTCAGAGGTCACATCCATGGTGACTATCCACATAAATGTCAGGATGCGTACTTCATTGTACCACTGATGTGGCCACGCCCAAGGATCTGAATGGAGAATTACATACTTAACAGGAACTTACTCAACTTCAGTTTCTCCTGTATAATACAATTTAGGTATGATTAAAAAAAAAAAAACATATGTAGGTAAGCTATATTATCTATGAATCTCATTTCAGAATAGTGAAGTATTTGCTAGGAAGGGGACACTGGGTCTGAAAGGACTGAACACAACTGTTCTCCTTGCTAAGAAAGTGGACAATTATGTTTCAGGAATATTTTTGAAGCTTGACTCACATATTCTTTTCCAGGCTCTTTGATACAGTGTGCCAGCATAGTTCTTGGGCCAAATGGGACATGTCTACTCAAGTAGATTCACATTCTCATCTCAATCAGCTCATTTGGGAAAATAAGCAGGTGTTAACACACCCCTGCAAAGAGAAATCCACACAATTCCTCCACTGGAAACATCCAGCGTTCTCTGAGTTTCTAAGTTCACACACCGTGCACAAGCAGAGGTGAACTGTGCTCTTCCTCCCTACTCTGCCCCACCCCCCACTGCCCTGTGCTGCCCTCAGTGTGATGACCATCCTGGTCTGGTACCTGCTGCCCCGTAGCCTCAAAATAAAAGGTCTGAATAAATAAATGACCCTTGAAGGTATCTGTACCAGAGGTAATGCAGCAAAAAGGAGACGAAGCAGGAAGGTGATACAGAAGGGAGGCTGCCTGTATTTCTATCCAGATATGATGACTGCCTCCAATTTATTGTAACCAGAAACATGGATTTCCTGCATCAAATGTTGTTGGCACTTGAAACATTTTATGTAATTCTTACCTTGCCTCTTTCTTTGCAGAAAAGAGAAGGGTTCTTACCTGTGTCTCCTTCAGCTTCCCTCCTCCCTCCAGATGTCTCTGCTGCCAAGTCACCCCTACACACACCCAGCCTCTCCTTCCTTCCCTTCCCCAAAAGGAAAGGGGTCCCCCTCTTTCAGCTGGTACTTTTGCTCCCTTTCCTTCTGTCTTCTGCAGGATCGTGAAGTACCTTCATTTTTATAATTTAGCCTTTTGTTCTCCCAACCAAAATGTCTGCATCAACCCTGCCTGCTCACATTGCATGAGGCACCACGTTCCCCATGTTTGATGCTTCTGAACTGTGTTGGAGAAGATTCTTGAAAGTCCCTTGGGCTGCAAGGAGATCAAACCAGTCAATCCTGAAGGAAATCTGTCCTGAATATTCATTGGAAGGACTGATGCTGAAGCTGAAGCTCCAATACTCTGACCACCTGATGTGAAGAACTGACTCACTGGAGAAGACCCTGATGCTGGGAAAGATTGAAAGCGGGAGAAGGGGACAACAGAGGATGAGATGGCTGGATGGCATCACCGACTCAATGGACATGAGTTTGAGCAAACTCTGGGAGTTGGTGATGGACAGGGAAGCCTGGCGTGCTGCAGCCCATGGGGTTGCAAAGAGTTGGACACAACTGAGCAACTGAGCAACAACAACCGTGTTCACTGCTGTGTGCATGTGCATGTAAAGTCTTCACTTATTATTTTATTTGATTTTCCCATCACCCTCAAGCTAATATTATTTTTGCCTTACAATAAGGAATCCAGGACTCAGAACCTTTCCCAAATGTCACAGCTAGTCAGCTAGTGAGTAGACAGGTCAGGGTCCCCCCCGCCCCAGAAAACCCTCCACTCTCTGTTTCTCTATCTCATTAATCCTTCGTGGTCTGACTTCTCTGCGTCGTCACCAGAAAGCTGCCTTTTTAAAAGCTAATAAGCCCCTAATGCCCAAATCAATCCTGGCACATCTTATTTATAATAGGAAGTCTTAATTACTTTTTTTTACACTATTTTGCTTTTAATTCACTATTTAACTCTACCAGTGGTTCTCAACCCTGGCTATATCTGGACCATCTGCAGAGACTGTTTTGATTTCCACATTTATTTTGTAATAGGTAATATGTAACCATGGTCCACCGTGTTACAGTGGGGTCTTCCTCCTGTCTCTCTCACACAGTCACCCAGGACCTGACCCCAGATGTAACCAACAGTACCAGTTTTCTATGTAACCAGGAGCTTATAAAAGCTACAGACTGTTCTCCAGGAAACTCAGATTGAATGGGTCAGTATTTGGGAAAGCAAAGGTAAGTCTTATGCACTGGCAAGTTTGAAGATTCCTTCTAAAACTTTTGAACATTTTTGAGTCACTGGGATCACAAAGTTCATGTCTTCTGCCATTTGCAAAGTTGAACTTAACCATATCTCATACCTCCCCAAGGCTAGGAACCCTTTAGTGGCTCCCCAGCCAAACTTGCCATAGAACTGAATGAGTGATCTGTGGTGGCTGGGGCGGGGGAGAGAGAAAAAAAGGTTCCATGCTTAATCCATTTGAAAAATGCTCTGTGACTATGTCCAACATCAGGAAATGCGAAACCACCCAGCACATTGCCCTAATTAGCTTTGTGAAAACATAATAATGATTGTGAAGCCCTCAGCCCAGTGTCTGCCTAGTAGCATAGGCTGAAAAAATGTTAAATTCTTGTACTTATTAACCTCTCAGCTGTATATCCTATAATAGGAACTCCTTTCTGGGATGTGGCTCACTTGTACAGACTTAAATCATTTGCAGGGCTTTCCTCCAGTCTCAGTGGTAAAGAATCCACCTGTCAATACAGAAGACACAGGTTCAATCCCTGATCCAGGAAGATCCCATATGCCATGGAACAACTAAGCCTGTGCACCACAACTATTGCACCCAGGAGCTGCAACGACTGAGCTCACATGCCACAACCACTGCAGCCCACATGCCTGGAGCCTGTGCTCTGCAACAAGAGGAGCCACAGCGACGAGGAGCCCGTTCACCACAACTAGAGTGGCCCCTACTCACTGCAACTAGAGAAAAGCCTGCACAGCAACAAAGACCCAGCACAGTTGAAAATAAATCAATTAAAAGGAAAAGAAATCATTTGCAGCCATTGCTTAATTCCTGTCTTCCTTATTGGCCTGTAAGCCCCAAGCATGGGACAATATGTATTGTTCCCTTCTTTCCCCACAGCTGTCACAAGATGGTGCACAGCACTTGAGAAAAACAGGTACCAAATGTACAGTGTTAATGGTGTCCTTTAAAATCAGTGTTCCTCAAATTAATCAGGAAATGCTTTTACCATGCAAGAACAATTATCATCACACAGAACAAGTATTCCCTCAAATATGTTTTGCAAAATGCTGGTCTACAGGTTACAACTCAAGTGCCTTATGGGATCCAGAGATGGCTCTGGTCTGGTCTCATGCCACTTCCGGTGCATGCTTTCCTGTCTTTTGTTCTTGCTGTTCCTCCCTGTTCCCCATCCTTTATCTGACCTGTTTGTATTCATCCTCCAAGACTTCACGCTACCAAGGCCCTCACCAAATCAGACTGAAAGCATCTTCCCTCATGTCTTGCATCACCCTTTGTACTTCCCTGGTGGCTCAGACAGTAAAGCGTCTGTCCACAATGCGGGAGACCTGCGTTTGATCCCTGGGTTGGGAAGATCCACTGGAGAAGGAAATGGCAATCTACTCCAGTACTATTGCCTGGAAAAACCCACGGACAGAGGAGCCTGGTAGGCTATAGTCCATGGGGTCCCAAAGAGTGGGACACGACTGAGCAACTTCACTTTCATTTTAGACTATCAGCTCCTCAAAGACAAGGACACATCATACTCATCCTTGTCCTCAAGTCCTAGCACAATGCCTGCAATGTACTACGCAACTTATAAATGGTTGGTGAATAAAGAACTGATTTTCTTTCACAATGAAAATTTTCATCTTAGGGATGACATACATAAAATTACAAAATGAATTTGGTTTTGAGTTTAAATCTGTGATAACATAGTGGGCCAAGGGATGTACAAAATAAACTCATCAATGAGTTGAAAGTGGAAAGAAGGAGCCTGAGCTAACCCTCATGCTGTATGTCATTAATTTATCATGGGCCAGATGACATAGGCGCCCTCTCCAGCACAGACTTTTTTTTGATTAATGCTGCTAGACTCACAAGAGCTACTGACTATAACTCAGGTTAGATGAAAACAGAGTCGGTCAAGAACTGATAATGTCACAACAAGGACACAACTCTGAATTTCTATCCTAGGCTAATGAATAGGAGCATGTGATTGGAAGATGGTCAAAATAGACTTAATTTGACATAGTAATGATGAAATGAGCTCTTTTGCACATGACTGGCAAAAGTTTCAGAGGCTTCTTCAGTGACATGGTTTTGGGATAAACGGCCCTGTATTAGTTGATTTTATTATTGCATCACTAATCCTGACTTATCTCTTGCATACCAGATTTGTACATCCAGTTTATTAACACACTCACCAACTTGTATAATCCCACACGAATTCTTGCTGCCCAAGAGCTCACAGTCTAATTGGGAAGTAAGACAGGTCAGCGAACAAGTATATGATGCTGTGCAACATGTAGATTATTAAAGGCTGGCAAGAGGTGTTTCGAGAGCAAGGGAGAAGGGGTACAGCTCTTGCCGAGGTCCAGCCCCAGTGGATCCAGGGTGATTCGAAGGTGGGGATGGAGTCGGCGTCCTTGGAAAATACATATTTAATTATAGATATAGAGAGAGATTAGAAACGGATAGTGTAGTAGGAAAATTAGTGGAGAAAAAGAGGCTGAATAACTTTGTTTGTATGGAATAGCATCCATGCTCCAGATGGGAATTCAGCCAGAAAAATGGGGAGCAAGAAAGAACGACATGGGGAAGTCAGTCTTTCCAGGAACTGATCCCATTTCTTTATTTTTCAAGTTTTCTTATATACCTTTTGTTACATATAGGGATGAATACAGAGTCACACGGGGGTCAGCAGTCCTGACCTTTATCAAAATCAGGAGCTTTACATTAAAAAAAAAGGTCTTAGGGGTTTTACATCATCTTCAAGCCATTTCTGCCTGCTGACATTTACAACCCTTTCTTTCTGATAACCAAAAAACTTATTTTTTCCAAGGGTGTTTTTCCTTAAACCAGGCACCACCCTCCAAATAAAGTTGCATTCCTATAGGGTGAGGGTGTAGTGAGTTACAATCAAGAAAGGAATTTATTTAACCCAAGGTTAACATGATCAATCTTAAAGGTTAATACTTATTTCTCCTATATGCTAGTTATATTTATTATAAAGGCAGGGAATATGGAGATTTAGCAGCAAACATCAGCCCAACAAATGAAAATCCTTTCACCTTAAGATCTATTTAGTCTTAAGATAGCGATAAAGTTACATTTTTATGTAGCAAGGACACAGTGATTTATAACAAAGTACAGTGATCTATAACAAAAGAGAAAATTCATTAACTCAAAAAGTCTAATATTGCTAACATCAAAAACTACATTTCCTTTTCTATATTCCAAATACAATGATTAGTATATTCCCAGGTGCCTAAGAATATGGAGGCCTGGCAGCAATCATTGACTCAATAATGAGAAAAGCCCTATGCTAATACTTCAAACTCTCTGTGCTATTTATGGTTGAGAGGTTGTCACACAAGTTAGTCTGTCAGCAGAGAGGTTTGACCTGAGACACCCTTGCCCCACCCAGGGCAGGGAATTAGCAGCAATTATTGGCACGACAAATGAAAAAACCCTTCACCAATATAATTCCTAACCAACCCACACTACTAATAATTTCTAACTTCCCCAAAGAATTTGCCTTTAGTAAGTCTAAAACATCTCGTGCCTCTCATGGTTGGGGGGCTGTTGTGGCAAGACAAACCTATACAGGCAGGCTAGATAACCTTCAGAGTTTGTAAGTTGAAACACTCTTGTCACGCCCAGGAATTTTTATTAACTGGAGCTGCAAGTTAACTCCTTCTCCGAGAGAAACGGTTATGGGGGAGAGCCCCCCGTAAAGTCAGAGGTGTAGGTGAGAGCGCAAAACAGACTCTGGTTTTGAGGTTAGATGCTCAGGAACAGGGGATTTCCTGAGGCTTGATCACACCTTTGCGTATGCCAAGCCTCCTTCCTCATGACCTTTGCCATGGGCGGAGTTCCTCACACTGGCCCCCGGCAAGCTCTGGGGGTCAGGGCAAGGTAAGGTAATTGAGAGGGCAATTCCAAGCTGAATCTAGGGGCCTGCTTGACAGATCAGGCGGACGGTTCCAGCAAAGGGAGTTGGATGGCTCCAAATGGATAGCCTCCAAATCAGCCTGCACAAAAATCCATTGCATCTTCTCCCCCTGGCACAGACCAGGCATAATGGGGGCTCAGCAATCAAGAATCATTCATAAGTAGCTCAGTGAGCACCTGCTGTGTAGAAGGACCTGTCCCATGCCTTCCAATAAAACAGTGAGCTTAAGAGGGAGGTCCCTGCCTTCCAAGAGCTTTCATTCTAATGAGGAAACAGATAAGGAGCAATGACCCAAATAAAAGAATTCCAGATCTATAGTGTGATGAGGAACAAGAAATGGAGTGAGAATCTAGAAAGACATGGGAAAAGGTCAGGCAACACTGAATAGAAATGTGACATTTGAGCTCAATCTGAATGGCAAGGAAACACTGACCCGGCTGGGGGCAGAGGGCTGCCAGAGATGGGCAGGGCAAATGCTGAGGTGGGAAGAGTCTGGTCAGCAAAGAAAACAAGAATCAACCCAATAGCTATGGCAGGAACACCAGTGTGGGGAAGTGCCATCTAAGACTCTAGGAAGAGGTAAGCCCTCCAGGCAGGTAGATAGTCAAGCAGAGGAATGCCCTGGACATTCAGGCTATGGCCGATATTCAGGAGCCAGCTGACAGATCATCACTGAGGGCTCTTTGTCCATGTGAGGTATGGCCCTAATCAACACGCCAGCAAGTCAGACATAAAGAGATTGCAAGAGTTGAGTTGGACACCAAGGCCTAGCCACTGGGAAGGGCCTCAAGCAGTCTTAGAATGCTAAGGCTAAGGAGGGAAACTGAGGCAGCTTATTATGTGCTAGATCTCAGGCCAGCCATGCATCAGGATTCACTCTCAGGATCCCTAAGACTTGGTCCAAATTTGCAGCAAAGGAGCCTGAGTCCTGGAGAACTCTGAGAAGGCATAAAGGCCAGAACCCTAGACCACTGTAAAGGTAGATCCAGCCAGACCACTGGATCCAAGGCCAATGAGAGCCACACCAGACAGGGGAGGGTACAGGGGAAAGAGGGGTGGTCATTACTTGGGTGTTATCAAGAATGGCTCAAGGACTGAAGTGGGAATGTTGGGGGTACCAGAGGAGCTGGGAATCACCACGGCCTATGAGCTCTACAGAGATTAATGGCACAGCATGGACCCCACTGGTCATGGAGCTGGAGGCTGAATCACTGCCTCTCCTCACCTCTACCCAACCTCAGTGAGCCACTGCAGTCTGTTCCTGACAACTCATCAGAACTCTCTTGAATCTGTGCCCTGCTCCTATTCACACTGGAATTCTTTCACTCAGCCATCTTTCTGCAAGGCAGAGTGAAAAATGCAAGGGCTGTAGAGTCAGCCCTGGTTACTAACAGTGTTGTGTGGGGTGACAGGATTCCAGTTGAGCTATTTCAAATCCTCAAAGATTATGCTGTGAAAGTGCTGCACTCAATATGCCAGCAAACTGGGAAAACTCAATAGTGGCCACAGGATGGGAAAAGGTCAGTTTTCATTCCAATCCCAAAGAAAGGCAATGCCAAAGAATGCTCAAACTACTGCACAATTGCACTCATCTCACATGCTAGTAAAGTAATGCTCAAAATTCTCCAAGCCAGGCTTCAGCAATACATGAACCATGAACTTCCAGACGTTCAAGCTGGATTTAGAAAAGCCAGAGGAACCAGAGATCAAATTGCCAACATTCGCTGGACCATCAAAAAGCAAGAGAGTTCCAGAAAAACAACTACTTCTGCTTTATTGACTATGCCAAAGCCTTTGACTATGTGGATCACAACAGACTGTGGAAAAGAGACGGGGAATACCAGACCGCTCGTCCTACTTCTTGAGAAACCTGTATGCAGGTCAGGAAGCAAGTTAGAACTAGACATGGAACAACAGACTGGTTCCAAATAGGAAAAGGAGTACGTCAAGGCTGTATATTGTAACCCTGCTTATTTAACTTATATGCAGAGAACATCATGAGAAACGCTGGGTTGGAAGAAGCACAAGCTGGAATCAAGAGTGCTGGGAGAAATATCAATACCTCAGATATGCAGGTGACACCACCCTTATGGCAGAAAGTGAAGAAGAACTAAACAGCCTCTTGAAGAAAGTGAAAGAGGAGAGTGAAAAAGTTAGCTTAAAGCTCAACATTCAGAAAACTAAGATCATAGCATCCGGTCTCATCATTTCATGGCAAATAGATACAAAAACAGTGGCTGACTTTATTTTGGGGTGTTCCAAAATCACTGCAGATGGTGATTGCAGCCATGAAATTAAAAGATGCTTACTTCTTGGAAGGAAAGTTATGACCAACATAGACAGCATATTTAAAAGCAGAGACAATACTTTGTCAACAAAGGTCTGTCTAGTCAAGGCTATGGTTTTTCCAGTGGTCCTGTATGGATGTGAGAGTTGGACTATAAAGAAAGCTGAACACTGAAGAACTGATGCTTTTGAACTGTGGTGTTGGAGAAGACTCTTGAGAGTCCCTTGGACTGCAAGGAGATCCAACCAGTCCATCCAAAAGGAGGTCAGTCCTGAGTGTTCATTGGAAGGACTGATGTTGAAGCTGAAACTCCAATACTTTGACCACCTGATGCAGAGCTGACTCATTTGAAAAGACCCTGATGCTGGGAAAGAATGAGGGCAGGAGGAGAAGGGGACAAACAGAGGATGAGATGGTTGGAGGCATCACTGACTCAATGGACATGAGTTTGGGTAGGCTCGAGGAGTTGGTGATGGACAGGGAGGCCTGGCGTGCTGCAGTTCATGGGGTCACAAAGAGTCGGACACGACTGAGCGACTGAATTGAACGGGACTGAACTGTGTGGGGCTAGTTAACTTCTCTGTGCCTTAGATTTCTCATGCATAGAATGGAATAGTTACACCCTCCTTGGGGTTGTTGTCACATACTGATGTGAGAGCTGGACTACAAAAAAGGCTGAGCACCGAAAAATAGATGCTTTCAAACTGTGGTGCTGGAGAAGACTCTTGAGAATCCCTTGGACAGCAAGGAAATCAAACCAGTCAATCCTAAGGGAAATCAACCCTGAATATTCATTGGAAGGACTGATGCTGAAGCTGAAACTCCAATACTTTGGCCACCTGATGCAAAGAACTGACTCACTGGAAAAGACTCTGATGCTGTGAAAGACTGAAGGCAAGAGGAAAAGGGAATGACAAAGGATGAGATGGCTGGATGGCATCACTGACCCAATAGACATGAGCAAACTCTGGGAGATAGTGAAAAACAGGAAAGCTTGGCATGCTGCCGTCCATGAGGTAGCAAAGTCGGATACAGCTGAGCGACTGAACAACAAATGAGGCTTTATAAAGAATGGAGGAAGAACCCTGTAAAAGCAAACATATTCTATAAATAAAAGGATTTATAAACATGTTTCCTTAGGTTTCAATATCAGTTCAGTTCAGTCACTCAGCTGTGCCCGACTCTGCAACCCCATGAACCGCAGCACGCCAGGCATCCCTGTGCGTCACCAACTCCTGGAGTCCACCCAAACCCATGTCCATTGAGTCAGTGATGCCATCCAACCATCTCATCCTCTGTTCGTCCCCTTCTCCTCCTGCCCTCAATCTTTTCCAGCATCAGGGTCTTTTCAAATGAGTCAGCTCTTTGCATCAGGTGGTCAAACTATTGGAGTTTCAGCTTCAACATCAGTCCTTCCAATGAACACTCAGGACTGACCTCCTTTTGGATGGACTGGTTGGATCTCCTTGCAGTCCAAGGGACTCTCAAGAGTCTTCTCCAACACCACAGTTCAAAAGCATCAATTCTTCAGTGCTCAGCTTTCTTCACAGTCCAAGTCTCATATCCATACATGAACACTGGAAAAACCATAGCCTTGACTAGACGAACCTTTGTTAACAAAGTAATGTCTCTGCTTTTAAATATGCTGTCTATGTTGGTCATAACTTTCCTTCCAAGAAGTAAGCACCTTTTAATTTCATGGCTACAATCACCATCTGCAGTGATTTCTAGCCCAGAAAAATAAAGTCAGCCACTGTTTCCACCGTTTCCCCATCTATTTGCCATGAAGTTATGGGACAGGATGCCCTGATCTTCGTTTTCTGAATGTTGAGCCTTAAGCCAACTTTTTTGACTCTCGTCTTTCATTTTCATCAAGAGGCTGTTTAGTTCTTCACTTTCTGCCATAAGGGTTGTGTCATCTGCATATCTGAGGTTATTGATATTTCTGCTGGCAATCTTGATTCCAGCTTGTACTTAATGGGTAATAATGTCTGAACTGCAATGAAATTAATGTAGCTTAAAAGCATAACAGAATGAGATTTTATGATCAATATATAAATTTTGTTTCCTCATTCTAGAATTCAAGTTATTGCTCCCTCCCGTAGCATCAGTATAGAGTTACATAAAAACATCCAACCTTCAACAGTCAAGCTTTCATTGACGTGTCATCAGTTTTTAGTTAGCTAGCCAACTCCTGCTTTCCCTCTCCAGTGCCCCGATTACCTTAGGGCACAGTCCCTCTTGCTCTCAGTTCTTATCCTATCTGTCTCCAGAGGTAACACAGGTGACTCAGGCCTGGCCAGTCAGAGCAGTCCATCTCCTTGGTCAGCCTTGTCACTCAGGGTTGGCCAAGCGACTGAACTTCAGCCAATCAGACGTGAAACAACTTTTTCTGGAGTTAGTACCTGTCATTTCCACCACAGGACGCTTAGCTCCATGGTCCAGTTCACATGTACCATTTCCTTCGGTCACAAGGACTAGCCTAAAGATGAACTCATGTCCCAGGCAGAGCAAATGAGCACCTTCTCTGAGGGCAATGTCAGAGCAATGGAAGAGAAAGCGTCTATTTTCACTCAGGGTTGCCAAGCTGGAGAGTATGTACCCAGAGCTATCATCACCTGTCTTACCTATCAGACAAAGGGAACCTGCTTATAGAACAGAAAAGGACAGGCGAAGAGATGGAGAGAGAAAAGTGCCCTGGATGATAATGTTTGAACCCCCAGATCCAGGTGTGCCTGAAACTAATCCACTCCGGGCTGCACTTCCCTGTTATATCAGTCAATAAATTCACTTTTTTGCTGAAGGTGAATGGAGTTGAGTGTCTATCATTTGTCTCTGAAAACAGAGTCAATTTCTAAGAGATTCAGTAAAAGGAAACAGTTTCACCAACATATTAAAGTATTCCTATTCTCTGCTTTCCTGGAAGAAAACCTGACCCAAACTTGTAAAGATAATAAAGAGAGCAGTATACATCAATTCACCCACTTTAAATGCCTAAGGATCTATGAAGGAACAAATAGACTAGAAAGTCAAATTTTCTCTTTGTGTCAATTATTAATCAAAACTTGAAGCCAATAACAATCTACTGATACTGGCAGAATTAAATGATAAGACATCTGTCATCTTGGCAGCAAGGAAACCAGCCTCTCATTTAAAACGATGTGTTATACCAAAGCACATTATTTATTAGGCACTTGGCTTTGCAGCCACATGGGCAAAAGTGATGAGCAGCTCCATGGATCACCCCATCTGGTTCCTCCAAGCTGAAATATCTAGGCCACATTTCCCTGCCAACTTGAGAAAAGAAAGGAAGGAAGAAAGGAACCTGAAAAGGAAACCACATATCACAATCCTGGACTGACTCCTGAGCACCAAAAGCAAAGATTTGCTTCCCCTTTTCCAAACTAGGTTTTGTAGCACGGCCTGTCGAGTCTTACAAGCCCTTTATTAATAAGCTCAATCTATTTCCACTTGCTCCTCAGGAAGAGAATTATAGAGACTTGATTTCACAAACCTCGTATGTGCCCTGCAAGGCTTCCACTGTCAGGGAGGTAACTAAGAGGGTAGAGGGAGGGGTCACGTGTGAGATGGCAGCACAGACTCCCTGGGAAATGGGAGAGAAAACCATATCCTCATGTCCCAACACTTGATAACCACATCTCTTTCCACTTTCCCCAGGAAACATTTTCTGTCCTCTGGGAAGCTGAGGATTTGTGAATCCTCTTGCCTCAATACAAATGCTGTTTTATGGGAAACATTTTTTAAATATATTAATGGATTTTCCTCTTTTGCATCTCCATGTGAGTGACCTTTTCACTAGTCAGACAGACACACAACTCTCTGAGGTCCCTGGGCAGACAGAGGGGATAGGATTTTCCTAGTAGGAATCTCAATAGAGGAGACTCCATATTCAGTCTCTGACACCCAAATATGTGATTTTGGGTTCTGCAACAAGAGCACAATAGATTTTGAAAGGCAGGCTTTGTCAGAAAAAAAGGATTTTCCACATGTCTTTATGTTCCTTTCTAACAATTGAGAAGCAGATCAGGTGAACTCAGGTCTGGGCAGCTCAGTTTCTCCAAAGCCATAAGGACGACATGTTTTCTTCTCCCCTAGGACATGAGGCTGGCAGTGCACAAAGAAAGGACTCAGAGGAAGTGACCGTCCTGGACACCCCAGGTCTGATACACAATGAGTGCCCATAAGATCAGTGTTTACCCACTGAACTTGAGAGGCTTTCCCAGTCTGATACCATTAGCATTCTGGGCTAAATTTCTCCTCACTGAAGTATGAATTCAAGCAGTCAGAAAAATCCAAGACAGATAATCTACCCACAATCTCCCCCAGATCCATATTCCAAATTAGAAAAATGGATTGAATTCATCCACACTTTGCTTACATATTCTGTATCTGTTTCAGGTTGATTTTGTTGCAGCTGTGACCCAAACTCAATGCTATTATATTCTGCAAATATAAACTTGGTTTCTTTTCCAGAGCCAGATCTGTGACACTGAAAATGAAGCCAGAAGGTCACTCAGTTGTTCCTCAGCCTTCAAAGTGTGTGCAGCATGGACCAAATGGACCTGCAGGCCTGGTTACCCCCACAGGTGAGACCCCAGAGGCATTGAGCAGCCTGGACACGCCCAGCTCCTCCTCCTGCGAGCGCACTTCATTAGAAGCTTTGCTGGACGCACAGGAAACATCAATAACATCAGTCTTTTAAAACTGAAGGACTTTCCTGGATGAAGGGAGCAGGGATCTCATACTAATAGGAAAACTAGATGGAAAGTCTAGATGGAAAGATCCACATATCAGGAAAAAGGGTCAAATCAACTTAAAATAAATGGTAAGGCCAGTCTCATTCATTCAAAAAATGCTCGTTGAGCACCTACCATGCACCAGATGCCAGGAGAAAAAAATATATATACAGGAGCAGTGTATTAACCACCCACTCCACCCCATCCCCAAGCGGAGCTGCTACAGAGGGGTTACTCAGGCTGGGCAGGGTACACCTCCAGGCGGTGCCATTCAAGCCAACTAACCACATGGGCTTCCCACTTGGCACAAGTGGTAAAGAAACTGCCAACCAAGGCAGGTGACATAAGCGACCCAGGTTCAATCCCTGGGTAAGGAAGATCTCAAGAAGGAAATGGCAACCCGCTCCAATATTCTTGCCTGGAGAATCCCATGGACAAAGGAGCCCAGCGGGCTACAGTCCATGGGGTCACACAGAGTTGGACATGACTGAAGTGACTTAGCACACACGCACACACACACACCATGTGAATGGGGCCCCTGGGAGCTTAGCACTCTGCCAGAGGCCTTCATATCCCCAGTGGTGACCAAGCTACCAAGGAACGACGTGTGACAGGTGTAGGAATAAATGTAAGGGTGAGGAGTCTTGGGAACTTGGTCAAGAAATGAGGTGGCTCCATCCATCCTGCTTGATACCCTCAGCTTCCCCCAGGTTAAGGGAGCAGCAGGTCCAGGGTATGACTGCCTCTGGCATTCCTGCATGCTGCATTACCATATATCTGGAAGCACTTTGGGAAAACAATTAATGTGAGATCAAAGGAAGACTTTTTAGCTTCCAGGTCTGCTCCCAAAGCACAGATCCTGGACAATCAAGGTGTGGGGCTGACCTGAAATGCCCCACAGCCCATGGTACAGGGGACTCAGGCATCCCCTGGGGCTGATTATCCCTTTGGCCTTTTCTTCCCAGGAAAAAGCAGCTGATTGGCTGGTGGAAAAAGTAAAACCGACAGGTGGTTACATTTTCAAAATCCCTTTGTTGATTTCTCTCCATTTTCTAGAGAGGAAACAGTGCCAAGTTCATCAGAGCCTTTTAAGATACCTACTTTTGTGACTTCCGCGTGGTCCAGTGGTTAAGACTCCACACTTCTGCAGGAGGCACAGGTTCGATCCCTGGTGAGGAAACTAAGATCCCACATGCCAGTTAGGTAAAAACAAAACAAAACACAATTTTTGCCGAGGGGACTGGGGACAACAAATGAATTCAGCTACCTTGGTTGACTCTCACAGACACACAGAAGAAACCCACTTGTACCACCCATGGGGACAATGTAACTGAAATTTCTACCCTCTGAGCTAAGACCATATTGAGAATTACAAGTCACAGATGAGAACATTTTCTTCCCTGACTTATAATTCTTCGCTTTAAGCATCAAAGTAAACCAAATCACACATAACCCTAACAGAAATAAGGCAAGAGATGAAGAGCTGCTACACAAAAGACCAGTCCTCTGCGTTTATACAGTAGTTCAGTTCATTCAGTCCCTCAGTCATGTCTGACCTTTTGCAACCCTATGGAGCATGCCAGGCTTCTGTGTCCATCATCAACTCCAGGAGCTTGCTCAAACTCATATCCATCGAGTCTGTGATGCCATCCAATCATCTCATCCTCTGTCATCCACTTCTCCTCCTACCTTCAATCTTTCCCAGCACCAGGGTCTTTTCCAGTGAGTCAGTTCTTTGTATCAGGTAGCCAAAGTATTGGAGTTTCAGCTTCAACATCAGTCCTTCCAATGAACACTCAGGACTGATCTCCTTTAGGATGGACTGGTTGGATCTCCTTGCAGTCCAAGGGACTCTCAAGAGTCTTCTCCAACACCACAGTTCAAAAGCATCAGTTCTTTGGCACTCAGCTTTCTTCACAGTCCAACTCTCACATCCATACGTGACTATAGGAAAAACCATAGCTTCTACTAGATGGACCTTTGTTGGCAAAATAATGTTTCTGCTTTTTAATATGCTGTCTAGGTTGGTCATAGCTTTTCTTCCAAGGATTAACCATCTTTTAATTTCATGGCTGCAGTCACCACCTACAGTGATTTTGGAGCCCAAGAAAATAAAGTTTGTCACTGTTTCCCCATCTATTTGCCATGAAGTGATGGGACCTGATGCCATGATCTTAGTTTTTGAATATTGAGTTTTAAGCCAGTTTTCTCCTTTCATCAAGAGGCTCTTTAGTTTCTCTTCACTTTCTTCCATAAGGGTGGTGTCATCTGCACTCTGCCTTTCTGGCCGCCGCACACAGATTTCTCAGGAGGCAGGTAAGGCAATCTGGTATTCCCATCTCTTGAAGAATTTTCCACAATTTGTTGTGATCCATGCAGTCAAAGGCTTTGGTGTAAAGCAGATGTAGATGCTTTTCTGGAATTCTCTTGCTTTTTCAATGATCTAACGGATGTTGACAATTTGATCTCTAACTCGTCTGCCTTTTCTAAATCCAGCTTGAACATCTGGAAGTTAACAGTTAACATACTGTTGAAGCCTAGCCTGGAGAATTTTGAGCATTATTTTGGTCGCGTATGAGATGAGTACGATTGTGCAGTAGTTTAAGCATTCTTTGGCATTGCCTTTCTTTGGTATTGGAATGAAAACTGACCTTTTCCCGTCCTGTGGCCACTGCTGAGTTTTCAGAATTTGCTGGCATACTGAGTACAGCACTTTAACAACATCATCTTTTAGGATTTGAAATAGCTCAGCTGGAATTCCATCATCTCCACCAGCTTTGTTTGTAGTGATGCTTCCTCCGGCCCACTTGACTTCACAGTCAGGATGTTTGGCTCTAGCTGAGTGATCACACCATCGTAGTTATCTGGGTCATGAAGATATTTTTGTATAGTTCTTCTGTGTATTCTTGCCATCTCTTCTTAATATCTTCTGATTCTGTTAGGTCCATACAATTTCTGTCCTTTATCGAGCCCATCTTTGCATGAAATGTTCCCTTGGTATCTCTCATTTTCTTGAAGAGATCTCTAGTCTTTCCTATTCTATTGTTTTCCTCTATTTCTTTGCACTGATCACTGAAGAAGGCTTTCTTAAGCTCCTTGCTATTCTTTGGAACTCTTCATTCAAATGGGCATATCTTTCCTTTTCTTCTTTGCCTTTAGCTTATACAATAGTAATAATTGTTAAATAATAATAATTGAGGGACTTCCCCAGTGGTCCAGTGTCTAAGACTCCATGCTCCCAATGCAGGGAGCCTGGATTTGACCCTAGCCAAGGAACTAGATTCCACATGCTAATACTAAACAGTCTGCATGCTGCATCCAAAGATCTCACATGCCACAGTGCACATCGAAGATGCCAAGCACCACAGCTAAGACTGGGAGCAGCCAAATAAATACATTAATTTAAAAAGAGAGAAAGAAAGCTAGAAGTATGAATAAAGATTAAAAACTAAGACAAAAAACAATATGACCTTTTCAAAGACCATTTAATATTTTCATGCCAAAAATCTTTAACCATACCTCCATTCTTCAATAAGAAGAATATGGTAAATTTCTGTTAATATTACTTTATGGATAGAAAAATGAGATCCTAAAAAGTTGGACAGTTTACCTATGATTACATAAGGATTCTGAGGCAGATTTCAGGTTGGAACACTTTGTGTTCCTGCTCTGGGTGTATCTCTCTAAGTCACAGCACTTTTCTTAAATTACTTGCATTTTCCAAACAAGGGATGAAGTCTGAATTTAAGCCCAGTAACTGAGATTTTTATCATCCAAACAAAAATCAAGGTAAAACTAATATATTTAATCCAAGATACCACACATATTGACAATAAGATAATATGCAAATAATATCAAGAACGACAGACACAGTGCTGTCTATAGAGACTAATTTTTCACACTGATTTGTGAGGAGTCCTTAGCAATATGACACTCATCAGGAACAATGCTGTAAAGGTTTAGGTAGTCCTGAGATTGATTTATGTTTTATCACAGGTCTTAGATCTTATTTTTATGGTTTTAGATCTTATTTTTAACTGATTACAGCCATGGACTCCTAAGCCTTGAATTATGCACATAATGACCCAGACAGAATCATCTTCCCCCAGAAAGTAGATATGCTGAGAGAAAGCTGGAGTTTTCCTGCTGAATCAGGGAACTCAGTGAACCCTGGAGAAAACAAGCGAATAAATAACAAGGGGGAAGAGGTGCCCCATAAAAATGCCCTGAAAAGAATAAAACCAGAAAAAGAATGCAACTTTTTCCTCTTCCAGGTTTTGGTTTTGTGACTGAGTTGTTTTTCTGCAGATATGTGACAAATAAAAATCCACCTGTTGCAAGCATCCGCTATTCATTCACTCATGTATTCATTTGGCTCTCCTTTTGCTACAGGTTAGGCCTTCCAATATCCAAAGATAGCAATCTCGAACATCCCTGGTGGTCTGGTGGTTAAAACAAGGTGTCCCACACAGATCTGGGGCAGGGTTTCCCTAGAAAAAGTGGTACAGATAAACCTATTTGCAGGGAAGGAATAGAGACACAGACGAAGGGAGCAGACATGCGGACGTGGTAGTGGGTGAGATGAACACAGAGATTGGTATTAACATATGTGCACCACCATGCGTAAATCAGATAGCTAGTGGGAACCTACTGGATAGCGCAGGGAGCTCAGCTCGGTTCTCTGTGGCGACATAGATGAATGGGATGGGGTTTCGGAGGCATCGTGGAGAGGAAGGGGATACACATATACATATAGTTATTCACTTCATTGTGCTAACAATGAAGAAACTTCGTTAGTTAGCAGAAACTAACACAACACTGTAAAACAATTGTACCCCAATTGAAAAAAAAAACAAAAAAACCCTTTGTGATCCCAGTGCAGGGGGCATGGGTTTGATCCCTGTTTGGAGAACTTAAGATCCTGCATGCTGTGGGGTGTGGCCAAAAACAAACAACAACAACAACAAAAGATAGCAGTCTTGTCAACTCTCCAAAGACTTCTCCAACTTAGTCATCCTTAGTGTCCTCAACTCTTCATTACAGGGTTGATTCATGCAACACGACCAAGTCCTATCCCAGGTGACATGCACTAAGAACACCAAGACAAATGGGCTGCGGTTCCACCTACGCACCTCCTGCCTCGGAGCTTATTTTCAACAGGCAAAAAATGCTGCAATGAATGTGTCACTTTGCAATGAATTAAACTCTAATTCCAGGTAAATTGTTGAAACAATATTTATCCTTGCATACTTATTTGACAACCTTCTGCATGCAGAGCCTATATTAGGCATTTCTAAGTCAGAGAATTAGAATCCTTAAGAATAGTTTTATAGTTATAAAACACAAGCAATCAACTTTAAGGTAAGGTCTTAGTTTCTGAGGGCAAAAATCTGTTTTTCTCCTTCTTATTTCTGAAGGATTCTCTGACTAAGAAGTACCTGATACAGGCAAGCTCTGGAAGCCTCATTCAAATATTGTCTGAATACAGAATGACTTCAGAAAAAATGGAAACCACGTAGGAAAAAAGACACAAAATCTCACTGTCAAAATGCATTATTCATGTACATCAGAGACTCAAATAAACCATCACTCCTTCATTCAACAAACATTTATTGAGCCTCTGCTCCTATTGGGCACTCTGGGGACTGAGTAAGACAAGGCAGCTGTCCTGAAAGGGACTTATGATTGAGTGCAGAATATCCGCATATACTTCCTTACTTAGCTCTCAACCACTGAAACTTAACCAAGTGCCAAACAAGCAGATTCTAGCCTATAGGCTGTTTTCCCTGTGGTTAATTTATTAATCTTTCTAACTCTGTTTCCACATCTGCAATATTCCTGAAAGGACTGGTATAAGGATAAAATGAGAAAATAAAGATTTCTCTCTCCCCAGATGTGTTCTTGTTGGGGCAACCTGACCTTGATGTTCATATTCTAAAAGCACACTATCCAACATACAAACATCCCCACAAACAGCTTAAGCAAAACAGAAAATACAAGTGTTCTCTCAACTCTTCCCTCTGCCAAAAGTAATTTTGACTATATTACTCACATATTTTGTAGTAATTAAGAACAGAGGGTAAAAGCAATCAAATGGAGGCAGCCTGGAAAATAAAAAGGTAGAGGCAAGGTTTTCCCCATATTCTATCATAATTGAGTGCTTAGAAGATTGAGCAAAAATATTATGGGAATTGAGAGGGATCTCCAGTATTCTTGCCTGGAGAGTCCCGGGGACGGGGGAGCCTGGTGGGCTGCTGTCTATGGGGTCGCACAGAGTCGGACACGACTGAAGCAACTTAGCAGCAGCAGCAGCAGATATGAAGAAGGAGGTGTCTCACTTGGACTTTCAAAGATTAGACTGACAGGCAGAGGGAGCAGACAGAAAATTACAAGGAGAAACGAAATGTAAGGTCTGTTTGAAGAAACCTTGAGAAATCCAGTTTCACTGTGACCTAGCACAGTGGTGGAAAATAATAGGAAATAAAACTTAAGTTTGAACAGAGTAGAAGCCCCAGTGGTAGATAGTGAAAACCAGCCTAGGGCACTCAAAATAACTCAGAAGCTCATGTTTTAAAAGCTTACAATCCAGTGGATTTCAGTACATGTACAAAGTTGGGCATTTAGCACTGCAATTAATTGTAGAATATTTTCATTACCGTTAAAAGAAACCCACACCCCTAATCATAACCTCCTCAATACCCCTTCCCCTTCCAGCCATCATTTCAGTCACTCAGTAGTGTCCAACTCTTTGCGACCCCATGAATCGCAGTACACCAGGCCTCCCTGTCCATGACCAACTCCCGGAGTTCACTCAGACTCACGTCCATTGAATTGGTGATGCCACCCAGCCATCTCATCCTCTCTCATCCCCTTCTCCACCTGCCCCCAATCCCTACAAGCATCAGGGTCTTTTCCAATGAATCAACTCATCGCATGAGGTGGCCAACGTACTGGAGCCTCAGCATCAGTCCTTCCAATGAACACTCAGGACTGGTCTCCTTTAGGATAGACTGGTTGGATCGCCTTGCAGTCCAAGGGACTCTCAAGAGTCTTCTCCAGCACTACAGTTCAAAAGCATCAATTCTCCAGCACTCAGCTTTCTTCACAGTCCAACTCTGACATCCATACGTGACCACTGAAAAAACCATAGCCTTGAATAGACAGATCTTTCTTGGCAAAGTAATATCTCTGCTTTTTAATATGCTGTCTAGGCTGGTCATAACTTTCCTTCCATGGAGTAAGTGTCTTTTAATTTTATGGCTGCAATCACAATCTGCAGTGATTTTGGAGCCCCAAAAAATAAAGTCTGACACTGTTTCCGCTGTTTCTCCATCTATTTCCCATGAAGTGATGGGACTAGATGCCATGATCTTCGTTTTCTAAATGTTGAGCTTTAAGCCAACTTTTTCACTCTCATCTTTCACTTTCATTAGGAGGCTTTTTAGTTCCTCTTCACTTTCTGCCATAAGGGTGGTGTCATTTGCATCTCTGAGGTTCTTGATATTTCTCCCAGCAGTCTTGATTCCAGCTGTGCTTCCTCCAGCCCAGCGTTTCTCATGATGTACTCTACATCTAAGTTAAATAAGCAGGGTGACAATATACAGCCTTGATGTACTCCTTGTCCTATATGGAACCAGTCTGTTGTTCCATGTCCAGTTCTAACTGTTGCTTCCTGACCTGCATATAGGTTTCTCAAGAGGCAGGTCAGGTGGTCTGGTATTCCCATCTCTTGAAGAATTTTCCACAGTTTATTGTCATCTACACAGTCAAAGATTTGGCATAATCAATAAAGCAGAAATAGATGTTTTTCTGGAATTCTCTTGCGTTTTCCATGACCCAACAGATGTTGGCAATTTGATTTCTGGTTCCTCTGCCTTTTCTAAAACCAGCTTGAACATCAGGAAGTTCATGGTTCATGTATTGCTGAAGCCTGGCTTGGAGAATTTTGAGCATTACTTTACTAGCGTGTGAGATGAGTGCAATTGTGCGGGGGGTATGAGCATTCTTCAGCATTGCCTTTCCTTGGGATTGGAATGAAAACTGACCTTTTCCAGTCCTGTGGCCATTGCTGACTTTTCCCAATTTGCTGGCATATTGAGTGCAGCACTTCCACAGCATCATCTTTCAGGAATTGAAATAGCTTAACTGGAATTCCATCACTTCCACTAGCTTTGTTCTTAGTGATGCTTTCTAGGGCCCACTTGACTTCACGTTCCAGGATGTCTGGTTCTAGGTGAGTGATCACACCATCGTGATTATCTTGGTCGTGAAGATCTTTTTGTACAGTTCTTCTGTGTATTCTTGTCACCTCTTCTTAATATCTTCTGCTTCTGTTAGGTCCATATCATTTCTGTCCTTTATCGAGCCCATCTTTGCATGAAATGTTCCCTTGGTATCTTCCAGCCCTAGGCAACCACTAATCTACTCTCTTACTATAGATTTGCCTATTTTGGACATTTCATATACTGTAAATGGAATCATACAGTATATGGTCATTTGGAATTGGTTTTTTTCAAATAGCATGTTTTCAAAATTCATTCATATGGCAGCATGTACCAGTACACTCTCTTTTAATATTTATTTATTGATGTGGCTGTGCCAAATCTTTGTTACAGCACGCAGATCTTTGGTTGTGGCATGTGAACTCTTAGTTGCAGCATATGGGATCTAGTTCCCTGACAAAGGATCGAACCCAGGTCCACTGAATTGGGATTACAGAGTCTTAGCCACTGGATCAAAAGGGAAGTCCTCATCCTTTCTTTTTATTGATGAATAAGACTTCATTATGCAAATATACTGCATTTCATTTATCCATTCATCAGTTGATGGACACTTCGACTGTTTCCATATTTTTGGCTATTATGAATAATGCTGCTCTGAACACTGGTATGCAAGTGTTTGTGTGGGCACAGGTTTCCAACTCTCTCCCATCTAGAAGTGGAATTGCTGGGTCATATGACTCCTGTTTCTTTTTGAGAAACTGCCAGAACATTTCCAAAGATATCTCACTATTTTACATTCCCACAACAATGTATGAGGGTTCCAATTTCTCCATATCCTCACCAACACTTACATTATCTTTTTATTATTATTATAACCATCCTACTAAGTATAAGCTGATATTTCATCACAGTTTTGATTTGCATTTTCCTGACAACTAATGACATTGAGCATCTTCTCGTGTGCTCACTGAGTAGGGTGTCTGTCCTTGGAGAAATATCTCTTCCTTTGCCTGTTTTAAACTGAGCTATTTGTCCTTTTATTAAGTTGTAACAGCTCTTTTTCTATTCTAGATACAAGTCCCTTATCAGGAGTATATTTGCAAAAATTTTCTTCCAATCTGTGGTAAACAGGATGTTTTTGAGGCACAAAAGTTTTTAACTTTAATGATGCCCAATTTATCTATTTTTGCTTTTATTTCTTGTACTTATATCTAAGAAACCACTATCTAATCCAAAGTCACAAAGTTTACACCTATGTTTTCTTCTAAGGACTTTATAGCTTTAGCCCTTTTAAGTTAATTTTTATATTAACACATGGTGTGAAAAGGCAGGTCATTTTTTTAATCTTTAATCTTCTAAATTCATCAAGATGGGTTTTAGACAGAGTAACCTGTCAGTAATATATAGACTGGAAGAGTTTGGTAGGAGACTAAAGGTATAGAGGTCTAAATACATGGTGATAAAAGCAGTATAAATTAAAGTCTTAGAAGTAGGGGCCTAAGCATCAGTTTTATTTTTTTAAAGCTCACAGATTATTCTAATGTGCAGTCAGCTCTTAGAAGAAGAGATAGGAAATATATTGGAGAATAATGAATGATAGACAAATGCAAGAGGGTACTTCTAAGTGAATGTGTCTAAGCAAGGTTAGTGCTGGGGTCACTCTGGCCTGGACTGACTACTCCCGAGGAAAAGAAGAGGTGCAGCAGAGACGCCTAGGGGAAGACTGGAAATACCCATCAGCGAGTGAGCACGCGCTTCTGAAATTGGACAAAAAGTACCTTCGAATTTAGTAAGTTTGTGTCCCTGCTTCAAATCACCTGTAAAGTGGGAATTCCCTGGCAGTTCATAAGAACTCCACACTTACTGCTGAGGCCTTGGGTTCAATCCCTGGTTGAGGAACTAAAATCCCACAAGCCATGCAGCTCAACCAAAAAAAAAAAAAAAAAAATTACCTGTAAGGCACAATTTTGCCTTTGGTAGTAGGTAAGAAGTGCTCATGCTTTGGACATTATCCTTATTTCATATACATGCAGTTGATTATCTCCACACATTTCCATCAGTTGTATCTCTCACTACACTATCTGGTTTTCAACCTGGAGGAACCAGTCATGGAAATTCACCTAGTGAAATGATGAAGTCTAATTTGGAAGTTCAGCCACAAAGGAAAGAATTGTCTTTTGGGAAATGCTTTCTCCATTCAGAAGCAGGAGACTAATTATAAGAAAACACCTCAGCAGACTGAACTGAGGCATTAACATATTGGGTTAATGAGCATTTCCACCCTGAGGAAACTCAAAGAAGTTTCAACTGACCTTTGTGAACTTGATTAACCAAACTCTGCATTGACTTTAATCCTTCAAGTCTAATTTAAAGGTTGCTTAGAATACATTGTAGACTGAGTGATACTCAACCCTGGTCTCTCATTTAAAACAACTTGAGTTGTACATATTTACTTTATTTTAAATGCTCATTCCTAGCCTTTATCTGAGAGTGCTTTGATGAAACATATTTGGGGTAGGTCACCAGTGTCTGTATTTTTAGAAAGTGGGACAAGTGATTCCTACGCCAACCAGGATTTAGAATCAGGATTTGGAATGAGGAAATCTGCTTCTAACCAGGTTTGCCATAACTAGCTATTATACTTTGCATGTATGCAAGCTCAGCCATGTCCGACTCTTTGTGACCCCATGGACTGTAACCCACCAGGCTCCTCTGTCCATGGGATTTCCCAGCCAAGAATACTGGAGTGAGTTGTCATTTCCTTCTCTAGGGGATCTTCCCAACCCAGGGACAGAACCCACATCTCCTGCCTTGGCAGGCAGATTCTTGCCACTGAGCTGCCAGGGAAGGCCAACTAACTACTTTAATCTTGAGCAATTCCCTGAGCTCTGTCTGAGCCTCGGTTCCTTGATAAGAGAAGAGGGATAGTAATAATCACAAATACCTCCCAATATCTTCGTGTGAGAGAAAAAACTGACATTCCATATTTCACAAAAGTGCTCCAAAATATGTCCTGTAATTATCAAATCCAATGGTCACCTATTTTCCTCACAGTTTTCCAGCGTAAGACTTATTTGGCCTCCCCTTTCTGAAACACTGCCTTCTCGCGGCTTCTCTAGCGTGACAGTCCCCTGGTCTCTTGCCTCAGGGACTGCTCCTCTTCCACGTAGCTTCTTTGTTCCCCTTGCACCGTTGGGGCTCTAAAGGTTGGACCACCCAGGCCTCAGTCATGGTCCCCCTTATCTTCTCTACATACACTTTCTTCCTTGGCAATCCCATCCAGTTTCAGGAGATCTGTGATTTAACATAAGCATCCCAAAATTTATATCTCCAGCCCTTGCATTTTCTAGCTACCTAAACGCCTACTTGACCTCTCCTACCTAGACCTCCACTTGGAGGTCTAAACTCTCTCACACTGAACACATCGGAAAGAAAAGTCCCGATTTTCCCTCCGCAAACTGCTGCTCCCACTAATCCTTTCCCTTTCAGCATGTGGTGTGTGTGTGTGATTTACTACAAGGAATTAGCTTATTTGACTATGAAGCTTCTCTAAGCAAATGCAAAATCTGTTGGACAAGCAGACAGGAAGGGAAGATTGGGCAGGCTCACACTGTGAACTTCACAGCCCTGACTGTTCTCTCTTTTTCAAACCACCTGACAACAGGCCAATAATCAAGTCAGTCCATGACCATTCCATGCTCCCTACTATCCCTCACACAACCTCCTCAAAAAATCTACTCAAAGAGATTTCTGATTCTATCTTCCTCACTTTCTTTTGGGCCACAGACTTCAGTTAGGTAGCTTGCTCAATGAATGCAGATGTCCCCTGAAAGAAATTTCCTTTTCACATACGATTTGAGTTGCATGGATACAGAGGACCACACTAGACCAAAATTTTTCCTACTTCAGTTAATTTGCCTTTCTGAATCATTCACATGATAACTAAGTTCACTTGGTCCCTAATTTCATAAAATATTGTTTTAAAGACAAAACCTTTTTTTATTTATAATCCATGAGTTGTGGGATTTTTTTACTCTGTAAGATTCTTATCCTAAAATACTTTCTTGGGTTTAAAAAGAAACATCAAATACATTTCTCTCTTGAATCACAAGATACAGAATGCTTAACAATATCTCTATGGAAAAGACTTCTTATTGAGATATAAGTGACATATAATAAGATATTAGTTTCAGGAGGACAACAGAATAGGACTTCCCTGGTGGCTCAGTGGTAAAGAATCTGCCTTGCAGTGCAGATGATGCAGGTTCAATCCCTAGTCCAGGAAGATGACATCCAGCTGAGACTAGGACTCAATAGAGCCAAATAAATGAATAAGTAGATATTTTTTAAAAGATAGGTTAAAGATTAAAATGTAAGACATAAAACTCATAGAAGAAAACATAGGCGAAACATTCTTTGACATAAATCTTAGTAATCTCTTCTTAGATGAGCCTCCCAAGGCAAAAGAAATAGAAGTAAAAACAAACAAATTAAATCTAATCAAACTTAAAAGTTTTCACACAGTAAAAGAAACCATCAACAAAACAAAAAAATAACTTATTTATGGAATGGGAGAAAATATTTGCAAAATGTGACTGATGAGGGGTTAATTAAACAAAATACATCAAAAGCTCATACAACTCAATAACAACAACAACAAAAAAAACACCCAGTCAAAAAATGGGCAAAAGACCTAAACATACATTTCACCAAAGATAACATACAGCTAGCCAAGAGGCACATAAAAAGATGCTCATCACCACTAATTACTAGAGAAATACAAATCAAAACCACAATGAAGTATCTATCACCTCACACTGATCAGAATGGCCATCATCAAAAAGTTTATGAATAATAAATGCTAGAGAGTGTGTGGAAAAATGGAACCCTTGTACATTGTTGGTAGAAATGTCAACTGGTACAGTCACTATGGAAAGCAGTAGGGAGTTTCCTCAAAAAAAACAAAATAGAACTACCACACAATACAGCAATTCCATTCTTGGTTATATAGCCAAAGAAAATGAAAACATGAATTCCAAAACATACCCACACCCTGATAGTTCACAGTAGCATTATTTAAAATTGCCAAGATATGAACCTAAGTGTCCACCAACAGATAAAATGAAGACGTGGTATAAGAATACACACATACATATAATAGAATACTATTCAGCCAGAAACAAAGAATGAAATTTTGCCATTTGCAACAACATGGATGGACCTAGAGGGCATTATGCTTAATGAAATAAATCAGACAGAGAAAGGCAAATACTATATGATATCACACATATGGAATCTAGAAAATAAAACGAATGAATATAACAAAACAGAAAAAGACTTCTAGAGAACAAACTAGTGGTTATCAATGGAAAAAGAGGGAAAGGGGGACATAATATTGGGGTAGGGGATTAAGAGGTACAAACTACTATGTACAAAACAAGTAAACTACAAGCATACATTACAATAAATTTAAATGTAGTACAGTATAATCTTAAAAAGTAAAATAAAATTTCACAAGGGAAAAATATTGCATAGAACTATACAAGACACAAACATGCACAAAAGAATGGAAGTAAAACTGGTGAAGCGTGAATAAGTCTGCGGATCGCAACTTTTGATATTATACTATAATTATCTAAGATGGTACCATGGGGAAAACTGAGTGAAAGATACACAGGGCTTCTCTGTACTATTTTTGCAATATCTTGTGAATTTATATTTATTTCAAAATAAGAAGGAAAACTCTTTTGCACCCAACAACTTGGATCTTAAAGGCATTAGGCAGAATGAGGAAAACAATCTCAAAAGGCCATATATTGTATGACCCCATGTTTATAAAATTTTCAAAATTAAAACAAAAAACACAAATGGAGCATAGATTACTCACTTTCAGAGGTTAAATGTTAAGTGGGAGGAAAGGGGCGCATATGATTTTGAGGAGGTGGCATAAGGGGGCATCTTTATGGCTATGGTATTTTGATTGCAGTTATGGTGACAGAAATATCCATAGCTGATAAAATGCCATAGGGCTATACAAACACACTATATCAATTTCCTGCTTTGGGCACTGTACTAAATTTAACAAAAACTTTAACCACTTGGAGAAACTGAGTGATGGGTACATAGGACCTCTCTATATTGTGTATGCAACCTCCTGTGAATAGTTTTCAAAAAAATAAGACTTCCAGGTGACTTAAGACATCACAGTTTTTAGAAATACCCCTTTTCTTGTTAACTCTGTTCAGTTCAGTTCAGTTCAGTTGCTCAGTCATGTCCGACTCTGTGACCTCATGAATCGCAGCACACCAGTACTCCCTGTCCATCAACAACTCCCGGAGTTCACTCAAACTCACGTCCATCGAGTCGATGATGCCATCCAAGCATCTCATCCTCTGTCGTCCCCTTTTCTCCTGCCCCCAATCCCTCCCAGCATCTGTCTTTTCCAATGAGTCAACTCTTCGCAAGAGGTGACCAACGTACTGGAGTTTCACCTTTAGCATCATTCCTTCCAAAGAATAACCAGGGCTGATCTTTAGAATGCACTGGTTGGATCTCCTTGCAGTCCAAGGGACTCTCAAGAGTTTTCTCCAGCACCACAGTTCAAAAGCATCAATTCTTCAGCACTCAGCTTTCTTCACAGTCCAACTCTCACATCCGTACACGAACACTGGAAAAACTATAGCCTTGACTAGATGGACCTTTGTTGACAAAGCAATGTCTCTGCTTTTAATATGCTATCTAGGTTGGTCATAACTTTTCTTCCAAGGAGTAAGTGTCTTTTAATTTCATGGCTGCAATCACCATCTGCAGTGATTTTGGAGCCCCCAAAAACAAAGTCTGACACTGTTTCCACTGTTTCCCCGTCTATTTCCCATGAAGTGATGGGACCAGATGCCATGATCTTCATTTTCTGAATGTTGAGCTTTAAGCCAACTTTTTCACTCTCCTCTTTCACTTTCATCAAGAGGCTTTTTAGTTCCTCTTTACTTTCTGCCATAAGGGTGGTGTCACCTGCATATCTGAGGTTATTGATATGTCTTCCGGCAATCTTGATTCCAGCTTGTGCTTCCTCCAGCCCAGTGATTCTCATGATGCACTCTGCATATAAGTTAAGCAGGGTGACAATATACAGCCTTGACGGACTCCTTTTCATATTTGGAACCAGTCTGTTGTTCCATGTCCAGTTTTAACTGTTGCTTCCTGACCTGCATACAGGTTTCTCAAGAGGCAGGTCAGGTGGTCTGGTATTCCCATTTCTTTCAGAATTTTCCACAGTTAACTCTGTTAGAAATATTAAATAGAGACCTCCCTGGTGGTCCAGTGGTTAAGACTCTGCACTTCCATTGCAGGAATCACTCGTTCAATCCTTCATTGAGGAAGTTCCACATGCCATATAGTTTAGCCAAAAGTTAAAAAAAAAAAAGTATTAAAGGAAGAGGAACAGAATTATGATCTGCTCAGATTGTTCGTTCATGGGGTTCTCAAAGCAAGAATGCTGAAATGGTTTGCCATTCCCTTCCCCAGTGGAACATGTTTAATCAGAACTCTCCACTATGACCTGTCCATCTTGGGTGGTCCTACACAGCACAGCTCATAGTTTAATTAAGTTGAACCAGTGGACTGGTTTAAAATTGGGTGAGGAGTATGTCAAGACTGTATATTGTCACCTTGCTTATTTAACTTATATGCATTTAACATTATGCGAAATGCCGGGCTGAATAAAGCTCAAGCTGGAATCAAGATGGCAGAGAGAAATATCAATAACCTCAAATATGCAGATGACACTACCCTTATGGTAGAAAGCAAGAGGAACTAAAGAGCCTCTTGATGATAGTGTAAGATGAGAGAGAAAAAGCAAGCTTAAAACTCAGCATTCAAAATCAAAGATCATGGCATGCAGTCCCATCACTTCATGGCATATAGATGGGGAAAATGGTCAACAGTGACAGACTTCATTTTCTTGGGGTCCAAAATCACTGCGGATGGTGATTGCAGCCATGAAATTAAAAGACACTTGCTCCTTGGAAGAAAAGCTATGACAAACCTAAACAGTGTATTAAAAAGCAGAGACATCACTTTGCCAACAAAGGTCCACATAGTCAAAGCTATGGTTTTTCCAGTAGTCCTGTACAGATGCGAAAGTTGGACCATAAAGAAGGCTGAGTGCCAAAGAATTGATGCTTTCCAACTGTGGTGCTGGGGAAGACTCTTGAGAGTCTCTTGGACAGCAAGGAGATCAAACCAGTCAACCTTAAAAGAATCAACCCTGAATATTCATTGGAAGGACTGATGCTAAAGCTGAAGTCCCAATACTTAGGGCACCTGATGTGAACAGCCAACTCACTGGAAAAGACCCTGATGCTGGGAAAGATGGAGGGCAGGAAGAGACGGGGGTGACAGAGGATGAAATGGTTGGATGGCATCATCAACTCAATGGACATGAGTTTGAGCAAACTCTGGGAGATAGTGAAGGATAGGGAAGCCTGGAGTGCTGCAGTCCACAGGGTCACAAAGAGTCAGACATGACTTAGCAACTGAACGACAAGATGTCAGGTGAGTAAGCAAAGACCAGTTCCTGCCCAGAAGGGATAACCACTACGCTGAAATGTAGTATCACATAAGTGAGATGCTTTTGTTAATATGTATCAGAAAACTAATCATTAACCTATTTGTTTTCTTTTATCTTCTTACCAAAACAGTAGTAGCAACTGCTATCACTGGAAAGCATTATGAGGTTCCAAGTTGTTCTGAAAAATGAAATAGATCTGCAAATACAAGCAAATAAAATCTATATATTGTTTTACAAATATTTCCATAATCATCAGGTATACCTGCACTGGGAGGAAAGGTCTGAAAGACACTGAACTAAATGTCACAGACACAGAGGAGAGTACTGGAGAAAAAAGTGTAGGTCATCCTTATACTGGAGTTGGGAGGAAGAACCCTTGGCTCTAAATTAGCCGTGCTAGAGAATAATGAGAACTGCTAGGAGCCATCTCTAGCTAAGATGTGTCTGCTAGTAGCCACACCTCTCCCTAACTCCTCCATTCCCCTGCCTCTCACTCCACACTCACAACTGATTCACAGTGAGGGAAATGATCCCATTGCATAGAGAGAAAACAGGAGAGAGAGAGCACCTAACCACCTTCCTTTCTCAGTTATTATGATTCTCAGAATAATGTTTTACTTATATGAAAGTAATATATGTGCATATTTTTAAGTTATACTGTTTTATTAGGCATCTAATATAACAGTCTAATATAACTAGTCTCCTGCTTCAGCCCTCCCCATACCCAGTTTCTGGCCCCAAAGCAATCCAACTTTTCTGGACCTGATGCTTTCCTATGTATTTTTTTTAATAGCTTCTTTTTCTTTTTTCCTTTGTATTTCTAAATACCACAATTATAGGGGAACTTCATTTTTCAGATTCAGCTATTTTTTTATTGGCATTCTACTCTTAATCACAAGTGTTTATTTAGATCTCTTGCTTCTCCATCTATTTCCAGGGAATGACTTCCCTCCACCACACACACACACACACACACACACACACACACACACACACACATCCCTAATACAGATTTTTGGCTAAATATTTAGCATTTATAACAACATTGTAAATAACTGTGACTCTCATCTGAGCCATTTCCTTTCTCGTGAGCTTATAATTTTCCTTGGAGTTAAATGCTTCATTTAACATAACCTTCTAATTCCTTTCAAGTTCTGTGTCAAAACTCCTTTAAAAGATAGTTGGTAGTCTACTGGGTAGAGTACTACTTACTTACTTATTAATTTTTAAATGTAGACATGTCTGGAACCCTCCACCTTCCTGCTCTATCTGGGTTATTTTTATTCTAGGCCTGCTACATTACAGTGCTCTGGGATTTTCCCCATCATCCTGGGAACTCACACCTTTCTCTTATGTTGTGTCCTTATGTATTTACTGAGGTCCTTATATTCCTTTCTGATTTACTTACTTTAATGGAATGCATTCTCTAGAGCTTTTGAAGAAGAGCACAATGCCATAAGGATTCTGAAGTCTTTATCCTCTACCCTCACATTTGATTGGTAGCATGGTAGGTGTAGAATTCTAGATTAGATTCCAGTTTTCCTTGGAATTTTGAAGGCCTTGCTTTACTGTGGGCCAGCTTTCCTCTCCTCTGTATGTGATCTATTCCCCTCCCAAACTCAGAGTTTTAGACTCTTCTCTTTAATCACAGTATTCTAAAACCTCACGATGCTTTTGTTTGTTTCATTCATTTCGCTAGGCATTCAGCAAACCCTTTCAATCTGAAGACTCATGCACTTCTCTTCTGAGAAATCTCCTTTATTTTTTCCCCTTGATTAACTTCTCTCTTTTCTATTCTTTTTGGAACTCTGTTATTTGGATATCGGACCCACTCAAATGATTTTATTTGCCTATATTTTCTGTCTTCAGTTCTCTTTTTTCCTACTTTGAAGATGTTTTCAACTTTATCTCCCAAAGCTTCTATTCACTTAATAGAATTTTTTTTTCTACAGCATAAGGAATTATAGCCATTATTTTATAATAACTTTAAGTGGAGTATAATTAAAATATCAAATCATTATGTTATACTCCTGAAACTAATACTATAAATCAACTATAATTCAATAAAAAAATGTTTTTTAGTTTAACTAATGCCTTTTATCTTCCAAAAGCTCTTCCTTAACTGACGAATATTCCCTTTAAGAGTATTTTTTTTCCTCCCTTCATAGATTCAATGTCATGTTTTGCTCCTTAGATTATCTCTTTTCTTCTAAATTTTTTTAATGTTTCTTTTACTTTCTCTTTCATGTTAAATGCGTTTCCCAAATCTCTCATGGTCCTTGGGTGCCATCCATATATAAGAGTAAGGCATGAAAAAGCTAGCTGGAAGCTAAGCGTGGGCTTCACTATAAAGTAATCAGGCTGGAAAGCAGCTAATTCCCTGGGTGCTCACATTCTCTACTGCCAACATCTGTAAGTTTGTTTTCCTTGGTTTCCCAAGAGAAGAACCATCCCAATTCTAAGCCTGAAAATCAATCTCCTGACAGCTGGGTGAGGGAAAGAGGCTGGAGTCTAACCATTAACTCTGCAAACTTTCCCCCAGTGCCCACTCTCAGTAGGACCTCCCTTCCTTTGCTGTTTCCCATGTTTCCAAGTCCAGTCTCTGAGTCAACCTTTCTGAGGAGAAAACTTTTTCAGTCTTCTATTGGGCCAGTGAATTGGAGCCTGGCTATGTAAAGAAGCTGAAGCTCTAATACTTTGGCCACCTGATGCAAAGAGCCTACGCATTAGAAAAGACCCTGATGTTGAGTAAGATTGAGGGTAGGAGGAGAAGGGGGATGACAGAGGATGAGATGGTTGGATGGCATCATCAACTCAAAGGACATGAGTCTGAGCAGACTCCAGGAGACCTTGAAAGACAGGGAAGCGGGTGTGCTGCAGTCCATGTGGTCACAAAGAGTCAGACATTACTAAGCGACTGAACAACAAAAACAACGTGCAAAGAAGAGAAAAAATTCTAGAGGTTTGTCTTAGTCCACTCAGGCTGCTATAACCAAGATACCGTAGACTGAATGCTTTAAACAACCGTTTGTCTCTCACATTTCTGGAGGCTGGGAAGTCTAGATCAAGATGCTAGCGGAGCCCCACAAGGACACACCCGGGATGGCACATAGTATGGATCCACTGCCAAAGATCTTTAAAGGGTGTTTTAGCAGCTGAACTTGTAGGCATTTTTGAAGCATATTTTTTGTTTAAGAAGATGAACACAAGTGAAGATGTCAGGCAAATAAACAGCAAGAAATTCCTCTTCATCTCGGAAGTTTATTACAAATCTACAGAACACCCTGGAATGTACAGAATCTGAGAGCAAGGTTAAGAAACAGCTGAACAACAAAAATTAGGAATTTGATCATCTATCAAGGTTTGCCCCCATTTCATAGTATCAGGCAAGATTAAAATTCCAAAGTTGACATGAATGGATTTTAGAAGATTTAAGATTAAATGTAAATTCTAGTTAAGTCAGAGGCTTTGTTCTTTGGATTGTGAAGAAACTGAGGGAAGGTTTGTTTATCATCTTATAAATAGAGTTTTGTTTACTATTCAAAATAAAGTGGTAGTTCTCCTTTAAAAAAAAAAATGCCAGCAGATGTGGTATCTGGTGAGAGCCTGCTTCCTGCTTCATAGATAAACTATTTTCTCACACTGTGTCCTCACATGATAGAAAGAAGGACAAGGGAGCTCTCTTTGACACTAACCCCAAAGATCAAGATGACACTCTCATGACTGAATCACTTCCAAAAGGCCCTACCTACTAACAATATCATGTTGTGGGTTAGGACTTACTAATAACATATGACTTTGGAAGTGAAGTGCAGTCGCTCAGTCGTGTCTGACTTTTTGAGACCCCATGGACTGTAGCCCACCAGGCTCCTCTGTCCATGGGATTTTCCAGGCAAGGGTACTGGAGTGGGGTGCCATTGCCTTCTCCAGAGGATCTTCCCAACCCAGGGATCGAACCCAGGTCTCCCACATTGCAGACAGATGCTTTACCGTCTGAGCTACCAGGGAAGTCCTAAGGGCAGGGGGTGGGGGTGGGGGGCAGGACACAAGTTTTCAGTCCTTAACAAGGTCTTAACTGCTTTCTTATGTAAACATATTCATATAGACATTCTCATATTTTCAGTCCCACTCATACCTGTGCCTGTTGTGCTTAATTCGAGCTTTCCCAGGATACTGCTGTGAAAACTGGCTTGCTCCTTGAAGTTACCCTCTTACAGGCAGTTAGATCTGAGAAAGTAAAAAACAGTCCTGCTGGCAATCAGACTGAGATATCCCTCCAGAACATAAACAATGTTTCCAAGGGACATGAACAAGGTTACCTAAACAGCATTTCTATACAAGGCCATGCCACAGAATGACTAACCATCTTTTCTTCTAAGTGCTTGCCTACCAATGATATTCCAGGTCTGCTTTTTTCTTTCAGTTTTTGGAAGAAAGATTTCTGAGATATCCAATTGCTGAAATGTCCCCGTTTCTCAGCAATATCCCATCCAGAAGTGGCAGTTCACATCTCTCCTCAAAATCATGCAGCAAAAACCCAACCCTGTAAGAATTATTTCCTGGTGGGAATGCAAACTGAAACCACCACTATGGAGAACAGTATGGAGATTCCTTAAAAAACTAGGAATAAAACTACCATACGACCCAGCAATCCTATAACTGGACATATACCCTAAGGAAACCAGAACTGAAAAAGACACATGTACCCCAATGTTCACTGCAGCACTACTTACAAGAGCTAGGACATGGAAACAACCTAGACAGACGTCAACAGATGAGTGGGTAAGGAAGTTGTAGTACATATACACAATGGAATATTACTCAACTATGAAAAGGAATGCATTTAAGTCAGTTCTAAGGAGGTGTGTGATCCTAGAGCCTATTATACAGAATGAAGTAAGCCAGAAAGAGAAAGACAAATATTGCATATTAACACCTATATATGGAATCTATAAAGATGGTATGGGCAATCCTCTGTGCAGGGCAGCAAAGGAGACACAAACATAAAGAACAGATTTTTGGGCTCAGTGGGAGGAGAGGGTGTGACAATTTGAGAGAAAAGAATTGAAACATACATATTACCATACGTAAAATAGATAGCCAGTGAGAGTTTGATGAACGACACAGGGGACAAAGCTGGTGCTCTGTGACAACTTGGAAGGATGAGGTGGGGAGGGAGGTGGGAGAGGAATTCAGGAAGGAAGGGTCACACGGATACCTCTGGCTGATTCCTGTTGATGTATGGCAAAAACCATCACAATATTATAAAGTAATTATCCACCAATTAAAATTAAAAAAAAAAAATTTCCCAATTCTCCCTTACTGAGATGCTTCCAAGAGTCCTCTGGGGAGTGTTCTCCTTGCCACAGCAAACCAAACAACTTTTTTTTTTTTTTAATTTTTAAAATTTATTTATTTTTTTAATTACAATACTGTATTTGTTTTGCCATACATTGACATGAATCAGCCATAGGTGAACACAATCTCCCAATGCCGAAGCACCCTCCCACCTCCCACCCCACATCCTCTACCTGAATCATCCTGTGCATCAGCCCCATGCATCCTGCATCCTGCATTGAACATAGATTGGCGCTTCGTTTCTTACAAGAAAGTATACATGTTTCAATGCCATTCTCCCAAACGATCCCACCCTTTCCCTCTCCCTCAGAGTCCAAAAGTCCATTCTATACCTCTGTGTCTCTTTTGTTGTCTCACATATAGGGTCATCATTACTATCTTCTAAATTCCATATATATGTGTCAGTATACTGTACTGGTGTGTTTCTTTCTGGCTTACTTCACTCTGTATAATCGGTTCCAATTTCATCCATCTCATTAGAACTGAGTCAAATTTATTCTTTTTAAGGGCTGAGTAGTACTCCATTGTGTATAGGTACCACAGCTTTCTGATCCATTCATCTGCTGATGGACATCTAGGTTGCTTCCATGTCCTGGCTATTATAAACAGTGCTGCAATGAACATTGGGGTACATGTGTCTCTTTCAATTCTGGTTTCCTTGACCCAGCAGTGGGATTGCTGGGTCATAAGGCAGTTCTATTTGCAATTTTTTAAGGAATCTCCACACTGTTTTCCATAGTGGCTGTACTAGTTTGCATTCCCACCAGCAGTGTAAGAGGGTTCCCTTTTCTCCACATCCTCTCCAGCATTTATTGCTTGTAGACTTGGATCGCAGCCATTCTGACTGGTGTGAAATGGTACCTCATTGTGGTCTTGATTTGCATTTCTCTGATAATGAGTGATGTTGAACATCTTTTCATGTGTTTGTTAGCCATCCGTATGTCTTCTTAGGAGAAATGCCTATTTAGTTCTTTGGCCCATTTTTTTATTGGATCGTTTATTTTTCTGGAGTTGAGCTGCATAAGTTGCTTATATATCTTTGAGATTAGTTGTTTGTCAGTTGTTTCATTTGCTATTGTTGTCTCCCATTCAGAAGGCTGTCTTTTCATCTTGCTTATAGTTTCCTTTGTTGTGCAGAAGCTTTTAATTTTAATTAGATCCCATTTGTTTATCTTTGCTTTTATTTCCAGTATACTGGGAGTTGGATCATAGAGGATCCTGCTGTGATTTATGTCGGAGAGTGTTTTGCCTATGTTCTCCTCTAGGAGTTTTATAGTTTCTGGTCTTACATTTAGATCTTTAATCCATTTTGAGTTTATTTTTGTGTATGGTGTTAGAAAGAGGTCTAGTTTCATTCTTTTACAAGTGGTTGACCAGTTTTCCCAGCACCACCTGTTAAAGAGACTGTCTTTACTCCATTGTATATTCTTGCCTCCTTTGTCGAAGATAAGGTGTCCATAGGTGTGTGGGTTTATCTCAGGGCTTTCTATTTTGTTCCATTGATCTATATTTCTGTCTTTGTGCCAGTACCATACTGTCTTAATGACTGTGGCTTTGTAGTAGAGCCTGAAGTCAGGCAAGTTGATTCCTCCAGTTCCATTCTTCTTTCTCATGATTGCTTTGGCTATTCGAGGTTTTTTGTATTTCCATACAAATCTTGAGATTATTTGATCTAGTTCTGTGAAAAATACTGCTGGTAGCTTAATGGGAATTGCATTGAATCTGTAGATTGCTTTAGGTAGTATACTCATTTTCACTATATTGACTCTTCCGACCCATGAGCATGGTGTATTTCTCCATCTATTAGTGTCCTCTTTGATTTCTTTCATCAGTGTTTTATAGTTTTCGATATATAGGTCTTTAGTTTCTTTAGGTAGGAATATTCCTAAGTATTTTATTCTTTTCGTTGCAATGGTGAATGGGATTGTTTCCTTAACTTCTTTTTCTACTTTCTCATTATTAGTGTATAGGAATGCAAGGGATTTCTGAGTGTTGATTTTATATCCTGCAACTTTACTATATTCATTGATTAGCTCTAGCAGTTTTCTGGTCGAGTCTTTAGGATTTTCTATGTAGAGGATCATGTCATCTGCAAACAGTGAGAGTTTTACTTCTTCTTTTCCAATTTGGATTCCTTGTATTTCTTTTTCTGCACTGATTGCTGTGGCCAAAACTTCCAGTACGATATTGAATAGTAGTGGTGAAAGTGGACACCCTTGTCTTGTTCCTGACTTTAGGGGAAATGCTTTCAATTTTTCCCCATTGAGGATAATGTGAGCTGTGGGTTTGTCATATATAGTTTTTATTATGTTGAGGTATGTTCCTTCTATTCCTGCTTTCTGGAGAGTTTTTATCATAAATGGATGTTGAATTTTGTCAAAGGCTTTTTCTGCATCTATTGAGATAATCATATGATTTTTATTTCTCAGTTTGTTAATGTGATGAATTACATTGATTGACTTACGGATATTGAAGAATCCTTGCATCCCTGGGATAAAGCCCACTTGGTCATGGTATATGATCTTTTTAATGTGTTGCTGGATTCTGATTGCTAGGATTTTGTTGAGGATTTTTGCATCTATGTTCATCAGTGATATTGGCCTGTAGTTTTCTTTTTTTGTGGTGTCTTTGTCAGGTTTTGGTATTAGCGTGATGGTGGCCTCATAGAATGAGTTTGAAAGTTTACCTTCCTCTGCAATTTTCTGGAATAGTTTCAGTAAGATAGGTGTTAGCTCTTCTCGAAATTTTTGGTAGAATTCAGCTGTGAAGCCGTCTGGACCTGGGCTTTTGTTCGCTGGAAGATTTCTGATTACAGTTTCAATTTCCATGCTTGGGATGGGTCTGTTAAGATTTTCTATTTCTTCCTGGTTCAGTTTTGGAAAGTTGTACTTTTCTAAGAATTTGTCCATTTCTTCCAAGTTGTCCATTTTATTGGCATATAATTGCTGATAGTAGTCTCTTATGATTCTTTGTATTTCTGAGTTGTCTGTCGTGATCTCTCCATTTTCATTTCCAATTTTGTTGATTTGATTTTTTTCTCTTTGTTTCTTGATGAGTCTGGCTAATGGTTTGTCAATTTTATTTATCCTTTCAAAGAACCAGCTTTTTGCTTTGTTGATTTTTGCTATGGTCTCTTTTGTTTCTTTTGCATTTATTTCTGCCCTAATTTTTAGGATTTCTTTCCTTCTACTAACTCTGGGGTTCTCTATTTCTCCTTTTCTAGTTGCTTTACGTGTAGAGTTAGGTTATTTATTTGACTTTTTTCTTGTTTCTTGAGGTATGCCTGTATTGCTATGAACTTTCCTCTTAGGACTGCTTTTATAGTGTCCCAAAGGTTCTGTGTAGCTGTGTTTTCATTTTCATTCATTTCGATGCATATTTTGATTTCTTTTTGATTTCTTCTGTGATTTGTTGATTATTCAGAAGGGTGTTGTTCAGCCTCCAAATGTTGGAATTTTTAATAGTTTTTCTCCTATAATTGAGATCTAACCTTAGTGCATTATGGTCAGAGAAGATGCTTGGAATAATTTCGATTTTTTTGAATTTATCAAGGTTAGATTTATGACCCAGAATGTGATCTATCCTGGAAAAGGTTCGGTGTGCACTTGAGTAAAAGGTGAAATTCATTGTTTTGGGGTGAAATGTCCTATAGATATCAATTAGGTCTAACTGGTCTATTGTATCGTTTAACGTTTGCATTTCTTTGTTAATTTTCTGTTTAGTTGATCTGTCCATAGGCGTGAGTGGGGTATTAAAGTCTCCCACTATTATTGTGTTATTATTAATTTCCCCTTTCATGCTTGTTAGCAATTGTCTTACATATTGCGGTGTTCCTATGTTGGGTGCATATGTATTTATAATTGTTATATCTTCTTCTTGGATTGATCCTTTAATCATTATGTAGTGGCCTTCTTTGTCCCTTTTCACAGCCTTTGTTTTAAAGTCTATTTTATCGGATATGAGTATTGCTACTCCTGCTTTCTTTTGGTCTTTATTTGCATGGAATATCTTTTTCCAGCCCTTCACTTTTAGTCTGTATGTGTCCGTTGTTTTGAGCTGGGTCTCTTGTAGGCAGCATATATAGGGATCTTGTTTTTGTATCCATTCAGCCAGTCTTTGCCTTTTGGTTGGGGCATTCAACCCATTTACATTTAAGGTAATTATTGCTAAGTATGCTCCTGTTGCCATTTACTTTATTGTTTTGGGTTCGGGTTTATACGTCCTTTTTGTGTTTCCTTTCTAAAGTCTATCCTTTAGTATTTGTTGGACAGCTGGTTTGGTGGTGCTGAATTCTCTCAGCTTTTGCTTGTCTGTAAAGCTTTTGATTTCTCCTTCATATTTGAATGAGATCCTTGCTGGGTACAGTAGTCTTGGCTGAAGGTTATTATCTTTCATCACTTTAAGTATGTCTTGCCATTCCCTCCTGGCCTGAAGAGTTTCTATTGAAAGATCTGCAGTTATTCTTATGGGGATCCCCTTGTGTGTTATTTGTTGTTTTTCCCTTGCTGCTTTTAATAATTGTTCTTTGTGTTTGGTCTTTGTTAGTTTGATTAAAATATGTCTTGGGGTGTTTCGCCTTGGGTTTATCCTGTTTGGCACTCTCTGGGTTTCTTGGACTTGGGTGATTATTTTCCTTCCCCATTTTAGGGAAGTTTTCAACTATTATCTCCTCAAGTATTTTCTCATGGTCTTTCTTTTTGTCTTCTTCTTCTGGGACTCCTATAATTCGAATGTTGGAGCGTTTCATATTGTCTTGGAGGTCTCTGAGGTTGTCCTCATTTCTTTTAATTCGCCTTTCTTTTTGCCTCGCTGATTCATTTATTTCTACCATTCTATCTTCTATTTCACTAATCCTATCTTCTGCCTCCGATATTCTACTATTTGTAGCCTCCAGAGTGTTTCTGATCTCATTTATTGCATTATTCATTATATGTTGACTCTTTTTATTTCTTCTAGGTCCTTGTTAAACCTTTCTTGCATCTTCTCAATCCTTGACCCCAGGCTATTTATCTGTGATTCCATTTTGATTTCAAGATTTTGGATCATTTTCACTATCAGTATTCAGAATTCTTTCTCATGTAGATTCCCTATCTCTTCCTCTTTTGTTTGGTTTGGTGGGCATGTCTCCTGTTCCTTTACCTGCTGGGTATTTCTCTGTCTCTTCATCTTGGTTATATTGCTGCGTTTGGGGTGGGTTTTCTATATTCTGGGAATTTGTGGAATTCTCTTTCTTATAGAGCTTCCTGTCTGTGTTTGGGGTTATATCAGTGGCTTGTCAAAGTTTCTTGATTAGGGAGGCTTGTGTTGGAGTTCTTGTGGGTGGAGCTGGATTTCTTCTCTCTGGAGTGCTGTGACATGTGAAGTAATGGGTTATAAGACGTCAATGGTTTGGGAGTATTTTGAGTTGCCTGTGTATTGAAGCTCAGGGGCTTGTTCTTGTGTTGCTGGAGAATTTGCGTGGTATGTCTTGCTCTGGAGCTTGTTGGCCCTTGGGCGGTGCTCAATTTCAGTATAGGTATGAAGGCATTTGATGAGCTCTTATTGGATAATGTTCCCTGTATTCAGGAATTCTTTGATGATCTCAGGATTTGGACTTACGCCTCCTGATTCTGGTTTTCAGATTTATTTTTACAATAGCCTCATGATTTCTCCATCTATTCAGCACTAATGTTAAAACATCTAGGTTAATGATGATAGGTTTCTCCACCTTGAGGGTCATCCCTAGAGGATCGGTGAGTTACTTGGAGGAGAGAAGAGGGAGGGAGTAGTTAGAGGTGAGTGGAATGGGATGAGGTGGAATCAAAAGAGGGAAAAGCAAGCTAGCCCGTAACCACTTTCTTGTGTGCGTTCGAAGTCTGGACCTCTCAGAGGTGGTCACAGAGTTATACATGGAAGAGGAGAGGGAGGAAGTAGACCGAGGTGGACAGGACGATAAAAGAGGGAGATGCAGAGGATGGATACAGATCCAGCCAGTGACCAGTTCCCTGAGAATTCTCCTCCTTCTGGAACACACAGAGATTCATAGAGTTGGGTAGAGAGGAGGAGGGGGGAGGGAGGAGACAAAAGCCACCTGGTGGAGAAAAGAGAGATTCCAAAGGTGGAGAGAGTGGTCAAGCCACTAGTCTCGCACTCATGTAGAATTGGGTACTGAAGATTAGGTTTTTAAAAGTACAAAATTGGCAACAAATACCAAAATGCCAAGATTAAAAATCTGGAGTATAGATTGGATTTTCAAAGATAGATTATTGAAGAGAAGAAGAAGAAGGAGAGAGAAATTTTTAAAAAAAAGAGAGAAAAAAGGTAAAATATAATAAAAGACTCCAGAATTATTAAAAGACAACTTCCTCCACCAATAGGACTATATACGGCGTTTGCTTTAATGATAGGGTTTTTTTTTTTTGAAAAGTAATATTAGGTTATAAAAATAATAAATAGAAATATAGAAGACTTAAAAATTTAAGCAAGTTTAGGGGGAAAAAAGACGAAAAAGAAAAGAAAAACAAATTTAGAAAGGAAAAAAATTTTTAAAGAAAGAAAAAAAATTCTTAAAAAAAAAATCGTGCTTCCACATCATCCCCCCCCAAAAAAAATTTTTTTATCATAATAGTAGTAACGGTGTATCAGGCACTTTCTCTGTCATTGAGGACTGTGTGGGGTTGCTACCAAGGCAGTTCCCTCTGTTTGACTTTCTCTGTTTGCTGGTCTCTTCCGTGTCTGATTTCTGTCTTGCCACAGGGAGGGTGGTGGTGAGCTCTGCACTGGGCTTGCCCCTTCTCGCTCAGCGGAATAACCGTGTGGGGCCTGCCCTATGCTTCATGCAATTCCCCGGTCTAAGCCGCTCAGGTTTGGCGCTCAGGAAGCCCCCTCCGGGTGCTGGGTTTGGTTGCAAGTCCGAGTGGCTAGGGAATTTGGCGCGCACTACTGTTGTGTCTTCTGGGCTTTCCGGGTCGCTCAATTTTCTGAGAGCTCCACTGGGGCTCTTTCTCAGGCAGATGATGACTGGTTTTGAAGCCAATGATCTGCTTTGCTGGATGCCTGATGTCCTCTGCCAGCAGTCAGAAGTTATTTTGTGGAATTTACTCAGCCTTGAAATGTTCTTTTGATGAGGTAGAGAGGGAGAAAGTGTTCTCCCCATCCTATTCCTCCGCCATCTTTTTCCAAGGCAAACAACTTTTTTAACTCCAGGTGTGTCCCTGATGATCTCTGTTGCATGAACATTGACAGAAATCAGATTTTGGTGGTTTGTTGAGCCCTGTTTATCTACTTTCCAGGTTCTAAAATATTGTTGGCCTCTCTCTCTGGGGTGACCATAAATTGGATCCTCCTCTTCCACTTGCTGTGAGCCAATATTCTAGTGCCTAAAATTAAATTCGGATTTCCATCACTTGCAACAAGTTTCTGAGTGTGTTAATGGCAAAAAATCCAGGAATGAATAAATCTGAGAGAGCACCTCTCATGCTACATGGATAAGCCATGACTTTGAATGCTGAGCATATGTGTATCTCCAGACCAAGTTCTCGGACGTGGGGTAGCTCGTCTCAGCCACTGCCCCTGACCTTGGAAATGGGGTAGCTCCTCTAGGCCATGCTTCTGCACGGTCCATTACAGGTCAGGGGTGGCGGCCGAGATGAGCTACTGCACGCCTAAGGTCAGGGGAGGCGGCCGAGAGAGAGCAACCACATCTCCATGGAGCGGCAGCTGCGCAGGTGCAAGAGGGCCAAGAGAAGCTACTCCACATTCAAGGTCAGGAGGCGCAGCAATGAGGAGATACCCTTCATTCAAGGTAAGGAGCAGCGGCTGCGCTTTGCTGGAGCAGCTGTGAAAAGATACCCCACATCCAAGGTAAAAGAAACCCAAGTAGGATGGTGGGGGTTGAGAGAGGGCATCAGAGGGCAGACACACTGAAACAACAGTCACAGAAAACTAGTCAATCTATCACATGGACCACAGCCTTGTATAACTCAATGAGACTAAGCCATGCCCTGTGGGGCCACCAAAGATGGGTGGGTCATGGTGGAGAGGTCTCACAGAATGTGGACCACTGGAGAAGGGACTGGCAAACGACTTCAGTATTCCTGCCTTGAGAACCCCATGAACAGTATGAAAAGGCAGAATGATAGGATACTGAAAGAGGAACTCCCAGGTCAGCAGGTGCCCAATATGCTACTGGAGATCAGTGGAGAAATAACTCCAAACAGAATGAAGGGATGGTCGATGTGACTGGTGCTAGAGGCAAGTTCAAATGCTGTAAAGAGCAATATTGCATAGGAACCTGGAATGTCAGGTCCATGAATCAAGGCAAATTGGAAGTGATCAAACAGGAGATGGCAAGAGTGAACGCCGACATTCTAGCAATCAGTGAACTAAAATGGACTGGAATGGGTGAATTTAACTCAGATGACCATTATATCTACTACTGTGGGCAGGAATCCCTTAGAAGAAATGGAGTAGCCATCATGGTCAACAAAAGAGAGCGAATTGCAGTACTTGGATGCAACCTCAAAACGACAGAATGATCTCTGTTGTTTCCAAGGCAAACCATTCAATATCACGGTAATCCAAGCCTATACCTCAACCAGTAATGCTGAAGAAGCTGAAGTTGAACAGTTCTGTGAAGACCTGCAAGACGTTTTAGAACTAACACCCAAAAAGATGTCCTTTTCATTACAGGGGACTGGAATGCAAAAGTAGGAAGTCAAGAAACACCTGGAGTAACAGGCAAATTTGGCCTTGGAGTATGGAATGCAGTAGGGCAAAGGCTAATAAAGTTTTGCCAAGAGAACACACTGGTCATAGCAAATACCCTCTTCCAAAAACCCAAGAGAAGACGCTACACATGGCACATCACAAGATGGTCAACACCGAACTCAAATTGATTATATTCTTTGCAGCCAAAGATGCAGAAGCTCTGTACAGTTAGCAAAAACCAGACCAGGAGCTGACTGTGGCTCAGATCATGAACTCCTTATTACCAAATTCAGACTCAAACTGAAGAAAGTAGGGAAAACCGCTAGACCATTCAGGTATGACCTAAATCAAATCCCTTATGATTATACAGTGGAAGTGAGAAATAGATTTAAGGGCCTAGATCTGATAGATAGAGTGCCTGATACACTATGGAATGAGGTTCGTGACATTGTACAGGAGACAGGGATCAGGACCATCCCCATGGAAAAGAAATGCAAAAAAGCAAAATGGCTGTCTGGGGAGGCCTTACAAATAGCTGTGAAAAGAAGAGAAGCAAAAAGCAAAGGGGAAAAGGAAAGATATAAGCATCTGAATACAGAGTTCCAAAGAATAGCAAGGAGAGATAAGAAAGCCTTCCTCAGCGATCAATGCAAAGAAGTAGAGGAAAACAACATAATGGGAAAGACTAGAGAACTCTTCAAGAAAATTAGAGATACCAAGGGAACAATTCATGCAAATATGGGCTCAATAAAGGACAGAAATGGTATGGACCTAACAGAAGCAGAAGATATTAAGAAGAGGTGGCAAGAATACACAGAAGAACTCTACAAAACAGAGCTTCATGACCAAGATAATCACGATGGCGTGATCACGCACCTAGAGCTAGACTTCCTGGAATGTGAAGTCAAGTGGGCCTTAGAAAGCATCACTATGAACAAAGCTAGAGTAGGTGATGGAATTCCAGTTTAGCTGTTTCAAATCCTGAAAGATGATGCTGTGAAAGTGCTGCACTCAATATGCCAGCAAATTGGGTAAAGTCAGCAGTGGCCACAGGACTGGAAAAGGTCAGTGCTCATTCCAATCCCAAAGGCAATGCCAAAGAATGCTCAAACTACTGCACTGCTGCTGCTGCTACGTCACTTCAGTCGTGTCCGACTCTGTGCGACCCCATAGACAGAAGCCCACCAGGCTCCCCCGTCCCTGGGATTCTCCAGGCAAGAACACTGGAGTGGGTTGTCATTTCCTTCTCCAATGGATGAAAGTGAAAAGTGAAAGGGAAGTCATCGCTCAGTCGTGTCCAACTCTTAGTGACCCCATGGACTGCAGTCTACCAGGCTCCTCTATCCATGGGATTTCCAGGCAAGAGTACTGGAGTGGGGTGCCATTGCCTTCTCCACAACTGCACTCATTTCACATGCTAGTAAAGTAATGCTCAAACTTCTCCAAGCCCAGCTTCAGCAGTATGCAAATTTTGAACTTCTGGTTGTTCAAGCTGGTTTTAGAAAAGGCAGAGGAACCAGAAATCAAATTGCCAACATCTGCTGGATTATCGAAAAAGCAAGAAAGTCCAGAAAAATATCTATTTCTGCTTGATTGACTATGCCAAAGCCTTTGACTGTGTGCATCACAATAAACTCTGGAAAATTCTTCAAGAGATGGGGATACCAGACCACCTAACCTGCCTCTTGAGAAATCTGTATGCAGAAATCAGGAAGCAACAGTTAGAACTGGACATGGAACAACAGACTGGTTCCAAGTAGGAAAAGGAGTGTGTCAAGGCTGAATATTGTCACCCTGCTTATTTAACTTATATGCAGAGTACATCATGAGAAACGCTGGACTGGAAGAAACACATGCTGGAATCAACACTGCCGGGAAAAATATCAATAACCTTAGATATGCAGATGACACCACCCTTATGGCAGAAAGTGAAGAGGAACTAAAGGGCCTCTTGATGAAAGTGAAAGAGGAAAGTGAAAAAGTGGCTTAAAGCTCAACATTCAGAAAACGAAGATCATGACATCCAGTCCCATCACTTCATGGGAAATAGATGGGGAAACAGTGGAAACAGTGTCAGACTTTATTTTGGGGGCTCCAAAATTACTGCAGATGGTGACTGCAGCCATGAAATTAAAAGACGCTTACTCCTTGGAAGAAAAGTTACGACCAACCTCAATAGTATATTCAAAAGCAGAGACATTACCTTGCCGACTAAGGTCCGTCTATTCAAGGCTATGGTTTTTCCTGTGGTCATGTATGGATGTGAGAGTTGGACTGTGAAGAAGCCTGAGCGCCGGAGAATTGATGCTTTTGAACTGTGGTGTTGGACAAGACTCTTGAGAGTCCCATGGACTGCAAGGAGATCCAACCCTGGGATTTCTTTGGAAGCTAAAGCTGAAACTCCAGTAGTTTGGCCACCTCATGCGAAGAGTTGACTCATTGGAAAAGACTCTGATGCTGGGAGGGATTGGGGACAGGAGGAGAAGGGGACGACCGAGGATGAGATGGCTGGATGGCATCACCGACTCGATGGATGTGAGTCTGAGTGAACTCCAAGAGATGGTGATGAATAGGGAGGCCTGGCGTGCTGCGATTCATGGGGTCACAAAGAGTCACACAGGATTGAGCGACTGAACTGAACTGAACTGAACTGAGGCTCTTCGAATCACGTGGCCAAAGTATTGGAGCTTCAGCATCAGTCCTTCCAATAATCAAGGTTGATTTCCTCTTCTGCTGCTGCTGCTAAGTCAACTTCCGTCATGTCCAACTCTGTGCGACTCCATGAATGACAGCCCTCCAGGCTCCCCCGTCCCTGGGATTCTCCAGGCAAGTACACTGGAGTGGGTTGCCATTTCCTTCTCCAATGCATGAAAGTGAAAAGTGAAAGTGAAGTTGCTCAGTCGTCTCCTCCTCTAGGATTTAACAATATCAAAACCCAATTCATTCTCTGTTGCCAGCACACTTGCTCCCCTTTCTGCATTCTCTATGCCAGTTAATCTACCATTTAATCAGCCACACACACTGGAAACTCATTCCATATTGTTTCCGCTTTTCATCTCCAAACATCCTATCACCATGTTCTGACGAATTTACCTCTTAAATACTTCTTGAATTTGTCCACTTCCTCTGTCCTTAACACTGCTGCTTTGTTTCAAAGTCTTTATCATCTAGCACCTAGAATAATACAGCTTCTAACTGTTTTCTCTACCTCCTGGGAAGCAGCCCTTATTTCATACTGTTGTTGCTAGAAGTTACTATTAAAATGCAAATCTGATGTTTATGCTACTGCTTATCAATGGCTTCCTCCTGGCTATAGGATAATGTCTAAGCTCCTTATCAAGACAAACAAAACGCTCCGGAACCTGGTCCCTGTCCATTTTCTCCAGTCTAAAAACACATCCAACTTCAAATTTTACACTTTATCCCAGAAATACCAAATCTGTTGTGTCTCTTTTCCTTTGTATGTGTATTTCTTCTGGCCAACAAACATCTCCATCTTTGTAACATGGCTGATTCCTGCTAATCTTCCAACAAACCCTGCCTGCCCTGCACTTCCCAGCTCAGATAACATTTGTCTAACCAAGACAGTTTCTCATGGCTGGAGGCTTTCTTTTATTCTACTTTGTATTTCCCAGTGAGTAGCACACACACAGGCACATAATATGCATTCTGTAAATAATTCTTCTCACTTAAAAATAAAATGTTATAACTATATGATATTTTTTGTAAGCCTCGCGGTAACCACAAAGGAAAAACCTGTAGTAGATACACAGACAATCATAATAAAGGAGTCAAAGCCTACTGTCATAGTTATCAAATCACAATAGTGAATAGTGAAATTGCTCAGTTGTGTCCGACTCTTTGTGACCCCATGGACTGTAGCCTACCAGGCTCCTCTGTCCATGGGATTTTCCCAGGCAATAGTCCTGGAGTGGATTGCCATTTCCTTCTCCAGGGGATCTTCCCAACCCAGGGATCCAACCCAGGTCTTCCGCATTGTAAACAGACGCTTTACCATCTGCGCCACCAGGGAAGTCAGATCATAATAGAAGACAGATCATAATAGAAGACAGCAAGAGAGCACTCAAGGAACAAAGGATCTATAGAAAGTCAGAAAACAATTAACAACATGAAAATAGGAAGTCCCCACCTATTAAGAACTACTTTCAACATAATGAATTAAAAAAAAAAAACACAAAAAAACATAATGGATTCAATTCTCCAATCAAAAGACATGGAATGGGAGTTCCCTGGTGACCTAATGGTTAGGATTCCAGGCTTTCACTGTTATGGTTTGGGTTTGATCCCTGTTCAAGAAACTGAGATTCTAAGAGCCACAGTCCACCCCTCCCCCTAAAAAGGCATGGAAGGGATGAATGGATAAAAGAAACCCAGTGATGTGCTGCACAAAGAGTTTCAGTTTAGCCTTAAGGATACACACAGGCTGAAAGTGAAGAGATGGAAAAAGATATTCTAAACAAACAGCAATCAAAAAAAAAAAAAAGGCAGAGACAAATTCTAGAAAAACTAGATTCTAAGCTGCTGCTACCACTGCTAAATCACTTCAGTCGTGTCCGATTCTGTGCGACCCCATAGACAGCAGCCCACCAGGCTCCGCTGTCCCTGGGATTCTCCAAGCAAGAACACCGGAGTGGGTTGCCATTTCCTTCTCCGATGCATGAAAGTGAAAAGTGAAAGTGAAGTCACTGAGTCATGTCCAACTCTCAGCAACCACATGGACTGCAGCCTACCAAGCTCCTCCATCCGTGGGGTTTTCCAGGCAGGAGTACTGGAGTTGGGTGGGTGTCACTGCCTTCTCTGAGATTCTAAGCTAAAAATAGTCAAAAGAGACAAAACAGTTATTAAATAAAGATAAAAGGGTCAATTCATCAGGAAGACACAGCAATATTAAATATTTACGCACCGAATATCAGAGCACCTAAATATATAAAACAAGCACTAACTGAACTAAAAAAGAAACAACCAGCAATAGTTGGGGAATTTCTCTTTAAAGAATTCAGCAAAATTTTTTATTGCTGTATAGGTGATTTATAATATTAGTTTCAGGGTACAGAAAAATGATTCAATTATATTGTTGTAGATTATTTTCCATTATAGGTTATAAGATATTGAATATGGTTCCCTGTGCATTATAGGTTATAAGATATTGAATACCGTTCCCTGAAAATCCTTATTGCCTGTCTATTTTAAGCATAGTTGTTTATATCTGTTAATCCCATACTCCTAATTTACCACTCCCCCTGTCCCTTTGCCCTTTAGTAACCTAAGTTTGTTTTCTATGTCTGTGAATCTGTTTCTGTTTTGTATGTTGACTCCTTTGTATTATTTTTTAGACTCCGCATTTAAATATCTTATTTGTCTTGGTCTGATTTCACTAAGTATAATAATCTCAAGGTCCATCCATGTTGCTGCAAATGGCATTGTTTCATTCTTTTTATGGCTGAATAATATTCCATTGTGTGTGTGTGTGTGTGTGTGTGTGTGTGTGTGTGTGTATATTTGTTGCTATTCAGTTGCTCAGTTGTGTCTGACTCTCTGTGACCCCATGGACTGCAACATGCCAGACTTCCCTGTCCTTCACCATCTTCTGGAGCTTGCTCAAACTCTTGTCCATCGAGTCAGTGATGCCATCTAACCATCTCATCCTCTATCGTCCCCTTCTCCTCCTGCCTTCAATCTTTCCCAGCATCAGGGGCTTTTCTAATGAGTCGGCTCTTCTGATCAGATGGCCAAAGTACTGGAGCTTCAGCATCAGTCCTTCCAACGAGTATTCAGGGTTGATTTCCTTTAGGATTGACTGATTTGATCTCCTTGCAGTCCCAGGGACTTTCAAGAGTCTTCTCCAGAACCACAGTTCAGAAGCATCGATTCTGCTGTGCTCAACCTTCTTTATGGTCCCACTCTCACATCCATACATGACTACTGGAAAAACCATAGCTTTGACTATGGTTTGCTGACTTTGCTGACTTTGCTGACTTCTGTCAGCAAAGTGATGTCTCTGTTGTATATCTAAGTATACACATAGATAGATAACACTTCTTAATTCACTCATCGTGGACAGACATTTAAGACATTGTTTCTATGTTTTGGCTATTGTGAATAGTACTGCTATGAACATAGGGTGCATGTATAATTTTGAGTTATAGTTTTGTTCATATTCCCAGGAGTGGGATAGCTGGACCACATGGTCATTCTATTTTTAGTTTTGTGAGGAACTATACTGTTTGGAAAGCAGTTTAAGTTGGACACATTTCTGTCTCAAGTCGGGGTTTTGTTCATAAGGAAGAAGGTTAGATATATGTATACAGGGAACTGAAAATCTCAGTCTCAATGATTTTAATTTTAACCTCTAATTTTCAGAGGCTCTTACAGAAATAAAGATTAATTAGCCAAAGAAACAAGAAATGTTAATAGTGATAAGCTTAGAAAATGTGACTGAATTACTTGTTGTTGTTTAGTTGCTAAGTCATGTCCGACCCTCGAAACCCCATGGTCTAGAGCCCTCCAGACTCCTCTGTCCATGGGATTTCCCAAGCAAGAATACTGGAGTGGGTTGCCATTTCCTCCTCCACTGAATTACTTAGTTGTACTTAATAATGTTTTATTTTTCCTTGAAAACTGAGACCTCTCCATCAGTTTAATATTACAGAGCCAGATAAATTAACAAAAGCTCACTAGTTTCTCCCTCCCACCCCATAAGCCTGGCTGTTTTGTTTTGTGAGTCTCCCTTCTTTTCGTAAGCTAGCAAAGACTAAGAGATTCAAAATTCCTTAAAGTGCAAATTTTGGAAATTATATTTGTAACAAAATTTACAAAATTTGAAAGTTTTTAAAAATGTAAAATAATCAATGAAAGAAAAAAAGTGGGAAGTGGGGTTTTCCAGGTTAATTGTACCTAAAGAAACATGACAAGTAGGCTTGACTATAGACCTTGCTTCGATCTTGTTTTTCAACAAATTGAAAAAAACGACATGTGTGAGACAGAAATTTGTGTCTTTGATGACATTAAGGAATAACTGTTCTTTTGCTAGGTATGAAAATGAAATGTGTTTACAGAAGAAGATGTCCATATTTTATAGAGAATTGTGTAGGAGTAAAATACCTGGGATTTTCTCAAAAGCTTGAAAAAGAAAAAATAAAAGGAGGGAGAGAAGGCAGGACAACCAAAGGAAAAAAGAAAAGACAAGTAGTGTATGGTTTGGTAATTATTGAAAATGGGATGATGAGTATATGAGGGTACATTTATTCTTCTCTCTATTCTTATATACATTTGGAAAATCTATAAAAGTCAAGAAAAATATCCAAAAGACATCAGATTAAAAATGGAAACAGTAAATTTAAGTGAGATTACTATCCAAGTAAACTACCCTTTGAATATGCCAAACCTAATCATTTTTATGAGTAAATCAATGATACACAAGCCATAAAAATTCTCAAAGGGATTTTACATCTGTGAAGCACAGAAAAATCATGACCTACATTCCTTTTGATATTCCTCCTTAAATCATTTTTCTTTTCTTAATGGCTTTTCAAAGTACCTGAAAATCTTGTAGCTTTAAGGGTAACTGAGCTAAGCTTGTTTTGATATTACCCTTCCCCTTAAGACTTCACATCAGTTTTCCTATTTCAAAACAGATTTAACATTTCAAAACATATTTGAGGGGGAAATTGAATATGAGAGGAATGCCTGGTAAGTAATCTTTACTATTAAACATACTTTGAACACACAAAATGGACTAAACCTTGTACAAATATTTATACTGCGTAAGTATTTCATGCATCCTTTCCTTTTGTGCTTCATTCCTACAGTAAATATTAGGTGATCATTCTGTCAGCACTGTGCTATGCAAGCTTTAGGGATTAGCAGTCAATGAGACAGACATTTCTTACCTTCACTAAGCATACAGTCTACTGAGAATTCCTAACCACTTCTGCTAGGAGGTGGTATTTTGCTGTGATTAGCGACCATTATAAATAAACACATCTTTTGATTTTTTTCACTCCCATTGCCAACAGGAAAAGCAATGCTGGTCAGTTTAGACTAATTGAAGTTCAAAACAGGTAAACTGTGGATATTCCTGATCATCAAAAGTGATGTCGTGTAGGGCCCTGTGGGGCTCCTGGGAACAGAGCCTTTCTGTGCCTCCGTCTCCACTTCTTTGATCATAGGAAACAGATTTCATTTAGCCTTCATGACCTTCTTTGGGTTCCAATGGGCAGATTCAAGTAGTTATGAATTAAGGAAGGGAGGGAATATAAGACCAGGAGAAACATTCAAGAGCAGCCTTGGGGCAAGGACCTGTTTCCCCAAAACGGATACACACAACAATGTGTTTGAGTTGTTTTGCACATACTGAAACCCTCTCTAGGTGGAAGAAGTTAATGATTATGACGGTATGCTACCTACAAACATGTAGACACCAGATGAACTGGACCTGAAGGTTGACAATGCTGATTCCTACTTACCTCACTAGAACCCATCAGAAGAATGTCCATAAACGGATCACACCCTCTTGGAAAATATAAACCTTCTCACTATCTTCCCCAAGGGAAGGACATGTGATTTTGAGGGTGTCTCCCTTTGCCTGGCAAAGCAATAAAATGATCCTTTTCTACTTCATCAAAAACTCTGTCCCAAGATTTGATTCAGCATTGGAGGACAAAGAAGCTGAGCTTTTGGCATCAGAAGCAGCTCCCATAGTCACCATTTAGAATTTGGTACCACTTAGAATAAGACATGAGAAGAGCTACATGAAAATGCTCCAAGAAAATTACAGCTCTAACAAATTTATATAGATTTTCAGTGTGGCCTGATAAGATTGCTACACACTTGGTGCACTTGGCAGTCCCACGGATCTCTTTTGCTTCAACAGTGTTTGGATGGAACAGATGGAGAGAGGCCTCTTGTTCCTCTTGTTCCAGCCTCTGACCACCCTCAGACCTTTTTTTCCAGTGGCAACCTCTGGAGTCAGCCACTCAGCTATCCTTGGTCACCAGGACCAGCCAACACCATTTTTTGAGCTTAATTCCTCATTACCAATCAACCATGAGCTCCCAGATTCACCAGAATTATTCTAGCAAGGTGGAAGCCACCATCAACCATCTGGTCAACCTATATCTGGCCTTCTACACCCCATCTCTGTCTGGGCTTCTATTGATATTTTGACTGCAAGGATGTGACTCTGGAGGATGCAGGCCACTTCTTCCATGAATTGGACAAGAGAAGTACAAGGATATCAAGTATCTCTTGAAAAGGCAAAACCAGCACAGCAGCCGTACCATCTTCTAGAATGTGCAAAAGCCATCTCAAGAAGAGTAGGGTAAAACCCAGGACACTATGGAAGCCCCCAGAAGAACTTGAACCACCGTTTCAGATCGCCATGCCCTGGGCTCTGCCCCTGCAGGCTCCCACCTTAGTGACTTCCTAGAGAGCTACTTCCTGGAAAAGCAGGCGAAACTCATCAAAAAGATGGGGGACCACCTGACCAACCTTCACAGTTCTGGCTGGACCCCAGGCTGGGTTGGGCAAGTATTTCCTGGAAAGCACCACTGGGCTTCCCAGGTAGGGCTAGTGGTAGAGAACCTGACTGCCGATGCAGGAGATATGAGACTCGGGTTCAATCCCTGGGTTGGGAAGGTCCCCTGAAGGAGGGCATGGCAACCCACTCCAGTATTCTTGCATGGAGAATTCCATGGACAGAGGAGCCTGGCGGGCTACAGTTTATGGGGTCACAAAGAGTCGGACACAACTGAAATGACTTAGCACACAAACACAGCTAGGAGCTCCCAAGCCCAGAAGCCTTTGAGGAGCCCCTCTGGTGTTAGGACTTCTGCCTGAAGTCCCCTCTGCAGCCACTAGGCAGCTTTGTAACCACCTGGATCCCTCTCCCAAGCCTTGGACCTAATGGAATGGGTGTATAAATTTAGCCCTTGTCTTAGTCAGTGATGAAAAATGATTCTTCTATAAGAAATTATCCCCAAAACTTATCAACTTAACACAACAAAGGTGTGTTTCCTGCTCTCATTACATCTGCTTTGCGTCCTGATAGCTCTCCAAACAGAGGAAGAGAGGGCTAGAAGAAGCAAGCACCAGAAATGAACTGCATCCGTGTAGGACTAACACAGCACGTCTACTGACATTTCAATGACCAAAGTAAGTTATACCGCTCTACCCAACTTCAGTGGTATGAGGGGTGAAATATATGCCTTAGTGTAGAGAGCACCAGAAACTGGGAGATTGTTGACATTAGTAATGCCCACCACAGACCTAAACAATCCTTGAGTTTTCTTCCCAGGGATATCAAATATACTTTCTTACTGGGGAAATGCTTTTTCATCCTTTATTAATCTCAATTTCCCTTGACATGGCTTAGCCTCTTCACAGGAGAGTCATCATATTCCAGTGCTATTTAATTACCTATCTCGTCTAATGTAAACACTAGCAAGGTAATGACCATGTCCATCTTGCTCACACTGTATCCCCAGTACCTAGCACAGTGCTGGACATAAGGTAGATAAAGAGTGAATAATTTTATTGAGGCTTTATGCAAGACACTGTGCTAAGCAGGGAGATGGAACAGACTGGAATATAACAAAACCAGAATTCAAAGCCTGTGGAGAAATGATATGATAAACAGGGGTGAAGTCAAATTTTGTCAGGACAGAAGCTTATGGAAATTGGGGGACTAATTTAAGAAAAAGAACAAAATTATAAATGTGAAATTAAGTACCTTATCCTAGAAGAGGTTCATGCAGTGGCAGGGACTTGAAGCTTAAAGCTTCATCATTTCCACAATAAATGCATCTTTGATGGTGAGAGGACTAATGCACCAAGTACTATAAAATCTCAGAAGAGTGATCAGAGATCTCTGCTAGGAAAATCAAAGATTTCATAGAAAAGAGATAGTGTGAGCTTGATCTTATAGACAGAAACAAAGGAAAGGAATTGCAGGTGGAAGAAACATACTGAAACACACAAAAGAGAGTTAGACCTATCTAGTTCAGTCGCTCAGTCATGTCCGACTCTTTGTGACCCCATGGACTGCAGTACACCAGGCTCCCCTGTCCAGCACCAACTCCCAGAGCTTGCTCAAACTTGCTCAAACTCATCATCCAATCAGTGATGCCATCCAACCATCTAATCCTCTATGATCCCCTTCTCCTCCTGCCTTCAATCTTTCCCAGCATCTGGGTCTTTTCAAATACATCAGTTCTTCGCATCAGGTGGCCAAAGTATTGGAGCTTCAGCATCAGTGTCTGTCTATGGAATAGTGAAAAGTACTGTACTGTTTAACTAATGACAGGTTGGGTGGGGAAATCCTTAAAGGCTAGTGGTTCTCAGAGTGTGATCCTGCACCAGCAGCAGCAGCATTACCTGAGAACTTGTTAGAAACTCTTGATTGATGCTTTTGAAATGTGGTGTTGGAGAAGACTCTTAAGAGTCCCTTGGACTGCAAAGAGATCAAATCAGTCAATCCTAAAGGGAAACAACTCTGAATATTCATTAGAAGGACTGATGCTGAAGTTGAAGCTCCAATACCTCAGCCACCTGATGCAAAGAGCCAACTCATTAGAAAAGACCCTGATGCTGGGAAAGATTGAAGGTAGGAGGAGGAGGGGACGACAGAGGATGAGATGGTTGGATGGCATCACTGACTCAATGGACAAGAGTTTGAGCAAGCTCTGAGAGATGATGAAGGACAGGGAAGCCTGGTGTCCATGGGGTCACAAAGAGTCAGACATGACTGAGCAATTGAACAACAGGCTCCATCTCAGACTTAACCCAGTTAGGCATTCCTGAGCTAGAGCACAGGCCTCTATACTTTAACAATCACCTCCTAGTGATGCTGATGCAGTTAAAATTAGAATGCTTTAGGAAGTTACTTGAACATCAGATGAAGTTATTCTCAGAAATTTTATTTCAGGCTGTTATACAAAATGGAGAGAAATAAGAAAAAGAAATATGACAGAGAAAAAGTTTTCCTCATCTCACATCACATCTCACAAAATAAATTACAGATCAATTAAAAAGTTAAAGTAAAAAATGCAACCAGATCTTGTGTAGGAGAAAAGATTATTTCAGTGTAAGGCAACAGAACTTGGAAAAGATTAATAGATTTGATTTCACAATTTTAAATGTTTGTGCCATTAAAAAAATTAAAAAGTAAAAACAAACCAGGAAGAAACACACGTAACATATATCTCAGATAAAACATTTAAAACCTTAATTTTTTTTAAAAAGACAAACTTAGAAAAATGGGCAAAGGACATAACTGATCATTCACAAAAGAAATACAAATGGCCAAGAATCATATGAGAAAATATTCAAGTTTACAAAAAATAAAGTGCTCAGGTTTTTGGCAAATTATGCTCAGAGCGTGAGACTCCTTGCCAGTAATTTATTTAACAGGGGCTCGCTGTAGGAATTGTCATTATTCACAAGGCAATAGAAAACAGGTTCATATCTCTTAAGTCAATAAAGAAACATACTCCAAATCAAAGATAGATTCATTACACTACTGTCCCAGGCACAGAAGAGGTGAAAGAAATAAAGTCCAAATTTAGTTGTGGTGTACCTTTTCTATGAGCTTGTTCTCAGAAGAGTCGGCTTAGCTAACAGTGAGCTGATGTCCAGCTGCTGCCAGCGCGAAAGTCTCTCGAGGCCAGAGCACGACGCTAGTGGAGCCAAGGCGCTGGCGGGCAAAACCTTTTCCTGGATCGCCGCCTGGTTTTCCTCACTGCAGGCAAAGAGGAGCCTTAAAGAGGTTCCATACCACCCCCTTGTGGCCTCCACCGTATCTGGTCAAGAAACAACCCTCCGGGAGAGGGGGGAATGAAACACACTGTTTTTTACAAATTCCAGAAACCTGTGTCAATTCCCTATTCCGTGCCATAACTAACTATACTAGGATTAAAAGGTGCCTCTAAACCCCTTCGTACTTTATTCAGGTCATGTCAGGATTCGTAAATATTCATTTGGGCTGAGCACACACATAAACGTTATGAGATTGTAAAAATTGAGCCTCACACACTAGCGTCTCTTTCAAATATGATTTTATCTCCTGGGAGTTAGCTGATGGGGTCAGAGTAAGGTCTATGATTATTAATATCTGGTGATTGATTGGTTAGTATGCGATAACCAAGAAAAGCATACACATGATGAAAGAAAACAACACGCATTGCAGTCCTACTAGTGACCTTGGGCACATGATAATCCAGAAGGGCTTCATCATCCACTTAACAATCATTAATGAATAAAACCTAGTCTCTACACCCTCACAAGCTCACTTTACTAACTTGTAAATTTGGACTAACCTTAACTCTGTGAAAAAGATTAAACGTGTGATCACACCCCGTTCCCAAGTTTATTTATGCTCACTTAATTTAATCTTCTCTACATCTGCTCCTAGAAACTCAAGGTCAGAAAAAGTGAAGTCATCTAATCCAGTCCGCCATAATTTCACATTCATTCCACCAACATTTTTTGAGGCAGGGAATTCGGATAAAGACTAAGAATGACCCGCGATCTTTTAAATTTCCCCTCCTGCACTGCGGACGGCTGCCCTTTTCGTCCCCAACAGGCGGCATTCCACTCAGCGGGGTTTGAAATGCCACATGTTTTGCCTAACCCGACCAAGACCATTCTCGCCTGTCCCCTTGGAGGAAATTGGTGGGGAAAGGGCGTCTGGCGCGCGTTGCTGCTCCCACTTCCCCTGGGCGGGAGGGAGAGCGGGGCGGTGGTAGTGGAAGGAGTTCTCTCGGCAGCCTCGCTAGGAGCAAATCTAGAGGGTGGAATCACCCGCTCTTTCCGGGACGCGCGGTACCCCTCCCGGAGGCACCCGCGAAGGCGCGGAGGTGCCTGCAGGGGGCGCGGGCCGCCGGGCCGCCCCGGGGGCTGGAGGCCGGTGGTCCCTCCTAGCCCGGGAGCGAGGCGAGGCCGACCAGCTCGCTCCCCTGCCCCCACTCTCACCTCGTCACCTCCCCGCCCTCTCCGCGGGCCTGAGGCGTGCGGCGCAGGCGCGGAGCGCGGCGGTGAGTGCGGCCGCGGAGCCTGGGCCCGGGGCCTCGCAGGCTGGGCGTAGGGCGCGCGGGGAGGGAGTGGGGCCGGCCCGGCGGAGCGCCGGGGAGCTCGAGGGCCAGAGCGGCGCCGCCCGCCGCCGTGCGCCTGCGGGCAGGGCTGCGCTACCCCTCCGCCCGCGCTCGGGCGTCTCGGCCGCCGCCTCGCAGCTCGCCTGGGCTGGCCGGGCGGGCCCCGGGGACTGGTGAGTGTGAGGGCGGAGCGGCCCGGGCGCCGGACTGCTGCAAGGGCCGCGGGCGTGCGGGCGCAGCTTCCCGCGGGAGAGGGCAGGGAAGACCGGATGGCGCCTTTAAAACTGAAACCCTGCCTTCGTTTTCTGGCGGGATGGCGCGCCCCTCCCCCATCCCGAAGGCAGTTCCACCCCTGCGGAGGGCACCTCGGCCCCGGCTGGCCTCGGTCCTCCACTGCTTTTTTCCGAGTGGTGCCTTTGCGGGTCGGGACTTGGGACTCCTGGCTAGTCGCCGGGCCCGGATGGGGCCAGTACGTGGCGCGCGGGTGGAGAAGCCGGGTCCCGGTGGCTCCTGCGCGGCCTCTCTGGGCCCCGGGCCCCATCCGTGCCACGCTGGCCCTCAGGCCTTGCCGGCTGGCGTGGTGACCCTCCGGCGGAGCATCCTTTGCCCGCGCCGGGAGTCACAACCTTCAGGCCCTTAAGCCCCCAGCCAGTATAGTCTAAGGCGCTTATTAGGGTATCTCGAACCAATTTTGATTTTGTTTTTCAGTACACTCTAGGGACAAGAGTGATTTGAGGCAGTTCAGTAAGCAAAGAGAGAAAGCAAACACTGACACTAAATGGGACGTGTAGTGGGTTCTAAAGTTTCCTGCAGCATTTTTGTTTTCTCATGTCTTTCAAAGTCTGGAAAAGATATACTTGTTTCAAAATGAGGCTGGGGAACAACATGCTTCTAAAACTCTTCAGTATAGAACCAGCTTTTTATTGTAAATGCCTGTCTTATGTATATTTACATTGCATGAAAGGTCTTAAAAAGGTTGAACTCTTTGATACAAGTGCTGACTGCCGGTAGGAGTCTGCCAATCTGTATTGTGGTTTGTACTTAGACGTTCTTATTGTTGAAAAAGTGACAGTTGGAAAGATGATGACAAGTGTCTTCTAAGTTGCTTTTTTTTAATGAGTGTTTTAGATGGCATGGTTAGCTTTTTGTAAATTTAAAATATGTATGAATCCCTTAGCATGAGAAAATGTCTACATGTTTATACTTTGGAATATTTAGTCGCTAAGCCTTGTACAGCTCTTTTGCGACCCTATAGACTGTAGCCCACCAGGCTCCTCTGTCCATGGAATTTCCCAGGCAAGAATACCAGAGTGGGTTGCCATTTCCTTCTCCAGGGGATCTTCCCAACCCAGGGATCCAACCGATTTCTCTTGTGTCTTCTTCATTACAGGCAGATCGATTACTTACCACTGAGCTACCAGGGAAGACCATGTTAACAGTGTTTTTTTCTGGATGAATAGATTCTAAGTGATTTAGTTATTTTATTTTTTCTTCTGATTTTACTACAGTGACATATTAGTTTTATCTGTAGTTTTTTAAGTGAGGAAGAGGACTTGAGTGAAAAATTGCATGTTCAGAATCTTCATGTTAAAAGAGGAGGACTAGTGAGCAAATGTGTGTATGACATCCTTAGGTAAAAAGCCAGAATTCATCAGGGCAGTTATACACACAAAAGGCACATAAAAACATTTGCTGAAATGAAGAGTGGTTAGCATTTTTGGTCTTGAGTGTGCATTTTACCATCTTGCTTAAAGGAGATCCGGTAAACTTTGGATATTGTTCATCCCTAGGTAGGAGTCAAACATTTCCTGATCAAGGTAATCCTGTTCTTTTCACCTGACAGTCTGAATCCTAGCCAGCTTGCAACATTAATTCTAATGCCGTGCTCGGTTTCCTTGCTTTTTTGAAAGAATTTGAAGTGTTTAAAATGCTCGGCTGACAGTTTTCAGTGTTCTGCCTGATACTTGTAAAACATTTAGAATATGAAGTATAAAGCTTTCAGCTGTGTAAATTCTGTACAAAAGAAGTATTAGAAATAAGTCTTAAGATTTTAGTTTATTACATAAATATGAAAACAGCTGTTTATTTTTTTTAATGCGCTTGATGGGGTGAGCTCAGGGAATGCTAATTTGTGTTAGATGAGGCATTATACTTGTTGACACCATTTCTGCAAATATCATGGTTGTCAGTTTCTTTGAGTGGTTCCCTCACCCAGAAGGTGAGGAGGCACCACCCAGTTGGTGGCTGACTAAGGACTGGAAGCAAGATGTAACTTGCTGGTGACAGTGATTAGAAATGAAGATTTAATCACACGATTGTAAACCCAGAAGTCAAAAGATACACTTTTTCATTGCTGGCTCTTCTAATTAGTTGACTTCACTTTCAATGAATTTGTTTCCTCCTCAGTATAATTGTAATAGATTTGATAGTAGACCTTCTATCTACAGGATTGTTGTGAAAATCAAATAAAGAAAATTCACAGTAAATTCAGCAGCACTTTATGTGTATGATTACATTATGTATAGTGCTGATAATTTGTTACTGTTTAGTAGGTAAGTGGTGTCCAACTCTTGCGACCCCATGGACTGTGTATTTCCCACCATTCTCTGTCCATGGTATTTCCCAGGCAGGAATTCTGGAGTGGGTAGCTGTTTCCTCCTTCAGAGGCTCTTCCTGACCCAGAGATCAAACCTGAGTCTCCTGCATTGGGAGGCAGTTTCTTTACCACTGAACCTCCTAGGAAGTCCAGTAATGATATACCCAGCACTTAATAAAGCAGCAAAAGTAGTATGTGCATCTCAAGTTCCCTATTGCTAGAATTGAGATGAGAAATAATGATGCCAAGTTCTACCTACTGTGTACCTGTATCACCTTGGTGATAAGAAAAGAAGCTTATAAGTTCACAGAAAAAACTTCACAATGCATTTTTTCTCTGACATTCCTTATTTTCCCACTGCTGTAGTAGAAAGAACACATCTGAAAGGGAGGAAAGAGTTCTCATTCTAACGCTATTACTTCAGTTGGACTGATCGCTTTATCTCCCTAAATAAAAGAGATTAAAAGCATAGACTTGAAAATCTTATGTTCAAGTTAGATCTCTGTTCAACCCTGTCACTTATTTACTATTCCCCTGACTTAAGTTTATGCCTCAGTTTCCTTATCAGTTGTTGTTTAGCCATCATTTTGTGTCAGACTCTGCGATGGCTCCTTTGTCCGTGGGATTTTCCAGGCAAGAATACTGAAGTGTGTTGCCATTTCCTTTTCCAGGGGATCTTCCTGACCCAAAGTCCCAACCTGTATCTCCTGCATCTTCTACAGTGCAGGCAGATTCTTTACCACTGAGCCACCTGGTAAGCCCTCTTTATCAGTAACAACGGATAGATGATAGTGATTTGGAGAGCGTGTTATAGATTTTTCTAATCATAGGTTTAAATTAAAAAGTATGTTCACAGCCTGGTACATAATTGGTGCCCAATAAATGATCATCATTATTCTTTTATTAATAATCTATAAGGAGGATTTAAACAGTTTAAAATCTGTAATTTGGGAATTCCCTGGTGGTTCAGTGATTAGAGCTCTGTGCTTCCACAGCAGGGGGCACATATTCTGTCCTTGATCAGGGAATCACGATCCCACAAGCCACCCCAGTGCAGCCAAAAACGAGACAAAAAAACCTGTACTCATTTGTCAGCTTTCATTATATAGGCTTTTATTGTGACTGAATAAATTAATAGCAGGAGAAGGAGGTTCAATCCCTGGGTGGGGGAAGATCCCCTGGAGTGGGAAATTGCAATCTACTCCAGGATTTTTCTCTGGAAAATCCCATGGACAGAGGAGCCTGGCAGACTACAGTCCATGGAGTTTCAACAGGTTGGACTCAACTGAGCATGCACAAATATATTCATGAGATTTATATTGCTGTGTATTTATTTATGTTCCTTTTTGGTGTTAAGATAGCTTTAGAAGGTAAATTCACTTCAAAGAAATATGACACATATTTATATATAGTCACATATTTATCAATTTATACAAGTTTTAGTACTTAATGCAGTATGTATTCAAAAAAATATTGTACTTGAGTTAATTCTGTATAGCTTTCCAGTAAACTAACATCCAGTACCTTGAGTCTCAGAAATGAACTAATGTTTGCTCATAACACTTTTGTCCTGTTTTTCTTATAGGCATATTTCACCATCTGTGAAAACTTCCCTGTCATTCAGTTTTCCTCACTCCAGTATTAAGAATTACACCAAGTAAGTGGGATGTGGTAAAACTAGTTAGTCAATTTTATAACAGTCTTTGGATGTTTATTCAACAGCTGCCACATCTCTTTTGTTCTCAATAGAATGTTGAGTGTGACCTCATGAGTAAGAAAAGGATTTTTTTCTTGAAAATTATATTCGGAGCCTCTGAATGATGAGGGTGATTTCCTCCCCTCACCCCCACTGAAGCCAGAGGATTAATACAAATTTGTGACTATTTTTTTGAAAGGGATGTGTGGCTTCAGTATTCTTGCCTTGAGAACCCCATGAACAGTATGAAAAGGCAAAAAGATAGGACACTGAAAGATGAACTCCCCAGGTTGCTAGGTGTCCAATATGCCACTGGTGATCAGTGGAGAAATAACTCCAGAAAGAATGAAGGAATGCAGCCAAAGCAAAAACAACACCCAGGTGTGGATGGGACTGGGGATAGAAGCAAGGCTCGATGCTGTAAAGAGCAATATTGCATAGGAACCTGGAATGTTAGGTCCATGAATCAAGGCAAATTGGAAGTGGTCATCGACATTCTAAGGATCAGTGAACTAAGATGGACTGGAATGAGTGAATTTAACTCAGATGACCATTATATCTACTACAGTGGGCAAGAATCCCTTAGAAGAAATGGAGTAGCCCTCATAGTCAACAAAAGAGTCCAAAATGCAGACAAATGACAGAAATGATCTCTGTTCATTTCCAAGGCAAACCATTCAATATCACAGTAATTCAAGTCTATGCCTGACCTGTAATGCTGAAGAAGCTGAAGTTAAACAGTTCTATGAAGACCTACAAGACCTTCTAGAACTAACACCAAAAAAAGATGTCCTTTTCATTATAGGGGACTGGAATGCAAAAGTAGGAAGTCAAGAAACACCTGGAGTAACAGGCAAATTTGGCCTTGGAGTACAGAATGAAACAGGGCAAAGGCTAATAGAGTTCTGCCAAGAGAATGCACTGATAATAGCAAACACCCTCTCCCAACAACAGAAGAGAAGACTCTATATATGGACATCACCAGAGGGTCAACACCAAAATCAGATTGATTATATTCTTTGCAGCCAAAGATGGAGAAGCTCTATACAGTCAGCCAAAACCCGACCGACAGCTGACTGTGGCTCAGATAATGAAGGCCTTGTTGCCAAATTTAGACTGAAATTGAAGAAAGTGGAGAAAACCATTACACCATTCAGGTATGACCTACATCAAATCCCTTATGACTATACAATGGAAGTGAGAAATAGATTTAAGGAGATCTGACAGAGTGCCTGATGAACTATGGATGGAGGTTCATGGCATTGTACAGGAGACAGGGATCAAGACCATCTCCAAGAAAAAGAAATGCTAAAAACAAAATGGCTCTCTGAGAAGGCCTTACAAATAGCTGTGAATAGAAGGGAAGCAAAAAGCAAAGGAGAAAAGGAAAGGTATACCCATTTGAATGCAGAGTTCCAAAGGATAGCAAGGAGAGATAAGAAAGCCTTCCTTGGTGATCAATGCAAAGAAACAAAGGAAAACAATAGAATGGGAAAGACTAGAGATCTCTTCAAGAAAATTAGAGATACCAAGGGAACATTTCATGCAAAGATGGGCTCAATAAAGGGCAGAAATGGTAGGGATCTAAGAAAAGCAGAGGATATTAAGAAGAGGTGGCAAGAATACACGGAAGAACTGTACAAAAAAGATCTTCACGACCAAGATAATCATGACGGTGTGTGTGATCATTCACCTAGAGCCAGACATCCTGGAATGTGAAGTCAAGTGGGCCTTAGAAAGCATCACTATGAACAAAGCTAGTGGAGGTGATGGAATTCCAATTGAGCTATTTCAAATCCTGAAAGATGATGCTGTGAAAGTGCTGCACTCAATATGCCAGCAAGTTTGGAAAACTCAGCAGTGGTCACAAGACTGGAAAAGGTCAGTTTTCATTCTAATCCCTAAGAAAAGCAGTGCTAAAGAATGCACAAACTACCGCACAATTGCATCATCTCACATGCTAGTAAAGTAATACTCAAAATTCTCCAAGCCAGACTTCAGCAATACGTGAACTGTGAACTTCCAGATGTTCAAGCTGGTTTTAAAGGCAGAGGAGCCAGAGATCAAATTGCCAACATCTGTTGGATCATGGGAAAAGCAAGAGAGTTCCAGAAAAACATCTATTTCTGCTTTATTGACTATGCCAAAGCCTTTGACTGTGTAGATCAAAATAAACTGGAAAATTCTGAAAGAGATGAGAATACCAGACCACCTGACCTGCCTCTTGAGAAACCTGTATGCAGGTCAGGAAGCAGTGGTTAGAACGGGACATGGAACAGACTGGTTCCAAATAGGAAAAGGAGTAGGTCAAGGATGTATATTGTCACCCTGCTTATTTAACTTATATGCAGAGTACATCATGAGAAACACTGGGCTGGAGGAAGCACAAGCTGGAATCAAGACTGCCAGGAGAAATATCAGCAACCTCACATATGCAGATGACACCACTCTTATGGCAGAAAGTGAAGAGGAAATAAAGAGCCTCTTGATGAAAGTGAAAGAGGAGAAAGAAAAAGTTGGCTTACAGCTCAATATTCAGAAATCTAAGATCATGGCATCCGGTCCCATCACTTCATGGCAAATAGTTGGGGAAACAGTGGCTGACTCTCTTTTTCTGGGCTCCAAAATCACTGCAGATGGTGATTACAGCCATGAAATTAAAAGACACTTACTCCTTGGAAGGAAAGTTACGACCAACCTAGAGAGCATATTGAAAGGCAGAGACATTACTCTGTCAACAAAGGTCCGTCTAGTCAAGGCTATGGTTTTTCCAGTAGTCATGTGTGGATGTGAGAGTTAAACTGTGAAGAAGGCTGAGCACTGAAGAATTGATGCTTTTGAACTGTGGTGTTGGAGAAGACTCTTGAGAGTCCCTTGGACTGCAAGGAGATCCAACCAGTCCATCCTAAAGGAGATCATTCCTGGGTGATCATTGGTAGTTCTGATGTTGAAGCTGAAACTCCTATACTTTGGCCACCTGATGCAAAGAACTGACTCATTTGAAAAGACCCTGCTGCTGGGAAAGATTGAGGGCAGGAGGAGAAGGAGACGACCGAGGATGAGATGGTTGTATTGCATCACCGACTCAGTAGACATGAGTTTGGGTAAACTCTGGGAGTTGGTCATGGATAGGGAGGCCTGGCGTGCTGCAGTTCATGGCGTTGCAAAGAGTCAGACATAACTGAGCTGAACTATGGCTTCAAAACTCAAAATATTCCCAACTGTAAGAAATATACCTATAAAACTTTTTTTGGTGCCCTAGGTACAATTTTTTCTTTCATAGAGAATAAGCATTCAGTTCAGTTCAGTCGCTCAGTCGCGTCTGACTCTATGAATCGCAGCACGTCAGGCTTCCCTGTCCATCACCAACTCCTGGAGTTCACTCAAACTCACGTCCATCGAGTCAGCAATGCCATCCAGCCATCTCATCCTCTGTCATCCCTTTTTCCTCCTGCCCCCAATCGCTCCCAGCATCAGAGTCTTTTCCAGTGAGTCAACTCTTCACATGAGGTGGCCAAAGTACTGGAGTTTCAGTTTTAGCATCATTCCTTCCGAAGAACACCCAAGACTGATCTCCTTTAGAATGGACTGGTTGGATCTCCTTGTAGCTTATGTAATTATTCAGTTTTCACAATTACATCAACATTTGAAAAGTTCTCAACCTCAGGAAGAAAGAAAACAACACAGCCTTTAAACTTGATCAGAAAAGTAAATATAAAATAGAAGCAGGATTGTTTAACATTTCTCTCTTGAAGTCTGTTTTTATGTGATGCACACATTTCCTAACGCCAGCCAATTTTTTTATTAGAAGAAATTTTCATAACAATATTAACACTTGTTATTTGTGATGTATTTGTTAAATTTTTCCATTTTTTAGATTAAAAGATATGAATGAATATCCTAAAAAAGAAAAAGGAAGACTTTACATCCTTCTCGTTATTCAGGTCAGTGTACGATTAAATTATTTAAAAGTTAGGCCATGTTTAATTCCCATGCAATTGTGTTTCCATCCATTTTCTCATAAATGATCTGATTAGAGTTAAATATCTGGGTTAACTTTTAGCTAAGAGGAAACTTTAAGTAAATTCTCTGAAAATATATTTCTCAGTATCTGCTGTATGCTAGGCATACATCTAAATTTCACAGACGTTTATTTTGATTCTGATTCTAACAACTTCATAGTTTATAGATATTTAAGATTAGATATCCAAGTTACATACTTACTTAGCATAATTGAGATTTGCCTGTGTTTCCCAAGCTTGTGCTTAAGTCTTAATAATAAACTTGATGGAAGTAATTTTGCATCATTGGAAAAAAAGTTTATCCTGTACATTATTTTCAGAAATGTTGTAAGTTTCATTTTGATTATATACTTTTAGATCTTTTCTTTGAGTATGGCTCTACTATCTTGGCAAGTAAGAGGTCTTGACCTCTTATGCTGTGCACATGTATACTTGGGGCAGTCTCAGGTATACCTGTTAACCAACCCAGCCTATTTGTTTTTCATATCAGAGGAAATTAAACCTGGTCTACCTAACTGGCCCTTCCGAGGCAAGAGTTGAAATGACTATCTTCAGAAGCCCTAACTGGTCCTCAGACCTTCCTCTGTGTATTATGCTTTCTCTGCAATACATGGCAAATCTGCGTGGTAGTTAATTCAGTGTTTTTTGCAATTAACACATTTATTGCATATTCATTATTTTGTGGGACTCTTGACCATGGGAATTATATCTTAGTGTGTTTCAAAGTATTATATTTTAAATTGTATAATGTATGGTTCTTTCAAAGCTCAAAGTCAATATCTGAATTATGAAAGCCTTCAGAATTGAGGGAAATATTAATACCTTATTACCAATACTATGAAAATTTATTTATGTTGGATAAAGAAATGGCTGTCATTAGATGTTTATGTGTTCGGTGTGGTTGAAAATTTTTAAATTTTGTTTTATGTTCAGATTCCTCTGGAATAAGCAGAATTGCAGATGGATTCAATGGAATTTTTTCTGATCATTGTTACAGTGTTTGTTCTATGAGACAACCAGACTTAAAATATTTTGACAACAAAGGTATATTTAAATTTTCCAAAATATTTTCATTCAAATTGCTTTTATAATTTTTCATTTCCTATTTGAAAATGTGGGTGAAAGTGATGATTTCAAAATGAGCAAGTATCTAAACTTGTTTTAAGAAAACAAGAGACTTTTGGGTAAGTGAATTTTGATTTTTAACATTTTTTAAACATATACGTCAAACACATACATCAAAACACATCCTCCTCTATCAGTTTTACTCAGCTAGGAATTCGTGGCAAAGCAGGAGTGACCCAGAGTTTTGAGTATTTATGATGAAAAGTTAAGAATAGTGGTATTTCAGAGAGTTCCCTGATGGTCCAGTGGTTAAGACGCTGTGCTTCCACTGCAGGGGCTGCAGGTTTAAACCCTGGTTAGAGAACTAAGATCCTAAGTGCCGAGTAGAGTGGGAAAAAAAAAAAAAACACGCACACAAAAAGAACAGTGTTACACACAGTTGTTCTGCTCAGCTGTACTTTCAGTTAGGAGGGCTAATGAAAGGAAAGAACACAAGGTGAAGGATGTGGTCATTTAAAGAACATTCAGTCAGAGACATCAGTATGAACCTATATTTGGCGTAATATAGACACAGTTACATACAGAAACATTTATGGAATGTCAGTATATTTGTAGTAGTGCACATGCACGTATTTTTGCTCTGTTAACTGAGAATCTAACAAAATGACATCCCAGTAGCAATGAGCACATCTCGTGCCCTGATCCTGGTTTCTAATACCATTTTCCAATAAAAAGAACGAGGGCTTCTTGGAGAAATGGCTGATTCTAGTTCTGGAGCAGGAAACCTAAAAGATGAGCCTAGAGCATTTTGTTGTGCCAGAAAATAAGAAAGTACTCAACATATAGAGTCATTCAGTACAAGTATGCCAAAGGAGCATAAGGAGCCAACTAAAAGAGCTCCCAGTAGCCAAAGCTGAAACAGTTTGAGAGGGGGAGAAATTGAACTATAACCCAAAGTATAAAATAAATATCCATGAGTCCATAGTGATATAAATAAATAATAGAACAAATAAATAAGGATAAGAAACAAATCTGTACAGAGGAACTCCAGATTATTTATATAGCTAATGCTCCCTCTGGGAGGTGAAGCATAATTTTCCACTCCTTAAGTACAGACTGAGCTCAGTAACTTAGTTCCAATCTGTAGAGTATGGAAAGTAAAAGAGTGACTTTACAGTGGAGAAACCTGATAAAGCCCCAGGTTATCAAGTTCAGTGTCAGCAGTCATAATGATGTTAATAGTTTATACTCTCTATATGATGTGATTTTTAAAACAAAGCAGTTTGCCTCTGTGTTTTCCTTCAAATAATCCATAAGAGAAAGGGAAGTCGCTCAGTCGTGTCCAACTCTTTGCAAGCCCATGGAATTTAGCCCACTAGGCTCCTCCATCCATGGAATTTTCTAGGCAAGAGTACTGAAGTGGGTTGCCATTTCCTTCTCCAGGGGATCTTCCCAACCCAGGGATCAAACTTGGGTCTTCCGCATTTCGGGCAGACGCTTTACGGTCTGAGCCATCCCAGTCTAATCATGATAAAGCAAAGTTAATTGGTGAGCCATCCTGCAAAATACCTGACCTTAGGATTGTCATGGTCATCAAAAGCAAGGGAAGTCTGAGAAACTGCCACAGCTAGCAGTAGCCTAGAGATACGACAAATAAATGTTATGTATCCTGGATGGGACCTTGGAACAGAAAAAGGATATTAGATAAAGACTAAGGAAATCTGGATGAAGTATGGACTTTAGTTAATGATAGCTTACCAGCATTTGGTCATTGTTATAACAAACAATGTAAGATGTTAATAATGGAGAAACTGAATGCACGATATGTGGGAATTCTCTGTATTACATTCTTATTTCTTTTTCTGTAAATTTGAAACTTCTGAAAAATACAGTCTTTTTTAAAAAGACATGATATTGAAGCCCAGTTTTCTCTAATGACTGGCATTTCAATTTATCCATGTAATGTTTAATGTTTTGATTGATATAAATAATAGGTATTTTTCCAAATTCTTTTTACAGATGATGATTCTGATACAGAGACATCAAATGAATTGCCAAAATTTACAGATGGAATCAAAGCCAGAAACAGAAATCAAAACTACTTGGTTCCCAGTCCTGTACTTAGAATTCTAGACCACACTGCCTTTCCTACAGGTAAGAGAAACTAATAGCATCTGCACATTTTGTATAGTTCAGTGAAAAAAATAATAAGTCAAATAAATTTTTTTTGCCAATTACTATTTAATAGGTCTTATTTAGTAATGATAATAATAGTCTTGCTTTGTTTTTCAGAAAAATCTGCTGATATTGAAATTTGTGATGAAGACTGTGACTCCCTGAATCAGTCCACCAGCAAACCCAAGAGGAGAGCCCCATAGAAGTTCACACTGCTGAAGATGTTCCAATTGCCGCAGAAGTGCATGCAATTTCTGAAGACTATGATATAGAGACAGAAAACAATTCCTCTGAGAGTCTCCAAGACCAAACTGATGAAGAGCCACCAGCTAAACTTTGCAAAATTGTTGACAAGAGCCAAGCTTTGAATGTGACTGCCCAGCAGAAATGGCCTTTACTGAGAGCTAACAGCAGTGGCCTCTATAAATGTGAACTTTGTGAGTTCAACAGCAAATATTTTTCTGATTTAAAGCAGCATATGATCTTGAAGCACAAGCGTACTGATTCAAACGTGTGTCGAGTATGCAAAGAGAGTTTCTCTACCAACATGCTTCTGATTGAACATGCCAAACTCCATGAAGAGGACCCCTACATATGTAAATACTGTGATTATAAGACCGTAATTTTTGAGAACCTCAGCCAGCACATTGCAGACACCCATTTTAGTGATCACCTTTATTGGTGTGAGCAATGTGACGTACAGTTCTCCTCAAGCAGTGAACTCTACCTACATTTCCAGGAGCACAGCTGTGATGAGCAGTACTTGTGTCAGTTCTGTGAACATGAGACGAATGATCCAGAAGACTTGCATAGCCATGTGGTAAATGAGCATGCATGTAAATTAATAGAGTTAAGTGATAAGTATAACAATGGAGAACATGGACAGTATAGCCTCTTAAGCAAAATCACATTTGACAAATGTAAAAACTTCTTTGTTTGTCAGGTATGTGGTTTTCGGAGTAGACTTCATACAAATGTTAACAGACATGTTGCCATTGAACATACTAAAATTTTTCCTCATGTTTGTGATGACTGTGGGAAAGGCTTCTCAAGTATGCTAGAATATTGCAAACATTTAAATTCACATTTATCTGAAGGGATTTATTTATGTCAATACTGTGAATATTCAACAGGACAGATTGAAGATCTTAAAATTCATCTAGATTTCAAGCATTCGGCTGATTTACCTCATAAATGTAGTGACTGCTTGATGAGGTTTGGAAATGAAAGGGAATTAATAAGTCACCTTCCAGTCCATGAAACAACTTGATTGTTCTTCTTTAACTTCCATAATGTTGATGTGAAGTAATAAATTCAACTATTTTGAAAATGTTAAAATGGATGATTTTAAACACAACTTGTGAGAATTGTCTTTAACAAGATCTTTTTAATTGCCAATTTTCTTGGCATTGCTGCCTTTTCAGTATTCAGTTGTATCCTAAATGTGATATTTTCAATGCATTTGTGGTTTTAACCACTTTTGGTGACTGTCATTGTGTTTCTTGCATGTGCTCTGATTTTATGAGTTGATAGGAAATACACACTAAAGAAACTAGTTTTCCTTCCATAAATACAGGTGTTAAAAACTTTTTCTTCTTTAAACTCAAAACAAGATCAATCTTTCGTGGATGAAGTCATTAAAGTACTGCACTTCCAGAGCTAAAGTGCAACATAATGCACAGTTAAGTCCACTGATCCTCCTGTTAAGAAGATCCAGACCCTGCTTTTGCATTCCCCAGTAGTTCCTGTCCCCAAGACAGTCAGTGCTCTCTATCTCTGTCAGTCTTTCAGTGACACTAGGAGCCCTGTGTTACGGTAAGAGGGAAAGATCTGATTTTCTATGCAATCCTTTTTTTTGTAATCCTTATTTTAGCCCCTATCCATGTGCTAAATAATCTTAGATGGGGAGGAACTGATAAAGGGGTTAAATGGTAGAGGAACATTTCATACATTTCATAACTCATTTATAAATGAAACAGGTCATTTGTAATCTGTTCATTTTCAGTTGTGCAACTGCAAAGTCATGCCTGAACTTCTGATACCAAATCATTTGTTTTCTGAGCAAACCCACTTAAGTATTAAAATAGAAATAGGAAAGTATGAGAGGTTGGGGTTGCTGTTATGAGAAGGTATCAATTACTTTTGATAATGGTAAATCAGTCTTAGCATCTGTATTTTCTGTGGCTGCCATAAGCTGAGTGGCTTAAAAAGTAGAAGTTTATTGTCTCACAGTTGCAGAGACTAGAAATTCAAAATTGAAATGTTAGCATAGTTGGTTCCTTCTGAGAGCTGTAAAGGAAGAATCTGTTCGCGGCTACTCTCCTTGACTTGTATGTGGTCACCTCCATGTTCACATGGTCTCCCTGTGTCCAAGTCTGTCTCCCTTTTACAAGGAATCAAGCAGTCATTGGATTAAGGCCTACCTTGCCAAGCTCATTTTAACCTAATAAAGACACTATCCCTAAATAAGGTTGTATTCCATTACTTCAACATACGGACTGGGAGACTAAGGGAGACAACCACCACAATTCAGTAACAGCTTCTTAAATAGAATCAAGAAGGTGGTGTTTTGTGCATCATTGGCCTCAAATATAATAAACACTGCTGCTAGCAAACTATTGTCACTCAGGAATATTAATATAGTTGAAAAGACTGGTCTATGACCTATGGTTTTCCCACCTTGAGACCCATGGGAGTTTAGTCTGTTTTGTAAATAGTGACAGCAATAAGTTTTTCAAAACCATTTTTATTTCCACCCTTTTGTCATATATGTATACTTGTATTCCTAGAAATCACCATTCCATCTGATTATACCATTCCAGGTAGGGCTGTCTGATAAAAACATTCCTTAGAAGATTTAAAATTGTAATTAAATTGGAAGAAAACCTTAGAAGCCATCTGATCTGCATCCTCTTGTTTCCTGTGTTTCTTATAGAAACAGGTTATTATTAGGTCGAGGTCACAAAACCAGTTAGAGCAGGCAGGAGTGGAATCCAAGTTATTTGGCTTCCAGTCTAGTGATGTTTCCATTACACCATGTTATAAAAATCTGAGCTTTGTCCTTGGAATATTTTTCATGACTATTTAACCTAGCCAAGAATTGCCTTCTTGGTAATTCAGTTTTTATACTTTTTCAATATCCATTCAGCTTCAGGAATTTGATTTTCAGAAAACAAACCTTAAGTAATGACTTAGTTTTTATTTTCTAATTGTGTATCTTACAGCATTACATTTTTGATCAGGCATTGATAATCAAATTAGAGATTGTAATGGAACAACTCAAGAGACATTAAATCCAAGTTTTAGAGCCGTATAATTTGGTGCTTTTTTCATGAATCTGCAGCTTGAGGCCACATTTTACTGCCAGTTTGTCCAATAAAATCTTTTTGCTTTGACTCAGCTTTCAAATAAGCCTATGAGTGACCATTAAATTGCTGCGGTAGCAAGTCTATATTTTTAGTTTAATGAACTTCTTTTAAAACAAACTTTCCTTGAAAAAATTTTCTAACTGCTTCTGGATTTTTGTACTCAAATTCCACTGTACTCTTGTGACTCGAAAATACATAACAGAATACACAATAGAATTATTGCCAGCAGTGAACAATAGTGATGGATCTTTTGTTTTTTTCCTTTCATCTTTACCTTGAAATGAGTGTTATTTGAAAATGGTTGTGTGGTATTCAAAAGCCTCTCTTCCTGCTTTTAAATCTGCCAGTTTTCGCCTTTTGAATCGCCTTTCCTGGGTTCCTCTGAATATGTATCATCACATACTAACTAGTTTCTTCTTTTCACAGGGTCCACAGCTTGTTAGGTGATTGCTGAATTATTCACAGGTGTAGCATATACAGGTTTCTGGGGGTTTTCCCCATAGTAAACTAACAATATTCCTAATTTTAAAATCTGATTTTCAAAGCATTGAATTAATTCCTGGCACTTTACAGTTTATCTTACCTTGTTTTCTCTGTCTTACTACCTTTTACAAGCAGGTTAATATATCCCCCAAACTACTGTGATTAATTTTTAATGGAATTCTGATGACTTAAAAGCACTAAAGTGACATAATTAGAAAAAGCTAATAAAAATCAACCAGCCACAGTCCTCCTGGGAAGCAGGTTGACTTAAAATAATCAATACTACTTACTTAACTGAAAATAAATAGTTAACGATTAACTGTAAATCCCAACAGAGAAGCAAATTTGGTTAGTCAGTTTTACACTACAATTAACAGTCTCATCCCTATAAATTAAAAATGAACTTTTGAAGATACAGTCTTTTGTAACTTTCAGTTCTAATTACTGAAGATACAGACTGTCTATTAGCATTTCTATTCATGGCATTGTGTTTATGAATTTTAAATATACCTTATATTGGTTTAAGCTTTCCATAAATTAATATCTTAAGTCAACATTCAAATCTAAGAGAAAGAAATGTGTACATTTATGGTGTAAAATATAAATACACAAAGCTTAAAAGTTGTCACATGTAATTTACATGTTTATATGAAATTACATCCTCAATTTACAAGTTTAAAAAATTTTAATGGTGTTTGCTCTATACTAATGATTTGAAAATAATTTTATATGCAAAGATTTTCCATATTAAAGCATCACCACGACTTCCTTACTAAATTCATCCTCTTTAATAACCTTGATATTAAACTAGTAACTCCTTGAACCTAAAATAAATCACATTTGTGAAAAGTAATTTCTTTATTGTAAGAAGAAACATTGTTAAATAGGAATATTGTATTATCTACTGGTTTTATTCACATATTTTTTAAAAGATGACTTTAAATTCTTTTTTAAAGGAATTTTTGTTGTAACTGTTAAGTTCATTGTTGTTTATTTTGAATTTTAAATAGGCAAACAGATATGACCTGGAAAATCTTTTTATTTTTTTTTTGCTGCTCAAAATATTGAACTGAATGAATAATACATTGGAAATTTTAATGAAAAGTATGTTTTGAATAAAAACTCGATGTTTTCTAGTTTTTAACATCTAGATAGTATCTGCTGAAAAACATTACAGATGAAATAGTTGGTACTTTTGCACTTATTCTTCAGAGTAAGCTAAGATTAGGAATTGGAATCAAATGAAAATAACACAGAAGCATCATTTCTGGTGGGTGATGGGTGGTTTTTTGTTTTGTTTGGGGGAGGGTTGTTAATTTTTGTTTTTGATCATCTGCCTAAAGACCATTCACCATGATTTTGGTTGGCTGAAATATGAAAGTTTTGAATTCTTTTTTCTTGCCTACTTTGCACATTTTATTTAGGGTTATCACTTCTCTGCTATAACCTTATGTTTCTGAAATATATTGCTCAAGCTATATTCTATGACTGATTACCCGTCTTTTTGCAACCCTTTCTCACCTCATTTGGATTTTCAGAAAGTCTCAAGAGAGTAAAATTTTCCCAGTTAGCAAGGAGAGAGTGGTTGTCTTAATTCTTCTGTTTTCCAATCTGTTAAAATCTAAATCTAAATCTAAATTCCCCAACCAGAGACTGAACCCAGGCCACAGTAGTGAAAGCGCTTAGTCCTAACCACTGGACCGCCAGGGAGTTCCCTCATAGCACTTCTTTATGGTTATAAGATTATAGTTAATTGCATTCTTTATTGAACAATTAAATTGCCGAAGTAGAAAAACTAACACAGAATGACAGAATGTTAATTTGGAAGGAGCCTCAGAAATCATCTAATCTAGACCCATAAAGCACATAAAAATAAGTGTACATAGTATATAATTTTATGGTTTTAAATTATATGTTGTAAAATGTAACACATCATATCTCATTCATGAATATTTTTACTTAGGACAGAACTGATTTTTTTTTTTAAGCAAATGTTTAAAGAAAAATATGAAGTAAAGATACATTGACATGGAAAAAAATAGGCAGGTAAAACATGGATGACAAATTTGAAAATACAAAATCCTTAAATAAACTTATTTATAGCTCAAAAAATGGTTCTCTAACATCGTTAGTCGAATGCTTTTAAGCTATAATAAATAGGATTTATAACTCTCTACCACTCTTCAAAATTTTAGAAAAAGTGAAAATGTACCCTGTTTTTTCAGTGAAATGTCATACCAGACAACTGAAGAGAGAAAATAATGTAATGGGGGTACTGGGCCATTGGCATTAGACCTTATTTTCTAGTCCCTGTTAGCTAACCATAAATTGTGTGAGTAACCAAGGACAATGGATGTAATGTTACCAAGGTTTTCTTTCAGCTCCTCAAAAACTTGTTTCACCACTAGTCTGTTTAACAACTATGGAATGTCTCTTCTCAAGCCATATGCATTTACCATATAGGGCAGGAAACTCTTCTCTGTCATTCTTCTGAACTCTAGTTAAATATGAAGCTGGAGTGCCTTTTGTGTTTCTAACTGTTCACGTTCTATATAATGCTACCATAAACATTCTTGTATGTGTTAAAGTGTTTGGGAATATTTTTTTAATCCCTTGGAGGGATGTGGGCTTTCTGTAAATATGTTTTGTATGCTTGTGATTAAATACATCCAAAATATTATCCAGACTGGCTCAAGTTTATTCACCCATCAGATGATCATGTTTCCCTGCATCCTTATAGACAATAAAGTGAATTGCTTTTGGTAAATCTGAAGGGCATAAAGCAGTATGTTACTATTATTTGAATTTGCATTGTTTGATTACTAACAAGATTGGAAATGTCTCAATATGTTCATGAGACACTTTGGTTTCTCATTTCATGAAGTACTTCTGCATATGCTCTGTTTTTTTGTTTGTTTTTGCAGTGAAAGCCCAATGACCTAACCACTGGACTACCAGGGAATTGTCCTTTGTCCACTTTTCTGTTGGGTTTTCTGGTTACTTTTGAGAAGTTCTTTAAAATTTTTAATTATTGGTCCTTTGTTGATGATACACACTGCAAAGAATAGATTCCCAGATTGCCAGCCTTTCCTTGAGCAGAAATCTTTACATTTCATGTGGATAGATCTATCACATTTTACCTTACAGGTTGTGCTTTCTACCACCTTGTTAGAAAGCACAACCTTGTGCTTTCTATAGTCTTGTTAACAAACTCCTCAGTAACCCCAAAGTCACAGAACTGTTTTCCTACATTTTCTCCTAGTAATGTTCTGGTTGTAACTTTTGTGTTTAGGTCTGAATTTCTCTGTGTGTAAGAATGATTCAAGTTTTTTGTTCATTCAAGTGAGCCAATTTCATCAGTACTATTTGTTAAATAATGCATTCTTCTCCCAGTGATTCATGATAACAATTTGATCATATATCACTCCCCATGGGCATAATTGGCATACAAATTTGTGTCTGTACTCATATTCCTAGTTGTTCCTGCAATAGTATCACATGTTTTAACAGTTACTTCAAACATTATAGCTTTCCAGTATGTCTTTCTTTTAACTGGAGTATGATTGCTTTACAATGTTGTGTTTCTGTTGTATAATAAAATGAGTCAGCTCTATGTGTGCATATATACCCTCTCTTTTGGATCTACTCCCCAATCCCCATCCCATGTGTAAAATAAATAGCTAGTGGGAACTGCTATAAAGCACAGAAAGCTCAGTTCAGTACAGTATGTCTTAATTTCAAGTAGTGTGCAGCTCAGTACAGTATGCCTTACTATCAGGTAGCGTGAATTTATTCTCTTTGCTCTTCTTTTGAGAACTGTTTTAGCTATTGGTGGACTTTTCCTTCTTCCATGTAAATTTAGAATCAGTTCTAAATTCCATCTAAAGTCTTGTTGGAATTGCATTATAATTATGATCATTTTAGAGGGAATTGATATCATTATAGTGTTAAATCTTTGCTTTCATAAACATTGTATTCTCCATTTACTTAGGTCTCTTGTAATGTTCTTTAAAATTTTTTACATAAAGGTTGTATGCAGTTTTTGTTAAGTCAATAACTAGATACTTTAGTTTTGGTTGCTTTGACATGCTTTCTTGTTTTCTAATTGGTTACTGCATGTTTATAGGAAAGCTTCTGAATTTTGAAATATTGACTGTGCATATAGAAATGTTTGGGTTTTAATCTTTTTAGTTTTAACAGCTGTCTTTCCTTAATTTTTAATGTAAATCATCATATAATTGTCATAAATTATAGACTTGTTTCTTTACTCCTAGTCTGCGAGTCCTGAATGGCTCTTTTTTGGTTATCACAGAATTTGTCAGTTCCACCACTACCATAAACAGCAGGAATAGCATTAGCAGGCCTTTATTTGTTCCTAGCCTTAAGAGTAAGACTGCTCTAACCTCCCTGTCAACTATATTTTCTGTAGGTTTTCATAAGTAACCTTTAGCAGTTTTCTTAGTTTTGAAGACTTTTTATTGTAAGTAGGATTAAACTTTAGCAGTGATTTCTTTCTATAGCTATTGAGATAAACGTGGGCTTTCTCCTATAAGTGTGCTAATATGAATTTCATTGGTTGATTTTCTAATATTGAATTATCTTTGTATTTCTAGGAAAATTATACCTGTAGAAAAAAAATTTTAATACAATGTTGGATTCAGTTAGCTAATATTTCATATAGGATATTTGCCTCTATAGTCGTACACGTGATTTTCTTTACTTACACCTCCTATAAGTGGTATTAAGTTTATTCTAGTCTTATAAGTGAGTTGGGCTGTTTTTTTCTCTTGTTCTATGCTTTATAAAAACCTGTATAAGATTAATCTTTTCTTGAAATATTTAGTAAAGGATTATCTCTAAAGTCATTTAGGCTGGCTTGTTTTTGGTATGTATGGGAAATTGTGATTTCAGTTTTTTGAATACAGACTAGTTTTTGTAAGTTTTTAAATAATTGAATTTTAGTTTTTATTAATCTCTATTTTATTTAGCCATTATATATAATTTTTTCTCCTTTCTTCTTTATGTTTACTCATGTGGTTTTTGCCTATGAGTCTTCCATAATAAGAAAAATGATGGATTAAATTACTTATTATATGAAAACACTTATTTTTATAATCTATAACATGTTAATGTCACTTTTATTTGAAATATAATTATATTAAACATGTAGTTATTTGTAAAGTGATACTATTATGATTTTTTAAATTCAAATAATATTAATAAAGCAAAAGTTACCTTTGAGATTTCCTGTGTTCAAAACTGATTTTGAGTGGTTTAGGATTTCATATCAGAGAAGGCAATGGCAAACCAGTCCTGTACTCTTGCCTGGAAAATCCCATGGTTGGAGGAGCCTGATAGGCTGCAGTCCATGGGGTCACTAAGAGTTGGATATGACTGAGCGACTTCACTTTCACTTTTCACTTTCGTGCATTGGAGAAGGAAATATGGCAACCCACTCCAGTGTTCTTCCCTGGAGAATCCCAGGGACAGAGGAGCCTTGGTGGGATGCCGTCTATGGGGTTGCACAGAGTCGGACATGACTGAAGTGACTTAGCAGCAGCAGCATGATTTCACATAGCTACTAACTGGCATAGTATAGATACGAACTAAGGTCTTCAGATTAAGTTACATGCTCTTTCACTAAAAGATTTCTTCAATATATATTTGTTGAATAAACATGAAGATCTCAGGATGATAACAGCTTTCACCTTTCACATACAGGTTAATGCTTGAAATTCATCCTTAAAATTTCCTTCCTTTTTGCTTAATGCCTTAACATGATTTTAAATTATAGTACTTATTGCACAGTTGAGTTCAGTTCAGTCGCTCAGTCGTGTCCGACTCTTTGCGACCCCATGAATCTCAGCACGCCAGGCCTCCCCTGTTGATTACCATCTCTCGGAGTTCACTCAGACTCACGTCCATCAAGTCCGTAATGCCATCCAGACATCTCATCCTCGCTCGTCCCCTTCTCCTCCTGCCTCCAATCCCTCCCAGCATCAGAGTCTTTTCCAATGAGTCAACTCTTCCCATGAGGTGGCCACTACTGGAGTTTCAGCTTCAGCATCATTCCTTCCAAAGAAATCCCAGGGTTAATCTGCAGAATGGACTGGTTGGATCTCCTTGCAGTCCAAGGGAATCTCAAGAGTCTTCTCTAACACCACAGTTCAAAAGCATCAGTTCTTCGGCACTCAGCCTTCTTCACAGTCCAACTCCCACATCCATACATGACCACAGGAAAAACGATAGCCTTGACTAGATGGACCTTAGTCAGCAAAGGAATGTCTCTGCTTTTGAATATACTATCTAGGTTGGTCATAACTTTTCTTCCAAGGAGTAAATGTCTTCTAATTTCACGGCTGCAGTCACCATCTGCAGTGATTTTGGAGCCCCCAAGATAAAGTCTGACACTGTTTCCACTGTTTCCCCATCTATTTCCCATGAAGTGATGGGACCAGATGCCATAATCTTCGTTTTCTGAATGTTGACCTTTAAGCCAACTTTTTCACTCTCTTCTTTCACTTTCATCAAGAGGCTTTTTTAGTTCCTCTTCACTTTCTGCCATAAAGGTGGTGTCATCTGCATATCTGAGGTTATTGATATTTCTCCTGGCAATCTTGATTCCAGCTTGTGTTTCTTCCAGCCCAGCGTTTCTCATGATGTACTCTGCATATAAGTTAAATAAGCAGGGTGACAATATACAGCCTTGATGTACTCCTTGTCCTATATGGAACCAGTCTGTTGTTCCATGTCCAGTTCTAACTGTTGCTTCCTGACCTTCATACAGATTTCTCAAGAGTCAGGTCAGGTGGTCTGGTATTCCCATCTCTTTCAGAATTTTCCACAGTTTATTGTGATCCACAGAGTCAAAGGCTTTGGCATAGTCAATAAAGCAGAAATAGATGGTTTTCTGGAACTCTCTTGCTTTTTCCATGATCCAGCGGATGTTGGCAATTTGATCTCTGGTTCCTCTGCCTTTTCTAAAACCAGCTAGAACATCAGGGAGTTCAAGATTCACGTATTGCTGAAGTCTGGCTTGGAGATTTTTGAACATTACTTTACTAGCATGTGAGATGAGGGCAACTGTGCAGTAGTTTGAGCATTCTTTGTCATTGCCTTTCTTTGGAACTGGAATGAAATCTGACCTTTTCCAGTCCTGTGGCCACTGCTGACTTTTCCCAATTTGCTGGCATATTGAGTACAGCACTTTCACAGCATCATCTTTCAGGATTTGAAACAGGTCCACTGGAATTCCATCACCTCCACTAGCTTTGTTCGTAGTGATGCTTTCTAAGGCCCACTTGACTTCACATTCCAAGATGTCTGGCTCTAGATGAGTGATCACATCATCATGATTATCTGGGTCGTGAAGATCTTTTTTGTACAGTTCTTCTGTGTATTCTTGCCACCTCTTCTTAATATCCTCTGCTTCTGTTAGGTCCATACCATTTCTGTCCTTTATCGAGCCCATCTTTGCATGAATTGTTCCCTTGGTATCTCTCATTTTCTTGAAGAGATCTCTAGTCTTTCCCATTATGTTGTTTTCCTCTATTTCTTTGCAGTGATCACTGAAGAAGGCTTCTTATCTCTTCTTGCTGTTCTTTGGAACTCTGCATTCAGATGCTTATATCTTTCCTTTTCTCCTTTGCTTTTTGCCTCTCTTCTTTTCTCAGCTATTTTTAAGGCCTTCCCAGAGAGCCATTTTGCTTTTTCGCATTTCTTTTCCATGGGGATGGTCTTGACCCCTGTCTTCTGTACAATGTCACGAACCTCATTCCATAGTTCATCAGGCACTCTATCTATCAGATCTAGGCCCTTAAATCTATTTCTCACTTCCACTGTATAATCATAAGGGATTTGATTTAGGTCATACCTGAATGGCCTAGGGGTTTTCCTTACTTTCTTCAATTTAAGTCTGAATTTGGTAATAAGGAGTTCATGATCTGAGCCACAGTCAGCTCCTGGTCTTGTTTTTGTTGACAGTATAGAGCTTCTCCATCTTTGGCTGCATAGAATATAATCAATCTGATTTTAGTGTTGACCATCTGGTGATGTCTATGTGTAGTCTTCTCTTGTGTTGTTGGAAGAGGGTGTTTGCTATGACCAGTGCATTTTCTTGGCAAAACTCTATTAGTCTTTGTCCTGCTTCATTCCGCATTCCAAGGCCAAATTTTCCTGTTATTCCAGGTGTTTCTTGACTTCCTACTTTAGCATTCCAGTACCCTATAATGAAAAAAACATCTTTTGGGGTGTTTGTTCTAGAAGGTCTTGTAGGTCTTCATAAAACTGTTCAACTTCAGCTTCTTCAGCATTACTGGTTGGGGCATAGACTTGGATAACTGTGATATTGAGTGGTTTGCCTTGGAAACGAACAGAGATCATTCTGTCGTTTTTGAGATTGCATCCAAATACTGCATTTTGGACTCTTTTGTTGACCATGATGGCTACTCTGAGGGCTTCCTGTCCGCAGTAGTAGATATAATGGTCATCTGAGTTAAATTCACCCATTCCAGTCCATTTTAGTTCACTGCTTCCTAGAATGTCAACGTTCACCCTTGCCATCTCTTGTTTGACCACTTCCAGTTTGCCTTGACTCATGGACCTGACATTCCAGGTTCCTATGCAATATTGCTCTTTACAGCATGGACCTTGCTTCTATCACCAGTCACGTGCACACCCTGAGGAGCCACCATGAGCCCGAGGCCAGGGGCGGCAGCTGGAAGGAGCCACCTCGCACCGAGGTAGGGCAACTTATTTCTCAGGGAAGTACAACAGAAGTCTTGGTTTCAGAGTGTTTTGTGCTTTTTAATTCTTTATCTCTTTCCCTACGCTCTCTCTCTACACCATAAACTAAATGTCTACATAACAGTATGCTAATTATTTCTGCTAGGAATCCTTAGAATCGTACTTCTATCAAAATTTGCTTTACAATGAAGACCAAGCATAGTCTCCTACTTCCATGTCAGCTGGGTTACAGTGTGTGTCAGTTAGGGTTCAGAAGATAAGAAATTTATTGCAAGGACTTGAGGGCTGGCTAGGCAAATCCATAATATATAGGGGTAAATATATATCTATTTATAGGTATAAATATCTACAGACATAAATATATAGATATAGACATATAGACATAAATATATAGATATATATCCAAAATATATAGGGATATACATACATATTATATATACATACCTATGCTGGAATATTAGCCATAAAAAGAATGAAATACTGTAATGCCATTTGTAGCAACTTAGGTGCACCTAGAGATTATACTAAGTGAAGTAAGTCAGAGAAAAGACAAATATATCATTTACATGTGAAAGCTTTAAAAAATGATACAAATAAGCTTATTTATAAAACAGAAAAAGAATCACAGACATAGAAAAAAAACTTGTGGTTCCCAAAGGGGGAAAGAGCAGGGAGGAAGGGATAAATTAGAAGTTTGGGATAAGCAGATACAAACTATTAAAGAGATAAACAGAAATGTCCTATTGTATAGCACAGGGAGCTATATTCAATAATTCAGTATCTTGTAATAAATTGTAATAGAAAAAAATCTGAAAAAGGAATTGTATATGTATGTGTGTGTATATATATATATATATATGTATATACAACTGAATCACTTTGCTATACACCAGAAACTAACAAAACATCATACATAAATTAAATTTCAATTTGTTGACAAAAGAATAAGCTGAGAAGAAAAGGAATTTTATATGTATATACAACTGAATCACTTTGCTATACACCAGAAACTAACAAAACATCATGCATCAATTAAATTTCAATTTGTTGACAAAAAAGTAAGCTAAGAAGAAAAGAGAATTTAATCCATCCAAACTGAGGATTATAACCCAGGAAACAAATTCTCAGAAGCTCCAAGAATTGCTCCATTGGTCAGGAGTTAGAGATGCAGTTTTATAGATTTTTGAGCAAATTATATAACATATTGACAGGTTAGCATAGTATCGATAAATAGTTCAATCAACCAAGTATTTTTTTCTTTTTCAATTACACATATGCAGACAGGGCTTTGGTCAGTGCCACCCCTTGTACCTTTGTCTGAGATGAAAAAAATACATTAAGTATAGAATTACAATGTAATTCTGTCTTGTGAAGAAAGGGGCCAGCCTTTTCTCATAGGGTGATTTCATCCTCCTGCTTTGAGAAGGTCTGTTTAATGTGTGATGTAGATGAACACTGCACATTGTGAAAGGTCTGACATGAAGGGAGCATGACATTTGTCTTCCTTTATTTTAGTCTGATTGTTCTTCCACAGAATATTTAAGATTTTCCTTATCAAAATTTTTTAAAGGGTGAAAAAGTAAGCCATAGTCTAAAGAAAATACAAGTGTAATAGGTTGGACAGTATCTCCCCCAAAATATATGTCCAAGTTCTAACTTTGATATCTGTGAATATGATCTTACTCAGAAATAACACGTTTGAAGATATAATTAAGTTAAGAATCTTGAGATGAGATCAACCTGGATTTAGGACCCAAGATCCCAATTCCCATACTTGATCTACTGACCAGTGTCCATATAAAAGAAAGGAGAAAGAGATTTGAGACAAGGGCAGAAGGTCATACGAAGATAGAGGCAGAGATGGATGGGTGCCATGCATCTGCCTGCAATGCAGGAGATGTAAACCAGGGAATGCTTCTAGCCACTAGAAACTGGAAAAGGCAAGGAAGGAGCCTCCCCCTAGAGCCTCCAGAGAGAACTTAGTCCTGCAGACATTTAGACTGTAGACATATAGCCTCCATATGACTGTGAGAGAATTAAAATTTTGTTTAAAACAAAAACAAAAAGCACTTAGGGCAAGACATCAGTAAGGCTTGGGCAGGAACTAACAGTTGATCCTGCAGTCCACAGGCAGAATGCCTTTATTAGGGAAATATCACTTCTGCTCTTAAAATCTTTTGATTGATTGGATCACCTAGAGCACCTGAACTAACCTCTTTTACATTCAGTCCAGTTCCTCAGTCGTGTCTGACCCTTTGTGACACTATGGACGGCAGCACACCAGGCTTCCCTGTCCATCACCAATTCCCGGAGCTTACTCAAACTCATGTCCGTCGAGTCAGTGATGCCATCCAACCATCTCATCCTCTGTCATTCCATTCTCCTCCCACATTCATTCTTTCCCAGAATCAGGGTGTTTTCAAATGAGTCAGTTCTTCCCATCAGGTGGCCAAACTACTGGAGTTTCAGATTCAACATCAATATTCATCCAATGAATATCAGAACTGATTTCCTTTAGGATGGACTGGTTGGACCTCCTTGCAGTTCAAGGGACTCTCAAAAGTCTTCTCCAACACCACAGTTCAAAAGCATCAATTCTTCAGCACTCAGCTTTCTTCCAGTTCAACTCTCACATCCATACACGACTACTGGAAAAACCATAGCTTTGACTAGACAGATCTTTGTTGGCAAATATGTCTGCTTTTTAACATGCTGTCTAGGTTGGTCATAGCTTTTCTTCCAAGAAGCAAGTGTCTTAATTTTATGGCTGCAGTCACCATCTGCAGTGATTTGGGAGCCCCAAGAAAATAAACTCTCTCACTGTTTCCATGTTTCACCATCTATTTGCCATGAAGTGATGGGACCAGATGCCATGATCTTATTTTTCTGAATATCAAGCTTTAAGCCAGGTTTTTCACTCTCTGCTTTCACTTTCATCAAGAGCCTCTTTAGTTCTTCTTTGCTTTCTTCCTTAAGAGTGGTATCATCTGCAGATCTGAGGTTGCTGATATTTCTCCTGGCAATCTTGATTCCAGCTTGTGCTTCATCCAGCCCAGCATTTATCATGATGTACTCTGCGTGTAAGTTAAATAAGCAGGGTGACAATATATAGTCTTGACATACTCCTTTCCCAGTGTGGAACCAGTCTGTTGTTCCATGTCCAGTTCTAACTGTTGCTTCCTGACCTGCATACAGATTTCTCAGGAGGCAGGTCAGGTGGTCTGGTATTCCCATCTCTCTCAGAATTTTCCACAGTTTATTGTGATCCACAGAGTCAAAGGCTTTGGCATAGTCAATAAAGCAGAAATAGATGTTTTTCTGGAACTCTTGCTTTTCAATGATCCAATGGATGTTAGGAATTTGATTTCTGGTTCCGCTGCCTTTTCTAAATCCAGCTTGAACATGTGGAAGTTCATGGTTCACCTATTGTTGAAGCCTGGCCTGGAGAATTTTGAGTATTACTTAACTAGTGTGTGAGATGAGTGCAACTGTGCAATAGTTTGAGCATTCTTTGGCATTGCCTTTCTTTGGGATTGGAATGAAAACTGACCTTTTCCAGTCCTGTGGCCACTGCCAAGTTTTCCAAATTTGCTGGCATATTGAGTGCAGCACTTTCATAGCATCATCTTATAGGATTTGAAATAGCTCAACTGGAATTATACCACCTCCATCAGCTTTGTTCGTAGTGATGCTTCCTAAGGCCCACTTGACTTTGCATTCCAGGATGTCCGGCTCTAGGTGAATGATCACACAATTGTGGTTACCTGGATCATGAAGATCTTTCTGTACAGTTCTTCTGTGTATTCTTGCTATCTCTTCTTAACATCTGCTTCTGTTAGGTCCATACCATTTCTGTCCTTTATTGTGCCCATCTTTGCATGAAATGTTCCCTTGCCTTTCACTTTTCTTCATTTCATAGCTGTAAGGCCTCAGCAGACAATCATTTTGCCTTTTTGCATTTCTTTTTCTTGGGGATGGTCTTGATCACTGCCTTCGGTACAGTGTTATGAATCTCCGTCCATAGTTCTTCAGGCACTTTGTCTATCAGATCTAATCTCTTGAATCTATTTCTCACTTCCACTGTATAATTATAAGGGATTTGATTTAGGTCATACCTGAATGGTCTGTGAGTGGTCTAGTGGTTTTCCCTACTTTCTTCAATTTAAGTCTGAATTTGGCAATAAGGAGTTCATGACCTGAGCCACAGTCAGCTCCCGATCTTGTTTTTGCTGACTGTATAGAGCTTCTCCATCTCTTACACAGTCAACTGTTATAGATGTTAATCACAAATAATCTCCCAGAAATACCTAGGATTAGTGTTTGGTTGAAAACTGGATACTCACTCTTACCATGAAGTAGGCATTAGTATTCTGCATTTGTGGATGAAGTACCTGAGGCTCAGAAGGATAAAGTGGCTTTAATTGCAAAACTGTCACTTGCCAACTCTAGAAAATCCCAGGACTTTCCTTTGAGCCATTTTCAGACCAGGAGCAGCAACACTCCAGGGATGTTAGAAACACACACTTGGACCCAATGAATCAGAATCTGCAGTTTAATAAGATCCTCAAGTACAAAATTCCTGAGTACAAAGTTTGAGAAGCACTAGTCATGGGTTGGAAAATGTCAGTTTTCAAACCAATCACAAAGAAAGGCAATGCCAAGGAATGCTCAAACTACTGCACACTCTAGTAAAGTAATGCTCAAAATTCTCCAAGCGAGGCTTCAGCAATATGTGAACCATGAACTTCCAGATGTTCAAGCTGATTTAGGAAAGGCAGAGGAACCAGAGATCAAATTGCCAACATCTACTGGATAATCAAAAGAGCAAGAGAGTTCCAGAAAAACATCTGTTTTTGCTTTATTGACCATTCCAAAGACTTTGACTCTGTGGATCACAACTAACTGTGGGAAATTCTTCAACAGATGGGAACACCAGACCACCTGACCTGCCCCTTGAGAAATCTGTACTCAGGTCAGGAGACAACAGTTAGAACTGGACATGGAACAACAGACTGGTTCCAACTAGAAAAAGGAATACATCAAGGCTATATATTTTAATCCTGCTTATTTAACTTATATGCAGAGTACATCATGAGAAACGTTGGGCTGGATGAAGCACAAGCTGGAATCAAGACTGCCAGGAGAAATATCAATAACCTCAGCTATGCAGATGGCAACACCCTTATGGCAGAAAGTGAAGAGGAACTAAAAGCGTCTTGATGAAAGTGAAAGAGAAAACTGAAAAAGTTGGCTTAAAGCCCAACATTCGGAAAACTAAGATCATGGCATCCAGTACCATCACTTCATGGCAAATAGATGGGGAAACAATGGGGACTTTATTTGGGGGCTCCAAAATCACTGCAGATGGTGACTGAAGCCATGAAATTAAGAGATGCTTACTCCTGGAAGGAAAGTTATGACCAACGCAGACAGTATATTAAAGAGCAGAGACATTACTTTGTCAACAAATGTCCCTCTAATCAAAGCTACGGTTTTTCCATTAGTCGTGTATGGATGTGAGAGTTGGACTGTAAAGAAAGCTGAGCGCTGAAGACTTGGTCCTTTTGAACTGGTGTTGGAGAAGACTCTTGAGAGTTCCTGGACTGCAAGGAGATCCAACCAGTCCATCCTAAAGGAGATCAGTCCTGAGTGTTCATTGGAAGGACTGTTGTTGACGCTGAAATTCCAAATCTTTGGCCACCTGATGTGAAGAGCTGACTCATTTGAAAAGACCCTGATGCTGGGAGAGATTGAGGGCATGAGAAGGGGAGGACAGAGGATGAGATGGTTGGATGGCTTCACCGACCCAGTGGACATGGGTTTGGGTAAACTTCGGGAGCTGGTGATAGATAGGCAGGCTGGGCGTGCTGCGGTTCATGGGGTCTCAAGAGTCGGACACGACTGACTGGTTCTGTGATAAATAATACGCTTGCAAAGGCGGGAGACAGGTTGGATCCCTGGACCTGGAAGATCCCCAGGAGTAAGAAATGGCAACTTCATCAGGTATTCTTGCGTGGAAAATTCTGTACACAGAGCTTGGAACGTTAGAGTCCATGGGGTCGCAAAGAGCTGGACACAGGAAGAGCTGGACACGAGTGAGCGCGCGCGCACACACACACACACACATACCGAGCAAGCAGGTTCCTTGACTGGCACCCCAACCCAACCTCATCTCACCGCACCTCTCCTTTTCGCTCTCCCTCACTACACCAACCACTGGCAGCTAGCTACGCCGAGGCTGGGCAGAGCTTTGGAAATTTTAAAGGCAGACGGAGGCGAAGCAGAAGTTAGGGGAACTGAAAAGCATTTCTGTAGCAGCATTCTCTGCCAACAAAAGCTCTTTGCTCTCTGCCCTTAAGAAATAGGACGTTCGGCGAAGACGCACTTCCGGTCATGGAGCCAAACAAAATCCAGGAGGGCAAAAGACCGGAAGTAACCGCCCTCGTGCCTCTCCTCCCGCCCCCTCTTAGTTTCCCAGCATGTTTTGGGAGAATGAGGCGGCTTGAGGGCTGTGGCTGAGGTGCGGTTACTGGGTGGCAAGTCGGAGCCCGGACTGTGTGAGTGCCCGCTGTCTCGGCCGCGGATCGGTTCTCTTTGTTCGGGTGACCTTCGTCCTACCGGGGATAGGGGGCGGGGAGTCGTGCGCGGGGCGCTCTTTGAAGCGGAGCCTCCGCGGGTCTGCGGCAAAGGAGCGAGCTGGAGGGATTGCGAGTGGGGCCGGCGCCCGGGTCGGGCCCGCAGACCCCGCGAGGTCAGAGTCCAGGGAGTCGGGCGGGCGGGCGGGCGGGCGAGGCGCGCCCGGGCAAGGGCTCGCGGGACGGGGGTGGGGTCTGGCCCCGAGCCCCGCAGGCGGGGCTCCCGCGCCTGGTGTGGAGGACGGGAAAGGCCTTTCTCCAAGGCAGGCGTTCACAACCGGCTGAACCGGGTGGTTATTCTCACTGTGCTTTCTCATGTAGCCCTTCGGTCAGTCATTTTCTGACCCCTTGGAAGTCTCGGGCTTCTTTATGGCTGCTCTGCTCCATTTCACACACATGCACACAAGGATTAGACAGCTGTATGATCGGTTTTGTTGGGTGCTTTTTATGAGAAGAGTACCACCAAAAATTATTTTTCTTAACTTAAATTCCTTGAAGTTCGTGTTACTTTGGCTGGAAACGTTGATGCTCTTTATAAGGCTTGTTTCCTTATTTGCTGCGATGAGAACTCCTACTTTCTAAACGTTAGTATTGCTCTTTTTAAAGCTTGCCTCCTTATTTGTTGCGACGAAAATTAATTTCTAAACGTTAGTATTGCGTCAAACGTTAATATGATGTTGAAGTTTTATTTACTCACTGTACCTATCTACCTCCACCCACCTAGAAGTCCAGATTGAGAGACAGTAACTTATTGTTGGTGAACTTGGCTTCATCTCACTCATCCTGTTCCCTGATGTAGTTAAGAGTCACATGCACTCTTACTAGCATGAAAACAAATAACCCATTCAAAAAAATGGGCAGAAGACCTGAATAGACATTTCTCCAAAGAGGACAGACAGATGACCAATAGGCACATGAAAAGATGTTCAGCTTCAGTAGTTAGTAGAGAAATGCAGATCAGAACTACAATGAGATATCACCTCACAGCAGTTAGAATGGCTGTCATCAAAAAATCCAAAAACAACAAATGCTGGAGAGGGTGTGGAGAGGAAAGAACCCTTCTATATTGCTTCAGTCAGTCAGTTCAGTCTCTCAGTCGTGTCTGACTCTTTGCGACCCCATGAATTGCAGCAGGCCAGGCCTCCCTGTCCATCACCAACTCCCGAAGTTCACTCAAACTCACATCCGTGGAGTCAGTGATGCCATGCAGCCATCCCATCCTCTGTGGTCCCCTTCTCCTTCTGCCCCCAACCCCTCCCAGCATGAGTCTTTTCCAGTGAGTCAACTCTTCGCATGAGGTGACCAAAGTACTGGAGTTTCAGCCTATATTGCTTATGGGAATGTAATAGTCACTATGGGAATCAATAGAGTCACTATGGAGAATAGTATGGAGGTTCCTTAAAAAACTAAAAATAGAACTACCATATGATCCAGCAATCCTACTCCTGGGCATAGATCTGCAAAAGAACATCCAAAAGGATACATGCACCCCAGTGTTCATTGCAACACTGTTTACAATAGCCAAGACATGGAGGAAACCTAAATGTCTGTCTGCAGAGGACTGGATAAAAAGATGCAATACATATATCACAACGGAATATTACTTATCCATTAAAAATAATGAAATAATACCATTTACAGCAGCATGGATGGACCTAGAGAGTGTCATACTGAATGAAATGAGTCAGAGAAGGAGAAATATCCTATGACATCCCTTGTATGTGGAATCTGAAAAGAGATGGTACAAATAAACCTACAAAACAAAAGACTCCTAGACTTAGAAAAGGAACTTATGGTTGCCAGGGGAAGGGATAGTTAGGGACTTTGAGAAGGTCTTGTACATACTGCTATATATAAAATGGATAATCAATAAGAACCTACTGTATAGCACATGGAACTCTGCTTCATGTTATATGCTAGCCTAGATGGGAGGAGGGTTTGGGGGAGAATGGATACATGTATATGTATGGCTTCCCAGGTGATGCTAGTGGTAAAGAACCCACTTGCCAATGCAGGAGACACTGGTTCAATTCCTAGGTCGGAAAGATCCCTGGAGGAGGGCATGGCAGTCCACTTCAGTATTCTTGCCTGGAGAGTCCCATGGACAGAGTAGCCTGGCAGGCTATAGACCATTGGGTCGTAAAGAGTTAGACACGACTGAAGTGACTTAGCACACCTATGTGTGGCTGAGTACCTTCAAGGTTCACCTGAAACTGCCACAACATTGTTAATTGACTATACCCCAGTTATCTTTTTGGGCTCCAAAATCACTGTAGATGGTGAATGCAGCCATGAAATTAAAAGACGCTTACTCTTTGGAAGAAAAGTTACGACCAACCTAGATAGCATATTGAAAAGCAGAGACATTACTTTGCCAACAAAGGTCCGTTAGTCAAGGCTATGATTTTTCCACTGGTCACATATGGATGTGAGAGATGGACTGTGAAGAAAGCTGAGCACTGAAGAATTGATAGTTTTGAACTGTGGTGTTGGAGAAGACTCTTGAGAGTCCCTTGGCCTGCAAGGAGATCCAACTAGTCCATTTTGAAGGGGATCAGCCCTGGGTATTCTTTGGAAGGAATGATGCTAAAGCTGAAACTCCAGTAGTTTAGCCACCTCATGCGAAGAGTTGACTCTTAAAGACTCTGATGCTGGGAGGGGTTGGGGGCAGGAGGAGAAGGGGACGACAGAGGATGAGATGGCTGGTTGACATCACTGACTCGATGGATGTGAGTCTGAGTGAACTCCAGGAGATGGTGATGGACAGGGAGGCCGGGCATGCTGCGATTCATGGGGTCGCAAAGAGTCGGACATGACTGAGTGATTGAACTAACTAACTAACAGTACAAAATAAAAAGTTTAAAGTTTTGAGGAAAAAATAGAGTCACGTGCACTCAGAATTTGGCTAGTTTTCATCATCAGCAAAGGGAACTAAAGTAGAAATTGCAGTCAAATTTTGGGCAATAGACTTCACATATTTTAGTGGAATATTGCCCCAAAGTAGTCTTTAATTGTCTGAGTAAATCACTTCTCTCCCAAAAACAGTTACGTAAGAATATTTAGGGGAACTAAATATTCTTAGGTGGCTAAGACTCCACACTCCCAATGCAGGGGGCCTGAGTTTGATCCCTGGTCAGGGAACTAGATCCTACATGCCACCATTAAGAGCTTGAATGCTGCAGCTGAAGAGCCCACAAACTATAACTAAGACCCAGCAGAGCCAAGTAAATATTTTGGAAGTTTGTTTCATTGTGGAGTCAGTGTTGCTGAAAAGTGTCATTAACTCACGTGTCTTTAATTCGTACTTTTCTAACTTTTTATTTTCAGCATAATGGCAGAAAGTGCTTCTCCATTGAAGCACTTCGTGCTGGCTAAGAAGACAATTACAGCAATCTTCGACCAGTTACTGGAGTTTGTTACTGAAGGATCACATTTTGTTGAAGGTTAATTTCTCTAAGTTTTTAAAATAATTACTTTTGAAAATATATAAAGATTCTTTATTCTTTCAACCTTGGATACAGAACACACACAGAGCATTGTGCTATATGATATACCATAAGAAAACCCATTTCTGCTGACCAAAGGAGGAAGATTGAATTATATTAATAGCATCTTAAGAAAGAAGTGTATCTGTGAGGTCCTGTTCTAAGCACTTAATAATAGATCATTTAATACTTAAATTAACACTGAGGCAGATTTTAATCACACTCATTTAAAAGATAAAGGACCTAAGGCACAGAAAGTTAAGCAGCTTATCAAAGATCACACAGCTTGTAAATGCCCAGACTAAAAAGTCAAGGAGCCCACATTTAGCCATTATACTTATCTCCCAGTCAACTCAACAGTTAAGTCAACATCTCAGATCTATTTTAGTGAAAAGTGAGACAGGAAAGCTGTGACAAACCTAGACATTGTATTAAAAGCAGAGACATCACTTCACCAACAAAGGTCCATATAGTCAAAGCTATGGTTTTTCCAGTAGTCAAGTATGGATGTGAGAGTTGGACCATAGAGCCTGAGCACCAAAGAATTGATGCTTTTGAACTGTGATGCTGGAAAAGACTCTTGAGAGTCCCTTGGAGAGCAAGGAGATCAAACCAGTCAGCCCTAAAGGAAATCAACCCTGAATAGTCATTGGAAGAACTGATGCTAAAGCTGAAACTCTAATACTTTGGCCACCTGATGTAAAGAGCCAGCTCAGTGGAGTTGGCTGAAGCTTCAATACTTTGGCCACCTGAAGCTGGGAAAGATTGAAGGCAAAAGGAGAAGAGGATGGCAGAGGATGAGATGGTTAGATAGCATCGCCGACTCAGTGGACATGAATTTGAGCAAACTGGGAGATAGTGAAGGACAGGGAAGCCTGGCATGCTGTGGTCCATGGCATCACAAAGAGACAGCTCAGTGACTGAACAACAACCATTACCTATTCAAACCTCACTCTTAGCATGTGAATCCCTCTTTTCAGTTCAAGATTTGAAGCTCCTGTCAGAATGAAATTATAACTGGTGGATGTTAGGTTCTAGTTACTCTGTTCAGAAATGCGTTTTGGTCTTAGGTGGGTACTTTGTATTAGATGAATAATAAATACACTTTGGGGTCTTCCCTGGTAGTCCAGTGGCTAAGACACTGTCCCAGTGCAGGGACCTGGGTTCAAATCCTGGTCAGGGAACTAGAGCCTACATGCTGCAACTAAGACACGGCACAACCAAATAAACATTTTATAAATAAATACCTTTTGACTGGACCCCTGTAATTTTTAATAATTTTGTAATTCTGAGCAGTATTCTTAATGATCCATTGCAACAAGGCATTCACCTTTTACCAAATATTCAGATACCATGCTATTTTTATTTTCAAATGTCAATATAGAACAAAACCAAAATGTCTGTACATCTTAAGTATTCTGTTTTATAATTATTGGAGTGGGTTGCCATTTCTTTCTCCAGGGATCTTTCCAACCCAGGAATCAAACCCAGGTCTCCTACACTGCAGGCAGATTCTTTTCTGACTGAGCTACAAGGGAAGCCCTATAATTAACTTAATATTCATCTATATTATTTTGTCTAATGCCATTTTAATTTCACAGCAACATATAAGAATCCAGAACTTGACCGAGTAGCTACAGAGGATGATCTGATAGAAATACAGAGGTATAGAAACAAGCTTTCCATCATTGGTGAGGTGCTGTCTCGGAGACACATGAAAGTGGCATTTTTGGCAGGTAATTCTTTACTGGTCTTCTCAAGAATAGTTTTCAGCTTGATCATTTCTGCAGCTTTGTTTCTGATGTTTCAGCAAGGGTATTCCTTCTCTTTATAGCAGTTTCTGCTCATATTAAATGTTAAAGCTATTAGCATGTAAAAGAATTTGTTCGTTTTAGTTCCTGGTATAAAATAAAGCTTTATGAAAGTCATTTCTTTTTAAGGGTGCTCATCTCTAAGAATTGACTTAGCCAATTATAAGAATAGAAAAACAGATAAGTATAATTTCTGACTTTCTCTTTTAAATTTCTATTGATTATCAGATGCGTCTTTCAAAAAATTTTCAGATCCCTGATTCCCAGAGGAAGAATAAGACATGCTATTCCTTAAAGAAATTCTGGAGTGAAAAGAGTGATTTCTGCCACAGCTCATACATTAATTTAGGGACCATTTGTTAACTGTCTATGTACCAATCCCTCTGGTAGGCACTAGAGCTGCAAAGACAAATGACAAGGCCCATACTTGGTTGTTCACATATCATGTGTTATGTATCAGTAGAGGAATTTATTTACTCAGTAAGCTAACCTTGTAGGCCTTCTAAGCTATTTCTCATCTTAGTGCTTTAGTGCTTGGTGGTAGCCTATGTATAGAATTCTCTGTGTCTTGTTCAGTGTCTGACTCCTTTGCATTTTTAAGTCTCATTCTAAATGATACTATAGAAACCTTTCCAGACCAAGCTATCTAAGATATTCCTTTTCAGTTATTCTCTACTAAACCACCTTGTTTATGTCCTTGAAAACTTTTCTTCAAGCTCTGTTTCTGTTTGTCTTTTGTTTTATGTTATTTGGTTTACCTGCTTGACCTTATGCAGAGTCTAGTATGAAGTAAGGAGAAGGCAATGGCACCCCACTCCAGTACTCTTGCCTGGAAAATCACATGGACGGAGGAGCCTGGTAGGCTGCAGTCCATAGGGTCACTAAGAGTCAGACACGACAGAGCGACTTCACTTTCGCTTTTCACTTTCATGCATTGGAGAAGGAAATGGCAACCCACTCCAGTGTTCTTGCCTGGAGAATCCCAGGGATGGCGGAGCCTGCTGGGCTGCTGTCTCTGGGGTCGCAGAGAGTCAGACACACTGAAGCGACGCAGCAGCAGCAACAGCAATATGAAGTAAGTCCATGAAAGAGACCTTACCTCAGGTTAGGGTGGAGTAGGAGTCTGAGTAGGAGGGAAGAGCCTTGTTGGGGAAGTGATGACCCAATTGTCCTACTTGAGAAGAAGAAATAGGAATGAGTTTTGCATGTGAAGAAGGTCCAGCCCAGATTTAAGAAGATGAGATATTAGACAACACCTTGTGATGGGAATCAAAAAGCAAGAAAGATAAAAAGGGTAAGGGAGGATAGCTTTATGGGAAAGGTAGGATTTGTTTTCCTCCATTTTATTTTTCTGAAATGTACATTGCTAATAGTTATGTAAATAAAGTTGTCAACTTTTTCATAAAAAATGGAATCTGGTGAAATTTTTGTACAAAATTTGCATTCTAAAAAAGTTGGCCTTTGACCCAGTGAAAGAACAAAATTTTTATCATTATGTTTTGTCGTGATTTTGTGTATTCATTCTTCAGGACAAGCAGTGGGAAGAGCTCTGTTATCAATGCCATGTTGTGGGATAAAGTCCTCCCCTAGTGGGATTGGCCATACAACCAATTGCTTCCTGAGTGTTGAAGGAACCGATGGAGATAAAGCCTATCTTATGACAGAAGGGTCAGATGAAAAAAAGAGTGTGAAGGTATACTGTTTGACCTTTAGTAGCATAATGCACCTGAAATAATGTCCATAACTTGTTCTTTTGGAAAGCTTTTTTACAAGATGTCTGCATTGCTAGAGATGGAAGACCATTAGTATTTCTCTTCATAGCTTTTAAAACCATCAGTAATATTTTGGATTTTCTAAAGTACTTTTGCTTCAGAGCTAAATTCTTGGAAGAATAAAACCTGTCCTTAAAATGAAGATAAATTAGAATTAGAAGTTTATAAAAATTTTAAAGTACTGTTCCCAGTGAAAACATTACTGAAGTGTGTCATCGCTGTTTAATCACAAATCTTGTCTTTCTAAACAAAACTTTGTTTAAAAAATTGGGCTCTGGAATCTGTTTTTGACCCAAATCTGTGCCTTTAGAAACTGTTTCTGCCTTTGGAATATTTGGTAAGCTAATTCATGTCTAAATGCTATACTTTATCAGATAAAGGCCAGTGGTAGTTCCCTGCTGCTGCGGCTGCTAAGTCGCTTCAGTCATGTCCGACTCTGTGTGACCCCATAGACGGCAGCCCACCAGGCTCCCTATCCCTGGGATTCTCCAGGCAAAAATACTGGAGTGGGTTGCCATTTCCTTCTCCAGTGCATGAAAGTGAAAGTGAAATCACTCAGTCGTCTCCAACTCTTAGCGACTCCATGGAATGCAGCCCACAAGGCTCCTCCGTCCATGGGATTTTCCAGGCAAGAGTACTGGAGTGGGGTGCCATTGCCTTCTCCAGTAGTTCCCTACCTTGTATAAATTTCTTAAGGAATTCAGTGGCACTAGGTTTTTTCGGCCAAACAAAAAGAAAAAACAATTAGGATGCAAGGTGTTTGCTTTGGTATGAAAGCAAGTGGAAAAGGCACTGTTTCTCATTATGTTCACTTCAGTCATAAGAGCTTTCCCACAAATACAGAAGTTCAGTATGTGAAGATCCATGCCATTTTAGCTTTGACTAAACTGTAGGCGAATTCCTAGGTCTAGTCATCCTCCTGTGAGTTTGCTGTTTAATCACAGCAGATAACTCAATTGGTCTAATACCCTTCAGTATTTATTTATGAACAATAAATGAGATGATATTTATGAAAATGTTCAAACTTTTAAGCCATACAGAGGAGTCACAAGTTTGTAATTCTATCAGAAAGTTTATAAAAGGAAGCAAAAAACCACTACCTATCATTGTCACTGTGGAAATTCACTTCAACCCTGATCAGGACTACTGTGGCCATTTGATAATAGATGTTTCCCTTTTAAAGTTTCATGTAAATTGCAAAAGAATCATAGAGGTATGTGTGCTGATGCCCTTTCCTTGATCATTAATTTTGTCTTAAGCCCTTTGAACTTAATTGTATATTTAATTTAACACATACATGAAAGATAATAAACGAATGTATATCAGAAGTCATCTTGAGGAGTAGAAATATTTTAGGGTGCTTAAATGGAAAGAGAAGCCATCAGGCAGTTCAGTTCAATTGCTCAGTCATGTCTGATTCTTGTGACCCCCTGGACTGCAGCACACCAGGCTTCCCTGTCCATCTCCAACTCCCGGAGTTTACTCAAACTCATGTTCATTGGCTCAGTGATGCCATCCAACCATCTCATTCTCTGTTGTCCCCTTCTCCTCCTGCCTTCAATCTTTCCCAGCATCAGGGTCTTTTCAGATGAGTCAGTTCTTCCCATCAGGTGGCCAAAGTATTGGAGTTTCAGCATCAGTCCTTCCAGAGAATATTCAGGACTGATTTCCTTTAGGATGGACTGGTTGAATCTCCCTGGAGTACAAGGGACTCTCAAAAGTCTTCTCCAACACCACAGTTCAAAACCATCAATTCTTCTGCACTCAGCTTTCTTTACAGTCCAACTCTCACGTCCATACATGACTACTGGAAAAACAAAAGCTTTGACTAGACAGACCTTTGTTGGCAAAGTAATATCTCTGCTTTTTAGTATGCTGTCTAGGCACATAGCTTTTCTTCCAAGGAGCAAATGTCTTTTAAGTTCATGGCTGCAGTCACCATCTGCAGTGATTTTGGAGCCCCCCAAAATAACTTCCTGGTGGACTTCCTGGTGTCTCTGATGGTAAAGCACCTGCCTACAGTACCGGAGACCCGGGTCAATCCCTGGGTCAGGAAGATCTCCTGGGAAGGAAATAGCAACCCACTGCAGTATTCTTGCCTGGAAAATCCCATGGACGGAGGAGCCCGGTAGGACTACAGTCCATGGGGTCACAAAGAGTCAGACACGACTGAGTGACTTCACTTTCCTTTCCTTTCCTAAAGTTCACTTTCCTTTCCTTCACTGTTTTCACTGTTTCCCCATCTATTTGCTGTGAAGTGATGGGAACAGATGCCATGATCTTCGTTTTCTGAATGTTGAGTTTTAAGCCAAGTTTTCACTCTCCTCTTTCACTTTCATCACAACGCTCTTTAGTTCTTCGCTTTCTGCCGTAAGGGTGGTGTCATCTGCATATCTGAGGTTATTGATATTTCTCCTGACAATCTTGATTCCAGCTTGTGCTTCATCCAGCCCAGCGAGTGCGCATAGTCATTAACTTTAAAGCATGCTTGTGTGAATACTGCCTAGTGACATTCCTTTACCCGTCCCCTCCCCATTAGTAAGCAATAAATTCATTTTAGAAGAGTCAGGAAATACAATTAGAAAAAAAGAAAAGAAACTCCACAACTCACACACTTCCAAAAAAAGTGGAAATACTTTGGTATAGAGTTAAATTGGTGTTTCTCTAGTTTTAAAAGAAAATGGTTTTATATGTTATTTTCTGATTTGCTTTTTTCCCCTTAATATATTATAGATTTTTTTTTCATACATACAGTATAATCAAGTTCAGGTGTTGCATAGGATGCCATTTGTTGGGGCATTTAGAATGTTTCCAGCCCACGTTGTTTGGCACGATGGTATGAGTCAACTGTTTTCATGGCTGTTATTTTTTTCCTACTTGGTAATTTTAAATCTCAGGTTTTTCAAGATTTCCCCAGATGGTTTTATTTCAAATTATATAAAGTTCTGCTTTTTCTACATGTTTTGCAAAAATAAGCTTAGCAAGTCCTAATATTTAAAATTTTTCTTGAATTTTGTTACAAGTAGTTTTTTTTCTTCCCTTCCCTCTGTAGACAGTTAATCAGCTGGCCCACGCCCTTCATATGGACAAAGACTTGAAAGCTGGGTGTCTTGTGCATGTGTTTTGGCCAAAGGCAAAATGTGCCCTCTTGAGAGATGACCTGGTTTTAGTAGACAGGTAAAATTACATATGAAATGTTTTCTCATTGTAAAAGTTTTGTTTAATAGAAATACTGCTTGCGTGTAGAATGCAGTATATAAAATTTTAAATTTTTATGCTGCTTTTTTTCTGCTTTGCTAGAACATTTAAGGTATTATTTTTGTTTCTTAATGGTTACATGAAAGTGCTGATTTATCAGTATAATTCTAGTACAAGAAATTTCAAGAACTGACCACTTTTTTCACCAGATTGACTTTGTAGTTTGGATAATGAGCTGGGCCTCAGAGACTGTCTGATTCTAGATATGTTGATTATTGTGGTTTAGTCGCTGAGTCGTGTCTGACTCTTGACTCCATGGACTGTAGCCCACCAGGCTCCTCTGTCCATGGGATTTCCCAGTCAAGAATGCTGTAGTGAGTTGCCATTTCTTTCTTTGGGGAATCTTCTTGACCCAGGGATCGAACCAACATCCATTAGAGCCCAGATATCTTTGATAGATAACTCTAACAAGTTATTGTTTTTAATCAGTAATCATTCTTGAGACCTAGTTTCCCAAAATAACTGTTGGACAGTTCATACAGCTTTTCATTGTTCAAGAATTAATCAGATGCTTTTGTAATTTATTCCTAGCTCTTCTGATTAACCTGCATTTGATACATTCTTTAAAAATCATCCTACTACATTGATTCTTTTTTTTTTTCTGCCTACATTGGTTCTTAATAAAATGGTAATGTGTGTCCCTTTAGCAGAGTCCTTAACCAAAAAAAAAAGTAGTTAAATGATTTTTAAAAATTGTGGTATGCTCTTTTAAGTTAAAATTTCAGTGTTTTATGGAAATTTTTTTTTAAATTTGATGGAGGCCTTCCCTTTTGATTGAAAGAGTATTTCAAGTAATCAACAGAAGTAGCTTGGATGAGAGAAAAGATACTTGGGAGAGAAAAACATTTTTTTTTTTAATGTTTTAATTTTTTAAATAATTATTTTTGGCCTTACCATGTGTTATATGGCATCTTAGTGCCTCAACCAGGTATTGAACTTATACCCCCTAACCATTGAACTGCCAGAGAAATCACCTAAAAACATTTAGTTTAAATATAATAGTTTTAATTTTTCTTTTACTTCATGGCCAAACTGTATCCATGACCCCACCCTGTTTATCTTGCCAGCTGGTCACAGGATACATCATGCCAATGTATATACAGTTGGACTATACTTTTTATAGTATAAATTGTGTATTAGCCTCATTTTTTTTCTAGTGCTTATTTTCAGCCTCCTAAAGCATAAATTTTTTTTATTAGAATATAATTGCTTTATAATGCTGTGTTAGTTTCTGTTGTACAATGAAGTGAGTCAACTATATGTATGCATATGTGCCCTCCCTTGGGTCTCCCAGATCTCCCTCCACCCCACCACGCCTTCCCACCCATCTAGGTCATCACAGACCACCAAACAGGACTTCCTGTGCTTCATAGCGGGTTCCCACTAGCTATCTATTTTAACACATGGTAGTGTGTGTATACATATATATATATATATGTATACACACACATATATCAGTCTTAATCTCCCTGAGAAAGCCATAATTTAAAAGGACACATGTACCCCAGTGTTCGTTGCAGCACTACTTAAAGTAGTCAAAACAAGGACACAACCTAAATATCTAATGACAGATTAATGGATAAAGAAGTGGTAGATAGATATACAGTGAAATATTACTCAGCCATAAAAAGGAAATAGGGTCATTTGTGGAGATGCGGATGGTTCTAGAGGGTCTGACAGAGTAGAGCAGGTCAGAAAGAGAACAACAAATATTGTATATTAAAGCATAAAGACTTTAAATATTTCTCATGTTACTTGTTTTGTCAAAAATCATGAAGTTTTCTCTCTTTAATAAATGAACATTTTTAACATTTGTTTAGTTGTCAGTTGGATAGGTTCTGGGAGTTGTCAGCAGAACAGAAATATATAGCGCACAATTCTCAACTTTCCACAACTGCTCTCTGATAGGTGAGAAAGTAATTTAAATCTCCTAGGCCTCAGACTGATAATTGGTAGAAATCCTATCCTTTAGACTTCAACTAATTCTTAAAAGTTAGAAAAAATTATCTCTCTATAATCTAAATTTTCTTTTTAAAGAATGTATAGGGACTTCCTTGGAGGTCCAGTGGTTAAGAATCTGTGCTTTTGTGCAAGGGGTGTGAATTTCATCTCTGATTAGGGAACTGGGGATTTCATATCCTACATGCTGTGCAACATGGCAAAAAGAAAAAAACTATATGTACATATATATATATACACAAAGTATAATTCTTATTTTATTCCCATTAGTCCGGGCACAGATGTCACTACAGAGCTGGATAGCTGGATTGATAAGTTTTGCTTAGATGCTGATGTCTTCGTTTTGGTTGCAAATTCCGAATCAACTCTAATGAACACGGTATGATCTAATCATTGTTTTGTTTGAGTGATAGAATATGAAGTAATACCCTTTCTGATTATGAAAAGTAAGGTAAATCCAAATCGTATATTAGAAGGAAGCTGTAATATCACGGGTGAATGAAGGGGTTTGTATTTCTATGGGACTAGAAGGACTGATTATGGATTGATGGTTCTAGCTTGTAGTGAGTATTTGAGTCCAAGGTGTGTTGTTGACATTCACTGTAGTTATTTGCAAGTTTCTAAAGGAACACACCAGAATTGTTAAGCTGTTGACTTAAGTATTTTAAATAAGATATAACACTCCCAACTCACCTCCCTGTCTGGCAGGCCAAGTTTTTCATATTTTGAGTTTTGTCAACTTTCTCACGAAGGTTTACCTGTGTACATCCTAAGCTGCTGTTAAACACAGAAAATTATTTATCCAGGATGTCTAGAACCAGACTTCTCAATAAACTTTCCAGAGTTTTGATATCTAATATCCAAAGCTATAGTGTAATTTTTAAACATTATTCCTCAAAAGCATATAAATGGCTAAACACCATTAAAACCTACGTGTTTGCAACAAGTCCTGTTTTGTCACTGTGTTATCAGTGTTTATATGGCCCCATCTGTATCATAAACCCTGTTGCTCTGACAGCACTGACAGCTGTTTACAACCTGATGGTATAAAAAATAGGTAAATGTTTAAAATCTGATTTAGAGTAACTCCATTCTTTAGGTGTCAGATAAACAAACTTTGATATACATCTTGACTTTGATACCTTTGTTTATGTTTTTCTTGGCTCACAATTCTTTCCCCTCTCAATTTTTCCATGCTTCAAAAGCCGTTATCAGTACCATTAAGCCTATCTTTATCACCACTTCCTCCTTTATAGATCATTTCTTAATTTTAGTTGGATGTTTATAGCATTTATGGCACATACCTTTTATAGTTTATTATGATACGTGTGTCTTACATTAATTTACTTAGTCTAAATCTTTAAGAAAGATTTGAGATAGATTTTTAAATATACTATCATATCTAGCAGTATCTTATGTCCTGCATGTAGTAGAAACAGATAAATATTTGTTCAATTGAATTTCAATAAAGACTCATGAGAGAAGCAGGAAAACTTTAACTTTTGCTTTCTTATATTTTAATTTTGTCATCTCTGGAAGTTTAATGTTCAGAGTGCTTTGGGATCTTTTATTTCTGTGGGTGTTCTGAGTGTTCTCACTGTTGTTAAATGGTTCAAACTTTTAGATTCAAATAAGGTTTCACGTATAAATATAGAAATAAAGTAGCTTTAAAAGTGAACATACTGTTGGGTTTTGGATGTTTTTCAGGAAAAACAGTTCTTTCACAAGGTAAATGAGCGACTTTCCAAGCCTAATATTTTTATCCTGAATAATCGTTGGGATGCCTCTGCATCAGAGCCAGAATATATGGACGATGTAAGTTACATTTTTTCCCTCAAGTTTTGAAATATAGTAATGTACATTGGTATCTGAGAAGACAATACACATCATAGGGCAGAACATCATAAGCAGCTATTCTCTTACTTGAGAAAAGAGTGTAATTGTACAAGACCCGAAGTGGATATGTGCTAAGGACAGAGTATTAAGCCACTTTGAAATAAAGTTGTATTATGACAGTACTGTCAAATCATTTTAGATCTTGAAACATCTTTTTAATTCTCTAAGTATAACATAACAGAAAAGTGTACAAATCATTGGTGTCCAGCTCAGTGAATTTTACAAATTTAATACCTTTGTAAGGGTCCAGGTCAAGAAGCAGAACATTCCAGTACCCCAGTATCCTGCATTTCTAGCCTCTACCCTCCAACCAAAGGATAACCACTTGTGTCTCTGATAGCCTAAATTAATTTTTTGGGTTATTCAACTTTGTATAATGGAACCACGTAGTATCCACTTCTGCGTCAGGTTTCTTTTGTTCAGCATTAAATGTGTGACATATATCCATTCTGTTGTGCATAGATGAAGTACATTCTCATTGTGGTATAGTCTTTCATCCTATGAATAACAGTTGATCTCTTCATTCTGCTAATGATGGGCATTTGGATAAATTTCCTTCTTTTAGCTATTATGAATAATGCTGCTGGGCATATTCTTGTGTATGTCTTTTTGTTGCACACTGGTGTATATTTCTCTTGGATATATACCAGTGGTTCTCGCTGTGAGGGGTTGTGTGCTACTGGCATCTAGTGGGGAGAGGCTTGCAATGCTGTTAAACAACCTGTAACACAGAATAGCTCTTGCCCCCAGGCCAGATTTATCCAATTCACAAGAATCAGTAATCCATGGGTATAGATTGAGGAGTAGAATTCCTGGATTATAGGTAAAGAATATGCTATTTTAATAAATGCAGCCCAAGAGCTTTTGAAGTCCTCATATAAGTATATTTCTATCACCACATTGAGAGTGGTGCATGATTTGTATCATTGCCAGTGCTTGGTATTTTTTGCTTTTAGTTTCTCATTTTAGTCATGCTGGTGGTTTTAGAAATTTTTAGAAAGGATGAAGAATCTGGCATTTAGTGTACAAGTAATATTTAATTTGCTTGATGGTATTTCTAATTTTAATAGTAGTATGTGTTTACTATTTTTTTTAAGAAAACTTATGGAGAATTCTTTGGCAGTCCAGTGGTTAGGATTCCATGCTTCCATTGCGGGGGACATGGGTTCAGTCCTTGGTTAGGGAACTAAGATCCCACAAGCACATGGCCTGATCAAAAACAAACAAACAAACAAAAAACTTTAAAAAATACATTAAAAAAATAAAATTTACACTGTCCCATCACTATTCACATTAGATTATTTGCTTTCATTCTTCCCCTGACCTCCCCAAATTGAAATTTTGCTTAATGTGAAACCTTATATCCTGTTATTAACTCATTTTATAATCATACTCTTTCAAATCAAGCTCTCATTTAATCATCAGAGAATCAGAAGATAGCACCCACAGGTTGTTCTTCTCCATGCCTCTTTAGTTTAATTTTATTAAGTCTTAACATGGAGATCTCTTATCATAGCCATAATGTTAAAGGCTGGTACTAAACCCTAACTAACTTCTAATCCTTATTCCTAATTTAGATACCCAAGTGCTAATCTTAAACTTAATGTCACAGCTCTAATCCATAGCTAATGTATTCTCCCAAATTTTAATTCCCAGTGTTTTTGGAAGAAAAATATACCGTTTATGCTCTGATTTCAAAATAAAACTAACTTCATTATAGCAAATTTATTGCAACACTTATTTTCTAATTTTAAAGGTATTAATAGCTTCATTGTAGAAAATTTAGAAAATAAAATCCTAAGGAAGAAATTAAATTGCCGCCCATTTTAGTGAGTGTTGCCTGTATGCCATGTATTAATTATATAAATATGTGTACACATCATATATCCTTAATACAGAATTAAGAACCTTTCCCTGTGCCATTAAGGTATTTGTCTACAATATATTTCTTAATGGTTGTGTAGTATTTTATGGTCCATCAGAATTTTAACTTAAATGTTCAAGGAAGAATCATTAAGAGGAAGATTTCCTATCAGCAAGTATCAGACTTCATTTATTAGAATTTTTGGATTTATTTGTTAATTATAAGGCAAAACTAACAAAACATTGTAAAGCAGCTATAGCCCAATTTTTTAAAAAGTAGTTGAAAAAAATAGAGTTATAAAAAAGAATAAGGCAACTGTTAGTACATAGTATAGTAATCAGTTCAATTCAGTCGCTCAGTCGTGTCTGACTCTTTGTGACCCCATGAACCGCAGCATGCCATGCCTCCCTGTCCATCACCAACTCCTGGAGTCCACCCAAAACCATGTCCATTGTGTCGGTGATGCCATCCTTAATAGCACTATAAATGGAGTTTAGCATAGGCCTGTAACTCATATTTGTTTAGTTATTAGAATTCTTTTAATAACCTTTTTTTTTTTAGGTACGCAGACAGCACATGGAAAGATGCCTGCATTTTTTGGTGGAGGAGCTCAGAGTTGTGGATCCTTTAGAAGCACGCAATCGTATCTTTTTGTTTCTGCAAAGGAAGTTCTTAGTGCTAGAAAGCACAAAGCACAGGGGATGCCAGAAGGTGGTATGTATTCATTATAGATTTCCTTTTGAAATATAAATATAGATTATAAAAGTAGCATGCAAATATCTTATCTTGCTATATACTAGGTTTTAAACTCTTCACTTAAATATTATAGGTGGGGCACTTGCAGAAGGATTTCAGGCAAGATTACAAGAGTTTCAGAATTTTGAACAAATCTTTGAGGTAGGAATTTTGTGAATGTAATGACTAATATAAAACTGTAGCATTAGTTGGAAAGTAAGCATAATCTTCTGTTTTCACTACCTGTCTTTGTTAATAACCTTTGGTGTTATTTAGTGTAGTTTCTGACAGAACAAGTGAAGCAAGGAAAGTTTGAAGAAAGAAGGTCCCTGCAAAATGGATGATCTGTAAGAACGGAGAATTAAAGATTGTAATTGCTTATTCTTTTTTTTTTTTTAATGTATTAGTATCTAAATGAGACATTATTTTCTAATATTGTGTTGTGAGATGAATATAATACTCTATATTCAGTAGTTAGGGACAAGATTAAAGAAATGTAATTGCTGTTGGAATGGGTAATAGAGCAAAATGAAGATCTTTTTTCTTTTGATAGAACATAGTTAACGCCATTTGACAAAAGTCAATTGCATTTCTCAACTGTATTGCCACCTGTTAATGCCACGTTTTATGCCAAATGTGCTGAACAAAGCAAACGGATACAAAAATAATTAAGATACAGGTCCTATACTTTAGGGGAATCGAAGCTACTGAGGTGCAAGAATAACTAATGTGGGTGCCAGTGGAGAGAGAAGATCTTGTTATATTTTGGGATAGGTGTTTTATTCAGAGACCTTAAAACATCCTAGATTGACTGAAAAATACTTCAGCTGTTAATCTTCTTGGCTCTCATTTAGCACTACCTAGTTGTATTTATTAGATTACATATCTCCTCACCCCCAGATGAACACAAATAATGAGAACTGAAAAAACTTCCATCTGTAATTCTTCCTTATAAGTCAGGTGAAGTCTCTCAGTCGTGTCCGACTCTTGCGACCCCATGGGCTGTAGCCTACCAGGCTCCTCTGTCCATGGGATTTTCCAGGCAGTAGTCCTGGAGTGGATTGCCATTTCCTTCTCCAGGAGATCTTCCCAACCCAGGGTTCGAACCCAGGTCTCCCACATTGTAGACAGACGCTTTACCGTCTGAGCCACCAGGGAAGTCCTTATAAGTAGTAACTATTATAATACTAAGGACATAAATATTGAATGTACCTGACAGAATTTTTAAATTAATCATTTGCTCACTATCCCCTACTTTTAATTTGGTGAGAAGAAAAAGACCATTAGGTAGACAAAGACAAAATGTTTAAGACAGCCTACTCTCTGTTCCCTTGGTAAGGTGTTTCTGATTCTTCAGAGGTCCTTGGAATATCAACAGGTGTTCTGTCAAGTTAAGCTGTAGGATACATGGTATCCCAGTTACTTAAAGATCATTTTAATATTCTTGCCCTTTTCTTGCAAAGAGATTCAATCCTCTACCCACTCTTATCAGGAACAGTCATTTCATCCATGGGAAAAATATTGGGGAGAGTATCTTTTGTTGTTTCCCTCATCTTTTCTTATTTATTGTGCTTTTCTTTCTTTGTATGTGCTTATCTTTGATTTCTCCTACCAAATCATGTACTGTTCAGTTATACACTCATACCTCTTTCATATTGGTTCCTGGTACAGCTTTTGCTTTCCCAGAATATCTCCTTGAAGAGGTGGGAATGAGAAGAATAAAAAATGTGCTGTAGAGCACTGGTTCCCAAACCTGGCTGGTGATGAGAAACACATGAGGTACTTTAGAGACCTGTAGGCTCCTGACCTATCCTAGAGACTTAATCCAGCAGGGCTAGGACGGACCTAGGAATCTCTTAAATGTTTAAAGCTCCCCAAGTGATTGCAATAATCAGGAAGAGTTGGAAACTGTTCTTTCTAATATTTTTAGAAGACACTTGGTATTTCACTTTTTATTTTAAAAGTTCTTTAGAGAATCTAAAAATTATGTTTGGAAAAAACTATAAGCAAGAGCTTTTCCATGAAGTTGTAGAGAATGTTAGGCTTTAGAGTTTGAAATCTTTGTTTAAAGCTATAATAGATATAAAATGAGAATCAGCTAAAAATGATTTGAATTTACCTAAGGAAATAGTCATATGGGCAGACAATTTTGTCTTGATGACCAAACCCTTTTTGGTAATTACATTGACAGCTCTTTTCAACTGTTTGCCAAAGCTCAAATTTATTACCTTTAAAATTAATTTTGATAATTTATGATTTCTTATAAATTGATACATTGCTGAGAATTTATAATTTAGTATAAAATTGTTTATTTAAAGATTTTTGTATTCCTTTTCTATATCTGTCTATATATCTATATATAGATATATCATTAGATAGAGTATATAAGAAATATATATATTTTAATCTTAATTGAGATCTGTCAATGATTTTATTACTTTGCTGTATCCTCTAAAGATTAATTGAGTAATTTATCATATATATATATAGCATTTTTGGTTGTTAGTCATTCAGTTCAACTGTTCACAGAAAGTGTTTTTTCTGCTTTCATTATAAAAGTGGAATGAATTTGTCTGTGAGTGTAGCTTTGGATGTCTTCCATGGCTTTCAGTATCCAGATTTCATTGTTGATTAATTTTTAATTATAGTTTTTGGCATTTCCTACTCAATACAGGAGTTATTAAAATTCAAGTATTTTGATTCTTCCCATATGACTTTTCTTAATTTTTTTTTTATGTTATGACAACATGTGGCCTTAAATGCCCATTTTCTGTTTTCAGAATTGACTTCTTTTTGTGTATGTGTAGTCTTATAATTTTTGTGAAAAGAAAAACTGTACCAAATTCATTATTTTATCAAACAATCTGATCTTTGTCATAGACCTCTTGAGATTCATTTGATTTAGAAGAAGCTGAAAGGTATATGGTATCTTGGTGTTCTTTCAGCACTTCTTCTGTCAGTTTAAAATATTTCCAAGTAACATGTTTGGAGTGGTAAATAGCATGTTATTGAGCATTTGGGGTCTTTTATTAAAGGGACTTGACAAATTTTTTTATGCTTTAATTACACATAAATATTAATATTTATAAATTTGTAACTACGTATGACTAGTTGTAAGCTATTTTCTTTGGATGTAAGTATAAAATCAGAAGATCTTAACTGAAATGTGATTATTGTTTTGCTTCTAATCTTTAATAAGCTTTCATGCAGCCTCTAGCATATTCTGACAAGATGGAATTTAAATCATCTGATGTGGTATTTTAAACTTCACCTTATGAAAGCAGAGTTCCTGATGAAATAAGTCTGGGTACTATTTGTAGGCTATATGTGACCTCCATGGAGATTCATAAGTATGTTAGTGTATACAGGACTCTGAGAAATGGTTCAGTAAAGAAGCTTTATTTAAATTAGCACTTCCTGTACTTCATTTGGAATAGAGTATTCCTTTTGTAGTTGACTTTTGATATTTTTCTGATCAGTGGGAGCATCAGTGTGGCATACTTTTTGATTAGAAAACAATTGCCTGTTTTCTTCTTCCTACATATTCACTACTGTATATTTTTGAATCAAGGAATAACTTGTAATAACTTGGAGATTTTTCCCTTTTGTCTAGCTCTAATACTGTGCTGTTATCTACAAATTTGGGGTCTTCATTGCTGATATCTAGATCTGCTTCATCGAGGAACATAGAATTTCTTTTAACTTTTTTTTCTTTTAAAACTATTCTTATTCTTTTATTATAGTTTTGTAAAGGTTAATTTGGCAATTAATGAGATAGTTATTTAATGTAAAATCAAAGCTTTGTTTTAGTCATTAAAAAATAAGCAGTTGATATTATGGTTGATATTATATAGTTTTGGTGGCTTTTGCTCTGGCATGTACAAAACAGTAATACTCTTAACTTCCTAACACTAATCTTTTCATGTTCAGTGATAATTGAGAAACTTATAAATGAGCTTGATGATGAGCAAAAATGAGACTATGCTTTGAAAAAAAGTAATGCGCTCAGAGTTAAGGAAACTGTTAGCTAAATGAATTATCCTCATGTACCCTGGAGCTAAAGAAATGAATCTGTTTTGTTTTCTATACACTCCAGTATTCTGGCCTGGAGAATTCCATGGACTGTATAGTCCATGAGTCACAAAGAGTTGGACATGACTGAGTGCTTTCACTTTCTGTAAAGTGAAGTGAACAAAATAATCATTTTAGAGATGTGAAGGTTTAATATAGATTATAAATAGGACATTGATTGAATGTATAGTAATGATTTCAAGGTAACAAATAACAGTGCTAGGGTATTGACTACCTTTAAATCCTGAAAGCTATTTATTTTGATAAAGGATAGTATTACTTAAGGAAGTAATTATCACAGTTTGTACCAGTTTTATATTAAGCTCAAGAAAATAAATTCATGGAAATATCAGAGAGTTGGAAGGTATATCCTTTTAAAAACTTACTGTAAAAATAAACATGGTGTCCTACAGAACATCTATTTTGAGTATTGATGTTGAAACCCAGATGAGTGTTTCTTGATTGTTTGAAGACCAGCTAGCATTTCTCTATAGATGCTTGAAGTTGTTTTCAGATGTTAATGTCAGTATAGAATTAGACCTTCTGTGAAGTGAAAGTGAAAGGCCAATTTTAATTTAATAATTTTGCAAAGATTTAAGTGATGAATCACACTAAATGTTTTAAATAACAAGCAGTATGCACACATACTGAAATTGAAACAATTTCACAAAAGAAACATCCATGATCCTATGTGACGCATTTTGTTGTATTAGTCTCTGTAAAAATACTCCTCATTAATCACTGATTTGTACAACTGTTAGTAAGTTAAGAACTGCGATTAACTTGAAAGTAAAACATGAGATAATGTATCATTCTGACCTGTATGCATATGCTATATTGTCCCATGACAATCATGGCATTATCTTAGAAATAGCTATAGATATTTTCTATAAACAATTTAAAATACTACATTGTGTACTGTTAAAAGAGTATTTTTCAGTTTGTTCAAGCTTTAATCTGTAGAAGTTCTTTTATGAATTTTATGTGGCATCATTCAACCAATTTTTTTCAATGTAGAATTCTGATCCCATGGCTTAAGAACTTTATGAGGTTATCAATTACAAATTTGAGAAAGATCAAGATAGATGAACTAGAAGTAGATTAAAGGTGATCCAAGTAAAATTAGTAATCTAATAGGAAATCTTTTTAACATTGAAAATAGTACCCTTTTTAATTTGTTTTTGAAGATAGTATAGTCAAAGACCCATTGCACATTACTGTGTAAAATTACACAAAGCTATGAACTTGCTGTTACAGATTTTTTTACTTTTGAATCCTTGACTTTTTTAACCTTTATAACTTTAAGTTGTGTTTATGTTTCATTTATTTTCTTTCCTTATGTCTGTTTTGATTAATGTTATGAACAGCAAGTTTTTGTGTTGAAATTCCTGAAAATGTTTGGATGGAATTACAGTAATGTGTTATGGCTTGGGCCCCTCGCAGGAGTGTATCTCGCAGTCAGCAGTGAAAACAAAGTTTGAACAGCACACTATCAGAGCTAAACAGATACTAGAAACTGTGAAAAACATAATGGATTCAATAAACGTGGCAGCAGCAGAGAAAAGGTATGAATTCATTTTATTGCAAAATAAAAATTATTTTTGTGTCAATATGAAAAGACTGATCTAAAATTTTTATTATTATTGAATACCTTTCATACTAACATCAGCCTAATAGGTTTAGCTGATGCCTACTTGCATGTTTTTAATGAATATTTGAAACTTGTTAAGCATTTTTTTTTACAAACTTGAACACATTATTTACGTTCTCAGTATTACATTCTCAGAATACGATTTCAGTATTCTTGTATGTGAGTTGTGAGTTTTAAATGTTCAGTGACTTGAAAATATCTTTAAAGCAGTAAAAGAACCATTTCTTTAAACAGAATTTTCTTTAAACAGGATTTTTCGAAGTTCAAAACAGGTGACTTTTTTTTTTTTTACATTCAACCTCAAAACTCATCTTTTGTTTATTCATATGTTAAAACCTTGAAATCACTCTTTTATGCCAGTTGTGGTTTTATATCAGCTGGTAAACAAGCAAGGTGTTACTACCTGCCAGCCAGAAGGTGAATTTGGTAAGCATTACTCCATATGTTATACTGTAGTACAGTATTTTATTCCATTGATTGCCTGATAACTATGAAAACGAATACAGAAACCAGCACTATTCAAAGAAAAGGGTAGTTCTCACAAACTTGGTACACTTGAAACTAAGATCAAGATGTTATTCAGTGTTACAAGCATAATGATGTTAAGCCTCAACTGAACCTTTAAGTGGACTTAAGCCAATCAATGGAAAGATATAAAGCATCTAAGATTAAATCCAAGATGATATAAAATTGGTAATTTTAAATGTATTTGATCTTGCTGAGAAGAAAACTCCACTCATATCTAGGTCTGTTGCCTAATTTTGGCACTTTTGCAGGATGCATTATGTATAAAATTAGAGAATTTGCAGCATAATAAACACTGTGTCACAGTGTTTCTGTATATTGAACTCAGTTGCTGTATTACGGTAGCCAAAGTAAGTATTGGTCCACTGGATTTACCTTAATTTTTATAAAAATATAAACATGGAAATAAACCTGGCACAAAAAACAGATGTGAATTGAGGATGGTTTGTAATTCTTTTAGCTAAAGATAGTAAAAAAAAAAAATCTCAGGCTTTTGTTTTCCTGTATCATCTAAGGGTTAACAAATTTAGCAGATAGTAAATATTCTAGGCTTTGTGGGCCATACTGTCTATTTTGCAGCTACTCAGTTCTGCAGTTTAGAGCAAAAGCAGCTGATTACACCCAATAGGTACATGAGTGCATGTGACTGTATTCCAAGGAAACTAACAAAAACTAGCAGCTGGCTGGATTGAGCTTGCAGGGTGCTTTATTAAGTAGACTCAATAATGAGTTAGTTCTGTTTTGAATATTTGTATCTGTGAAATGGGTGGAGATTAAGAATCCTTATTAATCCTTTGTGGGATTCAGGTGCCACAGGAGCAGAGAGGTAGCAGTTTCTATCCAGTCATCTGTAAAACATTTTATGAGTGAAATGTTATTTGAATCCCTTTTAGATGTTGAAATACAAGGTGTTTTTTTTTCCCCTTATATCACACTAACAGATGGTTCAATATATGTGTCTTCTTCGTTTCTTTAGAACTTAAATGTATCCTGAATACTAATTACTCTTCATACTATAATAGGGTTTATTCAATAGAAGAGCGGGAAGACCAAATTGATAGACTGGACTTTATCCGAAACCAGATGAACCTTTTAACACTGGATGTTAAAAAAAAAAATCAGGGAGGTTACAGAGGAGGTTGCCAATAAGGTGGGTAACGTTAGCTTTGTGATAATATCTGGGAATGAAAATACTTTGATAGTGCTAAAAATATTATCCATCTGTTACTTTAAAAGAATATTAAGTTTTTTCAATTTGATTTTTTTTGAGTATTCAGTCATCTTGTTTAAATTTTCTAATTCTGATTTTTTTGTATTTCCAGGTTTCATGTGCAATGACAGATGAAATTTGTCGACTCTCTGTTTTGGTTGATGAATTTTGTTCTGAGTTTCATCCTACTCCAAGTGTATTGAAAGTATATAAAAATGTGAGTTACATTGTTGTTAAATGTTATTCAGATACACTTTATTTATCTTACTGAGTCTTATTCCACTCTTTAGTGATTTGGCCATTTTAGTGTCTTCATGGCAATCAGTAATTCTTAAAATAAAATTATCTACTTCAAAAGAATAAAGTCATTTTAGTGTTTACTACTTATGTAGCATTTTTATAGAGTCTGTATATGTTCTAGAGAAGAAAATAATGTGGACACTTACTACCATTGTTAACAGGAGTTAAATAAGCACATAGAGGACGGAATGGGAAGAAATTTGGCTGATCGGTGCACCAATGAAGTCAACGCTTCAATGCTTCAATCCCAGCAAGAAATTATTGGTAATATTTATGTCTGCAAGTTCATATGTAGTTTTTTCTCTTTTTTTCAATGATAAAAGGTTTATTATAATATCTTTTAGATATCTTATAAAATGTCAAACATTATTTACTGTTGTTAACCAAAATATCATCATTTGCCTCTTTCTAGAAAATTTGAAGCCATTACTTCCAGCTGGTATTCAGAATAAACTACATACACTGGTTCCTTGCAAGAAATTTGATCTTAGCTATGACCTAAATTGCCACAAGTTATGTTCAGATTTTCAAGAGGATATTGTATTTCGTTTTTCTCTGGGCTGGTCTTCACTTGTCCATCGTTTCTTGGGCCCTACAAATGCTCAGCGGGTGCTTCTAGGATTATCAGAGCCTATCTTTCAGGTATCTATATATAAATATTTTTGGTAGGCTTTTTTTTTAAATTTTCTATTTGAGTAGGCTTTTTATTAGGTGGTTATTGCTATACTGTATAGGTATGTATCTGATTCTACCAGTTGAGAGTCTCTTTTTATTTCATTTGTGTGATTTTCTCTGTAGAACTAGCTGCGTCAGCTTTGCTTATTTGTACAGTAATATTTATGATACAGAGCCATTTTAGAATTAGGTATACTGCTATATTTAAGGGAAAGCCAATCCCCAAATTTTCATTCAGTACTCTGGATTCACTTTTGATACTCTTATTTTGTAAATTTTCTAATCTTAATCATTAAAAAATTTTTTTAAATTTATCAACTCAGTAATTTTTCAGGAAAAGATTTGTCATCATACTATATGAATGTGTTGTAGCATGTATCAGTATTCAGCATTTCTTTGTATCGCTGAATAGTATTCCGCCATGGCTGTCACACATTTTATTTATCCATTCATCAACTGATGGACATTTGAGTTGCTTGTACTTTTTGGCTATTATGAATAATAGTGTTATAAATACCCATATACTGTTTTTATGTGGGCATGTATTTTCATTTCTCTTGAGTATTTAGGAATGAAATTGCTGAGCCATATGGTAACCCCATGTTAACTTTCTGAGGAACTGCCAAACTGTTTTCCAAAGCAGATGCACCGTTTTACATTCCCACCAGCAGTATATTAACATTCTGTTTCTCCACATTCTAATCAAGGCTTTTTTTTCTGGCAGATACGAAGTTGTATCTTATTGTATTGATAGTTTTGATTTGTTTCCCTAATGACTGATGATTTTGAACATCATTTCATATGCTTATTCTTGTATTTCTTTTTGTAACATGTCTATTCAAATTTTTTGCTCAATTTTAAATTAGGTTATTTGACTTCTTACTGACTTTTAAGAGTCCTTTACATATATTCCAGATGTAAGTCTTTATCAGATACATGATTTCAAAATATTTATGTTTTTCTAGTCTGTAGCTTGCCTTTTAATTTTCTTATAGTATGTTTTAAAGTGTAAAGGTTTTAATTTTTATTTTATTATGCTTTCATTTTTTATTTTTATTTATTTATTATTTTTGGCTGCATGGCTTGTGGGATCTTAGTTCCCTGACCAGAGGTTGAACCCAAGCCCTTGGGAGTGAAAGTGTGAAGTCCTAACTACTGGGCCACAAGGAAATTCTCAAGGTTTTAATTTTGAAGCCCAATATTTTTTTAAAAGACTGTGTTGGGAAAAAAATTTTATATGCAGTTTTAATTTCTCTTGAGACTTGAGGGCCTATTGTTATAGACAGACTCATTGTATATTGTAAAATTCTATTCTTTATGATTTCAGACCATTTTAATTTTTTTCATGTATTTATGGTAAACTCATTAATTGGAATCATTCTTTTTGTAGTTCTACTGCTGTAATTTTAAAAGAAAATATAACAGAATTTTGTAAATGATTATTCTGTGTATAGCTGTTTAACTGAATTAATTCTTTACCCCTCAACCTTATCAGCTCCCCAGATCTTTAGCTTCTACTCCCACTGCTCCTTCCAACCCAGCAACGCCAGATAATGCATCACAGGAAGAGCTCATGGTTACCCTAATAACAACATTAGCCTCCCTTACATCTAGAACATCTATGGGCATCATTGTTGTTGGAGGAGTGGTAAGAAAACAGTACCTTTTTTTTTTAGAAATAGTATTTTTTGGTGTAATTAAAATTGAAATTTTTGCAAAGCTACCTGCTAGATCAGGAAAAGAAACGTATGTTTACTTCTGTTTCCAGGTTCTATACGATGATATGAAAAATTGTAGGTTAAAATTAGTGAACTGAGTTTCGTGGATCTAATCTTTAAAATTTTTTAATATTTATTTTTGTTTTTAATTTTTTAAAATTGAAGGATAATTGCTTTACAATGTGGTGTTGGTTTCTGTCACACAACAGTGTGAATCAGCCATAATATTCATATATCCTTTTCCTCCTATGCCTCCCTCCCACCGCCCTAAATATTTATTTTTATATTAAAATATAGTTGACATATAAAATTGTATTAGTTTGAGGTGTACCACAGGATTTAATGTATGTATGTATTGTGAAATGATTAACACAACATACATTTTTAAGTAATATTTCTATCACAGCACACACACAAAGAAACAATACTTACACATTGGAATAACAATGATCCAGGGCCCTTATCTAGCCTTCTCCAAATACCAAAGAGATCACCCTAAAGTATTAAATGTTATTTTTTGTGGTAGTTCTTACATGTTAAAAAAATTTTTCATGTCATTAACAGCATAGGTTTACTTGTTTTCCTTTTTTTTAATTGACATGTAGCTTGATTTAGAATATTGTGTTTTAGATGTACAGCAAAGTGATTGTTTATGCACATATATATATATATAGCTTTTTTCAGATTCTTGTATAGGTTATTATGAAATATTGAGTATAGTTCTCTGTGCTATAAGTAGGTACTTGTTGGCTACTTTTGTTTCTATTTTGGCCTCACTGCATGGTATGTGGGATCACAGTTCTATGTGTGTGTGTGAGCACCCTAGTCATGTTTGCTTCTGCAACCACATGAAGAACCATGAGCTTCCTCTATCTGTGGAATACTCCCGGCAAAAATGCTGGGATGGTTGCTGTTTCCTACACCACGGGTTCTTCCTGACCCAGGGATCAAATGTGTGTCTCCTGCATTGGTGGGCAGATTCTTTTGCCACTGCACCGCCTGGGAAGTCCCATAGTTTCCTGACCAGGGGCCAAGCCCATGCCCCCTGCAGTGGAAGTGCGGCACCTCAACCACCTGCCTGCCAGGGAAGTCTGTTGTATATATAGTTTGTTTTGATTTTTTAAACTTTTGACCTAAAAAAATTAACATCCCTTTTGAGATACATTGAATCAACTTACCAAATACTTGGCAGGTTATAAAAGTTCTTACCTGCTATTTCTGTGCTGCTCCTTTTTCAGCTTGATTTTCAGTAATTTCATATTATCTTATAGAAAAGGAAGATAATGTTTTTAAAAAATGGATCTAACTCAAGGATCTGTACAGAGCCAATGCATTTTCTAAAATGCCTTTAAGTAGTCTCCCTAGTAGTGTCTTTCTTTCTCAAAGTAAGCTGTGAATTTATCTTACAGATTTGGAAAACTGTAGGTTGGAAACTCGTATCTGTTTCATTAAGTATGTATGGAGCTTTGTATCTTTATGAAAGGCTCACTTGGACCACCCGTGCCAAGGAGAGAGCCTTTAAACAGCAATTTGTGAATTATGCAACTGAAAAACTGCAAATGATTGTTAGCTTCACAAGCGCAAACTGCAGCCATCAAGTACAACAGTAAGTTGATTCATCTATGTTTTTGTTTTAAAGCTTTACTGAAGTATGACGTACATGCAGAAATGCATGAATAAGAGTACAACTCAAATAATTAGCACAATGTGGACATATTTTATAATTGCCACCAAAATGGAAAAAATAGAATGATCAAACAGTGGGCTCAAAATAAATGCATGGTGGTGAATATAATTTGTTTTTACTATTACAGCCCAGATTTATAGGCATGATTTTTTTTAAAAACCCAAGAGAATTTTATTATAATAATAAATACCTGGGTCCTCTGAGTTTCTTTTATGTATCTCAAATATTTATTGTTAATTTAGTAAAAATACATAGGACCCCAGTCAAATCGATGCATAATATTCTGTATTAGGGTGAATTAGAAAGTTTTCTGAGCTAAAGATAATTGCAGTTTAGTAGAAGAAGCAACATGTATATAATTTTTTTTTTAAGATGGAAAATGATAGGTAATGAGAGCTTCATAATGTGAGGCTCTAGAATCTTAAAGCATAAAGGACAGTAGATCAGTAAAGGTTTCCTGGAGGATAGGTAGCCTGATGAGATTTGAATGTGCAGCATAGCAAGAGAGAGCAGAGAAAAGAGCCCAAACTAAAGGCAAGAAGTCAGGGAGAAAAGGAATATGTTTAGAAACATGAGATAATTTCAGTGTGGCAGATGGATACATAAGAGGAGTGCATTGGAATATAAGCCTAACAATAGGACAGGTTTGGATAATCAGGAATCTTGGGAGTGACATCATTAATATTAAGCTCTAAAACAGGTAACTTGGCAATGGTATAGTGTGTAAAGTGGTTTAGACTCAGGAGACAAAAACTGTCAGAAGACTGAACTGTTTCAGACACAAGATCAGAGCCTGTAATAACCTATTTAGAGCTGTAGGGAACGGAAACAACAAGGTCACAGAATTGAGACCACTGATTTAGTCCATTCATTTCCCAAATATTTATTGAGCTCCTATTTTATTTAATGGTGTTAATTTTTATTTACTTATATTAATGAGGATGACATAGACCTTCAAAAGAAATCAGTTGAGGTTCACATTTCATAAAAACAGAATGAAGCTTTCCATTCATCATTATCAAACATTAATAACCTACCATGTGACAATAACTATAGCTAGAAGTTATGGTAAATTAAAAGTTGTGTTCTTTCTTACATGACTGTACACTTTAACAGAGGCAACTTCAAGTAATTATTCCAGTTAAATAAAATAATACTAGCCAAATATTAATGTAGTAAAATGTTAAAATAGACACTTCATTTATCTAATCTTGGTATTTGGTCAGATGAGGAGAGATGGGAGAAGGAAAAGACCATGGGAAAGATGAAGATGGGCAAGAGAATAGGAGAATAGTTGCAGAGAAAAACAAGTCAATCAAAGTCCAGTGGTACACACCTACTAGGCATTTGCTCCCAATAGCAAATACACAATATTTGCCAAAGTTCACATATTAACTAGCACACAAATACACCCTTTGACTCTAGAAATGTAGTTAAATGTTGCTATAAAGTATTTTTGACTAAGTCACAGAAGTTCATGAAATTGCCTGTTTCCAGTAATTTATTCTTATTGGTAGGGGATGAGAGCAAGGCTTAATATGTTTCTGAAGAAATAAACGCAACCTTTGCCTTTTTATAGCTTATTCACAACAAAATGGCAGAGTAGTTACTACCTGTTGAGCATTTGTCTTGAGGCCAGATGAAATCAAGCCCACAGTCATATTAAGTTTACGAGTACCATACACTCTACCCTCCCTCATACCATTCTTAGCAATGTTCTTTGATACCTTATGTCTTAGGGATTTTTTAATCTTGTGATTTTTTAAATGTAAGCTTTACATTAAAGCTTATCCATTTTAAAAGACATTCATGACTGCTGAGAAAATTGTTTTTTATTTTAAGGAAATGGCAACCACTTTTGCTCGCCTGTGCCAACAAGTTGATATTACACAAAGTCATCTAGAAGAAGAAATTGCTAGATTATCCAAAGAAATAGATCAATTGGAGAAAATACAAAACAATTCAAAGCTCTTAAGGTATTTGAACTTTTTCTTCTCAATAATATGAACATTTACTGGTCTCATTACCAAAATACAGTTATGTAAAATTGCTAGCAAGTTATGTTAAAATTTTTGGCTTTCTGCATTGGCTTAATTATAATTTTCCATATTTAATTCCATATGTTTTATAATTTCAGTGAAAACTAATTTCAACAGCAAAAAGTATGAATTTAAAGGGATTTTTAGATCTAGACTTAGAGCTCTGTGTTAAGCTATATTTGTCCTTTTTAGAGCAGTTCTGTTATTAAAATTATGAGTTTTCAGTCCTATGTATCCAAGATTCATAACTTTTCATCTTAGTGGGGACTCTTAGGTATACTTAAATTTGAAGCAGCAGAAGTAAACAAGATATCCTAATATAAAGTGGAATTATGGTTTAATATGATTTGCCATGGATTCTTTGGACCCTAAATAAGTTCTGCTTTGGGAGTCAAGACCAGAAGTATTAGCACAAGGTCTATACTTCTTGACTTAACTTGCTACGCATTAGCTCGTTCAACTACAAGTCTGGGAGAATCACTAAGCATCATTTCATTTCTGCTACTACTTACCAGGGCACATGCTACATATAGCTGCCTGTATAAAAACAGTTTGCAATGTCTGCAAATTGGAGAGGCTGTCCTTGTGACCTGAATTTTGGAACACAAATATCTGTCCATGGTATCTCGGTCTGATCAGCAGTTACATTCTCATCGCGTTTCTGTTCCAGAGTCTCTGAAAACGTGACTACCTGTGACTTATCCCCAACATCCTTACGGACAGACAGACAGACACACACAGAATCTATCCATGCATGGTATTTCAGTCTGATCACCAGTCACATTCTCATTGCGTTTCTGTTCCAGAGTTTCTGAAAACGTGACTTAGATCCCAACATCCTTACAGACAGACAGACAGACAGACAGACACACAAACACACACACACAAAATCTGTCCATGCATGGTATTTGTCTGATCAGTGGTCATGTTCACATCGCATTTCTGTTTCAGAGTCTCTGAAAACGTGACTGCCTGTGACTTAGATCCCAACATCCTTTCTCACACACACACATACCACCTGCCACCCAAGTGAATTTCGTGTGATCCATTGCTCCTATTTTAAATTAGATCATCCCAAATACAGCCTTTCAAATTTGGTGAAACAGTATCCAATAGAAAACAATTTTTAACTGAGGTACGTTTTTATTTTTCCATCTTGCTATAAAAATAAAAACTGATAGATGTGACTCAGAGGTTAAAGCATCTGCCTCCAGTGCAGGAGACCTGGGTTCGGTACCTGGGTTGGGAAGATCCCCTGGAGAAGGAAATGGCAATCCACTCCAGTATTCTTGCCTGGAGAACCCCATGGACGGAAAAGCCTAGTAGGTTACAGTCCACGGGGTCACAAAGAGTCGGACACGACTGAGCAACTTCACCTCACCTCATGTATCTCAGGAGCATTTTCTGAAGAAATATACAGTGGAGTTCATATGCACATTTAAATTATATGACCTTGACAATATCCAATTAGCAACATACAAGACAAGACCAAGAAGGAAAGAGACTCATTTAAGTATGCGTGTGCACCATGGCACATTATGAGAATGGGAGACACAAACCTGCTTTCTTTTTGTTTCTTTATATGACCTCGACAGTATCCACTTAGCAACATACAAGACAAGACCAAGAAGGAAAGAGAGATACTCATTTAAGTATGTGTGTGCACCATGGCAGATTATGAGAATGGGAGACACAAACCTGCTTTCTTTTAGGGCATTTGGTTTCTTTATATACAATTTTTAATATTAAAAAACATATATATTGTTGACAACTATGGTCCTTTGACATCTGCCAGCTACTGTATGTATACATAAAACCACTTATTCTATGTTTTATACTTAAAGGGAATTCAGGAACAATTATGTCTTTATGTGACTTAGGATAAATTTCTTTTTAAGGTGCTATGACTCCACTATCTCTTAAGCTTTTCATTCTTTTTTCAGTTTTTAAGTTTTTTTTTAATTGAAGGATAATTGCTTTACAGAATTTTGTTTTCTGTCAAACCTCAACATGAATCAGCCATGGGTATACATATGTGTAGGCTTTTCATTCTTGTTAAAGATTTTATGTCAGTATATCTTTCCTGGCCAGTGGAGTCTGTGTTTATTACTAAGTTACAGTGGCATATATAGTAAATGCTTTTAAGAGTGGATCTGAATTCAGATTAATGTAGCAACAGCTAACTAGTGATTTTTTTTTCAAGATTTGGATGGGATGCATTTTTTTCTCATTGACCTTTATGCTAATTAGATTGGTGTTTATTCATTTTTTAAAAATTAGAAATAAAGCTGTTCAACTTGAAAACCAGCTGGAGAATTTTACTAAGCGGTTTCTACATTCAAGCAAAGAAGAAGAATCTTAACAGTAGAGATTGCTTTGGTGATCATCATAGGAGAAAACGGAGTTTGGAAGATTTGGACGGTTATTTTTATGAAGTGATTTTAAGTATGAATTATACTAACTATACCTAAATAGCAAATCCTTGAGTAGATCCCGGTATTGATCTATCTCAGGGTGTTTGCACTTCTGAAGAGTGTTATGGTGTCTATAATTTGGGGTAAAGAAAAATCCTTTGATAAGTGAAAATGATGAATTAAAGCAAAAGAAACAACTCTGTGACCCCTGAGGGGTGGGGCCTTGCTCTTAATTAGGGCTCTCTTTGTTTTTGATTCTGAAAAACTCTGCTTCCTGGCATCCAGGAGTTAGAGAATGCTCCTTTCACCTTCTTTCACTGGTCTAATTTTTGATGCCGACTTTAATGGGAATAATCAGATTTTTGTTTTATAAACTGAATTGCTGTAACCACAAAGGAGTGTGGAATGTTCTTGAGTGTATTATTTATGCAGGTTACAATCACTTTTGCCATCCTTACAGGTATGTAAACCACTAATAAATAATGCTGATTTTACTCCCTTTTATTCCCACTGAAACTGATGTAAAGCAGTGTATAGGTTTGTTATTAGAAAGAAAGTCCTTTATGAAAGTATTTGGGTCTAGTCTGCTCATGTTTCTCAAGAAACACATTCAGCCTCAGCTGTGATTCCAGTAAGGAAAGCTTTCTGTTTTAAAAGTTTGAAGTGATAAAAATAGCCAAAGAGATGGAAGATCTGAATTTTGGGTGGCTACAGTCAAAAATGCTGTTCTTCGAAAAGTATTTGCCAAGGATACTTCTGGGTTGTCCCCCACGGTGACTTTTATGTTTATTTAATTGTATGAATTTGACAGGGCACGGTTAAAATTTTTATTTTTACCTTAATGAAAATGTTTGAGTTAAAATATTGTGTTTGTTTCTGTGTTAAAAAACTAATAGAAACTTATGTGGAAACATGGAAAACTGGTCTAAGGCTTTGCTATGCAGAAATAGTTTTGAGGACCACTGAATCATCACCAGGTGTATGTTAGGAATCCACAGTCCCAGAAGACAGCACATTTGGCTGGTAGAGTTAATGGTGCTCTTCCATGGAAGGGATAATGTTTCAGGCTTTTTTTCTTCAATACTCAGTACTTTTTCTGTATGTTTAAGTCTCTTGGATGCTATTCAGTCTTTTCATTACAGGTGCAACACTTTTCAGGTTATTTTAAGGAGAAAATAAAATTATTTAGGCCATAGAAGCCTTTAATGTTTATGCAAATCAGATAGCAGAATGCAATATTCAAATCCAGATATTCGTTTATAGCTAACATTGTGGCTTTATAACCAAAAAATTATACAAGTCACCAAGAAGTGGGACTAACAACTGCAGCAGAAAAAACTGATGTTTAAGACTGGTTACTGCTAATTAAGATTACAAGTTGAAGGCCTTACTCTTTATACACAAGTACTTGAACTTCTGAAATAGTACATTGGTTTGGTATTACCCCGTGAGTGCTAAGTACAATGGCTGTCACAGTTCAGTCCCTCAATCAACAGTATCACTAGTGAAGTTGTAAGAATCACATTCTTGGGGCTCACCCTAGACCTACTGAATCAAATACTAGGTTTGGGGATCAGCAGTTTCTGGTTTAACAACCCCTCAAGGTGATCCTGATGCATGCCAAAATTTGGGAGCTGTGGAATAGTGGTTCTGCTGTAGTAAGTTTATACTAAATTTTCCATCAGCTTGAATCCAGTTCTGCCTGATCAAGTCTGAAAATATATGAATGTTGGAAGTGGGACACTAAAATAATGAAGCCCACCTTTATGCTTGGGGTAAGTTCACCTGTGACCAAGCCCATGAATGATAAAGAATTGTGATTTATGGCTGATGTTCAAAGTTACTGCACATTTACTTGTCTACTATGTGTGTTTGCAGGATTATTTATAAACTTTGTATAACCTTCAGCTTTTACAAACCTAGACTTTTTATAATATGCAAGGTGAAAATAAAATCTGTTTGCCTGAAAGTTGATAAATAGAACATTTATACTGGCATTTAGTGAGTTTTAATCTTTTTTTTTTTGATGATTTTTATGGCAAGCATATCAGCTATCTTGAGGAAACTGGCTCATTTTTATCCTAAGGGAGCTTTAAGGGAAGAATGACTTAAATTCTGCTTTTTAATAAAAATATGTGGCCTTTTAACAGTAGGCCAGCGTTCACAGTACTTACTATAGGATAGGTCACTGGACCTCCAATCTCTTCCTTGCTTCTGGCAGCCAATGCATTTTTCACGATGAGAATGCTTAGATAATGGAATCAGAGCTGAGCATGAACTCAGCTGGGCTTGGAGTTTAATTGTGAGACTTAAAAAAGTAATTCTACTAAAAACGATTTAAAACATGCTACGTGAAATCTGGTTAAAAGCACTTTATTGATTACAATATCAATTCACAGCAACATTATTTCACAGAGCTACTATACAAATAAAGGAATTAATTACTGCAAGAATGATTCAAGAATACTGTTAAGTCATGATACAAGTACATAGTTTGGTTTAAAGCTTTTTCTAAGAGCTTTAATCTAATACATTCACCTTTCCCACAGACTACTGACATTCAGGTTCAGTTGGCCACAAGTGTAGAAACCACTCTAGGTGAAGAAAAACATTTTAATCAACTTAAAAAAATCCATTTAGATGTGAATGCCTTTGGATAAGAATATGCAAAAGCAAGTGTTCAGATGCTTCTTTGAGAAAACAATAGGATAGAGCACCATTGTGTAAGAGACAGAAAAGGCTTGAAATATCTACCAAGTATATCACTGAAGTTCTATTAATTAAAAAACACTGTATGATGTAGGATTTTGTCGGGCACACTTAACATCAATTGAAACTTAAATTTAACCAGTTTTTCCATATGCTGCATTAGTCAACTATTTTATAGACTCAATAACTGGTTTTAAGAAAAAAAACTTAGGAAATTTTATCAACATGCAAACAAATTTGCTAAATACAAGTTGTACCATCATTCTGATTAATAAGTTACTTTTAAAACAATGCTAGCTTAGACATTGAACTACAGACCATTTTATTGAGTACCTATTATAACCAATACTTTTAAATATAGCACTGAATTTAAGGCAACTTACAATGAACAATGGGAGAAGTAGTAAATACGAAGGGTGCATCACATTCTACTTAGTCTAATTTAAAATACCAATATTATCCACTGTGCTACCATTTCTCACAAGATAGTCTGACTGGCGGGTGTTTTCAAAATTCAAATTAGTTAAGAAATAGTTTAAAATTTTGCTTTCCACAATGGCAAAAGGGAAGTTAGAAACTGAACAAATAATTTGAAAATGTTTTTAAGCCTAACTCACACCCTAAAGATTTTAGAAAGAATCTATTACTAAAATCATAGGCCCATTTGGGAGATTGTTTTTAATCAGTTTCCATTACATTTAAACACATCAACAGGTAAGCCACAAGTATTCAACTGTTATAATTAAAACTGTGAGACACTCACTAATAAGCATAAATTTCCCTGAACATCTTCATTTTTAAAACAGAATGTAATTTATAAATCTAAAACACCAAAAGTGTTGGAGAAGGTTAGTTATATGATATTGGCACAGTATTTTTTTTTTTTAGCAACTTCAAAAATTTCAGTTTGTCACCTGAAGAAGCCAAGGTTTCTCTTTCAGGTTAACTTTAAAATTACTTAACATATTCCAGAAGCATCTACCTCTGTTATGTAAAGAGACTAATTTACTATCATCATCAGTATTAATCAGTTCAGATGAGTCTAAATTAAAACAAGGAGACTGCCTACCAGGTAAGCCCTCTTGCAGAATTAAGAAGTATCTGATACTTAAGTATCTCTTGAGATATTAAGCCTAAATCTTTGCCTCTCTAAAGATGGAACTCAGTATGCTGCTGTAACCATGGTTTCACAACTATAAAAATTTGAGCTAGGGAAGAAACTTGAATATTTAGTCTAAATCTCGAATAGCACAGCTGCCAAAAATGAGGCCGGTCCATCAAAGTGGAGGCAGTGTCCTTGCTGACAGCATGAAGTGCTTTTTGAGGTTTATGGGTTGATTTGCTGAACACAAGGCCATCACCCCACTTTTAGAAAAGAATATTTGCCTTTAAAATACTGCTATATCTTAACTGTTCTTTATGCAATGATTAAAGAATCTACAAATAAACCCAACTGAGGCACATTAAGTTTAAATGTTTCTTAGGTAAAAAGAAAAAAAATCAGGCACCAGAACTGCAATACTGATGCAAATTCCTTAAAACTACATTTGGCCTTTTTTAAGTTTGGAAAAACTAAGATTCTGGCTGTACTGTGCATCTATAAAATATACCCATTTCAGGAAGTTTTAAATACACAATCAGATGAACTCGGACTGCAAGTACACAGATTTAGCAAGTGGGACCCATATTACTAGATAACTAAAGTTTTAACCTGTAAGTTAACATGGTATCACCATTTGGTCATGTGTATAATCAGCCATGATAGTGGTTAATTTTCAGGAGCCTAGTACATGTTTAATTATGATAACTGCCTTTTAACCACCTACAAAAAGTTTAATAATATTGTCATTTTTATTAACATGTTTAAGACCACAGAATTCATACAGTCTGTGCCTCTAAATTATCTTGTTACTAGAATTTTCAAACTAGTGGAGATACTCTTCATATATATAAGGCAATTTTGCACATGCTACAAGTGCTTGCTTCAGGATTTTGGAATAAATTGCTGAACTACATGATAATCCTCACTCCTGTTTTTGGAAATGACTGTCCCTTTAAAATTGTCTTGCCTTATCTCAAAGAGCAGCTTTTATGTCACTTCTTAAATAGTCCACAAACATTAACATCAGAAGTTTACAGAAATCCTGTTATATGTATATACATTCATGCCTGCCATCTACAACAGTCTTTTTTTTTTTTTTTGGTCCCATATCTTAATCTTCCTTTTTCCATTTTATTCTCTTTTTAGTATCCTAAAACAGTTACTTCCTTATGGCTGATGCACTTACTAGCACATCCACAATATTAAAATGGAAATTTACAAGTAAAATTTGGGAGTATTTAGGATTACAGGTGATCAAAAGTTAACAGATCTAGCTTAACAGTAACTGACACAGTTTACTAAGTACAAAACAATGCACCTCTATATTAGAAAAACTCCATGACTTCACTATCAAGCAAGACTTAACAATCTTCTGTTGTCAATCATTTAGATTATTTGTAAGAGAAAATTCAAGAGTAAAAGTATTTTTGTTTAAATCCAAGGGGGCTCATTCTAGTAATAAACACATTATATCATTGACAAGCAGAGAAATTGCTTAGTATTTTCCTCTGACTCCTTTAAGAACTGTTCTTGGAATTTTCTTTTGGCTTTAAAGTGGGGATCACTTTGATCTAGGTATCCTTTGAAGCAAAACCACTTAGAAACCAGTAATTTTGTCCTAGTGGGAGGAAATGGTACAGAAGATCAAAAAGCTTGAATGTTTACTTTTTAAATATTGAAGACACAGTTAACATCAATTCAGATATGAACATTCATAAAGCAACCTTACATTGTAACTATTTGTAACAAATAGATTTGTTAGATTGTATACTTCTTTCAAAATCATAATGCCGTCACACACTATGTGTCCTTCCTAGATACATACTGATGGAAACACTGGGAAAATTTCTTCAGATGCAAAGACAGTCCAAATGTTCATCAGAGTGCACCCCACAAACTCACCTCTAGAAGATGAAATCAGTAGGAAAGCCTAACTACTGAGAATGCTAAATGTCATTTGATCATATCTAACTTTAAAAAATAAGAACAATTCATGTGATTACTGCTATAATATGAGTTTCTTATGTATGTCTCAAATTCCAGAGTGAGATTCCCAGGCCTTCAGATTATGTCCCCTTTAAAGGACTCAACATAAGCACTTAAATTGATAAGATGGCAGAGGATGAGACAGAAACTAATGATATTCACACAGACTCCTTTTTTAACTTTTTGTTTTGTATTGGTGTATAGCTGATTATGTTGTGGTGGACTCAGCCACACATACATGTATCCATTCTCTCCCAAACTTCCATCCAGGCTGCCACATAACACTGAGCTATACAGTAGGTCCCTGTTGTCGGCATTCTTAAACAGTAAGCAACCAGGATCTCTTTCAGATCAAAAAGAAAGCTGGAATTCAAGGAGATACTCTTTCAACATCAGTACACACATGTATGGTCTCACTTGCATGTATTACTGTGCCTTGTTCCTCCACTACAGAACACAAAAATGCGATAGAAGTGTAATTCTGAAGAAATGCAAACATACATTCTAACATGATAGGTTGCTGTAATGTGTACATTTCTGTCTACACAAAATAAAGAATTAGACAATACAAGCAAGAATTCATCAAGGTTAAATGAGCTCAACTCCTCAGATTAATACACTGGTCCTGATCTCAGCAAGCACCTTTACCTTGTTTTCACCTTTTTATTTTGTAGTTTACTGAAAGCTTCTTTTTGTATATAATAATCTCAATAGAAAAATCTTCACCTGCAAATATAAGGTAAATTCTTTTTCACAGCTATAGGCTGTAGTACTGATTTCTCCAGGTATCAGTGGAGAATGGAAAATTTGCATGTGTTAATTCCAGATTCTAAGAAAACTGTCCCAAGACCCTGTTGCCACAGCCATGCCATCATCAGTTACACCTAAACAGCTGACACGGTTGTCATGACCAGCAAGAACACCTGAAAGACAAAAGTTCAGTGAAAAGTTAGCGATGGGCAAGTTTTAGGATTAAACAAGTGTATGCAGAAAGATCCTAGATGGGTATTTATGGGCATGTATATAAAATAGAATTTCTTTGTATTACATAAATTTCTGACATATACATCAAATTGTGTTTTCACTTTTGAAAAATGTATAACTATGCTTTCTTATATTCAAAATCATCTCTTCAAAAACATGTAGACTTTTACTTCTGAATTTTGCTAATAATTTTCAGTGAAATTCAATGAACTTTTACCACCAGAACAACAGAAACGTAAGACTACACCACCAAAAATACCAACATAATTTACTCTATTCCTTTAACCACTAACACTGGAATGTTTCGGTCATAACTCTGTGAAACCATCAAACGCGTCTAGTTTTAGTTTATTCTGAATATTAAGCTTATCTGATCTGACCACCAGACAGGATAAAATTAAATATTCCCAACTGTTTGGGAAGAAAATGATAATGTAAAGATTAAAAAAAAAATCAGACTATATCAAATTCGCAGAATCTTTCTTTAATATACTGTTTGAGTTTGTAATATCTCTCACATGTAATTAAGCATATCATTTTCACCCAGTTTCAGGCACAGAAGTTAATCTTGCATAACTCTTTAATATTATCTTCAGTACCTTCTGTACAGCAATGTTTGGAAAAAGTAAAATTTCCCATTATGGGTTGAAGCAACAAAAAATGGCCACTGTGACTAAATACTCCAAATCATACTGGAAAGAAGAATGAATTAGCAATTCATGCCACAATTCAGTGTTAAGGTGAAAGTAGGCAGCTGAGTCAACCCGAAACCAAACAGCTATCAGCAAAGCAAAATTAAATCTCAAGCAGATGTTAAAAACTATGAAAAACGAACACATTTCTATTTTGTAATGGATACTGATTCAATCCAGGCAAAACACCTAATACCTCAAAAAAGTAATCAGCTAAACCATGAACTCTTCTGCAGTCTCTTAAGAGAGGTTGTAGAAAATTACCCCAAGTAATGCTGACACTGCCTCCACTTCAGAAACCTCAAAACTGTACAGGAATTTAAAAGGGTAAGGAGCTGCATGCTGCTGGTGATTACTAATGGACCCCAAATGCTGAGTTCAAATGATCTGATGAGCCAACAAAAAGAACAAAAATGACTGCAGAAGCTCCAAAGGGGTCAGAAACTGATGGAACCAAGTATCTCTGGACCCACAGGTGCAAAGATGGGGTAAATGAAGACTGCATTAGAAAACATCTGAGCATCGATTAGACTCTCCAGGTCTCTACCTTCACTCTGCAGAGTCATATGGTTTATCATCCTGCCCAGAACACAAGACTAGAGACGTGCTAGAGAGAGAACAAGAGGGTCTCTTAACTGGAAGAAAACAGGCACAGCTGAGATCAGTGCAACTACTGAAAGCTGGAGAATAAGGAGAGTTTACTTCTTGTTTCAGACTCCAGCTTTCTTCCTGAAATCAGCCCCTAAACTGTCAGTCAGCTTAGAGATTCCAGGTAGAAAACTGGGAAAATCCACATCAGAGAACACAGCGGACCCATGGGGGAAAAGCTCATAAGGCATATCAGAAATTCCCTAATGAAAGCCTGGCCAGATCATTGTTCAGTGAGGCTACTGTCAGTACACCCCAAGCATACGCAGAGGGCTTTCAGTTTTAATGCCTCACTCTTAAGGATAATTAAGAGGCTAAAAATCATCAGATTTTCAAGGAAATACACTTTACAGTAGAGACTGAAAAAAATATACGGGGAGAAAAGGCAACTTGGAAAACAAAAGATAATGTTTAAAGAAAACTTCAAGAGAGGCTTTCGTTAATGACCCTACAGAAACAAAAGACTTTTATTCATGAAGAAAAGAATGCCCTTAAAAACAAAATCTCGAAAAGATAGTAGCAAAAATGGAAAACCAAAGCTTAGCAGATGGTTCATGGAAAGAAAAACAAGGATTTCTCCCAGAACATAAAGGCAAAAAGACAGATGGAAAATAGAGAAACTAAGAAAGTCAAAGGAAAGTCCAAGAAGTCCAACATCAGAATAATGGGAGTCCTACAAAGAGAATGATAAAGGAGAAAAATGTGAAACTGATTAAATGAGCCCCCTAAAACTTCCCAGTGCTAGAGAGTATATGTTTCAAGATCGAAAAGGTCCACTGAATACTCAGAATGATAGATGGAAATGAATCTACCTCCAGACATAGCAAACTTGCAGAAAGTTTGAAGAGTAATGAGAAGCACATCAAAAGTAAGAATGTGAGCCAAACAATTAAAAAGTCCAATAATTTGACCCCAGAGATATTAAGAAGCTGCATCGCAAAAGAAGTCACATACATATGTCACTGCTCAGCAGTAAGTACTGTTTTAAAAATTCATAAGTGTGTAATAAACACTGATGTTCTAAACAGAATTCACTACATGGGAAAAATTGGAGGAAGGAAGCTGAGGTAGGAAGAAGGATGTTAAAGCCAAACCTCGAGATAATGCCTAAATGTTAGTAAAAAAAAAAAAATCAATAGAGGTATATTATTTAAAGATACCAAAATAAATACTTAAAAGTAGCTACCTCTAGGAACAGAAAATATGGGCTGAGGTCAGAAGACTGCTGTGTTTCAGTAATAACCCATGTAGACCTAGTTGATTCTTTTGCATATAATTTTGATTCTAAAAAACATTTTAAGTCACTCTGTCATTTGTTATTAATGACAGTCCCCATTACGACTTAATGCTAGAATTTCAGAAGCTGCAGGGGAGAACTCAGAGTATGAGATTAAGAGGAGACAGTGATGCTCTGACCTTTCCTACACAAGATCTGAACCAAAAAGAGGATGCATAGCAATTACAATGTTTCCTGTCAGATTATAAGCAAACAGTAATCTGGAAGACCACACTAAAGTCTATTCACTGTCCATCTTTATGTCAAAACTTGCCAAACATGAAAATATATAATCAGATATTACTCTCTAGAAAATAGAAACATAAATACGGTTTATGAACTGTAACTGAACTCAAAGGTTAACAAGAGCCATGAATGGAAACTGCCAGGATGCCATTCCCCAGGGTATCCAGGAGACCTCAAGAACAACTGATAGGAAACTTCATGTTTCCTGACAAAAAAAAAAACAAACTAATGTGTACCAGTTTACTGACCTGCACGATCTCCTTTGAGTGTGTCCCATACGTTACAATTGAAGTCATCATAGCCAGCTAACAGGAGACGCCCACTTTTTGAGAAAGCTACGGAAGTGATCCCACAGATGATATTGTCATGAGAATACAATAACAACTCTTGGTCTGCACGAAGGTCAAAGAGCCGGCAAGTGGCATCATCAGAGCCAGTGGCAAAGGCATATCCATTTGGGAAAAACTGCAAAGAAAAGCAACAAACACTTATTCCATATAAGTACACAAAAGTTACGTAATCTTTCTCAGCATCAGGGTCTTTTCCAATGAGTCAGTTCTTCACATCAGGTGGCCAAAAGACTGGAATTTCAGCTTCAGTATCAGTCCTTCCAATGAATATTCAGGACTGATTTCCTTTAGAACGGACTGGATAGATCTCCTTGTAGTCCAAGGGACTCTCAGGAGTGGGTAAAACACACCTAGATTTAAATTTCAACTTGGCTTTGGATCAGGTGAGTGAGTTTGAGCACTGAAGATTCCTGAACACTTGGGCCTTGTGCATGCTGTGTGCTAAGTCGTTTCAGTCATGTCTGACTCTGCAACCCTATGGACTGTAGTCCACCAGGCTTCTCTGTCCATGGGATTCTCCAGACAAGAATACTGGAGTGGGTTGCCATGCCCCGCTCCGGGGGATCTTTCTGACTCAGGGATCAAACTGGCATCTCTTATGTCTCCTGCATTGGCAAGCAGGTTCTCTACCACTAGTGCCACCTGGGAAGCCTTAGTTTCAGCTTTAGCATGTTTTTTTAGGGCAGAGTGAAATAACACACACAAAGGACCCACAACCCATTGTTCAGCCCAAGACACATATTCAATAAATCCTGGCTCCTGTCCTCTGCTGTCGTTTAGTCACTAAGTCGCAGACACTTTTTACAACCCCTTGGACTGTAGCCCGCCAGGCTCCTCTGTCCATGGAATTTCCCAGGCAAATCCTTCCTTCTCCAGAACTTCCCAACCCAGGGATCAACCCGCATCTCCAGCTTTGGCAGGTGGAAACTTTGCCCTTGAGTCACCAGGGAAGCCCCTGATCCTCCATATGTTTTACTAAAACATTTAAATCAAATATTACTATTTATAGTATTTATATATGTATGTGGACTTAAAGACATGTTCCAAAAACCTCGTTGTGAGAAATAAATAGAAACATTTTATAAAAGAGAACATAAATCATACAGTTAGGCTAGGTTATAAAGTGAAGCTAGCAGTAGACTAAAATGTTCTCACGTGTGCACATGCAAACACACACACACACACACACACACACACACTATGCATTATTAGTTTGTGAATCTCATTTCTTGGATATTGTGGCACTACTCAACACTTTTTACAAAGAAGAAATCACTTCTCTTCATATATCTACTGGTCATCTGTATTGCTTTTTAGGACCTATTGATCTGCAGGAATAAAATGAAGAATAAATTTGTTTTCTTTGTGGCAAATATAGCTTATCATTTTCCTTCTAATGTTTACTTAAAAAATATAACCAATGGTATTTTTCACAAAGCTAGAACAAATAATTTCACAATTTGTATGGAAATACAAAAAACCTCGAATAGCCAAAGCAATCTTGAGAAAGAAGAATGGAACTGGAAGAATCAACCTGCCTGACTTCAGGCTCTACTACAAAGCCACAGTCATCAAGACAGTATGGTACTGGCACAAAGACAGAAACATAGACCAATGGAACAAAATAGAAAGCCCTGAGATAAACCCATGCACCTATGGACAACTTATCTTTGACAAAGGAGGCAAGAATATAAAATGGAGAAAAGACAATCTCTTTAACAAGTGGTGCTGGGAAAACTGGTCAACCACTTGTAAAAGAGTGAAACTAGAACACTTTCTAACACCATACACAAAAATAAACTCAAAATGGATTAAAGATCTAAACGTAAGACCGGAAACTATAAAACTCCTAGAGGAGAACATAGGCAAAACACTCTCCAACATAAATCACAGCAGGATCCTCTATGACCCACTTCCCAGAATATTGGAAATAAAAGCAAAAATAAACAAATGGGGCCTAATTAAACTTAAAAGCTTCTGCACAACAAAGGATATTATAAGTAAGATGAAAAGACAGCCTTCAGAATGGGAGAAAATAATAGCAAATGAAGCAACTGACAAATAACTAATCTCAAAAATATACAAGCAACTCCTGTAGCTCAATTCCAGAAAAATAAATGACCCAATCAAAAAAATGGGCCAAAGAACTAAATAGACATTTCTCCAAAGAAGACATACAGATGGCTAACAAACACATGAAAAGATGGTCAACATCACTCATTATCAGAGAAAATGCAAATCAAAACCACAATAAGGTACCATTTCATGCCAGTCAGAATGGCTGCGATCCAAAAGTCTACAAACAATAAATGCTGGAGAGGGTGTGGAGAAAAGGGAACCCTCTTACACTGCTGGTGGGAATGCAAACTAGTACAGCCACTATGGAAAACAGTGTGGAGATTCCTTAAAAAACTGGAAATAGAACTGTCATATGACCCAGCAACCCCACTGCTGGGCATACACACCAAGGAAACCAGAATTGAAAGAGAGACATGTACCCCAATGTTCATTGCAGCACTGTTTATAATAGCCAGGACATGGAAGCAACCTAACTGTCCACCAGCAGATGAATGGATAGGAAAGCTGTGGTACATATACACAATGGAGTATTACTCAGCCATTAAAAAGAATACATTTGAATCAGTTCTAATGAGGTGGATGAAACTGGAGCCTATTATATAGAGTGAAGTAAGCCAGAAAGAAAAACACCAATACAGTACACTAATGCATATATATGGAATTTAGAAAGATGGAAACGATAACCCTGTATGCGAGACAGCAAAAGAGATAGAGATGTATAGAACAGTCTTTTAGACTCTGTGGGAGAGGGAGAGGGAGAGGGTGGGATGATTTGGGAGAATGGCATTGAAACATGTATAATATCATATATGAAATGAATCGCCAGTCCAGGTTCGATGCATGATACTGGATGCTTGGGGCTGGTGCATTGGGATGACCCAGAGGGATGGTACGGGGAGGGGGAGGAGGGAGGGGGGGTTCAGGATGGGGAACACGTGTATACCTGTGGCAGATTCATGTTGATGTATGGCAAAACCAATACAATATTGTAAAGTAATTAACCTCCAATTAAATAAATTTATATTTAAAAAATATAAAGCAATTTTTTGGAGGTATCACAGGCCCTGATTTCAAACTATACTACAAAGCTACAGGAATCAAAAGTGTATGTTACTGACACTAAAACAGATACACAGATCAATGGAACAGAACAGCCCAGAAATAAACCCGTAAACACACAATCAACAACAAAGGAGGCAAGAATATACAATGAGGAAAAGACAATAAATGGTGTTGGGAAAACTGGCCAGCTCCATGCAAAAGCATCAAACTGGATGACTTTCTCAAACCATGTATATTAAAAAAAAAATCTCAAATGGATTAAATACTTAGATGTATAAATTTGACACCATAAATCTCCTAGAACATAGGCAGTATGCTTTTTTCTTTTTTTTCCATACTGTGTGGCTCGTGGGATTTTAGTTCCCAGACCAGGGGTCAAACTCAGGCCCTTTGCAGTGAAAGCAGAGAGTCATAACCACTGGACTGCCAGTGAATTCCCAGGCAGTAAAGACTCACCTGTAATGCAGGAGACCAGGGTTCGACCCCTGGATCGAGAAGATCCTCTGGAGAAGGAAATGGCAACCCGCTCCAGTATTCTTGCCCGGAGAATCCCATGGACAGAGGAGCCTGGTGGGTTACAGTCCATGGGGTCACAAAGAGTCGGACACGGCTGAGTGACTAACACACAATAACACACGCATGCTCTTTGACACAGGTCTTAGCAATATTTTTTTTTGGATCTGTCCCTTCAGGCAAGGAAAGCAAAAGCAAAAATAAACAAATGCAACTAAACCAAACTAGAAAAGGCTTTTGCACATGAAGAAACTATTGAGAAAAGAAAAAGGCAGCCTCCTAAGTGAGAGAAGGTTTTCAAGTATATCCAAAACAAGGTTAATATTCAAAACATGCAAATAATCTGCAAAATTCAGTATCAAAAAACCAAACAACCTGATTAAAATACAGACAGGAGAACTAAATAGACATTTTTCCAAAGAAGACATACAAACAGCAAAGGGACACACGAAAAGATGCTCGACATCACTAATCATAAGGGAAATGCAAAAATAAAGATATCTTTAAAATCTACAAATATTTAAGACTATAGAAGCTACTTCTAATGGGTCAAAGAGGTCAAAAGGAAAATTATAAAGAATTTTTCACTAAATGAAAATGAATCAAAATTTGTGGAATGTAGCAAAAACCAATGCTTAGAAAGAAACTTATAACTTTAAGTTCCAACATTAGAAAAGAGGAAAGGTTTCAAACCAATGATACCTGCTTCTGCCTTAAGAAATGAGAAACAGGAGAGCAAACAAAACCCATGTAAGCAGAAGAAAAGAAATAATAAAGATAAGAGTGAAAAATCAATCAAACAGAAAACAGAGACTCTTTGATGCCAAAAATGGTTTTCTGAGAAGATAAATTTAAAAACTGATGAAGTTGTGTCTGACTCTCTGTGACCCCATGGACTGTAGCCCACCAGGCTCTTCTGTCCATGGGATTTTCCAGGCAAGAATACTGGAGTGAGTTGCCATTTCCTTCTCCAGGGGAATCTTCCCCAGCCAGGGATCAAACCTGGATCTCCTGCATTGTAGGCGGATTCTTTACCAACTGAGCTACCAGGGAAGCCCTGATAAACCTTTAACCAAATGCATTAGTTTGCTAGACCTGCTGTAACAAAGGAACACAAGCTGATGGCTTAAACAACAGAAATTTATCATTTCATAGGTCTGGAGGGTAGAAGCCTGAAATCAAGGTGTCTGAGGCCTAAAAGGGTCTGTTAGGCCAATCTCCTTGGTTAACAATTGGGCTGGCTATCTTCCTATGTCTCATCATACTGTTAACACTGTCTGTCTCTAAATTTCCCTTTTCTAAGAGCAAGAGTCATATTGGATTAAGGGGGACACCAATCCAGGATGACAACTAATTAATTATATCTGCAATAACTATTTTCAAATAAGGGCACAATCTGAAGTACTGTGGTTTAGGACTTCAACATGTAAATTTTTAGAGGTATTCAATTCAACCCACAAGACCGATCAGGAAAAACTAAGAGACAAATTACCAATATCATGAGTGAGATACCCTATAGATTCCATAGCTATCAAAAGAAAAATAAGGGAGTATTATGAACAACTGTAAGCTAACACGTCTGACAATACAGGTTACAGAGCCAAATTTCTTAAAAGGCAAACTCTACCAAAGCTTACTCATGAAGAAATGGATTGCTTAAGTAGGCCTAAATCTAATTAGGACATTAAATTTTTAGTTAACTTTCTTCTCACACAAGAAAACTTCCTTGGCCAGATAGCAAAGTCAACCAAACAATTAAGGATTAAATCTTATCAATTCCACACAAAGTGTTAACTTCCCAGCTCCTCCTATGAGTCTAGCATTAAGCTAATACCAAAGTGGGAACAAAATTTCTCAAGAAATGAAAAATCATATCATAACTTATCAATATGGATACAAATCTTAAATTTTCAACATATCAAAATCCACCAGTAAATAAAAAATGATTATGTAGTAAAGGCAAGTGAGGCTAAATGTAGGGTTAGGTTAATATTTGAAATTCAACTCATATAAATTCACCACTTAGCAGACTGAAAAAGATAAAATCACATGATCATCTCAATGGATGAAGAAAAGGCATTTGATAAACTTTAACACTCATTTTTTATAAATCTGCAGCAAACTAGGAACAGAAGAGATCATCAGCTTGATAAAGGTGGTGGGATGTGAGACGGACAGGATTGGATATGCCTGCTCCAAAATTCTACTCTGCAAGCCACGGTGGCCTAATAGCAGGGGAGGTCACAGAGCCTTTACTTTCTCTGATATTCTCTAAAAGATGATATAAAAGTGACTTTCAACATGTACATGATAAGTAAAATTTATCCCCAAAATATCTTAGTGCAAAATCAGAGTATATCTTATACACATATACAGTAGCAATTACAGTACTTTTGGAAAATCTAGTCACCTGTATACTTTCTGACATCTGATCTGCATAGTACAATTTACCTAAGTCAAGGAGTATCCCATTTTCTAATACCCCTCCCCTCAATCCTGAATGATAAACCATTTTAATTGTCATTCAAAATACCTTTTGGCTTTAATTTATACACGTATGTCTAGTTCACTCTCATATATACGGAGTCATTATCTGGCTTAATCTACCTGTGGCTACATGTGTGAATTGTTTTTTCCTTAACATGAAGGAGCTTATAAATAATTTATACCATTTACTGAGCATTCATCTCGTTTCATTTAGTTTCCATACCACGGTAGCATTATTCCTATCACGCAATGTGTGGCTCACAGAGGTTACGTAGCCTACCTGATCTCACACAGCTGATTCCCAGATTACTAAGAATCAATCCAGGGTTTGGTGGATTTCAAAAAGCTATGCTCTCTACATTAAATAGCCACCTCTGTCTTCCTGACTGCTCTCTCTTGGGATTGCTCCCTGACTGTGGAGATACAGGACATTGTTCTCCTCTGAACACAGCTGATACTCTGGATCCACTTTTTGTTCAAGATTATCTTGCCCTGTAAATCTAGAAATTAAACTTATTCCTGTTCCCCTGAAAATGAAGACTTAGACCTATTAAAACCTTTCCATTAAAAAAAAAAAATCAAACTCGTATTATTTGGGGATTAAATGTTGTTAAGAACACATTATTTATAGAATCCTTAACAGGAATTTGTTGTTAAAATCATACTATGGAGTTCAACACTTTGTATGTACAATAAATTTTCCTTAGGAATGCTGTTCACTTACACTGACAGCATTAATATCCGACACATGCCCAGTGAAAGACTGTCTGCACATTCCATCTCGAATATCCCATAATTTCGAAGAGGCATCACAAGCACCGGAAACAAAAGTCCTCATGTCAGGACTCAGGGAAAGACTCATCACATCTCCAGAATGCCCAGTGAACGTGGTGGTCTGCTGGGCAGTTTCAATGTCCCATAAAGCACTATAGTCAAAAATAGACAGAAATCATTAATGACTGTTCTCCCCTCTTGCATTAATTCCTACTACCACACTCAACCTCAAATTAGTAATCTGGAATAAACTTACCAAGTTGTGTCTCCTGAACTCGTAACTATTTGGCTATCATCTAAAAACCGACAGCAGGACAAGTAGCCTACAGCATAGAGATAACAAATGTTAGGTTATCACTGATTAATTCAATTACCATATAAAACAGTAATATATATTTTAAAAATATAATACCTGGGCAACAAGTGTTTGTTAGTAAAATCTATAGTTCTACTTTTTTTTAGTTCTACTTTTAATAACTTCCAGTTTTATGTTGCCTGCAACTTTATTTTACCAACAAACCCTCTCTTAGGTATTTACTATGTCAATGACTCTGAAAGTTACAAACTTGAGTAAAAGACCCAGTCCCTTCCACCTACTACAATTACCTAGGAGAAGGATATGCCTTAATACAAATATTATCTATAATCTATAGCAGACTGGGTTAAGTACCTTGGAGAAATACTTTAAAAACCTCAGTGAAACCGTCATTAAAAAGATGGATTCAAAAAAAAAAAAGGTGGATTTGAATGCTCAGAATTCACCAGTTGTTCAAAATATGGAAATAGCAGAAGGAATACCATTATAGAAATTTTATAAAAATTATAGCCAAACAGTACTTCCAAGAATTCAGAGAGGCTGAAACCTGGTAAGTGGCAACAAATTCCTATGAACACTGCTAGCCAAATACTATACTGATGAATTATGGTGTGCACACTAAGAAAGCAATTCATTATCACACAGTGAAAAACACTTCATAAATGTATCTTGATACACACTTTCAATTACCTAATGATGCATCCAAATGCCATAATTGTCATAGGTTTGCAGAGAATAAAGAAAATCATATTTGCTTTCTGTATTCATTATTCTTTGAATTTTTTGCAGTAAGTAATTTCTACAAAACAATACTATTTTTAAAAGAAAAATAGAAGTAGAGTCATTTGTATAATTATAAAAAGTCAATGCTTCTCAGATTGACAGTAATTTCCATTCTCACTGACTAACATGCATCAGTTGAGCCCCTTTTGTCCCTCTTTCTCCTTGATCTTCAGAGAAGTCAAATTTGGGAGGAAAGGACAGTATGTAGCAAAGCTCACCTGTGTGACCCGGTAACTCTCGGCTCACTCTCACATTGCCCTCTCTGGTTTTTAGGTTATATATAGAGCAGATGTTGTCCAGTCCTCCACAAGCGACATAATTACCAGAGGGAGCATAAGCACAGGTCATCACCCAGGAAGACCGCAAGGGGATAGCATGCATCTGCAGAACAAACACAACATCGAAAGATTACAAAAGTCATGGATTTTTCAAACCTATTTACAGTGAAGCAGATATTACTCAAACGTAAATATAGCTTAAAAGTAAGCCAAGTAAAATAAAGAAAACAATGAGCTGAGAAACTGAATTAAAAAAAAACAAACGCACACTAAAATGCTTGTTATATTTTCTACATATTGCAAATCATTTAGATTTAAGTGCTCTTTTCAGAAAGTATTCTTTTAGGAAGAACAAAGACAGAGAATGTTTCAACACTAATAGAGCTGATTGAAATATTAAGTGTAAAGTGTTAAAAAAAACACAATAAAATTCTTGGCTTTTTGCAGTAGTGTTCAAAAGAGGAATTTCCTACAACAGAACGCTGAACAATACAAGAACTGGAGTTGAATAGAATGGTCCTTCCATGAAGAACTATGTTTTTCTAATAACTCGTATTCTGGGCTTGAATTTGAACAATAGTAATAGTTTGCACTGATCTACTCACACCATTGTCTGATGTCTTATTACCCAACACCAAGCATCTGCAAATCAGATAGCAGTTTAATGTGAAAGGGAACATCAAGGCTAAATGGCCCAGACACAGAATCAACATATTGTGTGATTACTATGCTCTCACTTAACCCAAAAGAGTATTTTTCATTTTAGGAAAATATAGCTGAAAGTCATTGATTGACACCAAAAACTAAGAAGACTACTATATTACAAATTTATCCTAGCTAGCTTTTAAATTCTCAACCAGGCTGAAGTTACTGTTTGCTTCACAAAATAGTACTTCTAAATCTTTAATGGAAACAGTGGTATAAGTGTACGTAGAATCTAACAGTATTTGACTTGTGAGCATTTTCTTGGAGCTTTTCCACTACCACTCAACACCTCTACATTAGGAATTCTTTCCAGGAGACATTAGAAGAACCCACTAGTTTTTACCACCAAGGGATCTAAACAAGTTGTAATCTGCCTCCAACCTAGTCAATCTTCTGAACAGCCCAGAAACACAAATCAATGCCTAACATTCCAGCTTATCCACAACTAAAAACAAAACTATAAGGTCATTGTCACATTAGGAAATGGGAACTTTACAAAAGTCATGTATATATAAAACTGATGCACGCCATCTTTTAATATTTGAGTATGAAATATGGGACTCAAGACACACTGAACTATATTCCTAGAGTTGTCTTTGGGAATAAAAAAAGGGCTAAATATTAAAAGCAAATACTAGGCCTAAAGAGAGGACCTAAGTAAAAATTAATGGAATAAATTTACCCCAGGAAGAAATTATAACCTTGAAGTAATAGAATAAAGGAAAGAATTGGTTTATCAAACCAAACAAAAGGTTATATAAGAGGATGATTAAAAAATTCTACCTTATTTGTTGTATAGCTATCCCAAATAATTAATTTTCCATCTTGGGAAGCACTGACTAGTAGCCTAGAGGAGCAAACACAAAAATAATGTGACACTTAGAGGAAAAAAAGTAGTTTAAATTAATTATGCATTGCATTAACGTAGAACAGTTCAGAAAAAGACAAATATAATTTTTCTAATAAAAACTTGATACCAGGAAATATTCTCAACTTAAAAAAATATATTCTGCATGCTAAAAATTATCAACATTAACATTTTTTAGAGATTTTACTAAAAGTGTCTCTGGTTATGATCCAACTTTTTCATGGTGACAACATTCTAGGTATTCACGATTTTGGTAGCCCTTAATTGACTGGCTTAGAATGTACTGACTTAAATATAATGACAATGAAGTACATGTAAGTCTAACAACCAGGTTTCATTCAATCTAAAAATATCAACTGAGAGCCTGTGATGGAGAGGCTGTATTAATGGCACAGCACAGGCGATACCTCTTACCCTTGGGGCCTCTACCATCTGGTGGAGATAGGACGTTTACTAAAACAAATTAGGTAAGTGAAAATAGTCAAAGGAGTAGTATAAAATAAAGGCCTAGGAAAATAAATGAGGGACAGATAACTACTGAGTTACTCAAGTAGGCTGGCGAAAGAAAACACGTCTTGAAAAAGGGAATTTTGAAAGCTGGAGAAATCTGTACTCTATAAAGAGGGCAAGTTCCATGGCAAGAGGTGGCAAAATACAATGGGTGTTTCAAATTTTCCCAGTTACACAGACTTCATAAGAAATGGAAAAACAGCTGGGAAAAGCAGACTGGGCTTAAACAGCAGAAAGCTCTGTCTGCCAGGCTAACTAGGAACTCTTGACTGAAGTTACAGGCCACTGGACTTTTTGTTTTCTTTTGGAATTTTATTTTTCACTACGGTATAAAATTCAAAAGATACAAAAGGACAGATATACAGTGAGAAGAATCACGTTCTGTGTTCCTATCACTCAGCCACCCATTTCCCTTCACTGCGGGTAAATAACCTTATCAGGTTCTTATGTAGTAATCACTGTAAATTTAACGAAAGGGCAGATACAACCACAGGGTATGGGATGGAACTAAAGCTTTTTAAAAACAAGTGGTATCATCAGCACTGAGTTGAGAAGAAAGTTAAGTAACGGGCTGATAATTAGAATGAGTAGAAAGACAAGGTGAGACAGGTGCTTTGCTGACACTTCGTGTTCTATGAAGATTAATAGTCGAGAAAATTTTAAGTAAGAACCATTAACATTTTCAAGTGATTGTATTTTGAGTTATGTATTTGCTATCTCAATGGTTAGATTACTTCTTATGTTAAATTTAAGAAAAAAAAAATTTGGCCTAGCTTTACCTAGCAACAGGTAGCAACATTTTCAGATTCTCCTGGAAGAAGAGAAAAACATGTGCAACGTCTATTAAAAACTAATTGGTTGGGCTTCCCCCGTGGCTCAGTGGTAAAGAATCCGCCTGCCAATGCAGGAGACGTGGGTTCAATCCCTGATCAGGGAACATTTCACAGGCCACAGAGCTCCTAAGCCCATGCACCACAACTACCGAGCTTGTGCTCCAGAGCCTGAGAGCTGCAACTACTGAAGCCTCCATGCCCCAGAGCCTGTGCTCTGCAACGAGAAGCCACTGCAATGAGCAGCCCGCACACTGCAATGAAGAGAGGCCCCCGCTCACCACAACTGGAGAAAAGCCCAGCAGCAACAAAGCCCAGCACAGCCAATGATAATGATCAATAAATTTTTAAAAATTAATTTTAAAAATGTTTATTTGGCTACGCCAGGTCTTAGCTGTGGCACAGAGGATCTTTGGTCTTTGTTGCGGCATGAAAGCTCTTTAGCTGTGGCATGCGAACTTTTAGTTGTAGCATGTGGGATCTACTTTCCTAATCAGGGATAAAAACTGGGCCTCTGCATTGGGAGTGCAGAGTCTTAGCCACTGGACCACCAGGAAAGTCCCCCAAAATAATTTCTTAGTTAAGAAATTTTCCCAATTAGATGGACCAAATCAAAGGAACAAGTCAACCATTATGGAAGCAGGGTCAGACACTGTGTAGTATTGTCAGATACTCTGGAAAAAGCACAGACCATACTGTAACCGTGTGAACAAGTCATGACCAACGATTCAACTGTAATCCAGATGGCTGCCGTGTGTGTGCGCGCATGCACTCACTACTACACACACACTTGCAGGGTGTGGCTAGGGAATAAAAGATGTATTCAATGAAAATGTCTTTTGTAATTCCATCCTTCATGAAGTAATGAATAAATTATAGCAAAATATCTGGTAACTTGTACACAGTAATATTCAACAAATATTTCCTTATTACCTGAAATTTAAATGTTTATTATGCAACCAAACTACCCTGACATGCCCCACTGCAAAGAAAAGAAATCCTAAACACTTTTCCTAAATCATTCAATAAAGGTTATTTCTGAGAGGTAAATTTATTTTCCATATTAAAGGTTTCTAAACTTTTAAAGTGTCAATGAATATTTTTATTAAGAGCAAAGTAGTCATATTAGATGCATTTTTTTCAAACACTACATAGATATAGGTTGTTTCTAATGGACAATGCAAGTGATGAGTCAACAAAATAATTTTGCAGGCAGTTTGAAAATGGCAGGTACAAACCTTGAATCATATCCCCAGTGCATAGCATAGATTTTAGCTAGGTGACCTCTCAGCGTACGTCTTGTTCGCATTTGTATTCGACCCACGGAATCCATATTTGACGTGATCTTTAGGAAGTGATGAGAATGTTATTCTTTAGCTTAGACACAGCTCAAAAAATAAAGCAGAAACAATTAATTGGCACTGAAATAGGCATAAAATAAATGGACAGTTACTGAAGATATTTTAATATAAATAATTCCTATGATGCTCATGAAAAAGTATGATTTATTTGCACACCTTCCAATAAGAACATCTTCTGTAGACTAGTAAGTAAAAAAATAGACATACCATCTAACCTTAGTAAAGAAAACAGCCACAAATAAAAGCTAATAGATGATCAAATAGTAAAATATTTATAATTTTAACTATTTAAAGAAAGCCAATTTTTTATTTAAATAGCACATAAAATATCCTTAATAAAAATGAACAATTTTCATTAATGAAACTTTCCTAATAGTTTATATAAGGAAAAACTTAATCAGGGCATATCAAAAAGAAGCAGAAGCTATCTAAAAAGAAATGTATATTATATGAACCTATGTATTTTTATAGTATTACTTTTTCACAGACTTTCATTTTCACAAGTATGTTTTAAAAGGCTCTTGAACAGCATCTGACAAATTACAAAGCCTTTTTAATAGAGATCTCGTTTTTCTTTCAATTAAATACTAATAAATAGAATCTGTCATTTGCATCATTGTCAAGCTATTTCATGAAAATTAGTAAAAGAAACTGAGGAAGAAAACTTTACCTGAACAAGTGTTGCATCATTACATGCTTTCCTAGCATCCTGAAATAGAGATGATTATACATTTAGACAAGGAAATCCCTAGATATGATTTAAAATAAGGTTTTCATCGGAAATGTAGATTTGAAATACACTCAGTGTACTACACAATCTTTGGTTTATTGAGAAAATTCATGTAACATAAAATTAACCACTTTAATCATTTTAATGTGTGCAGCTGGATTGGTTAGGATATTGACAATGTTGGGCCACCATCACCACTACCTAGCTACAGAATATTTTCATCACACCCCCAAAAGAAACCCTGTACTTTCCAATTCCCTCTTCCCCCACCACCAGGTGATCACTAATTTACTTTCTAATGGATTTACCTACTCAGGACAATGCACACAAATGAAATCATACAATACATGATTTTCGTGTGTTTGGCTTCCTTCATTTAAATGTAATGTTCTAAAGGTTCATTCATGTTGTATCATGTGTCAGTATGTCATTTCTTTTTATGGCTGAGTAATATTTCACTGTATGACTATATTACATTTTGCTTATCCATTAATTAACCAGATGGACATTTATGCTGTTTCTAATTTGTGGTTTTATGATTAATGATGCTGTGACTACTCATATACAAGTTTTTGTGTGTATAGAGGAGCTATCCAACATTGAAGGTCAGGAATGGCGGCAGTAAGGAGATACCCCTAGTCCAAGGTAAGGAGCAGCGGCTGTGCTTTGTTGGAGCAGCTGTGAAGAGTAACCCATGCCCAAGGTAAGAGAAACCCAAATAGGATGGTAGGTGTTGCAAGAGGGCATCAGAGGGCAGACACACTGAAACCATACGCACAGAAAACTAGTCAATCTAATCACACTAGGACCACAGCCTTGTCTAACTCAGTGAAACCAAGCCATGCCTGCAGGGCAACCCAAGATGGGCCAGTCATGGTGGAGAGGTCTGACACAATGTGGTCCACTGGAGAAGGTAATGGCAAGCCACTTCAGTATTCTTGCCTTGAGAACCCCATGAACAGTATGAAAAGGCAAAATGATAGGATACCAAAAGAGAAACTCCCCAGGTTATTAGGTGCCCAATATGCTACTAGAGATCAGTGGAGAAATAACTCCAGAAAAAACGAAGGGATGGAGCCAAAGCAAAAACAGTACCCAGCTGTGGCTATGACTGGTGATAGAAGCAAGATCCGATGCTGTAAAGAGCAATATTGCATAAGAACCTGGAATGTCAGGTCCATGACTCAAGGCAAATTGGAAGTGGTCACACAAGAGATGGCAAGGGTGAACGTCAACATTCTAGGGTGGACTGGAATGGGTGAATTTAACTCAGATGACCATTATATCTACTACTGCGGGCAGAAATCCCTCAGAAGAAATGGAGTGGCCATCATGGTCAACAAAAAGAGTCCAAAATGCAGTGCTTGGATGCAACCTCAAAAATGACAGAATGATCTCTGTTTGTTTCCAAGGCAAACCATTCAATATCACAGTTATCCAAATCTATGCCCCAACCAGTAATGCTGAAGAAGCTGAAGTTGAACGGATTTATGAAGACCTACAAAACCTTTTAGAAGTAACACCCAAAAAAGATGTCCTTTTCATTATAGGGGACTGGAATGCTAAAGTAGGAAGTCAAGAAACACCTGGAGTAACAGGCAAATTTGGCCTTGGAATGTGGAATGAAGCAGGGCAAAGACTAATAGAGTTTTGCCAAGAAAATGCACTGGTCATAGCAAACATCCTCTTCCAACAACACAAGAGAAGACTCTACACATGGACATCACCAGATAGTCAACACTGAAATCAGATTGATTATAGTCTATGCAGCCAAAGATGGAGAAGCTCTATACAGTCAACAAAAACAAGACCAGGAGCTGACTGTGGCTCAGATCATGAACTCCTTATTGCCAAATTCAAACTTAGACTGAAGAAAGTAGGGAAAACCACTAGACCATTCAGGTATGACCTAAATCAAATCCCTTATGATTATACAGTGGAAATGAGAAATAGATTTAAGGGCCTAGATCTGATAGATAGAGTGCCTGAAGAACTATGGAATGAGGTTCGTGACATTGTACAGGAGACAGGGATCCAGACCATCCCCATGGAGAAGAAATGCAAAAAAGCAAAATGGCTGCCTGGGGAGGCCTTACAAATAGCTGTGAAAAGAAGAGAGGCGAAAAGTAAACAAGAAAAGGAAAGATATAAGCATCTGAATGTAGAGTTCCAAAGAACAGCAAGAGAAATAAGAAAGCCTTCTTCAGCCATCAATGCAAAGAAATAGAGGAAAACAACAGAATGGGAAAGACTAGAAATCTCTTCAAGAAAATTAGAGATACCAAGGGAACATTTCATGCAAATATGGGCTCAATAAAGGGCAGAAATGGTCTGGACCTAACAGAAGCAGAAGATATTAAGAAGAGGTGGCAAGAATACACGGAAGAACTCTACAAAAAAGATCTTCAAGACCCAGATAATCATGATGATGTGATCACTCACCTAGAGCCAGACATCATGGAATGTGAAGTCAAGTGGGCCTTAGAAAGCATCACTACGAACAAAGCTAGTGGAGGTGATGGAATTCCAGTTGAGCTGTTTCAAATCCTGAAAGATGATGCTGTGAAAGTGCTGCACTCAATATGCCAGCAAATTAGGAAAACTCAGCAGTGGCCACAGGACTGGAAAAGGTCAGTTTTGATTCCAATTCCAAAGAAAGGCAATGCCAAAGAATGCTCAAACTACCGCACAATTGCCCTCATCTCACATGCTAGTAAACTAATGCTCAAAATTCTCCAAGCCAGGCTTTCAGCAATACGTGAAATGTGAACTCCCTGATGTTCAAGCTGGTTTTAGAAAAGACAGAGGAACCAGAGATCAAATTGCCAACAGCCGCTGGATCATCGAAAAAGCAAGAGAGTTCCAGAAAAACATCCACTTCTGCTTTATTGACTATGCCAAAGCTTTTGACTGTGTGGATCACAATAAACTGTGGAAAATTCTGAAAGAGATGGGAATACCAGACCACCTAACCTGCCTTTTGAGAAATCTGTATGCAGGTCAGGAAGCAACAGTTAGAACTGGACATGGAACAACAGACTGGTTCCAAATAGGAAAAGGAGTACATCAAGGTTGTATACTGTCACTCATTTATTTAACTTATATGCAGAGTACATCATGAGAAACGCTGGACTGGAAGAAACACAAGCTGGAATCAAGATTGCCGGGAGAAATATCAATAACCTCAGATATGCAGATGATACCACCCTTACGGCAGAAAGTGAAGAAGAACTAAAGAGCCTCTTGAGGAAAGTGAAAGAGGAAAGCGAAAAAGTTGGTTTAAAGCTCAACATTCAGAAAACAAAGATCATGGCATCCCGTCCCATCACTTCATGGGAAATAGATGGAGAAACAGTGGAAACAGTGTCAGACTTTCTTTTTCTGGGCTCCAAAATCACGGCAGATGGTGAGTGCAGCCATGAAATTAGAAGACGCTTAGTCCTTGGAAGAAAAGTTATGACCAACCTAGATAGTATATTCAAAAGCAGAGACATTACTTTGCCCACGAAGGTCCATCTAGTCAACGCTATGGTTTTTCCAGTGGTCATGTATGGATGTGAGAGTTGGACTGTGAAGAAGGCTGAGTGCCGAAGAATTGATGCTTTTCAACTGTGGTGTTGGAGAAGACTCTTGAGAGTCCCTTGGACTGCAAGGAGATCCGACCAGTCCATTCTAAAGGAGATCAGTCCTGGGATTTCTTTGGAAGGAATGATGCTAAAGCTGAAACTCCAGTACTTTGGCCACCTCATGCGAAGAGTTCACTCATTGGAAAAGACTCTGATGCTGGGAAGGACTGGGGGCAGAAGGAGAAGGGGACGACAGAGGATGAGATGCCTGGATGGCATCACTGACTGGATGAACGTGAGTCTGAGTGAACTCCGGGAGTTGGTGATGGACAGGGAGGCCTGGCGTGCTGCGATTCATGGGGTTGCGAAGAGTCGGAGACGACTGAGTGGCTGAACTGAACTGAACTGATGTCTTCAATTCTCCTGGGCATACAACTAAACATAGACTTGCTGGCTGATACGGTAATTATGTTTACATCTCACCTGTTTATTTTGGTTTTATTTCTATTGCTTTAGGAGTCTGACCTAAGAAAACATTGTTATGATTTATGTCAGAGAATATTTTGCCCATGCTCTCTTGCAGGAGTATTATAATATCATATATTATATTTAACTCAGAGAAAATGACTTTAAAATATAGACTGTTACAACAGACAAAGAAGGACACTACATAATGATCAAGGGATCAATCCAAGCTATAATAATTGTAAATATAAATGCACCCAACATAGGAAAACTTCAACAAATAAGCCAAATATGCTAACAGTCATAAAATGAGAAGTCGACAGTAACACAATCATCATTGGGAACTTTAATACCTCAATTACAGCAATGGATAGGTCATCCAGACAGAGAATCAATAAGGAAAAAGAGGCCTTAAATGACACATTAGATAAAATGGACTGAACTGCTATTTATGGAGCATTTATCTTTCCACCAACAGTGTAGAAGTGTTCCCTTTTCTCCATACGTTCTATAGCATTTGTTGTTTGTAGATTTTTTTGATGATGGCCATTCTGACCGTTGCGAAATAATACCTCACTGTAGTTGTGATTTGCATTTCTCTAATAAGCAATGTTGACCATCTTATCATGTGCCTTTTAGCCATCTCTCTGTCTTCTTTGGAGAAATCTCTATTTACATCTTTCACCATTTGCATGGGTTGTTTATTTCTTTCATATTGAGCTACAAGAGCACTTTATATAATTTGGAGATTAATCCCATGTTGACTGCTTCATTCGTAAATATTTTCTCCCACACTGTGGGTTGTCTTTCATTTTGTTTATGGCTTCTTTTGCTGTACAAAACTTTTAAATTTAATTAGGTCCCACTTGTGTTAGAGAATGTTCTAATTTCATTCTTCTCCATGTAGCTCTTCAAGTCTTTCCAGCACCATTTATTGAAGAGACTGTCTTTTCTCCACTGTATATTCTTGCCTCATTTGTTGCACATTAATTTTTTTAGAGAAATGCAAATCAAAACTAAAATGAGATACCACCTCACACGAGTTAAGGAAGGCCATCATGCAAAAGTCCACAAACAATGAATGCTGATGTGGGTGTGGAGAAAAGGGAACCCTCCTACACTGTTGGCGAGAATATAAATTGGTACAGCCACCATAGAGAACAGTATGGAGGTTCCTTAAAAACTAAAAATAGAACTAGCAAATAATACAGCATTCCACTCCTGGACATATATCCAGAGAAAATCGTAATTCAAAACGATACATGCACAGACTTCCCTGGTGGTTCAGCAGTTAAGAATTCACCCACCACTGCAGGGGACATGGGATCAGTCCCTGCTCTGGGAAGATTCTACATGCCAAGAGGTAACTAAGCCCGCGTGCCACAACTACTGAGCCTGCATGCAGCAACTACTGAAGCTCGTGCACCCTATTGAGAGAGCTCATCCTTCAGTTCAGTTCAGTCACTCAGTCATGTCCGACTCTCTGCGACCCCACAGACTGCAGCACACCAGGCTTCCCAGTCCATCATGAACTCCTGGAGCTTATTCAAACTTATGGCCATCGAGTCAGTGATGCCATCCAACCATCTCATCCTCTGTCATCCCCTCCTCCTCCTGCCTTCAATTTTTCTCAGCATCAGGGTCTTTTCCAATGAGTCAGTCAGTTCTTCACATTAGGTGGCCAAAGTATTGGAGCTTCAGCTTCAGCATCAGTCCTTCCAATGAATATTTAGGACTGATTTCCTTTAGGATCGACTGGTTTAATCTCCTTGTAGTCCAAGAGACTCTCAAGAGTCTTCTCCAACACCACAGTTCAAAAGCATCAATTCTTCAGTGCTCTGCTTTGTAGTTCAACTTGCACATCCATACACGACTACTGGAAAAACCATAGCTTCGTCTAGAAAGACCTTTGTCAGCAAAGTAATGTCTCTGCTTTTCAATATGCTGTCTAGGTTGGTCACAGCTTTCCTTCCAAGGAGCAGCGTCTTTTAATTTTATGGCTGCAGTCACCATCTGCAGTGATTCTGGAGCCCCGAAAATAAAGTCTCTCATTGTTTCCATTGTTTAGCCATCCATTTGCCATGAAGTTATGGGACCATATGCCATGATCTTAGTTTTCTGAATGTTGAATTTTAAGCCAACTTTTTCACTCTCCTCTTTTCCTTTCATCAAAAGGCTCTTTAGTTCTTCTTCACTTTCTGCCATAAGGGTGGTGTCATCTGCATAGCTGAGGTTATTGATGTCTCTCTGAGCAATCTTATTTCCAGCATGTGCTACATCCAGCCCAGCATTTCGCACAGTGTACTTTGCATATAAGTTAAATAAGCAGGGTGACAATATACAGCCTTGACGTACTCCTTCCTTTCCCTATTTGGAACCAGTCTGTTGTTCCATGTCCAGTTCTACATACAGATTTCTCAGGAGGCAGGTAAGGTGGTTGGTATTCCCATATCTTGAAGAAGTTTCCACAGTTTGTTGTGATGTACAGTTAAAGGCTTTGACATAGTCAATAAAGCAGAAATAGATGTTTTTCTAGAACTCTCTTGCTTCTTCGATGATCCAACAGATGTTGACAATTTGATCTCTGGTTCCTCTGCCTTTTCTAAATCTAGCTTGAACATCTGGAAGTTCACCATTCATGTACTGTCGAAGCCTAGCTTGGAGAATTTTGAGTATTACTTTACTAGCATGTGAGATGAGTGCAACTGTATGGTAGTTTGAACATTCTTTGGCATTGTTTTCTTTGGATTTGGAATGAAAACTCAGCATTGGCCACTGGACTGGAAAAGGTCAGTTTTCATTCCAATCTCAAAGCTCATCCTTAGGTAGGTTGATAAGTAGTCTGGGGACCTTGAGGAAAAAAAGGCCCTTGAATAGGAGAAAGGGGTCTGAGGTTCTCAAGGAGGAGAAAAGGACTTTTTTCCTACATTGCTTTGTATTAGTCAATATAACAATGTATCTTGTTTAAGGACATGTTTCTCCTTAACAAGGACCTTCTGACTAATCTTGTTAAGATGCATGTTGGAGGAGTGGTCTGTTAAGATCTTTCTATTGTTGGTTCTAATCCTGTTATCTTATATGGTGGGAGTGGGTCTGCTAAAACCCTTTATTGTAACAAGGTATAAAGCTCCCTTGCAAAGACTAGGCAAGTAGGGTACTCTCTGTCCCCCTTCTGATGTCTATGTTAGTTTTCTCTGTTCCCTTTTATGCTTTAATAAAAAGTCTGCTACACAAAAGTTCCTGAGTGATCAAGCCAGGTCCCTGGTCCCGAAGCTAAATCTTCGGAGATCACGAATCTAACAGCGTTCTCCATAAGTTATCACTATGCCCCACAACAAGAGAAGCCACCACAATGAGAAGCCCAGGCACTGGCAACTAGATAGCAGCCCCTGCTCGCCACAACTAGAGAAAAAGCCTGCACAGAGCAACAAAGACCCAGTGCAGCCAAAAATAAATTAAAAATTTTAAAAGATACAGGCCTTCCAAAGTTCACTGCAGCATCATTTACAATAGCCAACACATGGAAACAACCTAGATGTCCATCAATAGATAAATGGATAAAGAAGAGATGGTACATATATATACAATGGAGTTATTATTCATCCATAACAAACACTGAAATAAGGCCATTTGCAACAACAACGGACCTAGAGATTAGAGATTATCATGCTAAGTGAAGGAAGTCAGACAGAGAAAGACAAATATTGTATGATAATTACTGATATGTGGAATCTAAAAAGATTATAGAGAATCCTCTGGTAGTCCAGTGGTTAGGACTCTGACTGTCCACTTCAGGGGACATGGGTTCAATCCCTGGTCAGGGAATTGAGGGTACTGCATGCCACACAGCCTGGCCAAAAATAAAAAGATGATTACAGATGAACCTATTTACTAAACAGAAAAAGACTCACAGACTTTAAAAAAAAGTATGCTTCCCAAACAGGAAAGATGAAGGGAGAGGGATAAATTAGGAGTCTCAGATTAATACATATACACTACTATATATAAACTAGATCATCAACAAAGACCTAATGCATAGCACTCAAATCTCTACTCATTATTCTGTAATAACCTATATGGAAAAGAATCATAAAATGATTGGATATGTTAGGTAGGAAGTTAGGCATGAGTGATGAGGGGTGGCCTAGGTGAAAAGGATGCAAGCTAACTTTTAAACCCCATCACATGCCCAGGGGAGCTGGCATATATCCTACGGAAATAACCAGAAAGACTTTTCCAACTTCTCACAAGCGTTTTCCAACTTCTCACAAGCGCCTTAGGCACACAGTGGATACAAACTAACCACAGGGGCTTACTCAAGTAACCTTAGGCAGCTAGGGAGCCATTAAGGATTCCTGGCATGCGCCAGTGATGGGGTCGCAAAGAACCGGACACGACTGAGCAACTGAACTGAACTGAACTGAACTGAAAATGATCCATACATACACGTAATCTGGTAACAACAGACTGAATTATGGGAAGACATGCGCAACAAAGCCGATTGTTATATAGCCTGCAACTGTCAATCAGACTTGAATATGTCCATTTGCATTCCCTTTCCTGACTGGTGGTGGTTAAAGCCCTATTTTGCATTGGGCAGAACCAAAAGGAGGAGGAGAGGGGAAGTATAAAAAGGGAAACCTTTTGACTTTTCTGGGGTCAGCCTGCTCCCATGTCTAGGGAGTGTCTGTTTAATAAAAGTTCTGTCTGCTTGAGCTGTAACTGAGGTGTAACTTGCCTGTTGTTTTAAACCATTTAGTCTACCATTCCAAATTTGTGTTGCAATGAGATAAGCACAGAGGGAGAGAAATAAACTAACCTGACAGAAAGATAATCAGTTTGCTGTATACCTGGAATTAACACGGTCATTGTAAATCAACTATACTCCAATAATAAAATTAAACTAAAACTAAAAACAGACACACCACTTGACTCAGCAATTGCATTCCTGACTATTTATCCAAAAACAAAAACAAAATACCCTGAAAACACTACTTTAAAAAGATACATGTATCCCAATGTTCATAACAGCATTCTTCATAATTGTCAAGATATGAAAACAATCTAAATGCCCAACAGATGATGCATAAAGAAAATACACACACACACATATACACATATAATGGAATACTACTCAGGCAAAAAAAGAATGAAACTTTGTCATTTGCAATAATATGGATGGACTTGGGTGGTATCATGCTAAGTGAAATAAACCATAGAAACACTGTATGATATCACGTATATGTGTAATCTAAAGAATAAAACTAGTGAATACAACAAAAGGAAGACTTACAAAAAAGAGAACAAATTAGCGGCTACTAGTGGGGAGAAGAGGTGGCAAGAATACACAAGAGAACTGTACAAAAAGATCTTCACAACCCAGATGATCACGATGGTGTGTTCACTCACCTAGAGCCAGACATTCTGGAATGCAAAGTCAAGTGGGCCTTAGAGCGCATCACTATGAATAAAGCTAGTGGAGGTGATAGAATTCCAGCTGAGCTATTTCAAATCCTGAAAGATGATGCTGTAAAAGTGCTGCACTCAATATGCCAGCAAATTTGGAAAACTCAGCAGTGGCCACAGGACTGGAAAAGGTCAGTTTTCATTCCAATCCCAAAGAAAGGCAATGCCAAAGAATGCTCAAATTACCACACAGTTGCCCTCATCTCACATGCTAGTAAAGTAATGCTCAAAATTCTGCAAGCTAAGCTTCAACAGTATGTGAACCATGAACTTTCAGATGTTCAAGCTGGATTTAGAAAAGGCAGAGAAACCAGAGATCAAATTGCCAACATCCACTGGATCATCAAAAAAGCAAGAGAGTTCCAGAAAAACGTCTACTTCTGCTTGATTGACTATGCCAAAGCTTTTGATTGTGTGGATCACAATAAACTGTGGAAAATTCTATAAGAGATGGAATACCAGACCACCTGACCTGCCTCTTGAGAAATCTGTATGCAGGTCAAAAAGCAAGTTAGAACTGGACATGGAACAACAGACTGGTTCCAAATAGGAAAAAGAGTATGTCAAGGCTGTATACTGTCACCCTGCTTATTTAACTTCTATGCAGAGTACATCATGAGAAACGCTGGGCTGCATGAAGCACAAGGTGGAATCAAGATTACTGGGAGAAATACCAATAACCTCAAATATGCAGATGACACTACCCTTACGGCAGAAAGTGAAGAAGAACTAAAGAGCCTTGTGATGAAAATGAGAGAGGAGAGTGAAAAAGTTAGCTGAAAGCTCAACATTCAGAAAACTAAGATCACAGCAAGGAGTCCCATCACTTCATGGCAAATAGATGGGGAAACAGTGGAAACAGTGGCAGACTTTATTTTTTGGTTTTGGACTCCAAAATCACTGCAGATGGTGATTGCAGCCATGAAATTAAAAGACGCTTACTCCTTGGAAGGAAAGTTATGACCAACCTGCTGCTGCTGAGTCAACCTAGACAGCATATTAAAAAGCAGAGACATTACTATTTGCCAACAAAGGTCCATCTAGTCAAGGCTATGGTTTTTCCAGTAGTCATGTGTGGATGTGAGAGTTTGACTATAAAGAAAGCTGAGCACCAAAGAACTGATGCTTTTGAACTGCAGTATTGGAGAAGACTCTTGAGAGTCCCTGGACCGCAGGAGATCCAACCAATACTAGAGTGGGTAGCCCTTCTCTTCTCCAGGGGATCTTCCCAACCCAAGGATCGAACCCAGATCTCCCAGATTGCAGGTGGATTTTTTTATCAGCTAAGCCACCAGGGAAGCCCAAGAATACTGGAGTGGGTAGTCTATCCCTTCTCCAACAGATCTTCCCCATCCAGGAATCAAACCAGGGTCTCCTGCATTGCAGGCAGATTCTTTACTAACTTTCTTTATCAGGGAAGCCCCATATATATGGAAAGCACAATTCATTTTTCCAACTAGATTTGTTCCAAACATTTTCCCCTAAAGGTTAGGGTAGTATTGTCTTCAACTCTGTTTTTCCCCACTACGCTTTGTAGGCACTATTTGTTGAATTAATGTCCCCAAAGGACAACTTGTTCCATTCATTCAGGGAAAAAATGCCAGCCATCACCTGCAACAAAGGCTAAGTGGATATACAATCTTTTTGGTGGCCTTTGACCTATTTATAAACACTTAGAATATTTCTATATAAAGGTGTTCATAAGTAGTTACACAAACATATGATTTGATTCTCTCATTCTCTAATTGTGGGTTTAGGAGCCTGATTTGGCAGGGGGATAATTTAGCCCACTCACCTACAATGAAAAGAACTTCCAGAAATGACAGTGATGGCCTGAGCTATGTCCAAAAATGGTGCAGTTGAAGACTAAATTCTATAAAAAGAGCTCTCTGATTTTAAGCTTTATGAAAATGAACTATCATTGTTTAGGTTATTTTTCTTAATTCAGTCATTCAATAAAAAAATGTCTGTTGTACACTGTGTCAGGTACTACTCTAGGCTCCAGGCACCATGGAAACAGCAGCAGACCAAAAATCCCTGCCCTCACAGAGCTAGCCTTAATATTAACAACACAATTAAAACACTGCAAATGAACATTATTGAACTTAGTCTAATGAACAGTTATATTCACTATAAAACTGAATATAAGGGATTCATTCCCAATTAACAGCTGAATTTCTTACTGTTCATCTTAAGAAATGCAAGCTCTGATATTAACATCTTTGTGCAAAGTAAGAGAAAAGTGCTGCTTCTCACTCCAAATCAAACAAGCAGAAATTACAAAAGAAAATCTATGAGTTTTCTATTTGTTTTTTTTAATTTAAAATGAATCATGGTTAATCAATGATACTCACATATAAAACACAAAATTTTTTAATGAATCATGTATCGTACCAAATAGCATACATTTCTATTATGTCATGTGTTTATACCTTAGTTAAATATACAGTTAAGTTATATTTCTGGAATTAGAGAGAAAAAAAGGAAAGAAGGAAAAAAGGATTTTTAATTATAGCATGACATTAAACTGTAAAGTATGCGGTATTTTACATATATGTGGTTAAAATCACATAAGATGATTCAGTGAGCTATATGCTCATGACATTCTACTTGGATGCTGGGAGATATAAAGATGATTAAGACACAGAATTTTCCAGTCAGACACAGGTGGTGGAGGCAAACATGCACAAGGAACTATAATACAAAGTAAGCTGCAATCAACCCTATAACACAAATCTAAAAAACTGTACAAAGAACTGCCACTCACTGGCATTGGTCTAAGTCCTTTATGTGTCACTTGTTTCATTCTCCATAAACCTACAGAGCGGGCTTTAGTATTCATACTCTACAGCAACGATACTGAGCGTCAAAAAAATCTGTAAATGTGTCCTGATCACAAAATAATTAAAACACGGAATCCATGCACTTTTCCATCAGGCCATGCTGCCTTCCAGCAAAAGAAAAAGAAATACAAGTGGAGGACTTGGAGGCGGCTTTTTAGAGGAAGACTAGGATTCAATGAATAGAAGTCCCAGGAGCAAAATTAGAGCAAAGGAAGTATAATTCCAGGCAAAGTAAAAGATTTGGAAAAAAGCAAGAAAGCAGAAAAGAGCAGTGCATGCTCCGGGAATGACAAGAAATTCCTGTGGCTATAGCGCCGGCTGCAAAGCCAGATGTTAGACCCGGCTGGAGGCAGGCCCACAGCGGCACCTAGGGCATCAGTTCTGGAACCAAAATACACTTGGTGTGAGTCCTGAATCTACTACTTCAAAGTTACGTTACCTTCACAAGTTACGTAATCTCACTGAGGCTCAGTTTCCTCAACTACGAAATGAAGTAGGATCGTCTACCTCACAGGGTCGCTGCAAGAACTAAATGAAATTGACATGTGACCAAATAATTGGCCAAGCACTTCAGACAAGAACATCACAAGAAATGAAAACTGCACGCTGACATCCATGATGAATATAGATTCAAAAATCCTCAACAAAATATTAGCAAACCGAATTCAACAATACATCAAAAGGATCCACACCATGATCACATGGGATTTATTCAAGGGATGTAGGTACAGTTCAACACCCACAAATCAATGTGATATAACTACATTAACAAAATGAAGGGTAAATATCATACAGTTATCTCAACACATGCAGAAAAAGCTTTTGACAAAATTCAATATCCATTTATGGTTTAAAAAAAAAAAACCTCTCAACAAAGTGGACATAGATGGAATATACCTCAACATGATAAATATGACATATACAGCACCATACATATATAACATCATATTCAATGGCGAAAAGCTTAAAGCTTTTCCTCTAAGATCAGGACCAAGACACAGATGCCCACTCTTGCCACTTTGATTCAGCATAGTATTGCAAGTCCAAACAGAAATAAAACAAAGGGCATTAAAACTTGATAGGAAGAAGTAAAACTATCACTACTTGCAAATAACATGATATCACACACAGAAAACACTAAAGACTCAATCAAAAACAGAACTAATAAAGGAATTAGGTAAAGTTACATATATATAGAAATGTAAACATATAATTATGCAGAAATATATAGAAATCTGCTGCATTTCTATACACTGATAATGAACTATCAGAAAGAGAAATTAAGAAAATAATCCCATTTACAGTTACATCAAACAGGATAAATCACCTAAATTTATCCGAGGAGGTAAAGACTTGCGGGCTTCCCAGAGGGTGCAATGGTAAAGAATCTGCCTGCCAATGCAGGAGGCACAGGAGATGCAGGTTCGATCCCTGTGTCAGGAAGGATCCCCTGGAGTAGGAAATGGCAACCCACTTCAGTATTCTTGCCTGGGAAATCCCATGGATAGAGGAGCCTGGCAGGCTACAGTTCATGGGGTCACAAAGAGTCGGACACGACAGAGCGACTCAGCACATAAAAGACCTGTATATCACAAACTCAGACACTGACGCAAGAAACTGAAGGTGACACAGATAAATGAAAAGATATTCTGTACTCAATGGACTGGAAGAATACTGTTAAAATGTCCATACTACCAAAAACAATCTACATTCAATGCAATCTCTATCAAAATCCCAATATCATTTTTCAAAGAAATAGAATATATAATCCTAAGATTTGTATAAAACCAGAAAAGACCTCAAACAGCCAATGGAGTCTTGAGAAAGAACAAAGCTGGAGGTATCACATGCCTTGATTTCCAAGCATGAACATATTACAAATCTATAGTAATCAAAATAATATGATACTGGCACAAAAATAGACAGAGCAACAGAACAGAATAGGAGCACAGAAACACACCCACACATTTATGATCAATTAATTTACAACTCAGGAGCCAAGAATACATAGTGGGGAAAAGACAGTTTCTTCAATAAGTGGTGTTGCAAAAACTGTACAGCTACATGCAAAAGAATGAAACTGGACCACTATCTTATACCATTTTTCCAAAAAAGACATATAGATGGGTCAACAGATAGCTGAAAACTTGCTCAAATCACTGATCAGGGAAATGAAAATTAAAACCACGATGAGATAGTATCTCACATCTGTCAGAAAGGCTATCATCAAAAAGAAGAGAAGGACTTCCCTAGGGGTCCAGAGGTTAAGACTTTGTGCTTCCAATGCAGGGGCATGGGTTCCATCCCTGACTGGGGAACTAAGAGCCCACATGCTGCATAGTGCAGCCAAAATATAAAAATTAAAAAAATAAAACAAAAAACAGAAAAAAATTTTTTAAGAGAGACAGAATAACAAGTGTCGATGAGGATGTGGAGAAAAGGGAAACTTGAGTGCTGTTTGTGGGAATGTAAATTGGTGCTGCCACTATGGAAAATAGTATATTAGTATACAGGTTCCTCAGACAATTATAAAAAGAATCACCATATTATCTAGCAGTTTCACTTCTAGGTATTTATCTAAAGAAAACAGAAACCTTAACTTAAAAAGATATACTCATCCTCATGTTCACTGCAGGATTATTTATAATAATCAACATATGGAAACAACCAAATATCTGTTGACAGATGAAAAGACACACACACACACACACACACACACACACACACACACACACACACAGTGGAATGTTACTCAGCCATAAAAAAGAATATCTTGCCACTTGTGCTGACAACATGGATGGACCTTGAGGGCATTACACTAAAAGAGAAATATGTCAGACAGAGAAAAATACCATACAATCTCACATGCTCAATTAAACAAACAAAAAAACATCCAAGCTTATAGATACAGAGAACAGAATTTTAAAAATGAGATGGCCATACGACCAATGTGCTTGACCAGTCAGTCATTCCTGCTCAGGATCTGGAACAAGTGAGATAAAGAGATGCTGGAGAATCCATTCTGGTGGTGGCAGCAACATCTAACTCAGAGATTAGCCTATGAAGCCTTCTCTGATCATCTCAGGCAAAATAAATCCCCCTTTGACAGCTTTGTTTAGACACCCAAGGTATCTACTCAAAGTTCTCATTCACATCTAAATCATTAACTTCCTGAATTCCTGGGAATAAGACTGGTTGCTCCTTGGAAACAAAGTTATGACCAACCTAGACGGCATATTAAAAAGCAGAAACATTACTTTGCCAACAAAGGTCCATCTCATCAAGGCTATGGTTTTTCCAGTGGTCATGTATGGATGTGACAGTTGGACTGTAAAGAAAACTGAGCACCAAAGAATTGATGCTTTTGAACTGTGGTGTTGGAGAAGGCTCTTGAGAGTCCGTGGACTGCAAGGAGATCCAACCAGTACATCTTAAAGAAAATCAGTCCTGAGTGTTCACTGAAAGGACTGATGTTGAAGCTGAAACTCCAATACTTTGGCCACCTGATGTAAAGAACTGACTCACTGGAAAAGACCCTGATGCTCGAAAAGATTGAAGGTGGGAGGAGAAGGGGATGACAGAGGATGAGATGGCTGGACAGCATCACCGACTCAATGGACATGAGTTTGGGTAAACTCTGGGAATAGGTGATGGACAGGGAGGCCTGGTGTGCTGCACTCCACAGGGTGGCTAAGAGTTGGACATGACTGAGCAACTGAACTGAGGACTGGTTATAGTTTTAATCCACTCATATCAACATTTTTCTGCTGACTGTTCTTTACCCACCCCTTGTTTTTTCTACTCCCTTCCTCTCCTTCCTGTAATACCTCTGCATAGATCCTATAATTGTTCCTTTTTTTTAATCTTCACTTTTAAATTAGGTAAGTATTCTGAAATTACTGCTGCAAAAGATTCATATCTCTCATACTGGAGGATCACAGCAGTGTTCCACATTACTAATAACTTGGATTCTTCCTGCTTCATAATGAGGTTCTTCATGTATTAGTTGTTTAACCCTTACTTTTCCCTGTGAAAAGAAGTAGGTAGCACCACACTACACACAATTTAGTCTCTCCTCTACCCTGCTCACCAAGAGGCTTCCTAAAAGATGGCATGTCTATATCCTTTCCTTCTTATCTCTGCTTTCCTTGCTATTCCTCAGTCCAGAGAAGCATGTTTCCATTGTTCCAAAAGAAAGGAATGACGCTGTCCCTGTGGGAATATAAGATTCACAGCCTCAGAATTCTCCTTTTAGAGCCTGTCCACACCCTGATATTTGATGACTTCCCCCTATTTTATTAGGGTCTGACGTTCTAAGTGTTTTTAAATTTTGTTAAAGATGAAGTTGTATTTGTTCCTCATGCTCTTTACTGTTTTGAATTGGTTTCCAAGAGTAAAAAGACAGACATGTCTTTATTATGCCACTGGACTTCCCAAGTGCTGCAAGTGGTAAAGAATTCGCCAGACAATGCAGGAGACAAAGAGACACGGATTCGATCCCTCGGTTAGAAAGATGCCCTGGAGAAGGAAAACAGCAACCCACTCCAGTATTCTTGCCCGGAGAACCCCATGGACAGAAGAGCCTGACGGGCTACAGTCCATGGGGTCGCAAAGAGTGTCAGTTTTCATTCCAATCCCAAAGAAAGGCAATGCCAAAGAATGTTCAAGCTACCACACAATTGCACTCATCTCACACGCTAGTAAAATAATGCTCAAAATTCTCCAAGCCAGGCTTCAGCAATACGGGAACCGTGAACTCCCTGATGTTCAAGCTGATTTTAGAAAAGGCAGAGGAACCAGAGATCAAATTGCCAACATCCGCTGGATCATCGAAAAAGCAAGATCATTCCAGAAAAACATCTACTTCTGCTTTATTGACTATGCCAAAGCCTTTGACTGTGTGGATCACAATCAACTGTGGAAAATTCTGAAATAGATGGGAATACCAGACTACCTAATCTGTATGCAGGTCAGGAAGCAACAGTTAGAACTGGACATGGAACAACAGACTGGTTCCAAATAGGAAAAGGAGTACGTCAAGGTTGTATACTGTCACCCTGTTTATTTAACTTATATGCAGAGTACATCATGAGAAATGCTGGACTGGAAGAAACACAAGCTGGAATCAAGATTGCCTGGAGACATACCAATAACCTCAGATATGCAGATGATACCACCCTTATGGCAGAAAGCAAAGAAGAACTAAAGAGCCTCTTGATGAAAGTGGAAGAGGAAAGCAAAAAAGTTGGTTTAAAGCTCAACATTCAGAAAACAAAGATCATGGCATCTGGTCCCATCACTTCACGGGAAATAGATGGAGAAACAGTGGAAACTGTGGCTGACTTTCTTTTCTGGGCTCCAAAATCAGTGCAGATGGTGAGTGCAGCCATGAAATTAAAAGACGCTTAGTCCTTGGAAGAAAAGTTATGACCAACCTAGATAGCATATTCAAACTGCTACTGCTAAGTCACTTCAGTCGTGTCAACTCTGTGTGACCCCATAGACAGCAGCCCACCTGGCTCTGCCGTCCCTGGGATTCTCCAGGCAAGAACACTGGAGTGGGTTGCCATTTCCTTCTCCAATGCATAAAAGTGAAAAGGGAAAGTCAAGTCGCTCAGTTGTGTCCGACTCTTAGTGACCCCATGGACTGAAGCCTACCAGGCTCCTCCATCCATGGGATTTTCCAGGCAAGAGTACTGGAGTGGGGTGCCATTGCCTTCTCCACATATTCAAAAACAGAGACATTACTTTGCCGACTAAGGTCCGTCTAGTCAAGGCTATGGTTTTTCCAGTGGTCATGTATGGATGTGAGAGTTGGACTGTGAAGAAGGCTGAGTGCCCAAGAATTGATGCTTTTCAACTGTGGTGTTGGAGAAGACTCTTGAGAGTCCCTTGGACTGCAAGGAGATCCGACCAGTCCATTCTAAAGGAGATCAGCCCTGGGATTTCTTTGGAAGGAATGATGCTAAAGCTGAAACTCCAGTACTTTGGCCACCTCATGCGAAGAGTTGACTCATTAGAAAAGACTCTGATGCTGGGAAGGATTGGGGGCAGGAGGAGAAGGGGACGACAGAGGATGAGATGGCTGGATGGCATCACTGACTCGATGAACATGAGTCTGAGTGAACTCCGGGAGATGGTGATGGACAGGGAGGCCTGTCGTGCTGCAATTCATGGGGTCGCGAAGAGTAGGAAATGACTGAGTGACTGAACTGAACTGAACTGAACTGAAAGCGACTTAGAAGCAGCATTATGCCACTAATTATTTTTAATGTTTTTCTGCAATCTAACGTTTTAGAGATTAATTTTCTAGTATATTACAATATGATATCTTCCTCATTGTATTGCTGTTGTTCAGTCTGTCTGACTCCTTGAGAGCCCATGGACAGCAACACGCCAGGCTTCCCTGTCCTTTACCATGTCCTGGAGCCTGCTCAAACTCATGTCCATTGAGTTGATGATGCCATCTAACCATCTCATCTTCTGTCATCCCCTTCTCCTCCTGCCTTCAGTCTTTCCAACATCAGGGTCTTTTCTAATGAGTTAGCTCTTCGCATCAGATGGCTATAGTATTGGAGCGTCAGCTTCAGCATCAGTCCTTCCAATGAATATTCAGGGTTCATTTCCTTTAGGACTGACTGGTTGGCTCTCTTTGCAGTCCAAGGGACTCTCAAGAGTCTTCTCCAACATCATAGTTCAAAAGCATTAATTCTGTGATTCCAGGTGAGTAGAAAAGGATGATGTCAGCAGGGATTACATGTACAATATTAACCTCTTAGGGACAGAGAGGTCACTGGTCCACATAGGTATTTGTTAGAAATGACTTTTGGAGTGTTCTTTAGAGGCATGATAAAAACAAAGTGACCATTTCTCACTTCAGAAATTATTTAATGTATGCAAACTAATATTCAAATTTTTTTTCATCACTGCTGCTAAGTCGCTTCAGTCGTGTCCAACTCTGTTCAACCCCATAGATGGCAGCCCACCAGGCTCCTCTGTCCCTGGGATTCTCCAGGCAAGAACACTGGAGTGGGTTGCCATTTCCTTCTCCTAGGCATGAAAGTGAAAAGTGAACGTGAAGTCGCTCAGTTGCATCCGACTATTCGCAACCCAATGGACTGCAGCCTACCAGGCTCCTCCATCCATGGGATTTTCCAGGCAAGAGTACTGGAGTGGGGTGCCATTGCCTTCTCCATTGTTCATCACAAGTAGTTCATAAAAGTGTTAATAAAATTTCAAAATGAAAAAGTTTGCTCTTACCTGGATCTGATTCCGTAGCTGCTCAGCTTCCTGCCTCAGTTGTTCCAGCTCACTCATCCTTGAATTTCCTCACGGTAGAAACTAACAAATGAAAGCCCTGTACAAAAGAGAAAGAGAAAGACTGATTCACTTCTCTATTTACATATTAATCTACTTTTTAAATAATGACATATAATTGGTTCTTCTGAATCTCAAATGCAACCATTATTACTAGAACTTAAAATGGCTTAGTAAATACAGATCTAGATTATTTACTAAAGATTTTATGGAGGAATGGGATGAGAGGATGGAAAAGACACCTTGAGTAGTAGTATTCAAGGCTAAATTACAGACAATTAATACTAGAATTGAGTCCAGTGAGAAATACTTTACAACGGTTCCAAAGGTACCAAGAGACATTCGGACCTAGATGCCTAAAAGGCACCTCAACTTACTTCAAAGCGAACCCCACACCATCCTGAAGTCTTTCTCATCTCTGTAAATGGCAATTCTGTCCTTTCAATTGTTTAAGCCAATAACCTGGGAGTCATCTGTAACTTCTCTGTTCGGTTTCTTTTATATCCTGCCTCTAATCCACCAGCAAATCATGTCAGGCATTCTTTCAAAAAACATCCAGGATTTGACCAACTCTGATTACTTCTACTCTGACTACCTTGGTCTGCTGCTGCTGCTAAGTCGCTTTAGTCATGTCCGACTCTGTGCGACCCCATAGACGGCAGCCCAGCAGGCTCCGCCGTCCCTGGGATTCTCCAGGCAAGAACACTGGAGTGAGTTGCCATTTCCTTCTGCAACGCATGAAAGTGAAAAGTGAAAGTGAAGTTGCTCAGTCGTGTCTGATTCTTCGCGACCCCATGGACTGCAGCCTACCAGGCTCCTCCATCCATGGGATTTTCCAGGCAAGAGTACTGGAGTGGGGTGCCATTGCCTTCTCCAACCTTGGTCTAAGTTACCACTATCATTCACTGGGTCTCCTTCCTATCTCCCTTGCCCACTCTCCAGTCTATTCTAAACATAGCAAACCAGTGAACCTTTGAAAATACAAGTCACTCTTCTGCTTGAAATTCTACAATAGCTTTTCACTCCACTCAGTGTAAAGTCTGTTTATCTTGACCTACAAAGCTTTATGCTGCCCTGGTGGCTCAGCAGTAGAGAATCTGCCTGCATTGCAGGGGATGCAAGTTCAATCCCTGGGTCAGAAAGATTCCCTGGAGAAGGAAATGGCAACCTGCTCTAGTTTCCTTGCTTGGGAAATCCAATGGACAGAGCAGCCTGGTGGGAGACAGTCCATAGGGTCACAAAGAGTTGGATACAACTTAGTGACTAAACAACATCAACAGAGTCTTACACAATCTGTTATACATCCCTCTAACATGATATCTCTGCTCCCTCTTCCCCCTCTCTCTGGTCCACACACTCAAAAGCCTTCTTAACATTAGAAAGCTTTCTTAGTGAACACACTAAGCAGGTTCCAGCTTCACTCTTGGCACCTGCTCTTACTTCTGCCTGGAAGCCTCTTGCCCCTGATATTTTCATTCGTTGCATCTTTACCTCAATTCAAATGTTCCTTCTCAGAACAACCTTCACTGATAGCACGTATGTACCCAACTGGGGCCCTTTACCGCTTGTGTAAATCTAAGATGTACAACATGCTGATTTGATATTTATATATATGCAATATGATCACCACCAAAGCATTAACACCTCTCTTGCATCACATAATTACCATTTCTATTTTATGGAGACAATATTTAAGGTCTAGTCTCTTAGCAGCTTTAAAATATATAACACAGCATCGCTGACTGCAATCACTATGCTGTGCATTAGATCTCCAGAACTTTCTCATCTTCGAGTTGCAAGTTGCACTTTCTGAAATGGCAACCCACTCCAGTATTCTTGCCTGGAAAATTCCATGGATGGAGGAGCCTGGTAGGCTACAGTCCATGGGGTCACAAAGAGTCGGACACGACTGAGCGACATCAATGTCAGATGTCAATGTCTCATTCAGGCTAGATGCCAGGTCCAGCACTTCCCAGACAACTCTGCCAGCACCCTAGTTTCTCCTGCCCTTCTATTTGGTCACATTCAACAGACAAAAATCACAGCTTCAGCAAACCCAAAGCCTTCCTTTCTTTCAGTCAGCGCTCAAACCACCAAACACTGATTGAAAAGTCAAACGGGGGAAGGCACATTAGTTCTACTACAAGTTTATATAAGCAAGCTTTTTAGCCAGCTACTCTATCCAGCTTTTTACCCATCGCGTCTGCTCAGTATCAACGATTCTCATAATAGAAGGGAAGAAGGAGCTTCTTTAACAGAAGAAGGAGTTTCCTTCCTTAACAGAAGGAGCTTCCATAATAAAAGGTCCTCCTCATGATAGAGGAGCTGAGATTTCTGTCATTTGGGTCAGTTCTTCCCCTGAGATTTAAATCCTATCTATCCCTATCTTTTTAGTAATCTTACACTTCTGATTATCCCTTTTCACCTAGTTCATGAACATCTCACTTTTCTCAATTGTTTTGTCTTATTATTTAGAAAAATTGCAAACACAGAAAAAGGTAGAGAAATCTGTATAGTGGACATCCATAATGTCCACCATGAAGGTTTACAAATTGTTAATATTGTTACTGTATTTGTTCCAACTTTTGCTGAAGTATTTTAAAGTCAATCACAGACATCAATGAATAAAGAAAATATGCTGCATATATATAATGGAATATTACTCGGCCAAGAAAAAAAAAGTAATGCCATTTGCAGCAACATGGATGGACCCAGAGATTATGATACTAAGTGAAATAAGTCAGACAAATACCATAAGATATCACTTATATATGGCATCTAAAATATGACAGAAATGAATTTATCTAAAACAGACTTGCAGACAAGGAGAACAGACTTGTGGCTGCCAAAGGGGAGAGGGGTGGGTACGACGGATTGGGAGTTAGGGATTAGCAGACACAAACTATATATAGATAAACAACAAGGTCCTACTATATAGCATAGGGAACTATACTCAATACCCTGTGATAAACTATAATGGGAAAAAATATGAAAAACAATATATACATTTGTGTATAACTGAATCACTGTGCTCTACAGCAGAAACACATTATAAATCAAATAAAAATAAAATAAATTTTTATACTTCCATAAATTAAAAAAAAACACATATATCAAGCTACTTTAAAATATTTCAGTACAAATTTCCAAAAATATCAAGATATTTTCCTACTAAACCATAATACCATTAACAAACCTCTCATATTAACAATTATCTAGTAGCTAATACCCAGTCCATTTTCAAATTTCCCCTATTATCACACCAAGGTCTTTTATGTCAGAGTTGTTCAAATCAAGATCCAATTAAGGACTCTATAATACATTTAGTTATATCTCTTAAATCTCTTCATCTAGACGAATCCATCTCCTGCTTTCTTTTTTCTCTATGATAATAGAGTTATTGGAGAGACCTATCCTGTAGAACATCTCACATTCTGTTTACTTCTGCATGGTATCACTTCTCTATCCTCTAATATCTATGAATTGGAAGAAAGTTACATCTACAGGCTAGATGATATTCAAGCTCAATGTATTCGGCAGGAATACTTAGGTGAGACTAGACTTCATATTACAATACATTAGAATGAATTTACTGTTTATGTTGCTATTAGTGAAGCTACAATTGATCAGTGTATTCAGGTATTGAAAGCTAGTGTGCCTACTGTAAATTTATACATCCTCATTTTCATTCAACAAACACCCTGTGGGGAGCATTTCACTTCCAGCTGCATCTTTTCCATTAGGGGCTACACACTCAAGCCTCTCTCTTTAAGAAAAAAAAAGAAAAAACTCCCTGATTCTGTTTCACCATCACTTACAGACCTTTTTCTGTATTTAAGGTACTTTCCAACAGACTTGTCTTTATCTGACTCTATGTCCTCATATGGAATTCTGAATTCTCAAGTCTCATGCCCACTGACTTCAGTTAAGTTTAAGCATAACAGAAAACTTCGTATTTTATTTAATAGTAAACTTCATATTCTATTTAACAGAAAAAAACGTCAGCTAAGTTTAAGCATAAGTTTAAGACATAATAGAAAATAAGGGGGCAATTATTAAGGCAATGGACTTTCTGAGAAAATTTCCGAACAGCAAAATCAGAACCCTTGTGATGCTTGTGCCCAGTGAAGGGTAGCAAAATATGCCATCCCAAAATATGCCTCTTGAGCAGGAGGATTATTTTGAGAAAAAACAGACACGAGAGCAACTCTGAAAACAACAGTAGAAGTTACCCCCTTTGAAATGGAAAGCAACATCTACAAAGGGAATCTCCAATTTTAAGGGTACTTCTTAGTATCATAAGTGAAGGATAACTCCAAATGACAAGTCTTATCATTGGAAAAGGCAAGGTCTTAAATCTGCACATCAAATCTTACCCTTGCTTTTCCTAGGAACCTCTCAAGACTGGTTTCCACCCCTAACCTCCCAAACTTCCTTCTGTCTTTAGCTGAAGATGGTATTTAAGCTGGTGGCTTGGGTACCTCAGGGAGTTACTCATTTTTTCCTGGATATCTCACATTATACTTCTATGTTTTCCTCCTATTCATCTTTCATTATAGGACATCCCAGCTAAGAGCTCAGAAGGGTAAGAGTGAAAATTACTTTTCTTCTGCTAAACGACAACCACAAACTTTTCATGTCTGAAAAATATCACAGCAGCCTTCCCCGCCTTTCAAGCCTGTTGCTAAAAACAAGAACTAACTTTTCGCTCTTTAATGAAAACTTATTAGTGTTACTTGAAAACCGGGTTCACCTCTTGGTGGATGTTGCGCCAAAAGACACAACCAACTTAAAAACTGGAAGGAAAGATTTACTACTTACAGCAGGTAAGGAGAGCACAGGGATCTTTCCCGAAGCAGTTATCTCCCCAGCAGCAAAACTAAGGCAGTTTTAAGCTAAGGGTTCATGCAGATTCATGAAGGGGCCTGGCTGGTCTACAGAGACTAAACTTTAGTTGACTGAAGTCACAAGGGTCAGAAAAGGTCAACATCATCATCCCTTAGGTTCTAGTTGATCTCGCCCTTCAGGCTAATCTTCACCAATGAAACAAAACTGGTAGTCCTTACAACTGATACATTATCTTTGCTATTGCTACTTCTCTTGCCTGACATTCTTTTGTTCCCTTGGTTTAGTCATTAAGTGTCTGACTCTTGTGACCCCATGGACTACGCAGCCCTCCAGGCTTCTCTGTCCATGGAACCCTCAAGGCAAAACTACTACAGTGGGTTACCATTTTCCTTCTCCATTTGTTCCCTTATCAGTTCAGTCTCAGTTCAGTCGCTCAGTCCTGTCAGACTCTTTTATGTCTGACTCTTTTCGACCCCATGAATCGCAGCACACCAGGCCTCCCTGTCCATCACGAACTCCCAGAGTTCACTCAAACTCACGTCCACTGAGTCAGTGAGGCCATCCAGCCATCTCATCCTCAGTCATCCCCTTCTCCTCCTGCCCCCAAACCCTCCCAGCATCAGAGTCTTTTCCAATGAGTCAACTCTTCGCATGAGGTGGCCAAAGTACTGGAGTTTCAGCTTTAGCATCATTCCCTCCAAAGAAATCCCAGGGCTGATCTCCTTCAGAATGGACTGGTTGGATCTCCTTGCAGTCCAAGGGACTCTCTAGAATCTTCTCCAACACCACAGTTCAAAACCATCAATTCTTCAGTGCTCAGCTTTCTTCACAGTCCAACTCTCACATCCATACATGACCACTTTGTTCCCTTACATCATCAATTACTGAGACCTGGTAAACCACAAAATGGTTTAGATCAAAGTGGATTCTCTTCTGTTAACAAAGTCATTCCTGATTCTGTTTCTCAGAGAGCTCCTACCTGATCCATTTATATCAGTTCTGTCACTAAATATTTTGATTAAACAGACTTTCTGTTGATGTTTTCTTCTCATCTGACAACTGTCATATTCCTGAGACTATACCTCCTCCCCCCACCAAAAAACTACATCCAGAATAGACTAGTGGATTATAAACTACTTCCACACAGGTCCAGGGGCTGCTAAGAGTAAAAAGAGGGAAAGGACACCCTCAGATGAAACCTAATATGGTAAATCCTAATAATATGCTTTGAAGGAGGAAGATCTCAAGAAGTGGCCAATCTGGTTATTGGAAATGGCTCTGTGGATATATGGCTACAAAAATTGTGAATTCTGGAGGACAATGTTGTTGCATGAGGTATAGTTTATTAAGTAGCTCCCTCAAACAATACACCTAATAGCATGCCCAAAATCAGAGAAGCCAAGTCTCTATGGGCATTTATTTTGGTTGGGAGAAAACAAAGTTATCAGACTACTTGTCCTCCTGCAGTCCTTTGCACCCACAATTATTAATAAAGGACAGAAGTAAGGGAAGTGGCAAACCGTTTTATAAAGCATTGTGAATCCCATGTGGGGAAAAGAAAATACGGAAAATAATGACAGGAGATGGAAAACCAGTCAGACAGTCACCCACTAATGAAAAAGTCTTCACTGGGTATAGCCAGGCAGCCTAAGAGCAGAGAATTCCAGAGAAACATCTACTTCTGCTTCCGCTTCATTGACTATGCTTAAGACTTTGACTGTGTGGATCATAACAAACCATGGAATATTCTGAAAGAGATGGGAATACCAGACCAACCTACCTGCCTCCTGAGAAATGTGTATGCAGGTCAAGAAGCAACAATTAGAACCAGACATGGAACAATGGACTGGTTCCAAATTGGGAAAAGAATACGTCGAGGCTGTGTATTGTCACCTTGCTATTTAACTTTTATGCAGAGCACATCATGCAAAATGCTGGGCTGGATGAAACACAAGCTGGAATCAAGACTGCCAGGAGAAATGTTAATAACCTCAGATATGCAGATGACACTACCCTTATGGCAGAAAGTGAAGAGGAACTAAAGAGCCTCATGATGAAGGTGAAAGAGGAGAAGTGAAACAGTTAGCTTAAAGCTCAACATTCAAAAAACAAAGATCATGGCATCCAGTCCCATCACTTCATGGCAAATAAATGGGGAAACAATGGAAACAGAGACAGACCTTATTTTCTTGGGCTCCAAAAATCATGGCAGATGGTGACTGCAGCCATGAGATTTAAAGATGCTTGCTCCTTGGAAGAAAAGCTATGACCAACCTAGACAGTGTATTAAAAAAGCAGAGACATTACTTTGCCGACAAATGTCCGTCTAGTCAAAGCTAGTGGAAAGTTTTTCCACTAGTCATGTATGGATGTGAAAGTTTGTCCATTAAAGTGGCCCAGTGCTGAAGAATTGATGCTTTTGAAATGTGGTGTTGGAGAAGAATCTTAAGAGGACTGCAAGGAGATCCAACCAGTCCATCCTAAAGGAGATCAATCCTGAATATTCATTGGAAGGACTGATGCTGAAGCTCCAATACTTTGGCCACCTGATGCAAAGAGCCAACTCATTAGAAAAGAACCTGATGCTGGGAAAGACTGAAGGCAGGAAGGAGACAACAGAGGATGAGATGGTTGGAAGGCATCACCGACTCAATGGACATGAGTTTAAGCAAACTCCAGGAGATGGTGAAGGACAGGGAAGCCTGGCGTGCTGCAGTTCAAAGAGTTGAACAGATTGAGTAACTGAATAACAACAAATAGATATGGAAAAGTCTTATCTAAAGTATTTAAAATAATTTAAATCTAAAGTATTTAAAATAATCAAGATCCCAACCTGAAAAGGGAGTAAACCACAAATATCCTCTCATAAGACTTTTCCTGAGTTACTGACCAAAAAAAAAAAGAAGTGATTATAGACTGAAATTAAAGTATGCCATCTCCACTGGTTATATGTTTAATAGAAAACTGAGTAGAGCTTCTCCTAAAGACTCAGACCTGGCAAGTAGCCCCAAAACTGAAGACAAAGAGGAATCAAACACACAACTTAAAAAAAAAAAAAAAAGCTCCCAACATACGGAAGTAGAATCACTCTCCAGGCTTATTAAACAGTCTAACAGTCTGACGCATACACACGCGCACACACACACACACACACACACACACACACACACACACGAGTTGACGATGCTTTTAACAGTTACCTTTATAAACAAAAGCGCAGAGGAGAGGAGGAAAGGTGAGCTACAAGAGCTAGCCTCTTCAGTTGTGTAAGTACAGTGTGTGCATGATGAGAAGAACTTAGCCTCTACACCAAAGAGAAAGAAAGAAAAAAAAAACAAAACACAAAGACATAGATGGAGTGATAAAGGACGGTTGCAAGCTGAAATTTAACTAAAGGATTAGCATTGTAAAGAATTAGCAAATAGAAATTTAATAATTGTTGGGAGACAGCAAGAGGAGAGTTGGGAGATAGCAAGAGGGAGCTCTCGCACCCTGTGACATCACAAAACCCCAAGGAAAGATGCATTCTTCTTTCCCGGCAAGGACACAGCTAATGGAAAGCCAAGGACTCTGTTTACTACAGCCTACTCAACTTCCTTTTCAACTCTATAAAAGAGTTCTCCTTTCCTTACCTGGTGAGACTGGCACATGATTTGCCAAGGTTACACACCCTGAACTGCAATTCTCTACAATAAATCCAAAAAACTCCTCTTAGGAAATATCTGGTGGTTAATTTGTTTTACATCCACAGCACCTAAAATTTAAAAGCAATTCCTCCAAGCTAGTAATAAAAAAGACTGATGACCCAAAAGAAAAATGTGCGAAGATACAAATAGCAGATCACAGCAGGAAAACCAGTAGAAGCCAATATACAAACAAGAAGATACTCAACCTCAAGTTAAGAGGGAAATGAAAATAAACAACTTCATACCTTTCAGATTAACAGAATTTTTTTCCTCTCATCCAGAAGGTGGCACAGCTGTGGGAAATGATAACATTCTGATGGAACAGCTCTTTGGGAAGCAATCTGGCAATATCTAACATGGGTGATGATATGTGTACCTTTCAATCTGATAATTTAATTCCACTTCTGGAGAGATGAGCCCTAAAAAAACTTAAGTACATATACTCATGTGCTCAAGAGCTGGATTTATACAGCATTATGTGTAATAGCAATAAAATATCTGCCAATAGGGAAATGGATAACTACACTGTTTTTACAGTGAATTATTACATTGCAGTAAAAATGAATGCGCTATAGGTATATACAACATAGACAAATTTGAAAAATACTGCAAAGAGGAAAAAAGCAAGTTATAGAAGACACATATCAGCATAATACTTTTTGCAAAATGCATAAGCAACTAAAACTAAATAATACATTGTTTAGGAGTGTATCAGTTCAGTTCAGTTGCTCAGTCATGTCCGACTCTTTGCGAGCCCATGAATCGCAGCACGCCAGGCCTCCTTGTCCATCACCAACTCCTGGAGTTCACTCAGACTCATGACCATCGAGTCAGTGATGCCATCCTACCATCTCATCCTCTGTCGTCCCCTTCTCCTCCTGCCCCCAATCCCTCTCAGCATCAGAGTCTTTTCCAGTGAGTCAACTCTTTGCATCAGGTGGCCAAAGTACTGGAGTTTCAGCTTCAGCATCAGTCCTTCCAATGAATATTCAGGACTGATTTCCTTTAGGATGGACTGGTTGGATCTCCTTGCAGTCCAAGGGACTCCCAAGAGTCTTCTCCAACACCACAATTCAAAAGCATCAATTCTTCAGCGCTCAGCTTTCTTCACAGTCCAACTTTCACATCCATACATGACCACTGGAAAAACCACAGCCTTGACTAGACGGACCTTTGTTGGCAAAGTAATGTCTCTGTTTTTCAATATGCTATCTAGGTTGGTCATAACTTTTCTTCCAAGGAGTGTATACATATCCAATAAAACTTTTCTGAAGCAAGAGAATGATAAAACAGGAGGAAGGAACACACAAGTAGTTGCAAGCAATTGTTATCTTACAAATTCCTAAGTTGGGTATTTGCTTTATAGGTGTTTCTATATTATCAACAAAAAGCAAATATAAACACATAAAAGTGAATCATACATGAATCCATGAATATATTTACAATTAATACAACTCTTGGACAAGTTCAATCAAACAAGAAAGCCATTAGACTGAGTTGAGTCTAATATTTCAGCAGCCTGTCTGAAGAAAAAGAAAGTGAAGTCTCTCAGTTGTGTCTGACTCTTTGAGACCTCGTGGAGTGTAGTCTACCAGGCTCCTCCCTTCATGGAATTTTCCAGGCAAGAGTACTGGAGTGGGTTGCCATTTCCTTCTCCAGGGGATCTTCCCGACCCAGGGAATGAACCCACGTCTCCCAAATTGCAGGCAGACACTTTTCCACCTGGGAAGCAGCCTGTGTAAGCAAACCAAAACCTAAGCCTATGTATGGCAAAACAAATACAGTATTGTAATGTAGAATAAAGTATTAAAAAAAAAACAAAACCTAAGCCTATAAATGCCCCAAGGTTAAGAAATCAAAACCTAAGGACAACCAATTACAGCTATCCAGTTTACCAAATAAGGCAACCATGTAAGCTCAGTTCAGTTCAGTCGCTAAGTCATGTCCGATTCTTTGCGACCCCAAGGACTGCAACACGCCAGGCCTCCCCTGTCCATCACCAACTCCCAGAGCTTACTCAAACTCATGTCCATTAAGCCGGTGATGCCATCCAGCTATCTCATCTTCTGTCGTCCCCTTCTCCTCGTGCCTTCAATCTTTCCCAGCATCAGGGTCTTTTCAAATGAGTCAGCTCTTTGCACGAGGTGGCCAAAGTACTGGAGTTTCAGCTTCAGCATCAGTCCTTCCAATGAATATTCAGGACTGATTTCCTTTAGGATGGACTGGTTGGATCTCCTTGCAGTCCAAGGGACTCCCAAGAGTCTTCTCCAACACCATAGTTCAAAAGCATCAATTCTTTGGCGCTCAGCTTTCTTTATAGTCCAACTCTCACATCCATACATGATTACTGGAAAAACCACAGAAGCTACAGCCAATCAAATAATATCCTTGCTCCCCTTCCTCCTCTTCTCTCTACAAGTCTTAACCTTGCCTCCATACGTGGGTGGCGGAGCACTCCTAACCACTTCTGGTTTGGCAATACCCAATCCAAATCGATTTTTGCTCAAAAGGAAAACAAAAAAAAAAATCTTAAACGTTTCAGTATGACTAAGTTATACTTTTCAACACACCTTAAGTCCACTGAGAAATAATAAAAGTAATGGAATGAAATAAAAATAAAGACAAAAAGAAGCTGAGATTAGGTTAAACAATTTGCCTAAGATTAGAAGCAAAGTCAGGACATGAATCCAAGCTTGTGTGACTCTGGAAGCCCGTCTTAACCACTCTCCTTTGACTCCATGCAAGGGCATTTCATTAGGTCTCTCTGCCAAATCTAATGAGACTCCCTTCTTATTCAAGCTTTACTCCAATAGCTTTCCCGACTCTTCACTTCCTAGATCTTCCTAGTACTTCACTGACTATTCCTTCTCTGCATCACTGCGGACTCTTCCCTCCTGCCCCCAACCCCCAATTCATTTCTTAAATACTTATGTTTTTCCAGATCTATCTTCGACCAACTGTTAAGAAATTTCCCTCTTGAGAGGAAAGGAAATTACAAAAGTGTATGAGATACATAGGAGCCATCTCTACCTTCCTTTATAAAAACACATAAAAATCATCAGAAGGTTATGGTCCAGGAATTTTACCAATGCTGATTTTTAGTCAAGGTCCAATCGGAGCTGTTTATCACAGTCTCTGAAATGGTACTGAAGTTACTAAAGCAATTTGAAACTAATAATTTAACAGAAATTAGTTTGATATAAGCATAGTGCCCTTTCAATTACTATAACTTCTTGACTAAGTTCTTTTTCAACATGAATATTTGGTTCATTTAACACATTTCAAATTACTTGATCACACAGTGAAAGCACTGTTAGTTGAGCAGAAGGCAGCCTGTCAGTTATCTTTTAGAAGTTCAGCTGTACCAGTAACAAATATCAAAAAATACCAATGGGTTATTGTACCCAAGCCAATTTATTAAAGGAAATGGGAAAAAAACATAGCTGCATAATTCAAACATTCTCCTCTCTCCATTTCTTAAAATGTCCACAGAATTTTTACTAAAGCAAGGCATTATGTGGACTGTACAATTATACTGCTCTGTTAGCAAACAGCTATTTTAACCCATATGAGACAAAGACATACAAGTATTTTTTAGCTACTAATAATTTTCATATGGATCTTGAAAGCTCATGTAAGGCATGAAAGAATATTTTAAATTGTACTTTAAAAATTTAAGTATAAACTACTTTTACTTACTAGAGTTTATCAGAAACGTTGAAGTTTGCTATTTTTAATTAAATTCTCTAATGTTCTGCTTTTCTTTGTAATCCTGATTCATAACTCCTATACTTTTGTTTGTTTGTTTTTTTAAACCCATAAGCTCATAATGAATTAGTTAAGGTACTTGTTTTTATAATCATTCATATAATCATATAAAAATCAGAAGTTTTTATAATCATTCTCACCAAGGAATTTAAAAACATATTTGCTTACCCACCCCAAGTAGTCTTCCAATTACAAATACTCCATGTGGCTTTCCTCATGAGTCAAAAATCTAGAGTTGTATGAGACAAGTGAATCATAGAAGAAAACAGAAGAGATGCTTGACACAACACAAGCACTGAGTTTTTATTTTGCTAACTTTCTCATTACACTGAACATTTTTAAGTGCCCCCAAAGTAACGCAATTCAGGCTCTTATAAACTGAAGGCTGTCTGTTTTGTTTGTGCTCCAGGAAAAAATAAGATGCTGCTCTCAAGTCTGTTTCCCTTCACCTAAATGCTATTTCTGGCATAGTTCATTCTCTCACTAGACATTTACTGAATGCCTATTATATGCCAAGAACCCAGACTACACATGAATTAGATACAGGCCTAGCTCTCCAGGAGTCGACAGTCTAAGAGGGAAAACAGCTATTTAAGTGCACATTCACCTAGGTCCACAATCCATTATCTGGAGCCCTAAAGGCCAATTCAGAATCTGGGAGTTTATAGACTTTAAAAGACTTTTTAAGGTTTCCAGATTTTAAAAGGTGTATCAACACATGTTTCATAACACCCCAACTGGACTTCGTGGCAGCACCCACATAATCCAGAAGGAATATTTCTGCAGCAAAATATAAGTATCTTCACAATCAAGTGGGGAAAAGATAGACTAGCAATAGTTTCACATTAGTTCAAGTTAGGCTGTGCCATCAAATGAGTTCAAATCACATAAGGTTTTGCCACTAATGATACATGAAAAAAAATAAAACCCTGCAGTTTCAAAGCATTTTGGATCTCCAAATTGTGGGTAAGAGACTCTCTTTTAAAAGCAAATAATAGTTTATCTACAAGATGTGTGAGGCAGTTTATTTTAAAGATATGTGAGGCATTCCCAAGAAAGGAACACTTTTCCAGTAAGTACAATCTATTATGCAGTGATTAATCACAGTCTCATTATCAGTTCAGTTCAATTCAGTTAAGTTCAGTTGCTCAGTCAGGTCAGACTCTTTGTGACCCCACGGACTGCAGCAAGCTAGGCCTCCTTGTCCATCACCAACTCCTGGAGTTTACTCAAACTCACATCCATTGACTCGGTGATGCCATCCAATCATCTCATACTCTGTTGTCCCCTTCTCCTCCCACCCTCAATCTTTCCCAGCATCAGGGTCTTTTCCAATGAGTCAGTTCTTCACATCAGGTGGCCAAAGTATTAGTTTCAGCTTCAGCATCAGTCCTTCAAATGAATATTCAGGACTGATTTCCTTTAGGACGGACTGGTTGGATCTCCTTGCTGTCCAAGGGACTCTCAAAAGTCTCCAACACCACAGTTCAAAAGTATCAATTCTTTGGCGCTCAGTTTTCTTCACAGTCCAACTCTCACATCCATACGTGACTACTGGAAAACCCATAGCTTTGACTAGACGCACCTTTGTTGGCAAAGTAACGTCTCTGCTTTTTAATATACTGTCTAGGTTGGTCATAACTTTTCTTCCAAGGAGCAAGCGTCTTTTAATTTCATGGCTGCAGTCACTATCTGCAGTGATTTTGGAGCCCCCAAAATAAACTCAGCCACTGTTTCCACTGTTTCCCCATCTATTTGCCATGAAGTGATAGGACCAGATGCCATGATCTTCGTTTTCTGAATACTGAGTTTTAAGCCAACTTTTTCACTCTGCTCTTTCACTTTCATCAAAAGCCTCTTTAGTTCTTTGTTTTCTTTTCCATAAGGGTGGTGTCATCTGCATATCTGAGGTTATTAATATTTCTCCCAGCAATCTTGATTTCAGCCTGTGCTTCATCTAGCCCAGTGTTTCTCATGATGTACTCTGCATAGAAGTTAAATAAGCAGGGTGACGACATACAGCCTTGACGTACTCCTTTCCCAATTTGGAACCATCTGTTGTTCCATGTCCAGTTCTAACTGTTGCTTCATGACCTGCATATAGATTTCTCAAGAGGCAGGTCAAGTGGTCTGGTATTCCCATCTCTTAAAAAATTTTCCAGTTTGTTGTGATCTACACAGTCTTTGGCATTCAATAAAGAGGCAGGTCAAGCAGTCTGGTTTGTTGTGATCTACACAGTCTTTGGCATTCAATAGAGAGGCAGGTCAAGCGGTCTGGTATTCCCATCTCTTGAAGAATTTTCCAGTTTGTTGTGATCTACACAGGCTTTGGCATTCAATAAAGCATAAGTAGACGTTTTTCTGGAACTCTCTTGCTTTTTCGATAATTCAACGGATGTTGGCAATTTGATCTCTGGTTCCTGTGCCTTTACTAAATCCAGCCTGAATATTTAAAGTTCACAGTTCATGTACTGTTGAAGCCTGGCTTGGAGAATTTTGAGCATTACTTTGGTAGCATGTGAGATGAGTGCAATTGTGAGTGAGTTAGAGCATTCTTTGGCATTGCCTTTCTTTGGGACTGGAGTGAAAATTGACCCTTTCCAGTCCTGTGGCCACTGCTGAGTTTTCCAAATTTACTGGCATATTGTCTTGTTATAAGTTACAGCAAATCCACTACAGTGTAACAAATAATTTCTCACAAAATTGGTGGTTACGAGAGAGACAGACAGATGGAGACAGAGACAGAGAGAGAGAGAGGGGGAGGGACAGACACATGGCTAGTAACATAAATCAACTTCTTGAGTGTAAGCAGCCAAATTCTGATTCTGAGACTTCACCTTCTCATTGTAAAAGCCAAGCTACCCATTTAGATTCATGAGTCTCAAATTTCATGGCACACCGACCATGTAAGCTGATTAAGAGATTTTTGACCTATAATCATATATAGGAGGAAGATTACCTGGATGACCTGAACTTAAAGATCCTTAGTATTAAGCCAACCAAGAGATGACATTTACTGAGCGCTTGCTATGTTATATGCACTGTTCACAACTCTTCACAGTAACTCGTTTAACAACCTCAATTCAACCTCAGAAGGTAAGTGCTAATATCACCTTTATTTTACAGATGAGGAAATACATGTTTTGGAGGTTATGAACCTCACCCCAGTTCACACAACCTCATAAGTTTTGGAGTATGACTACACTTACTGTGTGATCCCAGAAACTGTTTTAACTTCTGAGTCTCAATTTCCTCATCTGTATATCAATAACCTCAGATATGCAGATGACACCACCCTTATGGCAGAAAGTAAAGAGGAGCTAAAAAGCCTCTTGATGAAAGTGAAAAGTAGAGTGAAACAGTTGGCTTAAAGCTCAACATTCAGAAAACGAAGATCATGGCATCTGGTCCCATCACGTCATGGGAAATAGATGGGGAAACAGTGGAAACAGTGTCAGACTTTATTTTGGGGGCTCCAAAATTACTGTGGATGGTGACTGCAGCCATGAAATTAAAAGACGCTTACTCCTTGGAAGAAAAGTTATGACCAACCTAGATAGCATATTCAAAAGCAGAGATATTACTTTGCCAACTAAGGTCCGTCTAGTCAAGGCTATGGTTTTTCCAGTAGTCATGTATGGATGTGAGAGTTGGACTGTGAAGAAGGCTGAGCGCCAAAGAATTGATGCTTTTGAACTGTGGTGTTGGAGAAGATTCTTGAGAGTCTCTTGGACTGCAAGGAGATCCAACCAGTCCATTCTGAAGGAGATCAGCCCTGGGTGTTCTTTGGAAGGAATAATGCTGAAGCTGAAACTCCAGTACTTTGGCTACCTCATGCGAAGAGTTGACTCATTGGAAAAGACTCTGATGCTGGGAGGGATTGGGGTCAGGAGAAGAAGAGGATGACCGAGGATGAGATGGCTGGATGGCATCATGCACTTGATGGATGTGAGTCTGAGTGAACTCCAGGAGATGGTGATGAACAGGGAGGCCTGGTGTGCTGCGATTTATGGGGTCGCAAAAAGTCGGACACGACTGAGCAACTGAACTGAACTAAACAGTGGAGACACTAGTGTCTACCTCTAAGTGATTGTTTTAGGGATTAAATAACACACATAAACAACCATCCTTAGAACTTTAAGCCAGAGCTAATTTGGCCTAATGAGGGAAATATATGAGAAGCTATAATTGGAGGGCTTCCGTGGTGGATCAAACGGTAAAGCGTCTGCCTGCAATGTGAGAGACCTGGGTTCAATCCCTGGGTTGGGAAGATCCCCTGGAGAAAGAAATGGCAACCCACTCCAGTATTCTTGCCTGGAAAATTCCATGGACAGAGGAGCCTGGTAAGTTATAGTCCATGGGATCTACAGAGAGTCGGACATGACTGAGAAACTTCACTTCACTTCACTTCTATAATCATAAACACGACTCAGGTTCATATTCACATTTGCTGATGGGTCAATAGATATAACAATACTTAAAAAAGGAAAATAAAATTATCACCAGAAAGAACTCTGTTCAAGGCCTCAGCATCTCAGTTCTCCTGCCATGCCACCTCTTCTTTGTCTCCTCGACGCCTTGAAAAGCACCACTGCTTCCTTGCTGACTCCAGAGGCTGAAGTTTGCTGGGAGAGGACCTACATTACTCCTACCCCGTCTGCACTCTTACTTACAGACCAGGACCCTCTTAACAGGCGTGGAGGAGGGAAAGGTTCAAAGTGGGAGAGGATAGGGAGAGAAAACATTCAGTCCTTGAAAGGGCTACCTCTAACTACACCCACCTCCTGAAGATCTCAATACCCAACTCTCCAACAGTACCCTGCCCAACCCACTCCAATACTGTCACTACTAGATTGGGGCATTTCAGATTTTAATTAATGTCTTATCTATGAGGTGTGCAAGGAAAGAAACACAGCTGACAGCCACTAATTTAACCCAACAGCCTAATCACTGGTTCTCAAAAGGTGAGGACCAGCAGCGTCAGCATCACTGAGGAACTTGCCAGAAATGCAAACTTGTGGGCCCTTTGCTAGGCCTGAAGAACCAGAGACTCTGAGGGTGGAGCCCAGCAACCAGTGTTTAACAAGCACTTCAGGTGATCCTGATGCCTCCTGGAATCTGAGAACTACAGGTCTAAACTCTTGTCTAAAACCCCTTGATCGGAGGTAATTTCAAGGATGTGCATTCATGCCTGAAGAAGTTCCTAAAAGCACTTATGACATTTATATTATCTTGCTGGTTAGGCAAAACATCTAAACACTTTTTAAAAATAAAGATAATAGATGGAATACAAAAATAAAGAAATCATTCCCCTTCCAATTGGTTTTAAAATAGAGCAAAACCATTTCCCATATTTGAAACATGAAAATGTTTTTTGTTTTTCTGAAGAGCAACTTGAGAATGAGAAAAGAGGCAATAGAAGGCAAACAGAAGTTTCTCTATAAATTTTCTATTTCAACACTCTCAACTTAAAATATTTTTACAAGAAATCATTAACAATTCCTTGATGTATTTCAGGTGTTATCTTCCTTTTCCTCAAGGGAAACTATCCATCTGGCAAAACCTTGATTTTCTCTTTTTGGGGGGCAGCCATTACCTCTTTTTAATGGGACTTCTCTGGTGGTTCAGATGGTAAAGAATCTGCCCACAATGTGGGAGAACCAGGGTTCAACCCCTGAGTCAGGAAAATCCCCTGGAGAAAGCAATGGCTATCCACTTCAGTATTCTTGCCTGGAGCAAGAAACCAAGAAACCAAGTTCCTTATCCAAGTGTCACAAACAGATTCACTTGGGCTGAACACTTTGGATCACAATTTGCGGCTCCATCATCGAATTGGCTACATCATTATTGCAGAAACCTAAACTGAGATGGTAAATTCCAAGACCCCATAAAATGTCATGCATAAAAATGTTTAAAAGGAATAGAAATTCATGGAATTACAAGCAAATGGATTTTTCTGTTTCATTCCTACATATTTTTACATCCGTGTTATAAATTAAATGTGTGTCACATATGCAATGTCTTAGCCTATTTGTCGTTTATAAAAGCTGAGGATTTAACCTAAGTTCCTTAATTTTTAAATTAAAATTATATTAAAATTTTAATTAAAAAATTAACCTTAACCAAGGAAATAGAAAAGAAGGGGAAGAAGTCTTGAGGCAACGCTAACAAAAATCAAAATTACTGTAATATCAAGTATTACATGAAAACCTGATGCACAGTACATGTTATATTAATAAATATAGAGTGGATGTTTCTATTCTTTCAGGGTATCCTTTTTAAATTTCCACATACATATATAAAGACACAATGGAAGTTTTAAATGAACAGGTATAGCTTTTTTCCAGTTAACTTTTTTGGGAAGACTTTCAAAAAAAGAATTTTCTTCCTGCTTTTTATATTCTTCTCTATAGTCCTAAGTGTATAATAAATGAGACTATTCCAACTATTGTCAATTCAAACCATTATGTGATTTATTCTTCCACTCAACAAACATGTTATTAAACATCTACTCCAGACCAGACACAGTAACCCCAATCCAAAAATTCATCTTCTCACACAAAGTTAAGAATAATTATATTAGGATGTTAAGTGCCAGCAGGCACATAATTAGAGCGTTATGTCACCAAAACCAAATGTTTCATGAGAATGTGGCTGGATTCAACACACTAAGGATTTCCCTTAAACTTAATGCAATACATTCTGAAACCATTTTCAGTGTGCTTGTATTTTTAGCTGTACTGGACTTCCCTGGTGGCTCAGATATCAAGAATCCATCTGCCGGTGCAGGGTTCAATCCCTGGGTCAGGAAGATCCCTGGAGAAAAAAATGGCACTGACTCCAGTATTCTTGCCCGGGAGACCCCATGGACAGAGGAGCCTGGTGGGCAACAGTCTGTGGGGTTGCAAAGAGTCGGACCAACTTAGTGACTAATAGCAAACAACAACAACCTCTTAAAGTAGCTAGTTCTATAAATTCACTGTTAGTGATGTAAACTAGTAGGGTATCTCCTCTTACTTAGTCCTCAAACTATTTTCTCTAAATTGAGACTCCTCTAGCTCTAGTGTTTTTAGGGCTTTGTGAACCAAATATTAGGAAAATCAATTATGATTATGTAAATCACAGATCATAACCTTGTCAGCCTGTCTTTTCTCATATAACTTCACTCAAGTGTTATCACCTCTTGGGTTTTCTGAATCAGACCATGCATCGTTCATCTCTGTATGACTCACTCACGAAGTCTTACACCCTTTAAAGTCACATAATTTGCTTTTGTTTTACTAGAAACAAGACTTTCAATTTACCAGATTTAGTTACATATTACTCTTGCTGCTGCTAAGTTGCTTCAGTCGTGTCCAACTCTGTGCAACCCCATAGACGGCAGCCCACTAGGCTCCTCTGTCCCTGGGATTCTCCAGGCAAGAACACTGGAGTGGGTTGCCATCTCCTCTCCAACGCATGAAAGTGAAAAGCGAAAGTGAAGTCACTGAGTCATGTCTAACTCTCAGCGACCCCATGGACTGCAGCCCACCAGGCTCCTCTGTCCATGGGAGTTTCCAGGCAAGAATACTGGAGTGGGGGTGCCATTGCCTTCTCCTTGATTATATATAAAATAAATTTTAATTAATCTTACCACTAAGGAAACGACTTTGATGCTGGGAAGGATTGGGGGCAGGAGGAGAAGGGGACAACAGAGGATATAAGATGGCTGGATGGCATCACTGACTCGACGGACGTGAGTTTGAGTGAACTCCAGGAGTTGGTGATGGACAGGGAGGCCTGGCGTGCTGCAATTCATGGGGGGTGCAAAGAGTCGGGCACAAACGAGCGACTTCACTTTCACTTTTTCACTTTCATGCACTGGAGAAGGAAATGGCAACCCACTCCAGTATTCTTGCCTGGAGAATCCCAGGGACAGAGGAGCCTAGTGGGCTGCTGTCTATATGGTCGCAGAGTCGGACACGACTGAAGTGACTTAGCAGCAACACATATCAATCATGATCTAGCTCATTTGCTGAGTTGGCTGGAGAGCACAAAATGTGACTTGTTTAATTACCATATTCATAGATAGGTAGCTACAATTACATATGTTCAGAGTTATAAACATAAAATATGTTAAAAGTTTCCAATAAGAGGTAGAAATATGAGTATAGCACTCGGTATCTTTCTCCCAGTGCAGATTTCATGCCCCAGTGGCTCAGCGGTAAAGAATCTGCCTGCACTGCAGGAGCTGCAGGAGATGCTGGTTCGATCCCTGGGTTGGGGAAGATCCCCTGGAGGAGGGCATGGCAACCCACTCCAGTATTCTTGCCTGGGGAATCCCATGGACAGAGGAGCCTGGTGGGCTACAGTCCATTGGGCTGCAAAGAGTTGGGACTCAACATGACGCATGCAAAACTATTATGCCTACCCATGAGATAAAACACTGAAGTTTTACTAATTAAGAAGCAAGTGTGGGACTTCCCTGGTGGTCCATTGGTTAAGACTCCCTTGCTTCCACGGCACAGGGCACATGTTTGATCCCTGATTGGAGAACTAAGATCCTACAAACCACACAGCATGGTCAAACAAAAAAAAAACGGCAAGTATACTTATATGATATTGGTTACCAATGCTACTTCAGGATCATACTTCAACAAAATGTCATACGACTGCTACCCCGGGTTTAGACCAACAGCTAATTTATAACCTACACCAGCTTCTTTAGAACTCCACTCCATTCCCAGTTCCCCATCCCAAGTAACATCCTCAAAGGCTTTTCTTGGCTCAGTGGTACAGAATCTGCCTGCCGAGACAGGAGACACAGATTCAATCCCTGGGTTAGGAAGATACCTTGGAGAAGGATATGGCAACCCACTTCAGTATTCTTGCCTGGGAAAATCCCATGGGCAAAGTAGCCTGGAGGGCTACAATCCATGGAGTTGTAACAGAGTCCAACATGACTTGGTGACTAAACAACAAACTGTCTTCAAAATCCATCAGTCAATACAGGGTTTATCTCCACCAAGTGCCTTGAACGCTATATCCTGCTCTTAGTTACATTTACATCGTAGCCACACTCAGTTTTACTCTGCTTCTCTGCTGTCCTATGGACGTTTTCATCCTGCCACACCTACCATCACACATACCAATACTGCTCTTCAGCAGCATTAAGGAAACACACATTGTTCCCAATGCTTCACCATCTCATCATAACCTATCATCCCCGGAAATATATAAAGTTGCTCCCGCTTGAAAAGACTAGTTATACCATGGGGGAATTTACATACAAACATTTCTCTCCTTTCTCGTATCTTAAGGCATGGAGGAGTCTTTGCGTGTGTGTTTTTAAAGTTATTCCCTCCCCCAAATCTTCCCTTGTGGCACATTAATTATTAATAAACATAATGAAATCCTTTGTTGATGAAGTTTAATCCCCATAGGTAAGGGTTAAAACATAACCATGAAAACTAATATCTAAGTTTAAAACTTTTAAAATACTGACTGCTTTTGCTTTTTTACATCAAATGACAAGGAACCTACATTTTTCAAAAAGTTTATTCCCGTCTGTAAAGCAATTATCCTTCAATTAAAAAATAAATTTTTTAAAATAAAAAAAGTCTTTTCCCTCCTATCAGCTTCCCTAGAGGCCCATTTAGTAAGAAATGCACATAATGAAGATCCCCTGTTGACAAATTTCAACTTCCTTAAGTAATCAGCTGTCTACTATTTTTCCATTTAAATACATAATTTAAAGAAGCCCAGAAAGTAAAAAATGTTTCAAAATCATTTTCTAATAAAAACTGGTCACCATAAGCCATGTTAATTATCCTAAATACAATGTATAATCTATGTCACATGCCAGTTGGACAAATAAAGCCTCATTCAGCGTTAGCTGCATTACTAGGTTTTTAATTTCACAAACCAAGGGATTAATACCTGATTTCTGTATTTTAAACAGTTCCTGGGTAAAGAAAGGTATTTAGGTGGGGAACTCATAAAAACTGAAGGGGAAAAAACTGAGTCAAGCCATTGGTAAAAGTCATCATCACAAAAAACACCAAAATTCCTATGGAAGAGCCCAGAGGTTATTAGCTCTTTGGGCGTGGGGACCACTATCCTCATCTTTGTCCCTCCCAAAGTAGTGTATGCACTTTATGGTACGGATTCTATTTCTCTATAGCTAAAAATGTATTACAAGTTAGATGAAGAAGAAAGAGTAAAGCTTCTAAAAACGTGGCGTTTTGAAGACTAAGAATCAACGTTTAGGGCTTTCCTTGTGGCTCAGTGGTAAAGAATCCACCTGCCAATGCAGGAGACACAGGTTCCATCCCTGGTCCAGGAAAATCCCACATTCTGAGAAGCAACCAAGCACGTGCATCACTACTGAGCCTCTGTTCTGTTCTACAGCCCAGGATATGCAGCTACTGACGCCCTTTCGCCCCTGGAGCCCATGTTTCACAAGAGAAGCCACCACAATAAGAAGCCTGCACACCACAGCTGGAGAGCAGCCCCCAATCACTGCAAACTAGAGAAAAGCCTGTGCAGCAACAAAGATTTAAAAAAGAATGAATGTTTAAAGACAGTTATTATCCAACTGTTCATATAACCCAAAATTATAAATATAAATCAACTGGCCAGACAAAGGCAAAACTGGGAAAAAAATTTTAAGCTGTATACTGCCTTAAATATTAACTATGGACATTAAGAGAAACTTTGTATTATTTTAGGAAGTCAGCAGTACCCAAGTGTTGAACTCTTTTAATGTGATTTCTAGGTCGAAACAAATTAAGTAAGATAAAATTCTCAGCAATTCTAGAGGAGGCTCCCCATAACGCAAACCGGGAAAACGGTACTGAGGAACACAAGCTGTGAACTTACCAAGCATTTTTTTTTTCATAACTATTACACCAAAGGAAAGTCTTTGGTACTCACACCATTCACAGGACATTTGTAGGATGGCTGTAGCGAAGCACAGTAGTTAAACCGCTGCCTCTAGTACCCAGCTGTTCGGATTTGAATATGGCTTTTCCTCTAGCACATTTTACTGACAATTGGAAAAGTTTACAAAGGTTAGCTGAAAATATTAGCACAGTTGAAAAAAGATATCTTTGAACTAAAGATGGACAAATGTTAAAAATATTTTAGGAGAAGAAGTATATTTAAGCAGAAATTATTTTAAGTAATCAAACCATTTTGGAGCCAGTTTCATTTTTCATCCTAAGCCAGATATTTCTTTACTGCCTATTTTATTTTCATTCTTTCCAATCTTATTATGGTTAAGTTTGAGGCTTACTTAAATTAAAATTTTCAAATCTTTGTAGTTTAAAAATTAATTGTCCAGCTTGTAATCAAGGTTGGTCCATTTTTACTTCTTCCTACCTAGTCTACTCATCTCTTGCTTATGAGTATTCCCTCCACCAGAGGGCAGACAAAAGAAAGATGAAGTCGTGAAATACAAAGCTGGTAACTTATTCGCTTCCAGAGAATCTTGAGCAGTGTCATCAAAAAACTTTAAACAGCACTGCTGTTTTCTGAGACAGTCTTCAATAGCAAAAGCGTTAAATAAACTACAGCCAGAAAGTTGGCAATATTAATTCATTTATTCATTCATCAACAAATATCGGGGTTCCAACCACATGCAGGGCACATGCCAGGCTCCAGGGATTCAGCCATAAACAAAACGAAGTTTCCTGTGGTCACGGAGCTTTATTCTACATATGTCTAGGAGAGGATAATAAAGCATGTGAATAAATAACAATTTCAAGTAAAACAGTATGCAGGGGGAAAAAAAGAAGCTACAGGATGACCAGGAAGGGTATTTTTAAATAATTTAATCTAAGTTCAAGATCTGAATGGAGAAGGCAATGGCACCCCACTCCAGTACTCTTGCCTGGAAAATCCCATGGACAGAGGAGCCTGGTAGGCTGCAGTCCATGGGGTCGCCAACAGTTGGACACGACTGAGCAACTTCACTTTCACTTTTCACTTTCATGCACTGGAGAAGGAAATGGCAGCCCACTCCAGTGTTCTTGCTTGGAGAGTCCCAGGGAAGGGGGAGCCTGGTGGGCTGTCGTCTGTGGGGTCGCACAGAGTCGGACACGACTGAAGTGACTCAGCAGTAGCAGTAAAGACCTGAATGAAATGAATGAATGAGCCATGCCTCAAAAGAGGAAGAGCACTCCAAACACAAGAAACAGTAAAATGAAAAGGCCCTGAAGTAGAAACTAATCTAGCAAGCTGAATCAACAGGAGACAGGGGTGAAGACTGGGGGGGAGTGAACAAAGCAGAAGCTATACAGAGGTAGGCAGGAGCCAACTATGTGATACGCGGGCCTCTAGACCATAATAAAGACTTCATATTTTATCTAACACTAATGGGTTTTGATAACTGGGAGACAGAATCTAATTTGACTCAGACCTTTCAAAATTCATGCTGGTTGCCAGGAGACACACGACTGGAAGCTGAAAGACCAGTTAGGTGCTACTACAGTTGTCTGGGCCAGGAAAGATGGTGGTTTGACACAAGGATAGTGGTAGTGGAAGTGATTAAAAAATAAGACAAACTTGGAATAATTTTTAAGTTAGAGCCCCTTGTTCAGTCGCTAAGTTATGTCTGACTCTGCGACCCCATGAACTGCAGCACGCCAGGCTCTCCTGTCCTTCACCATCTCCCAGAGCTTGCTCAAACTCATGTCCATTGAGTCGGTGATGCCATCCAACCATCTTGTCCTCTGTTGTGCCCTTCTCCTGCCTTCAATCTTTCCAACATCAGGGTCTTTTCTAATGAGTGAGCTCTTTGCATGAGGTGGCCAGTGTACTGGAGCTTCCACATCAGTCCTTCCAATGAGTGTTTAGGGTTTATTTTCTTTAGGATAGAGCCCATAATACTTGCCAATAAATATGGGATGAGTGAATCAGGATTACTCTTAGGAGTTTTGAACTTGAGCATCTGGATGGACGGTGATACTATTAACTGAGCTGGAAAAGAATTACAAGCCATAGCCAGTGAGGCCGGATGAAGATCAGAATTAGTGTCCCAGAAGTCAAGGGAAAGAATGTTTCCATAAGGAAGGAGTTGTCAAATATGGTTCAGAGATCTGCCATCCCTGATGACATTGAGAAGAATGTTTCTGGAGCACAGGAAAGATAAAGTCTCTGGAGTAGGTTCAGAAGAAAATGGGAAGTGAGGAGTTGAGAAGCAGACACAGGCAAAATGCAATCTTCGAAAAATTTTTCAACACAAGGTAGCTTTATTAGTTTTTGAAGTTTTAACTTGCCTGTTTTTGAAATTTCAAACTTAAAGTCAAAAATTTTGGTGGCTCACTCTCTATCTGCAATGCAGGAGATTCAAATTCAATCCCTGGATCAGGAAGATCCTCTGGAGGAGGAAATGAGAACCCACTCTAGTATTTTTGTTTGGAGAATCCTATGGACAGAGGAGACTAGTGGATTATAGTCCATGGCGTCAGGAAGAGTCAAACATTGACTTCACTACTAAACCACCACTTACAATAGTGAACACTCTTATTCCATTCACCTAGATTTACCAACTGTTAACATTTGCCACCTTTGCTTTATTGCTCTCTTTTATGTAATAATCATTATTGCTTATTCATCTGAGAGTAAACTAAAGGTATTTTGACCCTTTACTCCTAAATAATTTACTGTGTATCCTTCCAAGAACAAGGGCATTTTCCTATGTAACTACAGTGCTGTGCTGTGCTAAGTCACTTCAGTTGTGTCTGACCCATCATGACCCTATGGACTGTGGCCCACCAGGCTCCTCTGTCCATGGGATTCTCCCAGGCAAGTGGGTTGCCATGCACTCCTCCAGGGGATCTTCCCAACCCAGGGATCGAACCCACGTTACTTACGTCTCCTGCATTGGCAGGAGGGGCCCATATGACTACCACACCCTGAGAAGCCCTGTAACTACAGTACAATGAACAAATTCAGGAAATTTAACATTGATATCCTATTATTTAATATTCAATACACATGCAAAATTTGCCAACAACTCAACAATGTTCTTAGAGTGGATTTTCCAATTCAAGATCCAGTCCAGGATTCTGCACTGAATTTAATTTGCAGGTCTCTTTCCTTTAGTCTGAAACTGTTCCTTTGCCTTTCTTTGTCTTTTACAATATTAGAGTGTTGGAAGAGTACAAGCCAGTTACTTAGTAGAACAATCCTCAATTAAAGTCCCTCTACTAATTCCTTCCTAACAGAAGCAGAAGATATTAAGAAGAGGTGGCAAGAATACACAGAAGAACTCTACAAAAAAGATCTTCACGACCCAGATAATCATGATGATGTGATCAATAATCTAGAGCCAGACATCATGGAATGTGAAGTCAAGTGGGCATTAGAAAGCATCACTACGAACAAAGCTAGTGGAGGTGATGGAATTCCAGTTGGGCTGTTTCAAATCCTGAAAGATGATGTTGTGAAAGTGCTGGACTCAATATGCCAGCAAATTTGGAAAACTCAGCAGTGGCCACAGGACTGGAAAAGGTCAGTTTTCACTCCAATCCCAAAGAAAGGCAATGGCAAAGAATGCTCAAACTACCACACACTTGCACTCATCTCACATGCTAGTAAAGTAATGCTCGAAATTCTCCAAGCCAGGTTTCAGCAATACGTGAACCGTGAACTCCCTGATGTTCAAGGTGGTTTTAGAAAAGGCAGAGGAACCAGAGATCAAATTGCCAATATCCGCTGGATCATCGAAAAAGCAAGAGAGTTCCAGAAAAACATCTATTTCTGCTTTATTGACTATGCCAAAGCCTTTGACTGTGTGGATCATAATAAACTGTGGAAAATTATGAAAGAGATGGGAATACCAGATCACCTGACCTGCCTCTTGAAAAATCTGTATGCAGGTCAGGAAGCAACAGTAAGAACTGGACATGGAACAAGAGACTGGTTCCAAATAGGAAAAGGAGTGCGTCAAGGCTGTATACTGTCACCCTGCTTATTTAACTTATATGCAGAGTACATCATGAGAAACGCTGGACTGGAAGAAAACACAAGCTGGAATCAAGATTGCCGGGAAAAATATCAATAACCTCAGATATGCAGATGACACCACCCTTATGGCAGAAAGTGAAGAGGCGCTAAAGGGCCTCTTGATGAAGGTGAAAGAGGAGAGTGAAAAAGTTGGCTTAAAGCTCAACATTCAAAAAACGAAGATCATGGCATTTGGTCCCATCACTCCATGGGAAATAGATGGGAAAACAGTGGACACAGTGTCAGACTTTATTTTTTGGGCTCCAAAATCACTGCAGATGGTGACTGCAGCCATGAAATTAAAAGACGCTTAGTCCTTGGAAGAAAAGTTATGACCAACCTAGATAGTATATTCAAAAGCAGAGACATTACTTTGCCGACTAAGGTCCGTCTAGTCAAGGCTGTGGTTTTTCCTGTGGTCATGTATGGATGTGAGAGTTGGACTGTGAAGAAGGCTGAGCACCGAAGAATTGATGCTTTTGAACTGTGGTGTTGGAGAAGACTCTTGAGAGTCCCTTGGACTGCAAGGAGATCCAACCAGTCCATTCTAAAGGAGATCAGCCCTGGGATTTCTTTGGAAGGAATGATGCTAAAGCTGAAACTCCAGTACTCTGGCCACCTCATGAGAAGGGTTGACTCATTGGAAAAGACTCTGATGTTGGGAAGGATTGGGGGCAGGAGGAGAAGGGGACGACAGAGGATGAGATGCCTGGATGGCATCACTGACTCGATGGACGTGAGTCTGAGTGAACTCCGAGAGATGGTGATGAACAGGGAGGCCTGGCGTGCTGCGATTCATGGGGTCGCAAAGAGTAGGACACGACTGAGTGACTGAACTGAACAGAACTGATTGATTCCTTGTGATTAGATTTTGGTTATGCATTTTATAAATACCACAGGAAAGTAATGACATTCCCTGGTTCAAGTATGTCAAGAACATGTTTTTCCCACTACTGGTGATATTAATTTTGATCACTTGGTTGAGGTGATTGATGCCTGACAGATTTCTCCACTGTGAAGTTACTGTATCCTCCTTGGTCATTAATCTCAAGAGAGTCCACTGGAAACTGTAGTAATATCCTTTCTCCATCCAACTTCCTCCACTAGTAACATCTGCCTAACTCAGTATTACCATAATGGTTGCAAACTAGTGACTCTTCTAACTAGTGTTCCTTCTACAGTTTTTATTGGCCATCTACCAGGAAGAATTTTTCCCTTTTTCTTATTTATTTATTATGGACTTGGGGATTCTGATTATATTCAATCAGTTATAATCCATTACTGCTATTATTCATTTTGATGCCCCAATCCTCTCAGGTTTGACATGCCCCCATTTTCTTAAAAACATTCCTTACTTTGTGTTCCATCCTTATCTTGTATTTTCCCTTCTCCAACCCTGGAACTGGAAGTAAAGTCTGATGCTGAAAAGAGCAATACTGCATAGGAACCTAGAATGTTAGGTCCATGAATCAAGGCAAACTGGAAGTGGTCAAACAGGAGATGGCAAGAATGAACATTGACATGATAGGAATCAGTGAACTAAAATGGACTGGAATGGGAGAATTTAACTCAGATGACCATTATATCTACTACTGAGGACAGGAATCCCTCAGAAGAAATGGAGTAGCCATCATGGTCAACAAGAGTCCAAAATGCAGTACTTAGATGCAATCATCTCAAAAATGAGAACCATCTCTGTTCATTTCCAAGGCAAACCATTCAATGTCATGGTAATTCAAGTCTATGCCCCGACCAGTAATGCTGAAGAAGCTGAAGTTGAACAGTTCTATGAAGACCTACAAGACCTTCTAGAACTAACATCCAAAAAAGATGTCCTTTTAATTATAGGACATTATAGGGAACTGGAATGCAAAAGTGGGAAGTCAAGAAACACCTGGAGTAACAGGCAAATTTGGCCTTGGAGTACAGAATGAAACAGGGCAAAGGTTAACAGAGTTCTGCCAAGAGAATGCACTGGTCATAGCAAACACCCTCTTCCAACAACACATAAGAAGACTCTACACATGGACATCACCAGATGGTCAACACCGAAATCTGATTATATTCTTTGCAGCCAAAGATGGAGAAGCTCTATACAGTCAGCAAAAACAAGACCAGGAGCTGACTGTTCAGATCATAAACTCCTTATTTCTGAATTCAGACTTAAATTGAAGAAAGTAGGGAAAACTACTAGACCATTCAGGTATGACCTAAATCAAATCCCTTATGATTATACAGTGGAAGTGACAAATAGATTCAAGGGCTTAGATCTGATAGAGTGCCTGAAAAACTATGGACAGAGGTCTGTGACACTGTACAGGAGGCAGTGATCAAGACCATCCCCAAGCATAAGAAATGCAAAAGGCAAAATGGTTGCCTGAGGAGGCCTTACAAATAGCTGAGAAAGAAAAGATGCAAAAAGCAAAGGAGAAAAGGAAAAATATACTCATTTGAATGCAGAGTTCCAAAGAATAGCAAGGAGAGATAAGAAGGCCTTCCTCAGTGATCAGTGCAAAGAAATAAAGGAAAACAATAGAATGGGAAAGACTAGAGATTTCTTAAAGAAATTAGATATCATGGGAACATTTCCTGCAAAGATGGGCTCAATAAAGGGAAGAAATGGTATGGACCTAATAGAAGCAGAAGATGGGATAGCAAGAATACACAGAAGAACTATACAAAAAAGATCTTCATGACCCAGATAACCATGATGGTGTGATCACTCACCTTGAATCAGACATCCTAGAATGCAAAGTCAAGTGGGTCTTAGGAAGCATCACTACAAACAAAGCTAGTGGAGGTGATGGAATTCCAGCTGAGCTATTTCAAATCCTGAAAGATGATGCTGTGAAAGTGTGCACTCAATATGCCAGCAAATCTGGAAAACTCAGCAGCGGCCAGAGGACTGGAAAAGGTCAGTTTTCATTGCAATCCCAAAGAAAGGCAATGCCAAAGAATGCTCAAATTACCGCACAATTGCGCTCATCTCACACGCTAGCAAAGTAATTCTCAAAATTCTCCAAGCCAGGCTTCAACAGTATGTGAACCGTGAACTTTCAGATGTTCAAGCTGGTTTTAGAAAAGGCAGAGGAACCAGAGATCAAATTGCCAACATCCACTGGATCATCAAAAAGCAAGAGAGTTCCAGAAAAACATCTACTTATGCTTTATTGACTATGCCAAAGCCTTTGACTGTGTGGAACACAACAAACTAGAAAATTCTTCAGGGGATGGGAATACCAGACCACCCGACCTGCCTTGAGAAATCTGTATACATGTCAAGAAGCAACAGTTAGAACTTGACATGGAACAACAGACTGGTTCCAAATCGGGAAAGGAGTAGGTCAAGGCTCTATATTGTCACCCTGTTTATTTAACTTATATGCAGAGTTCAGTTCAGTCGCTCAGTTGTGTCCGACTCTTTGCAACCCCATGAACCGCAGCACGCCAGGCCTCCCTGTCCATCACTAACTCCCGGAGTCCACCCAAACCCATGTCCACTGAGTCAGTGATGCCATCCAACCATCTCATCCTCTGTCGTCCCCTTGGCCTCCTGCCCTCAATATCTCCCAGCATCAGGGTGTTTTCAAATAAGTAGCTCTTCAATTCAGGTGGCCAAAGTACTGGAGCTTCAGCTTCATGCAAAATGCCGGGCTGGATGAAGCACAAGCTGGAATCAAAACTGCCAGGAGAAGTATCAATAACCTCAGATAAGCAGAAGACACCACTCTTATGGAAGAAAGCGAAGAAGAACTAAACAGCCTCCTGATGAAAGTGAAAGAGGAGAGTGAAAAAGGTGGCTTAAAACTTAGCATTCAGAAAACTAATATCATGGCATCCAGTCACATCACTCAAGGCAAATTGATGGGGGAAACAATGAGAGACTTTATTTTTGGGGCTCCAAATCACTGCAGATGGTGACTGCAGCCATGAAATTAAAAGACGCTTGCTCCTTGGAAGAAAAGCTATGATCAACCTAGACAGCATATTAAAAAGCAGACATTACTTTGCCAACAAAGGTCCTTCTAGGCAAGGCTATAGTTTTTCCAGTAGTCATGTACGGATATCAGAGCTGGACTATAAAGAAAGCTGAGCCCTGAAGAACTGATGCTTTTGAACTGTGGTGTTGGTGAAGATTCTTGAGAGTCCCTTGGACTGCAAGGAGATCCAACTAGTCCATCCTAAAGGAAATCAGTCCTGAATAGTCATTGGACGGACTGATACTGAAGCTGAAACTCCAATTCTTCGGCCACCTGATGTGAAGAACTGACTCATTTGAAAAGACTCTGATGCTGGGAAAGATTAAAGGAAAAGAGGAGAAGGGGACGAGAGGATGAGATGGTTGGATGGCATCACTGACTCAATGGACATGAGTTTGAGTAAGTTCTGGGAATCAGTGACAGACAGAGAAGCCTGGCATGCTGTAGTCCATGGGGTCGCAGAGTTGGACACAACTGAATGACTGAACTGATCTGAGCCCTAGAATTTGCCATTTAGATTTGGGCAAACTAGCTGCGCCCACTGCTACTAGGGTGTCATTAGTTCTAGCCCTTTCATTACACAGTTAGGAATTATATGATATGCACGTCTGTATGAATGGATATTTTAATCACAAGTTCATATGGATAACTCTAATTCCTATCCAACATTGCCGAGGTCTTCACTGCCTTCTTCTATTTCCTATTTTTATTTCCCTTCTTCTACAGTGAAAATCCTAGTTCCCAACATAGCAAGGAATTTACTCATTTGCTCAGTCCTACAATAAACACAGCACAATTGTAAAATTGCTATTTCTCTACCACTATACATAACAGCCTACTACACCTAGTTCAAGATTTCTTGTTTTTATTTTTGTAAGTCCTTTTATCTTAGGTTAAAGGTATATAATCAAATTCTGTGTTAAAAGTTTACTTGGATTCATTTTTTTTATTCTGAGAATTTGTTATTAAAGTACAGTCAGTTCATCTGCTGCTGTCTGTATTCAGTTTTAGAAGTGTTTTCCTCCCAACCTTGTTAATTTCATTTTTAAAAATATATAAAATATTAAAAAGTTTCCAAAACTCATAACTACACAAAAAGGTGTAACAGAGCATAGTCACTCCCTCCACCATCCCTTTTACTCTGTTCCTACCCATTTCCTGGAGGTAACTAATTAATTTCTGGTTATCTCTTCTCTATTTACTTTTGCTATATCAAAATATTATATTTTCTCCATGTGGAACAGAGAAATGGAACAGAGTACCGGATCAACAAAGAATTTTAAGATGGAAGACATAATGGAATGTTTGAATTATTGTGTAAATGATTCCACAGAAACTGAAAGTGAAGATGTAGAAGGGATAGGATAATTACAGAAGGAAATATCCATCAAAATTCCTTCTGGCTTAATTTGAGGGACATCGAAGAATTCCCATATTCCAAAATAGACTGCCATCCTGTTTGTAACCTTCCAAATTACTAATATCTATGGCTCTAGAGAACTCACATAAAAATAGGGTTATTATTTAGAAGGATAATTAAGCTAATGCTACCTACTAATGTTGGGCTTCCCTGGTGGCTCAGTAATAACGAATCCACCTGCTAATGCAGGAGATATGGGCTCAGTCCCTGGGTCAGGAAGATCCCCTAAAGAAAGAAATGGCAACCCACTCCAGTATTTTTGCCTGGGAAATCCCATGGACAGAGGAGTCTCACAAAAGAGTTGGACACAACTTAGCAACTAAACAATTATAACCTATTAATGACAGTAGGAGAAATTCTGCCCTGGCAAGAAGGAAGTTTCAAACTTGAGGTAGACATTTAAGAGGAAAAGAGGTGAGAGGATCTGTATAATAGTACTGACAGATAATAATGATCGCACTAGAAAAATAAACTCACATCTCTAGGAACCTCTTGGAAATTTTACTTATATGCTAATGAGTAACAAGGTTAGTCCTCATGATGCTGTCAGTGTGGCACAGAGGGAAGAACATAAACTTCAGAGAGGTCTGGCCTCAAATCCCAAATGAATTACCTAATACCTACATAACCACCGGCAAGTTATTACTTAACATCTCAGAGCCATAGTTTTCTTACCTGTAGAAATGGATAATGTCCCTTTTACCATGTTAACATAGGACATAAACAGAATAATGTACAGCACTGTCCCTGGACCAGATGAGTGTGCACACTCAGGTGTGCTCAACTCTTTGTGACCCTATGGACTGTAGCATGCCAGGCTCCTCTGTCCATGGAATTTTCCAGGCAAGAATAATGGAGTGGGTCGCCATTTCCTTCTCCAGGGGATCTTCCTGAACCAGGGATCGAATTTGTGTCTCTTGCACCTGGCCCAGAACATATGTTTAATAAATAGTTCCTATAATAAACGCAGATTAACAAGGTAAAGTGCTACAATAACATGCCTGAAAGGAATCTGTGAAATCACACCATCTCAGGCAGTATTTAGGGCTTTCTGGGTAGCTCAGCAGTGAAGAATTCGCCTGCAGTGCAGGAAACATAGGAGACTTGGGTTCAATTCCTGGGTCAGGAAGATCCCCTGGAGGAGGTCATAGTAATCCACTCCAGTATTCTTGCCAGGAAAATTCCAAGGACAAGGAGCCTGGTGGGCTACTTAGTCCACGGGGTCACAAAGAGTTGTACACAACTGATCATCCACATACGCAGGTGGTATTTAGTAAGAGAAAAAAAAAAATGTCCACGTAATTCCAATTCTCAATTTTCAGAATGTCCCAGAATCTATTTTTAAACGTGTAAAAATATATGCTGACATACTAAAGTGCCAATGATTTAAAAGAAACCATTCTAGGGAGATGTTGATCAAACGTTAAAAACCTCTAGTTATAAGATGAATACCTTTTGGGCATTTAATGTACAGCATGGTGACTACAGTATGGTTCAGATGGTAAAGAATCTGCCTGCAATGGGGAAGTGACCCAGGTACAATCCATGGATCAGGAAAATCCTCTGGAGAAGGAAATGACAACCCACTCCAGCATTCCTGCCTGGAAAATCCCATGGACAGAAGAGCCTGGTGGGCTACAGTCCATGGGGAGGCAAACAGTTAGACACAACTGGGCAACTAACACTTTCACTTCACTTTCATTGCATACTTGAAAGCTGCTATAGAACAGATCTTAAATATCCTATATACATACATACACACACACACACACACACACACACACACAGAGCTAATTATAGGAGGTGATGGATGTATTAACTAACCTTAACTTCCATTATCATTTTGCAATTTATATATCAAATGACTGGGGCTTCCCTGGTGGCTCAGAGGTTAAAGCATCTGCCTCTAATACGGGAGACCTGGGTTCAATCCCTGGGTCAGGAAAATCCCCTGAAGGAAATGGCAACCCACTCCAGTATTCTTGTCTGGAGAATCCCATGGACAGATGAGCCTGGTGGGCTACAGTCCATGGGGTCGCAAAGAGTTGGACACCACAGAGCGACTTAACTTATATCAAATGATCACTTTGTACACGTTAAACTTACACAACGTTATATGTTAATTGTATCAATTATATCTCAATATAGCTGGAGAAAGTAATAACAGAAACTATTCTGCAAGTTAACTGCTAACAACTCAGAATAAACTAAGGAATGCCTACAGCTCACAAAGAAATGAACAGCAATGTATTACAAGCAATATTACCCAATCTTATAATTTTATAAATTCGTATACACACAAGAGAATTAAGGACACTGAATAAAGCAGTATTTTAAGTTTCTATTGTACTTTCAAAGTAATCTACAAACCAAAATGTAACATGGAAAGTCTTAAATGACCTTTACTGATAAATAAAAGAAACTTGCAGAGCCTAGAATGAGTAATAACCCCAAAGCTCCACACATAAGAGTCTTAATATGTGCAATGGCAATGAGACTCAAAGCATACAATTTTATCCTACAGACCGTCGTTTTCCTTGACAACTAGTAATGACTTCTCTTTCATCTTAATAAATCAGTGTGTGGTCTATTTCTGGTCTAGAAGATGCGCTTAAAGGTCACAATCTCAGTTTGCAATACTAAGATGATTAGAATGCCTCAACAACGCAATGCAGAATGTCTTAAGAAAACTTTCCAGTAGGGTGCTAATCCACAGACAGAGATTTTGCTTGTGGAGGGAGAAAGACGCATCCACACCCTTTACTAAGAGAAAAGGAAGGAGTGGGGAAAAAAAGGAAGAGAGAGAGAGACGCACAATAACAAAGCACTGCTTCCATAAACAAATGAAAGTCTGTTCTTAAACTTCGGGAAATTATATCTTCCTCTACCAAACAGCAATAAAACTACAAGGCAATCATTTGTGCTTTAAAAAATTTTTTAAATATAAATTTATTTGTTTTAATTGGAGGTTAATTACTTTACAATATTGTATTGGTTTTGCCATACATCAACATGAGTCCGCCAAGGAGAAAAAGACTACGGAGAGAAAAGGAAAGAACATTTTATCATGTACTGAACTTACAAGTATTCAAAATCCTTAATCCCCACCTCCACCAAATATCCACCAAATATTGAGCATCACATCCTTTTCAAAATCAATCTAACATGAAAACACTGGACTCATTTTTAGCACTCGGTAGAGAACTTTTCTCTCCCCAGCGCTCACCACCCAATAACCCTTCTGGGCAGCCCTGAATAACCGCTATTCTCGGGACAAACAAGAGCTCGCGTTCCAACACCCCGGAGGGGCCTCCGGGCGCGCAGAGGAACTAGGGGTCTGGAGGCCAAGGACCACTGACCGCCCCCTCGCTGCCCAGAGCCAGCGGTCCGAGCCGCCCAGGAAGTGCCCGAAGCGGCGGCCGAGCGGCGGTCCCCGCACCCCAGCGGAGTGCCATCGAGGCGCACCCGCCCCGTCCCTCCCAGACAAGGTCCGCCTCCCGGAGTCCCCAGTCTTCGAGTCAGGAGGGACCTCGCCGACCCCGCGCCGCCTTCCCGAGCCGGGTTCCGCCCGGGCGGCCCAAGCCGCCTCCTGGGCCGGGTTCCGCCAGGGCGGAACCGCGGCGCCTCCTGCCCCAGCGGGGCGCACCGACGAGCTGCAGCTCGCGCAGCCGCCGCCTACCTGAGGAACCTGGGGCCCGCGTGGACTGGGGGTGCGGAGGTCGGCTGGGCGCTCAGCAGCCCCTGGCGCGCGAAGCCAGCGTGCAGAGCGCACTGCACCGCGGAGACCAGCGCCGCGAAGATCCGCCGACCACACCCAGGCCCGCGCCGCCCAGCAGCCAACTCCGCGGCGCGCGGAGCCGGGGCGGGGACGTGGCTCGAGGCGCAAGGCACGAGGCACGAGGCGCGCGGACTCGGCGGGGACGCGCCACGGGCGCGCGCAGATCCTGGAGCTTGCGCGTCCCAGGTCGGGGGGCGAAAGCTGCTGGCGCGGCGCGCAGCTTTTGCTTCCTATTTTTCTCTCGTTTCCTGCTAGAAGGAGAAGAAAAACATTAATTCCCTAGCAGTTTCGTTTTCTTGGTGAGGCGCCTGGACTCCGGAGCACACTTCTGAGGAGCGCCCAAGTGGTGTGGCCGGTTTCCTTCCTGGCACCGCGCAGGCCTCAGCTTGCTCGTGGGCTGGATAGAGGGGCTGACTTAGGAGGCCTCAAGGTCCCATTTAGGTTTCACATTCTGTGAACTGAAGCCCCGAGACTTGCAAAATTGCCTTGGGATCCCAGCTCTGTTGTCGCTAGTTGTGTGACCGTGTACCGTCTCATGGACTGTTTCATCGTGGGCAAAGTAGGGCTAGTGTACCTACCTCATGAAGGTGCGAAATTTTTTAATGAGGTAACGTTTGCACAGAGCCTGCCTCTGAATAAATGATCAACGCTTGGAAGTTATTGTTACTGCTCTCGTTGATGAAACCGGGTCTTCCAGATAACCCTGTCAATTCTCTCATCTCTGCATGAGTTAAACATCACATGCAACCGACTTTTTCCAGATTTCGAGGGCTGTTTTATGTTTAAAATGTCATAAAATGAATGCATCTACCCAGTTTGCTTCCTCTGAAGTCAGTACCGCCCGGGAGCAATTTTCCTCTCCCCCACCCCCATCTTTCTTCTGAGTTAAATCCAGTTTGACAGACTGTTGCTATAGCATTCCTCCTCTGACGTCAAACAATTTAAAGAAACAGCCCCGGGTAGCGAAAACTGCAGAGGAGTTCTTTGTGGAGTTTCTGTGGAGATATTGTTCGAACAGTATCATGAGAGAACTTTAACACCTCCGCAACCTTCGATTTCTTCTTCAGCAGCTCCCTGAAATAAATTTTTTAGTACCTTCATGATGAGCACACCCTGACTGCAGCAGTGGAGAAGATGTGATCGTTTTGTAGAAAAGCCAGACCATGACAAAAATGGAAACAGCTGTGGTGCTAGGACGTTGAAATTATAGGTGGTTCCCCACCCCCCACCACCAGATTTTTATTTTCCTAAATGTGGAGTGCTTGTTTCCATTAAGAAAAAGGAGACATGCCAGATCTTCTACATATATGTGTCTGAAAAGTTGATTGGGACCTGAATAGTTTGCAGCCGTAACTATTTATGTTTAATTAATCAAATCCTGAGCATTATCATTGTCATGTTTAAGAGGAAGCAAAGGGAAATTATTATTTAAGGAACTCCTATTATGTACCAGGTTCCTTGCTTTCTTTTGTACTTAGAGAACTCTACTTAATTCTCATACTAATTTTTCAATGTGCAGTCTATCTCTGTTTTACAGATCAAAAAAAAAAAGGCTCAGTGAGATTGAGTAATTTATATAGAATTACACAGTGTCACAGACTTTATATGGAATTCAGATTGGATTGACTCCAGTGCCCACCTTCTTTCAGATTCTTTTCTGTCCCCTGCCTATGCACTGGCACTTAACAAATATTATAGTTCTTTGAGAGGTGGTTGGGTTAAGATTATCAGTTGAAAAGCAAGTTACTGGTATTTAGGAAAACCCAATGGAAAATACTGAGTTATTCTCTTCCAGGAAAGATTAGGGGAAATATAAATCAACAGCTCCTAAACACAAAAACCTGAAAAAAAATGTTACAAGAATTTTATTGCCCATTATTTGGAGATTTATGAATAAGTTACACAAAATGATCACTTCAACCTTCCTGAAAATTTGATGTGGACCGAGAAATTACTGAAAGAATAAAGTCAAAGTACAAAAAAGAAAAGTTTAATTATTATCCAAACTAGTCCATGTCCAAGAATATTATATTTCTGTTTTGCTACATCTGCTGCACATTTCCCTGAAAAGAACACTTACTTGTTAAAGGACAAGCCTGTATTATAAATCTGAAAGTGAAAATGATGAAAAGAATTTCTTTAGCAGGAATAATTTTCTAAAAACACAGTGATACATCTAACTGATCCAGCAATTAGTAATCTTTTACATGATAATATAATCCACGTAGAAAGACAAAGAGAGAAGGAAAGAAAGAAGGAAGAGAGAGAGAGAAGGAAGAGAGAGAGAAAGAAAGGTAGGTATTATTAATATTCTTCAAGCCTGTGGATTTGTGTAGACAATTGTGTAATGATGTATCCTGCCTGCTTCTAATAATTAAATCCAGTGTTCTTGTGTTTGGATGCCACTAGCTGGTATTTAGGTTTCTAACTCATTAAGCCCATGTTGGCAAATCCTATTCTATTAAAAGAAGACGGAGAGGGGGTCTCCCCAGAGAACCTTGGAAGACAAAATTCCTGTCTGTTTCATCCTTATGTTCTTTGTAATGTTTAACAGAATACCTGGTAGATTCTAAGTACACAGTGAACAAATGAATAAATAAAGGCACTTGGCTACTTCTTTTACTCAACCTTCACACCTGCCTCCTCAGGCCCCTACTCAGAATCATAGAAAGGAGAAGAGTGATTACTATTTTTCTGGGAGTTTAGCTGTCGTTGCCTCTGCAGGGTGTTTTGCTCGCTTATAACCAAGTTCAGAGAAGCTCTGCTGTTGGTTCTATATTGGATGAATCTGAAACCCATTCTCAGCAAGCTACGGTAGAATCCACAGTGCATAGGTTCATAACCTCAGCTTTTATATCATACCCTCAGTTCAGTTCAGTTCAGTCACTCAGTCGTGTCTGACTCTTCACAACCCCATGAACTGCAGCACACCAGGCCTCCCTGTCTATCACCAACTCCCAGAGCTTACTCAAACTTGTGTTCATTGAGTCGGTGATACCATCCAACCATCTCATCCTCTGTCATCCCCCTTCTCCTCGTGCCTTCAATCTTTCCCAGCATCAGGGTCTTTTCAAATGAGTCAGCTTTTAGCCTCAAGTAGCCAAAGTACTGGAGTTTCAGCTTTAACATGAGTCCTTCTAGTGAACACCCAGGACTGATTTCCTTTAGGATGGACTTCTTGTGGATCTCAGTCCAAGGGACTCTCAAGAGTCTTCTCCAACACCACAGTTCAAAAGCATCAATTCTTTGGTGCTCAGCTTTCTTTATAGTCAAACTCTCACATCCATACATGACCACTTGAAAAACCATAGTCTTGACTAGATGGACCTTTGTTGACAAAGTGATGTTTCTGCTTTCTAATATACTGTCTAGGTTGGTCATAACTTTCCTTCCAACGAGTAAGTGTCTTTAATTTCATGGCTGCAGTCACCATCTGCAGTGATTTTGGAGCCCCCAAAAATAAAGTCTGGTACTGTTTCCACTGTTTCCCCATCTATTTCCCGTGAAGTGATGGGACCGGATGCCATGATCTTAGTTTTCTGAATGTTGAACTTAAAGCCAGCTTTTGCACTCTGAGCTTTCATCAAGAGGCTCGTTAGTTCTTCTTCACTTTCTGCCATAAGGGTGGTGTTATCTGCGTATCTGAGGTTATTGATATTTCTCCCGGCAATCTTGATTCCAGCTTGTGCTTCTTCCAGTCCAGCGTTTCTCATGATGTAGTCTGCATAGAAGTTAAATAAGCAGGGTGACAATATACAGCCTTGAAGGGCTCCTTTTCCTATTTGGAACCAGTGTGTTGTTCCATGTCCAATTCTAACTGTTGCTTCCTGACCTGCATACAGGTTTCACAAGAGGCAGGTCAGGTGGTCTGGTAGTCCCATCTCTTTCAGAATTTTCCACAGTTTATTGTGATCCACACAGTCAAAAGCTTTGGCATAGTCAATAAAGCAGAAATAGATGTTTTTCTGGAACTCTCTTGCTTTTTCAGTGATTCAACGGATGTTGGCAATTTGATCTCAGGTTCCTCTGCCTTTTAGAAATAGTCTAGTTGGTTTTTTTTTTTTCTCCTGAGCCTACTTTGCTGTCAGACAATGCCAAGTACATTAAGAAGAACACAACAGTCAAAGTGTACAATATCCCAGTACAGGACTGTTGTATGTGTTGTATACATTCCAATATTGTATTCAGGATGACACCAAGTTCTATAAATGGCATATACTTTATAGAACTAAAGTATAACAGGTTTTCTTCTAACTACAACTAAATAGTTCAAAAATGTTAATGGAAAATTTTTAATAGGATTTGCAGCAGAGTTCCTTAAGGATGTAAGAAGCAAATCCTTAGTAGACTCTAAGAAGTGAGTTTATGTGTTGTCTCAGACATCCTTAATCCTGGGCAGTCCTGTCCAAACCCTTCCCTCTTGCTCACACACATTGCATTTTTATGTCAGCTCTTTTACAGTTTATATTTTGAACCCTCCTTAACTGTGTTCTTCTGATCTGTTCTCCTAAAACAAATAAGTTAAAGCTCTTGCATCTTTCTTCACAGGTTCTCTAATGGCAATTTGGGTCTATTGTCTATATTCACGTCAGTGACCTTAGTCACTGTACTTGATTAATGATGTCTGTCTCAGGCATAGGAGGGGAAACAGAATCACCCAAGCATATATTTGCTGCACTAGGTCCTATGGTTCATGTCTCTGGAATCTGTTATTGAAAATGGACAGGCAAAGTGGAAAGAATACTAAACTGCACATCAGAAGACCTGATTTAGAGCTTTGGCTCTTGTGCTAAATATTTGCATGAGCAGATCATAACCTGCCTGCATTCTGTCTTCTTCAGTATACAAAATGGGAGTGCTGGATCTTAACAGGATTGGCAAATAGCAGTGATGCCATTACACAGTCAGTACTGTGCCCAGCATATAACTTCACTAATCAGAAAAGGACTCTTTCCCTCTAAGCCTCATTACCATCCCCCAAATTCTTCTGAATACAGGTATCCTCCAACCTTTTCAACAGTTAATACCACTTCGTGTTTATGAAAGACATATATTAAAATCTGTGTTTTTACTAACTGAAAGAAATCCAAGAATAATTTTTGCTTTTATGGGGGAAGAAAGGCAAAAGGCGAAAATAGCATTCAGCATTTGTTTTCCAACAGCCCTGGCAGAGGGAGTGCACACCCAGAGCAGCAGGGGAGCGCAGCACCACCCAGCTCCTTTCCTGAGAAACACACTCAGCATCTCAGCATCCAGCCTCCATAGCTTTGAACTGTGTCTGTGAACATCTGGGCTTTGTCTTGGTTTATTTTGTGCTTCCATTAGCAAAACTGGTCCTAACATAATTACTTCTTCGCTTTAGACCATTTTGGCTTACAAATGGTTTCCTAAGAAGGGTCTGCTTTTGAATAGTGGGGGAAACCTGTACCACACACCAGGAAGGCACTCTGATCTACTGGCTTATAAGTGAGAAAAAGCACTGAATTAGGGGGCTTCCCAGGTAGCACTAGTGGGGGGACATCCCAGGTGGTGCTAGTGGTTAAAGAACCCGCCTGCCAATGCAGGAGATTTAGAGATGTGAGTTTGATCCCTGGGTCCAAAAGATCCCCTGGAGACGGGCATGGCAACACACTCCACTATTTTTGCCTGGAGAATCCCGTGGATAGAGGAGCCTGGTGGGCTACAGTCTATGGGGTCGCAAGAAGTTGGACACAGCTGAAGCCACTAAGCACTCATTGCATGCATGCTGTGTGACCAGCCTTCTCCAAACTTAGTGGATTAGCACAACAGCAATTGTTTATGTTGCTCACAAAAGCCTGCTTAGGCAGGGCTCTGCTGACACTGTCTTCTCCTCTTTCTGGACAGTGTCAGTTTGACTCTGCGTTCAAGATGGCTGTGTGATATGGCTGGCACTATTGGGCTAGCTGTTGGTTAGAAGATCAGCCAGGGTCTTTGTTCCTCTAAAGTTAGGCCTTTCTGTGGGCTACTTGGAATTCCTTACGCTACAGTGGCTTGGTTCCAAGAGCAAGTCTTCTAAGAGAATGAGGAAACGCATAGCATTTTTATGACTTAACTTTGGGAAGCACATACTGTAGCATTCAGCATTCTCTCTTGGTCTAAATAATCACAAATTCAAGTCATAGGAACACAGATCTCTTTTTAAGAAAAACAATTTTTTTGATTGAAGTACAGCTGATTTACAATTTTGTGCCAGTCTCTGTTTTACCACAAAGTGACTCAGTTATTTACATATACACTTTCTTTTTTAGATCCTTTTTCATTCTGGTTTATTACAAGATATTGAATATTGTTCTCTGGGCTATACATTAGGACTTTGTTGTTTATCCAGTATAAGTGTAATAACTTGCATCTACCAACCTCAAGCTCCCAGTCCACCCCTCTTCCCCACCTCCCCTTGGCAAACACAAGTCTGTTCTCTATGTCTATGAGTCAGTTTCCGTTTTGTAGATAGATTCATTTCTGCCATATTTTAGATTCCACTTATAAGTGATATCGTATGGCGTTTGTCTTTCTCTTTCTGCCTTACTTCATTTAATATGATAATCTATGCTTGCATCCATGTTGTTGCAAATGTCATTTTGTTCTTTCTATGGCTGAGTAATATCCATTGTATATAGGGACATAAACTTCTTGACGGAGGAGTAGCAAGGTTCTAGAAGAGTATGTAGGTTGACACCTATTGTTACAGCCATTCTTGAAAATGCAGTCTGCCATGAGCATATTTTCTGACCCTGGGTTAATGTGTGAATCTAAAATTCTACTTTTCCATTCCTTTTTCCTGTTTAACATTGCTTTTGTTTATTTATGCTAATATCTAATAGATATTTTAAACAATGGAAAATGTCTTATTTTCTATGCTAGTTTGGTTTATGGGCTTAAAAAATTTTTTTAATTATCATGTTGTGAAATTGATCTTTTTCTTTTGGTATGTGGTTCTATGATTTTAAAAACATGTACAGATTCCTGTAACCATACTGCAATCAGGATACAGAACAGTTCTATCATCCTCCCCAATTTTCTCATGCCATCCTTTTATTGTTACTATTATTTTACCTCCCTCCCTAACTCCTAAAAACCATTGGTCTGTCTTCCGTCCCTACAACCTTGTCTTTTCAAGAATGTTCTTAATATATAAATGGAATCATACTGTATGAAACCTTTTAAGACTAGCTTCTTTCACTCAGCCTAATGCCTTGTTCCATCTTATTACTGTGTAGTAGTCCTTGGTATGGAAGTACCACAGTTTGTTTACCTATTCACCCGGTCAATGACATTTGGAATGTTTTCCAATTTAGGGCAATTATCAACAGAATTTCTATAAATACTTATGTACTATCCAAATGGCAGTGTTTATATTAACTTATGTTTTCATTTTTTCTAGAGCAGATAACCATGAGTGGGATTATTGTATGACATGGTTAGTGTATGAGAAACTGCCAAATCATTTTCTGGAGTGGCGGGTCCATTTTTCATTCTCACCAGCAATGTATGGGAAGTTCGAGTTGCTCTGAGTCCTTGTCAGCACTTGATATTGTCAGTGTTTGTTTTTTTAATTTCAGCCTTTCAAATAAGTGTGTAGTAGTACCTCATCATAGCAGTTTATTATTGTAAATTCTTCAGTGTCATGCATACATGTTATCTCCTGCCTTTCCCTACCTTGATCCAGTCCAGGCATTTCTGTGAAATAAGTTTTCCTATAACACAATACTGATTAGATTCATTCTTGGCTCAGAGAACCTGCAGCGCTTTCCACTTACTTACTGAATTGAATATATCTGCCTTGCAAGGCCTTACATAATCTGACTCCAACCTACTTTCCCAGGTTCATCTTTTACTTCTTTATTTTTCTCTCAATCTAGTCCTTTTGTTCTTCTGAGTAGAGATTCTTTGCCTTCTCATCTTTGTCAGTGCTGTTCCCAAAACTGTCTCCTCTGTCCTTTCTTCTGTATTTCTCAAGAAACAAGAACTTGAGGGGTCTGTCCTGGATTCTCTGTGCCTGGAATATCACCGTGAAATACCATGCAGTCTATCCCAGACACTCTCCCCAGGCTCTTCGATCACCCTCCTGGGCAGCTCAGCAAATCCAGGACAGGCTGGTATCCAGCTGAGAAGTGTCTCCTTTGCTGATATAGACCAACTATGTTCCCAGTTGATTCTACTTTGAAAAAATGATATCATCTCATGTCTATCTTTCCAGTTCTCTGAGAGGTTTTTGAAACATTTTTGAGATTTGAGATTAATGATATGGTAATTTTTCAAAGACTTTTCAATAAAGCATGAAGAGCTCTGATAGCTGTCAACAATATGTCACTTCCCTTCAGTAAATGAAAGCTGAGAAAGAATAATTTAATAACATTAACAGTTCCTGAAAAAAACAGTTGCTTTTTTCTGATACCAAGTCACCTACCCTGGACTTCAAACTCTACTTATGAAGTTAAAAAAAAAAAGAAAGGAGATATATAAATCAGCTATTACTTTAAACATTTTTATTTAACTGTTGAAGAGACAGCATTTTCAGTAACAACAACATTAACAAACCTGCTCTTTAGAACAAACCTCTAAGGTTAAGGGAATGATTTTAAAAGCCTCTGCTTGCTCCAAGGATTAAGAGAAAAAGGTTTATTTGTCTGTCTTAATCATATTTTCTAAGTGGACCAGAATATTGAAATAACGTTTTTGAAAGCCCATATAAATTCTAAGAAAGTTAAATGAAATCGTTAATGATAGCAAATTCAGTTTAGGTCAAGAGTATAATGTACTCAAGTTACATTCTACATAACTTCCTTCTTCTATAATTATGCCCATAATTACAGTATATAGAGCATAATATATTATTTTGTATAGTCTAGAGGTTTACAATTGCATGACTATTCCATACCAAATTCTTACGTCTAGGGCTCCTATCTTATCACTGTATCTTTAATCTTAAGACAGCACCAACAGGTAGTAGGGATCCCTAGTGTTTGTTCAATGAATGAAAGAATGTAGAGCTCTAAGGAGAGGTTGCTGGGCGTTTCATTCATTTATCTGTGAGTATTTGATAAGTTCTCAGAAAAAAAGATAACTTCAAAACTATTTAGGAATAAATAGAATCAGGCTAGCAAAATGCTTGATTCAGTATTAATGATTCTAGAAGCAGAATCGTTCTGGCAAATAAGGTGATCAAACTGGTGTGGAAAAAGAGCGTAAGTTCGAAGGTTTGGGACGGTTTTACACTTTTCCTTCACAATCTATGAGCTCTGAGCTATCTTCACAGTGGTAGCTGTGAAGGTAGCTACCATCTCCTTTTGTTGTCATTTAGTGTTTGTTTGGTTTTTTTCCCTTGGCTGCTCATCGTGTGGGATCTTGGTTCCGCAGACCAGGGATGGAACCCACTCACTTTGCAGTGGAAGCCCAGAGTCCTAACTCTTGGACTGACAGAGAAGTCCCATCATTTTAGTTCTTAATGTGATATGGGGATGGAAGGGGCTGCTCCCACATTTTGTTGTGCAAATAGTAGCAGTGAATAAGGGTTTCTGGAGCAACTTACTCTCTTCAGGGGACAAGAATGGGAGAAGACCACTTGGCAAAAGCCAGCTTCTGTTCCCATTTGTTTGTGCTGAGCGCACTAATGAGTGTGATATCATCACTTGTTTTTAAGTGTTCTGTGGGAAAGCCCAGCCCTTGTGCTGATGCAAGAATAATAGTGAGGTAATGCTGATTTAAACATAACCAGCATTGTTAAAAAACAGAACTGCTTTTCTCTTCTTTACAGTACCTCTAGGGGGAAAACCAACACATAGGACTAAAAATAAATATCTAAAATGCTCTAGATTTAATGTTCTAGATTGAAGGCAGGGGGAGAAGGGGATGACAGAGGATGAGATGGTTGGATGGCATCACCGACTTGATGGATATGTGTTTGAGCAAGCTTTGGGAGCTGATGATGGACAGGGAAGCCTTGAGTGCTGCAGTCCATAGGGTCAAAGAATCAGACATGACTGAGCAACTGAACTGAACTGAAAATGCTCTAGAAATGCAGCAGAGTTAAGATTTTTTCCTAATAGAAACAATCTTCTTTACAACAGAAATCCTAATATAGTGGTATTTCCCTTTCAGTACCTTTTAGGTTTATATACATTCATTGAATATTTATTGAATATTTAGGAGTCAGCACTTCACATCATTTACCTCATTTACTACCTACAACTTATAAGGAGATGCTATTATTCCTATTGTGAAAAGGAGGAGATTTAGGTTCAGAGAGAGTAGAATATTGCTCAAGGTACTAAGGTAGTGCCAGGGGATGAGCATAAAAGATTCTGGCTCCCATCCTTTTTATCTTCTTCTTTTCCTTCTTATCAAAACTAAACAGCATATTAGAAAGCAGAGACATTACTTTGCCAATAAAGGTCCATATATTCCAAGCTATGGTTTTTCCAGTAGTCATGAACAGATGTGAAAGTTGGACCATAAAGAAGGCTGAGTGCCAAAAAATTGATGCTTTTGAATTGTGGTGTTGGAGAAAACTCTTGAGAATCTCTTGGACAGCAAAGAGATCAAACCAGTCAATCCTAAAGGAAATCAACACTCAATATTAATTGGAAGGATTGATGTTGAAGCTGAAGCTCCCATACTTTGGCCACAACTGATTGGGAAAGACCCTGATGCTGGGAAAGACTGAGAGCAGGAGGAGAAGGGGGCAACAGAGGATGAGATAGTTGGAGGACATCAACAACTCAATGGACATGAGTTTAAGCAAATTCTGGGGATAGAGAAGGACAGAGAAGCCTTGTGTGCTGCAGTCCATGGGATCACAAAAATTCAGACATGACTTAGCAACTGAACAACAGCCTCTATCTCCAACAGCCGTCCTAGCTTCCCCAGTAACTATACTACCAAAGGAAAGGGCTATGCAAATTTTATGCAAATAAATATAGCTTCAACACGTGCTCTTCCCTCAGCAATATCCTGGCCCTGGAGACTCTCCTGTATCAAATCAAATGCCTAAAACATGGTAGAGTTTTCAAATGGAGCCAGAACTTTCTGATTTGATGTTTGGATGTGTTCCCATCCCTGCTCTTTGAAGCTGACTCTCCAACAGTAACATAACTGCTTTCACTTAGGTTTCATTTTGGACATTGTATTTATTTCTAAATAAATTAGGAGCAAAACCTCTGGTTAATGAATGCCTCAGAGGTTTTTCTATCTCTTCAATTGTATTACATAAATAAAAACCAGGCAGGTAGAGAATTTAACTGCTCCACCCTCATCCAACTTGACTTGCCCCAACACTTACCCAAAATCCCAGAGCGGTCACAAATTCTTTCAATCTGAGAACATCAATTTCTTTGCTCTTTTGTCCCTGCTCTCTTTATCAGGATAGCTACTTACTGCTCTTCCTGTTTTGCTTTAAACTGAAATGAATTTGAGCTTTTATCCCTTCTGTTGTTTGGATTTCCTGGCTTAAAAGCTTTGAATCAGAGTGACATTAATCCTAATTTTTCTGCAATGTGGCATTATTGCTCATTACAGATATTTGCACTGCTCCATCTTACTTTCTGAGAATTTCATGCACTTTCTCATTGGAAATGAGTCAGTGATTTGGAATTTGCATCTTCCTAAGTAACAAGCAGGCTGTCTTATTTTTTAAGGCTCATCTTTTAAAGAAAATTCTACTCCAACTTACCAATTTTTTTCAAAATCTGATTTACTTACAGCCAAACTCAGAATTTAATTAACAAGTATTTACATTATTAGCAATGTCCAAACTGAAATATATTTTCTGTAGAGATCAACCCCAGGGCAACTGCACAGCCTCTACAAGAAGGTTCCTCTTCTTTGGCGACAATGAGTCAGATTTGTATTAACTCAGAAATGAATTTAAGGAGAAAAAAAAAGAAATTTTGTCATCTTATGAGTAACTGTTTCATCTTGGTTTAGTTGATAAAGCAGCAGCTCTAAAAATAAAAGTTACTGTACATTTGTTCTTTTTTCTTTATTTTAAAAACCAAACTCTTAACTTTGTCTTTTGGCATACCTAATGAATATGTAATTTAACAAAATGATTTCAAGTATTAGTAGTTGGAAGGAATTTCTTGGCTTGGGAATGGTGTGCTAATTGTTTCGGTCCACATATGAGCTGAAATACAGATTTCAGTGAAGTTTAAATATCCCCAATTTAATTATTTTCCATGAAATTAGACCTAGTGTCTTTTTCCACATTGACAATAATGGCCTAATAAGTTTAACTAGACCAACTAAAACATGACAATTTTCAGATGTTTTTCTTCTTCAATCTACAATCTACAACTATGTATATTTTGTACATTTTAGTGATGTTTATTAAAATCTGCTTTTTATTGAAGTTATTTGTACAATTGTGTTAAAAGGAAGACTCTTAAAGATATAGATCAAGTGTGAACCATCTTTGTATCCCTCAGGGCACCAAGCAGAGTTTTCTGACTTTCCATACTTCAATCCATCCAATAAACTATTGTTAAATTAATTATTTTTTGAAGTTCAACTTTGCTTAAGTAACTTTTTGGATAAGAACCTACAGCATTTTCTGGTTGTTTACTGAATCAAACATTCCTGTCACACCGGGCACTCATAGTCTGACATTACCTAGCCATAACCTGTCTGTTCCAGCTTTTTCTCTGTGGTATTTTCCACTGAAACTTGCCTCTTCCTACTTCTGAGAAGAGGTCCTGGGAGTTCCCATTTTCCCCGTGCTGTTCTCTTGAACTAGAGTGCCTCATAGCAGAACCTGTCCACAAAGCCGCAACTGATCCTCCCAATGGAATCTCTCTGTTTCTGATCTTTGCAGCCCTCGGTTTATACTGCTCCTGCGTACTTCTGTCACTACTGCGCCACTTCAGCTTAAATTACTGTCATCTGTGTGCTCGTCTTATCTCCCAGATTTGAGAGGAGGCATGCTATGGTGGAGAGAACAAGAGCTATGAGGTTGGAAAAATCTAAGTTCACATAGTACCTCTATCACTTTTGAGCTTTTTCTCCTCCACTTACAGAAAAGTCATTGATTCACTTGCCCTCTCTTGCTTTGAGTTATCACAAAATCATTTTAAATAAAAAGATGATTCTTTCCACCTAATGCAACCCCATTTGTAAGCACCACAAAAAAAAAAGTGATAAAGATAAAAGAGAATAAATACGCTCATGAATAAAAAGAGACAGAAAGTTTGTGCACAATGTCTAAAGAAATTTGAAAAAAAAAACAACTGAGGGTGTTTAGATGAGAAAAGAAATAACATAAGAATAGATTTTTTTGAGGGGGTGGGGGATCCTCTGATGGTCACGTCTAATTCATGGAGTACAGGTTCAATCTCTGGTTGGGGAACTAAGATCCCACATGCTGCATGGTGAGGCTGTAAACAAAACAAACAAAAGAATAGATTTTTAAAAAATTTCTCGAAGAAGTTTTATTAGTGATCTTTATATTCACTGAGTCAGGGAGCACTATCTGCCGTTGCCCAAAGCAACAAAGCCCCTGGAAATAAAAAAGAAATCAAACTCACTTCTCTCTAAATCTATCCTTCCTCTACTATGTCTTTTAGAAATAAGACATTGAAAAGAAACAGTGCCATCTGGCATATATTGGAAGATTATGTATGTTGTCTTCTAAAACAGAAGAAATTTATCATATTTTTAAGGACAGTTTCCTGAAATAAATTTGCCATTGCTTCTGCAGGAGAGGAAAAGAATTAATTAGTACTTATTAGTACTAATAGTAAAAATAACAACCATAAACATTTGTCAAGTGTTTATTATGAGCCCATTATGTAACTGGTATCCAAAACCGTGGTCTTGCTTAATCGTCCAATAATTTTGTTCCTCAAAGAGTGTAACAGAATTACAAGTCCTGCTGCTCAACCTATAGAACAGAATCTACATTTTTAAAAGATTCCCAGGAAAACACCAACAAAATGAAAAGACAGCCTGCTGAATGGGAGAAAATATTTGCAAATCATATAACTAATAAGTGGTTAATAGCCAAAGTATATAAAGAACTCATGCAACTCAATAGCAAAAATAAAATCTAATTTAAAAACATGCATTTTTCCAAAGAAGACATACAGATGGCCAACAGGCATATAAAGAGATGCTGCTAAACATCATGAATCACAGTGAGATATTACCTCACATCTGTCAGAATGGCCATCATCAAAAAGACAAGAATTAACAAGTGTTGGCGAGGATGCAGAGAAAAGGGAACTCTTGTGCACTGTTAGTGGGGATGTAAATTGGAGCCTCCACCATATGGAGGTTCCTCTAAAAATTAAAAATAGAGCCACAGTATGATCCAGCAATGCCACTTCTGGGTATTTTCTCAAAGCAAATGAAAAAGTAATTAGGAAAAATATATGTACCCCCATGTTTATTGCTCCACTATCTATAATAGCCAAGATACAGAAACAACCTAAGTGTGCATTACTGGATAAACGGATAAAGAAGTTGTAGCATATACAATTATATATACACATACATATAGCTGTGGTATGTATACATAATGAAATATTATTAAGCCATTAAAAAGAATGAAATCTTGCTATTTGCTAATACTGGGGGAGGGTATTATGATAAGTGAAATAAGACATAGAAAGAAAGACAAATACTATATGATTTCACTTATATGTGGAATCTTAAAAAACAAAAACAAAATCCAAGCTCATAGATACAAAAACAGAAACTGATGGTTGCCAGAGGTGTGAGGTGGGGTGGAATGGGGGTTGAAATGGACAAAGGGAGTCAAAAGCCATAAAATACAATCATAAGATAAACCAGTCATGAGGATGTATGTACAGCATGACAACTAGAGTTAGCAATAATACTTAGAAATTTGAAGTTGCTGAGAGAGTAGATTTTAAAAGTTCTTATTACAAGAAAAGATTTCTGTAGCTAAGAATGGTGATGGTTATTAACTAGACATATTGTGGCAATCATTTTGTAATTTATACAAATATTGAATCATGTTGAAGATCTGAAATGAATGTCAATTATACTTAAAAAAAAACCCAGGTAACTCATAAGTACAATAAAGTTTGAGAAGCACTGATCCTTAACATTAAGAGATAGTTTTTTCCTCTTTTTCTACCCCAGTCTTAGTCATTTGGGGTTCTTTCGTGTCCAATAATGTTTTGGACTAATACGGGCTTGAAAAATGCAAAAGCATATGAATGGTAATGTGTTGCAAGAAGATTCTGAAAGTGATGGCATCTTTTCCACCTTGACTATTTTGAGGCCAAGGAAATGCAGCCAATAATTAGAAATTCTTTTCTAGTCATCTATACCTGACCTTTTCAGGTGAATCAGTTCTAGTCTCACATAGAAGAGCTACCGGTTGAACAGGTGAAAATAGACTACAAGGAAATCAAATAGAGAGACCACTGCTAGCTGAATTTCAGATTCAGGTGGATATTTGTTAGTATACCCTTTCTGTCAGACAACTTGACAATATGGATTAAGAAAACCAAGTATCTTTGACCATTCCTAAAAATTTATCTAAAATACACATTCCAAGATCCGCATCAAGATTAGTGATTGAAAATTTGTATGTGTTGTTATTTGTTTAGTGAAAATTATGCATCATTTAAATATTCAACACAATAATGGAATGATCAGATTATGATGTAGCCACATGATGAATTAATATGCAGCTAATAAAATTTTATTTTTGATTTGGGAAAAGCTCCCAATATTCTAAATATAAAGGTAAGCTCACCAAGTAAAAGGAGAGTATGATTCATATTTTATACAAAGTACTTACACATGGAAAAGAAATATTCCAAAATATTAATAGTAGTTATTGCTCAGTTTTAAATTGTGACAAATTAGTATTTATTTATTATTTTCAATATTTACCAAGTTTTTACAGTATACTATTTCTATCATTAGGGAAAATAATTACATAACAACAAAATGTATAGTTAGTACTCCTTGATTACTGCTTCTGATTTCAAGTCTTGACTTGGAAAAGAGAGTATATTTTTGATGGAATAGGCTATCACTTTTTTTCTACTTGCTGCCCCTTGTTTGGAGAATGGCCCTCCACAGACACTAAATATACGCTTCAAAAATGACAAAGTTCTGATTACAGGTATCCTGTCTTTATTCTTCTGCTAAATTCAAGAATATAACAATAATTCTATCCAAGGTTAAATGTACATTCCCCATAGTGAAAAAAACTTAAAAATATTTTCCATTTTGAAATAAATGCAGTTGCACAGGAAGTAGTAAGATAATACAGAGAAGTGTGCTGTGCCCTTCCTCTAATTCTCTCTTGGAGCAGCATTTAAACATGAATAACTTGCTGGATTTCATTTCTTTATCCTTACAGCAGGAAACTAGTGCTAAGTGGCTATGTTGTCAGCTCTAAAGCCAAGTCCAGTCCTTTCGGTTTCTCTATTTTGAAAAGGGGGAAATATCTTTTCTGTAAAGTTCCCATGATTGACCCTGAGTCATAGAGGTTTACAAAGAAATCTCAGCCTGTTGTATCATTTCTTCTGGCGTATCCATGTGTAAATGTAACCTCTTAGTTGTAGTTTTGGTTGAAGAGTGCATGCTTGTCTCTTTATAGGGAATTACCAAGTACTGCTGGTATTTTGCTCAGCTAAGTTGATGTAACATAATCGGAAAAACAGGGTGGAAAAGATAGTCTTGACTGATACAGACTTCTCTTTGTTTTTAATGTGTTGAGGCTTCAACATGACAAACTTAAAACACTGAAGGCTGAAAAACAATACTCTATTAAAAGACACCTGCTTGGTGATACCATTGAAACAAAGCAAAGGACTACTCTTGCCAAACCTGACTGCTTTCTCAACCACTGTTAATGGTAAAAGCACAGCAGCTCAGAGGTGGCAAGGAGTCGATGGTGAGCACTCTACAGTCACTTTGCCCAAATTTAAACTGTGGTTCTGCCACTTATGAGCTGTGTGGCCCTGGGCAGTTTCCTATTCTTCAATTTCTTTATCTTCTGGCCCAAGAGTAGGCACTCAAGAAGTATTAGCTATCACTCCTGTTGTATAAATTATAAGTGGTTGATTAACATTCTTTGGGATTCCCAACCATTTTACATTCTTCAAGAAATCTTTTTTTAAATTTAATTTTATTTATTTATTTATTTTAGAGTTTGAGTAGGATTGGTATTAATTCTTCTTCTTTACAAGTTTGATAAGTTTCACCAGTGAAACCATCTGGTCTTGGACTTTTGCTTGTTGGGAGGTTTCTGATTTATTGACTCAATCTTCTTACTAGGAATCAGTCTGTTCAGATATTCCATTTCTTCATGATTCAGTCATAGTAGGTTGCATGTTTCTAGGAATCGAGAAATCTTTAGAACTAGTATAAATTTGCATATGTATCACGATAACATTGATTTGCAACCCTCTAGGATACACTTCAATTTTAGTCTTCAACAAGTGCTTCTGTACGATCTCACATGTTCACTTGTGTTTAAATGGTTGGAATTCTCTCAACACTCATCTTCAGATACCAAATTGACCAAATTTTCTATCTACACTTGTGTTTGTCTCCCATAACCATTCAGATATCCTAACATTTTTATGTTCACTTTATGTAAAAATTGAAAAATTATTTTAGAGAAACTCAAATGAGATTATTAACCAGAGGGCCACCACTGTTCAAGATAAGAGCACAGAACAGAGATAATTTGTTTTTTTCTGTCCAATGGAAGGAGTACCTAAATTGAAAAACAAACAAAAAATCCTGTCACTTTGCCAAACTAATAGAGGAACATTTCCTCAATCCACATAAAGTCATCCTATGAGCTAATTAATTTGTTTGATTAAAAAGTAAGAGAAACATTTACATGCACCATGTGTAAGAGCAGGTATTAGAAAAAATACTCAAGTAGCTACAAACTCTGGACACAACTGAATGAGCAAACATTCATTTTAAATAGCAAGTATCAGAGTATTGTTGTTCAATTGCTACATCAAGTCTGACTCTTTGCAGCCTCATGGACTGCAGCAGGCCAGGCTTTCCCATACTTCACTATCTCCGAGTTTGCTCAAACTCATGTCCATTGAGTCAGTGATGCCATCCAACCATCTCACCCTCTGTCACCCACTTTTCCTCCTGCCCTCAGTCTTTCCCTGCCTCAGGGTCTTTTCCAATGAGTTGGCTCTTCACATCAGGTGGTCAAAGTATGGGAGCTTCAGCATCAGCATCAGTCCTTCCAATGAATATTCAGGACTGATTTCCTCTAGGATGGACTGGCTGGATCTCCTTGTAGTCCAAGGGACTCTCAAGAGTCTTCTCCAGTACCACAATTCAAAAGCATCAATTCTTTGGCGCTCAGCCATCTTTATGGTCCAGCTCTCACACCTGTACATGACTACTGGAAAGAAACATACTTTTGGCTACACAGAACTTTGTTGGCAAAGTAATGTCTCTGCTTTTTAATATGCTGTCTAGGCTTGTCATAGCTTTGCTTTCAAGAAGCAAATGTCCTTTAACTTCATGGCTGCAATCACCATCTGCAGTGATTTTGGAGCCCAATAAAATAAAACATGTCATTGTTTCCACTTTTTCCCCATCTATTTGCTGTGAAATGATTGGACCAGATGCCATGATCTTAGTTTTTTGAATGTTGAGTTTTAAGCCAGCTTTTTCATTATTACAATTTTCAAATCTTAAGTGCTCCAGCATCCTTTAGAAATATTACACATTCTCAGGTCACAGAATTAGAGAATTTCAGAAACATAAGAAATCCTAAGGATGGTGCAGCAAAACCCTTCATTATACAAATGGTAACAAGTACCCTGGTGGAACAGACTCACTTAAGGGTATTGGCTATATCTGGTAGCTGAACCCAGATATTCTGACCCCTTGTAATGGCAGCAATAACAATTTCTTGGTACACACTTCTGAACACTTTTTCTTATGCTGTCTCCCTTTAACTCTCACTTTTATTTTTCCTTCTTTCCATCATAAACCAGCCTGTCATTCCCAACGTCCTGGTATCCTCTAGGAGAAGCCCAGGAAACAGTTTGTCTCCTTCACGGCCCTTACCTCATACCATGCACATCCCCACCCACTACTTGATACTATCATCAAGTACAGAGGGGTTTGTGTTTATTATTCAAGTCCATACAGATAAGATACTGTCTAAAGAAACAGAATTTACTGTTTCATGAAAATATTCACTAATGAACTCCCTGCTCAAATTCCCACATATTTTACACTGGTCTTTCCTTGTCCATGGCATCTACAACTTGGTCTGTCATCTCTTTCTGATATTTGGATATGGTAAAACATCTGCTGTAAGACTGGGAATGCATTGCAAGATGATTGCAAATGGAAGTTGTAAATCTTGTTAAGGTTGCCAGAATTCCATGAAATCTCTAACTATAAAATTAGTCCTAAGAAACAAAGATTCTTACCTCTCTCCCTCTAGTTTTTCAAAGACAGCCAATGTCACTGATAATGATAATCTGACACAGTTTAAGATTAAACTTGTTACTTAAACAAAAGAAAGTAAACAAGAATCATAACACAATAGGCATTTTAAAAGATTGATTTAATTAAAAAATTGATGAACCATTTTTAAAATTTTGCTACAGGTACCAAATATACTTTGTTCAATCAGTTGTTTCAAAACAAAGTCAAGACTTCATTCATTCCAAGACTATGCATAATCTCAACTCCATCTCCAACCTGTTTTGTTCAATACAATATAAATTGAATTTATTTTCATAATTTGCTCCTTTTAAAGGTCGAATTTCAAATAAACATTTATTTATTTAATTATCTAATATAATACTATGGCCCCCTCTATAAGGGGTCTTTTTGCAACACCAAAGCTCCTCAGAGAGGGAATATATGCATACATCAACAAAGATTAGAAGACTAGAAAGACACTAAAATCTTAGTATAGATCTCATCTCTTGACTGGTAGTAGGGCAGGTGATTTTTATGCTCTTCTATGACTTTTCTAAATTTTCCAAAATTTTCTAAAAATAAATACATCCTCCTTTTGAAATATGAAAATACTTTTAAAAAGATAGAATTCTCCTTCTACTCCATCTCCTCATAATTCCCCACTCCCACCAAGAAACTGAAGCCCTGATGTTGAAACTCCTCTATCTTTTCAGACACTATTCCTATTTTCAAGGGCGGAAACACTTTTAATACCTGTCATCAATGCACTTAATCTTTAATTTTGCAACTCAACATTAAAACAATTTACTACATATTTCTGAGTAAGTTTGCAATTATTCTAAAGATTTTCATGACCCCTCTTTTTCAAGCAAGGGAGATGGTGTAGGTAACATCTGACAGGTAAAACACTCAATATTTTTGTCGGACTTTTCAGGCCTCAGAGTGTAAAAGTTATTTCTGAGAAATAAAGCATCTTATCTTCCTCCCCTAAAAGATGGTAAGCCTTTTATGAGTTCTATGTTTTATCAGGTCAAGTGTAGGAAGTCCTTATGCTGAAGCCCTTCTTCTAGCAATAATTAGTGGGTCAGTTGTCTCTTAAGTCCACCTCTGATTCATGATCATAAAACCATGATGTCAAAATGGCATTACAAGAAGTCACAGACATAGTTCTGCTGGCAGAAAAACAATGGCTTATCTTCTTTCTATCCCCAAGACAATTTAATCCTTTCCTTTATTTATTTCATTTGTCTATTTTCCTGTGTATACCTTTTCCATGAGGAAGAATACTTTTTCCCTTCTAATGTCAGAATTGTATGGCTGATAAGAAAAGACATGTAAAATGAAAGAATAAAATAAAAATAGGAGTTAAAAGTCAAGGATTGAGGAAGTTACAAATAAATAGTAATAAGTCTGTAATTAATTAACATAACGCCAACACAGGAGACATAAAAGACATGGGTTCGATCCCTGGATCAGGAAGATGCCCAGAAGGAGAGCATGGCAACCCACTCCAGTGTTCTTGCCTGGAGAATCCCATGGACAGAGGAGCCTGGCGGGCTACAGTCCATAGGGTCCCACAGAGTTGGACATGACTGAAGCATCTTTAGCACAGCACATATTATAAACACATATTTAGTCAACTTATAAATAAGTAGTATAAGTTACAAATAGGGCTAGGAAGAGGAAACGGCTTATAAAGACATAGGTCTTAAAAAACTATATGGTTGTTACACTCTAGCTTAGTTTCACTCTAAACTGCCTGCAATTAAAGCTAAAAGAAAGAAAGAAACAGTATAATTTCATTTTACTTCATTAATTCAGTGGGGGATTCTATAGTAGATTAGAATCTACTGTCAGTTCAGTTCAGTTCAGTCGTTCAGTCGTGTCTGACTATTTGCGAGCCCATGAACTGCAGCACGCCAGGCCTCCCTGTCCATCACCAACTCCTGGAGTTCACCCAAACACATGTTCATTGAGTTGGTGATGCCATCCAGCCATCTCATCCTCTGTCATCCCCTTCTCCTCCTTCTCCCAATCCCTCCCAGCATCAGTCTTTTCCAATGAGTCAGTTCTTCGCATGAGGTGGCCAAAGTATTGGAGTTTCAGCTTTAGCATCAGTTCTTCCAAAGAACACCCAGGATTGATCTCCTTTAGAATGGACTGGTTGGATCTCCTTGCAGTCCAAAGGACTCTCAGTTCTCTAACACCACAGTTCAGAAGCATCAGTTCCTCGGCACTCAGGTTTCTTCACAGTCCAACTTTCACATCCATACATGACCACTGGAAAAACCATAGCCTTGACTAGACAGACCTTTGTTGGCAAAGTAATGTCTCTGCTTTTGAATATGCTATCTAGGTTGGTCATAACTTTCCTTCCAAGGAGTAAGTGTCTTTTAATTTCATGGCTGCAGTCACCATCTGCAGTTATTTTGGAGCCCCCCAAATGGAGTCTGACACTGTTTCCACTGTTTCCCCATCTATTTCCCATGAAGTGACAGGACCAGATGCCATGATCTTCGTTTTCTGAATGTTGAGCTTTAAGCCAACTGTTTCACTCTCCTCTTTCACTTTCAAGAGGCTTTTTCGTTCCTCTTCACTTTCTGCCAATAATGGGTGATATCATCTGCATATCTGAGGTTATTGATATTTCTCCCAGAAATCTTGATTCCAGCTTGTGCTGCTTCCAGTCCAGCGTTTCTCATGATGTACTCTGCATAGAAGTTAAATAAACAGGGTGACAATATATAGCCTACAGTACTCTTTCTCCTGTTTGGATCCAGTCTGTTGTTCCATGTCCAATTCTAACTGTTGCTCCCTAACCTGCATATAGGTTTCTCAAGAGGCAGGTCAAGTGGTCTGGTATTCCCATCTCTTTCAGAATTTTCCACATGATAAAACAATTATTGAAATTTTAGAAATGGCAGAAAACCTGTGACAGGCAACTGTTTCTCATGAAACTAAATATAACTTCTATTCTTAAGACTAAAAAATTGTTACCTTTTAACCAGATAATGGTTTTAAATAATCTTTTGATTTTTCTCTGTAGATTATTTACCAGTCTTTCCTAATGGCTCAGCCATAAATAATCCACCTGCACTGCAGGAGACACAGGAAGACAAAGGTTCAATCCTGGGGTCAGGAAGATCCCCCGGAGAAGGAAATGGCAACCCAGTCCAGTATTCTTGCCTGGAGAATCCCAGAGATTCTCCTTTATGTAGATTATTTAGATGGTTTATTTCCATTTTGACTTTAGGAGAATTTTTTCTTTTCTGACAGTGTCCTAGTAAAGATTAGGGTTTAGAAAATGTTACCTAAAAATATTTAACAAGTTTTGTTACAATTAACGTAGTTTAAATAATTTTGAATTACCCCTTACTCCTCCCCTTGCTAAGGCTGTTTAGTCTCTCAAAACTGCAGAATTTAGACCTGAAAGAAAGGACTTTAGAACTTTTCTAGTTCTGTCTCCTCATTTAGCAGTTCTGGTCATGTTTTCTTAGTGAATTAGTCTCTGAAAATGCAGAAAGTACAATTTTCAAGTTAAAAAAAAGTGACTCTCAGATAAAAAAATTAACATGCATTAAAGATTTTATTCAACTTGTTAGTTAATAAAGGAACCAGGGAATTCTCTGGTAATCCCGTGGTTAGGACTCTGTGCTTTCACACTGTGACCTGGGTCCAATCCCTGGTCAGGGAACTAAGATTCTACAAGCCACACGGTAAGGCAAAAAAAGAAAGAAAAAAAAAAGGAACCAGAAGGATATTAAAATCAAATCAAAGGGCAAATGAGAAACTAAATTGACAAAGGCAGAGGAATTGATTTCTGTCTCAGGTATAAAATTTGTTAATCCTTTAGCAGGGCAATGCACCATGATAGGATTCTTTTCACTGGTTAGAAATTATATGCATCTCTGCAGGATGAATAAAGTCGATCTTCATTATTTGCAGATTCCATATCTGTGAAATTCTGCTCATTAAAACTTATTTGTAACTCTCAAATTAATATACTTACCACACTTTTGTGGTCATTCAAGAACATGCACAGGGCAGTGAAAAATTTGAATTGCCTTGTGTGCATGTTCCCAGCTGAGGTTAAATCAAATGACATTCTGCCTTCTTGGTGAAGCTCTCACACTGTAAACAAATGTCTTTTTTGTGGTTTGTCGAGTTCCGTGTTTTTACATTTCTGTGGTTTTTTGGTTGGTGATTTCACTGTTGAAATGGTATAGTGCTGAAGTGCTGTCTAATATTATAGAGCAAGCAGGCGTTGGTGTACATTATGTGTGGTGTGTATTAGATAAGTTTTGTTCAGGCCTGAGTTATAGTGCTATCAGCCATGAGTTCAGTGCTAATTAATCAACATTATGTATGTGTATATTAAATAAGGTGTTTCAAATATGAAAGGAGATTATATATTGATCAGTTAATGAAAATGTTGTAACTAGGGAGCTCTTAGGAATTTAACACTGTATTTCCCACAGAAGCAGTAGTTCTGTGTGTGTGCTAAATCACTTCAGTTCAGTTCAGTTCAGTCATTCAGTCGTGTCTGACTCTTTGCTGCTCCATGAATTGCAGCACACCAGGCCTCCTTGTCCATCACCAACTCCCAGAGTTCACCCAAACCCATGTCCATCGAGTCCGTGATGCTATCCAACCGTCTCACCCTCTGTCGTCCCCTGCTCCTGCCCTCAATCTTTCCCAGCATCAGGGTCTTTTCAAATGAGTCAGCTCTTCGCATCAGGTGTGTCCAAATCTGTGCAACCCTATGGACTGTAGCCCACCAGGCTCCTCTGATTATGGGATTCTCCAGGCAAGAATATTGGAGTGGGTTACCATGCTATCCTCTAGGAGATCTTGTCATCCCAGGGATTGAACTTGTGTCTCTTTTATCTCCTGTATTGGCAGATGGGTTCTTTACCACTAACGCACCTGGGATGCATTAGTCAGTATTTGCTAATTCAGTGTTCACAGTAGTATTATAGAACATTACCAGGAATAGTGAGACTCAATTGTTTATTTAACTCTACAAGTTAATCTCTGCAGAGTTATAAAATTCGCCTGGAACTAGGAAGTCAAGCCCAGCACTGGACTGCAAGAACACCTGATAACTCTTCCCCTTATTTCCATATTTCAGGTAATATTTCTAGCAATATTTAATTAGCTTGTAAAATGCCTCAACCCCACTTGAGTTCTCTGCTGTTTTCTAAAGTTGTGAAACACAAAGCATTTTGATCAGTACTATGTGGACTGCCTTTTCTCACTTCTAACTCCAGAGATGCACTGTCTTCTAACATATAAAGTCCAGTCTCCTGTGCTTTATACATCATTGCTTTAATTCATATTTAATCTGTTATTCACAGACTTAAATCCCTTTCTGCTATTCCTAGTGTTTAGAAAACTTACATTTCAGTTATACAGTTATATATGATGAGCTTCTCTGGTGGCTCAGAGGTTAAAGCATCTGCCTCCAATGCAGGTGACCTGGATGATATGATAATCATATTTTGCTCTCAACTCAAATATAAGATGGCAAATCAAACTTTTGCAATCCCTTAGATGGGTTTCCTTTTGGACGTTTAAAGGACCTTATTTAGGAAGTTTTGTTTAGGATAAGAGCCATCTGGCTAACTCAAAAGACCTGCTATATGGCATCAGGGGATGATTCATCAAGTTCTGCCACTCACTAGCTGTGTGTTGCAGGTAAGTCATGTCGCTGCTCTGTGTCTCAGTTTCCCTGTCTCTATCTCACATCTCTAAAATGAGGTTGAGAGCTACCTAACTTGCTTACTTCCCAGTATTATTTTAGTGACCAGCTACACATGCATAAGGCAGACAAAGTCTAACCTAGTTCCTGGGATCAGGCAGTGACATTTAAGCTGAAACTTGAAGAAAATAAGGAGAAAGAAAGGGTAGCTTGTGAAAAGTCTCATCTGGAAGACAGAGTGTGAGACGAACCCTCAGACTGCAAATCCAGTCTGTCACTGGAGGACTGAGGGGGCCAGTGGTGAGGCTGGACTAAGACATGGGCTTGGTAACTGCCTTGAGTATTCTTCAAGTCATTCCTTTGTTAAACAATTAAAAATAGTCAAATTAACAAATCCCCCTTAGATGAACATTTCCCTGCTTATTTTGGTCCATCTTAAAATTGGGATAGTAATCTAAGGGCTCCTAATCTAGCTTTTCCAATTCCTAGCAGCAGTCATCAATTTTTTTTGCCAAAATTTGAAGAATATTTGTATATCTTTCATTAAACATGAGTAAGAACATATGAAAAGTAAGCAAGAATACCACTGACATCTCCTGCAATAACTCAATGAGATATTATAAGATCCCAACAAAATTTTAGGAGGAATTCCTAGTGACATAGTACAGGTTTTGACACTATTTTACTTGGTGTGGCAAATGACAAGCACACTTACACTCAGTGGAGATCTTAGCAGGCAGAAACTGGCCAATCCATTTTAGAAAGCAACGTTTTACTTCAAATTCAGTAAGCTGAATGCAGAAATATACTGCTGCACTGCCATGAACTGAATTATGTGGGAAAACCTAAGGGTTCAGAAACAGCTTCCAATCAATCATTAGGAAGTTGTGTTACCCTGTGAAAGGTGAGCTTGTGCCTGCAAATTAAAAACAAAACAAAACTGTTTAAACATCTGGCCTCACAACATAATCATACAAGTCTTCTAAAAACAGATTGGCATAAATCAAGCTGGAGAAATTGGGCCTGTAGTTAGAGAACACTTCTATTAAAAAATGGTTCCTTCTAAGGGAAATCTGAAAGAAAAAGAAAGCTTTCATCAGAACCATGAGACACTTCATTATTCCCAAATCTAACCAAACCTATTTTAAATAGGAGTCATTTAAAGCAACTTGTGCTTACTGTGAATGTCTTTAGACTATAAACCAATTCCTACAGTGTTTAACAAAGAAAGACATATTGTTAACTGTGATGAATATGCTAACAAATTTTGAAGGAAGGAAGATTAGACAATCATATCTTACCACATCATCTGATTTTGTTAGGAAAATATTCTTCACATGTTACCAGTATCTTAAATGTTTTAAAAATGGGTCATATATAGGAGCAGTTTGAGATCTAAAATGTAAGCTCTAATCGTTAAATGTGAATTTCAGTTTTAAGCTGTGACTACTCTGTGACCAAGGGTTCATGACTCTGAAATAACTATCTCTATTTCAACTTGAAGTGGTTTGTTTTATAAGGAAATAACTACAAACTTTCAGTTAAGGAACACAAAATGTTTAGTAGTACTGTATAAGTTAAAAGGCGTATAGTATATAGTAGCTTTTTAAGGCTATGTTCTGTCCAAATCCAAAAAGCTTAAAATATTTTACCATAAAAGCCACATTATACTATTTGACTATTGCAGTTTCAAAAATGCAAAATAAAATGTCATGTTATTCTACAGAGACAAATATACCAGTTCCTCAAATGAACATATTGATTGCTCATCACACTTAGCTCTGAGTCTCCTGTCAGCCAAAGCATGAAGAAAAATACAAGTTATATAATTCTTACCATATGACCAAAAGAAGCATAGTATTCCTTCAGGCAATCTTTTCCTGATACTAAATTCTAAATGGAATAAACGTTTATTTTCTATCTTATGTATGCTAGGGAATTTACATACATGTTATGATTTTATCCTCTCAGTGGACATCATCATAATCTATTTTTTCCACTCTATGAAGCGTAGGTTCAAATCTAGAACTGCTTGATTTCAGGGTTTATGCTTTTTCCATATTTCCCAAGTTCTTTGCACAGAGCACTTTAAATCCTGCCATGGATCAGGATACATCTTAAGAACTGTCCTAGGAACTCAGAAGCATTCTTTGTACTGTCATTTCTTCTATTTAACCTCTGTAGAAATTAAGGACATACTTTTTTGTTGTTGTTGTTTGGCAGCTCTGAATCTTTGTTGTGGCCCATGGGCTCCTCTAGCTTCAGTGAGCAGACTCGGTTGCCCAGTAGCACATGGGATCTCAGTTTTCTGACCAGGGATCGAACCCACGTCAGTTGCATTAGAAGGTGGATTTCTTAATCACTGGACCACCAGGGAAGTCCCAAGGACATACATTTTTTAAATGACTTACTAATGTTCTGTTCTGGGCAAGGTAGCAATATTCAGTCTATTTCATCCACTGAATACTGCTATGAAATCTAGATAGAACACATGGAACAGCTATTTTAAGGCTCTTGAAAAATAAATCATAGTAGATAGACTGGAGAAGAAGAAAAGAACTGAAGTATCACTGAACTGATGGTGACTTTCCAATTTTATCCCTCTAATATTTCCTAGCCTGAACTGAAGGCAGCCCCAAATCCGGAAGTATGATCAAAATTTGTAGCCTGAACCAACCAGGTCAATCACCCACTAAAACAAACAAACAAACAAAAATCAACATTCTCCATAAGATTTCAATAAGACCCAGAGCCCTATAATATTCAAAATATCCAGAGCACAATCCAAAATTACTCAGCACTGAAAGAACCAGTAAAGTCTCAACTCACATTGGAAAAGACAATCAATAGCTGCCAATACCAAAATGACAAATACATTAGAGTTATATGACAAAGTATTTGAGGTAGCTATTATAAAAATGCTTTAAAAAGTAAGAGTGAGCAGTCTTGAAATATATAGAAAGATTAAAATTCTCAATAAAGAAATAGAAAATATAAAGGACCAAATGGAAATTTTACAGAGAGAACAAGAAATGTTCCCTGAGCTCAAAGTGCTTGTGATCTAACTGGAAGGATAAGAGAAGTTTTCAACAAACTCAGAGCACTTACTAAGACACTTAAATCTTGACAATACCTTATGGAAAGTGCTGAGACAGCATGCTGAAAGAGCAGAAGGGCCAGATGGAGGGAGTGGTCAGTCCTTGGAGGGAGGGGATAGAAAAAGATTATTGTATATCCTATTTAGGATGAGATTAGATCAAGATTGTGAGAGACTCCACAAATCACTATTTTTTGCTCTTATACAAGTCAGGATGAAAGTACTGCAGAGCTGGTATAGAGAGTTTGCCATTTCAAACTGACTGGATCCCAAACTGACTACAACTTTCTACTTTACCATGCCTAAGTTATGGTAGGAACCTTGGTCAGAAGGGAGTTATAGCCAACCTCTGTGTGTGTGTGTGTGTGTGTGTGTGTGTGTGTGTGTGTGTGTGTGTGTGTACTAAGTCACTTTAGTCCTCTTGGACTCTTTGTGACCCTATGGACTGTAGTCTGCCAGGCTCCTCTGTCCATTGGATTCTCCAGGCAAGAATACTGAAGTGTGTTGCCTTGCCTTCCTCCAGGGGATCTTCCTGATCCAGGGATTGAACCTGCATCTCTTACATCTCCTGCATTGGGAAGCCGATTCTTTACCACTAGCGCCACCTGGGAGGCCCCTTTAGCCATCCTAGACACGTTCTAAGTAGCAGGAAGGAAGAGACAAGAATGGGCAAAGATTTTACCCGCTATTTTTGTTTTGAAGGAAGATTTCCTGAAACAGCCACTGATATATTATTGGCCGGAACTTAGTAACATCTAGCTTTGATGGAAATTGTGAAATTTTGTCTTTATTTTGGACAGCCAGGTTTACATCTAAAATCTGGGAGTTATAAAACTCAGGAAGAAGACAAGAACAGCTATTGGGAGACACCCCAGGATGTTTGCTACAGCAGGTTTCATGTTGTAACCATTTGAACTTCTCTGAGTTTCTAATCCTTCCCTTTTCTTGGTTACTCTCCTGCTTCAAAGGCCTCTCTATCTCTCCTAACTGGTTTCTCCTTGATTTTCAGTTCAGTTCAGTTCAGTTCAGTCGCTCAGTCGTGTTGCGACCCCATGAATCGCAGCACACCAGGCCTCCCTGTTCATCACCATCTCCTGGAGTTCACTCAGACTCACATCCATCAAGTGCATGATGCCATCCAGCCATCTCATCCTCGGTCGTCCTCTTCTCCTCCTGCCCCCAGTCCCTCCCAGCATCAGAGTCTTTTCCAATGAGTCAACTCTTCTCATGAGGTGGCCAAAGTATTGGAGTTTCAGCTTTAGCATCATTCCTTCCAGAGAAATCCCAGGGCTGATCTCCTTCAGAATGGACTGGTTGGATCTCCTTGCAGTCCAAGGGACTCATCTGCATGTGTAATAACCATCTAAAACTTAACATTGGAAACTCATAACTGAGCTCCTGAGCCCCTTCTTCACCCTCCTAATATTTTATCCCACCTTCCACATCTCAGTGAGTAACTCAGTTAAAAACCGGGCATCGCCCTTGAGTTCTTTCTTCTCATGCTACCTGTCCTGTTCACCGCCACACCTGGCTTTCTCTTCCTTTGAAGTGCCCAGAATCTGACCACTTCTCACCACTATTACCTCTTTATTTCAAGCACCACTATCTACTACTGTGATCATTACACATGTATTTATTTAATAGGGTAATATCCCCTCTTATTATTCTGTTTTAGACTTTGCTGCATAAATTTCATAATCATTTTTAAAATAGTATAGGCAAAAAGTCCCACTGATATTTCAGTTTCAAAAGTCTTAAGCCTATAAAGTTGGGGAGAATTAAAATCTTACTTTTAATCTCTCCACTCAGGAATATGGCTTTTCCCCCATATTATTAAAGCCTTCTTTTATCTTTAAGTTGATTTACAGTTTCCTTTATTTATGTCACACATTTCTCTTGTAAATTTGTCCTGAGGCATTTCATGTTTTAGATGCCATTGTGGGTGACCTCATTCGTATCATAATGTTTTCTAGTCTACTATTGCTTATTTGTCAAACGACTGGAGGGAATAATTGAATAGGTGGTGGTAGCCTTTAGTTTATTTTTTTGGGTGGTATTTGAAATTCAAACTTTTGAAAAAAAATTGAACTTAAGTAAAACCCAATGACATAGAATATACAACACTAAAAGTAAAATATCGTCATTTAGAGATTAAAAATCTATGTTCCAGATGTATGCATTTATTAAAACTTGTCAAATGGTACATTTAAGATTTATGCCTTTCACTATGTGTAAATTTTAACACACACACACACAGAAAATCCTTAAACAAATAGGCAGGCTGAAGTGTTTAGAGGTAACGTGTGCTGATGTCTGCAGTTTACTTTGAAGTGCATTTAAAAAAAAGGGAGATGGATTGGTGGGTAGATAGACAAATTGATAGGTAAATGTCTATAAGAAAGCAAATAATGCCAAACAACAATTATAAAATCTAGGTGGTGAATACATGAGAGGTTACTGCAGTTTTATCAATTCTGATATGTTTGAAATTTTTCATAATAAAATTTCAGGAAAAAAATTCCTCATATCAACTACATATTTTGTTAAAGTATCTTGGGCTTCAGTAGTGGTCGATATCTCAGTGGTTTTACCTCCAACAAAGAGAACCTCTGCCATTTGTGGCTTGCCATTTGTTTACTAGTGGTGAACTAAAAACATCTTTGATTTTCTGTTCCGTGTTTCTATTCTAAGACACTTATAATTAACACTGTTGGGAGCATAATGTCATTGCACCCAGTGCTATCTAGTGCCAGCAAGCAGCCGAGACACAGCCTTCAGCCTTCATGGTGGGTTGGCTCATTATCCAAATACAAGGATGCAAACATACTGTAGTTGCATTCAGAAGACTCAATTAGAGGGCAGTGGCTTTAAATTGTAGAATGAATCACAAGCCAAGCTTGTTCAATCTGTTTTTCATTTGTTAGCAACCAAGATTTGAAATATTACTCCTGGCTTTCAACATTGCTTTCTTTTCCTTGTAAGATTAATAACAGAATAAACTAAGTTGAACTAAACAGGGTGTGACAGAGCCTCCTAACCCTTTTCCCAGTTCATCAGAGTTTCCAGGGATGAGTGGGACAGGTAAGTTTTCATAACTGCTTTTTTTTTTTTTGGTATTATAATCCTTTTCATTTATATTGACCGTAATTCTGAATTTTCTAGTCTTGTTTGCTGTTTTACAAGTCTGTGCTTAAAAAAAAAAAATAGTAGTGAAAGTCTTTATGCAGCTATCTTAGATGTAGCAGAGAGATAACATAATATTTTATAAAAATAACCAGATATCACTCTCTTCCATCTCTCACTCATGCTTGAGGTTAACCAGTTTAGGTGCAAAATACATCACAGGTAAAAATATAAATTCTGAATATATATGGCATGATATCCTTTTATCTGAATAAAAGGAGCTGATAGATTACAAAACTTACTTTGTGACTCTAAACCCAACTCCTACATCCAGTTTATAGGTAAGATGAAGATTGTTGGAGGTAAGAGTTACTTTTAGAAATAGTAATTAGAGCCCTGTGCTTTAAAATCTTTCCATCTAACTACCACCTTAGATAACAGCTGTTGGAGGATGGCTCAGAGAACTTGCCATGGGTCTTCAGGTGTCTGGAGGACCTGGAAACTGACTTGTACCTGGAAAAGTCTAAGGATAAGGACTTGCTAGAGCTGCCCCTGGTGAGAGAGAGACTGAGGATTGCAGGCTCTAGTGGAAATGTCTAGTACTTTCAGGATTTGCTGGAACAAAAATGAGTATTTCCAGTGAAGCAGACTGGACATCACATCACACATGCTGTTCAGCATGAGTTGTCTTCAAATGTCTTCATTCTAGAAGCCTGTCTCCCTGACAAGATGGCCCTGAGAGGAAGAGTGGTCTTGGGGTGTAAATTGAGAAGCAAGAGCTTATAGGAACAGTGGTGGGGTCAACTGAAAGATGCTTGCCCACGTCTGGGAACAGTGCACTGGGGACCTCTAGCAGGGAGTCTTCAAACAGCCCGCAAAACATCCCTGAAGAGAAAGAGCCAGAAACTCTGCCTCTCTTAGGCAGAGGGCCTAAAGACGTGTGGCAAAACGATTAGGGAAATGGTAGAACATGTAGAAAACATGACCCACTACAAGTGTCCAAGTGAAAATCACTCTGTTGTGTCTGACTCCTTGCAACCCCATGGACTATACAGTCCATGGAATTCTCCAGGCCAGAATACTGGAGTGGGTAGCCTTTCCCACTCCAGTGGGAAAGATCAAACAGGGATCTTCCCAACCCAGGGATTGAACAGATCTCCTGCACTGCAGGCGGATTCTTGACCAGCTGAGCCACAAGAGAAGCCCACAAGTGTCTTCAAACCTCAGTCTGGTTAAGAACTGTGGAGGAGAAACGCTTTAACTAAATGAAGGATTAAAGTTTTTGTTTTGATCAGATCAAACTTTTTAAGTCATAATGACAAGACCATGTGATAAAACCTCAAAGCTGTAAGAAAATCATTCAGATCTGCCCATGATAATGTCCATGGTTGGGGAAGAGGGTTTCACTCAGTCATATTTGAAAGATAGTAAGAAAAATAAAGCTGTTCAATAATTTTACCCATGAAATCCAGCTGGTTCATAAAGATGATACATAAAGAATAAGCCAAACATGTATCCATAGGAATTTAAAACTGAGGTGGATTTTATTATTACCTCAATGATTCACTGTCTCGCCATGTGCGAGGACTATACTTCCTCACTCACTGATGTCAAGCTTGACCATGTTACTTGCTTTGGCCAATAAAATAGGAGTGGGAGTTATGTACAAAACTTTTAAGCAAAAGCCTTAAGGGTCATTACATGAGCCCCAGCATTCTTCTCCCCCTGCCACAAGAATGGCATGTCCCAGATAGAGGTTGCTTCAGCCCAAAGTAAAGAGCATGTGAAGCCGAGCCACAGCTAACCTGTAGTCAACATGAAATATGAGTGAGAAATGAATATTTTGTTGTAACCACTGAGGTTAGGGGCTTGTTTTCTAGTGCAGCATAGCTAACCTAAGCCAACTGATACTTAAAATATTTGGTAAAACCAAAACACAAGCTTATAAAAAAGTAAAATACAAATATAAAGATACCGTAAAACAGATTGTGATATAAGTGGCACTGACCAACATTATGAATTTGGAGAAAGGAAAGATGACATAATATTGAAATGGTCAGAGTTGTTCTTAATCCTGAAAACTGGAAATGACACTCAAATACAACATTAGGCCATTAAATATTTTGCTATCAGTTCAGTTCAGTCGCTCAGTTGTGTCCAACTCTTTGCGACCCCATGAATCGCAGCTTTAGAGGAGTCTTAAAGGGCAGAGGAATAAATCCATGTTACAGTGTTTAGGTTTTTTTTTTTTAAAGTATGTTAAAACCCCAAATATACAATATGAACCTCTTTTTGTAAATAAAAATGTTTTCTCTTTTCTCCCATTTCATTAGGAAAAAGTAGAAAATTATCCTAAAACATTACCAGTATTTATCTTTGAGTGATGGAATTATAAGCTATATTTTAACTTTCTTCTCTTTGCTTATATGATATAGAGAAGGAAAATATTTTAAAATAAAAAATATAGTAAGAATGAGAAATACACAAATTAAAGGAATAGGAAGAGTGTCTGAGCTCTGGTGATAGAAATGACATTATGGAAGCTACAAGAAGCTTTATAAAAGGAATTGATAGGAACTTGGTTCACTAGCCTCTGAAACTCCAGGGCTTCAACATCCATTCATGCTGAAGCAGTTTTAGGTCACATACTGAGATCCTTGAGATCTGTTACTTTCTTCATGTTTCTCAAATGCGGGCTCCGTATTCTCATCCCCATTACTACTCATCCATCTGCTCTTTTCTCTCTCATTTTTCCTCTCTAATCCTCTCACTATTGTAAATAAACTCCTGCACATCATAATCTGTTGCAAACTCTCGAGAAAACAGTGTGCCTATCACAGAGTAGAAGATCAATAGATAAGTGTGTGTTGAATGAATACTTTTTTCATAGTGTTATTTCACTGGATACCTTCATCTTTGCTCCCCATCCTCCAGCCCATTGCTTCTCATCTTGTGCTCCTATTCCAAGTGAATCGTGCCACCACCCACTTAGCTGTCAAAGCCTGAAGTCTGAGAGTGTCCTTGAGTCACCATTCATTTGCCAGTCCCATCAGTTCTGTCTCCTTCAAGTCTGTCAAGCCAGTTTTCTTCCCAAATCTTTTCTGCCACCGCCCTTGGTTCAGGGACTCAGCATTTCTTCCCTGAATTATGGCATTAGCTTTGCCTCCAGATCTGTCCTCACTCATTTCATTCTTATTCCCTGACCAACCTTAGGGTGATTTATTAAAGGAGCAATTCTGATATAACACTACACACTTTAAAATCTATCAAGGGCTTCCCTGAGAGTTCTGATTAAAAACCCCAAATCCGTAAGTGAACAGAATTCTTCACCATCAGGCTTTTAATTATCTTTCTTCTTCTGCCAAACGGTGATACTCCACACACACTGAAAAATCTGCAGTTCTTGAAACACAACTTGCTTTCATTTATCTCTTATCTCTCTCTGCCTGGAATGTTCTTTCTCTCATCTTCATCCACTTCTCGTGAGCAAAACCTACTCGCACTTCCTGCCAAAACTCAACTTAGGCATCACCTCCTTTTGTGAAGTTCTCCTTAATTAGAATCTTCTGTACTCACTTTATTCTTCCAAACCATCCCTGCCTACTTCGAGTACAGCACCTTACACCATACTGGGATTTTTTTTCCCCCTGTGACTTCCCCACTGCAATGTAAGCTTCCCTTGGAGTCACCATCGTGTCTTATTTATCATGTACTTGGCATATAGTCGATGCTCAAAAAACATTGATGTCAAATGTAGTGATTGATAGAGTATGAAGACTAAGCAGAATGGAGAAGTCCAATTTGACCAAAGTTTTTATACTAGGTGATTAGTAGAACTGAGGTGCTGAGAACATACAGGGGAGTTTGGAGGCAGTCAGTTTGAGAAGAAGGGTGATGCTCTGACTTTATACATGATGAATTCCATCTGACAGTAGCCAAATGAAAAAGACAAATATGGACATTTTCCTACATAACCACCATGCTCTTACCCACACGGACCCATGGCAAACATACCACATGGGGGACACGTGGGCACAGCTGATCCCTCATTGGAGCGGCAGGCAGCATCCAGGGCAGGGCAAGTCTCCCATGATCACTCTTCTCAGAACTGAGCATGAATGAGATAGGGTTAAAATAGATATCTATCTGCTTATATGGGCAAAACAAAATGCTATAAACTTAAAACTAATAAAAATGCAGATGAAAGTAATTCTCCCCAGAGTATACTTTATTATATAGTTTTAGCATCTTGTTAATATTTTAAATTTCCAAAAATAGATAAAAAGAGAAAGCAAATCTCTAAAAGTTCAAAAAGAATTAAAGTGAATGTTTAATTGCTTTAAACTATATATCAAGTTGGTGATATAACTACACTGAGAAAATAATTACTTCAAGTTATCAATCCAGCATTTTGACTGTATGTCATCAATGGAATATATTCTAGGGACAGATAGAGCTTCAGAGAAATCACAGACTTCATGCATTAAGTAGTTTTATTGTTAACAGTACTATTATTTTGCAGCTGTCTTTTATATTGCAAGATAAAGTAAATAGCTATGTTAATGTTGTTAGGAGTCAAGATTTTCCACAGTACTATATATTTATATATCCCTGTAATGTTAAATTTGAATTGAAAATATCAGTATGTGCCTGTGATTTTTTTTTTAAGTTTAAAGAAATATGTGTTTCATAGCTCTGACCACTGAAAAGGCCTAGATGTAATGACAGCACAGATTGTGACCTTTAAATGTCATTTCCCACTCAAAAAGACAAGGCTTCTTGGAGGAATGAGTGATTCCAGATCTAAGACCTGAGATATATATATGTGTATGTGTGTGTGTGTGTGTGTGTGTGATCATATAAGTGTGATTATAGCAAAGAAATATGATTATCAAGTATGTCCTAGATGATGAGGTCCTGAGTTTAACCAAAAGATATGAATTTGTAAAGTTAGAATGCCTCTTTATTATTTTGGGAGGTGACGTGAAACTACCAAATAAACTGGGTATTCGCATTCGCATTCTCTATCTGTGGACAGATCTTGGGAAACCCAATTATAAGCAGAAGTAGCATGAGGAGTACCAAGCCTGAATGAGTAGAGTTGGTCGGATTGTCATAGCAGATGATGTCACCACTCCATACTCAGCTGAGGCAGACATCTCCACCAGGTGACTCTCACACCCCTGTTGCGTGGAGCGGGCTCTTGTGCTCTGATTACCTGGTACTGCAGTGTTACAGACCCTTGGCCTCCATTCACTCCTTACTCACTCTCTCTTCATTATTTTCTTCTCATCATTCCTCTCCCACAAGCAAGCTCTCTCGAGGTGGTGAGGCTATCAAGTCTTAGGAACAAAGACCACATCTGTGGGTTGTCCCACAGATGTTAATGCACAACATAGTTGCCCACATTTCACAAGAAAATACAGATTTCTAACTTGTCTCATGGGAAAAAAGGAATTGGGCAACAATGAGCGGGAGTAACAGGAGCAGCACGAAATCCCCAGTTCACCACGCACTCCTCCCAGCCCACATTGCTCGTTTCTGCCGTCTCGCTGCCGTGGGCACTGAGCTTGCAGGGGCCTCTGTAGAATCCGTCGCTCTTTTGAGCTACTGCCCTTGTTCAGTCGCTAAGTCTCAGAAAGTAAGCTTTCTTCCTAGAGTCCAGCTTCAAGGCCAGAGGAGGCTATCTCCCTGTTGGTCTACTGTCTGCATTTGTACCACTACTGGTGAGCTGGTTAAAGCCGTGAAACAGAGTGACTTTACTGAAGACAAAAACTGAGGCCTGAGCCTAGGGGAAACCCACAGCAGAAAAGTGAGAGAGAAGAAGCCTCCTTAGAACGATTCCCATTCTCTCTTTTCGTTCTTTTTATTTTTTTTTCTTTAACAAAATTTCCTGCCTACAGAGTTAAGAATCAACGCTCCTTCTGGAGCCAAGCGTCTGAAGTCAGAAGCCTTGAAGCAAATCTGTAATGTGAAGTTTCTTCGCTGAGTTTTGCACACATTTACTGTGTCTCCCACACACATGACTGACACAGGCCTGCGCTCTGGTACCTCTATGTTTAAGTAGTGCACAGGCTGAACCCCAAATTATTTTTGGTCCCCATTACAGGTATTAGCCTATGTTCCATTCTTAACTCTGATGGAGACACGTATACTGGTTGCCCAGGAGACAGGAATCTGGGCAACCTAGGAAGAGTGCCCTGAGTAAGGGCAAATTTTGTTTCTCTGTGATCCTGCTCTCTCAGGCCTGCAACCTCACCCTCCCACAGAGACCCATAGTGAACACATCACTGAGGGGGAGCAGAGCTGATCCTCATGAGTGGCAGTGCCAGGACACTGGAGACCCCCTGATCGCCCCTCATCTGTGTGTTGATTTCACTGTTTATGTTTCATCAGCTCAAAAGAGCCACACCTAGCCTCTCTGACTGGGTCAAATCTCATTATCCCATTAAACACTCAGTTCTGAAGGCCGGTCCTTAGTCACACTTCTCCAGGCAATTGTCCCCTGTATTTATGTTTGATTAATGTCTGCTTCTCTCTCTACTGGCGACCATGTCTGCTTTGTTTGTTGATGTATGTCCAGCATATACTTCCTCTCAGAGTAGACACTTGACAGCTGCTGCATACGTGAATAAATTCTAGGCCATCGGCACTGGAAAGGACTTCTGGTGGCATTTGGTCTGCTTTCCTCATTTGATGAGTGAAGTGAAGCAATTTCCTCAGGTCACATGGATTTTCAGAAAGACAGCGTTAAGTAGTAGTTAAGGCTATGGACTCTGAAGGTACAATGCCTGGATTCCTAGCCAGGTTCCACCTTTACTGGCTCACTAAGTTAATGTCTTTGTGCCTCAATAGCCTCATCTGGAAAACGGGGGTAGTTGTGAGGATTAAATGATTTTATGTGTGTGTGTGTTTGCTCAGTTGCTCAGTCATGTCTGATTCTTTGTGACCCCATAGACTGTAGCCCACCAGGCTCCTCTCTGTCAATGGAATTTTCCAGGCAAAGTACTGGAGTGGATTGCCATTTCCTCCTCCAGGGGATCCTCCTGACCCAACGATCGAACCCACATCCCTTCCATCTCCTGCACTGTGAGGTGGATTCTTTACCACTGAGCCACGTGAGAAGCCCCAGAGTGGTTTTTATAGAATGCTTAAAATTATACTTGGTACATAGTAAGCACTATATAAGGGCTTGTCAAAAAACCAGAAGCTAGGATAGGACCAAAGTCTGGGTCTCTTGAGTCCCTAAATGCTTTTGACAAAACTGCTTGAGATTATTTTATTATTAGGATAGACCAGTGCTGTCCAGTTGAATTTTCTGCCATGATGGAAAGGCTCTACACTGCCTAGTATGGTAGCCTGCTAGCCACATGTGGCTACTGAGCACTTGAAATATGGCTAGCATGATAGAGAAAATTAATTTTATTTTAATTAATTAGAATTTGAATTTAGACTCAATGAGGGACAATCAGGAGCGGTTGCTTGCAGCAGCCAAGTCATCATGGCTGATGGAATTAGTGTCTGGCTACCCTGGGAGATCCTTCTGAGCATGAGAAGCTCAGTGTCTTGGAAGCCAAGAAATTTCCCACATCTCTATTTCGGTCAGGCCTCCCCGACCAGGCACCTGGCATCGAGGCAGAGTTGCTGTTCTGTCAGGTAGCTGTGTACGTTGGCTTCCCCCAGAACTTGGTTAAATAAACACATCTTTCCTTTTTTAGGGCCATACACTGCAAATTCTAAAATATCAGTTTATGGATAAACAAAACTTCCAAAGCTCTAATATAAATCTTTTTTTCAACTGGTTTTGGAATATATATTCTTCAAGAACATTTAAAATGCTTCTTTTGGAGAACTCCTTTCCTGTACATATAGATATCTATTGCCATTAAAAAAAAATCAAGAAAAAGCAAGACCTCAACTGGTTGGATTCCAAATTAAGCTACAGCTTGAGCTAAAAATAGCTTGCCAGTGTTGAGAATCTGTTCTCTGAATTTAAATGGCTTCCTCACTCCCAGAGGACAACATTCACTGTGTTCTGTGGCAGGATTGAACTTTGGAAAAGCACACTTCATGTTTTCCCTGGATTCATTTCTGCTTTGGGCACAAAGCAGAGTGAAAGTAACCGACCATTGTTTTAAGTTCTATGCTACACGTTGTTACGTATAATGAATATAAATATCTATAATGTAGTAGGAGGTGTGTATGTGTGTGTGAATTCAGTTTTGTATTGATAATTCTGAAGGTATGCCTAAAACCTTCAGAAGGAAAATTCTGAAGTAGGTTTTACCTTTTATTCCCCTGACGTGTGTTATCATTTACTGTATAAAATTTATCTTCTAATTATCACTGAAAGACTTTGTTCTCTTTAATTTCAAGAACAATCTTTGTTTTGTCTCTGGAATTTTGGGATAGCTTTCCATGTACCAGTGAAGACTAGAAAAGAATTTTATTTCAAAATGGATTACATTACATACTCTTAAAATTTTTTCAGTACCACATAAAGTCAGTATAAGGCATTTATCATGCATAGAATTTTTTCAAGTTTTCATTTTTGTAAGTTATTCATGAAGATGTTTTAAATAATCAAGGAATTTTAAAAACCTTGTAAATTATTTTTGGGGATGAGCCTCTCTGCATATGTACACACCTCAGTTGCCTCCAAAGTCCTCCTCCTTCACTGTCTTGGCCACACAGACCATGGGTTTTAGAAATAATAGCCATGTTTCCTGACATCAATCTTCTTCCTCCCACCTGCCTCTTTTTAAAGATGTTTGAAATTTCCAGTACTTTTTCTTATTTAAAAAGTAAGGCATGGGCTTCCTTGGTGGCTCAGTGATAGATCTATATCTATCCTGGAAGATAGATCTTCCAGTCAATGCAGGAGACACGGGTTCAATCCCTGATCTGGGAAGATCCTACATGCTGCGGAGCAGCTAAGCCAGTGCATCACAACTATTGAGCCTGTGTTCTAGAGCTGGGAACCACAACTCTCAAAGCCCAGAAGTTCGAGAGCCTGTGCTCTGCAACAAGAGAAGCCACCACAATAAGAAGTCTGAGCACCACAACTAGGAGTAGCCCCACTCATGGCAACTAGAGAAAAGTCTGAGCAGCACTGAAGACTCAGCACAGCCAAAAATAAATAAATAAAATTATATAAAAGTAAGGCACGTAAGTCAAAAATTCAAAAATATAAAATGAAAGATCTCTGAAATCTCACTCCTCTAAGAATAACCATAGTTGCACTTTGTACTTCCAGACCCTTCCTACTCTGTCTGCTCTTCCCTGATTTTCACTGGCATGCAATCGATATTTCATTCAATTCATTTTTGGGGGAACATCTATGTAGAATAAGGGGCTTCCCTGGTGGCTCAGCAGTAAAGAATCTGCCTACAATGCAGGAGACTGTGGGTTCAATCCTTGGGTCAGGAAAATCCCTTGAAGGAGGAAATGGCAGCCCACTCCAGTCTTCTTGCCTGTGAAATCCCATGGACAGAGGAGTCTGGCGGGCTCCATGAGTCCATGGAGTCTCAAAAGAGTTGGACATGATTGAAGTGACTAAACAAAATCAGCAGCAGCAACATGTTATATAAGGCTTTATACCGGGGAAGGATTATGGCAGATCAATCAGAACTAGTTGGCACCCAGAGAACTCATAGAGGGGCCAAAACACAGATTACCATAAAATGGAGAAAATGAAAAGTTCTGAAAGGGAGACTCCATACTTTGGGAGCTCAGCTGAGAAGAGAGGCTTTCCATCAGAGTTGATTGGGACAGGCTTCCTGGAGGAAGCTGCATCTAGGCTGGCTTCTGAGATATAGATGTGATATGGACACGCAGAGGTAGGGAAGGGCATTCTAAGAGTAGGAACCAGGAAGACTATAGACAAAGAAGAACATAGCTCAAGCAAAACAACTTATGATGAATTTTACTTAAATCTTCTTGGTGTCCTGTGGCTAAGATTCCATGTTCCCAATGCAGGGGGTCAGGTTTGATCACTGGTCAAGGAGCTAAATCCCATATACCGCCAACTAAGAGTTTGCATGCCATAATTAAGGCCCGGTGCAGCTGGATAAATTAAAAAAAAAAAAAAAAGACATGGAAGAAGCCTAGAAATGTGGTGGGAAGGAACCCTCTTAGTCATCATGACTTAGACTGGACCTCCTTTCAAGCCATGGAGGAAAATAAAAATTGTAAGACAAGGGAACAAGGTAGTGTGTTATGGATTGAATTGTGTCCCTGTCCCTCCCCACCTCACCAAATTCATGTGTTGAAGTCCCAACCTCCAATGGGACCTTTAAGTAATTAAGGTCAGATGAGGTCACATTAATGAACAATAATCCAGGAAGGCTGGTGTCCTTAGAAGAAGAGATACCAGGAATGTGCGTGCACAGGAGGAAAGGTCAGGTGAACACAGAGCAAGGAGGTGGCCACCGGGAAGCCAAGAAAACAGGCCTCACCAGGAATCAACCTGCTGGCACTTTGATTTAGAATTCCAGCCTCCAGAACTGCAACCAAAAAAAAAAAAAAAAAAAAAATCTGTTTAAGCCACTCAGTCTGTGATATTTTGTGGAGGAAGCCCTAACAGCCTAATAGTTAAGCATATTTGGTTTAGAATATTTCTTGGCTTTTACTGAAGAATAGACTCTAGAATGGTCACATCTTAATATGATGAAGTTGTCCTTATCGCTTCATGCTTTGCTTCTCCATTTAAACAAGACTGACACCATTGCTGTGTGTTATTTAGCATGACAGCCAGATATTGAATACGCATTCATACTTGCAGCATGCTGAGTTCTACACAAATAATCAAAGATCACAATCTTAGCACACTGAGTAATTTTATAATTTTAGGTAAAATGGCTTGATAATAAAAATAATAGCAATGAAATTAACACAGCGGTTAATAATACCGCTAATGGTGCAGCAGATGCTATTTTAAGTGTTCCCTGTGTACTGACTCATTTACTCCTCACAGTAATACTGTCAGGTAGTTACTATTATTATCCCCATTTCACAGATGGGGCAACCAGGCATGGGGAGTTAACTATTAATAACTCATCCCAGATTTACAGCTGGGGAATGCAAACTGGGACTGATACAACTAGAACTGACCTAATTTACCTAGACATTTGTCCATGTAATTAGCATCCTGATAGGAAGTAGTACCACTTGACAATGTGTTGAGGATGACTTGCTTATTTTCAGATGCAACTCAAAATTTAAACTGAGTATAAATTCTGTGATGAAACTTTGTGCTATGTGTGATGTTGTGAGTCTAAGGCAAGATATGAGTATTTAGCTTCAAACTGAATCTAAACTTTCTTTGCCACGTTCTGATACCAACTTTGGCGTCACTCAGTCTGCACTCAATATTTTTTCATCCTTTCTGAAACAATGGGAGAAGTTTTCTGGCCAATATTTGGCTTCAAATTGTGAAAGTCTTGGCTGAGAACAACTAAAAATCCTCCCCAGTATCACTGAAAACATATTATAGTTCAATTTGCAGATATATGACCAAACATTCCTCACAATTCTAATGTCTAAACAAAAAATGGAGTTTCTGGGCCCACAATGCTGAGGGCTACCTTTGGACCCTGGAAGGCCTTTCCCTAAAGCTCTGAGTGATTTGCTGACCTCTCTCCAGACATCTCTATTTCATTCTCTCCAACTCAACACTGTCTCTGCTATCTTTATTGCAAAAGTCTGAACTGTGCTTCTGTGCCAAGACCCTGTCAATTTACACTCTAGACTGAGTTTTCTTAGTCTGGCTATATAAATTTTGAAAAACAGAGAACAAAATCTCTCTTTTCTATGTCAAGTAGTTCCTTAGAAGATAAAGAAATTACAGTGTTGTATATGTATAGAAAATCCTCAGTATACAGTTCTGAGCTAAAAGAAATTATCTCTGACACCATTCCCAGTATTCACAGCAGCAACAAAATTTAATTTTATTTATGAATGGTACAAATGGATATTGTAAAATGCATAAGAAGGCTTATGGGAAAGGGGAGGGGAAATCTGTGAAGAGTTTTCCATCCCTGAAGCTAAGAATGCTGTAAATTTGTCCATTGTTCTGGGAAAAGGGTCTTTAGCAATTAAAGAGTTAAGCCTGGAGTGAGGCAGGCAGCAGCTGGAGGGAGTGTTTATAGAGCAAGGCAGGAAGTGTGGAGTCCAGGACTTCTGCTGGCAGGAAGAGGCAGAGGAGAGGGGAGGGGAGGAGAGCCTGGAGGGGAGGGAGGATTTTTAGTTGTTCACAGCCTGGAAGACTTTCACAATTTGAAGCCAAATATTGGCCAGAAAACTTCTCCCGTTGCTGCAGAAAGGATGAAAAGATGCTGAGTGCAGATTGAGTAATGCCCAAGTTGGTAGATTCAGGCCTTTTGCCCAGAATACATTTGGGACTTCCAGCATTTGAATGGACTTACATAGAAGTAGGAATTGAGATGCTTAAATATCTGATAAAGCATTCTTAAATAATAATAGCAACACCTAACATTTATTTAGCAATTTTTATATGCCAAGAGCTGTATTAAATGTTTTATATTTATTATCCTGTTTAATTCTTAAGAACCCTATGAGTAAAATCTCTGTTTTAGAAAGTATTCCTCAGTGAGGCTTTCCAAGTTAAATAGTTTGGCCAAAGTATAAATTTAAATAGTATTGAGACTTCCCTGGCCGTCCAGTGGTTAAGATTCATTGCTCCCAATGCTAAGATCCCACTTGCCCCTTGGCACACCCCCCACCCCCCAAAAGGTACAAATTTTTAAAACTTAGAAATATGATAGTCATAAAATAGATAGTGTCCAAGATTTGCTGACCTAATTTATGACGGAACCATCTGGTTCAGAGGGGAGGACAGGAGACTGTAGTGTGCGCTTGCAACTTAACAATCTTCTAGATATTAACATCTACTCTTAAAGACTTGGAACCCTAATCAGTAAAACATAGTAAGTCAAAATTGCATTCCCCCAGACAATTGGGTGACCTCAGGTGGACTTATTGGACGATGTTTTCTCTAGCACTATCCAGTGGAACTTGCCATGGTGATGGAACTGCTCTATAATTGCGGTATCCAGTAAATAACCAGTGGGCACATATAGTTTGGAGAAGGCAATGGCACCCCACTCCAGTACTCTTACCTGGAAAATCCCATGGACGGATGAGCCTGGTAGGCTACAGTCCATGGGGTCGCTAAGAGTCAGTCGGACACGACTGAGCGACTTCCCTTTCACTTTTCACTTTCTTGCATTGGAGAAGGAAATGGCAACCCACTCCAGTGTTCTTGCCTGGAGAATCCTGGGGACGGGGGAGCCTGGTGGGCTGCCGTCTATGGGGTCTCACAGAGTCGGACGCGACTGAAGCAACTTAGCAGCAGCAGCAGCAGCACATATAGCTAGAGAACACTTAAAGTGTGATTAGTATAATTGAGGAACTGAATCTTAATTAATTTAAATTTAAATGGTCACACCTGACTAGTGACCTCTGTATCAGATTATGCTAGGTGACACTGCCCTCCTCCACTTTTTTTTGACATGACTCTTCGACTTGAAAGAGCACAGTCTGCAGAATCTGCACACGATTCAGATAAACAGTAAATATTGAGAGGCATTTTTTTTTTAGATACTGACAGAAATTGTCTATTTTTTTTATAGTATAGTTGATTTACAATATTGTGTTAGTTTCAGGTGTACAGCAGTGCTTGTTTTATGCTTTGAAAAACACTGCTCCAATCCATTCTCTCCTAGAGTGCACTTTCTAAAAACGGCAAAAGTGGTATTATTGATCCCTTTTAACAGACTGGTAACTGAGGGTCAGCTATTGAAGACAAAATGATTAGTAGTAAAGTGGGATTTGGACCCAGGTGTGTCTGGTTGAAAGTTTGCAACCTCAAATGTCTACAGAGGCCAAGTAGGGCAGACAGATGGGTCAGGACCTTTGGCTATAAAACAGAGTAACGCAACTAGTCTGGATCTGGTTGATTACAGTTTCAGAATTGCCAAGTCACATCTTGTAATTGTTCAGGAAAATCCATAATTCCAGACTCTTGTGTATGATATTTCTGATTTTAAGCCCCCTGTATGGACCAACTAAAACAAACTTTCAGTCCTGATACTGCCCACAGGCCACCAGTTTTCAATTCTAGTGAGAGTGCAACAGTGGGAGAGCTTTCCTCTTTGCATGGCTGCACCTACAGTTAACTGAGAACGCGGGTTTGGCCTTTCCAGTCCTTTTCAGGCTGAGTCAAGGGCTTCTCACAGCAATGACCCTTTTAATATTTGTCACATATCTCTGCTGCTACTGCTGCTAAGTCACTTCAGTCATGTCCGACTCTGCACGACCCCATAGTCGGCAGCCCACCAGGCTCCCCTGTCCCTGGGATTCTCCAGGCAAGAACACTGGAGTGGGTTGCCATTTCCTTCTCTAGATGGTTATTAACATGTTTGTCTTCTCAGCTAGATTGCAAGTCCCTGGAGGGGAGGAACATCTACTCAGCTGTCTGTTGCCTATATAACCCTGCAAATAGAAAACATTTAACACATGTTGCTTGAATGAATATGTATAAAAATTAGAAGCTTAAATAAATACAGCGTTTATGGGCCATTTCTTCATTTTCACTTTAAAAATTAATTTTATTTATTTCTTTTGACTGTGCTGGATCTTCGTGGCTGGGCAGGCTTTTCTCCAGTTGCAGGGAGTAGGGGCTACTTTATAGTTGCATTGTGTAGGCTTCTCATTGTGGTGGCATCTCTTGTTTTGGAGCACTAGCTCTAGGGCGAGCAAGCTTCAGAAGCTGGGGCTCTCAGGCTCTAGCGCACAGGCTCAGTGGTTGTGGTACACAGGCTTAGTTACTTTGCCCAGCATGTGGGATCTTCTCGGATCAGGGATTGAACCCATGCCTCCTGCATCAGAAGGTGGATTCTTTATCTCTGAGCCACCAGGGAAGCCCCATTTTCATTTTAAATTTCTTTGTTTAAATTTGTTTATTTTTAATTGAAGAATAATTGCTTTATAGAATTTTATTTGTTTCTGCCATATATCAACATGAATCAGCCATAGGTATACGTAGGTCCCTTCCCTCTTGAATCTCCCTCCCTTCTCCCTCCCCATCCCACCCTTCTAGGTTGTTACCCTGTTTGAGTTCCCAGAGTCCTACAGGAAATTCCCATTGGCTATCTATTTTACATATGGTAGTGTAAGTTTCCATATTACTCTCTCCATACATCTCACCCTCTCCTTCCACCCCTCTTCTACCCCTCCATGTGCATAAGTCTGTTCTCTATTGCCTGCATTTTCACTTTAAATTTCTGTGGGCCAAACTGATCTATTTCTCTGTTGTGATATTGTTGTTGTTATTGTTTGTAAGCCTAGACTCAGACTTCCACACAATTCAGAAATGATCTCAAAGCAGTAATGGCTATTATCTTTTATTTTATTCTTATTAAAAAGTTTTTTTGGGTACCAGTTTTTTTTTTTTTAAAGTTTGCTATGCTTAAGGTTCTTCCTATACATTATCTTAATTCCCTCTAATAAGCCAGTGAAGTAAACATTGTCATCTCTATATTACAGAAGAGAAAACAGATTCAGAATTGTTAGGTAATTTGCCCAAGGACACATAGGTCTCATCTCTGTTGCTTCCCAGTATTAACACTCCGTGAGCTCTGCTCAGTGACTCTCAGTGCATTTTAAATCTACCTGGTAAAGTTAATACATCTAATCCCTTTCCTTTGGTAGAAAGGCAGTGAGTGGAGGAGGAAGGTGAGCCAGGGGAGGTCCCTGGGGCTAGGGTTAGTGGGATGAGACTCTCAGTGGGTTCAGTCTGCCAGTATTAAGCAAACCAGGCAGTGCAGAGCTGATGTTGGTGAAGACTGGTAGGAGGTCTAAGAATGTCACTGTAAGAAGGAGAGCTAGAAAAAAGAACCCAGCTAGAAAATCTGTGAATAATAGGAGCTTAGGGAAGCACATATTGTATCTGCACCAAAGAGTCCGTTAGGTTTTCTTCCCATGGTCTCTGAAGCTTGATATTTGGGAAAGTCACAGGAAGGCACAGACTCTGTAATATTCCAGAGCAGTGCCAGACCCTAAAATAGGGGCTCAATCATGCTCAATGATTGATTAACTGTCATAAGTTTGCTTATGTTTCTTACCCTTAAAATTCAAGCAAAGCACAGGTTCAGAAAATTTGAGAAAGCCAATACAACCCAGTGGTATTTCAAATTGTAACTTTCTCCTCCCCCGCCCAATTCCTACACCAGCAATTTCTCCACCCCATGAAGATGTTAGCATTCAGCATCTACTAACCCGTCCATTTGTTTTAAGGATCCATTTGCACACTCTCATGAAATGCTGATCACTCTCAAGGAAGACATTGTGGACCTGGCAAAGTTCCAAAATAACCCAAGGAGACAGAATGACCTCCAGGGGTTTGGACTTTGAGTCCTGGACCTCTCATGGAGACTCAGGAAAGTGGTATAATTCCATCCCATGAAATAAGGAGAGGAGTGTACATAGAATTTTCCATCAAACTCCATAGCAAAAGGGCACATGATTTGAGGCTTGAATCTTATAATTCTAAGATGTACAAAAAGAGATATCCTACAGTCTTACAAACTTGGTGCTAAGTTTATGAAATCTTTTGCCCAAGAAGTTGTTCAGGTTGAAAATAAAAATTGTCTCAAAAAAGGTAAAAACCTCAAAAGGTGTTTGAGGACAGATTTGTTTCACACTCTCTATAATTGGATCCTAGAGGACAAGCATACTCATAAAAGAAATCCTGTATCTCATATAAAACATTGAAAAATGTTTGTTCACACATAAAAATATTTCTGCATCTTGCAAAGATCTCCTTAGAAAATGACTTTTGTTTCATGTTTGGACTTCATTTTAAAGGTAAATAAATGAATTTCAATAATGCCAAAATATACAGACTGAAAAGTATACAATAGTAAGAACTAATTTTGAAATGAATGCGCCATTAACAGAAATAGAATATTGAAGTTCATGCCAGCATGTAATTTTCTAATATTAGGGTGACTTCATTTCAAAACATAATGAAGTTCAACTGAACTGAAATGAGTTCCTCCTCAACCCACAATGGTTTATTTATTGCTGCCACAAAATAAAAATATACTTGTCGACGTGGAAAGTTGTAACACTTATATGCTTTTTACTGATGGAAAACTTAGAATTAGTGTGATGTGGCAAATCTGTCCTATTGTAACATGTCAATTAATCATGCTGATTGATAACCCCAAGTATCATTTCTTAATTTTTAAAAATCACATACTTTCAAAGGAATCTGAAATCTTCCTTTTGAAACAGATCTCAATTTTTCCCATGCCTGCCTTTGAGGTAAACTAGGTCTTTCTGTTGACTTTACCAAAAAATGATTTTATAAAAAATGATTTTTCCCCCAGGAAAAAATATACGGCATATATAAAAGCCTGTATGCAGTTTTCAAATAACTCCAGTCATTAAAAGCAGAGCTGCAAACACAGGGCTGGGCAGGGATGGGGAGGATTAGGGGAGTCCTTTTCTGTACAGTGAAGTTTGGTTCTCTGTGAAGTAGAATTTCATCAAACTGAATGTGTTATGAATTTTAAATATATTGGATACTAAAAGAGAAAAAATAAATATGCTGTCCTTTCTTGTGGCCCTGTCTTTAGATGCATCTGGTCATTACCTTGGCAACTCTTACAAATGGCAACTGATGTCAAGAGGAAAAACACCGCTGAGAGCATACACTCCATGCATTATGGATCATCCTGAGGACTCAGGCCCTTGCAGGCACTAAATGGCTTTGAGATGAGCACAAGCAATCTCTCATTTTACAAACATTCTTCATAAACTTTTTAAGGACTTAGAGATCTGAAAAGAGCATCTTCGAGTTTTTAATTTAAGCAAAATACAATTCAGCTATTAGCTTAGGTGTTCTGACTCACGATAACTGCCAAGCCCATTAAAGTGTTTGTCACTAGTAAATCTTAAAAACGAATGGAAGCTGCTTTTTTTTTTTAAGAGTTTTTTCCCCTCAATTTTCATTATGAAAAAGTTCAGAGCATCAGAAGTTGAAAGAATTTTTCAGTGAACACCTGTATACTCATCACCCAGAATCCTCCATTACCATTTAACTTTACTGGCCTATTACATACTTGTCTGTCTGTCTGTCTGTCTATCCACCTGTACATTCATCCATCCCCTTATATATACTGTAATCCATCTAATTTTTGATGTATTTCCAGCATCGAAATTACAGACATGAGTGTAGTTCTACCCAGGAGTTTTAACCACTGGAAAACCAGGGAAGTTCCTATAGGTTTTCTTTTGATACAACATTTACAGTGACATGCACAAATCTTAAATGTACATTTGCCAGAGGTTTGAACAATGCATACAAAGTCCCATCAAGATGTACATCAGTATTGTAATTACAGTACCCATGTGACTCTTCTCATTTAGTTCCAACCCCCAGCCACCCTCCACAGGCAACCTTTCTTCTAATTTTTCAATTAGAGCTTTAGCTTAAATGAGGGCTTCCCCAGTGTTAAAGAATCTGCCTGCTAATGCAGGAGCTGCAATAGATGTAGGTTCGATTCCTGGGTGGGAAAGATCCCTTGGAGGAGGAAACAGCAACCCACTCCAGTATGCTTGCCTTGGGAGAAATCCATGGACAGAGGAGCCTGGTGGGCTATAGTCCATGGGGTCACAAAGAGTCAGACATGACTGAGCACACTTACATACCTGACCTAAATGGGAAGGAAATACAAGGAATAAGGGATATATGTATCCGTGTGACTGATTCACTTTGCTGTATGGTAGAAACTGACATGACATTGTAAGGCAATTAAACTCCAATAAAATAAACAACAAAAAAAGATTTTTAAAAAGAGCCTTGTATTAGGTCTTATTACCTCTAAGAGCCTTTTCTCCTGAACTGTCCCAAGGACTTCATCCATCCTTCAGATTGCAAATGTATATGTTCAGTGACACATAATACTTGCATAGCCAGCATTTACTTTTCCTCTTTTGTAGCTTTCACCTGACTGCTACCATGTAATCACAAAACCTCTGCTCTAGTGATGAAAGGCAAGATCAGAACAGGCTGTGTAATTTTTTAGACTCAGTGCAAAATGAAAATGCAAGGCCCATGCTCAGAATTAATTAAGAATGTCAACATAGTGACAGCCAAGCATTAAATACAGGGCCCTTCTAAATGCAGGGCCTTTTCGACTGCCCAGGTTACACACTTGTGAAGCTGGCCCTGGTCAAAGATTGAACAATTGTTACAGTGCGGCCAATTGATCACAGTGTTGTGCAACCAAAGCAACCAAGCTGGGTTGTGGAGCTACTCATTTAGAAGCTGAATGGTGAGCAGAGGTCTGGGAACCTGGCAAAGGGTCAGAGTAATCCACAGCAGAGAAGTATTTGGGGGATTCTAGCAGCAGTTATATATATAACAATGTATATGGATGTATCAGGGTTTCAGCCTTGGGGATGGCCCTTCTGCTGTCCTCTGGCTGAAGACGTCCCAGGCAAGTGAATCTCTCTCAGTCTTTCTTAATAGCCTACTCTCCCTGAGTCTTGTAACCCAAGCTAGACTAACTGGAGATTTTCCCTATGGTTTTTGTGCTTGGAGCTGCAAAGGCATTACCTTCCTAGCCTCTTCCTTACTATTTTTCCACACTGTGCCACCCTGAACCAGGATGGAACCCGTGCTCCTTGCAGAGGAAGCATAGTGTCTTAACCCCTGAACCACCAGGGGAGTCCTATACTGCAATCTTATAAGAGAACCAAAGTAAGATTTTTCAGGGTTTTGATTAATTTCAGAATTAAGTAGGACAGGTTATCTAGATTTATGGTCCATTTTGCTCCAGGGTCTCTACACATACTATTTTTAAAAATAAACTTTGTTTTTAGAGCAAAAATAAACTTTGTTTCATAGCAAAATTGAGCAGAAAGTACAGAGAGTTCTCATATACTTCCTATCCCCACATATGCATAGTCTCCCTCACTATCAATGTTGTGAATTAGAGGGGTAAATTTGTTGTCATCAATGAGCCTACTTATCACCCAAAGTCCATAGATTACATTAGGTATCACTCTTGGTATTTTGTATTCCATGACAAATGTGTGATGGTGAGTATCGAACATTAGAGTATAATACAGAACAAAAATCCTCCATGTTCTACCTGTTCATCTCTTCCTCTCCCCTCTTTCTTGGCAACCATTGATCCTTTCATTATCTCCATAGTTTAGACATTTCCAAAATGTAATACAGTTGAAATCATATAGGATATTGTCATTCTACAATGATGGATTCTTTCACTCAGTGATGTGCATTTTAGGTTCTTCCACATCTTTTCATGGCTTGTAGCTCATTGTTTTTAAGTGCTGAAGAATATGCCATTGTCTAGATGTGCCATGCTGTATTTAACCATTTACTTAATGAAAGACATCTTTGTTGCTTCCAAGTTTTGGCAAAATAAAGCTTCAGAAAACACCTGTGTGCAAGTATTGTGTGGACATAAGTTTCAACTCAACTGGGTAAACACTAAGGAGCCACAATTGGTGGATCATATGCTCAGATTATGTTTAATTTCATAAGAAACTGTCAAACCATCTCCCAAAGTTGGCTGTACCATTTTGCATTCCCACCAGTAATAAATGAAAGTGCGTTTTGCTCCACATCCTGCTAGTATTTGATATTGTCAGTGTTTTAGATTTTGTCCATTCTAATGCATGTGTAGTGATTTTAATTTTAATTTGCAATTTTAAATTTAGTTTGCAGTTTCCTAGCAAAGACATTACTTTGCCAACAAAGGTCTGTCTAGTCAAGGCTATGGTTTTCCTGGTCATGTATGGATGTGAGAGTTGGACTGTAAAGAAAGCTGAGCACCAAAGAATTGATGCTTTTGAACTGTGGTGCTGGAGAAGACTCTTGAGAGTCCCTTGGATTGCAAGGAGATCCAATCAGTCCATTCTAAAGGAGACCAGTCCTGGGTGTTCATTGGAAGGACTGATGCTAAAGCTGAAACGCCAGTATGTTGGCCATCTGATGTGAAGAGTTGACTCATTGGAAAAGACTCTGATGCTGGGAGGGATTGGGGGCAGGAGGAGAAGGGGACAACAGAGGATGAGATGGCTGGATGGCATCACCAACTCGATGGACATGAGTATGAGTGAACTCCGGGAGATGGTGATGGACAGGGAAGCCTGGTATGCTGCGATTCATGGGGTTTCAAAGAGTCGGGCACGACTGAGTGACTGAACTGAACTGAATGATCTATAATGTTGAGCATCCATCTTTTCCTATTCTTATTTTCCATCTGCATATCTTTTCTTAATTTTTTACTGAAAAATTTTTGTTGGCTTTAATTTTTTTTTAAATTTTTTATTTTTGTTGTGCTGGGTCTTGATTGCTATGAGCAGGCCCTCTCCAGCTTCTGTGAGCAGGGACCACTCTTCACTGTGGTGCATGGACTTATTGTGGTGGCTTCCCCCATTGCAGAGCACAGGCTCTAGGTGAATGGGCTTCAGTATTTGTGGCAAATGGAATCCTCCCAGTCCAAGATTCAAATCTGTGTCCCCCACATTGGCAGGCAGATTCCTATTTAGTGTACCACTGGGGAAGTCCTATTGTCTTCTTCATAATTAAATTTTTTCATTAATATATATCTGACATATTATATTAGTTTCAGATGTACTTTCTTAGCCTTTCAGAAAGAAGCAGGAATTTATTTGCCAGGAATGATGATCCCATCATACTTCTGCTGAAAGCAGCGTGTGGCCTATGTTCTAAGTCTGTGTTTGTCCCCAGTGCGGCCAGTTCTGCCCTTCTGTGATGCTGAAACCTGGCCAAGCCAACACCACACATAAGCCCGGACTGTAGACGCTGGTGCTTGTGTCATATTTGATTGCCAGATCGATGTGTTCCTGGATCCCCAAACCATTTCCAGTATCTGAGCAATTCTTTTTTTTTAACTTACACTTCTGTGCCTTTAGACCTCTCTCCAGGATTTCTTCTGCCTTGGCCACACAATGGATGGCAGTCTTTTCGTTTCTCCCGATACCGAAGGACCTGATGGCGTATCTAGCTTTGGAGAACACAGGGGTCTGGCCCGTGGGCTGCTCCCGCCCTGAGGCTGCCCAGGTCAGTCAGTGTCTGCTCTCCCTGCCAGAGATGTTGAGGCAGAACTTACAGATGGGAAATCCCCACATGGGGCTCTCCTTTTCACTCTGATTCTGAGCTGTGATGGAAAACAGGAAGAGTATCTGTGTATCTTCTTTGTTGAGGTGGCAGGATGTTGGCCCATTTTTTAATCAAGTTGTCTTTTAATTGCTGAATTTTAAAGGTTATTTGCCTGTTTTGGATAATAGTCCTTTATCAAATATGTCTTTTGCAAACATGTTTTTCCTGTCTGTGGCTTGTCTTCTCATTCTCTTAGGAGTGTCTTTTGCAGAGTTATTATTATTATTATTTTTTCACTCAACAGATAGTTCAGGGCATCCCTTGTGGCTCAGTGGTGAGAAATCTGCCTACCAATGCAGAAGACACTGTTTCAATCCTTGGCCTGGGAGGATCCCACATGCCTCGAAGCAGCTAAACCCATGTGCCACAATTATTGAGCCTGTGCTCTAGAATCCAGGAACCACAACTACTCAGCCCACATGCCATAACTACTGAAGCCTGTGTGCCCTAGCCAACAATAAACAAATAAATAAATTTTTTTTAAAAAAGAATCATTTCAACTGAGGGGATGACAAGAAGATCCTTGCCTTCATAAAACCTACATTTAAATGGAGAAAATGACAATAAATAAATAATTGAATAGACACATGGCAGGCATTTATGTGGAGATAGTTTCTGGGGAGAAAATTTAAACAGGGTAAGGAGTTAGAGAGTGACTAGAGGAAAGTCACTCTAGCTACTCTGTGGACCTCCCTCTGAGCCACCAGGGAAGACCTCACTATGTAAACCTAGCAGAGCCCAAAGTGGATTCAACTGTAGGGGGAGCCAGAACAGGTGGGGAAGCCAGGTAGCTGTCTGTTGCGTTCATACAAACAAGATATATGTGGGTATGGATGAGGCTGCATGCTGTGCAGGTGATGAGTATCCAGATTCTAGACATTAGGTTTGTTTGTTGTTGTTGTTTGGCCACATCATGTGTGTTGTGGGATGTAGGATCTTAGTTCCCCAACCAGGGATTGAACCTGGGCCCTTAGCAGTGAAAGCACGAAGTCCTAACCACTGGACTGCTAGGGAACTCCGTGGACATTAGTTGAAAGTGGGGCTGAATCCTAACCATTGAACTACTGATGTCTCTCTCTGTCACACACACAACAAGTGGAGCTGACATACTTGCTCATGGATTGGGTGTAAGAGAAATCAGTGATTCAGGGATGAAAGCTAGGTTTGGGCCTGAGCTGTCAAGTGAATGGAGGTAAAACTGGGAGGGGAGTAGGGAAGGAACCGAATAGGTAGGGACCAGGCCGGGGCCTGGGACCCTCAAGTGAAAATTCGGGTGGCCACGGGGCACAGTGATTCACCTCAAAAAGCTAAGGCTGGTACTAATCCAATGTGTGACTCTTCCACGGAGGAGAGCATGCTGGACATCTTTGCAGGCCTTCCAGATTCTTTCCCCACGCCGCTCCACCCTGCTCCCTGCCTCTGTACAGACTAATCCATAGTGATTAAGTCAGTGGACTGCAGCCTTCTAGTGTCCAGCTGGATTCAGCCGCCCACAGCACATAAGAAAGGAGAGCAAGGTGGAGTCACTTATTCCCCAGCTCCCTCCCTTCAGCTCCCCTTAGCTGCCTGAGCCCCTCCATGAAAATTCACAGCTCCTGTCAGGCAGGCCTCCACACAGCTGTCTTTGCAGACACGGTCACTGCCCCTCCCTTTACCCCTTTTCGTCCTGGGCTGGAAGCAGCCCCTCCCTCCCCCTGCTGACCACAGAGTGCTACTGTCTGTGAAGTGAAGTGCTAGTTGTTCAGTTCTGTCTCACTCTTTTTGCCCCCCACGGACTGCAGCCTGCCCGGCTCCTCTGTCCATGGGATTCTCCAGGCAAGAGTACCAGAGTGGGCTGCCGTTTCCTCCTCCAGGGGATCTTCCCGACCCAGGGACTGAACCTGGGTCTCCTGCATTGGAGGCAGGTTCTTTACCATCTGAGCCGCCAGGGAAGCCCTAGTTGCTGTCCTTATGCCTTTACAAATAGTCCCTGTAGTGAGCCCTACTTGAATAACTGTAATTTCAATGAGCCGTCTGTTTCTCGCTGAGTCCTTGACTGAATTTAAACCCCTGAGACTGGGTGCTTCCCTGGCAGCCCAGCCGCTAAGACCCTGGGCTTTCACTGCAGGAGGTGCAGTGTCAACCCTTGGTCAGGGAACTGAGATCTCACACGCTGAGGGGCACGGCCAGAAAAAACAATTCATTAAAAAACTCCTGAGGTTGGACAAGATCACTTAGGGAGTGAGAAGAGAGAGAAGAAAACTTTGTGGACTGACTCCTAGGACTCTGTTATTTAGAGGCTGGAAAGAGGAGGTGTATTTCCCAAAGGGAGGTCAGAGGGACAGGAGGAAAATCAGGAACTTGTGGTGATGTCTGGGTAGCAGCGCTGGGAAGATAATGTGCAAGAAAGGGCTCTCTCACAGGTGGTTCAGTGGTAAAGAGTCTTCCTGCCAATGCAGGAGATATGTCTTGGATCCCTGGTATGGGAGGAAGAGAAACAGAGCAAAAACACCACAGAACACACACAGGCACACACAATTACACCTGCCTCAGGAGCTATTCTGTGATTATGGCCAGAGCAGGAACTATTTCATATTCACCCTAATGTTGAGGACCTAATATCACAGTGGCAGCTTAGTGGTTTTCTGGGTGAATAAATGCTTTTTTTTTTTTTTCGTAATGGCTTATACACTATGCTTTTTGGTGCATGAAGGCCCCTTTACAGACTTGACCACTAATTCCTTGAATTGCCCTATTATGTCCCTGATTATGCTTTTGTGTACTATGTAATGCCTGGGTGTGAATGTACTTATTTTTTTTCCCAAACAGAATTGTATTGAGAAGATGGCAACATAAACTCTGCAGAAACAAAGGCTATGGATTTTGGTCACTTGGGCTCTAGAGCTATCAGATAAATCTATTACTACTGTACTTCTAAGAACAATCCTCTTTGTTTCAAGCGTGAAACTGCTCTTCACTAATATTTTGGTGTCATTCCCAGAAAGCATGCTTCGTGTAATTGGCAAGTTTTTGCAAAGGCTATTCGCTATTTGTAGCCTCTGTATTAGTGTGGCCGACTGATTTCCTCAACTCTGTTAATCCTATCCTGACTCAGTACAGGTGAAAAAAATCTTCTACCAAGTAAAATTCGAATCCTGACTGTGCTAACTTCACAAGCAGTGACCTTGCGAAAGATCTTAACTGCTGCAAGTCTTCGTTTCCTTGTCTATAAAATGGGATTAATAGTACTGTTGATCCTCATTACTTACAGAGCTCACTTTTTTTTTTTTATTCATTTATTTTTGGCTCTGCTGGGTCTTTGTAACTGCTTGTGGGCTTTCTCTAGTTGCAGCAAGCAGAGATTACTTTCTAGTTTCAGTGTACGGGCTTCTCTTGCTGTAAAAATGGGCTCTAAGGCGTGCAGGCTTTAGTAGTTCTGGCGCATGGGCTTAGCTGCCCTGTGGCATGTGACATCTTCTTGGACTAGGGATCAACCCTTGTCCCCTGCACTGCCGGGTGAATTCTTAACCACTGGAGCACCAGGGAAGTCCAAGATTTCATATTTTTGAATTCATCTACTTGCTAGAATTTATCTCTGATTCCAAGATCAATACTTGAGGCACTTGTGTAGTCATTCACAAACATGTGCAGTGCAATGAAAAACTGGAGTTGCTCAACATGTGTGTTCCCAGCTCAGTTCAGACTGTAAACAAGTAATCTTTTTATGGTCTATTTAGTGCTATTAAAAAAAATTTTTGTGTGGGCTTTTTTGTGATTTTGCTATTTAAAATGACTTCCAAGGATAGTGTTGAGGTGCTGTCTGGTATTCTTGGTACAAAAAGGCTGTGAGGTGCCTTACAGAAAAAAATACAGTGTTAGATAAGCTTTATTCAGGCAAGAGTTATGGTGTGGCTGGTTGTTAGTTCAGTGATAATGAATCAACAATTTAAACAGGCATCTTTAAACAGAACAGGGAGCTTTCCAGGTGGTACTAGTGGTACATGTCTCCAATGCAGGAGACATGAGAGACGCAGGTTCGATCCCTGGGTTGGGAAGATTTCCTGCAGGAGGGCCAGCCCACTCCAGTATTCTTGTTTGGAGAATGCCATGGACAGAGGAGCTTGATGGGCTACAATTTGTAGAGTTGCAGAGAGTCAGACATGATTGAAGGGACAGTATGTGCGCATGTGCAGGCACAAACAGAACACACATAAATATATGTTCATTGGTTGATGAAATTGTAATCGGAGGCTCCCAGGAACCTAATCCTGTATTTCTTTTAGGAGAAATGGTTCAGAATAGTAGCGAATTCAGTGCTTGCAGAGACTTTATAAAATATAGTTAGGGTTAGGAGTAAGGTGTAACTTAAAGACCTCATTTTACCTTGTGTGCTTGCATGCTAAGTCGCTTCAGTTGTGTCCAACTCTTTGCAACCCCATGGACCGTAGCCCAGCAGGTACATCTGTGCTCTTTGCCTTAATTGCCTCATTAAATAATGTATCTCCAAATACAGGTACATTCTGAGATCCTGGGGATTAGGAATTCAACATATAGATTTTGGGGGACCCAGTTAAGCTCGTGACACTACCTATCCATCCTCATCTTCCATACCTGTTTCTCTAGCCAGGTTTCCAGACTGGCCACTCATTACTCTCTGAGGTTTCCTTGCCAGGTTTTGGGACTTTGTTCGTAATATTGCAACCTTACAGCATCCCCTATTTCTGCATGTCTAAGTCAAATCTACTTTTTAAAGACAAGATTACTGACAAGCACTCATTAAAGAGGTAATTAAGTTGAGCGAGGTCTTTAAGACTCATTTGTCCTAATCCAATATGATTGATGTCTTTATAAGAAGAGAAAAGTGGGACACAGACATGGATACACACAGAGGAAGGATCATGTGAAGGTAGAGATAGAAAGTGGTTGTCCAGCCAAGGAGAGAGGCCAACACCTTGATCCTGAATTTCTCTGCTTCCAGAACTATGAGAAATACATTTCTGCTGTTTAGAGTTGACCCTTGAACAATAAGGGTTTAAACTGCATGGGTCCACTTACATGCGTATTTTTTTCAATAGTAAATACTGCAATACTACACAATTCCCAGTTGCTTGAATTCCAGGTGCAGAACCACATATACGGATGAATCTTGTGTAGAGAGGACTACCTATAAATTATACCTTGATTTTTGAATGCACAGAGGGTCATTCAGTCAGTCAGTTCAGTCGCTCAGTTGGTAGATGCCGCTAATTCCTGCCTTGCTCAAGGGTCAACTGTATTAAGCCACTCATCTGATAGTATTTTGTTATGGCAGCCCAGATGGACTGAAACACCAGACAAAGGACTTTGGGTTGGATTCTGTAGTTAGTAGGGATGACTGAATTTTTTAAAGCGTGATCTATGTTGTCCTTCAAGAAAGGAACTGGAACCATTTTCTGAAGAGAACGAGCTAAAAAGGAAGGCCAAGACTGGAATGAATAGATTTGAGAGTCATTTGCCTGTGGGAAGCTGAGTAGATGACCACTGTTAGAGAAATTCTTACAGGTTTGTACATCTATAGATGAGAATTTTATATAATGGTTTATTGCTGGGCTCTGTTACAAAAACCTTATCAGGATAGTAGTGTAATAAGAAAGTCAAAGAGTCTGGGACAAGACTGGGCAAACATTTTCTAACGAAAAAGTGATGCTGCCTGAGTTCTGGAAAACCTTTTGCAGTAGCTTGTTTGAAACTTTTCTGTGGGGCCATGAGGACTCTGAGAGAATTTTGCAGCAGCAGCCCCTGAGCATATTTCCTAAGGATATCATTGCAGATATGAAGTACTGAGATCTAACTTGTGAAGAATATAACAGGGGTCTAGCAGTCATTCATCAGAGTTCTGAGCTGATGTACGTGCTTGGACAAGAGGTAGCAAACAAAAACTCATTTCAGTTTGTATCTTTTTATTCATTTTGTTTTTGGCCTTCTGGAGTTTGATTAGAAACCCAGTTTCTATGGATACTGAAGCAATGATTGCATGAGTCTGCAAAATAGGTAATAAAAGCCCAAATTAGTATCTATGTTTGTAGTAAGGAGGGTATAGTTTGGAGAAGTACTGTAGGGTGATAGTAATATGCCATAGTAACTAATTGGACCTGAAGATACAGAGGAGAGAAACTGAGATTTCTCAGAATAACTCAGAGCTTGAATTTTGAAAGAGCAGAATAGTTTCACTTTTGGACATGGTGAGTGTGAGGTGTTTTTCCAACTGGGGCATGTGAGTGCAAAAGCCTAGCAGGCCAAAACTGGATTTGAGAGCCATTTGCCTGTGGGTGACAGATAAAGCCAAAGGAACAGATAATCAGGAATCTGCACACTGGAAGAAAGGACAGGTAGACGCTGTGAACAGCTCTTCGCTGGTTGCAGTGGAAGGAAATGGAGACACAAGAGTGGTTGGAGATACTAGAGGAAAACCGGGACATAAACCACCAGGAAAGGAACAAGTGATATGGTTAAGTCTGGAAAGAGATGGATAGATGAAACTACATAGGAATAGAGTTTAAGTGGAAGATGTTCAAGACAGATGAATTTGATTTCAGAGAAGTGAAAGGCTAGCTCATCTTAGGGAACACGAAGGGAATTTAGAAGCATAGAGAATGTCTGGGAAAAGGTACCATGAGGAATACAATAGGAAGTAAATAAAGATGAGCAAGAGGAGTGCTGATCCCAGTGAGAATTCAGTTGATATTTTTAGGGTAAAAGTATAAGGGAAAATTGTATGCTTTCCTGGTGTTTCCATTAATGCTTTGAAGCTGTTTTAATCAGCATTTTTTTCAGTTGCAAGTGATAGAAATTTCAATTCAAAATGAATTTAAAATAAAGGAAATTTATTGGCTTACATCTGGAGAAGGCAATGGCACCCCCACTCCAGTACTCTTGCCTGGAGAATCCCAGGGACGGGGGAGCCTGGTAGGCTGCCGTCTATGGGGTCACACAGAGTCAGACACGACTGAAGCAACTTAGCAGCAGCAGCAGCATTGGTTTACATCACAGCAAAGTCTGAAGAGTATAAGGATTTATGGCATGGCTAAATCCAATGCCTCAAACAATGTCATCAAAACTATATTTTACTCTTTGGACTTCCCTGGAGGTCCAGTGGTTAATACTCCATGCTGCCAATGCATGGGGCATGGGTTTGATCCTTGGTCAAGAAACTAAGATTCCCTCATGCCATACAGTACTGCCACAAAAAAAAAAAAAGAAAAAGAACAGCAATGAAAACTATTTTTCTACATTGTCTGCCTCCACTTTCCTAAGTATACACTGACAGCCCCAAGAATACAGTTTACCTGCTTAAGCAAGTCCATACAAGAAAATAAAAATTCTCTCCCAATTTTCCAGCCAAACCCTGATATAAACTACAGTTGGTCCAACTTGGGTAGTGTGACCAACAGTGGACTAATCGCTGGGGCCAAAGTGATGGGATAGTTTGATTGCCTGAGTCTGAGTCATATACTCATCCCTGAAGCCATGAATTACATAAACCCAAAGTGGGAAAGGGGTGGTTTTCAAAGGAATACTGGTTAGATAAAATACCAGGTCCACTACAGACTGGAATATGAGTGGAGAAAACAGATGGTAGATTAGTATCTGCACAAAAACAACTCCCTAATCTCAAATGCTTCAAGCAACAAAGATTTATTTCTTCTGTTGCTCCATGTCCATTGAAGGTTGGCTGGGGCAACTCTTCTCACTCAGAATGTGTTGTTGGTCATGGAGGCAAAAGGAAAGAAAATATGGCAAAGGAAGAATTATCTCTTAAAAATTTTTTTAAATTATATATTGGAATATGGTTGGTTAACAATGTCGTGTTAGTTTCAGGTTTACAGCAAAGTGATTCAGTTATACACATACATGTATTTTTCCTTTTGCAAATTCTTTTCCCACTTCAGTTCATGTCAGTTCAGTTCAGTCGCTCAGCTGTGTCTGACTCTTTGTGACACTATGAACTGCAGCACTTAGGTTAATACATAATTTTGAACAGTTCTGTGTGCTATACAGTAGGTCCTTTTTGGTTACATTATTTTATTTAAAAATTTTTTACCTTTTTATTTTATATTGCAGTATAGCCGATTAAGAATGTTGTGATAGTTTCAGGTGGACAGCAAAGGGATTCAGCCATACATACACATGTATCCATTTCCCCTCAAACTCCTCTCCCATCCAGGCTGCCAGTTAACATTGAACAGAGTTCCCTGTGCTATACCATAGGTCCTTTTTGGTTATTTGTTTTAAATACAGTAATGTGTACAAGTCCATCCCAAATTCCCAATCTATCCCTATCCCCAGCCTTCCTGCTAGTAACTATAAGTTCATTCTCTAAGTCTGTGGGTGTGTTTTATAAATAAGTTAATTTGTATCATTTTTTTAGACCCCACATATTTGATATCATGTGATATTTGTCTGTCTCTGTCTGACTTACTTCACTTAGTATGACAATCTCTATATCCATCCATGTTGCTGAAATGACATTATTTTGTTCTTTTTTATGACTGAGTAGTATTCCACTCAGAGAGGGCAATGGCAACCCACTCCAGTACTCTCGCCTAGAAAATCCCATGGACAGAGGAGCCTGGTAGGCTGCAATCCATGGGGTCACAAAGAGTCAGACACGACTGAAGCGACTTAGCAGCAGCAGCAGCAGTATTCCATTATATATGTATACATCTTCTTTATCTATTCATTTATCAGTTGACATTTAGGCTGAGGAAGCATTATCTCTTAAAGCTTCTTCCTGGAAATGAGACTTTTCATAAATACATTTTGTTGGCCAGAGCAGTGAGGGTAGAGAAGTAAGACTCTACCAGTTACCTAGACCTAAGAGAACTGGCAGTTTTACAGATGGTCCTAATGATGACCCCAGGAACTACCAAGTTTGAAATATTGGCCAAGAGAAGACAGCAGAGAAACCAAGATAAGAGCGAATCTAAAATGTTTGGAATGTCCTGGAGCTGCGAGGGAAGGAAATAATGCAAGAAAAAAGCCTGTAGGGTAAGTGACTAGAGAACAAAGGAAGAAGGAAAATCCCACTTGATAACAGTAAGAGAGTGGCAGAAAGCTTGGGGGCTATTATCATATCTCATTTCATAGCTTGTCATAGAAAAGTTCATTGAAACTTGGTAGAGTAGATTGAATTGAAGCTGGACCAGTCTCCTTGGGTGAGTGGATATCAAGGATAAAGATCCAGCTGTTGGCACTGGGAGAACATCTAGCTAGGCAGGCAGAACATAGTGGGCAGGAGATACATGAACTTTTAAATTTCAGGGTCTAAGCGAATGGTTAGCCTCCAGCATGGTTGTGGTTGCTGGATTCTGCTGCTGCTGCTAAGTCACTTCAGTCGTGTCCGACTCTGTGCGACCCCAGAGACAGCAGCCCAGCAGGCTCTCCCGTCCCTGGGATTCTCCAGGCAAGAACACTGGAGTGGGTTGCCATTTCCTTCTCCAGTGCATGAGAGTAAAAAGTGAAAGTGAAGTTGCTCAGTCGTGTCCTACCCTCAGCGACCCCATGGACTGCAGACCACTAGGCTCCTCCGTCCAGGGTTGCTGGATTCTAGACAGAAGTAATGTTCAGATTTAAGATGACACAGAAAGGCAGGTTTTAAGTGCCAGAAAAACTTGTTACAGATAAAACCCCAGCCCTGAGCTGGAGGAGGAACAAGGTCAGGAACCCTGGAGGCTTGTTGGGACAGAAGACTGTCACAGGTCTTAAACACAAGGGAGCAAGATGAAAACCATTTTTGTCACTTGGTAACTTCTTGACATCAAGTCAAACCTCAGTTTCTAGAACTGAGAAAAAAGGTCAGAGTTCAACCGCAGGAAGGTCTATTTACTTTCAGTTCAGTTCAGTCGCTCAGTCACGTCTGACTCTTTGCGACACCATGAATCACAGCACGCCAGGCCTCCCTGTCCATCACCAACTCCCGGAGTTCACCCAAACTCATGTCTATTGCATCGGTGATGCCATCCAACCATCTCATTGTCTGTTGTCTCCTTCTCCTCCTGCCTTCAATCTTTCCCAGCATCAAGGTCTTTTCAAATGAGTCAGCTCTTCACATCAGGTGGCCAAAGTATTAGAGTTTCAGCTTCAATATCAATCTTTCCAATGAACACCCAGGAGTGATCTCCTTTAGGATGGACTGGGTGGATCTCCTTGCAGTCCAAGGGACTCTCAAGAGTCTTCTCCAACACCACAGTTCAAAAGCATCAATTCTTCGGCGCTCAGCCTTCTTCACAGTCCAACTCTCACATCCATACATGACCACAGGAAAAACCATAGCCTTGACTAGATGGACCTTAGTCGGCAAAGAAATGTCTCTGCTTTTGAATATACTATCTAGGTTGGTCATAACTTTTCTTGCAAGGAGTAAGCGTCTTTTAATTTCATGACTGAAATCACCATCTGCAGTGATTTTGGAGCCCAAGTCTGACACTGTTTCCACTGTTTCCCCATCTATTTCCCATGAAGTGATGGGACTGGATGCCATGATCTTCGTTTTCTGAATGTTGAGCTTTAAGCCAACTTTTTCACTCTCTTCTTTCACCTTCATCAAGAGGCCCTTTACTCCTCTTCAATTTCTGCTATAGGGGTGATGTCATCTGCATATCTGAGGTTATTGATATTTCTCCTGGCAATATTGATTCCAGCTTGTGTTTCTTCCAGCCCAGAGTTTCTCATGATGTACTCTGCATAGAAGTTAAATAAGCAGGGTGACAATATACAGCCTTGACGTACTCCTTGTCCTATTTGGAACCAGTCTATTGTTCCATGTCCAGTTCTAACTGTTGCTTCCTGACTCGCATACAGATTTCTCAAGAGGCAGGTCAGGTGATCTGGTATGCCCATCTCTTTAAGAATTCTCCACAGTTTTTTGTGATCCACACAGTCAAAGGCTTTGGCATAGTCAATAAAGCAGAAATAGATATTTTTCTGGAACTCTCTTGCTTTTTTGATGATCCAGTGGATGCTGGCAATTTGATCTCTGGTTCCACTGTCTTTTCTAAAACCAGCTTGAACATCAGGGAGTTCACAGTTCACGTATTGTTGAAGCCTGGCTTGGAGAATTTTGAGCATTACTTTACTAGCATGTGAGATGAGTGCAATTGTGTGGTAGTTTGAGCATTCTTTGGCATTGCCTTTCTTTGGGAATGGAATGAAAACTGACCTTTTCCAGTCCTGTGGCCACTGCTGAGTTTTCCAAATTTGCTGGCATATTGAGTGCAGCACTTTCATAGCATCATCATTCAGGATTTGAAACAGCTCAACTGGAATTCCATCACCTCCACTAGCTTTGTTTGTAGTGATGCTTTCTAAGGCCCACTTGACTTCACATTCCAAGATGTCTGCCTCTAGATTAGTGATAACATCATCATGATTATCTGGGTCATGAAGATCTTTTTGTACAGTTCTTCCATGTATTCTTGGTCAGTCAACAAAAGAGTCCGAAATGCAGTACTTGGATGCAATCTCAAAAGCGACAGAATGATCTCTGTTCGTCTCCAAGGCAAACCATTCAATATCACAGTTATCCAGGTCTATGCCCCACCCAGTAACACTGAAGAAGCTGAAGTTGAACGGTTTTATGAAGACCTACAAGACCTTTTAGAACTAACACCCCAAAAAGATGTCCTTTTCATTATAGGGGACTGGAATGCTAAAGTAGGAAGTCAAGAAACACCTGGAATAACAGGCAAATTTGGCCTTGGAATGCAGAATGAAGCAGGGCAAAGGCTAATAGAGTTTTTCCAAGAGAACACACTGGTCATAGCAAACACCCTCTTCCAAAAACACAAGAGAAGACTCTACACATGGACATCACCAGACGGTGAACACTGAAATCAGATTGATTACATTCTGTGCAGCCAAAGATGGAGAAGCTCTATACAGTCAACAAAAACAAGACCAGGAGCTGCCTGTGGCTCAGATCATGAACTCCTTATTGCCAAATTCAGACTTGAATTGAAGAAAGTAGGGAAAACTGCTAGACCATTCAGGTATGACCTAAATCAAATCCCTTATGATTATACAGTGGAAGTGAGAAATAGATTTAAGGGACTAGATCTGATAGATAGAGTGCCTGATGAACTATGGAATGAGGTTTGTGACACTGTACAGGAGACAGGGATCAAGACCATCCCCATGGAAAACAAATGCAAAAAAACCAAAATGGCTGTCTGGGGAGGCCTTACAAATAGCTGTGAAAAGAAGAGAGACGAAAAGCAAAGGAGAAAAGGAAAGAAATAAGCATCTGAATGCAGAGTTCCAAAGAATAGCAAGAAGAGATAAGAAAGCCTTCTTCAGCGATCAATGCAAAGAAATAGAGGAAAAGAACAGAATGGGAAAGACTAGAGATCTCTTCAAGAAAATTAGAGATACCAAGGGAACATTTCATGCAAAGATGGCTTGATAAAGGACAGAAATGGTACGGACCTAACAAAAGCAGAAGATATTAAGAAGAGGTGGCAAGAATACACGGAAGAACTGTACACACAGATCATTACAGAACTTTATTTGCCCTAATATCCCTTTCTGCCTCTTTTCTTGGACATAGCTATTGCCTTTATACTAGTTTTAAAACCAAAAATATTAATGGTGTTTTCCCATTAGTGAGTTATAGGGAAAATTATAAAATAGATTCAAGTATGTGACTGGATTGGGCTTCACAGGTGGTTCAGTGGTAGAGAACCCTCCTCCGAATGTAGAAGACATAAGAGACATGGGTTTGATCCCTGGATCGGGAAGATTCCCTGGAGGAGGGCATGGCAACCCACTCTAGTATCCTTGTCTGGACAGAGAAGCCTGTTGAGGTCATCCATAGGGCTGCTAAGAGTTGGACATGACTGAAGTGACTTAGCATGCATGCACATGTGCCTGGATTAGGACAAAATAATGGTCTCCCCAAAGATGTCTACAATCTAATCCCTGGACCTTTCCATGGCAGAAAGGACTTTGCAGATGCGATTAAGGTTAGGATCTTGATTCTGGGAGATTATTTTAAATTTTCTAGGAGAGCACAACATAATCACAAAAGTCCTTATAAAACAGAGATAGGAGTGTCAGCGTCAGAGAAAGAGATATATTGACAGAAGCAGGAATCAAAATGTTGTGGGATCATGAGCCAAGAGTTGCAGGCAACCTTTGAAGCTGAGAAGGACAAATCATGGGTTCTTCCCTTGAGCCTCCAGAATAAACGTGGCACTGTGAATACCTTGATTTATTCCTCGTAAGATTCAGTTTTGGACTTTTGACCTTTAGCAGTATAGGAGAACAAGTTTGTGTTGTTTTCAAACCATCAATTTTGTGATGCAATGTTACAGCAGTAAAGGAAAACTAATCACCATCTAAAGACACGATTAAGGGAAAATCCAGACTCTGACATGCCAACGTCTCAAAAGGCAGAAAACAAGGGCTAGAGTTAGGTGGCAAAATCATGAGAGGTTATTATTTGCTATTCCTCATCTTTAAAATGTAATAGTCATAGCCAAATTCTCTCAAAAAGAAATGCAATGACGTTATGTTTATACGCAGATTCCAGGGTGATTTGAAGTTATTTTTGTCAGTCTACAAAGAAAATTGGAAATTCTTTGAAAGATTCAAAGAAAGAGTTCTAAATGACAAAGAGGAGCGAGGATAGAAGAAAACAATTACTGCATTTTAGAAATACTATTCCATGTGTTTACTTTTACAAGATATTCTGTACAGTTTCTGAGAAAATGAATTCTTAGGAGATCAAGAAAACAATCTGTGGCAATGAATTCTCATAAACTTCATGAAAGAGTATTTTTAAAGTTTATTGAAATTTTCACACTGTACTGTAAATTATTATGCTGTAATGGCATCCTCTAGGTCTTCTGAGTCAGTTTATTTTCATTAAAAAATAGCTAGTTGCAAAAGTTAACTTTATTAATATACACATCCTTCTCTCTCTCTTGCCCTCTGCAGATCTCTTTGTGGATGGTATTAGACGTGTCTTCAGTTCAGTTCAATCACTCAGTTGTGTCTGACTCTTTGCGACCCCATGAATTGCAGCACACCAGGCCTCCCTGTTCATCACCAACTCCCGGAGTTCACTCAAACTCACGTCCATCGAGTCGGTGGTGCCATCCAGCCATCTCATCCTCCATCGTTCCCTTCTCCTGCCCCCAATCCCTCCCAGCATCAGTCTTTTCCAATGAGTCTACTCTTTGCATGAGGTGGCCAAACTACTGGAGTTTCAGCTTTAGCATCATTCCTTCCAAAGCATACCCAGGACTGGCCTCCTTTAGAATGGACTGGTTGGATCTCCTTGCAGTCCATGGGGCTCTCAAGAGTCTTCTCCATCACCACAGTTCAAAAGCATCAATTCTCCAGCACTCAACTTTCTTCACAGTCCAACTCTCACATCCATACATGACCACTGGAAAAACCATAGCCTTGACTACACAGACCTTTGTTGGCAAAGTAATGTCGCTGCTCTTTAATATGCTCTCTAGCTTGGTCATAACTTTCCTTCCAAGGAGTAAGCGTCTTTTAATTTCATGACTGCAATCACAATCTGCAGTGATTTTGGAGCCCTCCAAAATAAAGCCTGACACTGTTTCCACTGTTTCCCCATCTATTTCCCATGAAGTGATAGGACCAGATGCCATGATCTTCGTTTTCTGAATGTTGAGCCAACAGTTTCACTCTCTTCTTTCACCTTCATCAAGAGGCTTTTTAGTTTCTCTTCACTTTCTGCCATAAGGGTGGTGTCATCTGCATATCTGAGGTTACTGATATTTCTCTTGGCAGTCTTGATTCCAGCTTGTGTTTCTTCTAGCCCAGCGTTTCTCATGATGTACTCTGCATAGAAGTTAAATAAGCAGGGTGACAATATACAGCGTTGATGGACTCCTTTTCCTATTTGGAACCAGTCTGTTTTTCCATGTCCAGTTCTAACTGTTGCTTCCTAACCTGCATACACATTTCTCAAGAGGCAGGCCAGGTGGTCTGGTATTCCCATCTCTTTCAGAATTTTCCACAGTTTATTGTGATCCACACAGTCAAAGGCTTTGGCATAGTCAATAAAGCAGAAATAGATGTTTTCCTGGAACTTTCTTGCTTTTTCGATGGTCCAGCAGATGTTGGCAATTTGATCTCTGGTTCCTCTGTCTTTTCTAAAACCAGCTTGAACATCTGGAAGTTCACAGTTCCCGTATTGCTTAAGCCTGGCTTGGAGAATTTTGAGCATTACTTTACTAGCATGTGAGATGAGTGCAATTGTGTGGTAGTTTGAGCATTCTTTGGCATTGCCTTTCTTTGGGATTGGAATGAAAACTGACCTTTTCCAGTCCTGTGGCCACTGCTGAGTGTTCCAAATTTGCTGGCATATTGAGTATAGCACTTTCACAGCATCATCTTTCAGGATTTGAAACAGCTCAACTGGAATTCCATCACCTCCACTAGCTTTGTTCATAGTGGTACTTTCTAAGGCCCACTTGACTTAACATTCCAGCATATCTGGCTCTAGGTGAGAGATCACACCATCGTGATTATCTTGGTCGTGAAGATCTTTTTGTACAGTTCTTCTGTGTATTCTTGCCACCTCTTCTTAATATCTTCTGCTTCTCTTAGGTCTGTACCATTTCTGTCCTTTGTCGAGTCCATCTTTGCATGAAATGTTCCCTTGGTATCTCTAATTTTCTTGAAGAGATCTCTAGTCTTTCCCATTCTGTTCTTTTCCTCTATTTCTTTGCATTGATCGCTGAAGAAGGCTTTCTTATCTCTTCTTGCTATTCTTTGGAACTCTGCATTCAGATGCTTATTTCTTTCCTTTTCTCCTTTGCTTTTCGTCTCTCTTCTTTTCACAGCTATTTGTAAGGCCTCCCCAGACAGCCATTTTGGTTTTTTTGCATTTGTTTTCCATGGGGATGGTCTTGATCCCTGTCTCCTGTACAGTGTCACAAACCTCATTCCATAGTTCATCAGGCACTCTATCTATCAGATCTAGTCCCTTAAATCTATTTCTCACTTCCACTGTATAATCATAAGGGATTTGATTTAGGTCATACCTGAATGGTCTAGCAGTTTTCCCTACTTTCTTCAATTCAAGTCTGAATTTGGCAATAAGGAGTTCATGATCTGAGCCACAGGCAGCTCCTGGTCTTGTTTTTGTTGACTGTATAGAGCTTCTCCATCTTTGGCTGCACAGAATGTAATCAATCTGATTTCAGTGTTCACCGTCTGGTGATGTCCATGTGTAGAGTCTTCTCTTGTGTTTTTGGAAGAGGGTGTTTGCTATGACCAGTGTGTTCTCTTGGAAAAACTCTATTAGCCTTTGCCCTGCTTCATTCCGTATTCCAAGGCCAAATTTGCCTGTTATTCCAGGTGTTTCTTGACTTCCCACTTTAGCATTCCAGTCCCCTATAATGAAAAGGACATCTTTTGGGGTGTTAGTTCTAGAAGGTCTTGTAGATCTTCATAGAGCCATTCAACTTCAGCTTCTTCAGTGTTACTGGTTGGGGCATAGACTTGGATTAGACATATACTGTGATGTAATTTAAATTTTGAAAGTACATGTGAGGCATTAACTTCAGGGGGCTAATTGGAGTTTTCTTAATAATGCATTTTTTTCTTGAGTAACAAATACACATTATTCCAAGTTCCGTACACTGAGAACTATTTGAAGGGGAATTTCATTTGGCATTGGTTCTGTTAGCCTTTTTGAGCTGGTGACTACACAACAAACAAGACAGGCGAAACATTAAAAAATTGCAGCTCAGGGTGACAGCCTAGTTTGGAAAGCGTGAAAAAGTATAGTGTTCAGGAAGCCCAGAGAGGTTGGCACTCTGTGAGTTCAGCTGTGCCTGGCTAGCTAGAGACATGGGCAGAGTCATGGGAAGGTGGGACCCGAGGCAGTGTGCCACTCAGAATTTGGATTTAACCTGGAGATAGAGTTCAGCCAGAGCCTGGGAAGATTAACTCAGCCATCAGTCAGAGCACAATCAGAGTGGCCGTGTCATGGGCAGCTGCTCTCCCCTTCCTGCTCTTGTTTTGAGCCGTTTCGCTGATATAAATGGAAAAAGAATGAGCAGGGCCATCCAACTACATATTGGAGAATTCAACAGCAGGTTAGATTTGCTGAAAAACAAGCAAAACAACAACAAAAAAAACCCCAGTTCCCAGTAGCTATACACCTTTCTATGCGTGATACTAAAGACAAAAATTATAAAAGAAATGACTGATGTATTAATATCAATGCAAAAGTTTTAAATTTGTATACATCAGTCAATATTCACAAGTGTTCAAAGACACAGATGTCCAAAATATCTAATTCGAAATCAAACTATCATTTAATCTATATAAATATTTATAACAGCCAAATATCAGAAATGATTGAAATGTCAGTCAATAGGCAATTGCTTAATGATGGACTATCCCTACAGTGAAATTTGAAGGCTTTTTTGTAAAATGCTAAGTAATAAATATTTTGGGGTATGGGCTATAAAATCTCTTTTTCCATTACTCAATCTGCAGTTATAGCATGAAAATGTCCATAGAAAATATGGAAACAAAAAAGCATGGAAAACAGTTCGTAATGAGGATGACAGTCAACCCTTTTCTCCTGTCAGGACTAAGAAGACCTTCATTTCCCATTAACCTAATGTTATGGTGAAGTTTTTATTATCTCAGGCAGTCTATATGTATTAACCCAACCAAGGAACTTAGTTCATTTAGTTTAAAAAGAAAAAAGCATGGAGTGTTCCAGTGAAACTTTATTTACAAGACTATGTGGGTAACCCACTGATCATAGTTTCCTGACCCTTATTTTAAACAATCATTTTTTAAAAATATGTAAATCCTGGTAGCTCAGACAATACAGAATCTTCCTGCAATGCAGGAGAAACCTGGGTCAGGAAGATTCTCTGGAGAAAGGAATGGACACTCACTCTAGTATTCTTGTCTGGAGAATTCCATGGAGAGAGGAGCCTGACCGGCTACAGTCCATGGGATCGCAAAATGTTGGACACAACTGAGCAACTAACACAAACACACACACATATATATAAAATGGTAGAAACCTGTCCAAATATATTAAGTGAAAAATGCACATTTCAGAACAGAATATGTATTTATATCATATGTTGCTACCTTATTAAATATACGTATCAAGTTATATAAATAGAACTATGTGTAACTACATATAATTATATTTTATAATATTTATATTATATAATGTATAATATATTTATAATATGTAAATAATATTTATACTATTTTATAATAAAAATATCATAATTATATAAATTATATCTGTTTAGAGATAAATAGATAATATAAGCAAAAGAAAAAAGCCTGAAATAATGCATGCCAAAATGTTGCCCTGGAGATTAAAACCCAAATTTAGGAGTGTAAAATTACTTTCCTAGGGTAAAATTTTAAATGTGTTTTTAAAAGCAATAATGTTTAAAACAAATTTAGGACACAAAACTTTTAAAAACCTACACATAACTCTGCTAGTCATGTGCAACCTTTTTTATTTCTCTGTGTTCCCTTTCAGTATTTATCTGCTTTATATGTTTGTCAAGGTATGTCAGGTTTCCTAGTTTTCTTTGCCTTATTCCTATTGTACACTCAGAAGCAGCAGTTTGCAATAAACACAGCTTAATAAATGTTAGTTAATTGTTCTGATTATGATCATGGTGATAACTCTGGTGAAGTAAAGCAATTTTAGGTAAAGTTTTTTAAATAAGGCTTCAAACTAGTAATTAAAACTATTATTGTCAAGTGTTTCTTAGGAACCTTTCAGAAAGGATATTGCATTGAGTCCTTTAGAATCTCTTGGTTCACATGTCCCAGGGTACAGTCACCAGAAAGGGAGCGTTGCTGTCTCTTTCTTACTGCAGCCCAGTTGGGATGGTGGGAATGGTGTGGATCCTTCTAACAGCTGACAGAACAATACAAAAGGATCAGAGGTTTGGATTGTAAATTATTCTGCTTGCTTTTGTCACCCAGAGTCTAGAACCCCTAAACATTCTCCTGGATTTGGTGCAGCTGTGATGGTATAAAGGGTAAAATCAGAGGCTTTTTAACCTCTGTGTGACATTATCAGGGGCTTCTCTGGTGGCTCAGAGGTTAAAGTGTCTGCCTGGAATGCAGGAGATCTGAGTTCGATCCCTGACTCAGGAAGATCCCCTGGAGAAGGAAATGGCAACCCACTCCAGTACTCTTGCCTGGAGAATTCCATGGAGGGAGGAGCCTTGTAGGCTACAGTCCATGGAGTTACAAAGAGTCGGACACGAGTGACATTATCAACTATACAAAAAAGATCTTCACGACCCAGATAATCACGATGGTGTGGTCACTCACCTAGAGCCAGACACCCTGGAATGTTAAGTCAAGTGGGGCTTAGAAAGCATCACTACGAACAAAGCTAGTGGAGGTGATGGAATTCCAGTGGAGCTACTTGAAATCCTGAAAGATGATGTGAAAGTGCTTGCATTCAATATGCCAGCAAATTTGGAAAACTCAGCAGTGGCCACAGGATTGAAAAAGGTCAGTTTTCATTCCAACTCCAAAGAAAGGCAATGTCAAAGAATGCTCAAACTACCACACACTTGCACACATCTCACACGCTAGTAAAGTAATGCTCAAAATTCTCCAAGCCAGGCTTAAGCAATACGTGAACCGTGAACTTCCAGATGTTCAAGCTGGTTTTAGAAAAGGCAGAGGAACCAGAGATCAAATAGCCAACATCTGCTGGATTATCGAAAAAGCAAGAGAGTTCCAGAAAAACATCTATTTCTGCTTTATTGACTATGCCAAAGCCTTTGACTGTGTGGATCACAATAAACTGTGGAAAATTCTGAAAGAGATGGGCATACTAGACCACCTGACCTGCCTCTTGAGAAACCTATACGCAGGTCAGGAAGCAACAGTTAGAACTGGACATGGAACAATAGACTGGTTCCAAATAGGACAAGGAGTACGTCAAGGCTGTATATTGTCACCCTGCTTATTTAACTTATATGCAGAGTACATCTGGAGAAGGCAATGGCACTCCACTCCAGTACTCTTGCCTGGAAAATCTCATGGACGAGGAGCCTGGTGGGCTGCCATCTATAGGGTCGCATAGAGTCGGACATGACTGAAGCGGCGCAGCAGCAGCAGCAGCAGCAGCAGCAGCAGCAGAGTACATCATGAGAAACGCTGGGCTGGAAGAAGCACAAGCTGGAATCAAGATTAAGGGGAGAAATATCAATAACCTCAGATATGCAGATGATACCACTCTTGTGGCAGAAAATGAAGAAGAACTAAAGAGCTACTTGATGAAAGTGAAAGAAGAGAGTGAAAAAGTTGGCTTAAAGCTCAACATTTGAAAACTAAGATCATGGCATCTGGTCCCTCACTTCATGGGAAATAGATGGGGAAACAGTGGAAACAGTGCCTGACTTTATTTGGGGGGCTCCAAAATCACTGCAGATGGTGACTACAGCCATGAAATTAAAAGACGCTTACTCCTTGGAAGGAAAGTTATGACTAACCTAGACACATATTAAAAAGCAGAGACATTACTTTGTCAACAAAGTGACAAAGGTGATGGTTTTTCCAGTAGTCATGTATGGATGTGAGATTTGGACTATAAAGAAAGTGGGCACTGAAAAATTGATGCTTTTGAACTGTGGTGTTGGAGAGGACTCTTGAGAGTCCCTTGGACTGCAAGGAGATCCAACCAGTCCATGCTAAAGGAGATCAGTTCTGCGTGTTCATCGGACGGACTGATGTTGAAGCTGAAACTCCAATATTTTGGCCACCTGATGTGAAGAGCTGAAAAGACCCAGGGTCACTGGAAAAGATCCTGATGTTGGGAAAGACTGAGGGCAGGAGGAGAAGGGGACAACAGAGGATGAGATGACTGGATGGCATAACCGACTCAATAGACAGGAGTTTGGGTAAACTCTGGGAGTTGGTGATGGACAGGGAGGCCTGGTATGCTGTGGTTCACGGGGTCACAAAGATTCGGACACAACTGAGCGACTGAACTGAACCGAACTGACATTATCAGAGTCTGACAGTTGGTCAGTTGGTAACCAAAGTGAGTAATCTTAGAGTAGTGTCGTGTAGTGTGATTCTATATAAACTATCAAGGGAATGTATGAAAATAATTTCCCACAAAATAAAGGCTTTCCTGTAGTCAGTTTAGTAGGGAGAGCTGGAAGATGGCAGTTGTTAGAATCATCTTCAAATACTGACGGTTTCACAATTAGTTTCTTCTGTTTCTCATATGTTAAAAAAAAAAAAAACAACAACTTTGATATCCTTCTCTTGCCACCCAGAAAAGAACAAGAAAAAAACACCCCATTCTCCCCACTCACCAAGAACATAAACCCTATAGCTTGTTCCTAGGCTAGAGATACAGAGCATACTGCAATTAAAATGTGAGTATCACCTATTAGGTATTCCAAATGCTTTCTGTTTTGTTTGTAACTGTCTTATTCATATGACAGAGTGAAGATAAAAGGCATCAAGTGGAAGGGTTGTATACCACCACCACCCCCGGCTGCTCGCCATCTTCTCAAGCTTTGGTGGAAGTCTAAGTCTAAATGGTAAAGAATCTGCCTGCAATGCAGGAGACCCAGGTTCCATCGCTCGGTCAGGAAGATCCTCTGGAGAAGGGAATGGCAATCCATTCCAGTATTCTTGGCTGGAGAATCCCATGGACAGAGGAGCCTAGTGGGTTACAATCCATGGGGTAACAGAGTCATAGACATGACTGAGTGACTAAATGAGCATTTGGGATCCATTCTCCAAGTAGCAACTGAAATGTGCTTGAAGCCATTTTCATCAAAACATGGGGACAGTTACAGTCCCTGAGTGGAACCAGGGTTCATTTATCCCTGTATTTGCATTGCCTGGCCTAGTGAAAGTGAAGTCGCTCAGTCATGCCTGACTCTTTGCGACCCTATGGACAGCAGCCTGCACCAAGCTCCTCCGTCCATGGGATTTTCCAGGCAAGAGTGCTGGAGTGGGTTGTCATTTCCTTCTCCAAGGAATCTTCCTGATCCAGGGATTGAACCCAGGTCTCCCACATTGTAGATGGACGCTTTATCATCTGAGCCACCAGGGAAGTAGGTACTAAATAAATTAGCTGATCAAAGGTTCACCTTGCTTTTGTCATGCAGAGTGAATGAATTTTGTCTCATGAATGTATTCCTGAGTCTGGTACACAGTGAAATAGTAGATTTAATCCGTAAAATCAGGAACTCTACCTAAACAGCTAATAAAGGAATGAAACTCCATCTTGACAGAAGTTTGATGAAGTTGTCTGTTGGTGAGGTTTGGATGAAAATGTGTACTTTCAAACATGTTAGTGAGGCAATGTAAACTGTACAACCTCTGTAATTTGTCAACGACAATTGAAATAAATGCATAAGCCCTATGACTCAACAATTCTACTTCTGAGAATTTATCCCCCATAAAACCTTTCTCACATATATACACAGAAGAGGATAGTCACTGAAGAATTCTTCACACTAGCAGGAGACAAGAAATAATGTAAATGTCCATGCATAGAGAACTGGTGAAATAAATTATGGTCTATACATGTAACAGAATTCTGTCTGATGTTGAAAATGATTAAGATAGGATTATACAAACTAACATAGAATGATCTTCAAGATATTATAGTTGAGTGAAAGAAGTCAGGTGCAGAATAGTGTGTTCAGTATGCTATTGCTTATGTAAATAAACAAAATATGGTGAGAGGAAGGGATACAAATACATGCTTTTATTTGAAAAGAAGCTATCTGGAAGATTCCAAAAGAAACTGGTAACAGTGGTTCAGTCTGGCAGGAGAAATTGAAGAATTTCAAGGACTGGAGGAAGAGACTTGCTTTTCACTCTGGATTGTTTCAGTTTCTAGCAACCCACTCCAGTGTTCTTGCCTAGAGAATCCCAGGGATGGGGGAGCCTGATGGGCTGCAGTCTATGTGGTCGCACAGAGTCGGACACAACTGAAGCGACTTAGCGGCAGCAGCAGCCATGTGTATAGATTATCCACTAATTTTTAAAATAAAAATGTTCAAAAGTAAACATCTTAGTTTCCAAGGAGAGTGCTTGTTAAAACTCACGGGCATACTGTGAGTTACCATTTATATCAGAAAATTTGGAGAAGGGGGAGTATACCTACATAGTTACTTATAGAAGCATAGAACATCGCTGAAGAGGAGGTTTGGCAGTTGGGGACTCAGGTAGGAGGGACATGTTTCTTTTTGTAACTTTTCATTTAAAAAATATGTACATATATATATAATAAAAATGAACACTTTTATTGTTTTTAAAGTATACAGAAAGTGTAGTGGAAATAGAAAGGAAAAGTTATCTTAGGAAGTAGGAACAGCGTGCTTGGTAGTTTAAAATCCTGACTCTTTCAATTACTGTTGTTCCTGTGTGCATACTCAGTCACCTCTGACTCTCTGTGACCCCATGGACTGTAGCCCGCCAGGCTCCTCTGTCCAGGGGTTCTCCAGGCAGGAATACTGCAGTGAGTTGCCATTGCCCACTCCAGGGGATCATTCTGACCCAAGGATTGAACCTGCATTTCTTGTATCTCCTGCACTGGCATTTGGATTCTTACTACTGCACCACCTGGTAAGCCCTGACTCTTAATAGCTGTGTCATATTGGGAAACTTGCTGAATCTCTAGGCCTATTATGTAAAACCTTCATGGGGATGTGTAGATTACATGGAAAATATATATGTAGAGCACATTTCCTATGACAGCATCTATTAGGAGGTCAGTAATTTGTAGTCATTATTATCACATTCTTCTGATTCCAAAAGGGTTTCAATTGTTCTAGTGAAGCAATTGAAGAGCGTAAACCTTGGATTCTGTTCAGTTCCTTCGGCTGTTTAACAGTCCCATAATGTGGTGTTGGCATTGACCTATATAAGTGGGAAGCCCAAGAGTTGCTGCAAAGCAACCCAAGGCAGCATAGTACGTCTTTATGTCACCAGTTGATTAAATGCTGACATCATTTACTTGTGATTTCTCACAAAAGCTGTATCAAATGAACAGAGATTTTAAAAATGATAATGAAACAGTACAGACTTGTAAAATCCAGAGAGCATCCAGCACTTCATCTGCTTTCCTTTTTTGTCTTTTCAGGGTCACATTGTTAATACTATAACAAACCTATTAGTATGTTATAAAGGTACTAACCATGATCAAATATAATTTCATTTTCTGTCTCGGTCATATTGTTTGAAATGATTAGCATATCTCTTAACTATTCTAATGGCAAATAGATGTACGAACGTGACTGATGATATGTCTGTTGGTAAAAAAATTCCAGACTCCAGATATTTATTTTTTTATCTCAGTAGTGCTTGCATGAGTGTTTTATTTTTGGAATTTCCATAAAAAGAGGAGGGTACTCATGATGACTTTACACATACACATATCCACATAAACAGGTTTACACTGAAAGTTTGTTTTCATAATTGCTAATGTCATGTATTTTGCAGCATGAAATAATTCTAAAATGTACGTAAGTTTTTGTGTTATTCTTAATAGATGATAATCCCTTGAACTTGTTTCCTAACTTGCATGGATAACAGTTACATTTCTTCTTTTCAGCTCTAACCTTGATAAAGGCTAAGGCAGAGGATAAGAGCAGTAACCTTTTGTAATGACTACTCTAATCTGAATTCTGACACAGCTGGTGAAAAGGAGCTAGGATACAGCATTAGATTCTTTCTGGTGCAGCGTTACAATAATAGAAGACCAGCGACCCAGTGAGGCAAAACCGAGGGTTGCACCAAGTACACAGGAGATTCTTGATGTTTGGAGATTACAAAGGATTCCTGAAAGGGCACTTATATTTATAGATCTGGATTCAGAGTCAATCACTGAGCATCTACTGTGGGTAGATAAGTTTACATACATGTTACTTCAGTATCTTTTATTTTTAGATTGACATACAAAACATGCTGGCTCAGGTGGGGAAATACCAAGTGTTTTTGGTATATTATGCTCTTGAGAAATGACACACAGACAATAACCTTGCGTTGTTGTTTAATCTGAGTAGCTATCAGTAACAATAATGTAGGCGGAGCCAAGACTTTAGAGAAAATATATTAGGCTATCAAGGAGAAATATTAATGTAAAAAAATCTCTCAGATATATTTCACAAAGTAGATTCTGCTGGGTATGTTTCTTTTAAAGTATATTTTACTATTTTCCCTAATTATGGAAGAATGCAAGAAAATAAGCGGCCATGGAGTAAGTTTTGCCTTAAAGGAAACACAGTCATGACTCCTGAGAATGCACAGCTCTCTTAGGATGCGGAACAGGTTTTCTTCTCAGCAGTCCCTTCCTCCGATACATGAGGACCAATACATTCATTGTCCTACTACATCTTTTGGTGATTAAAATTTATGAAAGTCTTATGTGTGTCCTTTTGTCTGCATTAACATGTGATTAGTCTTGACATATCAAATGTATTCTGAAGTTCATTTCATTGGAAGTGTATTCATGTATTTTATAAAGCAATGTGTCTCCACTGATACATTAAGAGAATATGCTGACTTGAAATTACAAATGATCTGGTTCTTTTAAAATGAAGTATAATTGATTCACAATATTATATTAGCTTCAGATGTTCAACACAGTGATTCAAAATTTTTTTATAGATTAGAGTCCACTTAAATTTACCATAAAATGTTGGCTGGTCCCTGCTTTTGTGTGTTTTCCAATTATTTTCCAAATTATCAAATGAAGCAGAACCTTTAAGTAAAAACATCTAACTGTGACTTTTCAGTACTCAAGCAATCTCTTTGTGCTGTCAGATTGAACAGTCCCCAGCACTCCAGTGTGTTGTCTGTGGGAGGAGACAGAAACTGCATCTCAGGCCTCCCTGGAGGCTAGGGATATGGTCCTTTGTAACCCTGAAGAACTGTTTTGTTTTCTCATGGACTCTCAACTGGTGGGACAAATATTTCAGTCTTTTTCAACCATGGAAAATGTTAGAGACAATACTGAGGTATCAATATAATCTATTGATACTGTGCTATATGAATTACTCTTCATTTAAATGGTAAATTGATAAAAATGGATTTTTGTGCACTATAAACACAGTGGAAACAGTGTCAGACTTTATTTTGCGGGGGTGGGGGGCTCCAAAAATCACTGCAGATGATTGCAGCTATGAAATTAAAAGACGCTTACTCCTTGGAAGGAAAGTTATGACCAACCTAGACAGCATATTGAAAAGCAGAGACATTACTTTGCCAACAAAGATCCGTCTAGTCAAGGCTATGGTTTATCCAGTAGTCATGTATGGATGTAAGAGTTGGACTGTGAAGAAAGTTGAGTGCCGAAGAATTGATGCTTTTGAACTGTGGTGTTGGAGACGACTCTTGAGAGTCCCTTGCACTGCAAGGAGATCCAACCAGTCCATCCTAAAGGAGACCAGTCCTGAATATTCAATGGAAGGACTGATGCTGAAGCTGAAACTCCAATACTTTGGCCACCTGATATGAAGAGTTGACTCATTGGAAAAGACCCTGATGCTGGGAGGGATTGGAGGCAGGAGGAGAAGGGGACAACAGAGGATGAGATGGCTGGATGGCATCACTGACTCGATGGACCTGAGTTTGGGTAAACTCTAGGAGCTGGTGATGGACAGGGAGGCCTGGCGTGCTGCGATTCATGGGGTCACAAGAGTCAGACACTGAGCGACTGAACTGAACTATGTATCCACAGTGAGAGCTGTAGTATAGGGACCACAGTTAACACATAGTACCTGGTGCGTGTGGTAGGTATGTTACATGCACTGTCTCAGTAAACTCTTTCTATAAGGGATCCCACAGTAAATATATCCTCCAGCTTAGGGTGCCACACAGCCTCTGTAGTAAAACTCAGTTTGCCCTTACAGAGCAAAAGCAGCCATAAATGAATAAGCTCTGCTGTGTTGCGGTAAAACTTGGTTTATCATCACAGAAATGTGAATTTCATATAATTTTCATATGTCACAAAATGTTTTTCTTAAAAATAAATTTTTTAAAATGTTAATGGAATAATTGTTCTTAACTCACTGCACTGGCCATACAAAAACAAAGCAGACTGCAGGAAAGTATAGTCATTATCTTGTAATAACTTATAATGCAAGCGTATGTAAAAAGGAATATATATTTCTATGTGTATCTAACTGAACCACTTTGCAATACACCAGAAACTGACACATTATAAACCACTATATTTCAATTTAAAAAATTTTTTTAATTAAAAAAATTAAAACATTAAAACAAACAAAAACAAGGCAGGGTAATTTGGCCCTGGGGCCATACTTTGCTGACTTATGCATTATCTCATCGGGTAAAGGATGTTTCTAAATGATTGGGATACCCTGATGTTGGGAAAGATTGAAGGCAGGAGGAGAAGGGAAGGCCAGAGAATGAGATGGTTGGATGGCATCACCATCTGGCGATGGAGAAGGAAATGGCAACCCACTCCAGTGCTCTTGCCTGGAAAACCCCATGTACGGAGGAGTCTGGTAGGCTACAGTCCATGGGGTCCCAGAGAGTCGGACACAACTGAGCAACTTCATTTCACTTCACCAACTGGATGAACATGAGCTTGAGCAAACTCTAGGAGATGGTGAGGGACAGGGAAGCCTGGTGGGCTGCAGTCCATGCAGTTACAAAGAGTCAAACACAACTTAGTGAGTGAACAACAACCGAGATTACACTAAGTGAATAGTAAAGGGTTTTCTCACTAGCCTTGTTCCCTATCCTACAATCACTTTCTGCCACTCTGCTGGCACTGAGATTGATGGAGTTATTCAATTGTTCTTAAGGTTAAAAACTACCTATATGTCTAGACTCTAGACAAACTAATTTAAGGACAGCTATTAACCTCAAGGATTTACAACCGATCTGAAGAGTTATAGTCAGTGTGACATGACCGTGACTTGGGAGTTTTTATAGATCAAGCTGCCTGCCAAAAGGCAAAGGGACAAATTGTTGTAATCCTGGGGGAGGGACAACGGGGATCTGACTGGGTTGGTAGACACAGGGGACTAAGAACAGACCGTTCTGAGATGTGTTTAGGATTAGGTGCTCGCTCAGGTGAGGGCTGATTACATTGTATTACACCTGCCTCACAGGATAAAATGAATTGACACATTTTAAAGCGCTACTAAAGTTAACTGGGATACTGTTTCACCTCCTTCTTTTAATTAGTAACCACTTTTAAAATTTCAGGGTCTTATCGGTTTGTCTGGTTTACTGATGCCCTCTACCCCAAAGTGGAGCATAACATTTAATTTTTTCAGTTAGTTGAAAATACTTTTTCTGGAAAAACAAAAAACAAAAGAAAACAAAAAACACTAACCCTCATTCACTACAAGCCCAAACCATGGGTACTCCTGGTGGAGACACTTTCTCAAATTCCAGACTTTTTTTTTCAGAGGCTTATCTTGCTCTACCGGATTCCCACCTCTCCTCCGCTCCCAGCTACACCCTAAGGCCGCCCCAGACTGTAGCCTCCAGCCTTCCTCCTCCCCCCTCCAGCTCCCTCCGCCCCACTTTCCCTCCCACTAGAGAAGCCCCGCCTCCCCGGTTCCGCAACCCAACTCCTTCCCTCCTTCCGTCGCTTACCGCTCTCCCCGCCCCTATGGCTGCCTTCGATTGGCTACACTGGCTGTGCCGCGACCGGGATGCAGCAGAGCCTTATTTTTATTGGTTGAAGTGTAGCCGGACCTCTTGTGATTGGCCGACAGAAGGAGACAGCAAGTGTGACTGCGCTCCGGGTGTGTGTGGCCGCCGCTTTGTTGCCTGAGGGGGTGGTGGTGGAAGTTAAGGGAGTCGGGGGCTAGCGCTTCTGCAGACCCGCAGTCGCAGCCGTTGCAGTCACTTCGCCAGCTGGCCTTTACGAGTAGAAGTCTCGTCGACAGCAACCATGAGCGGCGGGGTATACGGGGGAGGTGAGTGCGGCCGGTCGGGAGAGCGCGCCTTTTTAGCTTGTGGGGTTTGTAACCGCCGCCCCCAGCCCTCCCCCTTCCCGGCGGCCCTTCCGGTCTCCCCCTGGGGACCCCGGCCTCCCCGCCCTATCCCCGCCCCGCGCTCTGCCCGCCTCCGGAGCCCACCCGGCTCGGCGAGCGCTACAGGCGCCGGGAGTCGCCGCCCCCTACGGCCCCTTCCAGCCTCGGGCCGCCGAGGAGCCGACTTTTGGGGCTGCGCGCGGTCCGGGGCTGGCCGGCCAGCTCCACTCGCGGGCCAGGCCCGGTGAGCCGCGGCTGGAGTGACTGGCCTCAGGGTCACCTCTTTCCCAGCCGACTCTGTCGCGGTGTGCGCGCCCGTTTAAAGTTGGGAGGTCCCAGCAGTTCGTCGGCGTGGCTGGAGGGTTTCCGCGGCGTCTCGGAGGTGGCACAGCGAGCCGCGAGGAGTGGAACTGATTGGAGGAGTCGTGGCCACTCAGGACACATCCTCCTTCTCCATCCGTGCTCACGCAGCCTCACGCCTTTCAGTAACTTCTCCCTATTTGTTGACTGTGGATGCTCCGGCGTTATCCGTGGGCGACTCTGCTCCGGCATAATTTAGGAACATACGTAATTTAAGGTTGCTTAAACATGGGTGGGCTCCGGTGTAGTGAAAAATTACTGTGGGCCTGGGTTGTAATATCAGCCTCACCACTTAGTAAGCTCATTGGCCTTGGGTAAGTTACTTAACTTTTGCCAACTAAAGGTTCGTTGTTTGTAGAATGATAATTCCTACCCATTGGGGTGGTTGTGAAGATTAAACGGCGGTAATGCTGCACTTACCCGCTCTTTAGAAATGAAAAATCTCAAGCCCCTCTCTAAATCTACCGACTTGGAACCTCCGTTTTTTCTTGATGCTTAGATGAAGCATTGATGTATATGATTCATGTTTTGTGTTTGATGAATGCGAGAAGAAAGAAACCCAAAATCATGCTTTTGTTACTGTGTTTAGTAAGGATACCATTTTCTGAGCGGATGGAATATTATAGGTAGGAGATGAAAATAAGCTTTTCAAAGTTTTTAGTAGTTTTGAAGTGAAGCTTGAGTTTCTGCTCAGGTGACACGATGGCCCTCACCCTCTCCTTTTCCATATATGTTTTTGGTTTTGATTTCTGAAGTGTAAGAATCAGTTTTCCATTTTTACTTTGGAGAAAGCCTAGTGGATCTTCATGTTACATTTTCCCCATCTGAAGATGTAATTCTGACAAAAAAGCTGAGTATACGTGCTCATGGAGGCTGCAGACTCTATTTTTTGTTTTGTTTTTGGCCTCACCATACAGCCTGTGGGATCTTAGTCTCCAGATCAGGGACAGAACCAAGCCCCCTGCATGAGAACCACAGAGTCTTATTTACTGGACCACTAGGGAAGTCCCTCTTCAGTGTTCTTGCCTGGAGAATCCCAGGGACGGGGGAGCCTGGTGGGCTGCTGTCTGTGGGGTCTCACAGAGTTGGACACGACTGAAGCAGCAGCAGGGAAGTCCCTGCTGATTGTTTTGACTCTCAGGTTCACTCATCCAAGGACCTAAAGGCTGTCCACTGAATATTTCCTTACAAGGCATTGTTTAATGTGACTAAGGTAGAAATGGATACTAATTATTCCAACAGTTAACATTTATTGAGTGCATCCTGTGTGCCAGGAACTGTTCTTCATGACAGAGGCTTGTAATGCATTGTATTTAATACATGCATTGTCAGTTAATCCACAACAGCCATGGAATGTGGTTCTACTTTTCCCCGTATTATTAAAGAAGAAAATAAGGCATAGAAAAGATTAAACAGCCTAGAGTTACATAACTTTCTAGCAAGTGAGCAGCAGGAACTTCTGGGATAAAGAAAAAGCATTTCAGTAAAACCTTTTCTCATTAAAAAAAAAGTTTAAGTCATTTTTCAAGTATATAACCACAGCATTTTCATGTTGATTTAGATATTCAGAATAAACGTCCCTTTGTTCCTGTAGAGGAGTATATCTTAAAGCCTGTTTCACATATAAAGTATTTAAAACTGACAAAAATAAGTGTATGATTTTGTGTTTGAGCTGCTACTGTATGACCAGTATTTATAGTGGGTCACATTTTCCAAGAGGTTTACTGTGAAAGGCAATGAAACCTCCCACCCACATTTTGTGTGTAATTAACTTAGTAAACTGTATTTTTAACTTACTTGCTTATAAAATGAATGTTTGTAGTTTAATTTTAAAAATTAGTAGCTCTCTTATTCCAGTGTTTTTTTCTGATCAGACCTAACACTCCGCTTTAGATATAATGCACAGTTCATCCAGATTTTCATACTTTCCATAATTGGTTTCCGGGCCTACTTATTGCTCCTGTGTCTGTCTTACATGGTACTCCTCTGCTTTAGTCTCCTTTCTTTGACAGAAATAAACAGGTATACTACTGGTCCATCTTCGATACTTCATTACTTTTATCACGCCACTGCCCCCTCCCCATCTCTAATCATAAAAATTTCTCAAAATCATTCTCCCTGTGAATTGGGGCACCCTTGTCCAAACAAAAAGTAAAACAGCCTTCTTACCTCCTTGCAAAGTCATTAACTTCCAGTATTGTGTTGGAATGTTTAAGACCAGGTTAGAAAATTGCCCTCATTGCTCCATGTTTCCTCAGAAATATCACTTCACCCCCTAAACTTGGAAGCCATTTACTCAGGAGTAAAACGTGTGTGCTCAGTCGTGTCCAATTCTTTGTGACCCCGTGGACTGTAGCCCACCAGGTTTCTCTGTCTATGGAATTTTTCCAGGCAAGAGTACTAGAATGGGTTGCCATTTCCTTCTCTAGGGGATCTTCCTGACCCAGGTATCAAACCCAAGGCTTCTGCATTGGGAAGCAGATTCCTTACCACTGAACCACGAAGGAAGCCTTAGCTTTTAACAGAAGAGGAGACCTATACAGGACTACAGAATAGACATAAACATAACTGACAGACTTAATAGAACTATAGGAAATAGACTTAACTCTCATCCTTAAAGGAAAATGAGCATATGGAAAATTTCCAAGAATCAAGAGAGTCTTCCTCAAATTAAAATTCTATGTCCAGTTTACCACACTAATTTAGTTAAGTTCAGTTGCTCAGTCGTGTCTGACTCTTTGCGACCCCATGGAATGCAGCACACCAACTTCCCTGTCCATCACCAACTCTGGAGCTTGCTCAAACTCATGTCCATCAAGTCAGTGATGCCATCCGATCATCTCATCCTCTGTCATCCCCTTCTCCTCCCTTCGTTCTTTCCCAGCATCAGGGTCTTTTCCAATGAGTCAGTTCTTCGCATCAGGTGGTCAAAGTATTGGAGTTTCAGCTTCAGCATCAGTTCTTCCAGTGAACATTCAGGACAGATTTCCTTAAGGATAGACTGGTTGGATCTCCTTGCAGTCCAAGGGACTCTCAGAAGTCTTCTCCAACACCACAGTTCAAAAGCATCAATTTTTCGGCACTCAGCCTTCTTTATAGTTCACCTCTCACATGCATGGAAGTGATGTGAAAAACCATACTTTGTTGGCAAAGTAATGTCCCTGCTTTTAATATGCTGTCTAAGTTGGTCATAAGTTTTCTTCCAAGGAGTAAGCATCTTTTAATTTCAGGCTACAGTCACTATCTGCAGTGATTTTGGAGCCCCCAAAAATAAAGTCTGACACTGTTTCCACTGTTTCTCCATCTATTTGCCATGAAGTGATGGGACCAGATGCCATGATCTTAGTTTTCTGAATGTTGAGTTTTAAGCCAACTTTTTCACTTTCAAGAGGCTCTTTAGTTCTTCACTTTCTGCCATAAGGGTGGTGTTACCTGTATATCTGAGGTTATTGATATTTCTGCCTGCAATCTTGAATCCAGCTTGTGTTTCATCCAGCCCAGCATTTTGCATAATGTACTCTGCATATAAGTTAAATAAGCAGGGTGATAATATACAGCCTTGACGTACTCCTTTCCCTAAAGACAGGTATAACTGACTTGTTAGATTTTTCTTTTCACAGAAATTCTTTGAGTGCTTGTTATATGCAGAGTATAGCTTCTGCCTTCAAGAAGCTCGAAGTCTTACAGGTAAGTCAGTCAAATAAACAGACACTGTATTTCATGTAGTTTTAGTTATACAGCCACCCCACCCTGCATACATTTAAAGAGCTGAAGTTGGAATAATATTGGTGGCGTGGCAGAGTTTAATTGGAAGCATGTTTTTTTTCTTAGTGGTACGTGAAAAGTCTTTTACTGATGACAAAGGAAGCTGGTGGCTCAGAGATTAAAGCGTCTGCCTCTAATATGGGAGACCTGGGTTCGATCCCTGGGTTGGAAGATCCCCTGGAGAAGGAAATGGCAACCCACTCCAGTATTCTTGCCTGGAGAATCCCATGGACAGAGGAGCCTGGTGGGCTACAGTCCATGGGGTCACAAAGAGTCGGACACGACTGAGCGACTTAACTAACTTACCTTAAAGGATATTGACTAATTCGGTGGAGTATGTTCAGTAATGACAATATATAGAGGGTACAAAGGTAGCACTGTGGAGGAGTCAAGGGACCTTACAAGGGAGGTTATGAGAATGATGAAAGAGGAATAGAGAGGGACAGCATATGCGGAATAGATGGTGTGTTTCGGAGAAAACATAATGTTCAGTAATGCAGGTGTGTGAAGTGGGAGGAGAGACTGCTGCCAGATATCACTTGGGTGGAATGATTTGAATTTTATCTTGCAGATGATGATAAAGCACTGCATGATTCTCCCCTTTCTTTTTGTTGAAGGATTTATGTACCAAAATGTTGAGAGTTATAGTTTAGAAAGGAAAGGTGGATCCAGAATGTAAAGATGGAAGCACAGTACCATGGGGAATTATGGTAATTCCCAGTTGCGATAAAAACTTGACTCAGGCAGTGGCAATGGCATTAGAGAAATGTTTAGCAGAAATATTTGGCAGAATTGGATGAGAGATATGAAATAAGAAGGTGTTCATTAAAGTTATTGCCTCTGATGACTGAGAGCACTAACTGTGATAAGCACTGCTGAGATTAGGTTAGGCAGGATGGGGGAAGGAGACAGTACTTCAGGTATGCTGAATTTGAGGTACCCAAGGGACATCAGGTAGAAGTAGTATACAGTAAGAAGTTTGAGATACAGATTAGGTGAAGGTGTGAGCGCTTGAGGGGTTAATTTGAGATTGGAAGCATCACTAGGTAGAAGCTGAGGCTGTAGGAGCGGAGCAGATTACAAAGGCCGAGTTAGAGGAGGGGCTCCTGACAGGGGGTCCTTGCCCTCCCTAAGGAGTCCATGAATATAGCTATCCATATTCATCTTTTTTTTTTTATGGTCTATCTGAGAACATTCTAAGAAGACATTCATAAGTCTCCTGAGCTGTGTGTATTAGTTTGCTGCCATAACAAAGAATGAGTGACTTAAACAACAAAAATTAATTTTTTCACAGCTTTTGAGGGTCCAAGTCTGAGATCAGGTGTTGCCAGGGTTGTTTTCTTTGGAGGTTTTTTTCCTTGTAGGCCTTTCTCCTGGTACCTTCACATGGTCTTCCCTCTGTACATACACATGTCCAGGTTTCTTCTTTGTGTGAGGTTATTAGTCATACTGGATTAGAGTCTACTCTAATGATCTCATTTAACTTAGTCATCTCTTTAAATACCTTATCTCCAAACATTCAGTTACTTGGGCTTAAGACTCCAGAATCACTGCAGATGGTAACTGCACCCACAACATTAAAAGATGCTTGCTTCTTTGAAGAAAAGCTGTGACAAACCTAGATAGCATATTAAAAAACAGAGACATCACTTGGCTGACAAAGGTCCGTATAGTCAAAGCTATGGTTTTTCCAGTAGTCATATACGGATGTGAGAGTTGGATCTTTAATGAAGAAGACTGAGCGCCGAAGAACTGATGCTTTCAAACTGTGGAGTTGAAGACTCTTGAGAGTCTCTTGGACTGCAGGGAGATCAAATCAGTCAATCCTAAATGAAACCCATCCTGAATGTTCATTGGAAGGACTAATGCTGAAGCTGAAACTCCAATACTTTGACTACCTGATGTGAAGAGCTGACTCATTGGAAAAGACCTTGATGCTGGGAAAGGTTGAAGGTAGGAGAAGGGGATGACAGAGGATGAGATGATTGGATGGCATCACCGACTCAAAGGACATGAGTTTGAGCAAACCATGGGAGATAGTGAAGGACAGGGAAGCCTGGCATGCTGCAGCCCATATGACTGAACAACAACAGAACTTAAGCATACGAATTTTAGGATGAAACAGTTCAGCCTCTATCATTGTCCAAGGGCCCATGACACAGAAGAGGTTAAAAGCCCTGGTGCGAGGTAAAGGTTGATCCTTGAGAGCAGGAGTAGAAAGTTTTGGTTAACCAAGTGATTAATTCATTTAGTTAGGATATTTCTTTACCCAAGAGTATTCTGGTTAATTAAAGTCTTAGAGTTTACCAATTCATGTTCATTGGAATACTACTTTACCTACTGTTTATACTTAAGTTTACATGCTGTGGTGAAAATGATTGCAGTGTACTGCTTTTAAGGACCTTTTCTTTAAGACAAAATAATTTGGATCAGAGATTGTGTAGAGAAAAGTTGATTACTTTGGGAAATGTAACAAATGCAGAAGATTCCTTTCAAATTAAAAATAAACATAGGTGGCTCTTCATTTTATTTCAACAAAAATGAGATCACTGTGCTATAAAGAAACCATCTCTCAACTGTGATAATTATAGTGTAATAATCTTTATTTTAAAACTTATTTTAGTTTTTGAATACTTAATATTAAAATTTATGTAAGTTTGTATGTGATACTTCTGTATTCACTGCTGAGGTTAAATAAATGTAATATTTTGTCACATTTGCCTCAGATATTTTATGAAATAAGATGTTGTTGGTATAGATTCCTCCTCTCTGCTTCCTTAGAGGTAACCAGTGAGCTTAAGTTGGGATGTAATATTCCCCAACCCTATACATATTTTTATACTTCCATTAAGTGTGTGTGACTCCATAATGAATTAAATAGTATTAAAATATGTGTACATAGTAACTAGGTTTTTAAAGTAATTCGTTTGAGATTTATCCATGTTGATACATGCAGATCTGGACTATTCACTTTTAACTGCTATGTAGCAATAGTAAATATTTCACTGTATGAATAAGCTGTAGTTTATTTCCCTACTGAGAGACCATTTAATCTACCTTTTCCTGCAGCAAGCAGTGTGATGATAATTATAACATCAGTACACTTATGTGCTTATTATGTACAAGGTATTGTTCTAAGTGCTTCCATACTTTGAGCATCCACTGAGATAGGAACTGTTATCGCACATTTTACATATGAGGAAACTGAGGCAGACAGGTTAGTAAATCACCTGAGGTCACATATATAGCTAGTGAGGGTTCCTGTACATATCTACTCGTGATATACATTGAGAGAATTTCTCTAGAGAAGATAATAAGTGTAATTTCTATGTATGCACATTTTCAGTTTTAGTAGCTAGGACTATTCCCCAGAGTGTTTGTATCAGTTTACAACTTTTGCTGGCAAATATGTAAGAGCTCCTCTTTTTCTACTTCTTTGACAATACTTGGTCTTACCAGACTTGATCTTGTCAATTTAATCGAGCTAAGCAATATTTATTTAGTGAAAAATTCCTTCTTTCAAAAATTGATACCTAGAAAAACCCAAGTGCTTTCTTTTAGGAAGTATGCCGATTTGAGTGAAGTATTTTTGAAGTATGGCGCTTCTCCGGTGGCTCGGTGGTATAGAACCTGCCTCCAGTGTAGGAGATTCAGGTTGGATCCCTGGATGGGGAAGATTCCCGAGAAGGAAATGGCAACCTACTCCTGTATTCTGGCCTGGAGAATCCCATGGACAGAGGAGCCTGACGGGTTCCAATCCGTAGGGTTGCAGAGAATCTAACGTGACTGAAGTAACTGAGCACGCATGTATGCACACAGATTTTTAAAATATAATTAGAGGCTTTTCTCTGAATTTGAATATAAAAAAAGACAGCTTTCTCTCTCAGCATTAAACTTTTATCTCCTACACATTTCTGTGAAATGTGTAAACTTTGGTACCTTCATTTTAATGATTTTTACCTGGCCCACGTTATACCTTATAACGTTATACCTTACCTCTGGTTCCTTATTTTTCTTGGGGTTTTGCTAAATTTCTTCCCAAATTCCATGAAATATAATGTTTAATGTATGAAAAAAATGGTGTGCCTCAGCGTGCTGGATACCTCTCCTTGGCCCTCCCAGATCCACTCTACTCCTGTGTCCGCCCGCTCTGTTGCTTAAAGGTTGACCCTGGTAGACTGCATCTGTGGATTGTCAACCTTTGGTTTGGCCCGTGGTACAGAGAGGCCTGGTGGGCTACAGTCCATGGGGTCGCACAGAGGTGGACACGACTGAGCAGCTAAGCACACACAGGGTAATGGGTCTTCCTGCTTTGTGCCTCTTGTCCTGGTGTGATTATTAACAGGGGCTCCTACCACATTTAGAAGTAGCTCTGTTGGGATGAGAAATGATATGATCACCCTAGCCAGTGGGGAGAGGTTGGCAGATGTGTTAAGCCGACTCCATCCTCAAATGAAGATCACAGCTCCTGTCAGGTACCCTCCCAATACAAGTCTCTCTCCAGGTTCTAGTAACAGTTCCTCCCTCGTGTTTCTTCAGTTCTAAGTGTGGCAACAGATTTCTGTTATCACTCGTCCTAGGATATCATACTGTCCTTTCTGGTTTTCCTGTATTTTTCTTGTATCTTTGTAAGTAGACCCTTTAATAAGTAAACTCCCCTTCAGTTCCGTTCAGTTGCTCAGTCATGTCCGACTCTTTGTGACCCCATGAGTCGCAGCTCGCCGGGCCTCCCTGTCCATCACCAACTCCCGGAGTTCACTCAAACTCATGTCCATCGAGTTGGTGATGCCATCCAGCCATCTCACCCTCTGTCGTCCCCTTTTCCTCCTGCCCCCAATCCCTCCCAGCATGAGAATCTTTTCCAATGAGTCAACTCTTCGCATGAGGTGTCCAAAGTATTGGAGTTTCAGCTTCAGCATCAGTCCTTCCAAAGAACACTCAAGACTGATCTCCTTTAGAATGGACTGATTGGATCTCCTTGCAGTCCAAGGGACTCTCAAGAGTCTTCTCCAACACCACAGTTCAAAAGCATCAATTCTTCGGCACTCAGCTTTCTTCATAGTCCAACTCTCACATCCATACATGACCACTTGCAAAACTATAGCCTTGACTAGACGGACCTTTGTTGGCAAAGTAATGTCTCTGCTTTTGAATATACTATCTAGGTTGGTCATAACTTTTCTTCTAAGGAAAAAGCGTCTTTTAATTTCATGGCTGCAATCACCATCTACAGTGATTTTGGAGCCCCCAGAAATAAAGTCTGACACTGTTTCCACTGTTTCCCCATCTATTTGCCATGAAGTGATGGGACCAGATCTTCGTTTTCTGAATGCTGAGCTTTAAGCCAACTTTTTCACTCTCCTCTTTCACTTTCATCAAGAGGCTTTTTAGTTCCTCTTCACTTTCTGCCATAACGGTGGTATCATCTGCATATCTGAGGTTATTGATATTTCTCCCGGCAATCTTGATTCCAGCTTGTGCTGCTTCCAGTCCAGCGTTTCTCATGATGTACTCTGCATAGAAGTTAAATTAGCAGGGTGACAATATACAGCCTTGATGTACTCTGCATAGAAGTTAAATAAGCAGGGTGACAATATACAGCCTTGATGTACTCCTTTTCCTGTTTGGGACCAGTCTGTTGCTCCATGTTCAGTTCTAACTGTTACTTCCTAACCTGCATATAGGTTTCTCAGGAGGCAGGTCAGGTGGTCTGGTATCCCCATCTCTTTCAGAATTTTCCACAGTTTATTGTGATCCACACAGTCAAAGGCTTCGGCATAGTCAATAAAGCAGAAATAGATGTTTTCCTGGAACTCTTGCTTTTTCGATGATCCAGCAGATATTGGCAATTTGATCTGTGGTTCCTCTGCCTTTTCTAAAACCAGCTTGAACATCTGGAAGTTCACGGTTCACATATTGCTGAAGCCTGGCATGGATAAAAATTTTCCTTAAATTACCTAATTTTAGCGTATCGTCTCTTTGGTGATTGAACCTCTACTAATATAATATATTGACTTGCTGTATTTTAATGAAATAAGTCTTTAAAGCATATTTAAAACTAGGTTCAAAGTAGTAGTAACATGAATATAAGCACATTAAGTGCTCTTTAATTTTCATATGCTACTTGTAAGTTGTTAATGTTAGTTATCTTTTCATCTTTTCAGATGAAGTTGGAGCCCTTGTTTTTGACATTGGATCCTATACTGTGAGAGCTGGTTATGCTGGTGAAGACTGTCCCAAGGTCAGTGTAATGTTAGAGTTAATTGGATATACAGGAGCCATTCATGCAGAATTAAATTCTCTCAGAAAGTCTGACTCAAATAGGGTAAAAGATATTAGTTGGTGGGAAATGACTCCTTGATAAAAGCATGTAAAACTTGTAAATCATGTTTTTGACTCTTCCAGGTGGATTTCCCTACGGCTATTGGTATGGTGGTAGAAAGAGATGATGGAAGTACACTAATGGAAATCGATGGTGATAAAGGCAAACAAGGCGGTCCCACCTATTACATAGATACGAATGCTCTGCGAGTTCCAAGGGAGAACACAGAGGCCATCTCCCCACTGAAAAATGGGATGGGTATGATGTCTTTTCCTATGGATTTGATTATAAATGTAGAGTATGTACAGTATATTTCAGATATAAAGCAGTGGCTGCTTATAAGTTGAACATCAGCTATCTTCTTGTTTTTATTCCATGAACTGATGTTCCAGGCACTGAGAATACAAAGATGCATAAAACATGTTTCTTTTCCTAACAAACTTATAGATATAGAAGCTAGATTTGTGTATATAAATATAACTGTGTTTGATAAGCAATGGGGTTACAGAGGAGAGAGATTTAACTCTGTGGGGGTCAGAGATGGTTTTCACAAAGGAGGTAACTGTGCTGAATCTTGATCACAGAATAATTAGGTTGACTGACAAGACTGGGTAAAGCAGAGCAACCAGCATGTGTGAAGAGATGGTATTGTGGGAGAAACTTAAATGTTTAGAAGTGTCATCAGTTAAGTATGGCTATCATAGTAGGTGCATTAGGGCCGGTTGCAGGAAAGGCAGGCAGAGAGCAATCATGAAAGGGCTTGGAATGCCAGGAGTGTATTAAGCAGGTAACTGAAATGTTACCCCAAAGAAATTTTTAAACAGAGATATGAAATGCTCATATATGCCAAATGGAAAGATTATTCTAACAGTAATACATAGGCATGATTGGAGGGAGATACTAGAAACAGGAAGATCAATTAGGGAGGTGAGTCCAAATGAGAAATGAAGAGGTTTTAAATTTTAACACTGATGGCAGAGATCCTGAGGTGGCTATCTGAGATATCCAGGACAAATGGTGCTAAGAATTTAAACTTTCAAAAGTTTAAAAAAAAGTTTCCTAGATTTTTGGAGTCACTGAATAAGGGGTACCATGCACTAGGGAAGGAGCAAGCTTTATGGTCTTAAAAAGCAAATGTCCACTGTCACTGTTAGGTCCAGTTATTTACTGAAAGGATTCACGAGATTCAGCATGCAATGGTACCATAGCTAAGATTTATTATGCCAAAAGGATACAAAGCACAGTGGACAAAAGGAAGAAAAGGGCATGCAGTGAAGTCCAAAGGAAACCAGCGCACGCTTCCAAGAGCTTACAGTGTAGTCATAAAGGATGTGCTTAAACCTTCCAGCAATGAGGAACATGTGTGTGTAGTCTATTACGCGTGCTCAGTTATATCCAACTCTTTGTGACCCCATGGACTGAAGCCTCCCAGGCTCCTCTGTCCATTGGATTTCCCAGGCAAGAATACTGGAGTGGGTTACCATTTCCTTTTCCAGAGGCTCTTCACAACCCAGGCATCGAACCTGCATCTTCTGAGTCTCCTGCATTGGCAGATGGTTTCTTTATGACTGAGCCACCTGGGAAATCCATGGTCTACTAGGGGAGCACATTAAAGACTCAGCACCCTGCTTCACACTCACAGGATAGCTGTATTATAAAGACAGACAATAGCAAGTGTGATGAGGATATAGAGAAACTGAAACCTCCATATCTGTTTCTGGGAGAGAACATAAAATAGTACAGCAGCTTTGAAAAATAGTTTGACAGTTTCTTAATAGGTTAAATATAAATTCACCTTATAATCCAAACAGTTCCACTCCTAGGTATCAGTACAAGAGAACTGAAAACTATGTCCACACAAATACTTAAATGCAAATGTTTGTAGCAGCATTATCCATATTAACTGAAAAGTAGATATAGTCCAGAGGTGCATCATTGGATGAATGGATGTACACAGTGTGCTATATCCATAAAATGAAGTATTAATACTATTTGACAATAAAAGAAACAAAATAACTGATATCAGTTGGGTTTTGATGAACCCCAAAAGCCTTATGCCAAATGGAGGAAATCAGATGCAAAATTCCACATAATGTGGAATTACTTACTCTAATATGGAATGACCAGGAAAAGCTAATTTATACAGACAGAAAGTAAAGTAACGGTTGCTTGGGGGCTATGGATATTATGAGAAGTGACTGTTAAAGGGCATACAGTTTCTTTTTGAGGTGATGGAACTATTCTAAAATTATGTTGTAATAAGAGTCACACAACTGTATAGCTTTACAGAAGAAAATCTCTTCATTGTATACATAAAATTCATGTTATGGAAAATTATATCTCTATAGAACTGCTAAAGAACTGGAAGGATATTTTTGTTACAAATGTTTTATTTCTTATATTATCCTGATACTTGGAATAAATAACTATCTTTTGGATTCAGAAAAAAAGGACTCAGTACCCATGGTTTTTATTGGTGACTGGTCATGTAGGTACCTTGTGCCGAACATGTTCCAAAACCCTAGACTCCCAGTATAAACCACACTGTTTGTATAAATGGTTTAGGCACAGTGAACTACTCTTATTTGGGGAAAGTTTTATATCAGTGTAGGAAACTGTTTACCAGACAGGTTCCCAGATGCCAGCCAAGGGTCAGCCTTGCAAGCAGGTCTTTCTCAGGTATGCTGAGTTAATCTTTCTGCATAGCAAGTGAGTTTATTAGTTCAAAGTGTTTTGAGTATAGATGCTGGTTTAATAAGCAAGTGAGAATGATTTTAAGACATGAAATTGATTTTTTTTTTCCACCCAGAAAGAGTTTGGGATGTGAAAACAGGATTGAGGGTGAGATTTCTTATGGAAACTTATTCTGTATTTAACCAGTAGAGGTGCCTATGAAGGGGAACAGTTAGGGAAGTAGGAGAAAATTCAGAACACCAAGAAAAAATTCGAGGAGTAAAGGAGTCCAGTGAGTCTCATTGTTCTTAACTGCGGCATTGAGATTTATGCTAAGAAGGGGAAAGTGAAGTTAATGCTATAGAGGAAGTGCCTTGACTAAAATATCCCATTCTGGACTTTCCCTGGTCTGCCTGCCAATGCAGGGGACGTGGGTTCAATCCCTGGTCCAGGAAGATTGTACAGGCTGCAGGGCAACTAAGCTCACGTGATGCAGCTGCTGAAGCCCATGCACCCTAGAGCCTGTGCTCTGCAGCAGGAGAAACCACCACGGCGGAAGCCTGAGCACTGCAACTAGAGAGCAGCCCCTGGGTAGCAATGAAGACCTAACACAGCCCCAGAAAACACAACAGTGAATTAAAAAGCTCATCCTGATGGGCCTCTAAAAATATTAATATGATGTACAAATGATACCATTTCTTTGTTGGTCTGTGGCAGAAAAAGTTTGTAAACTCTTGAGTCAATGGTATCAGTAATTTAGAGAGGTTAGATGAGATTATAGATGCAAAGGAGCCACTGGGTTTACCTGTTAGAAGGTCATTAGTGACTTACGCGAGCAGTTTCAGTGTAATGTTTTAATGGAAAGCAAATTGAGAACATATTCTTCTTTAAATTTTTTATAATGTTTTTGTGTCTTTTTCATAAGATTGTAGCTGTTAGCTCCAAATCATGCAATTCTGTTTCCTCTTACAATTTGAATTGTGTTTTGGGCTTTATAGTTAGTACTTACCCAAATACTATTTATTTGGTATTTTAGGTGTGTTAGATACCTTAATTTTATCTGGGTCAGGTCTAGGGGTTATGGTACTGTTGGGGCTGGAGGAGCCATATCTAGAAGACAAAGCCAATGTTTATATGAAGTACTGTTTTATGAGGTAGAGCTGTTAAATAAGTCAATTCTGTATATTAAAGTATCAGTGCTAAACCATTAGAAACAGTCTCTCAGAAGATGCTGTATTCATCTTCAACTAAGTATTGTTTTCAAGGTATTTATCTTATATTCTAGTTGAAGATTGGGATAGTTTCCAGGCTATTTTGGATCATACCTACAAAATGCATGTCAAATCAGAAGCCAGTCTGCATCCTGTTCTCATGTCAGAAGCACCAGTAAGACAAACTTTTTCAAGTTTTCTAGGTTGTTTTTTTACTCATTTTACTCTTTTTCTTTAAAGAGGTATAGAAATTCATATTTTGAAAATGAGGGAAAGGGGAGTTCTTTTTAAATACTCTTAACAACTTTTATTATTTCAATAATAAAAATACTCACAGAACAACAGTAAAGCATCCTAGTGGGTTCTGTCAGTTATTTATCTATTTTTTTTCCAGGAATTTAACATCTAATTTCCTTAGACTGCTTCCCATTTTGGTTCATGAATTGTCCCTTATCCCTCAAGGGCAGTGTATATCTGCGTTTATACTCAATCTTAGGAGTGACTAGATTAACTCTTAAGATTTAATATTTCATGTTTATCAGAATGCTGATTACTCTATACTTTGAAGTCTGTAGTTTCTAGAATTCATAGCAACAATTTTACTTTTCAGATAATAAACTTCTTAAAATTTATTACAAATACATAGAGATAAATGTTGTAAAGATATTAGGAAGATTTTCAATGGTAATTTAATGTTTTACATTTTTGTTAATATAGTACTGAAATGAATTTTGAGATAAATCAGCATTTTAGTTTTTAAATAATAAGTAATTTGCGTTTCTTTTTCCCTCCTCTCAAGTGGAATACCAGAGCAAAGAGAGAGAAACTGACAGAGCTAATGTTTGAACACTACAACATTCCTGCATTCTTCCTTTGCAAAACTGCCGTTTTGACAGCGTATCCTTGAAAGAGTAATACTCAGCTTCTCTTCATGAGTAACTGTGGTCCTGCTAAAGGTGATGTGCTCAGCAGGAAGACAGGAGTCAGTTCTTGCTTGTCAGAAGTTGAGGGGTTTTCCCCATTGCTTTTTAGATACCTGTCTTTCAGTATTTCTTACTGGAACTGATGTGCATGAAAGTATGAGAGGGAGATGGGAAATAAACACTCAAATTCTGCTGATTAATTTAACAAAGTTTTTAAAACCTGTGTTTTTAGAAGGGGAATGTGAAGAGAAGGCCTAGATGAGTTCAAAGAGTGTCATTTCCTTCCTCCTCTCCAGTACCTGAGAAAAGTGGGAGTTGTCTGTAAATTCATTTAAGATTTAATCACCAAATATTTTTATGAGCATATTAAGGGACAGACAAGGAAATATTATGTCCTGACCTCAAAGAATAATATTCTTGTTGAAAACTAAATAACATTTAAATAGTACTTCAAAATAGCACTGGCAAAAGTCATAAAGAAGCACATGATTCATTTGAAATTTTCAAATAGCAATTATAGTTCAGCGGAGGAAGATTGAAACCTGACAGACTTTGTAAAGAAAAGAGAATTTTGAGACTTGCCTGGCAGTCAGTGGTTAAAGACTTTGCACTTCAGTGCAGGGGACATGAGTTCAGTCCTTGATTGGAGAACTAACATCCTGCACGCCGTGTAGCATGCCCGCCACACACACAGCCCTCCCCCACCCCCCGCCAATAAAAAACAACAACAACAAAGTGAGGGAATTTAGTTGCAAGGTAAAAGGAAAGGAGTCCTATATTTAGAGTTCAAGTAACAGTGCTTATAAACTGATCTTGATTTAGGTACTTAAAATCAGCCTCACCTTTTACACATTTATCCTGTGTACCTCCCTGGATTGCTATAATAGTCAAGTGAATTTTACATGTGTGAGAATCACTGTGGTAGCTGTAATCTAACATTTGTCTGTCATGCTGTGTCTTGGAGATGACTTTAGCAAAAGTGTGGAGGTGGAAAGGGTAAGCATTCCTCACAGTGAGTTTAGAGTTGAAGATTTATATTCAGCTTTAGTGAGAGTTGTAAAAATAGATTTAGGTCAGACTGTGGAAGCCTTGCATGCTGTATTTTAAAAATGTGAACTTTAGACTTGAGAGAACCGTTGCAGGTTTTGAGTAGAGGATGGAGAGCACTAGCAGACTCTCTGTGTGCATTATCTCATTTAATTTTCATAATAACCCTGTCAGGAATCAGAGTCAAAATAAGCAAACTTGTCCCAGTCTACAGCTTGAAAATGGCAGTTATGAATTTGAACATAAGATCTGTTCGGCTGCTTCCTTACCAGGAGTATGTAAATGGAATTGGCATTGTTTTATTTTTTAACTTTTTATTATAGAAAATTTCTTATATAAAAGAAGATAGAACATTATATTGAACTGCCATGTGCCCATCACCCAGGTTAAATCATTTTCAACACAAAGCTAAGTTGTATTAGCTATATAACCATATCCACTCCCCCCTCCTTCCATGGTTTTGAAATAAATCCCAGACAAGAGTGGCTTCATTTGCAATTTTTCAAACCTCTTTAAGTTGGACTTAATAGCAGAAGTTGGATTCTCATACCTAGCCTTTGCATTCAGTCTGCTGTGTATCATGTATGACATAGCCTCTGGAAAACTCTGTTGTACATTCATGAGAGAATGACAGTGAAAAGGGCAAATAACATTTTAGTATTATTCTAAAGATTGTTTTGACTTCTCAAGCATGGTTTTGGGATTCTTTTACACTTTAAAAAATTACTGGGGGACTTCCCTGGTGGTCTAGTGGTGGAGAATCTGCCTGCCAGTGCAGGGGACACAGGTTTGATCTCCAGTCCGGAAAGATCCTACATGCCACAGAGCAATTAAGCCTGTGTGCCACAGCTACTGAGCCCATCTGCTGCAACCACTGAAACCTGTGCGCTCTAGAGCCCATGGTCCGCAACAAAAGAAGCCACCCCAGTAAGAAGCCTGCACACCACAATGAAGAATGGCCCCCGCTCACCACAACTAGAGAAAGCCTGAGCGCAGCCACAATGACCCAGCTCAACGGAAAATAAATATATAAATAAAATTGTTAAAAAAAACAAGACACTGGAAAAGTGCAAGAAAAATACTGAGGATGCCACAGAGCTTTTGTTTTTATAGGTTATAGCTATCAGTATTACTATTTAAGAATTTAAAACTAAGACTTCTTTTAACATTTTCTTATTAGTTAAAAAAAAGGATACATTAATGTCAACACAAGTAACAGTTTTATGAAAAAGATAACTTTTCCAAAACAAAAACATTAGTGAAAAGATTAATGTTTGTTTTATCTGACTTAACTGATAGCTGGCTTCTCATCTGCCAGCCTCAGGTTCTGCCCTCCTGACACCGCAGTTTGAGAGGCAGGCTTCAGCTAGCTGTCTGCTGGCTGAGCTGGATACTTGTGGAAAATTCATTTAGTTACAAAGTTAGCAAAATCATTGGTGCCCTTCATTTTTTAAGAATGCATTATTCTCCTGTTCTCTCTGCATTTTATTGGTCCCCCTGAAGTCCTGCACTTCAGTAGTTCAGTTGTCAACTAAACATTCGGGTAGATTTTATACTCAGGTTTCGTGTTTTGCCCATTCTGTGGTTCTCTTGCTTCTAGAGTTTCTACCTTCTGGTAAGGCTGCAGTTCTTCACTGCTTTCTTGAGCTGTAGCCTGGAAGCTGGGAAGCACTCTCAGAAGAAGAGGGTGCAGACTTGGAATTCTTACTCCTTCAAGTTGCAGTTTCCTGAGAATTAGTTTTGGCTGAATTTTGACTACTTTTAAATACTTTTCAGTGTTTTGAAATGGTCACTGAAAATAATTTTTTCAGATTTTAGAATTGTTATCTATAGGAGGGCTTACATACATTTAGTCTGGTGTTACTGTATCACTTTGTACTAATAGAGACAAAATTAGTGTTTATGTATATAGTCCATCAGAGATCAATGAAGTAGCAGTAATAGCAAAGATAAATTATTAACCTACCTTTCTGGCCATTTATTCTCAAATCTCTTTTCTCTGTTCATTTCTGCCCATGCCTTGGTTTTCTGCTCTTAGTCTTTCATCTCTCTTGACATGTTCTTTCTGATTTAACTCTCTATTCCCTTGACTTCAGATACCAGTTATATTCTGACCAATTCCAAATCATATCTGTATCCCAAATCTTTCTTGTGAGCTCCAGGCCCACGTCCAGCTGCCTACTAGAACTTTTTCTATTAGCTATTTGTTTAAGCACTTTAAACTCAATATATCCAAAATTGAATTCTTCTCTCCCGTCAAATTTATTCCTTCTTTGTGTCTTATCTTACTCCCAGTTGTCTAGACCAGAAATCTTTTCTCATTAACCCTTCAGATTGTAGTAATCAAGCCCTGTGTATTATCTAGCCTCCCGACTCCAATCCAAACCCACAAACCCATTTCTTTGTCTGTGCACTGCCATTGTATTAGGTGTAGCCCTTCCTCTTGCCCATTCTTCACACCGCAGCTCTAATCATCTTTATTGCCAACCTGCTGATTTAAGCCATAATCATTTCCCAGTCTTGCCTTTTTTATTTCAGGCTCTGCTGAACTGCTCTGTACTTCCCAGACCTCTCTCTTCCCATGCTCTCTTGCCTCCTAGCCTTCCCACATGTTTCAACTCTTTGCCATGCCCCCGTCCTCAGCTTTCACTTGGGTTTCCTAGGGACGGGTTATACTCCTTTATACTCTCCTAGGGCATCCTGAACTGTTCTTTGTATAGCCTTATTGATCTCCTCTTCACTAAACAGGATATCCTTCAGGAGAGACAGCTTTGGTTCACCACTTTGTGTCTTCTGTGCTTAAGGAATGCTAGTAAGAGACTGCTTCCCTTCTTTATTGAGCACCAGACTCGTCACTAGGCACACGATAGATGCTCAGTAAATGGATGACCCGGTGAATGGCTGTACTCCTAAATGTCAGTTTGTGATGTTCATGTCATATAGGCCTTCTGCAGCACAGAACTGTGGAAAATGGGATAAATTCTGTCTGCTGATAATCACTGGCTGTTGAGCTACCTCAAATAGCTCTTCGTATTGAGCTGGGAGAGATGATAACTGCCACTCAGCTGCCAAACTGCTGAAATGGTTCTTTAATCCTATGTGAGAATGGTTTTAGTTTTTAGCTCAGATGGCACAGCCTCCCACTGTTCTTACCAAGTTTCTGTAGATTTTGTTAAATGCTTCTCAGTTTGTTGGAAGCCCTTTTGATCTGTGCCTGAGGCTTTGAATAATTGTGGTAATTTTGACCAGCTTAACAGATGTCTCTCTCTGGGATAAAGGTTTCTCCGACTTTCTCATACCACCATTCTGAAAGTCCTGCCTGTTGTCGTCTTTTTTTAAAAAAAAAAACAGTTATTTGATACCACCTTTCATCCCTGTGTTTACTTTAACACATTTTTAAGCCATGATGCAAGTTTTAAAAATGCCTTAATAAAAACCTTCCCTTTACAAATAAACTTTATTTTAGGAACCTTGACACTTCCTTTTCCTTAATGCTTTAAACTAGATTTGCTAATGGTCGCTCTACCGGGCTTATTTTGGACAGTGGCGCCACTCACACCACTGCAATTCCTGTTCATGACGGCTATGTTCTTCAGCAAGGTAAGTTTCTAACCAGGGTTTCTCTGAGGACACAGAGCATGAAATAAAGCGATGACTTGGGCTATCAAAGTCGTTTCCAAGTCATGTTTTTTAAAAAAGTCTAGTATATAGTGTATATTTAAAACTGATGCATGGCTTCATCCATGCTTGGAGGATAGTTCCATTAATTCTCCTTAAAAAAATAATCGTGTAAAAATATAGGAAATTCATCCCAAGGAGCTTGGATGGAATGCTTTCTTACCGAGTCTTGTGTAATCTGTTTCATAGGCATTGTGAAGTCCCCTCTTGCTGGAGACTTTATCACTATGCAGTGCAGGGAACTCTTTCAAGAAATGAATATAGAACTGATTCCTCCATATATGATTGCATCAAAAGTAAGTGATGATTGAATTTTATTTCTGGGGCTTACCTTCAACTCCACACCCCCATGTTGTGAACTCTTAACCTAGCACTTGTTCTTGGCACTTAGGAAGCTGTTCGTGAAGGGTCTCCAGCAAACTGGAAAAGAAAAGAGAAGCTGCCCCAGGTTACCAGGTCTTGGCACAATTACATGTGTAACGTAAGTAATTCTGTTCTCTTCACAAAAGCATTATATAGGCTGTAAGTCTTTGAACAGAGTATGAGCATTTTATATTTTGAAACATATTTTTAATGATATTTGCAAACAAAATTAGTAGCTTTTGGCAGGGGCTGGGGGAAGGGTATGCTTTTCATGCTTGTCAGATATCAATAAACTACTCTATATTCACTTGGATTACTATGATGAGACCTGAAAGGAGCTTTGGGGTAAAAACATACTAGTATGGCTCCATTAACATTTTCTTTCCTAAACTTGAGTCAGCTATATAAAAAGTGTATTATTGTTTATAGCAAGGAGCCAGTGAAAGGTTTTCTTTACTGAAAATCCATCTCTGACCATGAATGACTTAGTGACGGGGGAGTGGTTAGTAAAACAACCTCTCACACCACAATATGCATTCTTTTTTTTTAATATTTATTTATGGCTGTGCTGGGTCTTTGCTGCTGCACAAAGTTGTGGCGGGCAGGGGCTCTCTTCATTGTGATGTGTGGGCTTCTCATTGCAGTGGCCTGTCCTGTTATGGAGCATGGGCTCTAGGGCATGGTGGCTTCAGTAGTTGTGGCCTGAAGGTTCTAGAGCACAGGCTTGATAGTTGCACGGGTTTAGCTGCTCTGATGCATGTGAGAATTTCCCAGATCAGGGATCGAACCTGCATCTTCTACATTGGCAGACAGATTCTTTACTGCTGAGCCATCAGGGACGCCTAATATGGCAGTGATATAACATATTTGACAAGTTTTTTACACCCAAAGATAAAGATTTTTTGTGAGTGTTCGATACAAGGAAAAATTGGGAAGATGATTAATAATTGTACCTAGACCTTAAAAGATTTTTCCTTAGTAGCTCAGAGGTCCTATGTATTACACTGCATGTTTTGTAACTTTTATACTATGTCAGTCTTTTTTTTTTTTCATAAGATACAATGTATATGCATTTTATGTATATATATTCAGTTAATGAAGTTTTGCTTTTAAGCTTATTTTAAAGGGAATAATAGTGAATCAACTATATTCCAATAAAAATTTAAGTAAAAAAGTTTTATTATGTAGAACTGTGTGATACAAGGGTTTCCACTTATTTTTATCTCATCATTTATTTCCATAATAGTTGTAATTTAAATATTGTATAATTTAGTTTGTAATATAAGTGTTTATAATTAGGTTTCTTGATGCTCAGAGTCCTTGGCTGGGAAGATTTATAACCTTGAAATGAGTTAGCCATCCAGGAATGTGGTCCAGTTTCATTAAGAAAAATGTTTTGGATGGGAAAGGGAATAAAAAAAGAAAAATATTTTGAAAATAATGTTATGAAACTATAGATTACAAAGACAAATCTCTATAATCTTGTTTCTTTTTTTTTTAATTCATAGTGTGTTATTCAGGATTTTCAAGCCTCAGTACTTCAAGTATCAGATTCAACTTATGATGAACAGTATGTTTTCTTGTTTTTTTTTGTACAAGACTTAAACTGTATACTTCATATATATATAATTGAATCAATTTACTGTACACCAGAGACTAACACAACATTGTAAATCAACTATGCTTCAACTTTTAAAAAAAAACTGTATATTTTATAAATGCGAGAAATTGATTTGTTTAAAAATTTGTAGAATATGCTTAACTGGTCTAAAAAGTTAAATACTGAATAACATTTTGAAAGAAAATAAGATTTTACCACTCTGCTTTCTTACAAGCTGATGCTTCCTCAATATTGTTTATAATAGTTTGTAATTCTGAAGAGGATGTTTGTCTTTGTTTAATATTGTCTGATACACTTTCAGAGTAGCTGCACAGATGCCAACTGTTCATTATGAATTCCCCAATGGTTACAACTGTGATTTTGGAGCAGAACGGTTAAAGATTCCTGAAGGATTATTTGACCCTTCCAATGTAAAGGTATAAAAGTTTATTTCATAATCAGCCTCATTTTTTCCTTCAAAGATCTCTTGTAGTTACAAAAGCTAAATAAGACTATAAACTTTTTGGATGTGCTTTATGGTTTGAAGGTCTTCTGTATGACTGCTGGTTTCTGTTTTGTTGTAGGGGTTATCAGGAAATACAATGCTGGGCGTCAGTCATGTTGTCACTACAAGTGTTGGAATGTGTGATATTGATATCAGACCAGTAAGTGCCACTCTTGTTTATGGTTTCAGGGTATCTTTTAGGGCAAACCAGTGCCCCCAGTATTTATAATGGCCATCAGTTTTTAGGTTGGCAACTTTGGCCACTGACTGTGAAGTCCATTTTATGAAAGAATATGTAAAAAAAAAAATGAAGTCCTACTAGAAAAAGGAAAATGCAAAACTCAAAAGCTGTTGTGTCCAGTGTAGTTAGCTTTTGGCCACGTATAGCAGTTCAACTAAAATAAATAGAAATTTACATTTCAATTCTTTAGTTGCACAAGCCACATTATAAATGTACCTAGAACATTTTCATCAGCACAGAAAATTCTTTTGGACTGTGCTGGTTTAGAGATTTCCTAAAATGTGACAAACCAAACTATATTAGTGGTTTTTAATGTATATAGTACAGTTTTACTTTTTAGGAAGGTGTGGTTTAAATTATGTAACTTTTACATGGAGTTTAGATGTAAACTTTGTATTTTTTTGTACTTTGCCAAGGTTTTTATTTTTTTTCATCAGTTTATTTCTTGCCAAGTTTTAAGGACTGACTCCATATTCTGTACCTCTTCCCTGGTGGCTCAGATGGTAAAGAACCTGCCTACCAATGCAGGAGACCCAGGTTCAGTCCCTGAGTCGGGAAGATCCCCTGGAGGAGGAAATGGCAACCCACTCCAGTATTATTGCCTAGGAAATCCCATGGACACAGGAGCCTGGGGGCTATAGTCTATGGGGTCACAAAGAGTTGGACACAACTCTATATTCTATACCATGCTATTAGATAGACCATATCTTATTTAAACCCTAGATTTTGACTTGTAGCCAGTGTGTTACCTCAGTTTTTAGTTCCTTCATTTGCTTAGAACTTAGTGCTGATAGCTAAGGTTATATAGACATTTGGAAAACATTTTTAAAAATGTGGAATAAATTTTAAAAATATGAACTTAGCTACTAAAAAGGCAGGCTGATATTTAACTTTCTGATGCATACATGCAAATTAGAGGTAAAATATACTCCTTATTTGGGGTTCCCAGGTGATGCTAGTGGTAAAGAACCTCACCTGCCAATGCAGGAGACATTAAGTCCCTGGGCCAGAAAGAGATCATAGCAACCCACTCCATTATTCTTGCCTGGAGAATCCCATGGACAGAGGAGACTGGTGGGCTATAGTTTCTGGGATCGCAGAGTCAGACATGCCTGAAGCAACTTAGCACACATACTCCTTACTACTAGGAATTTGTTTTGATGGAGGAAGCCTCAGCATATGGATTTTAAAAAGGTCATACCTGCAGAAGAGAAAGGTAGCAGTCATTTTGGCCAGGACTATTTGTATTGCCCACCATAATCTGTCCAATTTTAAATGCCGTAGCTTCTAGATGAGAACTCTGAGATGATGTAATCAGGAAATAAACTTAAGTACTGGCTGCTATCTGCCAAAAAATTACAATTGGATTTTAGAATAGTTGCCTTAAATTAGTGGTTCTTAAACTTTAATACACGAATCATCTGGAGAGTTTTAAACAAACTTTCCCGAGACTCCACCCCCAGAAATTTGTATTTAATTGCCCCCAGCACTGGTGTTTTAAATGCTCCCTAAATGAGTCAAATGTGCAGCCAGGATTGAGAACCACTGGATTAAACAACTTGGTCTGTATAGAAGTAAAAAATTAAAAGGTAAAAACTGTAGTGGAACACATAGTTTTATCTGTAGTTGTGTTTAAATGGTTGGAAACATTTGGAGCTCATTTATTTTTGTTTCATTCCAGGGTCTCTATGGCAGCGTGATAGTGGCAGGAGGAAACACACTAATACAGAGCTTTACCGACAGGTTGAACAGAGAACTCTCTCAGAAAACACCCCCAGTAAGTTGTGTGTGTTCTTCAGTGGTATTTTTCAGTCATATATATCCTCCTACTGGTGGAAAATCTATGTAGATACAGTTTGTTTTTCAGTAGATTGATGGTATCTTGTGTGTGCCTGGTACAGTATTAATACTTCTTACTAATAAAATTTTTCTAGATGACATTAGTTACTCCCATTACTCTCCATTACCATTTGAATCTTATTTTATTCATTGATTCCATACTTAAGTGCCTACAGTCTGCTAGGCACTAGGGATAGAAAATATACTCCCTTCCCACCAAGGGCTTAGTCAGCTAGGACTATACCAGAAAAAGAAAACCTATGATGTGCTAAGTGGTTCAGTATGTCATCAGCCAGGCACTCTGGAGTGTCAGAGGAAATCCTCCTGAAGAGTTGTTTCAATGAATTTCAGTTGGTTGACAGTTTATGAAAGAACGTCTAGGTGAAATATGTGCAAAAATATGAAGGGAAGAGGGTATATTCTAACATTTTGAAGTAGTTGGCTTTATTCTGTATAGAAGTGAGGTGTGCTATATGGTTGGAAAGATGAATCCGATGGTATATTATGACCTAGGGCTGCTATAACAAAAGTGCCACAAAGTAGATAGTTCAAAACAAGAGAAACTTATTACCTCTCAGTCTGGAAGCTAGAATTCTGAAATCAACATGTTATCAGGGCCATGCTCTCTGAAACCTACAGAAGAGAATTTTTCCTTCCCTCTTTCCGTCATCTGACGATTTGCCAACAATCCTTGGCGTTTGTTGGGTTGCAGTTAGAGCACTTCAGTGTCTATCTCCATCATCATATGGCATTCTCTCTTGTGGGTCTGTCCTCTTCTCGGAGATTGTTTCTAAATTAGGTCACATTCACAGAAACTGGGGATTATCAACATACCTCTTTGGAAGATACATTTCAACCCAGAAAGATAGGTACCAGTCATATCACTTACATAGCAAATTTACAGGGTAAAATCTGGCAGAGGACTGAAGAGCTTGTATGTTTTATTAAAAACATCCCTTGGTACACTATGAAAACTTTTAAAAGGATAGAAGAATCTGGTTTAGAGAGAAGGTGGTGTATATGGTACATTAGTAACAGGAATTTTTAGATTTTTAAACATCCATCAAGTAGTTTTCTGTAAGGTATTCTGCAGTAAATACATTAAAAAAATTTATTAGAAGTTAGATAGGCCCAAACAATCTATAGAATCTGTGTATTTGAGTGTTTTACACATGCCACTATCTTTAAGTATTGATACAGGCACTAGATTGACATCTCCTTACATGTCTGGAGATACAGACTGATCTGGAATATACCTTGATTTAGTACTTTAGATTTCATAGAAAGTCCTGGAATAATGAATATAGACATGGGCTGTCCAAGGTCTGATCAAGACCAGGTAGATGCTATGTTTGTCTTTTAGGAGGCAATTAAAATTTAACGAAATCCGTTGTAATAGGATTTGACCAGTTCCTCACCTACAAAACCCTGTATTCATCCCTTCTGCTCCCAGCACCTCTCCTTCCCATTCTACATACTCCACCCTTGCTGCATGCACAGACTCAAACTGAATGCAATGTTCATATATAGAGTAACTTGGTAGGTATCAACAACCTGAGAACTATCCCCAGAAGCAAATTTCTAGGTAAGGAGCTCTCTCCATACAGGAAGTGAGATAGGGGTAGTGCTGAGCCATAAAACCATGTTTATCAAGAGGGTGTTCAAGCATAACAGAAACACTAATCTGAAAAGAAAGCAGTGTGAATAAACTTCCGTGAGTCTGACATCTGCAGTTTGGTTTGGATGGGGGCAGGAAGGAATGGGAGAAGGGGTGAACCGAGATAGCACGAAGGCCCAAAGAATAAATTAGAAAGTTGAGGACGACTGCACAAAGGGCAGCTAGTTGGGGTAATAATACTTGGTGTTGATAAAATGAAATAATATATGAAGTAGTTAGCACACTACTTGATATATAGTAAGTGTTCAAATACATATTTGCTGTTTTAAGATGAAATTCTGAATACTATACTCTCTAGCATGTAGATTTCTAAGGTTTATAAGTGAGTGAGTGAAGTCGCTGTCTTGTCCGACTCCTTGCGACCCCATGGGCTGTAGCCTATCAGGCTCCCTCCGTTCATGGGACTCTCCAGGCAAGAGCACTAGAGTGGGTTGCCATTTCCCTCTCATATAATTTATTAAATTACACAAGACAAAGTACTTTAAAATCCTATACAGTAGTTCAACCTATGCCTATTATTAACCTAGCTACTACAAAATAATTATGTATAACTAGTGCCTGAATCAGAGCCACTAAGTCATCAAAATTGAATTTCCTAAGTTGAGGCCCTGTTCTATTTGATAACACTAATACTTATTCTTCCTTTTCTGTTTTAGAGTATGCGGTTGAAATTGATTGCAAATAATACGACAGTAGAACGGAGGTTTAGTTCATGGATCGGTGGCTCCATTCTAGCTTCTTTGGTTAGTAAACTACTTTGCAAAATAAGATTCTTATTTAACTTGAATATATCACTTAAAATACTAAATTTAGTAAAAAGACTAAAATAATTCCTGTGCATCATTTATCTTTGCATTTTTATATCTATCACATTTGTAGAGGACCTATGCTTACCTATTCTGAAATAGTCTTACCTATTCTGAAATGACAAAAATGCCTCATTGCCTTATTAGTGGGTATTGTCAGTCTGGTTAGTTTCCCTCTCCAAGGTAGGAATCTGTTAACTTATCCATGCCTCTTCTAACAGTACTCACATTGGCACTGGTCAGGACTTATCTGCATCCCACTTAAAATTAAATCATTCTTCTTAGATTCTGGTTGCTCCCTGGCCTGTTGCTGAGGTAGAAGTCAGGAATTGGTTCCTGGGGCAGATGGTGAAGTCATGGTATTGAGGTTTGCATGTTGCTTGGACTGGCTTCCTACCTTGAAATCAGGAGGAAATTCTTGCACTTACCTGTATCCTAAATTTGGAAAATTTCCCCTTCACCTCAGAGTAGCCAAAGTAAATGAGTACTTACACCAAATATTTTTAAAAGCTATTAACTATTAAATGTTTTTAACTGCCCATTTATATATTTCTGGTCTATGTTTCATTTCTAGTCTCTTAATAGATCTTAGTTCAAAACTGAATACGTACGAATCCACTTGAATAGTCACAGGGAACGGATTTCTCCTGCTTACATGTCTTAATAGTAACATAGTCCAGCTTCCTCCTTTGGTCATTTTCCTACTTTGATCTTCTGTTTATTTTGTATAGTACATGTGTACTGTCGTTTGTGTACTTGCCAAACTTTATCCTCCTCTGAGTTCTAAATGTTACCCTTAATCAAATGCTACAACGTTGCATAAATCAAGCCTTCCAGCAGTTTCTGTTAACCAAGCCATCATAGCTAAACTCTTCCTCTTTCTTTCCCAGCATTTTCTAAGTCCTCAAGACAGTATAAACAGTGTCGTTGGGTATTCTAGAGGAGGGCAGAAATAAGAAGGGTGTAATTTGAGTACTATTTGGGGAGAGGTATAAGAGCTCTTAAAAGATTCAGAATTGTGAAAATATTTTAAAAATTTATTCCCAGTAGAAAGGTACATATATGTGATTTTTCTTTCCTTTCCCAGGGCACCTTTCAGCAGATGTGGATTTCCAAACAAGAATATGAAGAAGGAGGAAAGCAGTGTGTAGAAAGGAAATGCCCTTGATAAGTTCCCAAATCTCTACCTTCTATGTCACCTTACGTTTCATAGCTTTAGGATACTCAGGAAAAGAACAACCATCTTTTGTAGGATGTTTATACATTTTTGCATATTTCAATTCCACTTAAATTTTTAAGGCTTTAACTGGTTCTATAAATTAAAATAAGTTTGTGCTTTCCTTGAAATGCACTTATTCTTATTACAAGCATTTTATAATTTTGTATAGATGTCTATTTTCTCTAAATATTTTGCTTTCAGTAAATGCTTTCCAACTCTGTTTAGTATATTACCAGTGGATTGGTAGAATTGCTTTTTATTGACTAGTAAAACTTAATTGCCTATGCTTTTTACATTAGGCTTTTAAAATTAAATAAAAATTACTAGCCATTCCAGAAATATTTTTTGGACTGCTGAGTTATAACTTGCTACTGTAAATACTAAATGTGTTTATGATTGTACCCACTGTTTATTTAAAGAGAATTCACAGCTCCTTCATATCTAGTAACAATAGTAGTTAAGGTTACCTGAATTCTAAAATTACCTTCTTGCCTATTTGTTTTAGCAGTTGGTATCAGTTTCCCACTCTAAGATGCAGGCAGTTAATTAAAAGTCTGCTTAGACACAGAATTTATAAAATGGAAATTTAATCTGAACTTTTTATCTGATTTTGACCACTTCCAAAGTTAGCATGCCATAATAACTCTTAAAACAGTTAACAGTCCTTTGACTAAAAACACAAGTTATTTATAAACCACTTAGTATTTACTTTTGTATGTAATCCAAGAAAAACAATAGTAAATTATGGTTAAGATGTCTTAGGCAGCACTTGACTTCTGGGCTTCAGAAAGATGTGGAAACTTTTTCTGAAGAAACTTTTCTTTCTTTCGTGCTAAACTTATCTTCCTTGCTTTGATGCGAGCTTGTTTCTCAATTCTCAATCTAGGAAAATAAAAGCGTAACAGCAATTTATACAAAATGATTTCCCTGTTACTCGGTACTGACAACATATGTCCAAATCAATTATTTAAAGACCTCAGTCGTGCCAGTCTCTGGATTAGGTGTGTCATGGTTATTATTAAACCTGAATAACCACTGTAAACCTACATAAGTCAAAGATAAGCATGAGGCCTAGTGGCTAAGACTGTGCTTCCACTGCAGGCTCCATTTGGAGAACTAAGATCCCAAATGCCATTTGGTGCAGCCAAAGAAATTGACTGCATCTATAACCCGACACCAATTCTCTTTGCTACTTTCTGACTGGAAGTAAGAACAGATTTCATGAGTCTGCAACAAACTGGGCTTTTTCCTTTATTTTACAAAAAATGTAATTTTATTGAATACATTAGATTTTTTTTATGTCCTATATCCTGAGACATTTAGAAACTCCCTAATTTCAAACAGCATCCAGTCCAGCATCATTTACCCTATGCTGAGAGAAAACCATGCTAAGAGATGATGCTTAGTGCGTGTTTGACTTGCCACTGAGTTGGCTTCTACCTATTAGCATCCTGGGGCATTAGGCCTTCATACTTCAGCTAAAATGTTGACCTCTAAAGTCATTTTGAAATCATCAAAATTGCAAATAATAAATTCATGGATGCCAGGCCTCTACTGTATTTAAACTGAAATATAACAATGCAGTTAAGGTATTGAATTTCAACTGCCATACAACAATGAAAATCAGCCACAACTATACATATCCCTGCCCAAGATTTACTATTCTTGAGAATGTTCAATAATTCAATTTGATGAAGACAAATTGCACTAGGGCAGAAATTGAAGGTAGAAAGGACAAATTCTAGAGACACTCTTGCAGGAAGTTAAATCACTGAATACAAAGCATTTCTAGGAACTAATGGAGGTAACAGAATTCCAGATAAGTGATTTAAAATCGTAAAGGTGATGCTGTTAAAGTGCTGCACTCAATATGTCAGCAAATTTGGAAAACTCGGCAGTGGCCACAGGATTGGAAAAGGTCAGTTTTCATTCCGATCTTGAAGGGCAATGCAGAGACTGTTCAAACTATCGTACAACTGTGCTCATCTCACATGCTAGCAAGGTTATGCTTTTAAAGGTACTTTTGGTTTTTCATTATGGAAACAAGCTTTGAGAGGAAAAAATTAGTCTTTAAAAGAATTAATGCTGAAAGGTGGCTGCATTATCTAAGGCAGTTGTTAAAAGCTGTGATTCTTGTGCTGCTAGGATTTTCCCCTTAAATTTCCACCTGCTTTTCTGCCTTGAATTCTGATCTGTAGCACCTTTAGCCGGTAACCGGGCAATTCTCCCCACCTTGTTTCTGCAGCCACAACCCTGGATGTTAAGTGGCACCCTAACCCCAGAAAGCAGTCACTGGCAATTCTTTTCCTGTTCAATTGCAATTCTGGGGATTAAAACTCTTCTCAGGCTTCTGTCTGTTTTTAGATGTGGATCCAGTGTTTTCAGTAGCTGTTTCTAAAACTCTTATCTTGTTTTTATAGTTCTCAGCTTGTAACCATTTTACTCATCACTCAGGTAACCACTTCACTCCTCTACTACAACAGAAGCCCTACTTCTCCCTGTTTAATAACAAACCTTCTATGCAAAGTATCTGGAAATCACCATTCTGCAGGATAACATGAATACAGATAAACTACAACTGGGTCCTTTCCTCACCCAAGCATCCTCTCATTTCATCATTCCTGCAATAACACGAGCTCACATTCTATGCAGCTGAAGTGTATGGAACTTTAACATTACAAAAAGATTTTAAAAACTACTTATATATATTGATGAAGAGAAAGACAATAAAACTTATAAAAGGATATATATTAAAATGTTAGCAGCAGCTATTTCTGGATGGTGAAATTATGTTAAGATTTTTTTTTACCTATTTTTTAGTTTTTCCACAATGAAATATATTAGTCATATAAAAGCTTAACACACGCAGTCTGATGTAAAGATATGTTTTAGTACTAAGGGTACTTGTGCTCACCTGACAAAACGTTCCACGTAGGGCATTGCAAAGAATCGTTTTCTATTGTATCTTTTGTTTAGGTACCAAGGTATAGGCCACTGCTTGAACTTGTGCCTGCCAAGAAAACAAAACCTATCACTCTACAGAAAACATGTAACAGATTTTCACTTTTTACAGATTTAGCCTTCTTTGGACTAGATATGTTTTCAATAAAATAAATTGTAGTTGGCTTTTTAAAGATTTTAAAATTTTTATACAGTTCACATTATGAAGCATTCTAAACTAAGACGTATCAGACACTCATGAAGCCACTGTAAAACTGCAAACAATATTTTGCAATGTTTGCTTCAGATCACTCTTTTAAAATACATATATAAAAGTTTAAAAACACAACTTAAGTTCTCTGCTTTCACAATAGCTTCTAGTCATAAACTGGAGTGTATCATTACCAGGTATATTTTGTAATTTTCCTACATACATATATGTGTGTACTAATTTTATATATGTACACATATACACATATACTGCTAAGTCACTTCAGTTGTGTCCAACTCCGTGTGACCCTATCTGTAGACGGCAGCCCACCGGGCTCCCCATCCCTGGGATTCTCCAGGCAAGAACACTGGAGTGGGTTGCCATTTCCTTCTCCAATGCATGAAAGTGAAAAGTGAAAGCAAAGTTGCTCAGTCGTGTCCAACTCTTAGCGACCCCATGGACTGCAGCCCACCAGGCTCCTCCGTCCATGGGATTTTCCAGGCAAGAGTACTGGGGTGGGGTGCCATTGCCTTCCCCGATATACATGTATATTCATATATAATTTGAAACACTGATACTCACTGTATACATTTTATGTTTTTAAAATGTAATAAGTATCAACCTATGTATGCCTCAACATAACAAAACCTAAAAATAATGCTAAGTGGGAAAAAAGGAAATTGTGAATTCATACTTTAATACTAGTAATGGACCAATTTCAGGGCATTTAACCAATCTTTTGGAATTGTAATGTTTGATTTTAATAAGCTACATTGGTTAATAAGATGACATAACTGCCTTGTTCACTACTTTAACTCCAGAAAAGTTACAAAGCAAGAATTTTAAAATTTTAACAAGATCAGTACTCTTACAGATTCGCTCTCTTTTTTGCACTGGATCACAGTTATACAGACTACATAGCCACTCACCTCAATTTGGCTCCAAGCTGCCCCATTACCACAAACTCCGTTAAAAGAATTACATGGAGTTAAAAGAATCTACTAGGACTTTCCAATACAGGGGACACAGGCCTGGTCCCTGGTCCAGGAGGATTCCTCATGCGGCAGGACTAAGCCTGTGCACCGCAACTACTGAGCCTAGACTCAAGAGCCTGTGAGCTTCAACTACTGACCCCCATGCTGCAACTGCTGAAGCCCATGTGCCTGGAGCCTGTGCCCTGCAACAAGAGAAGCCACCACGAGAAGCCCACACACTGCAGCGAAGAGTAACCCCCACTCGTCGCAACTAGAGAAACTCCACGTGAAGCAACAGAAGACCCAGCTCAGCCAAAAATAAAATTAATTAAAAACAAAATTATCTACCAAATGCTTAAGCACTATTACGCAGTGTAATTTCAAAAGTACAGAGAAGGTCTCCAGTCACCCAAAATTCCTCCCTCATCTTGCTGACTGATGTTTAAATTTCTAATGATGCTTCCTTTCAGCAGTTCAACCCAAATGCAAATAAGCCCCTGGAAGACAGAATACACTGGGCCTTCTCAGTTTCTCATAGCTCAGTGTGAATGTTTATTAGCAGATTCTTTCCCAAAGTCTCACAGGACTTTGGAATTGGATCCAGGAGACAAGATGTCACAGAAGTGGAAAGATATAATGAAAATAAATAGTTTCAGCATTTGGACTGGGGCTTAACCTAAGGGCAATGGGGCAAACTTAAGCCTGGTCCACATGGTCTTATTCCTCAAGAACTTCTTAAAATAGTTTCAGGTTCTTTATGGGCGAAGAGGATAGGTGTGTCCTAAAATGAGCTTCATGGGATTTATAACCCTCTGAAATTACACATGCAATGTAAAGTTTTCTGGGGAAAGGATCTATAATTTTCATCAGATTCTCAAAAGGTCGTATGATTCACATAAGATTAAGAACCACTCCTATGAAGAACCTATAAATAACTGAACTATGGGAATGGGATGCCAAGGGATACCTGACAAAGCTACCTTCATTCATACCCTGAAGTTCCAAAGGGATCTGGGGACCTCTGTTTATATTAGATACATCTCTATAATGTATCTAACTATTCTTAAAAGATACTGGACAGAGAATGAGGCATGGGACTTCACTCTCATCTCATAAGAGCTACTATGTACCAGATGATTCTTCCAAAGATGTCTCTTCTCCAAGCACCAGGTCTAGGCTTTTCTTGACCAGTCTGAAGAAGTCTTAGAGCATCTTCCCTTTCCTGGACAACTTTATCTAATGCATCCATGGAATCTACTACCTGAGAAAAGAACACAAAAATACAGTTTCAACAATCATCCATGACAGAATTCCAAAGAAAGAGAACACATAAGGACTATGCTACAGAAAATCTATGATGAATCTTTTTGTCAAAGTACCATTCTGTCAAATATTTTCTAAAAATATTTTTGGCTTAGGTACACATATACATAGGTGTCTGTAGTATCACTTTCTGTTAACTTTTTTAAAGTTTAGTTTAATTAAAAATCTATTGAGCTCAAATTTCCATATGTTACTTTTTTGAGTAGGATACACTTGCACAGATTACTTTTGGAGACCCAATTTGACTCATCATTTCAAAACTCAATGAGCTATTACAAAATGATAACAATTAGTGACTTTTAAAATATTAAAACCTATGTTCTGGCCTTAATTAGTCAGTGTGTCCCAAATACTCAGATATTTTGACCTGCTTAACTCAAAGACACACTGAATAGCTGAATTCACATGCTACTTCCTTTCAACCATATGATTTTCTACAAAATTCATGAGAAATAAAAGATGGGTAAGAACAACAAATCCTATTTTGAGGACAAACAGAGGGGCAAAGGGACCATAGTGATCAGAGCCTAATACAAAGTCTCTGACCCTCAGGAACTCAGTAAACCTGGCTGCTGACTGACTATATTAAAGAGTCTGCCCAAGGTCAGAGCTGAGGCTCCGAACTGAAATCTAATGTTAGCTCACAGACTGAAAATAAATGGCTACCAAGAACACAGAGCTAACATCCAGTTATTCATGTTAATGTTAGCAGATAACAAAGAAAATCAAAAGTATCAATTAGATACACCTCATTCAAAAAGTCACTCTCAAAGAGCTTTCTTTTCTAGTTTATAACTTTCCCAGAGGCAAGAGTGTCTTTGTATAGTTTCCAAAGTTTCAGCTTATATCTTAAATTGAGCATAATTCTTTTAAAATTTTTCTTGATAATTTTTCATTAGTTGAATGTCACAAAGTGCTGAGAAAATGCATATATTTGATGTTAAAAACTATCAGTTTCAGTTTATCTGGAGAAAACTTTTATAATACTGTATATATGATCTACTGGGCTGAAGTTTACCTCTAAAATATATCTTTTAAAGCAAGGAAAGGGGATCATCTACTATTGAAGTTTAAAAGTCTTAGAACAGCACCATTCTAGTAAGTTTTTTCATTAAACAATGAGCTATTTATAAACGGCCAATCAACTTAAAGGAGTCTCTGAAGCATAACTTTCCTTAAAAGCAGAGTTGGCAAACATATCTAAAAATAAAATCACATTACTTTACAAATGTTTTGCAGCAATGAAAACATGTACCATGACTCAGACCTTAGTTTCTAAATATACCATTTTCCACTCATAGGAAGCAGGGTTCCTTTGTAAAATGACTGATTTCAGGGTTGAGGCAGAAAAAGTACAAGATGAATCCAGCATATCCTGCTATTCCTTATCAAAGACTGACGAGAACAGAGGCCAGCTAGAAGGAACCCACACTGGCCAAATCTGGAATGACAATACTAAAGGTACTGAATCAGGTTAGAATCCATGAATCAAGGAAAAAAAGGGAAAGGAAGATAGAAGAAATGGAGAAAAGAAAAGCCTTTCCTTACAGAAGAAAGCTAACTAATAATGTAGAATGAACAATGAAATTAGACAATCACCATTTAGCAAACATCATAGTAATAACTGATTGAGGCATGAATCATCATTCAGTTCAGTTCAGTTGCTCAGTCGTGTCCAACTCTTTGCGACCCCATGAATCGCAGCACGCCAGGCCTCCCTGTCCATCACCAACTCCTGGAGTTCACTCAGACTCATGTCCATTGAGTCAGTGATGCCATCCAGCCATCTCATCTGTCGTCCCCTTCATGATCTTCATTTTCTGAATGTTGAACTTGAAGCCAACTTTTTCACTCTCCACTTTCACTTTCATCAAGAGGCTATTTTTAGTTCTTCACTTTCTGCCATAAGGGTGGTATCATCTGCATATCTGAGGTTATTGATATTTCTCCCAGAAATCTTGATTCCAGCTTGTGCTTCTTTCAACCCAGCGTTTCTCATGATGTACTCTGCATATAAGTTAAATAAGCAGGGTGACAATATACAGCCTTGATGTACTCCTTTTCCTATTTGGAACCAGTCTGTTGTTCCATGTCCAGTTCTAACTGTTGCTTCCTGACCTGCATATAGGTTTCTCAAGAGGTAGGTCAGGTGGTCTGATATTCCCATCTCCTGAAGAATTTTCCACAGTTTATTGTGATCCACACAGTCAAAGGTTTTGGCATAGTCAATAAAGCAGAAATAGATGTTTTTCTGGAACTCTTTTGCTTTTTCGATGATCCAGCGGATGTTGGCAAGTTGATCTCTGGTTCCTCTGTCTTTTCTAAAACCAGCTTGAACATCTGCAAGTTCATGGTTCATGTGTTGCTGAAGCCTGGCTTGGAGAATTTTGAGCATTACTTTACTAGCGTGTGAGATGAGTGCGATTGTGCGGTAGTTTGAGCATTCTTTGGCATTGCCTTTCTCTGGGATTAGAATGAAAACTGACCTTTTCCAGTTGTGTGGCCACTGCTGAGTTTTCCAAATTTGCTGGCATATTGAGTGCAGCACTTTCACAGCATCATCTTTCAGGATTTGAAACAGCTCAACTGGAATTCCATCACCTCCACTAGCTTTGTTTGTAGTGATGCTTTCTAAGGCCCACTTGATTTCACATTCCAGGATGTCTGGCTCTAGGTGAGTGATCGCACCATTGTGATTATCTTGGTCGTGAAGATCTTTTTTGTATAGTTCTTCTGTGTATTCTTGCCACTTTTTCTTAATATCTTCTCCTGTTAGGGCCATACCATTTCTGTCCTTTATCGAGCCCATCTTTGCATGAAATGTTCCCTTGGTGTCTCTAATTTTCTTGAAGAGATCTCTAGTCTTTCCCATTCTGTTGTTTTCCTCTATTTCTTTGCATTGATCACTGAGGAAGGCTTTATCTCTTCTTGCTATTCTTTGGAACTCTGCATTGAGATGCTTGTATTTTTCCTTTTCTCCTTTGCTTTTCTCTTAACTAACACCCCAAAAAGATGTCCTTTTCATTATAGGGGATTGGAATGCAAAAGTAGGAAGTCAAGAAACACCTGGAGTAACAGGCAAATTTGGCCTTGGAATGCGGAATGAAGCAGGGCAAAGACTAATAGAGTTTTGCCAAGAAAATACACTGGTTATAGCAAACACCCTCTTCCAACACAAGAGAAGACTCTATACATGGACATCACCATATGGTCAACACCAAAATCAGATTGATTATATTCTTTGCAGCCAAAGATGGAGAAGCTCTATACAGTCAACAAAAACAAGACGAGGACCTGACTGGCTCAGATCATGAACTCCTTATTGCCAAATTCAGACTTAAATTGAAGAAAGTAGGGAAAACCACTAGACCATTCAGGTATGACCTAAATCAAACAGTGGAAGTGAGAAATAGATTTAAGGGACTAGATCTGATAGACAGAGTGCCTGATGAACTATGGACAGAGGTTCATGACATTGTACAGGAGACCAGGCTCAAGATTATCCCCATGGAAAAGAATCATCATTAATGGATGCTAAAACCAATGAGTACAAGTTTAAGGATTTACATGTTCTCAAAAATTAGTAACTATATAGTGAAGAAACCTAAACATCACAATAACCAAACTACTAATGCTAAGAACCTCAATAACAGAGTGTATCTACACTGCATGCCTCCTCACCTGATGCATTGTGAAGAATACAGCATCAAATCTATGATATTCCTGCCAGTCATGATTATTATCATGAGAAATATCACACAAGCCCAAATTGGCCCGTTCTCTTCAACAATGTCAATGTCATGAAATACAAAGAAAGACTGAGTAATCAGATTAAAGGAGATTCAAGGGACAAAACTGAAAACACATCAGTCAGGATTTTCTTTGCTATAAAGGATTTATTAGGATAACATGAAATTTCAATAAGATCTGTACTTTCTTTGGGTGGGGGGAGAGGGCAATATACATTTAAATACCTACAGGTAAAGGGATATCACATATAGAACTTATTCTCAAACAGTTGAGGAAAAATGTATTTTTGTAGAGAGGAGGCAAAGAAGGATAAAGCAAACGTGGTTAAGTATCCACACAGAGAATATGGCTGAAGGAGGCCTTTTTGTATTGTTCTCATAATTTTTCTGTCAGTCTCATATTTTATCAAAATAAAGTTTAAAAACTCCAAATATGATGCAACTTAATTTTAATAAAGGCAGATTAAACTTCTCCATAATTAGGGTAGATAACTGAGATTTTATCCCACCCCTTCTTTGACCCTCTGCAGGGAGACCCAGATCCTAACAGTGGTGAGCAGTGTGGGGAAAGAAACCTGAAGCAGTTGAGGTTAGGAAGCAAGACTGAAGCAATTACAAAAAGCTGGGTTCCAATCTCACTGACTTACTATGGAATGGAAAAAACATCAATAAAGAGCTGACCTTGAAAGCGCTCTGTGGATAAACAAACAAATCTAACTAAATAAAACAAAACCTCTACATGGAAGAAATAATTGCAGATCTGCATTTGCTGATGTGGGAAAATTTCTAAAATATATTAGTAGAACATGTAAGTCTCAAAGAGTATATACAATATAAATGAATGTATGTAAATAAAAATAGGCACATTTCTATATGCAGAGAAAAATTCTGATGGATATATAGGAAATACACAGGATTGATTACCTCAAGGAATGGAAATAAAGACACCAAATGATTTCTTTTTAATGATGAAGAAAACCTAACTTAAATAACTGTTGACCTTTTCACAGTAATGTTAATATTACTTAATATCACTTAATATTGCTGAACTACAGGAGGGGAAACAAGATGGTGGAGGAGGGAGGAAGTGGAGCTCATCTCCCCCAACAAACACATAATGTGGAACAAGTCTCACAGAAAACCATCTGGAAACTGGCAGATCTCCTGTACAACCAAAGCTACACGGAAGATCCCCATGTAACCAGGGAGAAGGCATCAGGTCCAGTATCTGTGCCCCTGGGAGGGATCTGTAAGGGGCGAGCAGGTCCACATGGGCAGACCCTCAACATGAAGAGGAAGTGGATCAACCCACAATCTGGGCACTCCCATGCCAGACCTAGGGTCCTACATGAGGAGTCAAGCCGTCTAGCCTGCTGGGCAATCTGCCAAGACAGAATAATGAAAAACACCCAATCAAAACAGCAGACAGACAGATGGAAAAAATGAAAGCAACATATGAGGTCTATGGGATGATTGCAAAGTGTTCCAACTTGTACATAACAGGGATTCTGAATCCTAACAGATTCAGGGATTCTGAAAACAGAGAGGGAGAAGGGAATCAAAAAACATTATCTGAAGAAATTACCAATGAAAACTCCCTAAACCCAAAGAAGGAAATAGATATCAAGGTACAGGAAGCACAGAGAGAGGGTCCTAAACAAGAAGAACCCAAACACACCCAAACTAAGACATACCATAATTAAAATGGCAAAACTTAAAGAATTTTAAAGGCAGCAAGAGGAAAGTCAGTTACTCAAAAATTCATGGAGCTCCCATAACACCAGAAGGGAGTGGCAAGATATACTCAAGCCCTGAAAGGTGAAAATCCTACAACCTAGGTACTCCACCCTGCAAGATTACCATTTAGAATAGAAAGAGAAGGAATTTCTCAGAAGAGTAGCAAAAACTAAAATAACTCATACACCATATAAAAAATACACTGTATAAGAAAAATGAACTCAAAATGCTTTAAAGGCCTAAATAAAAACATGCCATCATAGAACCCCTAGAAGAGATCACAGGCAAAATGTTCTCAGACATAAATTGTAGCAATATATTCTTAGGTCAGTCTCCCAAGGCAAAGGAAATAAAAGCAAAACTAAACAAATGGAACATAATCAAATGTAAAAGCTTTTGCCCAACAACAAAATGAAAAGACAACATATGAAACCAGAGAAAATATCTGTAAATGATGGGACTGACAAGAGGTCAATCTCCAAAATACAAAAGAGCTCACATAACTCAGTATCGAAAAAAACAACCCAGTCAAAATAGGGGCAGAAAACCTAAATAGACATTTCTCCAAAGACAAACGGATGACCAACAGTCACATGAAAAGACGATCAACGTCCCTAATGACTAAAGAGAAGCAAGTCTAAACCACAGTGAGGTATCACCTCACATTGGCCAGAATGGCTACCATCAAAATGTCTGCAAATAATAAATGCTGGAGAGGGTGTAGAGAAAAGGGAACCCTTCAAAACTCTTGGTGGGAATGTAAACTGGTGCAGCCACTAAGGAAAATAATTTTCCTTAAAAAAATAAATAAAAACAGCACTACCGTACGACCCAGCAATCCCACCCCTGGGTATATTTCCGGAAAAAAGAACTGTAATTTGAAAAGATACATGCACCCCAATGTTCACAGCAGCACTATTTACAACAGCCAGGACATGGCAGCAACTGAAGTGCCCACCCACAGACAAGTGGCCTAGGAAGATGCCACATATATGTATACACACACACAACACAATGGAATATTACTCAGACACAATAAAGAATGCAATATTGTCATTTACAGCAAAATAGGTGAACCTAGGAAATATACTTAGTGAAGTTAGAAAAAGACAATTATGATATCACTTACATGTGGAATCTAAAAATACGACAAATGACTCTCTAATATGGTACAGAAACACACTCACAGACACAGAAGACAAGCTTATGGTTACCAAAAAGGAGAGGGCGTGGGGAGAAAAGTAAATAAGGAATATAGAATTAACAGACAAAAACTACTATACATAGATAAGCAACAAGGGTTTACTGTCTTGCACAGGAAATTATGTTCAATTTCTATATAACCTATAATGGGAAGCAATCTGGAAAAAAAAGAAAAAATATATATAAAAAACTGGATCACTATGGTGTACACCTGAAACAATTTTATAAATTAACTATACTTGAATTTAAAAACTTAATTACAATGGTTAAGATGGGGCTTCCCTGGTGGTTTAGTGGTTAAGAGTCTGCCCTGCAACAACGCAATGGACACTGGTCTGATTCCTGGTCGGGGAAGATCCCACATGCTGCATAGCCACTAAGCCCATGCGCCACAACTACTGAATCCCATGTGCCCAAGAGCCTGTGCTCCGCAACAAGAGAAGTTGCAGCAAAGAGAAGCCCATGTACTGCAACCTGAGAAAGTCCCTGCACAGCAACAAAGACCCAGAGCAGGCAAAAATAAATATTTTTAAAAGATGGTTAAGATGATAACACTTCTGTTATAGGTTTTTATACCAATTATTAAAAAGGCATTAAACAAATTTGACTTAGTGGGTACGGAAGTAGTTAAACCAGAACTAGAAACCTAAGATGGTGCAGGTACTTCAGAAAACAGTTGGACTGTTTCTTAAAATGTTAAAACACAGATTTAGCACACAACACAGCAATTTGACTCCTAGGGATCTACCTAAGATAGGTCCAAGCATATTTGGGGGTTACAGGTAGAAATGGGAATGACTGAAGATAGATCTGAGATTTCCTTTTGGGAGGATGGAAATGTTCTAAATTAGACAGTAATAGTTGCTTAAGAATGTTGATTTCCTAAAAATCAAGCAGAAATAGAAACCTACTTGCCAAGAATTGTAGGAACCATACGCTTACACCTTTTAGCTTTTAGCCCACACTCAGCAGTCTGCAGACTCCCACAAATCTCACCTTTTCTAAGCGCTCCGGGCTTGGCATTGGCAGTCTCTGCCGCTTAGCTTCTTGCTCTAGAGTTAGGAGCATGTTTCTTTCTTTCAGGAGAACATACCTATATCAAAAACAGAACTAGTAATGCTATTCTGTGTTATATTAATAAAATTGTGGATTTTGACATCAAAATTAATAATCTGTACTCAAAAGTCCTTTAGAATAATCCTTTTAAACAGAGCTATATCTAGTCTCACTCATTTGTTCACTAAATTTTCCAAGTGCCACATACTGTATTAACGAAGTACCAGAAGAGTTACAAACAAGCATAAAATATAGTCCCTACATTACAAATGGAAAGAGCAGACGGAAGGCAACTAACACCGGTTCAGTTCCTATTTTAAGCACATTATATATATTTATTTCACTGAATTCTCACAATAATTCTGAGGTTGGAATCATTTCACTTTCTAAATGAAGAAATGAAAGCTAAGACAAGTAAGGTATCTGGGGGCACATAGCAAATTCAGCTAAATCAAATTGTGAATTCCCTGTATATAAATCCATTCTATTTTTAGCCCATATGCCCCTCCACAACTGTAATGTGCTGTGGTTTACTAAGTGGTATAGACAAGAAGTACCAGAGAATTAAGTGGGAGAGATGAGACATTCCTTCTGGCCAAGATAGTCAGGGAAAGCATCAAAGAGATGGGATAAGTTAAGCTGGAAAGAAAACCAAAGCAAACACAAATACTGAGATCAAAACATGAAGTGGCAAAGCTTGAATGGGAGTGAGTTTTGTGAACAAATTATGTTTGACTGAGAAGTAGAGCTGGAAGAAAGGAAATAAACGTGGGGGCAGAAAACATGACACAAAGGAACTGGGCTACTTTTTGTTGTGGAAGAAGACAATTTTGGGGGAAAAGTGGCAGAAGATAATTGATTTGGTTTTAGCCAGGATGAATTGAAACTGCCTTAACTATCCCTTTACCAATAAGCGGCAGTAAACACGATGTAAGACAACAGTTTTTATACTGAATCTGTGCTGTGTTACATGTAACATATCTGACACCAAATGAGGGTTTTTGCTTTTTATGTTGTCTTTTCTAACACAACTTTTCCAACTCCTCTGATACTACCTGAAGTTAGTGCCAGATTCCATAAACGTTTAAGGATTCAGTCCCACAAGAAAGACTGCTCCACTTTAGATGCCAATGATGATTTCTAGGCCTTACATATATGACAGACCTGCTGCAAATTAGGGGTTCCAAAAACCCTCTCCTTGGGTTTGATAATTTGATAGAACAGCTCACAGAACTCAGGAAAGCACTTTACTCTCTGGTTTATTATAAAGGATACAACTCAGAAACAGCCAGGTGGAAGAGATGCACAGGACAAGAAATAGAGAAGGGGTGCAAAGCTACCCTGCCTTCTTAGGGCACAAGACCCTCCCAGAACTTCCATGTATTTACCAGCTTAGAAGCTCTCCAAACCTAGTTGTTTAGGGTCTTTTAATCATGCGGGCATGACTGATTAAATCACTGACCACTGCTGACTGAACTCAGTCTCTAGACACCCCCCCAACTTCCCCCAGAGGTGGGCATAGTAGTGAGGCTTAATTCTTCACCCTCTAATCATGTCTTGGTCTTTCCTGAAGCTGTGCAACAACGCCCTCCCTGCCCACTTCAACTCTGAGAGTTGTTTAATTAGAACAAAAGACACTTACATCACTCATGCAATTACAAGGAATTAAGGAGCTATGTGTTAAGCCATCAAGACAAAAGACAAAGTATATTATTTCTTATTGTATCACAAGTACAAGCCTGTAGTATTAGTGATCTTATAAGCACTTTACAGTTCTTTAATCTGCCATGAAAGATAAACCACCCTTTAAATCAAGGGATAAAACTTTAACTGCCTACTAGTGCCTGGACAAATAGCAGCACTGAGTGAAGGGGGCTTGGTGAAAGAACAAGATTGGTAAGAAGTGGTAGGCACTGCTCCATTTAGACCAGCCAAGTGTCCCCATGTCGGTGACCTACATGTAGGAATGTAGGTTCAGTGCTACAACACCACAGGTCTGATTTTGCAAGAAGAGCCATCAGTCCTTATTTTTCTGGGAAACTTCCCAATTTTAAAACACAGTACAGTCCAAACAAATCTATCTTTGGGCTAAATACAGTCAATGAATGCAGAGGGTGGGGGTGGGGTCAAAAGGTACAAATTTCCAGTTATAAAAGGAAAAAGTTATAGGGATATAAGATACAGCATGGTGACTATAGTTAGTAATACTATATTGCATAACTGAAAGTACCTCAGAGAATGGATCTTGAAAATTCTCACCACAAAGAAAAAAAGTTGCTGTAACTATGTACAGTGACAGTATTAACCCGACTTACTGTGATAATTTTGCTATACAAATAAAAAAGCATTGCACTGCACATCCAAAACTAATGTTATGTTAATCATACCTCAATTTATATTCAATATATGTATATATACAAATCAACTGACTTAAATCCTCTTAACTCTAATTCATCAGGAGAACCTGCCAGCAACACTTACCTACATTTCTAGTTAAATGCATCCTCCTACATACTTCCTCAAAGCAATTACGCTAAAGCTTCCAGGCCATACAAAATAATTAAAAGGAAGAAAACTTATATGTGGCCAAGTCATCCCCATTCTGTCTTATTAGTTTCCTGGAATTGGTAGTATAAAAGTGCTAGTATGACTGGTAGCAGTTACAATAAAACTTCTAAACTCCCAACTCACTCTGACACATCTCTCATAATGTAACTTAACCTCTGGAGTATTTATGAAAATTTCAATGATCTTATATATCACCAACAGTACTATAAATCATTTCACTTAATTTCTTACATCAGATAAAGTTTATATCTCATTATTATACTATAACTGCCTTAAACTCTTAGATGTTAATGCACTCGGTAAACTTACCAAAGTTTATGTAAATCTTCATTACTTTTGTTCCTTAATTGCTGACAGGTCCACGAAGCTCCTATTAAAGTGATAAACTCATAACGTGAAATAATTTTCTAGTTACGTGTCCTTTGACAAATTACTTAATCTCTAAACCTGTTTCCCTATCTATAAAATATATAATTCCTTCTCCAATAGCTTTCTATACTATAGTATAATATATAATTAGGACTTAACTGTGATTAAATTAGATATTAGTAATGTGACTGGCAATAGCATTCAAAACATGTCAGTATTAGTATAAAATATATTTTCAGTCTAATGTCAAAATACTTACTATTCTTATAAATTAATATTCAATTATCTCTAAAAAGTGAAATCTAAAACAAACCCCCAAACCTCACTTCAGTTAATAGTTTCAATCCACTTCTCTTCTAAACCTTTTGTCAACCTGCCAAGGAATAGTTCACTATTATACTGTCCTTCTATTTTTCTCTAACAGACGTTCTCAAAGGAATTGGAAAAAGAAAATAATGTAAGTAATTCCCAAACTGGATAAATAATCCAAATATGATAGAAGGTTTAATAAATATATTTAATACTGGTCAACCCAAATATCTCACCAGATTTCACCTTTTCTTCCCCCAATTCTTTGGGTCATCAAAAAATTCTTCCAGTCCTCTCCCTAGACAATGTGGTATGAAGTAATTTACACTGGTGAAAAGATGTGACATTTGGTGTATTCTTAGTCAACAGACTAAGAGAAAACCTGCAACTGAACATATATGAACAAGTGATTAAAGTTTCATGACATCTGGATTTTATAGGCAATATATGGAATCATTTCCTCATTTACAATGTCAAAAAACCAATTTAGGGTTTCTGCACAAGAAACAATAAACTCACAAAATGCTTTAGAAATTATTTTTAATATCCCCAGTATAGATGTTGCTATCCTTTAATTTAGAGCATAATTTCAGAGATAATATAGTGACATAATTATATTTCACAGTAACATTTTTAGCTCCTTCATATGCTGTTGGTGGGCATATACATAGATAAAAGCATTCTGAAGTTCAATTTTGCAACACATCCGAGGTCCAATGCTTCCTCCTTTAAGCCAGTAATTTCACTGGATTTAGGAATTTCAACTAAAGAAATGATCACGTACGGGAAATGATAAATCAAAATGTCTACTGTGGTGATCATTTTTAAATGTATGAGAATATCAAATCATTATGTACTAATATATGTCAACTATACTTTTAAAAAGTCTTTAAAGCATTATATATGATAACAAAAGCTGACAATAATGTAAATGTGCAACTTGGAAATGGTTAAAATAATTATTGTGCATCTGTATGATAATTTATTATGTAGCAATCTAAAAGTCGTGACTTCCCTGGTGGCTCAGATGGTAAAGCGTCTGTCTACCATGTAGAAGACCTAGGTTCGATCCCTGGATTGGGAAGTTCCCTGGAGAAGGAAATGGCAACCCACTCCAGTACGCTTGCCTAAAAATCCCATGGGTGTAGGAGCCTGGTGTCCATGGGGTCACAAAGAGTCGGACACGACTGAGCGACTTCACTTTAATCTAAAAGTCATACTTATAAACAGTATTTAATGACCTGGAGAAATAATTTAAAATACAATAATGAAATGTATCACAAGTGCTATATTCCTACCAAAAAAAAACTAACCTGAATCTAATCATGAACAAACAAGCAGTCAAATCCAATTGAAGGAATATTCTAAAAAGGTTGACCTTATTAAAAAAACATTAATAACATGAAAGAGAAAAAAAGAAACTGGTTTGGATTAAAGAAGATTAAAAAGATATGACAATTAACATGATAAATGATCACTGATTGGACCCTGAATGAAAAAATTAAGAAAGAAAAAATATTCCCAGTGTGATCATTGTAGTATTATGGTTAAGACATTTCTTGTTTTCAGGAAATTCATGCTGAAATGTCATGATGCTTGCAATTTTGACATGCCTCAAATATTTCAGAAGAATAAAAGCACGGATATAAAAGTATAAAAAATGTGACAAAATACTGGGGAGTGATTAATACAAATGAAGAGTATATGGTTATTCTTTGTACTACTTTTACAACTTTTCTTTTGGTTCGAAATTGAAAAAAGTTGGTGAAACAAGGGTAGAATACAAAAATGCATGTAAGTAAGTATGATCCTGACTTTATTTTAAAATTTCATGTACGTGTATATTCTGAAAATCAAAAGAAGAGAATCTGTTTATCTCTGAATGGTAAAATCATAGTTGATATTTACTTTCTTCTTCAAAACACTTTACCTATTTTCCAAAGTGTCTGTAAATGAACAGATAACTTAATAGTAATGATAAAAATCTAAACTTATTTTTTAAGTAAAAAGGATTGATGAGATGGAAAAGACAATTGACTCAAGTCTGCCACATTTCAAGTTACAGCCCCCGAATCTCTGCAAATAAAAAAAACCCAAACCACTGCTCATCTCTGACGTTAATGTAAGGAGTTACATTATAGCTGAGAGATGCCCAATGTGTATATTCTGAAAATGAAAAAGAAGAGAACCTGTTTATCTCTGAATGGTAAAATCAGAGTTGATATTTACTTTCTTCTTCAAAACACTTTAACCTGGATTCAAGAGCACACACATTATTTCCTTTTGGAAGAAAACCCAACACAATTATTTGTAAAATTCAACTCATTAAAAATAAAAGCTAATAACAGGGAGGTACTCGAACAGCTTAACGTCAAACATGATCTGTGTGTCCAGAAGACAAGCAAGCGGTCTTTCTAGAAACAGCCACCGTGTGTAGTATATTCTTTTCTCACACCTGCAAGGCGACTTTCAGTTCACTCGGCTTTCATTTATTCACTCAAAATTTACTGAACACCTCTTTTTGACAGGCTCTGGGAGTACATCCCCCTTCCCCGCCTTTTAATCTATCGAAACCTGAGAGACCGCTCAGTTCCACAGCCAAAAGCTCTCCAGTGAATTTTTTTAAAAAACTCGGTCAAGCAGGATGCTTCTATACTCCCCATTTAATTAAACAAATACTGGGTTTCTACAGACCCTGAGAACTGCCCGGTCCACAGTAGGTGGCAACAAAATGTTCGAGGAAGACAAGGACATGTCGCAGGTTAAGAGACTTCTCCAAGGTCACTGACTCCTCACGAAGGTGGGCTCACGTCCAGCCATCAGAGCGGCCTTCCCAGCCCAAAGCGTTTTCAGCATGTCAACAACCAAACAAGATCCAAAGTTGGGGAGGTGGACAGACCTGCTCCTCAAATAACTTACCCTGTGATAGCAAGCGCCTGAGAACTTATTAACGACGCAGAAACCTGCAGAGCGGCTGAGACTCTTCTGCAGAAAACAGCGAATCTAGCAGCAGCCATCTCTTCGTACTAGCAAGCAAACCGCATTTCCGCCCAAACGGTGTCACCTCCAGAGCCTCACGCCGACCGGAAGGCGAGAGCGGGAATTTACTTTGCCCTTAGTCAACATGGCCCCTTTCCGGCTTCGCCCTCTTTGGAAGATTGGCTCTCTCGGCCCCCGTTACTCTCCCTCGCTGGTCTCTTGCCCGTAATAGCCATGGCGGCCATGAGTCTTTGCGTCGGGCTTCGGTTTCTGCAGTGGCCGCTCTGTCCGGCCGCCGTCTTGGCACTCGACTTGGATTCGGAGGCTTCCTCACCCGTGACTTTCCGAAGACTGTCGGTGGGTACTAGCTCTGGAAGAAAGCGAGATTAGCGGGAGGAGAGATGGAGGACTCTTCCCGGGTGACCTTGGTGGAATCCGGACAGAGCTGGGAATAAATTGAGGACTTGGGGTTTGTGAGAAGGAGCATGGGCTATGTGAGGAAACTGAGGGCTTTCCTGAAGTAATCAGGTCGATCGTATTTAAGTAATTAATTAGAATTTTGAGACACTTTGTCATTCACCTATCCTGTTGCTAATTTGTGGATGAAGCTGAGGTTAGAAAGAGGTTAGAAAGCAAAGAACTAAGACCTCTGTTTCTCAGGCACACGATTCTTTGTGTTTTGCACCTGCGCTAAATTTTATTCTCACAAGTGGGAAGTCATGTTGCTGAGGATCCTGCCGATGCTAATTCTAATACATGGTCAGGTGGAGAGCTCGAGGCTAATTCATTCTCTAGGCACGGTGATCCGTCTTCGTGATACTTTCAGGTGTCCACGATAATGTTTTCATTTACATTTCTTTTAAAAGCAGAAGGTAAAGGACTGTAATGTTAATGCGTATGTGATGGTAAATCTAGCCTGGATTGTATTCGTTTTATATCGATGCAGTCACAAAATAATTATTTTTAATGTTTGGTTAGAGAGGAAGGGACCTATATAAAGATCGTAGGTCTTTTCCTAGGTCCTAGAAAAGTCAGGGCAGTCGTGAAAGGGTTATTTTGGAGCCTCTCGAGACTGTGGATTGAACTCAAGGGGAATGAATAATCATAATATTAATAGCAAAGCATCAAATGCTTTGCATTCAGTCTGTTTGAGTCCCTCTTGGTTTCTGCAAAGTGAATACAACGTTATTATCCCCATTTTACAGATGAGGAAACTGTGACTCAATTATTACAAAAATAATTCACTACTGTATTAAACAATAATAATAATGATAGCTAACACTTATTGAGCATGTATTATGTGCTGGACACCATATAGATATTAATGATATTCATTTAATCCTCTTGATCGAAAATGTGCTGTAAGCTATTTGTCCTATACAATAGATGTAGATACAGAAGAAGTGAAATTTAAAGGCAGAAAGGTTCTTTATCGTTTTCTGTTTACTGCTTTTCTCCCAATTTAATTTGAGTTATGTCATTTTACATGAAGAGGCATTATACATAGGGACTTAATGGAAAAATGTTGGAAAGGACCAATGGTATTCAACGAATTTCCAGCAGGAATTTGAACCTGCTACAAAGCCACATGTGCTTACATTCCTTGATAAAAGCCCTTTGTAAATCTTTTTCTGATTACACATATCCTCTTCACATACCCCCTGTTGCCCCATAGTGTTTGATCATGCCTATCTGGAGATTCAGTTCAGTTCAGTCACTCAGTCGTGTCCGACTCTTTGCAACCCCATGAATTGCAGCACGCCAGGCCTCCCTGTCCATCACCAACTCCTGGAGTTCACTCAAACTTGTCCATTGAGTCGGTGATGCCATCCAGCCATCTCATCCTCTGTCGTCCCCTTCTCCTCCTGCCCCCCAATCCCTCCCAGCATCAGGGTCTTTTCCAGTGAGTCAACTCTTCAATGAGTGGCCAAAGTATTGGAGTTTCAGCTTCAGCATCAGTCCTTCCAATGAACACTCAGGACTGATCTCCTTTAGGCTGGACTGGCTGGATCTCCTTGCAGTCCAAGGGACTCTCAAAAGTCTTCTCCAACACCACAGTTCAAAAGCATCAATTCTTTGGCACTCAGCTTTCTTCACAGTTCAACTTTCACATCCATACATGACTACTGTAAAAACCATAGCCTTGACTAGACGGACCTTTATTGGCAAAGTAATGTCCCTGCTTTTCAATATGCTGTCTAGGCTGGTCATAACTTTCCTTCCAAGGAGTAAGCGTCTTTTAATTTCATGGCGCAGTCACCGTCTGCAGTGATTTTGGAGCCCCAAAAAGATAAAGTCTGACACTATTTCCACTGTTTCCCCATCTGTGTCCCTAAACGGAGATAAAATTGACTCCTAGATTCTATTTATACACTACTCCCCGTTCTTGAAGTTCTGGAAGGATCCTTGCTGGTAATCTACACCCTTTCCACTGAGAGCAGAAAGGGATATAATAGCTGTAGTGAGTGTTACTGTGTTTTAGCTGTGTACCTGCTTTCAGTGGTATTTTGCATGTGAAGCCTAATCTGTCACTGTGGAATAAAACATTTAGTGCTGCCACGTTATCATCACCCTCAGCACAGATTAAATATTCTATTTAATTAAATTATTCAATGTCAAACATCAATGGACTCTAGAAATGAGCTTAAGTTCTCTCCTCAGCTGCAGAGAACTTTTGTGTTGAAGACTGGTGTCGATATATTATGACTTGAAAACCTGAGAAGAGTATTAAAATGATTTTATAAACAAAGCAGTGTGGACTTAGTTCATACATGGATGATGGGCCATGTTGATAGGTTCTAGGGACAGTTTTAAGAGGTGTAATTGTCAGAAAGGTAAAGGGTGTGTTTTCTGATACATCTGAAAATGGGGCTCTTGGAATAGGTAGGTGTTGAGAGAGAAGACTGCAAAAAGAGGGAAGTCAGGACCACATTAGGGGAGAGGGTGAATACAGAAGGGCTTCCCAGATGGACTAGTGGTAAAAATAAAAAACTCGCCTGCTGATGCAGGAGATGTAAGAGACACTGGTTCGATCACTGGTTGGGAAGATTCCTGAAGGAGGGCACAGCAACCCACTCCAGTATTTTTGCCTGGAGAATCCCATGGACAGAGGAGCCTGGCAGGCTACAGTCCATGGGGTTGCAAAGATTTAGATATGAATGACTGAAGCGACTTAGCACATACACACTGAATACAAAGCCAAAATATCTTAACAATTTGGTAGGCAGCCGAGTATTTAGCAGAAGAGCAGCATCAGTAGTATGTTTTAGGAAGATGCATCTGAATATTTGGTTGACTTATCAAGCGTGTTGATTACTTAAGCCAGTGAGGTGAAGTGAGCATGGAGAGAAATGGAAGGTTTGAATTTTAGAGTCAAGAGGCCTTGACAACTGATAGATGAGGTGCAGGAAGACAAATGAGATTTTTAGCTTGGGTAATTGAGTTGGTGGTACAATTAACTGGGAATAGTCAGAGAATGAGGAAAGAAAATTAGTTTTGGGGGTTGTCTTAGAGACACACACAAAAATCTTACATTGAACTATTTGATCCTCACAATTATCTCAGTTGTCTACAACATAAATTTCCTGAAGTTATTTACATTTTAAAAAATGGTTATTGAAACCTTGCTTCCACATAATTAATGAATACCTAATTGAGAAATTCAAGGCTTTAGAGAGTGGTAGGAAATGCCTGTTTTTGTGGCTGAAGGATCTGAGTTCCAGAAATCCTTCCATCCAGCTGGTTGTAAGCAGTATTCACGGTAAAGATTTTAGACTAAGCAGGTTGTCCTCTGTTAATATAATAACAAATTATGAAAAGAGTTTAGTACTATGAGGTATCTTTTAGAACAGTTATAACAGTATAACAGTTATTTGGTACGTTTAATGACATGAATATTTGTTGTTCAACAGTAGAGTAATTATATGTGATGAAAGCAAGAAGTTTACATTACTATTTAATATTGCTAGAAAGCAGCCAGTCTCAAGCTTTCTTCCATAATTTTTTTTCTGTTATAGTTTCTGTATTTGTTAATACTTGCATTCATAAACAGTTGTTAATAAAACCCCACATAGTTTAATCCTTGTATGTATATTTGTGTGTGTATATGTTTCTGTCTGAAAGGGAAAGAGACTATACTGTCTCTTCTGAATTTGCTTTCAGGGCCTAAAGAAAGGTTCCCTTCCAACTTTTTATTTACTTAAGAAATGTAAATTCAGCGATAGGGTTCTCCTGCCACATGCAGACACTAAAGACCACTGGAGATACGGTACTGAATAATTCAGCTTAGCGCTTATTGTTCTAAAGGAAATAACCAAATGACATTAAGGAGAATAAGTAGGTGACCAGCTTTGGATAGGGTAGTCAGAGAAGACTTCTTTGAAGAGGTGACATTTGATCTTATCTCTGAAGGATAGGATGAGGAGGTGGCCATTCAGAGAGCCTAAGGAAGGCTTTCAGGCGAAGGGGAAAGTAAGGGCAAAAATGTGAAAGCAGGAAGGAGTTCTTATGATGGAAGGAAATCATTCAGATTGATCAGTAGGAAAGATATGTCTTTTTATTCTAAGAGGATCCATCTGTCAGATTCTTTGAGAGAAAAGATCTTAGAAATCTTCTAGGCCAACCCCCTGTAGTATGCATTGTTATATTCCATTATTGACACTCAAATAACTTCAGAGTGGGGGTTGGAGAGGCAGTTCAGTTTTAGTTTCAACTGCTAAAATTGTCAGAAACTTCTTTCTTGTATTAAGCTAAAAATACTCTTTCACATATTGATCCTAGTTCTTCCTTTTCAATTCAGCACAGCCCTTGTCCAGTTGACAACCCTCAGCTATTTAAAGACCCTTGTCTGGTCTCCATCCTGACTTCTTTTTTGTAGACCAGTAAGCTTCCATTTTTCAGCAGGTCAGTTTCCAGCGTGTTTGCCATCCTAGTTGCCTAACTTGGGGCATGCTCCAGATTGTCCCTCTAAAACAGTGTACTCGAGGATGGACACGCTTCAGCAGGTCTAGTTAAGAGGTGGGTTGAGGGCTCCTTCTGTTTTGACCCTGTATTTCTGGTACATCAGATTAAGATTGGATTACCTTTGAGTTTTGTTGGTAACCGCATGACACCACTGACTTTTCTTTTCCTTTATTTCTTTTTGCTCGCACCTCACGGCTTGCCAAATCTCAGTTCCAGGACCAGGGACTGAACCTGGGCCACAGCAGTGAAAGCCCAGAATCCTTACCACTGGGCCACCAGAGAACTTCCACCAATGACTTTTCTTAAGTTTGTGAGCAGCTGAATTTCTGGATGGTTCAGGCAGGACTTCCCACTTACTATACTTAATCCTTTTAGATTCAGCCTTCTGTAAATGCAGTAGGAGGGATTTTGGGAGGATCCTATTCCATCATTGGTGTGGTAGCCACTCATAGCAGTAGCTCTGTAATGTCAGGAATACCATCTCCACCTCATCTAGGCCATTCATAGAAATCATGAAGAACCCTTTGTCAGGTTACTGCATAAGTAAACTGTACCTTTTGGGTATGATCAGCCAGTTGCACATTACCAATTTTATCTAGCTTGCTACTTCTCTTGGTTTATAATATACCTTCCTTGTACTCCCCTAGACTCCACCAACCTGTCTAAAGAGGAACTTTAATTGGGGCCTGTTCTTTTCTGATAGTGTATTCCTTTCTTTCCTTTGTTGTCCTTATAGATTTGTAATTTTGTTATCTACTTTTTCTCTCCCAGCAGGATCTATATACCTTTTATGCTATACACCTAGCAAAGACCTGTACATAGTGGGCACTTAAATATTTATTGAATTAGTGAGTGGTTTGTACTGTTCAGCCCATTTTTAAAATCTCCTCCACAAAAATTTCTCTTGTATCTTTCAAATGATTTATCGAACTACATTGACTTACCTTGTCAAATTCTCTTGTTATTTTAGAGGCCTTAGTAGTATGATTTATACTTAGTAAATTCATGCTAGCTTCTAATTCTCTTGTGAATTAACCTTCTAAGTTCATTGCAAGCTGCTGCAGGTAATAGCAAATTTTAAAAGACAGTTCTTGTTTTCAGGGTACTTAAATTTTAGTGGGGGCAGTTAAAGCAGGTTTGCATGCCAGTAGAGTATACAGCAGTTTAAAGGTAGGAGAGCTCTCATCTTAGTTGGGAAGCATTTGGTTTCTTGGAGGATAAGATGTCATCTGGGTCTAAACAGTAGATTTCAGGAGGGGAGAGGTCATTCCTGACATTTAAGTTTGAGCAGTGGGTACAATCTTTCTGACATCTATTATGACTGAAATTCCTTTAATAGTTCAAATTCCTGGTGGATTGAATAATTATCTTCCCATTTATTTTACATCAAGTCCCTAATGTATATTGCCTCATCATATCAGACAATTTAAATTCTTTTGCAGCATTTATTGCTGCAAATATTTATTGTAGAGATAAATAAGGAGCTCTGTGATCCACCAAGAGTCTCTGATCTTCCTACCTGCTACTGGAACAAATTCAAATGATCATTTAGATATTTTGAATATCTTGAATATTGATGAATAAAAATGAAAATGTTGAATAAAAATGAGGAGAGTTAAAGTTTAGAACAGTACGTCTTAAACACACATATATATTTTGGCAGAGAAGGGATGCTTTATCATGATTCATATTAAACATTTATGCATGTACATTTTCTTATAATCTGATTTTTATCTCCAAATATAACAATATTATAAGCCTTATATATAACAGGGTAACTTAATATTTTTAGCTCCTGTGCGACACAGTGGAGACCATGGGAAAAGACTGTTTATCATCAAGCCTTCCGGATTCTATGACAGACGTTTTTGAAATTACTGGTGAGTTAAAACTTTTGTTGAACTAAACTCTATATATAAATAGGAATATTTTTTTCCTATTTAGAAAACATCTTTCATTTTATAAAAGATTGGCTCCAGAGGTTAAAGCGTCTGCCTCCAATGTGGGAGACCCAGGTTCGATCCCTGGGTCAGGAAGGTCCCCCTGGAGAAGGAAATGGCAATCCACTCCAGTATTCTTGCCTGGAGAATCCCATGGACAGAGAAGCCTAGTAGGTTACAGTCCACGGGGTCGCAAAGAGTTGGACACGACTGAGCGACTTCACCTTCACCCTTTGTTTTGTAAATGCATATTCCTTTTCTCAAAAAATATTGAGGTTTTGTAGTAAGGTCTGGTTTGTTATTGAATTTATTTTTAAATTAGTGAGACTTTCCTTTTTCAAGAAAAATTCAGACATATTGGAGGTATGAATTGAACTATTTCTTTCTTCTGAAGATTATGGGGTTTTGAAATAATCACCTGTGTTCCCTGCCCCCCTCCCAGTCTATAAATTTTAAAACTGAAAATTGATTCATTTGGTAATAATTATTTGTATTACTAAAATATTCCTTAAATTAGCAAAGAACTCATTGAAGGACTTCTTTAAATATGTAACTCCATTGTTTTGAGATGATTTTTAATTCTTTGTTGTTTAGGATCATTGATCTCAGAGTGTGAAGCAGTGTATTAATCATATATTTGTATCTCAAGACTCTATAAGGAAAAGTAGAGACTTAGAAGGTGGAAGATTGTCCAGACTGCCACTCTTCCTAAAGCTGAGACCCACTGGCTGCCCCTTAGACCTTCCCCTGCCTCCTATTGTACTTAACGCCCTTCTTCTTGCTGGTGGTTGACCTACCCCCTTTTTTGTGATGACCAACTCAAACTCTAGAAATCATCTTCATCTTCTTATATTTTTATTCTTAATATAAAAATTTCTGGGACTTCCCTAGTGGTCCAGTGGTTAAGAATCCATCTTGCAATCAGGGAATGAGCATTCCATCCCTAGTCAGGGAACTAAGATCTCATGTTCAGCAGAGCAGCTAAGCCTGCGAGCCACAACTAGAGAGTCCGTGCACTACAACAAGATCCTGTATGACTCAAGGAAGAGCCAGTGTGCCACCGCTAAGACTCGAAAGACACAGCTAAATAAATAAATGTCCCTTAATACATTGCTTACCAGAAATTGAAAAATCACTTAAATATATATTGTATTAATACCTGTGAAATCTGACTTTTTTCTTTCATTTTGATGCTAAATATAGGCATCTAAAAACTAGAGCAAAAGGAAATTATAGAACTATATTGCTTTATATCAGATCTCCAATTTGGCAAGTTTATTTTATATGAAATATAAGGAAATCATGTAATGAGGGTAGTTTGAGTGTGAGGAAAGATAGGAAACGGTTATGTGAAAACTTTTTTTTTTTTTTAATCTTAACAGAGATTCTACATTTTGTTGATGTGAAAACTTTTTTTTTTTTTAATCTTAACAGAGATTCTACATTTTGTTGACTGGCATTCCAGTAGCAATTGGCATAACTTTGATAAATGTATTCATTGGTGAGTATCTTCACTACACCGACTAGACTAGTAAAATTTTAAGACCAGTGTACATTAATATAAAAGAAATTATGGATATGAGAAGGGAAAGTTCTTTAAATAAAAACTTAAGCATGAGGATTCATTTCAACCAGATCTTAATCTGCAGTAATGTACGGTGATTCTTTTTCTAACTTTTTCCCCAAAAAGCCTTTAAGGTCACTGACTCTATAGACCACATTAAAGACCTGACTTCTTCCTCCTTCTCACACCAGCTTTGATAAGTCTGAATGAGGAAAACAGAAATACAGGTGGAAAACAAGCTGAGGGGATAGAACAAATTTTTTTATCCATCCTGAAATATAGACAGTTATAATCTTCTTAGAAGAATGGATTTGTGAATGACAGTAAATACTAGGTTTTCCTGGGAAATTCTGCATGAAGTACTTCTAAAACTTGAATCCTTGAATATTTTGCCTAGGAGGTTTAGGGAAACTCAGAGGAATAATTTGCTTTTTATTATATCTTGTTACACTAAATAAAAACAAAATGAGAACTCTTATACAATGCCTATATACAAAGCCTTACACATAGAAGACATCTAAAAAAATATATAGTGAATGATTTTCCACAAGATTGAAGTGAATTTAAAATATTAGACTTCTTCATTGCTATAAAACAAAAGGTTCTTTAAAACCTCAAGGGATAGGTTTCTTATTTAAATAGTGAAAAATTAACATAAACTCCTGTTACTAAAGTTGAACATCAATGTTTTCTCTTACTAGGTGAAGCTGAGTTAGCAGAAATTCCAGAAGGCTACATCCCAGAACACTGGGAATATTTCAAGGTTGGTATAGGTCACTAAAAGTTATTTGCAGGGTTAGGTGCCTTGTCAAGGTACTGGTTAATAGCTTAATTTAGCAATTGTGATAACAGTTTTAAATTCAGTTTTTTATATCAAGTAAATGATGCATTTTGTGTTCACTTTTTATAAGCAACTTCTTTGGGTAATTATCTGCATTGTAAGCTTCATGAGTTTTTAAAGACCAGCTCTGTACTATGTTACTAACCTAGCATAGTAACAAAATTTATCCTGTGTTCTACAACATAGGAAAAATTGTCCTGATACTAATGCTTGCTATCATTTGTTGAATACTCACTGTGTAGCAGGCATATTGATAGTGTTTTGCAAATATCTCATTCCTTGTAAATAGTACTATTATTTTTCCCACTTTAAAGCTGAGGAGCTGAGTCTTAAAAGGAGGTAGGTGACCTGTTTCAGGGATAGGGTCAGTATTGGAACCTAGAGGGTCTTGACTCTAGTACCTGCACAATGAATTAATCATTTTACCATACTGTCATTGCTACTAAAGTCCCAGATTAATTCTGTTACTTGTCTGTATTAAGTGTTGTAGTAAGATGGCCTTGATTACAGTGTGTTTCCATGTTTTGTTATCTGAATGAATTATATTTTAGAAAAGAAATATTTCATTATTTAATCTTAAGGTAAAGCCGTGGCTTATATTTGCTCACTGGTAAAAACAGCTCCATTTTGGGATCACCAACCCCCAGCTTTCTCACTGAAATCTACCACATAAGATATTCAGAGCTTAGTGTAATAAGAACGAGCACAAGTTTTGGAGTCAGATTGGCCTGAGTCCAGACACTGCAACCTAGTAACTGTACTGCTGCTGCTAAATCACTTCAGTCATGTCCGACTCTGTGCGACTCCATAGACGGCAGCCCACCAGGCTCCCCTGTCCCTGGGATTCTCCAGGCAAGAACACTGGAGAGGGTTGCCATTTCCTTCTTCAGTGCATGAAAGTGAAAAGTGAAAGGGAAGTCGCTCAGTCGTGTCCAACTCTTAGCGACCCCATGGACTGCAGCCCACCAGGCTTTTCCGTCCATGGGATTTTCCAGGCAAGAGTATTGGAGTAGGGGTGCCATTGCCTTCTCCTATTAACTTGTAGAATTTGCTCACCTGTAAATGAAAACAAATACAGTATCTACAGAACAGATTACATAAAAGTATTACTGATTAACCTGAGATGGTCCTTTTAGGAAAATAGTACACTGGAAAAGTGATGTACTTTTTAGACACTGATCTTAAAACAAATTTTCTCTTGTAGCATCCTATATCAAGATGGATTGCCCGAACTTTCTTTGATGCTCCTGAAAAGAATTACGAAAGAACAATGGCTATCCTTCAAATTGAAGCTGAAAAGGCTGAATTACGGTAAAAGAAGGGTGGGGGTGGAGTGCAGGGAAGAAAATCCTTTCCTACATTTGCAAACCACAGGAGGAAATTTAATAAAACTTTCTTCAACACTATAAGATGCTCTGTGTAAAGGGTGAGGATGGCGAGAGAATCTTCGCCATCTTTAGAATGGAGATGATGCATTGGAGACTAGGAGACTATTCGGGATAATAACTGTCAGATTACAAGGAATTTTTTTTTTGAAATGTCCTGACTCTTTTAAGTGCTAAGCAGCCCTCTCCTTCCCCTTCTCCCTGCGATTCCCTTTTCTTCTGCACCCAATCTGATCCTTCAAGGTGACCACTATTTAATAATGATTTCTTGTATACATTCCTAGGAAAAATTTTATACATTAAAAATATATATTGTATTTATCATTTACAAAATGTATCAACACAAATGGAATCCTGTTACCAACACTGTTCTGTGCGTTTTCTTCATTTCATGTAAATATATAGTCATCCCTTGGTATCTGTGAGAGTTTGGTTCCAGGACCTCCAGCAGATATCAAAAATCTGAGGATGCTCCAGTCTGTATAAAATGGTGTAGAATAGTCAGCCCTCTGAGGATAGGGAGGGCCTAATCTTGATGATCTTCCTGTAATAGCATATACTCCATTCTTTCTCATAGTTGCACTGCATGGATGTGCCTTGATTTTTAAACCAGTAGGGGACCTCTTGTTAGTTTTTAGGCTCTCTTCAAGTTTTCTGATATTGTACATTGTGCTGTGCTGAATATCCTTACGCATGTATTTTGCATATTTATTCAGTATATCTGGAATATAAATTCCTAGCAGTGGCTCTGTTAAACACTTGTTATGCTTTACATTAAAAAAAAATGTATTTGTTTATTTTTGGCTGTGCTGGGTCTTCTTTGCTGTGCAGGCTTTTCTCTGGTTGGTGACAAGCAGGGCCACTCCCCAGTGTGGTGCATGGGCTTCTCATTGTGGTAGCCTCTCTTGTGGAGCACAGGCTCTAGGGTGCGTGGGCTTCAGTAGTTGGGGCATGCGGGCTCCAGAGCACCAGTCCAGTAGTTGTGGCACACAGGCTTAGTTGCTCCAAGGCATGTGGGATCTTCCCAGACCAGGGATTGAACCTGTATTTCCTGATTGGTAGGCAGATTCTCTACCACTGAGCCACCAGGGAAGCCCACGCTTTACATTTTAGATAGCTCTTGTCAGATTCCTCTTTAAAAAGTTGTACCAGTTGTCTTTTCTGTCATCAATACATAGTAATTAATTCTGTTTCTCCATACCTTTCCCAGTAAAGGAATTTATTAAACCTAGATATTTTTGCTCATAAGATAGTTGAAAATGTTATCTCATCATTTCAGTTCTGTATTTTTTGGCGAAGTTGAGCACTTTTTCATTATCTATTGGTTATTTGTATTTCTTTTTTATGAATTGCCCATTTTTTCTACTAACTTATGCATTGATTAAAATAACCTTTGTTTTTGTTGCAGATTTGTTTTCTCTGGCTTGTCATTTGTCTCTGACAGTGTAGAATTTTTGCAAAATAGTGTTTTTATGTTTCAGATAACAAAAGTGCAGTAATACCTAAGGTATTTTGAATACTTACTAGATGCTGATACTTTAATTACTTTATGTATATTACTTGTTTAATTATCGTTAGGTTTGTCAGTTGTTTTCTTTAGCTTCAGGAATTTTATGTCATGTATACATCTCTGTGAGTAATAAAATAAGTAAATATACAAGTGCCAAATTATTTTTTTAATGTTTGCTCATATTTCCTTTTGCTACTTTTAAATAAAGCTTTTGACTGTGTGGATCACAATAAACTGTGGAAAATTCTGAAAGAGATGGGAATACCAGACCACCTAACCTGCTTCTTGAGAAATCTGTATGCATGCCAGGAAGCACTGGAGAACTGGAAGTTAGAACTGAAGTTAGAACTGGACATGGAACAATAGACTGGTTCCAAATAGGAAAAGGAGTACATCAAGGCTGTATATTGTCACCCTGCTTATTTAACTTACATGCAGAGTACATCATGAGAAGCGCTGGACTGGAAGAAACACAAGCTGGAATCAGGATTGCCAGGAGAAATATCAGTAACCTCAGATATGCAGATGACACCACCCTTATGGCACAAAGTGAAGAGGAACTAAAAAGCCTCTTGATCAAAGTAAAAGAGGAGAGTGAAAAAGTTGGCTTAAAGCTCAACATTCAGAAAACAAAGATAATGGCATCCGCTCCCATCACTCCATGGGAAATAGATGGGGAAACAGTGGAAACAGTGTCAGACTTTATTTTGGGGGCTCCAAAATCACTGCAGATGGTGATTGCAGCCATGAAATTAAAAGACGCTTTTTCCTTGGAAGAAAAGTTATGACCAACCTAGATAGCATGTTCAAAAGCAGAGACATTACTTTGCCAACAAAGGTCCGTCTAGTCAAGGCTATGGTTTTCCAGTAGTCATGTATGGATGTGAGAGTTGGACTGTGAAGAAGGCTGAGCGCCGAAGAATTGATGCTTTTGAACTGTGGTGTTGGAGAAGACTCTTGAGAGTCCCTTGGACTGCAGGGAGATCCAACCAGTCCATTCTGAAGGAGATCAGCCCTGGGATTTCTTTGGAAGGAATGATGCTAAAGCTGAAACTCCAGTACTTTGGCCACCTCATGAGAAGAGTTGACTCATTGGAAAAGACTCTGATGCTGGGAGGGATTGGGGGCAGGAGAAGGGGACGACAGAGGATGAGATGGCTGGATGGCATCACAGACTCGTCGGACATGAGTGTGAGTGAATTCCAGGAGTTGGTGATGGACAGGGAGGCCTGGCATGCTGCAATTCATGGGGTCGCAAAGAGTTGGACACGACTGAGCAACTGAACTGAACTGAACTTTTAAATATGATCTTATTTGAGATTTATTTTGCTATTTGTAGTGAGGTTTACATACCATCAAATGTACCCATTAAGTTCAGTGGGTTTTGACAAAAATAAACTAAAATCACCACAATCAGGTCATTTTGATCACCTAGTGAGTCTCTTTCCTGTCCCTTCAGTCAGCCCCCCTTCCTCAACTCTTGACCCCAGACTACACTGATCTACTTCCCATTCGTTCTGTTTTAACTTTGTAGTTTACAAAAATTGCTATGATATTGAAGAATATTTAAATGATTAAATGAACATATGATTATCTTGTTTTCTGGATGTAAAATTACATATATATGTAGTTACCATATAGAACTGTCATTAAGTATTTAAGAGTGTGGAACAGCATTATGCCTCATATTTGGTTAACTTTGGACATTTTTGAACTTCAGACATACACTTTTGGTAAAACACAAGATTCTAAAATTTCTTAGACATATGGAGATCCTGAATAATTTCAAAATAAAGTAAAAATAAAAGCAGGACCCTGACTTTTACCCCTAAAAGAAAAATGCCAGTGTGAGCATGGAATGGGGAGTATCTACAGTTTTTAAAAAAATACATGTTTAGGTGTATAGCAAACTGAAGCGTAAATGAAAGGCATAAAATAGGAATGGATTGTCTCCCAGAGGAAATAACTATAGTTTCAATCCTCCACAATTTTTAATACTCTATTCATGTGTATATACACACAGTCACAAATTCTTTTTTCTATTTTTTAATGAAATGGGAAGATGGTACACATATTCATTTTATACCTTGCCTTTTTAACCTAACAGTATGTCTGCTCCCTCCTTTCCATGTTATTTATGTAGATTTCCCTCATTGTTTTTAACAGGTGCGTAGGCTGTCCATTATTATTGGTGAACCATAATTTGTTTAACCAGTCTCTGTGATGAATATTTTAATTACTTTCATTTTGAATAATTATACTCTAAAGAGTAAAAAGAAAAAAGATTATATTTAATCCCCCAAAGAGAAATATATTTTCTTAATAAATATAAATATATTATCTTATACTACGACCAAGATATATTATCTGTCATAGATTGGGTTGGTAAGCTGGTTAAGGTTAATAAAGTGAATAAATATGATAAATTTCCAGTGCTATAAAAAGTTAGTATCTATGTAGTCTGTAAAAATGTAAAGTAAAAGGCCTGATGGAAAAGGGATTATTCCAGGAATGTGTGGTAGTTAATACAAAAGCTTGGCTGTGAAGAAATGAACCTATCTTTCTAGAGCAGAGATTATTCAGTTTGTAAAGAAGGCTGAGGATGGATAAGTAGATCTTAGAGTTGGAGAACGTTTTTATTTATCCTGGTTTTCCTTTTCTTTACCAATATTGATGGTCTGTCCAGTGTTGACCAGGCTCAGTGTGATGTTGGTGGCTGTTGAGTGAGATACCGTCCCTGCTCTCAAAAGGTTTTCTGTCCTAATAGTGATGGGCAGCCAGTGTAGACGGCATGTGCCCTCCTCAGGAAGGCCTGTTCCTCTTTTAATTCCTAGAATATGGCACAACAGATAGTCATAATAGTAGACATTCTGTAAATGACTCTCTTAACATTTAAAAGGCAAGAAGACAGGAAATGCATTACTGTTGTTCAAGTGAAAGTGATTTGCCCAGACAAAGAACCAAGAGAATTATTATCAATTCAAGTGATGCTTGAGGGATTAAAAATAATATTCATTGGTTAACTACATAAGCAAGATAATAAAAGCCAAAAAAAGTCCCAAATTTTGCTTATAGGTGTGTGTCAGATATATGCAGACACATGGATCTGTGGAGGGACATTACATTTTACACAAAAGCAAGACTGTCAAGTGGTTGTTCTTTACAGAGATAATTCATTAAATTTATAATCAGAAATGCTGTAATCACAACATCACTATTCTATTTCTTACAGATTAAAGGAGCTGGAAGTACGAAGATTAATGCGAGCAAGAGGCGATGGCCCCTGGTTTCCAGTATCCAACCGTCGATAAGGCACTTATTGATCATTCTCCAAAAGCAACGCCTGACAACTAATCTTTCATTTCTCTAAGTACAAAGTATATTGTCTTTAGGTGAAAATAAATTACTAAATATATTCTGTATTTTTTCTGTATGATAAATGAAAGATCATTTTCATTGCTCTGTTTCTCAATATTGGTTCAGATTGAGGCTGTTTTGTGTGTGATTTCATTTTTTTCCTCAACTTTACTGAGGTGTAACTGATGAAGTTGTAAGATGTTTAAAGTGTGCATCATGATGATTTGATATATATTGTGAAAGGCAGATGCAGGTTTCTGGTTTGGGGCTTTCAGTTTCCTCTTTTAAGAAGGTTTAAATATGATAAAAAAATTTCAGAGAAATTGGAATTTGTGAACTCATAAAGGTATAGCTTTGAAAGATTAATGTTTTACTTGTCTGATAAATGGAAGTTAGGGAAATCTATGTTGAATATCAGGAAATATGCAATATCATACATGTGAGTGTTGTAGATACCTAGATTACTCAAGGGCAACTCAGAATTTTAAGTAATACAAATGTTGAATCAACTATATAAAACATTAACACCTTAATAAACAATTTTTCAGTGAACACATCTCAAAGTTTAGTGTTTTCATGGTTTTTAGCCATAAATTGTTCTTTTTAAATGTATACACATGTTCATTTCTTTTTAGATGCAATATTCCTTAGGGTCTTTTTTTGTAAACACTAGAGAGGTTCCACAAGGTAAAATTATCACTGCAAAAATTGTGAAATGAGTAAAAGCTAAAAGAATGGCTGTTATTTATTAAGCATTTACTGTCTGCTGAGCACTGTGCTGAATAACTGAATTTATTCACATTGTTTTCTAAATGACCTTAGGAGATACTATTACTTTCTGCATTTTACAGATGAGAAATTGAAGCTCAGAGTCTTGAGACATATACTTAATGCTTCAACTTCCAAAATGAACTTTTAGCTTCAAAAATTCATTTTCAGTGAATAGCTTTTGAATACCCATGTGCCCTAAGGGCTGTTTACAATCCAGCCATCTTCCTTTGGTGTGGTTGCATTTTCTTATTTCCCCAGAAGAGGGCTGCCTCACCCAGCTACTTGCAGATTTTTTTTTTTTACTTGCAGATTTTGATCTGAGGATTCCTGAAGCAATCGAATTACCACCTCATAATTCTGCCAGAGTATTTGAGAGAAGGATGTCTTATCCCTGAGCCCCTGCTTGCATGAACCATTCAGTTTTGTAGGAGAAAGGAAAGGAGCATGGAAGCAGATAAGTCTTATCAGAGGAAATTGTTAATGATGCTATACCTATGTACCTTTACGTTCAGTAATTTTAGACTTCACATGTTATTTTTCAACACTAATAAATTTTATTTTATTTTCTCCTTTCTATTATTATATATATAAACTTCTAGAAGATATAGAAAGTGTTACAAGACATACTGATAATCTCACCATCCATAAAGAAATCTGAGAAATTTTCTTGAATCTTTTCTTTTTAGCATAGCTGGGGTCATATACAGATATAATGGAGAGAATTTTTAAAAACAGTTTGAAAGTGTTTGTGGAGGAAAACGTTAATAAAACTTTTTATCTCCAGTGGGTCACGAAGATACCCACTGGAGATAAAGTGGTCATCACAGTAGACATTTTCTTCCAAAATGTTTACTCTTCAGCACAGGCAATAGGCATTAAATAAGAAATAGCATGCCTTGGGGAGAAAGAGCACTGTAGCAGCATCTTGTGGCATCCTGAGCTAGTCCGTAGAGACAAGGGATGGTTGGAAGCTCTTTCCATAGCATCTGGAACATAGTAGACAGGGACAAAGATCTACTTAGTTAATGATTCATAGCTTTAACATGAATCTTAAGTTACGTTTTTTCTTTTCCTGTGTTTCTATAGGGCCCAGTGTGGTGGTGTATAAAGACATGGGCTTGAACTAAACAGACTTAAGACTAAATCCTTAGCTTGCCAAACACTGTGACAATAATCATGACTGTTTATCTATTTGGTATCTGCTGCACCAGCCAGAAACCAGAAGCTTTTTATTTAATCTTCCATCTCATACTGCAAAAATTCCTTCACTGCTCTAAGCCCTATCTCTAAAATGTGAATTTTTCATCCTACAATACTGTTGTAAGGATCACTGGGATGACGCATGTAAAGCACCTACAGTTACAGTTCAGTCACTCAGTTGTGTCCAACTCTACAACGCCATGGACTGCAGCACACCAGGCCTCCCTGTCTATCACCAATTCCCGGAGTTTACTCAAACTCACGTCCATTCAGTCGGTGATGCCATAGCCTGCTTATTTACCTTAAATGCAGAGTACATCATGAGAAATGCTAGACTGGATAAAGCACAAGCTGGAATCAAGATTGCTGGGAGAATTATCAATAACTTCAGATATGCAGATGATACCACCCTTATGACAGAAAGTGAAAAAGAACTAAACCTCTTGAAAGTGAAAGAGGAGAGTGAAAAAGTTGGCTTAAACTTAACATTCAGAAAACTAAGATCACGGCATCTGGTGCCATCACTTCATGAAAAACAGATGGGGAAAAAAATAGAAACAATGACAGACTTAATTTTTTTTGGCTCCAAAATCACTGCAGATATTGACTGCAGCCATGAAATTAAAAGATGCTTGCTCCTTGGTAGGAAAGTTATGACCAACCTAGATAGCATATTAAAAAGCAGAGACATTACTTTGCCAACAAAGTTCCATCTAGTCAAAGCTATGGTTTTTCCAGTAGTCATGTATTGATGTGAGAGTTGGACCATAAAGAAATCTGAGCACCAAAGTATTGATGCTTTTGAACTGTGGTGTTGGAGAAGACTCTTGAGAGTCCCTTGGACTGCAAGGAGATCCAACCAGTCTATCCTAAAGGAAATCAGTCCCGAATAATCATTGGAAGGGCTGATGCTGAAGCTGAAACTCCAATACTTTGGCCACCTGATGGGAAGAACTGACTCATTGGAAAAGACTCATGCTGGGAAAGATTGAAGGTGGGAGGAGAAGGGGACAACAGCCTACTACACACCTTTTCAAACTTAAGTAATAGGTGATAAAGACCTTGGTCAACTAAAGATTGAGATGCTGCATTCCTTTTTCAAGAAAATTGTTGAATAACACACACTATCTCCCCTTCAGGACTGTTGACTTTAAAGAGTAATGAGATTACAGTTAGACTACAGCCAATGAGTAATGTTTTTAAAATCATTTCCAGGTTATGGAAAAGTCAAATGTACAAAGTTCTACAATGTAAATTCACCACTGTTTTTATTAGAAACAAATACTCTCTGCTGGAGGTCACGAGGAGTTAGCAGTATAGCAATAAATTCCCGGGCTCAGTCTCTCCTTCCATAATTATTTCCAAATTGCAATCTCACTTTCATCTATTTCTGTTTTTACTTTCACATAGAATATATACTTAATATCTTCTTTAATTTGACCTTTTCAAACTTACCTTTTAAAAAATGTTATGACTATCAGTTCATTTCAGTTCAGTGTCACTCAGTCGTGTCCGACTCTTTGTGACCCCATGAATCACAGCATGCCAGGCCTCCCTGTTCATCACCAACTCCTGGAGTTCACTCAGACTCACGTCCATCGAGTCAGTGATGCCATCCAGCCATCTCATCGTTGGTCATCCCCTTCTCCTGCCCCCAGTCCCTCCCAGCATCAAAGTCTTTTCCAAAGAGTCAACTCTTCGCATGAGGTGGCCAAAGTACTGGAGTTTCAGCTTTAGCATCATTCCTTCCAAAGAAGTCCCAGGGTTGATCTCCTTCAGAATGGACTGGTTGGATCTCCTTGCAGTCCAAGAGGTTAATGTCTAAAATATTTCCAGAACGTCTACAACTCAATAGAAAAACAACCCCCAATTTAAAAATGGGATGGGATCATAACAGACATTTTCCCAAAGGAGACATATAGATTGACCAACAGGTATATGAGAAGGTGCTCAGCATCACTAATCATCAGGGAAATGGAAATCAAAACTACTCTCATACTTGTTAGAATGGCTACTATCCAAAGGCAAGAAACGACACGTGTTGGTGAGAATATGTAGAAAAAGGAACTCTTATGTTTTACTGATGGGAATGTAAATTGGTGCAGTCACTGTGGAAAACAGTATGGAAGTTCCCCCAAGATTAAAAATAGAACTATCAATTGATTCAGCAATTCCAGCTATGGGCCTTTATTTGAAGGAAATGAAAACACAGACTCAAAAAGATATTGGCACCCATGTTCAGTTCAGTTCAGTCGCTCAGTTGTGTCCAACTCTTTTCGACCCCATAAATCACAGCACGCCAGGCCTCCCTGTTCATCACCATCTCCTGGAGTTCACTCAGACTCACGTTCATCAAGTCAGTGATGCCACCCAGCCATCTCATCCTCTGTTGTCCCCTTCTCCTCCTGCCCCCAATCCCTCCCAGCATCAGAGTCTTCCAATGAGTCAACTCTTCCCATGAGGTGGCCAAAGTACTGGAGTTTCAGCTTTAGCATCATTCCTTCCAAAGAAATCCCAGGGTTGATCTTCAGAACGGACTGGTTGGATCTCCTTGCAGTCCAAGGGACTCTCAAGAGTCTTCTCCAACACCACAGTTCTATGAATAGAAAATAAGTCCTTTGTCATAATTATGTGGCAATCATAGGTATAACTATGGATTATATTCTACCTAGACTTCTCTGTTAAGAGGGACAATTTTAAAAGGAGGTTAGTGGTGTCAAAAACATTAGTGCCAAATGGAAACTTTATAAAATCAAATGGAGAATTGAAAAGGCAGTAATTTGGTCATGATGGGATGACTTATTAATACATCCTCCAGGTACATGCCCACATTTTGGACATTTCTTGTATATTGCATTAAGATGGGAGTGCCATTGACATTGGAAATTATCCTCTAATTATTGATTATAATTAACCTTAATCACATTTTTATTTTTCAAATCACTCATTTTTATTTTTATTTTTTTAAATTTATTTATTTGGAGTCTCATTACTTTACAGTATTTTAGTGGTTTTTGCCATCCATTGACATGAATCAGCCGTCAGTTTATACATGTTCCCCATCCTGAACCCCCTCCCACCTCACTCCCTGTCTCATCCCTTGGTCATCCCAGTGCACCAGCCCTGAGCACCCTGTCTCATGCATTGAACCTGGACTGGCTATCTGTTTCACATGTGATAATATACATGTTTCAATGCTATTTTCTCAGATCATCCCACCCTCGCCTTCTCCCACAGAGTCCAAAAGACTGTTCTATACATCTGTGTCTCTTTTGCTGTCTCACATATAGGGTCATCATTATCATCTTTCTAAATTCCATATATATACATTAGTATACTGTATTCATGTTTTTCTTTTTGACTTACTTCACTCTGTATAATAGGCTCCAGTTTCACCCACCTCCTTAGAACTGATTCAAATGTATTTTTAATAGCTGAGTAATATTCCATTGTGTATATGTACCACAGCTTTCTTATCCATTCGTCTGCTGATGGACATCTAGATTGCTTCCATGTCCTGGCTATTATAAACGGTGCTGTGATGAACATTGGGGTACACGTGTCTCTTTAAATTCTGGTTTCCTTGGTGTGTTCATCATGACATTTAATTCAAGAAGTGTGTTGGGCTATAGTCCATGGGGTCGCAAAGAGTCAGACACAACTCAAGCAACTTAGCATGCCCTACATCTAATTAGTTCAAATATTTGTGTGTTTATATATGTTTTTCCAGTAGTCATGTATGGATGTGAGAATTGGACTGTGAAGAAGGCTGAGCGCCAAAGAATTGATGCTTTTGAACTATGGTGTTGGAGAAGACTCTTGAGAGTCCCTTGGACTGCAAGGAGATCCAACCAGTCCATTCTAAAGGAGATCAACCCTGGGATTTCTTTGGAAGGAATGATGCTAAAGCTGAAACTCCAGTACTTTGGCCACCTCATGAAAAGAGTTGACTCATTGGAAAAGACTTTGATGCTGGGAGGGATTGGGGGCAGGAGGAGAAGGGGACGACAGAGGATGAGATGGCTGGATGGCATCACTGACTCGATGGACGTGAATCTGAGTGAACTCCGGGAGTTGGTGATGGACAGGGAGGCCTGGCATGCTGCAATTCATGAGGCTGCAAAGAGTTGGACACGACTGAGCGACTGAACTGAACTGATATGTATATATATATATATGTACATACAAATGGGTTGAATTACGCTGCCTACAAAAAAAATGATATGCTGAAGTCCTAACTTCCAGCCTCTCAAAATATGACTATTTGGAAATAGGGTCTTTAAAGAAATTAAGTTAAAATGAAGTCATTTGGTGGGCCCTAATCCTATGTAATGGAGGAGGCAATGGCACCCCATTCCAGTACTCTTGCCTGGAAAATCCCATGGATGGAGGAGCCTGGAAGGCACAGTCCATGGGGTCGCTGAGGGTCGGACATGACTGAGCGACTTCACTTCCACTTTTCACTTTCATGCATTAGAGAAGGAAGTGGCAACCCACTCTAGTATTCTTGCCTGGGGTATCCCAGGGATTGGGGAGCCTGGTGGGCTGCCGTCTGTCGGGTCGCACAGAGTCAGACACGACTGAAGTGACTTAGCAATCCTATATGACTGGTCTTTTAAGAGGAGGTTAGAAGAAAGATATTTACAAAGTAATGATCATGTGAAGACACAGGGGAAAGATGGCCATTAAAGCCAAGGAAAGAAGCCTCAGAAGAAACCAACCTGCTAACACTTCTATCTTGGGCTGGCCTCCAGAGCTGTAAGAAAATAAATGTTAAGTTGTTTTAGTTACCCAGTCTATGTACATCTGTCTTCTTTCTCCTCCTCCTTTTCCTTTGTCTTTCACCTTCTTCTCTAGTTTCTTAGGACAATTTTTTTTTGAGAAATAGGTACTTAATCTGTTCTTGCAAACTGCTTATATTTATTGGGGCTGTCACAGTGACAGTGGAAATAATACAGCACAATTCAGATGAATGACGCTGTATTTATCTGTCAGAAGTTTCATTAGAATGTCTTGACTTCTTTGTATACCTTGGAACTTTCTCTGTGGTCTCTTGTCATGTCATCATTTCAAGAGAATTTAGGAGATATCTGAGATTTTTAAATTATTTTATTATAGTTGATTTACAATGTTGTGTTAATTTCTACTGTACAGCAAAGTAATTTAAAGGTATTCATTCCTTTTTATATTTGTTTCCATTAATGTTTATCCCAGGATATTGAATATAATTCCCTGTGCTATACAGTAGGACCCTGTTGTTTATGCATCCTGTATATAATAGTTTGCATCTGTGAATTCCAAACTCCCAGTCCATCCCTCTCCCACTCTCACCCCTCCTTCGCAAGTCTGTTCTCCATGGCTGTGAGTCTCTTTCTGTTTCATAAATAAGTTCATTTGTGTCATGTTTTAGATTCTGCATCTGAAAAGGTATCTGAGTTTTTGAAAAAATAGGATAAGAAAGAGGCAATGAGAATGAGAAGAAAGTGAGGAAAAAGTGCAATTCTTACATGACTTTTTTCTTCATACACAAAGTTTTTTTTTTTTTAATCTTCCTAACATTTTACAAATTTAGAGACCAAAGTATGGAGCAGTTAGTTAATTACCTCAGGTGTGTAACTAGGAAGTAGAGCTGGATGGCTGTAGCTCAGAGTAACACTGGGGACTTCCTGGTGGCCCCTGACTAAGACTCCACGCTCTCCATTCCCTTTTAGTTGCATCATGAGAACTCTTTAATCCCTGACTGGGGAGCTAGATTCCACATGCCACAACTAAGAATTCGCATGCCATAACTGAAAGATCTTCCCAAATAATAGGTAAATAAATATGCTTTAAAAAGTAACATTGGCCTTTTATCTCCTCCGTCAATGTTCTGTTGATTTTTACTTTACGAGTCCCTTCACAAAACATGACTTCCACTGCTTCTCCCTTGCTGGGCACTTCCCGCTGCTCTTTCTGCAGCAGCCACCCTCCTTGCAGCCTGTGCTACACTGGACCACCAGACTTGTCTCCCTCAAAGATCTCTTTCATGTGAGTCACTTCCCTGTTCAACAGCCTTCAGTGACTCGCCACTGCCTGTGAGGAGGAAGACCAAAGTCCTTGTCCCAGTCCAGACTCCCTTCCATGTCACGTTCTTTTCTGAACTCTCAATTCTTGAAAAACCAGTCTATCCTTTAATTTTATTTTGTGCATTCCCCCAGTAGGTGAGTTTTTATCATGTAGTCAGTGACTAATCACGTGTATATTGTGGAATATTGCATCTGAAGTGGGCAAAGGGAAAAAGTATTAACTTACAAGTTAACCAAGTATATTCTGGACATCTATAGAGTCAGCATGAGATGTTGGGAGATAGGAGTTAAGAAGTGAAGTGGAAGCATTACTTGCTCAGTTGTGTCTGATTCTTTGCGATCCCATGGACAGAGGAGCCTGGGGGGCTATCGTCCATATAGCCAGACCATATGGCTAGACTGTAGCTTGCTAGGCTCCTCTGTCCATGGAGTTCTCCAGGCAAGAATACTAGAGTGGGTGGCCATTCCCTTCTCCAGGGGATCTTCCCGACCCAGGAATCGAACCTGGGTCTACCACATTTCAGTCAGATTCTTTACCATCTGAGCCACCACAGGAACAGAAACAGAAAACAACAGGTGGCTTTTGGAAGAAAGTATATTTCCTCACTAGAAGAGAAGTAGAAAGGTAATTCAAGGTGCATTAGCTTCCTCTGACTGATGTAACAAATTACCACAAACTTGGTATTAAAATGGCAGAAATTTATCCTTTCAAGGTTCCGGAAGCCAAGTCTGAAATCAGTATCACTGAGTGGAAATCATGGTGATAGCAGGTCTCTTCTCCCTCTGGAGGCTCCAGAAGAGATCCCGTCCTTGCTTCTTCCAGCTGCTGGTGGCTGCCAGCTTTCCTTGGCTTGTGGTCACTTCAGTTCAATCTCTGCCTATGTGGTCAATTGCCATTTCCTCTTCTGTATGTGTCAAATCTCATTCTGCCTCTCTCTCTTTTAAAAAGATTTATTTATTATTATTATTATTTTTGTCTGTGTTCTTTCTTCATTGTGTGTGGGCTTTCTCTAGTTGCAACGAGCGGGGGCTACTCTTTGCTGTGTTGCATGGGCTTCTCATTAGGGTGGCTTCTCTTGTTGGGGAGCATGGGCTTTAGGCCCTACAGCTTCAACAGTTGCTGCACGTGAGGTCGGAAGTTGCAGCTTGGGGCTCTAGAGCACTGGCTCAGTAGTTGTGCACGGGCTTAGTTGATTCAAGGCATGTGGGATCTTTCTGAACCAGGGTTTGAGCCCATATTCTCTGCATTGGCATGCAGATTCTCAACCAGGGAAGCCCCTGCCTCTCTTTTATAAGGACATTTGTGATTACATTTATGGTCCACCCAGATAATCTAGATAATCTTCCTATTTTAAGATCCTGAATTTAAATCACACAAGCCACATACAGACCTTTTTTTTTTTTTCCATATAAGATAATATTCACAGGTTCCAGGAATTAGGATGTGAATATGTTTGAGGGGCCATTATTCAACCTACTATACAAATCTGAAATAATAAAAGTAGATTTTTACATGTTAAAAATAGAGTACTTAGTACTAAGTAATACGAATTTTAAAAAATTGATCTGTATTTTTAATTCTCTAATGTAGTTGTATCATTTAGAAATTGTATTCAACTACTTGTAACAAAGTTTTTCCCACTGTCTCTTTCAAAACTGGTAACTTAAACAGATACAAATTTAATTTTCCTTTATGAAGACCATTCAGTGGTAGGCAGCCCATGGCTGACTAGTATGCAGCTTTAAGAAACCATCGAAGACCCAGTATATTCCCATGATCATGCTCTACCAAACCTGGATTCCACCTTCAGGGTCACTTAATGGTCCAAAATGGCTGCTGGAGCGCCAGGCATTACATCCAGATCAGAATGACATCAGAAAGCTATAACAATTTATCCTTACATCTTAATGTCTAAACTATACTAGATGCACTCAGATGCAAAGTTGGAAAATATATTTTTCTACCAATTTCTTTTTCATTAAAAAAAATTATTGTCATATAGTTGATTTACAATGTTGTGTTAGTTTCAGGTATACAGTAAAGTGAATCAGTTATATATATATATACTCTGTTTTAATTTAATTACTATTATTTTTTGGCCCTGTGGTACAGCTTATGGGATCTTACTTAGTTCCTGATCAGAGATCAAACCTAGACCCTTAGCAGTGGAAGTATGAAACCCTAACCACTGGATGACCGGGGAACTCTTGATCCACTTTTTAGCTTCATTTTTTCATATAAATCAGAGTATTGAGTACAGTTCCCTGTGCTATACAGTCAGTCCCCCAAAGTCTTTTTCTAAGAGAGGAGGAGGGGCAGATATTGAAAATCAAAAACACTTTTTTGAGCAACTTCTATGTATAAAAGCTCAGCTTAGAGCAGAAGTGTGTTACGATGGTCTCTTCCCTCAAGTGACCTGAAGTATAATCAGGGAGACAGCAGATAAATAAAAGATTTTTTAAAATACACTTAGTATCTAGTGAGTGATATAGGCAGTAAGCGTATGCTGTAGACTTTCTGAAAAATGTGAAGCAAATTGGCTTTAGAAACAGCAGATGAATGAGGGAGAATATTCCAACTGGAGTTCATCATGAGCAAAAGTATAAAAGTGTGACTGGTCCTGAAGTGATTGGTAAACACTTCGAGAACTATTTGGTTAGCTACATGTATGGAGGAAAGCAGGGTCCCACAGTAACCTTACAGTTCCTCCCAGAGAGAGGAAGGAAGGGGTCCAGTTTTATCTATAGTGAAAGAAATAATAAGAATAGTTAGCCTGTTCCAGGAACTCTATTAAAAACTTTACAAACATTTCACATTCTTGTAACAATTCTGCAAGGTCAGAACAGTATTTATTTATTGAATTTTGGTCTGCTCAGCATTTCTTACCCTACTCCAGTACTCGTGCCTGGAAAATCCCGTGGACAGAGGAGCCTGGAAGGCTGTAGTCCATGGGGTCGCTGAGAGACGGACACGACTAAGTGACTTCACTTTCACTTTTCGCTTTCATGCATTGGAGAAGGAAATGGCAACCCACTCCAGTATTCTTGCCTGGAAATCCCAGGGACGGGGGAGCCTGGTGGCCTGCCGTCTGTGGGGTCGCACAGAGTTAGACACGACTAAAGTGACTTAGCAGCAGCAGTATTCCTTATTTCCAGTTATAGGCATGAACACATTCAGAGGCTCAAACAAGCAGACTTTCTCCTGGAAATCTGGATCTTGAGTAGTGACACATATGGATGGAATGAAATTATTGGTTCATTAAGTGGAGGCACCATTTGGAAAGGTGCATGAGTGGCTGCTATTGTGACTTGGGAGCTTTGTCTTCTGATAGTGTAGCCTATTCTTCAGTACCAGGAGTCAACCAATACTTTTCCAAAACACCTCTTCTGATTGCTTTATTTTGGTCAGAGCTAGTTTCTGTTGCTTACAATAGGAGAACTCCAACGTTTTAACTCTCAGAGAATGTGTTAAAAGCAACAGATGCTGGGGCATATGAGGTGGGTATTTGGAATTGCTTTTCAAATCAAAATTGGGTAGGAGGCAGTTAGATTTCCATTCAGATTTCAAGATAGAAATGAGCAGGCTGTAGTACTCAGTGGTGAAATAGTTCAATTAGGTGAGCAATTGTGTTGTGTGGGACTATGTGCCCAGAGCCATAAACTTCTGGGAAATGTGACTGTGGTTCTATTTTAAAAGACATCAGATAATCTGATGCAAAGAATGGACGTGCTCAAAACTTCAAAGTCTTCAAGGAACAGGATGAATCTCAAAATATTTACGTAATCAAGATAAAAATAATTGCTTCCTGCTTGCAGCTGTAGAGTGAGAGTCCTGAACATTAAATTCTACCACTGAAATTTCTGTCTTTTTACTTTAATATCCAAGTAATGGCACATGTGAAGAAAGAGTACGGTTCCCATAATTGAAATAGAGAAATCTAGGAGTATATAGGGGACCGCCGCTGCTGCTGCTGCTAAGTTGCTTCAGTCGTGTCCGACTCTGTGTGACTCCACAGATGGCAGCCCACCAGGCTCTGCCATCCCTGGGATTCTCCAGGCAAGAACACTGGAGAGGGTTGCCATTGCCTTCTCCAATATAGGGGACTAGGATCCTGAATTCTGAAACTCTTCTAACTTCTCCCCACACTCTCTCTTTCTTTTTTCCCTTCCTTCTAAGAGAACCGTATTCCCTTTCTGGAGTAACTCAATAGTTTTTCTCAGTGTCTGATCCTTTAGTGTTTTCTACTGATAACCATTTTCCTTGTTAACTCAACATGGTCTCCAAGAATCAGAGTGGAAAATTTCAGCAATTAAACTTCAAGTTGTCACAGGGATTGGTCAGCAAATTCTGCCCAATCGGGCAAATGTCTGTGGGGATGTATTTTGAGGATCTCAGACCAAGGAGGGCAAAACACAAATTTGGATCAGGCCAAACTGATCGATACAGATTTACCTAGCAGACATTCCCTACGAAATGTATTAGTGTGTGGCATTGTCCTAAAGTAAACTTTGATTGTCCAGGCCAAACCTATACTGAATGTTGGCTCAGACTAAATGATGACAGAGGGCTAGAAATTCCTTGACATAAGGTAGAGTAAGGGACTCAGGAGATAGAAATGCTGAATTTGATCTGTCAGGTATGTCTCCAATAGGACCCATAATCTTTCAAAGGCAACTTACTAATCATTCCAATAGGCTCTGATACTGCTTACAGCAGTTACCCATGAAGTGAGCTTTTGATTCCTGTGGGGCTGGAGGAGTCTGGGGTGGATACCCCAGGTGGTAGTTATTCACTACCAGGAGTAAAGCAAGCACAGTTTTGATATGAGGCAGCAGCTCAAATGTGATCAAAAGATACTAGGGAATGAAAATTAGAGATACCAAGGAAGATTTCATGCAAAGATGGGCACAATAAAGGTCAGAAATGGTATAGACCTAACAAAAGCAGAAGATATTAAGAAGAGGTTGCAAGAATACACAGAAGAACTATACAAAAAGATCTTCATGATCCAGATAACCATGATGGTGTGATCACTCACCTAGAACCAGACATCCTGGAATGCAAAGTCAAGCGGGCCTTAGGAAACATCACTATGAACAAAGCTAGTGGTGGTGATGGAATTCCAGTTGAGCTATTTCAAATCTAAAAGATGAACTGTTAAAGTGCTACACTCAAAATGCCAGCAAATTTGGAAAACCCAGCAGTGGTCACAGGACTGGAAAAGGTTAGTTTTCATTCCAATCCCACAGAAAGGCAATGCCAAAGAATGTTAAAACTACCACACAGTTGCACTCATCTCACATGCTAGTAAAGTAATGCTCAAAATTCTCCAAGCCAGGCTTCAACAGTAGGTGAACTGTGAACTTCTAGATGTTCAAGCTGGATTTAGAAAAGGCAGAGGTACCAGAGATCAAATTGCCAACAGATCCAGCAGATGCTGGATCATGGAAAAAACAAGAGTTCCAGAAAAGCATCTACTTCTGTTTTATTGACTACGCCAAAGCCTTTGACTGTGTGGATCACAACAAACTGTGGAAAATTCTTAAGGAGATGGGTATAACACACCACCTGACCTGCTTCCTGAGAAATCTGTGTGCAGGTTAAGAAGCAACAGTTAGAAATGGACATGAAACAACAGACTGGTTCCAAATCAGGAAAGGAGTATGTCAAGGCTGTATATTGTTACCCTGCTTATTTAACTTATATGCAGAGTACATCATGCTAAATGCCAGGCTGGATGAAGCACATGCTGGAATCAAGATTGCGGGGAGAAATATCAATAACCTCAGATATGCAGATGACACCACACTTAAGGCAGAAAGTGAAGAGCTAAAGAGCCTCGAAGAGAGTGAAAAAGTTGGCTTAAAACTCAACATTCAGAAAACGAAGATCATGGCATCTGGTCCCATCATTTCATGGCAAACAGGTGGGGAACAATGGAAACTGACAGACTTTATTTTTGGGGGTTCCAAAATCACTGCAGATGGTGACTGCAGCCATGAAATTAAAAGACGCTTGCTCCTTGGAAGGAAAGCTATGATCAACCTAGACAGCATTTTATTTTTTATTTTTCTATTTGCATAGGATATTTTATTTATTTTTTTAAAATACTTTATTTTATTTATTTTATTTTCTTTTTTATTATTAACTTTATTTATTTTTAAAATTACAATACTGTATTTGTTTTGCCATACATTGACACAAATCAGCCATAGGTGAACACAATCTAAAAATATGGAACGCTTCACGAATTTGCGTGTCATCCTTGTGCAGGGGCCATGCTAATCTTCTCTGTATCGTTCCAGTTTTAGTATATGTGCTGCCGAAGCGAGCACTAGACAGCATTTTAAAAAGCAGAAACATCACTTTGCCAACAAAGGTCCATCTAGTCAAGGCTATGGTTTTCCACTAGTCATGTATGGATATGAGAGTAGGTCTATAAAGAAAGCTGAGCGCTGAAGAATTGATGCTTTTGAACTGTGGTGTTGGAGAAGACTCATGAGACTCCCTTGAACTGCAAGGAGATCCAACAAGTTAGTCTTAAAGGAAATCAGTCCTGAATGTTCATTGGAAGGACTGATGCTGAAGCTGAAACTCCAATACTTTGGCCACCTGATGTGAAGAACCGACTCATTGGAAAATCCCTCCTGATGTTGGGAGGGATTGGGGGCAGGAGGAGAAGGGGCTGACAGAGGATGAGATGATTGGATAGCATCACTGACTCAATGGACACGAGTTTGAATAAGCTCTAGGAGTTGGTGATGGACAGGGAGGCCTGGTGTGCTGTAGTCCATGGCGTCTCAAAGAGTTGGACACGATTGAGTGACTGAACTGAACTGAAATCCACAGACAACTCTGCATTTTACCACGGGGTTTCCAGGAGTGTAAGCACTGGATCTTCCACTAAGATATCATACCCACTGCCACAAGTGGCACGTTTGGCAGACAGAGACTTTGATCAAGCCACCTGGCTAGATAGTCAGGAGGAGTTAACGGACACTCACAGAGCTCCTTGATGGGAGCGGAGGCTGGGCCCCTCAGGAAAGATGCTGTAGTATCCTCAAATATGGACATTCTGAACCTACCTCCTAGGTGTCTCTGTAGCAGCTTCCCTAGTAGCAGTGTCCTGTGAGATGGGAGATATCCAGACTCTTTAAAGACCATTGGAAATTGGCTCTGATTGAAACTATAACTTCTGAAATGGCGCCTCCCATCTGCCAGAGTGAAGGCTTATGGGGGAGCAGATGGAACATGGACTTCTGACTTAGTTCAACTCGAGGTACACCAAGCAGGACTCCAAGCTCATTCTGTGGCTGGTACTCCAGTTCCTGAGAGCATTATTGGAACACATGACCTTAGCAAATTATAGAATCTCCACATTGGCTCCCTGAACTGTGGAGTAAGAATTACCATTGGAAGAAGTTTAGCAGCAAGGGATTTTGTTGCTAGCTGCTCAAAAGTCAATAAAGAGGCAAATTGGTGGAAAGCTAAGTTTGCTCTCTTTTAGATGCTGGCAACCCCTGGGTTGGGGGGTGGATGGGAAGGTGAAGGTTGACTCCCCCACTATCAGGGGGCTAGAACTTTTATAGACTAGGGGAGGGGGCTACATGTAGAAACAGCAGAGTCACCCTTGACAGTCATTTTGAAATTGATCATGTGGTGGTCTAATCAGCGTCATCTTGACCTTTTTAAGTACAGCTAATCTTCTGTTCCATGGTTGTTCTTTTCTCATTTCCTTGAGGCCAATTCTCAGAATTGCAGTAGCTTAAATCATGGCTTCCCTGATAACTCAGTTGGTAAAGAATCTGCCTGCAATGCAGGAGACCCTGGTTTAATTCCTGGATTGGGAAGATCTCCTGGAGAAGGGATAGGCTACCCACTCCAGTATTGTTGGGCTTCCCCGGTGGCTCAGCTGGTAAAGAATCTGCCTGCAATGTGGGAGACCTGGGTTAGATCTCTGGGTGGGGAGGATCCCCTGGAGAAGGGAAAGGCTACCCACTCCAGTATTCTGGCCTGGAGAATTCCATGGACTGTACAGAGTTGGATATGACTGAACGAGTTACACTTTTCAAATCATAGCTTACAGTTTGGTCATCAAGTAGTTAACTTCTTCCACCTGGTGGGGGTTTCAGTCTCTATAGAACCGCTCACACAGCCTAGGGTTCGAAATATTCTCTGTGGTACTTGTGGAGGAACTAGAGGTCCTTGACTTTGCTTACTGACTACATTATTATTATTTGGTTTCCTTTGACTGTTTTCCTTTGTTTCTACATTTTCTCACTTCTCTGATGAAATTTATTCTTTGGCTAAAGTTTTTCCACAGACAAAAGGCAGGAAGAGGACTTGGTGGGGGGACGAGGGCGGGGAGCAAGGACTATAGTGTCTTGCTCTCTTTCAGAAGGACCAAGAAGATGCCATTGGTGTTTCCGTTCCCTAAAAAAAATTGTAAATGTGAATTAAAGCTACACTTTGAGTGGAGCTGCAGAAATTTATGCCAATATCAAAGATCAGAAAGACATAGACTTGGTGATTTCTGTCACCGTCCCCATCATTTCCTGTCATTTTTCTAATCAGAATGAAGACTGATAGTGGACTGTGGTAAAGTGAACAATTTGGTTGAGGTTCCACGGATGATCTCCTTATGAAGCAAATGGACGCATCTCGTGGCATTCAGTTTGCAGCTACTGATGTGGTTGAAAGCATTTTCTCCATTCAGATAAACTGGTTTGCCATCACTTGAAGGATAAGTAGCACAGCATAACTCTCCTGTTTAGGATTGTGTCAATTCTGATTCTGAATCATAACACATGGCCTGTAGGGATCTTGATCAGGGGTTGGCAAATGTTTTCTGTAAAGGGCCAGATGGTAAATACTTTTGGCAGCTGTCCATGTGGTTTTGGTTGCATCCACTCCACTTTCCTGTTAGAGTGCCAAAGTGGCCACAGACAACATGTAAGTGGATGAGTACATCTGGGTTCCAGTAGAACTTTATTTACAAAAGCAAACTGCAGGCTGGATTTGGTCCATGTGCTGCAGTTTGCCAACTCCTGATCTTGACCATCAACATCTATAGGACACTGTGCTAGTCCTACAGTGATGACAGTGTGCAGACAGGACCGGGAGAGAGAAAGTGCCCTGCGACAGAGGGTGAGAGAGAGATCCTGAGAAATACAGGGATTTGCCATCCTACTGAAATCCAGAGGGAAGTTTAATAATAAAGGTGAAGGTCAAATTCTTTATCTCAAGCTCCCTACCACTAAGAAGGTGGCACTATGTTAGCTATGTTTCTTTGATTTGGGGGCCCATCTGTACCATGTTTAGGTAACTTTCTTTGTCCCTTATTAGGAAATCAGAAGAGCAGCCTGTGGCTCTATGGTTGTTTTTTTGTGGGTGGGGGGGCATGGTATGTGGAGAATCTTAGTTCTCTGACCAGGGATTGAACCTGTGCCCCTGCAGTGGAAGTGCAGAGTCTTAACCACTGGACCACTGGGGCAAGTCCTGGTTAATATATATATAAGCGGACAAGGGCCTCACCCCACCTGCAGGGGAGAAGCTTCTGGTTTTTCTCGAGTTGCGGCAGGGTCCTCTCGAGTTACGACGGGGACCCCAGGGACCCGCCTCTGTGGCCTCAGGAGAGGCCAGTCTCCGTGCCAGTTGCCAGGCCCCTCTGGGGATTCCTCCCCAGTCGTCGAACTGATATATATATATCAGTTCAGTTCAGCCGCTCAGTCGTGTTCGACTCTTTGCGACCCCATGAATCGCAGCAGGCCAGGCCTCCCTGTTCGTTCCTCTTTCAGTATCCTATCATTTTGCCTTTTCATGCTGTTCATGGGGTTCTCAAGGCAAGAATACTGAAGTGGCTTGCCATTCCCTTCTCCAGTGGACCACGTTCTGTCAGACCTCTCCACCATGACCCGCTCGTTTTGGGTTGGTATGTATATATATATATGTATGTGTGTATGTGTGTATATATATATATATATATATATATATATATAAAACTCTGTTCACACCAGCTTTGTCACACCTGAGTGGAGGCTACATCTTTCAGTGTGTGCATAGAAATGGTGGTGGGCATGAGTAGGGATCGTGTCAGATTGGCCAGAAAGGCACCTTGCCTACTCCTGTGAGTAACTTATGAGTCAGTCTCCTGGAAGGACTGTTGTATTACACATCACGAAACCCCAAAAGATGAATAGAGATCTCAGATTTCCTTTTAAGCAGAATAACAGTTTACCTTATCTTGATGTTAAGAGCTTGTCAAGGAGCTTGCTCATTCCAAACTGAACCTCCATTCTATTTAGGCAGATTGTCTATAAACTTAACACCAGAAACTAGCTGAGTTTTATATGGAAGGTAAAGGGGACAAGCAAGTAAGAAAGAAGGCAAGTGGAAGAGAAAACTGACATAATCAATGGTAATGTGAAAAGTTAACCTCTTATTTAATGTAAAAAAAAAAAAACACACCTCTTATTTACAAAAGGAAATGGAGACTTAATCGAAAACATTTAGATGACATGGAAAAGGACAAAGAAAAAAGAAACAAAAATAATTTTTTTCAGCCAGAGATAAACACCACTAACAGACAGCTTATTCCAACCTAATATTGTCCGTCTAGTTAAGGCTATGATTTTTCCAGTGGTCATGTATGGATGTGAGAGTTGGATTGTGAAGAAAGCTGAGCGCCGAAGAATTGATGCTTTTGTCCACTCAGGTGTAGACAAACCTGGTGTGAACAGAGTATATATATAACCAGGACTTGCCCCAGTGGTCCAGTGGTTTTGAACTGTAGTGTTAGAGAAGACTCTTGAGAGTCCGTTGGACTGCAAGGAGATCCACCCAGTCCATTCTAAAGGAGATCAGTCCTGGGTGTTCTTTGAAAGGACTGATGCTAAAGCTGAAACTCCAATACTTTGGCCACCTCATGCGAAGTGTTGACTCATTGGAAAAGACCTTGATGCTGGGAGGGATTGGGGGCAGAAGGAGAAGGGGATGAAAGAGGATGAGATGGTTGGATGGTTTCAGCGACTCGATGGACATGAGTTTGTGTGAACTCCGGGAGTTGATGATGGACAGGGAGGCCTGGCATGCTGCAATTCAAGGGGGTCGCAGAGTCGGACACGACTGAGCGACTGAACTGAACTGAATGTATATATGTGTGTGTACATATTTAGACAGAATGATAGTGTATATGCTCATTGACAGTCTCTTCTTGCTGCTTGCATTACAGGAGTCATTTTTCCATGTCAATGAATATTCTTAAACCATATGACTTTTGATTGTTATATAGAATTGCTTCAAGCAGAAAATGTGTTACATTTCTTAACCAGTGACCTATTGTTCTATATTAATAACCAGCGCTTCTTGCAGGGGCTCTCTGCTGGATAGAAAATTTTATGGATGTCTCCACAACAAGCTGTCACCATATATGGCTTTAACAGATCACTGTACATAATTAGAGGACATCTGAGGTCAAGAGCTTTTCCATTAATGAAATAATTAAGACATCTTTTTCTCTGTAGATTTTCCCAATTCCCCTTTTTGGCATTAGTCACAGTAACTAATATTCATGTCATGTTTTAATGTAACCTTTGTCAGTTCTGGGAACATTTATGCAGCAATGAATTTTACCTAAAAGGAACAAAGCTGACTGCAAAACATATCTATTACAATGTCACAGATGTGAGTCATTCATTTGGTAGGTACTTATTGAGTGTCTAAAATAAGCAGAGAACTCCATTCTGGGTGGGCAATATTCCGTAAACACTGAGCTTCCACGATGTGCAAAGATGCTAAGAAATATAACTTCTTTTGAAAGATTTTTCTCCTGGGGACTGTCATTTTTAAAAGATTGATCCCTGAGGTTTGGAGCATTCAGAAAAGGTTTCATGGAAAAAGTCTTGAAAGGATTGAAAAAATAGAAATGAGAGGAGAGAGCTTTCAACCGAGACTAGGAGACAAGTACATTTATCCTTGGGGGACAGTAAATTGTGTTCACCAGAAGTGTAGGAGTGGGAGTGAAGTCTGAAAAGAAGGAGTGCTAGTTGGGGAGAGGACCCTGAACGCTAGGCCAGGGGGAATCTGGGCTCCACCGAACATTCTGGGAGGAGGCTTTTGAGCTGTAGAGTGACCTGATGGTCTAACCACCCTAATGTGACGAAAGTCAGTTCATCTTTAGTCCTCTGAAATCTCTTTGATAAGACTTTAAATTTATGTTGGAAGTTAAAATTATGTACCCATCATTATTTCTGCTCTTTGATCAAGATCCGCATGTGGAAACTGACCCAATAGTGAAACAGTGTAGTTATAAATGCACATGTAGAATTTGCAAAATTGAGTTTAAAAATTCCAGTAACAGAACTAGAACTTTTCCTACAATGGCACAATTAAGACATTATCTCAGCTTTTTTGCCTTGATAAATTTTTATAAAACAAATGTAGCATCACTGTAGACATTTTAAAAATAGAAACAAAATCTTATAACCAAATCCTAAATGTAACTATTTAAATTTTATGGCTTTCCAGTTTTGTCAAAAATGCATGTTTATTTTTAATTGAAATCTTACAATAATATTGTATAATTATTGTAAATAGATTAAGCTAACATACTACAAATGGATTAAAACAGTCATTTTTACCAAAATCATTTTTAAGATTTATATAAACATTTTTGAATAGATATACCCAATTTAATCACTCATCCATATTTAGATGGTGTCATTTTCCCTTGATTTGATTAAAACTTTCCATCCAGTGTGCCACTGACATTTTGATATACAGAGATGGCATTCAGGTTTGATAAGATCTCTTTGATCCTTGGGAGTGCATGGGTGGGGCTTGGGGTCACTGGGGCCCCCAGACTAGTAGCCCCAGGCTTCATGAATTAAAGTAATTGACCAATTACTTTAGTAGGCTGTACAAATATTATCATTTTCAAAGTGTTTCATTGCATGAAAAAATTTGGGATGTATTTTTATAGTGGTTCAGTAATTGTCCTCAACCTCTATTAATACTACTGGTTATTGAACTTAGATTGTTTTCACAATTGAGTTTTATTACTTTTTAGACCAATACTTCCACATGATAAAAACTGTTAATGGTACGGAAAGGTAAAGAGTAGTAGTAAGTGCCTCTCTAAACCTAGGCATTGTGTTTCTCTCCACAGAGCCTAGTTGTCATTAATTTCTTTTGTATTCTTCCAGAGGCTTCCAAAGGCCAAACAAGCACCTATCTATCTACAATGTTGCATAGATTTACTAATAGAATATTGATATCTAAATCTATAGCTATCTAGGGGCAACGTTAAAAATATTTAGCACAGTTACCAACACTTAGAAGGAAGGCCCATGGTATATAGGATGTGCAGTAGGCATTCTGGCACATCCTTAGCCTTGAACACATCGTCTTGCTTTTACACATTAATTCTCACTCGGCTCTTTTAATCTAGTAATATGATTTGGAGATTATTCCACATCAGTACATACAGGGTGCTTTATTCTTTCAGAAGTACTGTGTTTTAACCACTTCTTATAGATGGATTTTTAGGCTCTTAGTTTTTGTTACTACAGCAATGCTCCAACAAATATCCTTATATACTGTAAACTTATCTGTAGCTTAAATGTCTAGATGAAGAATTGCTGGGGAAAATTGTATAGGCATATAAAATCATACTTAGTATTAAATTTGCCTTCAAAGAAATTGAATTTTTCAGTCTGTCGACAAAGTATATGAAGGCCTATTTCCCAAACCTGGGCCAACTCAGCATATCTGTATTAATGTGAAGGGTGAAAAATGGTGTCTTGATTTAATTTGCATTCAACTTAAAAGTACTTAAAATATTTTGAAGGTTCCTGAGTCGTTTTTCTCTGAAATTAGACAAGCAAGCTTCATCCTTGAACCTAAAACAGGCACAGATACTACAGAAAGTGATAAGTGGGTGAGGATAATAAAAAGCAAAGACTCCTTGAGAGTATCTTCCCAAGGAGGAGGGTAGCAATAGTGTTTACTTTTTTGCTTTTGTCTCCTCTTCTCCATTTCCATTAGATTAAATTAGAAAGTTGTGAGTTGCATAGATGTGTGGTGTGTTAGAGCCTTGCTTCAGGTATGGAAATTTAGAAGTGCAGAAAGAGCTCATCCGTCTATTCCAGGTAACACATGTCAAATTCTAGGTACCATCATTTCTCCCTAGCAGAGCCAGCACATCTGCAGAGTCAGAGAGAGTGACAGAAATAATGGAAGAAAGAAGAAAAAGAATGTAAGCACTATTTGACCTGGGAAAGGTTTATAGGAATCAGCATGTTTCTTTGTTGTTTTTTTTTTTAATTGAAGTATGGTTGATTTACTATGTTGTGCCGATTTCTGTTGTACAGCAAAGTGACTCAGTTATACACATACATGCATTTTTTTTTTATATTCTTTTCCATTATGGTTTATCACAGGAAATGGCAACCCACTCCAGTGTTCTTGCCTGGAGAATCCCAGGGATGGGGGAGCCTGGTGGGCTGCCACCTATGGGGTCGCACAGAGTTGGACACGACTGAAGCGACTTAGCAGCAGTAGCAGTTGTCACAGGAGATTGGTTATAGTTCCCTGTGCTATACATTAGGACCTTGTTGTTTATCCATTCTAAATGTAATAGTTTGCAGCTACCAACCCCAAATTCCCAGTCTTTTCTCTCTCTCCCCCTGCCCTTGGCAACTGCAAGTCTGTTCTCTATATCTGTAAGTCTGTTTCTGTTTTGTAGATTCATTTGTGCCATATTTTAGATTCCACACATAAGTGATGTTATATGGTATTTGTCTTTCTCTTTCTGACTTACTTTGGCATTTTGTTCTTTTTCATGGCTGCATAGTATTTCAACGTATATATGCACCACATCTTCTTTATCCATTCATCTGTTGACAGACACTTGGGTTGTTTCCATGTTTGGGCTATTGTGAATAGTGTTGCTATGAACACAGGTGTGCATGTTCCTTTTGAATTATAGTTTTATCTGAGTATCTGCCCAGGGGTGGGATTGCTGGATCATATGGTAATTTCTATTTTTAGTTTTCTGAGGAATCTCCATACTGTTTTCTACAGTGGCTGTGCCAACTTATATTCCCACCAACAGTGTAGGAGAAGTAACGTCTCTCCACACCCTCTCCAGCATTTGTGTTTGTAGACTTTTTAATGATGGTCATTCTGACCCTCTCTGAAGTGGTACCTCATTGTAGTCTTGATTTGCATAAAAATCAGTGTACTGAATCACTTTTTCTGTTTCATTAACTGGTAGATGTCACTGATATCCTGCCCCACAGATTAGATGTAGTTAGGGAAGCTCAGTGGAACTGAACTCATGTTCTGAGTTTCTTTCTTTCTTATTTTTTTAAGAAAATAAGAGTATGCTGTGACACATGCTCTGTTTTTGCAGATTATTATATCACCTTCCACCCCAACCTATTCCCATTTATTATTTAAGGAACTGGACATGCAAAGGCAGGGAAGAAGTATATATGCAGTAAGATCCCAAATCAGTCAACTGAAACGGTTCATGCAGAGACTTTCCAAAAATAGAGAAAAATATACCTTCCCCCAAATAATCTTGATACTCTCCCCCATTTGGAGGAAAAGTCAGTACTGTTGGAAAAATATACATTTACCCTTACTTAATCTTATTCTATTCTCTTTCAAAGAGCTTTAGATCTTAAAAACGTGAGGAACAAGTCTTAGATTAACATCGAAGTGCCAAAAACAAATTTAGATTTGGGCCCCACTTTAGGTTCTAGAGTCCCACCCCTATCCAATCAGGGTACGTTCCCGCTGTTATCCTGGTTGTTTAAAAGCTAGCGGTTTAAAAAATCTCAAATCCTGCCCTTTGTTGGCTGCCTCGGAGTTTCCCCTTCGCAGACTAGCGATTTATGATAGAAAACGCGGCGGTGGTGCTCCACCGCAGCCGGCTCCGGAGCCTGCGCCCCCAGGACGCGCCCTCCGGCTCGGCCGCCAAGCTCGGCCAGGGCCCCAGGCCCCTCTCCAGTGCCCCCTCCCCGCGCGCTGCGGCGGGTGCTCCCGAGCGCCCCGCCTGACGCTGCAGCTGGGCCGGCGATTCGCCATTGGATTAAAAATAGCAGCGTCCCCTTCACCAGCCAGCCCGCCCGCCAGCCAGCCCAGGCCCGGGGTGCCCGCTCCCGCCCCGCGGCCGGCTCTCCCCGCCCGTCCCGGCTCGGCTCCAGTAGCCCGCGCAGCTCGCCGCCGCCGCCGCCGCCGCCGCCGAGGTGGGCAGACCCAGCGCTCCGCTCGGCTCGGCTCGAGTGCGCGCCGCGGCCATGCAGCGCCGGGGCGCCCTGTTTGGCATGCCGGGCGGCAGCGGCAGCAGGAAGATGGCTGCAGGAGACATCGGCGAGCTGCTAGTGCCCCACATGCCCACGATCCGTGTGCCCAGGTCCGGGGACAGGGTCTACAAGAACGAGTGCGCCTTCTCCTACGACTCCCCGGTAAGTGAGACTCAGCGGCAGGACGGCGTCTCGGGGGAGGTTGTGGTGCCCGCGGCCTGCGGCGGTCGCGAGTCGCCGACCTCGGCCGCACGTGAAGCGCGGGGCGGGGGGGCGGGGGTAAGAAGATGCGCGGTGGCGGCCGGGGACCGGCTCCTCCGGGCCTCAGAGTTGCCTCAGGGGCATGGCAGTTCGGCAAACACTTACGGAGTGCCTACTGGGTGCCCGGCGGCGCTGGATGCCCCAGGGCTGCTGCAGCCGAAGCCCGGGACGGCCGGGGTCATTTGCTCCGCCAGCCTTCTTAGGCTGCCAGGACCCCAATTCCTAGCAGCGGTTCCAAAGCCCCGCCACCGTTTGAAAGATAGATCGAGTCGAAGAGTTCCCTAATCTTAACTGCGTGTTGCAGATGGTTTGCGTCCTCTTTGCGGGGGAGCACTGAGGGCGGGTAGGCGGACTAGGTTGGTTCACTCCGGATGCACCCAGCCCTTCTCTTTCTGGGACCGTTTGCTTTGCCCAGGGATTCCCACTCCTGGACAGTTCTGCTTTCCTCTCTGAGCTTTCCTCTCTCCACTTTAAATTACTCCCCACTCCTTTTCTTTCCGTCAGAACATCGGAAGAAACCGTCGGGTGCTTCCACTGGGGCAGCAGAAATAGAGGGTCTGTTGGATTGTTAACGGGTTCCTGAATCCTTTCTCTTTCCCTCCTAAGCGAGTCGCTTTGACTGAAATGCACCAGTATAAATTATTAAAAGTTCAATCGCTAGTCGTGACCTCAGAGACTGGCGGGGGAAGTCGAGACGCACCACCGCCTTCCACCCGGCGCTGTTGGTGTGTTTTTTCACCAGGTTGTATGTGTAAGTGTGAGAAGGAAAAAGGAGGGTGAATTGTCCTTTTCGGGAGTCTAAATGGGCTTCAAAGTGACTCAGCTGTCTGGCGTTTATCATGTCTTTTTGAGGACCAGGTTATTTTTATCCACCCACTTTAGAGCTCATGTGTCACTCGGCAGATCTCAATGCAAAAGGGAGGTTTCTGGATTGGAGGCACCGAGGCAGGTTTCACAACAATAGTCTAACACAGTTTATTCATATTATGTTTTGTTGGATGAAAAAAAAAAAGCCAGATAAATGGCACATGTTCCAAAGTATCCTTATTATCTTGTGAGTTGCTTTCAGCTGATTTCCAAAGCTTTTTTCTTTTGTACACAGTGGAGTTGTAGAATTTGTATCCTTTCTGTGCTATTTTTCTTTTATGCTAATAATAGATCGTTTGGGAGATAAAAGTCTCATTTATTTGCTCATTACTTTCTTTTCTTTTAAGAAGGTGTGCAGTGTGAAGTGAAATGGCTGTATTTATTACTTAGCGGCTGGTAATCACCACTCAATGTGTCTGTCAGCAGTGTCATTGTATCCACAAAGTATCTGAAAACGTCATGTTCAGATTTTGTGTCTAGTGTTGAGCAGGTTTCCACTAATAGCTTCTAAAGGTGGAGAGGAATGACCCTAATTAACTTAAGCAGTCGAAGATTGTGAATGCCATGGGGAAAGTAGCCCAAGTCTTTCAGGATAATACATCATGTAAAGTGGGTAAAACTGCTTTCTCTTTGTTTAAACTGGGTTACTCTTCAGATTCTTCTTGCAAACTTTGTTATTGAAAGTCTTTACCGTGCCTTATAGTGTATGGTAGGAGTGAAGAAAAAAGCTGATTATTTTACTCACTTTTACAAATAGTTATTGGAAGCTTCAGTTCAGTTTAGTCGCTCAGTTGTGTCTGACTCTCTGCAACCCCATGAATCGCAGCACACCAGGTCTCCCTGTCCATCACCAACTCCCGGAGTTCACTTAGACTCACGTCTCCATCGAGTTGGTGATGCCATCCAGCCATCTCATCCTTGGTCGTCCCCTTCTCCTCCTGCCCCCAATCCCTCCCAGCATCAGAGTCTTTTCCAATGAGTCAACTCTTCGCATGAGGTGGCCAAAGTACTGGAGTTTCAGCTTCAGCATCAATCCCTCCAAAGAAATCCTAGGGCTGATCTCCTTCAGAATGGACTGGGTGGATCTCCTTGCAGTCCAAGGGACTCTCAAGAGTCTTCTCCAACACCACAGTTCAAAAGCATCAATTCTTTGGCACTCAGCTTAGTGTGTGCCAAACACTATTCTAGAAGTATCTTGTCCAGTGTAAACTGATTTCATTCATGTCACAGTAGTTCCTTGGGGAAGACTGGGCTTATTTACAAGGCTGATGAATCAGTATATTTCTTTATCTATGTTTCAAGGGAGGAAGAGAAAGAAGATTTTATAACAAGTTATATTAAAGTGCAGTGCATGATAATTCGAGATCTTTCCTTATGGTACTTATTTAACACTTCATCATGAATCTCATAAGGGTTCTAGAGCACCTACTATGTGCCAGCTGTTACATTCATGGCTATAAGAACCATACAGAGCAAAATTCATTGGTGCCAAACAGCAGAGACTTTAATCCACCAGTGCAGTAGGACTGTGGTAGAGAAAGGACCAAAATCATCCGAGTGGAAACAATAGCCATCCTTGCGTTGGATACTTTTGAAAATGGTCATAAATAAGGATGGTTAGAAATAAATAGAACAACAATCTAGGCCACGTAAATTATATGTGTAAACACAAATTGTGAATATTTTCTTTTTATTTGCTAGTAATGTATTTGGAAGAAAAAGACTGATTTGATAAGCAGTGAAGTCAGAACCAAGTAGAATAGAAGATGGGGCCCTTGAATGCCAAGAACAGGATCTTGAATTTCATGTGGTCAGTTATGGAAAGCTCCTGTGAGTAATATGATTTAAAGGGGGTGTTAGAGGAAGACTGAATTGATAAATTTTTATTTTGCATCTCCCATGAATAAGGTGTGGTGTGACCACTTTTACTATTCTTTTCCTTCATGGGTGTGAAGTGGGACAGCGTGACCACTCATTTCAGTGTCTGTCTCCTTCCTTTCTTCCCACCTGCTAGGGATTTGCACAGAGCAGATGCCTAGTAGCAGTTATTTTGGAATGAGTGAGAATTTCTCTTTTCACCTACCAATTTGGTCCACTGTCTCACGATTACCAGTAAGGTTCACCTCTCTAGGACTTGGTTCATCTTGCAGGATCTGTAATGGGACCTTCCTGGAAAAGGGGCTTTGTGTTCCCAGCTGCTGGCCCAGCATCTGGTATATGTACTAGGAACTCAATGAATGTCTAGGAAACATACAAATTATCTGTGGTTATGGGTTATGAAAATGGTAAGGATATACCACATGGGAAACATTGGGAAAGGAATCTTGTAGGATTCTCATGTAGAAAGTGGGACTTTGTTGTGGGACACAGATGTGAAAGAAATAGCTGGACTGGCAGGGTTTGAATTCCAGCTCTGTTACCCAGCTTTGTAACTTCTGTGTGTCCCAGTTTCTCCAGTCTGCAAAATGAAGACGATAATAGATCCTACCTCATGGGGCTTGTGGATTAAATAAATATGTGTGCCTGGCCAATTAGCAATTGCTATAGGAAGAAACGGGGCTTCCTTGGTGGTTCAGATGGTAAAGAATCTGCCTGCAGTGCAGGGGATCTGGGTTTAATCCCTGGGTCAGGAAGATCCCTTGGCGAAGGGAATGGCAACCCACTTCAATATTCTTGCCTGGAGAATTCCATGGACAGAGGAGCCTGGTGGGCTACATACAGTCCATAGGGTTGCAAAGAATCAAACATGGCTAAAAGCTACCAACATTTCAGTTTCATAGGAAGAAAAGAAAGAGATAAGTAGTTGTAAGCCCAAGTGTTTGGTTGTAAAGGGTTATGTAGAAAGTTTGACATAGTTAAGTGGGGAAATTGGTTCATACTTCTGCTCAAACCTTCATGAACTGCCATGTAAAATCTACTCTCTCCTCCTTAGTTATTGAGCCCCACCTTCATCTGAATATACCCTCTCTCTCCCCGCTTTCTGTGTTGCCAGCTCTGATGAGTCCAGACTCTGGGTCTTCAACCTGTGGAGACTTTTCTTCCTTTTCCGGGACCACCTTCCTCTCTTGGTAATCTTTCAAAGCTCTTTCTCAGCCCTTTCTTTCTGCTTTAGACTTCATCCTTTCCTCTGAAGCCTACATTACTTAGGGTCTGTGTTTTACCACACGGCAGTTAGAGTCTATCTTATATAGTTTGCCATCATTTTATTTCTTTTTACCCACTTAACTGGTAGTTTTAAAGCATCTGCTGCTGCTGCTAAGTCACTTCAGTCGTGTCCAACTCTGTGTGACCCTATAGATGGCAGCCCACCAGGCTCACCTGTCCCTGGGATTCTCCAGGCAAAAACACTGGAGTGGGTTGCCATTTCCTTCTCCAGTGCATGAAAGTGAAAAGTGAAAGTTAAGTCGCTCAGTTGTGTCCGACTCTTAGTGACCCCATGGACTATAGCCTACCAGGCTCCTCCGCCCATGGGACTTTCCAGGCAGGAGTACTGGAGTGGGGGTGCCATTGCCTTCTCCGTTTAAAGCATCTACCAGGTGCAGAGCCTTGTACTGAGCACTAGGTGGGAGAGGAGCAGGGCCACAGGGCTGGCTGCTAATTGTGCTCCCATCCCACCTGTGTGAGTGGGGGACCTGGGCTTATGTCCTGTCTCAGCTGGGGTCAATTGAAGACTGAGACAGGGCTTTGGTCCAGGCCTTTAATTTTGGAAAGGTATCCCAGGGAACAGAAGAGTAAGAACGTCCAAAGGCATAGGGACAAAGGGAAGGAAGGAACGTCAAACGAAGGTGAGTTACTGGGTCAGTGCTCCCCACCAGGACTCTGGCGAACTATCAGTGCCCCTCAGCATTGCCTTCCCACCCTGGGACCCGGAAGAAGAGAGTGTTTATCCACCGGCTCCTGTGGCCGGTCGGTCAAGGGTGCCCCAGGGCTGCACTTGGACTCTTCCAGGCTTGTGTTTGTGCCCGGGAGGCTAAGTAGGCTTCCTGCAGGCTTGCTGAGAGCAGCAGCCTCTGAGACTCGAGAGATCCCAGTGCAGCAACGAGGCTAGGACGGTCAGGCCACTTGCTGTGGTGAGCAGGGGGCACACCCCCCAAAATGGCTGTGAGCCCAGCATGAGCCACGTCCCCTCACCTCTTCGTCCCTTCCAATGTCAGCACTATTTTGTAAAAAGGAGCTCTTCCCTCATTCTCCAAAGCTCTGAGAGCTCAGTGATGTTGAGAGTGATGTTGGTTCTCTGCCTTCCTTGGGAGTCTTTGCAAATCTCTGGGAGCCTCAGTTTGGTAGTTGCTGGTGTAGATATCCACCGGGAAAGGCTTTGAGATCATCTCTTTGTATGAAAATTTCATATTAGGGGCTCAATAAATTCTTCTGTGATTTACAGTAAGAAATGTATATTTGGTTTTTGTTCCTATTCCTGGCACAGAGCTCCTAAAACTCTTGGAATTTCCGAAATGATAAGAGCCATGAAGGTGTCTTTCATTATTCTTAACAATCTCCTTTCAGCCACACCTGAGTTTATATTAGAGGCTTTTGGAAAGTTCCTGGTTGCCAGGGAAACCAACCTAGTGATTAGAAGGTTGGAACTTTCAGCTCCTCCTTATTTCCTGGGTTGTTCAGTCACTCAGATATGTCCAACTCTTTGTGACCCCGTGGACTGTAGCCTGCCAGGCTCCTCTGTCCATGGGATTTTCCAGGCAGGAATACTGGAGTGGATTGCCGTTTCCTTCTCCAGGGAAATTCCCCACCCAGGGACTGAACCTGTGTCTCCTACACCAGCAGGTGGATTCTTTATATTGAGCCACCTGGGAAGCTCTTACCTCCTGGGAGGGGAGAGGAACTGGAGATTGACGTAGTTAACAGTGGCCAGTGGCTTAGTCATTCTCACCTGTCTGATGAAGACAGCAGCAACAAAAATCCCTGAACTCTGGGGTTGGAGGCTGCTGAGGGTCACAGAACTCCACACTCTTTCCCCCTGCCCTGCCCTGCCCACCACTTCTTCTGGTTGCTCATTAATATCCTTTAACATCCTTTGTAATAAACTGATAATCCTGTAAGTAAATTGTTTTCCTGAGTTCTGTGGGCCGCTCTAGCAAATTAATTGAACCTGAGAAGGGCTTCCTGGGATACTATTTATAGTCCATTCTTCAGAAGCACAGGTGATTACCCAGCCTTCCCACTGGTGTTTAAGGTAGAGGGGCAGGGGGAAGCAGTCTTGTGGGGCTGAGTCTTTAATGTGTGAACTGTGATGGTAACACCAGGTAAATAGTGTCAGTGTGTGTTAGTCACTCAGTCGTGTCTGACTCTCTGCGACCCCATGGACTGCAGCCCACCAGGCTCCTTAACTGAGTTAAATTGTGGGGCACTTGGTGCCTATGGAGAGATGGAGAATTGCTTCCTGTGGGAGAAACAGCCTCTCCCCATGCCCGCCCCCCACATTTGGTGGCCAGAAGGGAAGTATTCTGTAAGTAGAGGAGGAACTGTATTTCTGTCTTTCCTTCCTTCTCCCAGTATTTGTGGATTTGCCTGGTACTACTTCAGACATTGCTAATGATAATAATGGCAGTTGATATTTGTACAGAGCAGTGGTTCTCAACGTGTACCTCATGATGGGCAGCACCAGCAAGTCCTAGGAACCTGTGGACATGCCAATTCTTGGGTCCCTTCCTAGACCACTGAAACAGACACTCATGGGATTGGGGGTCTGCTAAGTCACTTCAGTCATGTCCGACTCTGTGCGACCCCATAGACGGCAGCCCACCAGGCTCCCCAGTCCCTGGGATTCTCCAGGCAAGAACACTGGAGTGGGTTGCCATTTCCTTCTCCAATGCATGAAAGTGAAAAGTGAAAGTGAGTCACTTAGTCGTGTTCGACTCTTAGCGACCCATTGACTGCAGCCCACCAGACTCCTCCATCCATGGGATTTTCCAGGCAAGGGTACTGGAGTGGGGTGCCATTGGGGGTCTAGCAAGCCTGATTTGAATAGGCTTTCCAGGTGATTCTGAGGCATGCCAGTGTTTGAGAGTCAGTGACAGGGCGTTTACTAGATGCCTGGGAGCATTCTAGGCACGTGTTTATTCATATGTTAACTCATGCAATCCTCAAAACAACCTTATGCTGTGTGTTATTATCATTTTGTAGATGAGGAAACTGAAGCACAAAAGTCACACAAAATATTAAGTGGTAGACCTGAGTTTTGAATCTAGGTTACCTGGCTCTAGAATCTCTTTTTGTTCTTTATACCACTTTAACCATGTTAAGTGTACAATTTAGTGCCGTAAGTACATTCACATTGCCGTGCAACCATTATCACCATCCACTTCTAGAACTTTATCATCCCAAACTGAGACTCCGTACCCATGAAGCAGTAACTTTCCATCCCCTACTACCTCCAGCCTCTGGTAACCACTCTTCTATTTTCTGTCTCTGTAAATTCGCACATTCTAGATACCACAGGTAACTGGGATCACAGAGTATTTGTCCTTTTGTGTCTGGTTTATTTCACTTTGTATGTTTTCAAGGTTCATCCATGTTGCAATATGTGTCAGAATTTTCTTCTTTAGAGGGAATGATATTCTGTATTTCTTACAGACCACATTTTGTGTATCCATTCATCTGTGGATGGACATTTGGGTGGTTTCTACTTTTTGAGGATCATGAATAAAGCTGTGATCAGTGATATACAATATCTGTCTGAATCCCTGTAGAAATGGTGCTTTTTACTTTTGTGCTGTGTATGCTGCCTTCTGGGCAATATGACTTGCCATTATGGGGCTTACTTGTTTCCCAGGGGGAAAAATAATTTAGGATCTATGTGGAAAGACCCTCCTTCTAATGGATAAACAATAAGGTAGTAAAAGCAAAATTTAGAAATTTACACATTTTTTTTCCTCTTTGAAGGTGTAAATTTTAAGTATAATTGGTTTCATGTATCGAAAGTTCCCTTCTGGGCTTTCCTGGTGACTCAGTGGTAAAGAATCTGCCTTCTGATGTAGGATACACAGGATTGGTCCCTGGTCGAGGAACATCCCACATGCTGCGGAACAGCTAAGCCCACAACTCAGCCAGTGCTCTAGAGCCTGTGCTCCGCAACAAGAGAAGTCACTGGAGGGAGAAATCCACACGCTGCAACTAGAGAGTAGCCCTCACCTGCTGCAGCTAGAGAAAAGCCTGCACAAAGACCCTGCACAGCCAAAAACAAATAAAATTATTTAAACAAACAAAGTTCCCTTCTGAAAGCAACTGACTAAAAACTTGTTTTACAGTAAGAATTCTCAAGCTTTTCGGACCCTTATTCTTAAACATTTTTGAGGACTTCAAAGAGCTTTTGTGTGGTTTCTATCTATTGATATTTACTATGTTAGAAATTAAGACAGAAAAACTTAAAATAACTTCCATTCTATTAGCTGTTAGAGTGATGATGTCATCAGATGACATACAGACTCTGAGGAATGCTTGTGAGAGAATGTGAGTGAAAAAAAGACAAGTAAGTTCATTATGAAAATAGTTTTGACCTCCCAGGTCCCTTGAAGGGTCTTAGGACATCACAGGGTCTCCAGGCCATACTTTCAAAATCAGAGTTCTAGAGTTGAGGCAGGAAAAGTACAGCTGGTCACCCCAGTGACTTATCCTGCCTGCACTGTGGTTTTTGTAGATTCACTTTTTCACATTTGTGGTGATCAAATAACTTGTTAATCTTAGCTCAACCATAATGTCATATTCTACAGGTTCATTCTTTTTAAAGCAAATTAAAACTTATAGAATTTGACTCTTTGAAAACTGCAACTATTCATATTTGGACCTGGAAATTGTTGGTTCTTTCAGAGAAGAGAATTCTTCATTCCGTTGCCTGTAAGTTTTATTGTATGGTCCTCTGGCTGGGCTGTTTCTTTGGGGAACCTTGTGTTGTATCCTGATTTTTTTCCTTTGACCACTGGTTAGGAGACTTTTGTTATTGCTTCTCTGGAAACTGAAGATCTGTCTGCCAGACTCAAGGAGCTGAGCAGAAGAGGATGAAGGTGGTCTCAGCATCTTGATATTGAATACCAGCTATTTCATATACTGTCTCCTGGTTCTCAACCCTATCCTTGTTTTGATCCCCATCCTTGATGGCAGGATTCTGATTCTGGTTCTGCCAGAGGGATTTGGAAGGTGAAAGAGAAGAGGCTACTGTTGCTATTGCACATGGCAGATGTGAGCGTGTGCTTGAGTGTGTGCTTCTGGGACTCATGGGGACATCAGTCATGGGGGAGCTGGGGTCATTTGTGCAGTTTCTTGTGATGTTTGTGTGTTCTGATTTCCTGAACTTGAGTGGTGGTTTCTCTGACCTTGGCTTTTACAACTCTTCCCGTGATTTTGTCCCTCTATTTCCCTATATTAAATCCTTCCTGCCTGAAATACCTAGAATAGTTTGTATTTTCTGACCAATTCTGGACTGATACACGTACATGGCACATACATTTCCAAGTCTCTGTGTATTGTGGCACCCCTATTTTTAACTGAACCCTCTGTCCCACAGACCTGCATTCTGTTTTTACCTGCTTTAGAGAATAAATCAGTAGTTCACGAGTGTGGGAGGACACAGCTGAGTGACTGCAGCAACAGTGTGGGGAGGACTGCTTGGAATGGAGAAGGAATCTTGGGCCCTGAGTGTTACCTACACAGATTTTCACCTTTTCCTCTTCATTTTACTCCCTTTCACCCCAATTTCAGAGTAAGCTGGAGTTGTTCAGTTGCTAAGTTGTGTCCAACTCTTTGTGACCCCATGGACCGTAGCACACCAAGCTCCTCTGTCCTCCACTGTCTCCTGGAGTTTCCTCTAATTCATGTCCATTGAGTTGGTGATGTCATCTAACCATCTCATCCTCTGTCACCCCCTTCTTCTCCTGCCTTCAGTCTTTCCCAGCGTTAGGGTCTTTTTCAGTGAGTCAGCTCTTCGAATAAGGTGGCCAAAGTATTAGAGTATTAGCATCAGTCCTTTCAATGAATATTCAGGATTGATTTCCTTTAGGATTGACAGGTTTGATCTCCTAGCTGTTTAAAGGACTCTCAAGAGTCTTCACCAGCACCACCGTTTGAAAAGCATAAATCTTCAGTGTTCAGCCTTCTGTATGGTCCAACTCTCATATCCATGCATGACTACTGGAAAAACCATAGCTTTAACTATATGGACCTTTGTTAGCAAAGTAATGTTTCTGCTTTTTAATGTGTCTAGGTTTCCGAGGAGCAAGTATCTTTTAATTTCATGGCTGCAGTCACCATTGGCTGTGATTTTGGAGCCCAAGAAAATAAAATCTGTCACTGTTTATACTTTTTCACCTTCTATTTACCATGAAATGATGGGACCTGGTGTCATGATCTTAGTTTTTGAATATTGTGTTTCAAGCCAGCTTTTTTACTCTCCTCTTTCACCCTCATCAAGAGACTCTTTAGTTCCTTTTCACTTTCTGCCAGTAGAGTGGCATCATCTGCATCTCTGAGGTTCTTAATGTTTCTCCTGGCAATCTTGATTCCAGCTTTTGATTCATCCAGTCCAGCATTCTGTGTGATGTACTCTGCATGTAAGTTAAATAAACAGGGTGACAATATACAGGCTTGTCATACGCCTTTTCCAATTTTGAACCAGTTAGTTGTTCCATGTCCAGTCCTAGTTATCTAGAGTCTTTTGGAAATTCTGGGGTGTAAATCAGATTGGATCTTGTCTTCGCTCTTGTAAGCCTAGGGTTTGGCTTTGTCAGCTCATCTTAGTCTTTAGTGCTTATCCACCTGCAGTCCAGTTTCCAGATTTTGTGGGTTATGTTTTAAAATATCACTTAAGCGTTCTTTTATTTGGGTTTCAGAAAGGAGTGAAATTGACGTATGTGTGTGATCAGCCCTTTGTACCCTAGAATCCTACTTTTCTCATCTAATAATCAAGAAGTTACTTGCCATCCCGTTCCACTTGCCATCCCATTTTGTCAGCAGTTATGGCATCCCACTTCAGTACTCTTGCCTGGAAAATCCCATGGACGGAGGAGCCTGGTAGGCTGCAGTCCATGGGGTCGCTAAGAGTCGGACACGACTGAGCAACTTCACTTTCACTTTTCATTTTCATGCATTGGAGAAGGAAATGGCAGCCCACTCCAGTGTTCTTGCCTGGTGAATCCCAGGGAAGGGGGAGCCTGGTGGGCTGCTGTCTATGGGGTCACACAGAGTCGGACACGACTGAAGCGATTTAGCAGCAGTAGCAGCAGCAATTACCTTTAAAGTTGTATCAGTTTTAGAGCTTTCGAATGTAAGAGATGATGCTGATCCTGCAGGAAACCTGCGGGGGGCGCTCCGCAGAAAGAGAGAGGCAGTGGAACTTCCCTCAGCAAAGCCGAGGGGAGGGGTCCCAAGGAGAGGTGAGCCTGCTGTCAGCCAACCCAGCCCCTCTGCCAGTGAGAGACAATCAGACGCGACAGGGGTTCTGTCTGAGCAGTTCTGCTTTATTGTCGCAAGCTCCAGCTTATAAAGGCAAGGGGGGGAGGTTTGCGAGGGACTTTTCATAGTTGGACCAATCATGTTAAAGGTCAAATCGTCATGTGCCTTCATTATAACAGGAGTCTATGGTGATCACGTGCTGTCCACGTGCACAGAAATCAAGAGAGCCAATCAAAAACGTTGACAAACAACATAGACCACACCCCTATCTCTTCCACCAGGCGCAGTCTTAGTTTCCCACGGCAAAGCTAGCCGTTTATTTTTTAAGGTTTCCCATTTAGGGCCCCACAGAAACCTTTTGGGAAAGTCTGTGTTCTCAGCTCATGTTGAACTTGGTTACCTGTGCAACTCTGAATTCTCATTTCAGTCTCCTGATTTTTTCTTCCTGTGGGTGGAGCTCGGTTCAAGTGCTGCGGTTCATTTAGTGCCCCAGGCTGGGGATGTACCTGGTCGTCCACTCTGATCCTCTCCCTCGCTGTCTTTTTAAACAGTTGTGAAAAACACTCACACATAAAATTTACTGTCTTAACCATTTTAAGTGTATACTTCAGTGGTATAAAGTAGATTCCCATTGTTGTGCAGCCATCACCACTACCCATCTCTGGAATGCTTTTCATCTTACAGAACTGAAACTCTGTCTCAGTTAAACAGTAATTCCGCATTCCTCCTTCTTCCCAACCGCTGGCAGACACCATCCTATTTCCTGTCTCAGTGAGTTTGACTGTTCTAGGTATCTTACATAAGTGGAATTTATCATTTTGTGACTGGCTTATTTCACTTACCTTGTTTTCAAGTTTCATGCGTGTTGTAGCTTGTGTCAAAATTTCCTTCCTTTTTGAAGCTGAATAATATTCCATTGTATGTATATAGACCAGTTCAGTTCAGTCGCTCAGTTGTGTTCGACTCTGTGACCCCATGAACCGCAGCACAGCAGGCCTCCCTGTCCATCACCAACTCCCAAAGTTCACCCAATCTCATGTCCATTGAGTCGGTGATGCCATCCAACCATCTCATCCTCTGTCATCCCCTTCTGTTCCTGCCCTCAATCTTTCCCAGCATCAGGGTCTTTTCCAGTGAGTCAGCTCTTTGCATCAGGTGGCCAAAGTATTGGTGTTTCAGCTTCAACATCAGTCCTTCCAATGAACACCCAGAACTGATCTCCTTTAGGATGGACTGGTTGGATTTCCTTGCAGTCCAAGGGACTCTCCAGAGTCTTCTGTAATACCATGGTTCAAAAACATCAGTTCTTTGGTGCTCAGCTTTCTTTATAGTCCAAGTCTCACATATACATGACTACTGGAAAAACCATAGTCTTGACTAGACGGACCTTTGTTGACAAAGTAATGTCTCTGCTTTTTAATATTGTGTTTAAGGAGTAAACATCTTTTAATTTCATGTATACAGACCACATTTTGTTTATCCATTCAACTGTCCACGGACACTTGGGTGGCTTCCTCCTTTGGCTATTTGGATAATGTTGCTGTAAATATAGTGTATTCCTTTCTCTTTTATGTCACTTCCCATTAGTGATGGGGTTCCAGTTTGGGCTTTTGTCTCCTACACTGCCAAGGCTCGGGTTCTCGTCACCTCTTGCCTAGACTCCTGCAGAAACCTCTTAACTAACTTCTTTCCATCTTAACTAACTTCCCTTCCATCTGTCACATTGCATTCCCAGTTGTTTCTCTAAAACATGGGTCTTGTCACGTCATTTTCCTGCCTAGGAATTTTCAACAGCACTAATCTAAAAATAGTAAACAAGTCAGTTTATCAGGTTGATCTAACTTTCCTTGCTAGTGTTGTTTCTTAGCACCTGCCTACTGCCTGCATTCTCTTTGGCCTTAAGGACTTTTTTCTTCAGATGGTCCATGCTTTCATTCCTCTGCATGTTGGCCTGTACTCTTCCCTTAGCTTGGAATACCTTCTCCCAACCCCTCACTGCCTGCACCCCACTGATTCCCTAAAACCTAGCTGAGGTATTTTCCTGGGGTGTTCTCCACACCCCCACCCCCAAGCTGGGCTAGAGATTTAATGTCCCTCTCTATCATGGTTGAGGTACTGATTGTTGAAGATACAGAGTAACTGAGATCTTAGAGAATTAAAGGGAAAGAGTAGAGGACTAAGGGAATTGACTGGTGGTCCAGTGGTTAGAAGTTGGTGTTTTCACTGCCTGGGTTTAATCCCTGGTTAGTGAACTAAGATCCTGTAAGCCAAGTGGCACAGCCAAAACAAAAAACAGTAGAGGGCAGAAAGCATACATATTAGAATAAAACATGGTCTTAAAAATAACCAGTGCTGTATTTTTATTTTATCATATTGTCTGAAAAGTTATAAGCTGGAAAAGTGAGGGGAAGGCGTCGCAGCTACTTGCTGTTTTGTGTATTGTGATTCTAGATGCCCTAGGGTCTTGGTAAAAGTAGTCACACATGGTGATCTTGGAGAGATGACCCGAGAGCTGGTCTCTGTGAATATCACCCAGGCCTCTGTTCTGCTGCTTCTTATGTTCAGTGTTACGGGTGATCAGCTCTGGACGACACTTGTCCCCATGTGCAGACGAAATGTGAACAAGAGCACCTATTTTTGGAGCTGGAACAGCAGGACAAGGCAGTAATGACAAGAATCTGATGAATCTGAACATGCCTCCAAACTAGAGATGTTGCTTAAGGTACAAAAGAATATGTGCTTCCTGTGGTAAGATTAAGATTTTGTTTTCTGTCAGTTAGCAAGGACTCATACTTATTTAGAGCCTCCTAGACACTTACTCCTTGGAAGAAAAGTTATGACCAACCTAGATAGCATATTCAAAAGCAGAGATATTACTTTGCCAACAAAGGTCCGTCTAGTCAAGGCTACGGTTTTTCCGGTGGTCATGTATGGATGTGAGAGTTGGACTGTGAAGAAAGCTGAGTGCCAAAGAATTGATGCTTTTGGACTGTGGTGTTGGAGAAGACTCTTGAGAGTCCCTTGGACTGCAAGGAGATCCAGCCAGTCCATTCTAAAGGAGATCAGTCCTAGGTGTTCTTTGGAAGGAATGATGCTAAAGCTGAAACTCCAGTACTTTAGCTACCTCATGCGAAGAGTTGACTCAGTGGAAAAGACTCTGAAGCTGGGAGGGATTGGGGGCAGGAGGAGAAGGGGACAACAGAGGAAGAGATGGTTGGATGGCATCACCGACTCGATGGATGTGAGTCTGAGTGAACTCCGGGCGATGGTGATGGACAGGGAGGCCTGGCGTGCTGCGATTCATGGGGTCGCAAAGAGTTGGACATGACTGAGCGATTGGACTGAACTGAACTGATGCCCCCAGTACTGCTCTCAGTGCTCTAGTGGAGGTGTGAGTATTAGGAGAGAAACAGAGGACCACAGGAAAAGAGGGTATGATCTGGATCTTTCTGTCATAGTGGAGTGTTTATAATGAGTCAGATACCATATGAGGTACTTCTATACATACCACCTCATTTAATCACAATAGTAACTGACTTATAAATGACAGTTACTGTTGTCCTGTTTTACAGAAGAGGAAGCTGAGAGTCAGGGAGGTTCGGTAGCATGTTCAAAGACTTGTATGTGACAGAGATGGGATGTCAGCCTTGATGCGTCTTAAGGTTAGACCCTGAGCACTGTTAGGATATTCAAGTTGTGAACACGGTGGCCCTGAATGAAGATCTCAGGCACAGGAGGAGTAGGTAAAGACTGGAAGAGTTATTGGTCTGGACAGTCAGGTGGGACCTGAAGAGGGGGCATTTTGGAGCAGGGAGACAAGGCGTGGAGGTGGGACCAAGCTCGGTGTGTATGTGAGAGCCTTCACTGGCTAATGGGAGAAAGGATTATTGGGGAGACTGGAAGGCAAGGCTGACATCTCTGTGGGTGATGAAGGAGATTGTCTTGATAAGATTAGACTAGCAGGCCAGTTAAGAGCAAGGGAACAGCATGAGGCTGTGTGACTGTGAATAGTAATTCCCGGGAGTTTCTTGTAATATCAGAGGCGGTTGCCTCCATGAAGGGGTTGCCAGTGGGAACAGAGATACTGGGGTGGCCGGACTAACTTGGTAGAGATTTCGGTGGAGGCTGTGGTTCAACTTGGTGACAGCATATGCAGTGGGAGAAGGCGTGGGGGAGTTAAAGGTGGCCTCATGGCTGGTGCCCTGGAAAACGGACTGAATCAAGGACATAGATGAGGGAGGTGAGGCAGTCAGATGCAGTGGGCAAGTGCTGTGCGCCCTCGGGGAAAACCGCAGACTGGCATGGCGCTCAGAGGTCAGTGTTCAGACTGCAGGGTCTGGCAGCCCCTAGTTTAGAGACTCAGGATTTGTGAGTAGCCCTTCCTTTCTAGGAGCCCCAGGGCCCCACTGCTTTGCTCCTGGGGTCTTTGCCCCTGGGGTTACTGAGGGGGCAGCAACTAGCACAGGCCTCTTGGCTTCCTGCTGATTGGCTCGAGTTCCAGAAAAACGCAAACAGGAGCCTGGGGCAGCATTTCCAGCCTGGGGTTTTGGAAGCAGCCTCAGTTGGTGTGGGCTGTCTTTCCAGACCCCCAACCAGCAGAGTGCGACCACTAATAGATTAGTTTAGTAGCTGAAGTTGTTTAGTCACTAAGTCCTGTTTGATTTCTTTGTGACCCCATGGACTGCAAAATGCCAGGCTTGCCTGTCCTTCACTATCTCCTAGTTTGCTCAAACTTGGGTCCATTGGGTCGTTGATGCCATCCAACCATCTCGTCCTCTGTCACCCCTTCTCCTCTTGCCCTAAGTCTTTCCCAGCATCAGGGTCTTCTCCGATGAGTTGGCTCTTTACATTATATAGCCAAAGTATTACAGCTTCAGCTTCAGCATCAGTCCTTCCAATGAGTATTCGGACTAATTTCCTTGAGGATTAACTGGTTTGATCTCCTTGCAGTCCAAGGAAGTTAATATGGGGGCTGCCAAACCCTGCAGATGCTTTACCAGCATCTCGGACTCTCCCCTACCCTCAGCAGTGGGTCTTCCCACAGCTGTTGTCAAGAAGCCCTCAGCCTGGATGGGCCAACTCCAAGAACTTAGCTGTCCTTTTCACGTTTGGGGAGTTGAGCTGGCAGGGCCTGCTCCAGCTTCCCCCGTCCCTTGCAGGATAGCCTAGGAGAGCGCTCAGCCCAGGCTACTTACTCACTTGAGCAGAGTGGCTCTCGTTTGCTCTTCCTGCTTTCTTGGAATGAAACAGCCTTGAAAAAAACAGAAGTATCTGCTCTTTTCTCCAAGCACCTCCCCCGCCCCCTGACAGCATGTGCTTACCGACAGCCGCCCACCTAGCTCCTGCCACCATAATGACATCTGCCTCTCAGTTGCACCTGGAAGCATGTGGAGGCCAGACTGGCCTGGGTCCCAATCCCATCCCACTCCCCTCCACCCCATACTTCTTACTACTTAATAGCAACAGGACTTCATCGAGTGCCTTGATTTGGCTACTTTTCTCTGAGCTTTGATTTTCACCTCCCATTCTGAAGGAGATCAGCCCTGGGTGCTCTTTGGAAGGAATGATGCTAAAACTGAAACTCCAGTACTTTGGCCACCTCATATGAAAAGTTGACTCACTGGAAAAGACTGATGCTGGGAGGGATTGCGGGCAGGAGGAGAAGGGGACAACAGAGGATGAGATGGCTGGATCGCATCACCGACTCGATGGACATGAGTTTGAGTGAACCCCAGGAGATGGTGGTGGACAGGGAGGTCTGGCATGCTGTGATTCATAGAGTCGCAAAGAGTTGGAGAGGACTGAGCGACTGAACTGAACTACAAGGCTGTACTCATGGCTGCCAGTGGAATGTTCCTTATTGCTAGCCCTGTCTTTAGTGAGATATGGTGGAGAGATTCCTCCGAGAAGAAAGTGAAATGGGATCTAGAGGGTCTTGAGGTTACCACAGAGGGACATCCTGTACTTAGTAATTCTTTGTGAGGCTCTGTTCTATAGCGAAAGCCTTGGGCATGAGTGTTTGCTGAATTCTTGAGGGGAGCTCTGTTCAGGGCTGTTGTGTGTGTGTGTGTGTGTGTGTGTGTGTGTGTGCGCTTAGTTGTGTCTGACTTTGTGACCCCATGGATGTAGCCTGCCTGTCCATGGGCTTCTCCAGGTACTGGAGTGGGTTGCCATTTTCTTCTCCAGGGGATCTTCCCAACCCAGAGATCGAACCCGGGTCTCCACTACTGTGGGCGGATTCTTTACTGTCTGAGCCATCAGGGCTGTTATTCATACTCAAATTCAGCTCTTATTGATGGGCTTTTATGAGTTAGCCTGGAAGTCTAGTCTCTGTGTGTAATGTAGGTTATCAGGGAAACGCATCCTAAAGAAAGCCATCTATTCTTAAAAATAATAAGACCCCTGAGTTTAAGAGATTTTTAACCTTTGACAAAGCAGTTTCACTTTTTTTTTTTTTAAAGATGTATGCTGGGAGTTACTTAGATGGATTATAGCTTCAGTTCAGTGCTGCTGAAGATGTTCACCTCATCTTCATCCTCTCACAGTTTTTATTTTGCCCGTTTGACCTGTGAGCATCATAGTAACTACTGCTCCTCTTGTTCTGCCCAAACCCTTCCTAGCTGTTTGGGTGACAGCATCCTCATTGCTCCAGATACCCAGAGCAAGGATTTTGTTTTATGCTTAGGGGAAAAGTTGATAAATGATGCCTCTGTGGAATAGTAAATTTATAGCGTGTCAAAACCTGGCTGCTGGGACTGTGCTTCTAGTGTCAGACCAGGCTGTGGCACTCTAAGGTGCAGGAGTTCCCTGCAAAGAGAACGTCAAAGTTGGCGCAAACTTGAGGAAATCATGACTGCATAACATTTCTATTTTTTTCTTAACACTTCATGGCCACAAGCAGGATTTATCAGTGTTTAGCAGAGAGGCTGACAGTCTCTTGGGGTTATATGCATTTTTTTTTTTTAGCTGATATTGCTGTTCAGTCATTCAGTCGCATCTGACTCTTTGCGACCCCATGACATACAGCATGCCTGATGTCTGACAGATAGCTGATACGGACAGATTTATTTCTGTGGATTTGCTGTGGAAACCGGGGTTTTGGATTTTGCAAATGTTGTGTTCTGGGAGTTCTGTTCTACTGGTGAATGGTTTGAGTCTTTCCTCGCTGTTCAGCCTATATATTTTTTTGATGTTACTTTTTCTCTATTTTCCTTTTCTGTGGATTGCATGCTTACTGTACTAGATCTGGAACTTTGTTTTACTTTCTTATTGCATATTTGCTTCCCATCTGCATGCACATAATTTTTGTATTTTAACACTGTTGTCTGTTTGTTTTGCTCTAGGAGCCAGATTGTACTGGGCAATCTGTGCTCCGTTCATTAGAATATTCATATATACCATTCAGGTATGGAAGGATCCGAGAGGCTAAATTAATAGACAGGTGGTTGCTCGATGAAAGAGTTGAGCAGAGAGAAAGATGGGAAGTCTTATGAAGTAATGAGTCAAAATGTTTAGGGGTTGACCTCTAACTGCCCTTTCTCACACACTTCTACAGTTCTGTCTTCCGCGCTTCTGAGCTGCATCCTAAAGTTATATCCTGAATCTGCCCCAGTTTCCCCATCTCTGCCCTCAGCCCCTTTCCCGTCTTCCTCCTCTGCCTCCCCCAGGCTCAGCCATTGTCCTACCTTGTTTAGACAGGGCTGTCTAAAAGAACTTTCTGGAATGATGGAGTTGTTCCATGTCTGCACTGCCCAGTGTGGTAACCCCTGGCCCCGTGTGACCACTGAGTACTTGAAATGTGGCCAGTGTGACCAAAAAACTGATTTTTTTGGTCACCTGCCTTAATTTAGATAGGAGTACTCACACGTGGCTAGTGGCCACTGAATTGGACAGCGGGAGTCTAGGCTTTACGGTAGCCTGGGAACCATGTATTCTCTGGGTGCTCTCTCCATAATTTTCCCTGCGGTAGCCAGAATGATCTGTAAAAAAGTAGATGAGATTATGGTGCTTCTCATCTGGGAACCCCCCAGTGCATCTACAGGCCTGTCTTCTCTCTCCCCCGACTCCAGCACCCTGAGTTTCTTTCTGTCCCTTTGATGACACAGCCAAGCTTTTCCTGGAGTTGTGGCCTTTGCACATGCTTTCTCATCTAGAGTGTGTGCTCTTTTTCCATTTTGCTTGTCTGATCCCTCATTCTGAGATCTCGCCCTTCCAGGAAGCCCTCCCTCCCTGCCACCCCCCAGCGTGTTACCCCCACCATGCTGTATCAAGACCCCCAGCTCTCTTGTTTCCAATCTCAGGCTCCTCTATCACTTTTATCTCTGTCAGAAACTATCTTTTACGCCTCTTTGTTATCTTCTCTCTCCTTGCTAGGATGCACGTTATCAGGACACCAAGCTTGCTTGTCTCTCTCTTTGCTGAATAAACTCTTCCTGTCCCACATCCTCCCACACCCTCTTCTCTTGCACCCCCAGAGAAGACATCACAACCACATGCTCTCTCACAGCTTCTTTTCCAGACTGCACAGACCATCCCTTTTTGTAAACTTGGATGCCATCCAACTGGGGTACAGTGTCCTTGATTAGTTTTGTTTTTCTCAGTTGTAATCACTTTCTTGTCTGCCTCCCTAGTCACCTCTCTTACTTGTGGCGTGTTCCCACGTTTCCTTAGCTACTTGTTCCGAGATAACCTCCTAGTTATTTCGAACCACGCTTTGCTTGGAGTAGCGAGAATAGCCAGCCCCTTAAAGGTGAAATTGTGAAAGCCTAAGGAAAACTTGGTTTAAGAAAAGGAAACATTGGAACGACTGCCTGTTCTATTGTTTGATTCTAAATACATTCAGTTAAGAAAAGTATTCCTGTTTTTATTATTAAAAAGTGAATCCATGTTCCTGAAGAAAATTAGAAGATGCTAAAGACTGTGAAGAAAAAACAAAAATCCCATCTCATCTCCCAGTGTTGATATGATATCCTGTGTCATGGAGTGTGTATGTGTTTGTATATTGCATAGCACATCATACTCAGTCTGTTGTTTGCTTTCTTCACTCAAAAATACCATGTACAGCTTTTCCTATTAGTAAATACTCAAGTCAGTTTTATTTCATTTTCAAACACATTTATTTTATTTTTGGCCATGTCAGGGTCTTGTTGTGGCGCTCAGGCTCTCTAGTTGTGGCATATAGGTTTAGGTCCCCTGCAGCATGTGGGCTTGAACCCACATTCCCTTCATTGGAAGGCATTTTCTCTACCACTGGACCACCAGGAAGTCTCCCCAAGAAAATTTTAAATGGATGAAGAGCGTTACACTTCATGGATGCACCATAAATGGGTGGGAGGTGGGAGGGGGCTTCGGCATTGGGCGATTGTGTTCACCTATGGCTGATTCGTGTCAATGTATGGCAAAACAAATACAGTATTGTAATTAAAAAATAAATAAATAAATAAATTAAAAAAAAATAAAAAAAAAATCACTAAGCAAATCTTTTCGTGAACATGAGGGTTATTTCTTTTCTGTATTAATAGTTAATTTGGTGCACCTCTCTTTTTTTCGAATAACACTCTAGAAAGTCCCGCGTTCTTGTTCTTTTTGTCTCCCTTGCGCGTGAGTGTGAGTCACAGCCCTCCCCGGTGCTGGTACGTAATTTGTCCTGGACCTGGGTGACCTGTGACTTTGTCTACCTACATCATGTTTCTCTCTGGGGCAGTGACCGCTTGTTTCCACACTGTTCTGATGTTATACAAACAAGGGTTATGTGGGACTCTTGTTTCCAGAGTATGTGGCCCACACAGGCTCCCTCTCCCTTCCTGACTTCCAGCAGAGGCTGGTCTCCAAGTACACACCGTTGTAAACAAAGTTCTCCGAACACCTAGTGATTGACAATGTGGTGTATTTTTATTTACAAGGATTGTTCACTTGCTCCTCTGAAACATCTTGTAACCTTGAACTTTATATTCCCCCCTTTTTTAATATTCTTTTAAATGGCAGGCGGTGTGAAACAAGGTGACTTTGATGTTACTTTTGAATAGTAGGCTGGGTCATCTAATGTAAAGTCTTAAGTGAATGGCTGGTATCTTTTGTATCTGTATTGAAATGTATTGAAGATGGGGCACAGACATCGCCTGGGTTTCTAATGTGGCTTCTTTCTCTTAGGGTTTGATTGTGGGGTGCGAAAAGTTGACAGAGGGAATTCTTAGGGAGCCTGGAGAAGCCCTGAGTGATATTTCTTGACTTCCCCTGCAATTTCGGGTTTCTAAATCAAGTCTAGTCTCTTGGCCCAGTTTCTGTTCAGTGCATCATGTAAATGATAATTAGAATCTGCTTTAGTCAAGAAAGTGCAGAGAAGCACACACTGGCCATTTTGGGCTGGCTGGCCTCTGGAAGGGATGGGGGTGTGGAGATGGCATTGCTACCTTGAAGAACCCTTCAAGGCCAGCTTGGTTATGGAAGGTAGGGGAGCTAGGACACAGCAGGCCTGGTATCCATGCTGCAAAGAGGGTGACTTTAGCCAAACACACCTGAAAAGTGAGTATTCATGCTGGTGTCTCGGGCCGTTCTTCTGTGCCAAGCCATCAGTTTTCTTTTGATGATGCTCATTCTTTACGGACAAAGGAGCCTTGCGGGCTACAGTCCGTAGGGTCAAAAGAGTTAGACACTACTGAGCGACTGAGCATGCACTCACATTATTTAGTTATGCTGAAAGACTTGAAGTGGAGCCTGAGCTGCGATGTATTTCAAATCCAGGTCAGAAGGGCACCAAGGGCTGATTTGAGAGAGAGAGACTAAGCTATGTAACTGAATGACAAATAACCACACAAAACTGCCCATTCCCTCCGGAAATGTTTGTTCAGTCCTGCTCTGTACTGCTCAGGTACTGTCTTTGCAATTCAGTGATGAGTGTCATACAATTTTCCTTCTCTCAAGGAGCAAGTGCGTGAGTGATTGAGCTTCTGAATGTGGTGGCCCTCAGTGAAGGAAGTGAGGTTTCTCCCTGCTACAGATTTCAGTGAAGAAGATGCTAACAATTGTGAAAAGAAAGTGGATTTGGAGTTAAGGACCGTTGGCATGGGGTCGAGCAGAGGAATGTGAGAATCGGTCATGGGCAGTGGCTGGCAGGGTGGACTGCTGGATGGGTGTGGGACTTGTGGGATCTTAGTGTCCCGACCAGGGATTTTGAACCTGGGCCCTTGACAGTGAAAGTGCGGAATCCTAACCACTGAACTGCTAGGGAATTCTCTGGTTTAGACGTGGGGTGCTCTTCAGGCCTGAGGCCTTGCCTGGTGTCCCTGGAGGTCCTTGAAGAGATGCTTTCCTGACAGCGAGACACTCAACACTGGGCAGTTCACCTCACTCTAGACCAATGCTACTTGAAGTGTGGTCAGCTGATTGGTGCCATGAGATAAGCATGAACATTGAGAGTAAGCATTTGGAAATTACTATAGCAGCTTGCCATTGTGGCCACTTCCAAGTGCGCCAGCAGTGGATTAGTTTGTTTGAACAGGATATAGACCCACTTGAGTTTTGTGGTGCTGAAACATTTCGGTTCATACCTGGCTGAAGGTGAGAACTAGCCATGCGCAGCGGGACCACTGGAATCTCTTGCCTATCGCAACAAAACAAAATAGCCTGGCCCTTCACAACAGTAGTATGAGAAACACCTCTCTACACCAAGCACAAAAGTAATGGGGGTGAGGCTGAGGACCCCCAAGTCAAGAACTTAAATATAAAACCTTTGATCTGTTCCAGTTTCATTTCAGGTTTTTGTCAGCCTACAACTTCCCTTCCCCTCTTCCTTTTCTTCCTTGTCATCAGCGTGTGTTCCATGAATATTATTTTCCTATGTACATTACATGCAATTCTACACGTTTTCTGTACACATTACACACGATTCATATATTTGTTGTTTTAAATAATGTTACAGTATCTGTTGTGTTTATATGTTTCAGGTTCTTAGTTCCTCTGTTTGGGGGCCGTTTTCCTATCCAAAATAGTTCATCTGTGAATATTTTTGTGCAAATTAGTTATTTTTCCTCTTGGGTTCCTGAAGTCACAGCAAAGGAGAAATAATAAGCTAATTTGATCCTTAAGAGTGTTCAAACCCTCACCCCCTTCCTCTCATTGACCATCCTCCCTGTCACTAAGATAACTGCCCCCAAAAGGACTGTATACCACTTGTCTTCATGTGGCCAGTAGTGCAGCCAAGAAATCATACAGGACCTTCTTGTATAAACAGACAATAAGGAGACAAGAGAGGAGAAAGTGTAGCTCACTAGATGGGTTAAACTAAGGTGTTTGTTCTATATGAGTAGCTTTTACAGGGTTTTCTCTTAGTGTGTCTTAACTTTTAGATCTACTGGCAGATTCCTGGGGCAGTGCTTCCGGCTCAGAGCCTCTAGTGAGGGCCAGAGGCTGTTTCTGAGGTCAGCATATATGTGGGATGGAAGATGTCCTTGGGTATTTAGAATAGAATCCTTCCCTACGTGGGGTTGTCTGTGAGTGCCAAAGCATTTTCTCTCTAATTATGGACTTTATGACAGTATCAAGTGACTCCAGAGATTTAATATTGGATGTTTGGTATATTAAATTTTTATCAAATTCCTTAATAAGTAAAAAATTATTGGCAATGAAGTTAGTAAAGGCTTTATGATTATATTGGAGATTACATAATCTTGCATTATATAGCTATTCTATATTTTTCTTAAAAAAATGCTGTACTTGAACGTTTTTCTTCTCCTGCTTGCTAATTTCTTGTTTCGCCCACTAGCTGCCTAATACATTTTATGAAAAATTAATATTTGTTATCCCCAGCCTGTGTGGCTGTTAGACTGACCTTTTCCTTCCTTCTGCTTTTCCCCTAAGTAGAAAATAATTGTGATAATAGGAGATACATGCAGCACATAGAACTTTTAATTCTTAATAAATAATGATCAATTTTTACATAATGACTTATAGCACAGTGGGTTTCTTCCCCTTTGAACTACACGAAGCCCTGTGAGGTGGGAATTATTGCTAGAGATATATTTATTGAGGAAAATACTGACTCTTGGAGACTATCTGACAAACTCTGTTGAGGTCATAGAGCTATTTAGTGGCAGTTCAGGACCTCTGGTTTCAAATCTAATATTTCCCCAATTACGTCTCCTGGTTTGAAAACTTTCTGATTGAACTACATTTTATTGGAAGAGAATGGAAGTGTTGTTCTTTTTTTTTTTTTTTTATCACACTATGGAATGCTCAATTTAATTGGCTTAATGAATAACTTGCCATTATATGGCGCAATATGTTTTCTTAAGGATTTTGACTATGCAAAAGAATCTGTTTAAATAAGTAAACAGTTTTTTGAAAAATCTTTTGAAAACATTTACCTAATCTATTGATCAGGTGAATGCAATGTGTTGCCTCTAGTTGAAGAACTTTTCTATTCTACTCCAGTGATGTCATTTAAAGGGGAAAAGTTAACCAGAAGCACAAGCTATATAATTCTGAGATTTTTGGATGGTATTTTATAGTCAAGTTTTAAAAATTTCACTTGTAAGTATTTCTTGCCAGGCTGTAAAATTGAAATTGATTTTTGTCTATTGACCTGTATCCCATGACCCTGTGAAATTAAATTCATTTATTAGTTTTATTAGTTATTTAGTAGATTGTAGATTGCTTAGGATTTTCCATGCAGACAATAATGTCATCAACAAATTTAGGCCATTTTACTTCTTTCTTTGTGACTTTCTTTTTCTTGCCTTACACATTATAAGTGCTACAGTAATGGGCACGTTTGAACTAATGTTGTAATGTTCTTTTTGTGACAAGGCTTGTTTATGTTTGGTTTATAAACCATAGATACAGTGTTGGAAAATTTTATTTAAAATTAAAAAAAAATCTTGGGATATTGGAACTTTAAAAATTATTTTTCATATATTTGTAAGAGTATCAATGTCTGTTTTGATATTGTAATTTGTGTTCTACTAAAATTCATTGTAAGGAATGTTGATCGATGTTTGTTGGCAATTCTAACAGATGTTTCAACTTTTTGTTTTTTAAAGAATTATTTGGATGGTGGAACTCATAGGATAGTAATAAAAGTCAATTGTCATTGAGGAAAGGATGACTAATTTTATAGAAGTTTACAGAGAAGCACATTAAGCAAAGGGAGAGAAAAGGTAGGATAAAAAAATCAAGTATCTCAAATGTGAACAATATCCTTGCCTATTCATTATAGCTATATCTCCATAATTAAATAATATTTGAAGTATGGCAGAGAGGGATAAAACAGAAATAGATTCAAATTTAACTCTGACACTTCCAAATTGTGTGAACTTGGGCAAGTCACTTATGTTTAGTTTTTCTTAAACTATAAATAGAAATAATACTAAGCAGTTTGCAGTATTGTTGGGATTAGAAATAATATGTGCAAAGCACTTGACACATATCAGGTATTCAATAAAAATGTGAGGACTCCATTCTTTATTATTTACTTACTATGTTATTATTTATTTATTGAATTGTTATAATTTATTAATGGGCACCATCAAATATCATGCATCATTGAAGGAAGGGGACAATATCTTTGAAGCATCCTGTCCTGCTGCTGCTAAGTTGCTTCAGTCGTGTCTGACTCTGTGCTACCCCACAGACGGCAGTCCACCAGGCTCTGCTGTCCCTGGGATTCTCCAGGCAAGAACACTGGAGTGGGTTGCCATTTCCTTCTCCGATGCATGAAAGTGAAAAGTGAAAGTGAAGTCACTGAGTCGTGTCCAACTCTCAGCGACCCCATGGACTGCAGCCTACCAGGCTCCTTCATCCATGGGCTTTTCCAGGCAAGAGTACTGGAGTGGGGGTGCCATTGCCTTCTCCATCCTGTCCTGCTAAAAAGGATATAAAACTTTATGTTCAAAAAAAAAAAAAACAACTTTATGTTCCTGTAGACTTGCACTGACCAGTGAGGGAGAACGATGAAGGACTATTGAATTGATGGTCGTCTTTGTAAAGAGAACAGACTTGTAGTTGCTAAGTGTGGGGGCTGAGGGAGGGAAGGATTGGGAGTTTGGGATTAGCAGATGCAAATATTGTATATAGGATGAATAGACAAAAGGTCCAGAGATGGCACAGGGAACTATAATCAAGATTTTGTGATAAATTGTAATGGAAAAGAATAAGACAAAATATGTATAACTGAATCACTTTGCTGTACAGCAGAAATTAACACAACATTGTAAATCAATTATACTTCAACAAAGGTGGCACTAGTGGTAAAGAAGCTGACTGCCAATGCAGGAGATAAAACACATGGGTTCGATCCCTGGGGTTGGGAAGGTTGCCTGGAGGAGGAGACATGGCAACCCACTCTAATATTGTCTGGAAAATCCCAGGGACAGAGGAGCCTGGCAGGCTACAGTCCATAGGATCGCAGAGTCGGAAACAACTGAGCGATTAAGCACATACTTCAGTAAAATTTAAAAAGCATTAATATATGGAATAATGGTCATGGGATCAGCTGCCAGCTTTCTTCTATCCCTGATCACCCCTTACCCCAGTTTGGAGAGTCAAGCAGGCATGTTTACTCCCCAGAGCCCCCAGGGTTTTACCTGACTGAGACTGCTCTGCTGTCAGAGAACGCCGGGGAGCCAGGGTTGAGGCAGGAGCTGTGTAAGTGGCTGTGAGCCCTTGAGGTCACTGCAGGGGACCATGATGGCTGGACTTTAGCCAGACTTTGTTTTCATCGTTTGTCATTGTTTGCCTTCCTTCCCCTTCTCTGTTCCTGTGTCTAGACTACTTGACTAACGTTGTAACCTGTCTTTTCTAGAATTCTGAAGGCGGACTCTATGTATGCATGAATACATTTTTGGCCTTTGGAAGGGAACACGTGGAAAGACACTTTCGAAAAACTGGACAGAGTGTCTACATGCACCTGAAGAGACACGTGCGCGAGGTGAGATGCGCGTTTTGGGAGAACTGGCCCTGACGTCTTCCCGGTGACACTGTCTTAGTGAGATTCATCACAAGGAGGTTTTACTGTGCCCATATGGCTTCTCATTCTCTGGGATGATGGGAAACAGAAGTACCACTGTTGGCAGACATTCATAGACTTCCCAAACCTTAGCTTAACCAGCTTTATATTTTCATTCTTGTAATGTTTTGTTCAGAGTTGTTAAAGACATGAGTTGGCTGATAGAAAAAAAAAAAGTAAAAAAGTACATCAAAGTACAGAAAATAATGTCAGAAACACTCATGGGTACAAAAATCAGAAATAAAAGAAATGTGGATCTTTTGGCTTCAATCTTCTTTTTTCTTAGTGAGGGAAAGAGCTTTTTTTTTTTTTCCCAACAAGTGCAAGTCTCTTCCAGTTCCCTCCCTGCACAGAAGGAAACACTGTTGTGAACTTGCTGTTTCTCGTTCCCATGAATGTCATTCTGTCTTATGTAAGTATGGCCATTCATGAACAATGTGCAGCATGACTTTATATGTTTTAAAGATGTAGATAAATAGTATCATACTGTTACCTCTAATTCTGCCTAGAGTTTTCCCCTTTAGTGAGATCTCGTGCATCTGGGTATACTTCATTTCACTAGGTGTTTGGTGTTCCATTTTATGAGCACCTTCTCATTTACTACTCTGTTCTCCTATTTGAAGACATGTAGATTGTTTCCTTTTTTTTGTTTGTTTGTTTCTATAGACATTGTACAAATGAGCAGTTTTACACATTTCTCCTGGGGGAACATGTGCAAGATTCTTTCAGAAATCTACAAGTGGCAGTGCCGGCTCATGCGTGTTAACTTCATTTTTACTGGACATTGCTAAATCCATCCTTAGTGGATGCACCAATGCGCATTCCAGTTTGCTCTGATTATGCATGTCTGTTTCCCCACACCCTCACCAGTGCTTGGTCAGAATTTTGATGTTTGCTAATGGAATGGTTGTAAAGTGGCATTTAAATATTTAACATTTTCTCCTGTGAGGGTAGAGATGTCTTTTCATTCCTTTTGTTGGCCATTCTCCTTTGCTTCTCCATGACTTGCCTATTTATATTTTCAGCCTCTTTCTCTATGGATTTATCTTTTTCTTAAAAGTTTGATTAGTTCTTTTTACATCCTGGATACCAAAATTTTGTCTGTTATAGACACAGTTTTCTTCTGGTCTGTGGTTTATCTTTTTACTTTATTTATGAATTATTTTGTAGAACAGAAGGTTTTATTTTTTTAATTTGTTGTTTTCGTTTTTTTTTGCTGCATAACTCAGCATGTGGGATTTTAGTTCCCTGACCAGAGATCAAACCCTTGCCCCCCTGCACTGGAAGCGCAGAGTCTTAACCACTGGACAGCCAGGTGAACTGGTTTTGGATTTTGATGTAGTTAGGTTTATCAAACTTTTCTCTTATGAGTTGTGCTTTTTCTGTCTTGCTTAAGAAATTGTTTCCCAACTCAAGGTCATAAAGATATTTCTTCTAATATTTTTCAAAAGAAGTGTGTGTGTGTGAGAGAGAGAGAGGGTGAAAGACACACAGAGAGACAGAGATTGTGAATGTTTTAATGTTCTAACATTTTAGATCTTTAAATCATCTATAATCTATTTTTATATTGGTGTCAAGTGTGGAATCTGCTTTTTTCCTTATATTGATGACCAATTGTCCCACTATTACTGGAAAAGTACAGCCTTTTTCAATGTCTTATAGTGCCATTTAAAAAAATACTTAAACTTGCTACTTACACTTGTGTCAGCTTGGAGATGCTCAGTTCTGTATGTTGCTCTTATTTGTGTCCCTGTGTTCATGCCTCAAGTTGTGATGTCTAGGAGTATGAGCACTTTTTCCATGTTCATTTTTTCCTAGAAATTTCCTGGATTTGAATGTTTCTTTTTCCATATGGATTTTGGAATCAGTTCATCTAGTTAAAAAATACTGTTGAGACTTTGATCATGACCACATTGAATTTATAGATTGATCTATAGTATATATCATTGTCTAAGCTCCATGAGGGCAGGGAGTCTGATCTGTTTTGTTCACCTCTGAGTCCTCAGCATGTAACAGTGCCCAGCACATAGTGGGTACTTCATAAATACTGACCGAATGACTGTTCAACATGGCATACCTCTCTATTGATTCAGGGCTCTTTTATGTCCTTCAGTAATGTTTTATAATTTTTAATAAAGAAACTTTTATTTTATTAGACTGTTTAAAAAAATGTATGTTTGTTTATTTTTGGCTCTACCGGGTCTTTGTTGCTGTGAGGGCTTGTCTCTAGTCTCAGAGAGAGGGGACTGCTCGAGAGTGTTGGTCTGTGTGCTTCAGTAGTTGCTGCGCGTGGACTCAGCAGTCATAGCTCCCGAGTTCTGGAGTACAGGCTTAGTAGTTACAGCTCTTAATTGCCACCTGCCACGGACTTAATTGCCTGGAGGCCTGTGGGATTTTCCCAGATCAAGGGTCTAACTCGTGTCCCCTGCACTGCAAGGCAGATTCTTTAACCATTGGACCACCAGGGAAGCCCTTATTAGATTTTTTTTTAAGGTATCTATCCTGTAATTTCTGGGGGCTTCCCTAGTGTCTCATTGCTAAAGAATCCGCCTGCCAGTGCAGCAGATGTGGGTTTGATCCCTGGGTCAGAAAGATCCCGTGGAGAAGGAAATGGCAACACACTCTAGTATTCTTGCCTGGGAAATCCGATGAACAGAGGAGCCTCGTGGGCTATAGTCCATGAGGTTGCAAAGAGTCAGACATGGCCTAGTGACTAAACAACAACAACATAATTTTTGTAACTATTATTACTGTTGTCTTTTACCTTTTAAGTATTTAAACTGGTTATCCATGTTGTTTGGAGATGTTATTAATTTTCAAATACTAATTTTATGTTTGGCAATACTGTTCAATCTTCACCTTAGTCCTAATGGCTTATAAATTATCTTTGATCTTCTGTAGTCAGTGCTGATTTGAAGTTCATCTCATCTCTCACCCTAGCCTACGTACTATGTTCTCTGTTTAAGTTTTGGACAAAGGAGAGATCCTCCAGTTGGACAGTGGGGAGAAGAGGAAGAAAAAAGACCAGGAGGTCAGAAAAGTCATAAACTGAATGGTTAGCTTTAAAGTATTCTAACACTGGCCTGATTCTATAGAATTTCCATTCACTACTCCTGTTAGGTGGGGCATAGCAATTCTGATGAAGTTCGTGTTGAATCATCTGTCTTAACATAAAGTAGTGAAGTTTTAGGAGACTGGAAAAAAAAAAAAAAAGCTGAGGCCCAGAGACGTGAAGTAACTTGCTCCAGGTCACAAAGCTAGTGGCAGAATTATAGAATGCAATTACTTCTGCCTCTGAAATTTCAAGTTTAATGTTTCACTCTCTGATCACAGTTCTTTCTCATTTTAGCTCTTTCACTCATTTATTCCCGTATTAATCTGTTTAGCCTGCGTCTCAGCATCTGTGACTTTAAACATTCTCTTATCACCACTACCCTCAACTGACCCTCATTCTGGTGTCTTGCCTCCTGACGGTCCTCCAGAACCCTGCCTCCCCCACCGCACCCCCTGTCTGTCCACCGGTGCCATCCTCTGCTTCCGTGGATGCACTGCCCATGTGCACTGCCTTGTGACTGGGGACCGTGTCAGATTCCTGGCCTTTCCCCTTCTGCTGGGCCCTCTCACAGCCCAGAATATCTAGCCTGTTCCTTCTGATGCTTCCTGCAAGACTTTACCCATGCCTCCCTCTTCATTCTCCAAAAATGATCGGACCTGCGCCTTCCAGAGCAAACAGGGACCCTGGACAGAAACCTTGAGCTCCTGCCTCACCTCCTGGGAGCTCATTTGCACTGGTCCTCCTTTTGTTTCCTCCCATCTCAACAGAAAGCTGTGCCCTTTCAGTCCTTGTGGCCCCATTTCCTCCTACCTCAGAACCTCCATTCACTCCACTCCCTCTTACATTTCCAGCATCTCCCTCTTCTGTCTTTTTTTTCAAACCTTAAAAGGAGCACGCCTCAGAACTCTAAGTTGAGTCCTGTTCAGTCATCCCATCCTTCAATTGAAGCTTTAAAACTTCTGCTCTCACCGTCTCAATACAGCCCGCTTTAAGTTCAACACTGCTGTTTAGTTAACCTTCCTGTGAAGCAGCTAAAACTGCCAAGGTTGTCAGTGACCTCATAGTTACCAGAGTTGGTAGATATGTTTTAGCCTTGAGTTTTTCAGTCTTTAAACTTGTTTTCCTTTTGGAACTTCTCCTCCTCTGCTTTCTTTGGCACCATTCTCTGCTGGGTTTTCTCCCCTGTCAGACTGCCCTTTCTCAGTTTCACTAGCATCGTTTCATTTCTTTCTTCCTGTTGCTGCTGCTGCTAAGTCACTTCAGTCGTGTCCGACTCTGTGCAACCCCATAGATGGCAGCCCACTAGGCTCCTCTGTCCCTGGGATTCTCCAGGCAAGAACACTGGAGTGGGTTGCCATTTCCTTCTCCAATGCATGAAAGTGAAAAGTGAAAGTGAAGTCGCTCAGTCGTGCCCAACTCTTAGCGACCTCATGGACTGCAGCCTATCAGACTCCTCCGTCCATGGGATTCTCCAGGCAGAGTACTGGAATGGGGTGCCATTGCATTCTCCGTTCTTTGTTCCTATATCCTAGGAAATACTGGCATTTGCTCATCCTCGTCAGGGCCATCCACAGCCTTGTTTAGCCCATGTCTGAGCTGATGACTTCTCAATCAGTGTCCCTCCAGAGCTGAAGGTCTGACCATCTGACTTTGACCTGGCCTCCTCTACTCAAATGCCTCATGGGTACTTCAAGCTCGTTGTGCTCAGACTGAATGAATTAGCTGCTTTCTCACCATGTTCTTTGTCTTGAATTCTAGAGGCTTAGACATCCTTTGATTCTGCTCTCATTCCATGGCAGGCTGGTTATCAAGTCCAGTTATTTGGGCATTCCAAACAGCCCCAAATTCCTTCCTGTCCTCTTCATCCCTGCTGTTCTTGTCCGAGCACTTGTTATGCCTTAAAAGGGCTAATGCTGTAGCTTCCTGACTTGCCTTCCTTCCTTCCAATATGCTGTCTTCAGTGCCCCGCCCAGTCTGCATGCTGCTATCAGAGTGATCTTTTCACCCACTGTGCATCTGTGGCACACTGAAGCTTAAATCTTGAATGTCTTTCTCTTTGTTGTAGGATGAAGTCCAAACTCTTCTGTATTTGATTACAAGGCATTCCATGATCTGACCCCTGTGACCTTTCCAACCTTCCTTCTTACTGCATCAGCTCCGTTGCCCTAGATATAGTAAACCCCTTCTCTTTCCTGGAACACACCATGATTTCAGGCCTTTGTGCATGCTGTTTTCTGTTTTGGGGATGCCCTCCTTTCATCCCTATTCCTTTTATATCTGTTATACTCCCTATCGGAGAAAGCAGTGGCATCCCACTCCAGTACTCTTGCCTGGAAAATCCCATGGATGGAGAAGCCTGGTGGGATGCAGTCCATGGGGTCGCTAAGAGTCGGACACGACTGAGCGACTTCACTTTCACTTTTCACTTTCATGCATTGGAGAAGGAAATGGCAACCCACTCTGGTGTTTTTGCCTGGAGAATCCCAGGGACGGGGGAGACTGGTGGGCTGCCATCTATGGGGTCGCACAGGGTTGGACACGACTGAAGTGACTTAGCAGCAGCAGCAGCACTCCCTATGGTCAGCATATCCATATATCTATCCACCATCCCCCACTCATCCATGTTTCATCCATCCATCCAACCAACCAATCAACTAGCATAATTGCTCTATAGCTGCTCTCCACCAGGCCCACTGCTCTTCTTATCTCACCAGCCCTGTGCACCCCTTCCATCCCCAGAAGAACCATTGTTTCTTCCTTATGATGTCATCCTTACCTCTCAACTCTGGAATCCGTTGTGCTGTTTGTTTGCATTCCTGCTCCCCTCTGATGCTGGTGAGCTCCTCAAGGGATGGAGCGTGTCTTCACTCACTTTGCAGCCTGAACTCCAGCACAGAGCCTGACAGTCACATCTGTGGCTGAGGAATTCCAGTTTCTTAAGCCCTGTCAATTTCTAGTGGTGACTGATGCAGGCACAGAGGTGATGGTCTTTGGAAGGAAGGTCTTTTTTTTTCTGAATGGAATCAGACCTAATCTGAGTCTGAGGTGTGACTCTCACATTTGGGGAGAGCCTCACAGTCCAGCAGGTCTCCCTGAAACTCCTCTCCTCCTTTCTCCCCACACTTTCATGCAGGAATGGAGGGGACAGTGAGATTGGAACAAGCAAAAGGATGCTGTAAACTTCTGTAGAGAGATTACAAGTGACCTCCAGGACTGTTCAGTGTGGATGGTTAAATATACCTTTGGTGCAGGTTTTATCTCGGTCCCTTTTTGAGGCAGGTTGGTGGAGGGAAGGGGAGCAGAGACTCTGAGACCTTGGAGGAGATAGATTCTAAGAGCCATAACATGAATGTAGCATTAATATTTGGACAGACAAGTTTTTGAGCTAAAGTGAAGTGAAAGTCGCTCAGTCATGTCTGACTCTTTTCAACCCCATACACTATATAGTCCATGGAATTCTCCAGGCCAGAATACTAGAGTGGGTAGCCTTTCACTTCTCCAGGGGATCTTCCCAATCCAGGGATCAAACCCAGCTCTCCTGCATTGCAGGTGGATTCTTTACCAGCTAAGCTACCAGGAAAGCCCGAGAATACTGGAGTGGATAGCCTATCCCTTCTCCCGTGGATCTTCCCAACCTAGGAATTGAACCTGGGTCTCCTGCTTTGCAGGCGGATATTTACCAGCTGAGCTATCAGGGAAGTCTGGTAGTTGCTTTTTTTTTTTTCTTTCCCTGAATGGAATCAGACCTAATCTAACTCTGAGGTGTGACTCTCACATTCAGGGGAGCCTCACAGTCCAGCAGGTCTCCCTGCAGCTCCTCTCCTTTCTCCCCACACTCTTTTGAGCTAAAGAGTTCAATAATTTTACTTTCCTGTGGGAACTATAAACTTATAGTAGAAGCTATAAAAATTTATTGGGAGAATCACAAAGATGAGTCCACTTTCAATGCCAAATAACGAAATGTAGGAGGAAAGAAGAGTTAAGACTGATAGGCTGCTGCCGCCGCTCAGTCGCATCCAACTCTGTGAGACCCTGGGGACTGTGGCCCGCCAGGCTCCTCTGTCTGTGGAATTCTCCAGGTAAGAATACTGGAGTGGGTTGCCATTTCCTTCTCCAGGAGATCTTCCAACCCATGGATTGAACTCGTGTCTCCTGCATTGGCAGATGGAATCTTTACCACTGAGCCACCTGGGAAAGCCTCTAACAGTGATAGGAGGGTGAACTAAAGAAGCAGCAGGGCCTTGGTGCTGCCTTAACGTGTGGCTGCTTGAAAGGATGCTGGGGTTTGACCCACACAACTGCTATGTGTTTGAAATGTGCTCTTTTCTAGTAATGAGAAGAACATGCATGTGGAAAAATAGTTTTGGTCATTTGAGGCAAACATTTTAATAGCCTCTTTGAGAGTAGAACATTTTGTGCAAATATGAAAAGGGTAATGAATGACTTCTTTTGCAAAACCACCTGATAGCAGTTTCACTGCTGCAGGGGACTTCTACCAGTGGTAGAAAATACATGGAGCTTAGGGTGGTAAACAGTCACCAGTGGGAGCTCCAAAAATGTTTAAGGAGGTTAGATTGGGGCTTGTTACGACCAGAATATCAGCAGCTCTTTATTGATATTTATGAATTCTTTCCAACAGCAGTTGTTGGGTGCACTGAGGACCAAGCACAGGGCCTAGTGGATAGCAGGGGAACAGGCCTCCCTCCTGGAGCCACCGTACCCCCCAGGGCTCCTCTGCCCTCGGGCATGGACTCCAGCCTTTTGGAAGCACTTGCCCACTTGAAGTGTCCACTTCACCCTGACCCCTGGCCTCCCTTCCCAGAGGTACTTTCTTGATAATTTGGTGAAAGCATAATGAGGTGGACCATTACCTTTGCCTTCCTGCTCCCTTCATGGACATGGGTCAAGTTCTTATTTATCCTGGGATCTCTAGTCCAGATTGAATATTTCCTCTTGGCCCTTTTATGAAAACTAAGAACCTCTGAGATGCTACCCCCACTCCCAATCATCTGTCCCAGAGGCTGCATTTTAACAATCTCTCATTTTCTTTTCAGAAGGTAAGAGGCGCATCTGGTGGTGCTTTACCCAAAAGGAGGAATTCCAAGATATTTTTAGGTAATGTAAATAGTTGTCAACAGTTTTCTGTGTGTGTATGTGTGTGGGTGGGTGACTGCACATGTTTGATTGGGAGCAACTGGCTGTTTACTGCTCCACAGTTTAAAGATGAGAGGAACCAATTTCACTCGAGATGGTCTGTCTCCACTTTGTGTTTACCTGTGGTGAAGGATGCTTCCAACACACTTGCAGGGTTAGTGTTTTGAAGCAATTAGGCTGACAGTGCCTGGAGAGAGTGCTTCTGCTTCTGGTCTCCTTTTTCACTGCCTTTAAAGAAGAGACAGGTTTTTTTTTTTCTTCTCTTTTTCTTTTTTTAATATTAGCCAAACTACAGACTTTATTTGTATTTCACTATTTGTTGCTGTAGTATCCCATGTTGCATTTGGTTGTCATGTTTCCTTAATCCTGTCTAATCTGTGATAGTTCTGTAGACTTTTAAAATCTTTAATAATTGTGACACTTTTGAAGCGTACTGGCCAGTTATTTTGTGGACTCTACCTCAGTTTGGATTGATCGTGTGACTTCATGGTAAGCCTGAGGTCATGCATGTTTGGCCAGAATTCCTCAGAGGTGATGGGCCCTCTTCAGGGCCTGCCGTCAGGGAGCACGTGAAGCTGAACTGTCATGCGTGTGATGTTCAACCTTGATCCCTTGTTAAGGTGGTGTCTGCTGGGTTTTTCCACTGTGAGGTTAAGGTATAGTTAATAAATATTTTGAAAGTGATACTTGGAGATGATACTAATACTTGTTTCTCCTCAAGTTTTTGTTCACTAATTTTATCATCCATTAGTGGATCTTGCCTGTAACAATGTGGTGTTTATCTAATAGTCATTTTCTGTCTCCCTCATTCAGAAGAGCCAGTTTTGCTCATACAAGTGAGGATTGGCATCTATTTCATGTAATCATGATCATATTTCATATTAAACTTCCTGTATGGTTTTCCCAGAAGAAAAAAATGGTTTGATAATTTTTGACCAGGCAAGTTTGTATCTGGAAATGCCTAGGATTATTGTTTAGAAGGAATTTCAAAATAGTTTGCATGTTGTAATTTTATTTTGGTTAAATTCTATATGCATACAGTGTATGTGTATCTCTATGTGTGTACATAATGCATGTATATGTGTATATATGTATGTACTTACATATATGTGTGTATGTATGCATATGTGTGTACATACATACTCATATACATATATACCTGAGAGTCTAGTAGTATCTGGCAAAATGTGCTCCAAATTGTTAATAGTAACTCCTTCCTGATGGTGAAATTGAAGTGACATTAGTTTTCATCTTTTTGCTTATTTGTGTTTAAATTCTTTTTCTGTTACCAAAAGACACATTGATTATTTGAAAAGTAAAGCCATTGGATGTCTTGGAGCTGAGTTTCCTTCATGGTTGGGTTCTCTGTTACTCTGCACTGGGTCTGCTCTTGCTGTCTTCTCTCCATATTTTCAGCCCATGGTTTTCTTTATGAGGCTTATCTGCAGGTGGTGTTTCCACACTGGCCAATCTTTCCCACTGCTCGGCATGGCTTTGGACCATAACCCAGGTTAACCAACTAGACTCGGAGAAGCTTAGAATAAGTTGAAATGATTGCTGAAACCTGAAATGATTGAATGCATTTTGACGTTTTGGTTATAAGCCTTCTGCTCCCTTGCACTACTAGTGATAATGAACTGCTGAATTAAATGACATCAGCATGGCATTCTTAAACATCCTGATCTGCTGTTGTGGTGTTTCATTATTCTTTGGTTGAGTAAAGGAGTTAGCTGACCTCTTGTCCTTTAAACTTTGTGTTTTTTTACTCAAAAGACCTTGCGGTTTGATTTTTCTAATTATCATATTGGTGGTAGAGGATATTGTCAAGTAACTTTAAAAAAATAATCCAAAGGTAAGCATTGAGGTTTTGTGCTTCATACTGTGTGAACCCCTCCACTGATTCCTGGGAGCACTAGCCCACCCTTTCGTTTCAGTGGGACTTTTTCTATGGGCTGCTCTCTGTGTTCTCTCAACATTTCATGTCTTAGAAAGCCAGAAACTCACAATCCAGCAAAAATGTTCTTTTGGATTGTGCCAGTTTTTAAAAACTTAAATTTGAATGTCATTGGCACTCTGGGACTTGCCATAGGCCCCAGTTCTTTCTAGATTTTATACTCAGATGCTTCATTAACTTATATTAGTAAGAATTATGTTTCACAAGCCCTGATTTAAACCTGATTTAAAGCCTCCACTGGTGCTTCATAGCTCCCAGTAGCAGCCACTATACTCTCGCCACACTGATCATAGCTCTGTTTTAAAGGTGCTGTGGCCTGTAAATTAATTTCACTGAAGGACTGTATTAGACTTCTGCTATGCTGTGCTCCCGTCATGTCCGACTCTTTGCAACCCCCATGGACTGTAGTCCTCCGAGCTCTTCTGTTCATGGGATTTCCCAGGCAAGAATACTGGAGTGGGTTGCCATTTCTTCCTCCAAGGGATCTTCCTGTCTCAGGGGTCAAACCCATGTCTCCTGAGTCTCCTGCATTGACAGGTGGATTCTTTACCACTGAGCCACCTGGGTAGCCCTGTATTAGGCTTACCTCTGGTTTATTTAACAGGAATTATAAAATATTGGTGAATTTAAATGAGGTAGATGCTAATTTCTTTTATTTCATGTAGAGGATGTTGGGAAACAGCAAATCCAGGCTGATGTGATGCCCTCATATTCATCAGATTCTAGGTTCTTCCCATATTTCTGTTTCACCCTCCATCCTGGTCTGTGATTTCTAACCTCATGGTCACTTCATGGTCCAAAATAGCTGCTAGAATTCCAGCCATCACATCCCCATTCTGGAAAGCAGGGAAGAAAAAGGGGAAGGGACAAAAGAATCTAATCTCCCAGTTTATTCATTTTCCTTTTGTCAGCGTTCTCACAGATCCCCATGCCACACTTTAGTTTATACTTCTCTGGTCAGAAATTGGTCAGATGCCTATGCTGTGTGCTGCATAGGAGGCTGGAAAGCAAAGTCTATTAACTGGCTTCATGGAGTAAAGTCTGTTACTAAGGAAGAAGGGGAGAGTAAGGACTTCCCTCGTGGTCCAGTGGCTAAGACTCCATGGTTCCAATGCAGGGGGCTGGGGTTTGATACCTGGTTAGGGAACTAGATCTTACATCCCACACCTGAGAGTTTGCATGCTGCAACTAAAGATCCTGCATGCCACAACTAAGACCTGGCATAGCCAAATAAATAAACAAAGATTAAAAAAGGAGGAGAGAATGAACACTGGGAGGCAGCATGTAGCCTTTGCCACAATTTCCTTCCCTAAAAAGGGACACTGGGTTGCTTCTTCCAGAAAAGGAAATGAGCTCAGAACTCTCTTGCAGCCTCTTTGTTTCTTTGACTAGAAAGTACCTTTTCACTGCTATTGAAATATAGTTATGATGACCCATCACAAAACACATGTGGATGACTAATGCTTTCTCCTGGATAGAGGCTTTTTAATCCCCTTTCACTTAATGACTTTATGACTAATTCCTTTCTAGTTGGCTCAATATTGACATTGAAACCACTGAATCATTCAGTTGTGACCTTCATATTGATTTTAAAAGGAAACTGAGGCCATTAGCTAGTGCTGTATACTTACCCAAGTCTCCTGACCCCATTCTGCCCCTACATTCAAGTTAACTCTTTCTCCTGATTACCTTGATAGTCATCTAAGTGAAATCCTAGTTAAGGATCCGTCCCTCAGTTCTCACTTTTGCTGGTTAACTCTTTTTAGAATCAACAATGACAGTTATTGGTAATTTTTGAACCAGAGAAATTTTGTGCTTCTCTTAGGAGAGAAATTTAAATTTAGGATTTTAAAAATATTCTTAGAAATACGTAGCACATGGACAAAGCTTAAGAGCCTCCATAACAAAAAGCAAGTTTTTCTCCCTTCCCTATGTCCCAGCCACTTAGTTACCCAGAGACAAATAGTAGTTTCTGCTTGTACATCCTTATGTATGTTGCGTATTCCTCCAGTAATAGTTTAGACCTATGCCATTCTTTTAGATTTTATTTGTGTAGGTGGTGGGGAGCCATTAATACTTTGGTTCCCAAACTGTGCCCTGAGGCACTCCAGGTTGCCACAACAAACTCATAGGTAAGTCACAGGATATTTTAACTCTTTAAGGGAACAGAGTGATGCTTGAACATTGCATGAATGAGTAGCTTGATGCTATTAGAGTATCCCAAAGAAAGGCAATGCCAAAGAATGCTCAAACTACCGCGCAATTGCACTCATCTCACACACTCGTAAAGTAATGCTCAAAATTCTCCAAACCAGGCTTCAGCAGTATGTGAACTGTGAACTTCCAGATGTTCAAGCTGGTTTTAGAAAAGGCAGAGAAACCAGAGATCAAATTGCGAACATCAGTAGATCATTGAAAAAGCAAGAGAGTTCCAGAAAAAATCTATTTCTGCTTTATTGACTATGCCAAAGCCTTTGACTGTGTGGATCACAATAAACTGTGGAAAATTCTGAAAGAGATGGAAATACCAGACCACCTGATCTGAGTCTTGAGAAACCTGTATGCAGATCAGGAAGCAACAGTTAGAACTGGACATGGAACAACAGATTGGTTCCAAATAGGAAAAGGAGTACGTCAAGGCTGTATATTGTCAACCTGCTTATTTAACTTATATGCAGAGTGAAGAAGAAGTGAAGTGAAGTCGCTCAGTCGTGTCCGACTCTTTGCGACCCCATGGACTGTAGCCTACCAGGCTCCTCGCTCCATGGGATTCTCCAGGCAAGAGTACTGGAGTGGGTTGTCATTTCTTTCTCCAGGGGATCTTCCCAACCCAGGGATCGAACCTGGGTCTCCCGTATTCCAGGCAGACGCTTTAACCTCTGAGCCACTAGGGAAGCCCTATATGCAGAGTACATCATGAGAAACTCTGGGCTGGAAGAAGCACAAGCTGGAATCAAGATTTCCGGGAGAAAATCAATAACCTCAGATATGCAGATGACACCACCCTTATGACAGAAAGTGAGGAAGAACTAAAGAGCCTCTTGATGAAAGCGAAAGAGGAGAGTGAAAAAGTAGGTTTAAAGTTCAACATTCAGAAAACGAAGACGATGGCATCTGGTCCGATCACTTCATGGGAAATAGATGGGGAAACTGTGGAGACAGTGGCTGACTTTATTTTTCTGGGCTCCAAAATCACTGCAGATGATGACTGCAGCAATGAAATTAAAAGACGCTTACTCCTTGGAAGGAAAGTTATGACCAACCTAGACAGCATATTAAAAAGCAGAGACATTACTTTGCCGACTAAGGTCCGTCTAGTCAAGGCTATGGTTTTTCCAGAGGTCATGTGTGGATGTGGGAGTTGGACTATAAAGAAAGCTGAGTGCCGAAGAATTGATGCTTTTGAACTGTGGTGTTGGAGAAGACTCTTGAGAGTCCCTTGGACTGCAAGGAGATCCAACCAGTCCATCCTAAAGGAGATCAGTCCTGGGTGTTCATTGGAAGGACTGATGTTGAAGCTGAAACTCCAATACTTTGGCCACCAGCTGACTCATTTGAAAAGACCCTGATGCTGGGAAAGATTGAGGACAGCAGGAGAAGGGAGTAACAGAAGATGAGATGGCTGGATGGTATCACTGCCTCGATGGACATGGATTTGGGTGGACTCTGGGAGTTGGTGATGGACAGGGAGGCCTGGCATGCTGCATTTCATGGGGTTGCAAAGAGTTGCACACAACTGAGCGACTGAACTGAACTGAACTGATACTCCTTTCATTGACTTCATCTCTTTGTGAAGCGCTCTTGTTTTTAGTGGTTTCTATGGCAGAAAGTGAAGAAGAACTAAAGAGCCTTTTGATGAAAGTGAAAGAGGAAAGCGAAAAAGTTGGTTTAAAGCTCAACATTCAGAAAACAAAGATCATGGCATCTGGTCCCATCACTTCATGGGAAATAGATGGGCAAACAGTGGAAACAGTATCAGACTATTTTTTGGGCTCCAAAATCACTGCAGATGGTGACTGCAGCCATGAAATTACAAGACACTTACTCCTTGGAAGAAAAGTTATGACCAACCTAGATAGTATATTCAAAAGCAGAGACAGTACTTTGCTGACTAAGGTCTGTCTAGTCAAGGCTATGATTTTTCCTGTGGTCATGTATGGATATGAGAGTTGGACTGTGAAGAAGGCTGAGCACCGAAGAATTGATGCTTTTGAACTGTGGTGTTGGAGAAGACTCTTGAGAGTCCCTTGGACTGCAAGGAGATCCAACCAGTCCATTCTGAAGGAGATCAGCCCTGGGATTTCTTTGGAAGGAATGATGCTAAAGCTGAAACTCCAGTACTTTGGCCACCTCATGCGAAGAGTTGACTCATTGGAAAAGACTCTGAAGCTGGGAGGGATTGGGGACAGGAGGAGAAGGGGACGACAGAGGATGAGATGGCTGGATGGCATCACTAACTCGATGAACGTGAGTCTGAGTGAACTCCGAGAGATGGTGATTGACAGGGAGGCCTGGCGTGTTGCGATTCATGGAGTTGTGAAGAGTCAGACACGACTGAGCGACTGAACTGAACTGATGGTAAAAAGGCAAGAACCATGTGAAAATAACTGTGGAATGGAAAATAAGGGAGGCAGTGTCCAGTCTTATTCAAAAAGAAGTTCTGCTGTTCCTTCCAGGTGCACACATCCCTTTAGTCAGGGATTAATGGTTAAGAGGAAATAAAACTTTTATTTCCTTTCAGTTTATGTGTATTATTTTTTCAAATGCCTATTGACTTGTTAGAACATAAATATTTGTTATTCTTGCCTGGAGAATCCCAGCGACAGGGGAGCCTGGTGGGCTGCTGTCTCTGGGGTTGCAGAGTTGGACATGGCTGAAGCTCCTTAGCAGCAGCAGCAGCAAATATTTGTTATATATTGAGTTAATAAGTTATCTTTTAGCATTATTAAGTTATTAAATAGTTATTAATTTATACTAAATGAATAGAATATTGGGCATGTCTTTTGATTTAGGGCCACCGTGCAAAAATTGCTGGGAAGCTAAAGGGCGCTGTGAACTGGGAAAGTGGGCAGCTCTGCATTCATGTTTTTAAGCTAGAAAGGGGCACTGTTAGGCTGTCTTTGACAGAGGTAATTTACAACAGTGTGAAAGATTGTGGATTTTGGGAGTTGGCTGATACAAAACTTACTGTTTTGTGGGATGGAAGGAGAGAAGAGGGAGTGGAAGGGAGTCCAGGATCTTCAAAGAAATACCCCAGGACTCACGATGAGATTCTCACCTCATCTCAAATATTCTTTACATTAAAGCTACAAATGTGTAATCATGTAAATAACTGGTAGTAAATTTAATTAAAAAGATCATCTCTTTGGTATGTCATACAACAGTGGCTCAGACAATAAAGAATCTGCCTTCAGTGCAGGAGACCTGGGTTCAATCCCTGGGTCAGGAAGATGCTCTGGAGAAGGAAATGGCAACCTACTCCAGTATTCTTGCCTGGAGAATCCTATGGACAGAGGAGCCTGGTGGGCTACAGTCCATAGGGTCTCAAAGAGTTGGACACAACTGAGTGACTAACATAAAACAGGGTTAAATGTTCACATTTCTATTGACTCCTCTACCTGCCTCCCCCACAACTTTCACAAATAGGAGTAAATGAGTCAGCTCTTCTGTGTCTGAAGACTGGGATGTTGAAAAGCTACTGCTTACTCCTTGGAAGGAAATATATGACCAACCTAGACAGCATATTGAAAAGCAGAGACATCACCTTGCCAACAAAGGTCCGTCTAGTCAAGGCTATGGTATTTCCAGTGGTCATATATGGATGTGAGAGTTGGACTGTAAAGAAAGCTGAGCACTGAAGAATTGATGCTTTTGAACTGTGGTGTTGGAGAAGACTCTTGAGAGTCCCTTGGACTGTAAGGAGATCAGTCCTGGGTGTTCATTGGAAGGACTGATGCTGAAGCTGAAACTCCAGTACTTTGGCCACCTGATGCAAAGAGTTGACTCATTGGAAAAGACCCTGATGCTGGGAGGGATTGGAGGCAGGAGGAGAAGGGGACGACAGAGGATGAGATGGTTAGATGGCATCACTGACTCAATGGACATGAGTTTGGGTGAACTCCGGGAGTTGGTGATGGACAGGGAGGCCTGGCGTGCTGTGATTCATGGGGTCGCAAAGAGTTGGACACAACTGAGCGACTGAAGTGAACTGACTGAAACCTTGGGGAGTTTACATTGCACCCTTTTGCCTTTAACTTTGACATTCATACTTGATGAGGAATAGGTGGAAAACAGAGCAGCTGTGGAAAGTTCCTAGAACAGACCTGCTCAAGAAAGTTATCTGCGCCTATAACTACCAGAAGTTTTAAGGAAACTCTGTTTTGTCCTTTCTTTCTGAGTGGGTCATAGAGCAAGGTCTGGGCTCAAGGAGCTTGTCCCCATACCCTCATGGGAGGGTTCACAGTTGGTCAGATTTCCCAGCACTGATGCAGAAGGCTTCTCACTTCTAGCACACAGATTAACAAATTAATGTTAGTTAATTTGTTACAGTCCTGCTGAGATAACCCTGAGCTGGCCTTCAGAGCCCTGGCTTGATTTAGAGATCCTTTCCTCGGCTGTGCCCCTGCGTAGTGACTTCTTGAAATGGCTGTGGTCCCAGCTACTTCTCAGGGATCTGAGCAGATTACTAAGGTAGAGTTCAAGAAGGAGTATTAGAAAATAAAATTTGTTTTTTAATTTAGAGAAAGAGCCCATCCAGGAATTACCAGTTCATTGTCCCAGTAACTGTTTGGAAGAGGTTGGGGGTCCTTTTTCATGCTGTTCCCTAGCCGTTAGTTACCCTGTAGTTTCCTTAACCAGATATTTTGGGCTGGTGAGACTCTAATTAGAAAAATTTAGAGATTGTATTCTTATATTTAGAATCAAAGGGTCATGTATATTCAGGGGAAACTTTAACGTTGCCAGTTAGATTCGGAATGTAAGTTACCTCTGCTGAATGTGGGCTTCCCTGGTGGCTCACACGGTAAAGAATCCACCTGCAATGCAGGAGACCAGAGTTTCATCCCTGGGTCAGGAAGATCTCCTGGAAAAGGGAATGGCAAGCCACTCCAGTACAAAGCTCTGCTTTTGGCATGACAGCAGTCTTGCTTTTTAACAGACTTTAGTTACCAATGTAAAAAGCCCCAAACTGAAACAGCACTTTGGATGTGCTGCTGCTGCTAAGTCACTTCACTTGTGTCTGACTCTGCGGGACCCCATAGATGGCAGCCTGCCAGGCTCCTCTGTCCCTTGGATGCGCTAGCTTTGCTTTTGTCTTTAACATGCTGGTGCTGTTAACTTCCTAAAGTCTCCTTTCCGGACGTTTGTGGAGTATGTGGTGTGTGCCGGGACTAGGGATTTGAAGGTGAATAAGACTCAATTCCTGTGCTTAGAGCTTATAGTCTAGAAGCATCTGAAGTTTATATCTTCTCCACATTTGGATCACGTAGAAGATCCCCCATGATATCCTGGTCCTCCTGAAACTGACCGCAGCATTGCTTTGGAGCTGTCAGCCAAAGGGAAGGGAGGGCGCTTGTGCTTATGTTAGTTGATAATAGAGTGGCGAAGAGAGGACAGTGATGGTGAGGGTGATGGTGGGAGCAATGGCAGCTATTCTGTGGAGCCCCTCGCCCCTACCAGATCCCAACCAGGTACCTTAAAACCTAATCTTCTTTGATTCTCTCAACAATCATACTGGGTAGCTAATATTGTCTGTCATCTCCTCGTGAGGCAGATGACCTTGGAAAGAACTTTCCCAGGCTTACGTAGCTAGTCAACATCAGGGTGGGATTTTTTTTTTTTTTTGACTTAGTTTATCATTGTTTTGGCCAGGTAAGATTCAAATTAGCATTATGAATTGTGTATGTTTTCTCTGGAACAAAAAGCATTTAGATTATATGTTATATGAGCTGAATCTATACACAAAACCAAAAGTTTATACTTTGGTTATTCAAAATTATTATGCACAATATAATAAAGAAGAATTCAAGAATAAAGTTCATCTCCTTGTTCTTTTCTTTCTTTTGGTCTTGCTGGCTAGGGATTGAACCTGTGCCCCCTAGTGAAAGTGTGGAGTCCTGATTCACTGAACCACCACAGAATTCCCCATTCATTGTTTTCATTTGTTCAGATTTCCTTCCAATTTTTGTCTATGAATATAACTAGTATAAAGTTGTCTTTTCAGTGAAGATGAACTTTATAATTTTAGCATTAACATGGCATAATCATTTCCATGTTTCTACACAGTCTAAAAATATCATTTAAGTAATATTCTAGTGGGTTAAACAAAATTCTCATTGAACATTTAGGTTCTAATTTTTAAAAATTAGATACTGGGACATTTTTATTTTTATAACATAGGATGTCTATCTTTGTTTTTGAATTATTTTCTTTAAATAAAAGCCTTTAGTTACTTCTTAAACTCTTAGACTCTTCTTTGACATTGCTTTTTAGAAATCAACCTCTTATGGCTGCCTAACAATGTTATTTGTTTATTTTGTCATTTCCGATCCTTATTATTTAGAACCTTTTTGTTAAAATGTGTAGACTGTGTTCCAGCTGTTTATCACTTTCCACTTAAAACTGCTCTCCCTTTGAAAATTTAAGAGCAGATCTGTATGTTAAAAAGGTACCAGGTTGAGGCTTTTGATGCATACAACAAGGTAGTAACAGAATCTAGATCCCTTGGTTCTTAGCTGGCTGCTTCGTCTAGTAAAATAACTTTCTCCTGTTTACAGAGCCCATATTTGTGTACCTGTTTGTGTGTGTGTGAGTGGAAGATGGCTTGAGAGCTCTTAGTCGCCATAGTTCCAAATGTCTAAATATACAAACACGATCTGGGTTTCTGCCATCTGTGTGAATGCAGGGCTGAAATGTCCATGTAAATATTGTGACAGGACATTTCCTTGAGCCTTTTGCCTAACCTTTCCCAGAGACTAGCCAAGGAAAGAGGTATGACTTGATAGATACCAGGCCAGACTTCCTTACTGAAAATCCTCCATGACCTGAGGGCAACAGGACTGCTTAGATTATAGGGTCCCCCTCTGGCTTAGTATCTTAACAACTCTAAGTGGGGAGGGGGAGGGTAGGAAAGAGAGAGACAGAGGGAGGGAAATTGAAATTTTATTTTAAAATAGGTCACCAGTAAATGGTAAGAATTATTATGGGCCAGGTCTCTTGTTTATAATTTATTTATTCTCCATATAAACTGTGTGAGATAAGTTTTATTATCTCCATTCTACAAATGAGGAAACTAAGGCTTAGGGAGTTTGTGACTTGACCAAAGAAACGTTAATTTTGGAGCCAGAGTTGAAGCTGGGCTTATCTACTCTCAAATCCATGTACTTTCTTCTATTGTGTTGGAGAAATATTCCATCCTGTTCTTGTGAAGTCAGGAGCCAAGTACCCAACAAGTCATAATGACCAACCAATCTGTAAGAATTGAACATCTAGTGCAAACAAATGCTTTAAGTCTAAAGCTTTATGATGTGACTCAGTTTTCTTTGTCCATCTGTTCCTAGCAGTAAGTGTGTACCACGTAGGGAGGATGGAAAGGCCTCCCCGTCCTGGCTTGGGGCAGGTGAATGGCTGGATTGCCAGCCCTGTGAGCTTCTGGCTTTCCCAGTGAGTGCTGCCTTGGTGTGCTATGTTCTTTCTTCACTTCTTGTTCTTTGTTTTTGTTTTCTCCTCAGATCTAGATACTGATGACGATTTAAATAGCGACGATTATGAATATGAAGATGAAGCCAAACTTGTTATATTCCCAGACCACTATGAAATAGCCCTACCAAATATTGAGGAGTTACCAGCCCTGGTCAGTGAGTGTGCACGGCTGCTAGCTAGATGCGCGTGACTCTCTGTGTCAGGTGTGTGTGCGTGTGTCAGCTGTGTGTGTGCTGGGTGGTGGGGAAGGCAGGGCGAGTGAGAGAGGAAGTGGAGAATGAGCAGAAACAGGAGCAGATTGTTCCTTGTCTGAGAGAGGGCCCCGCAGAGTCCTTTGCAGTAACACTGGGCCACATGCCCTCTGCTGCTGCTGGCTGGCCTCCTCCACGTGGGCTGGCTTCTTGTTACCTGTGAATCACAGTCTCGTACTTGGATATTCAAACTGTGTCCCTGAGATGTGCAGGAAAGGGACTGCCTCCCCTTTAGAGGGACGCCTACAATTTTTCTCTCTTCTGCGTGTTGGCCTTCCATGTATAATTTTGTTTGGGAAACATAAAGAGTTCCACTGAGAAACAATAGCAACATGAGTTTGAAAATAACCAAGTATTTAGAAATCACAGGTGTCCAGGAGCTTTGTGGGAGTTATTCTTTTAGGACAGAGATCGCTTTCTAGATTTTAGAATTTAGATTTAGTGGTGAGTTTTTTTCCCCTTCCTTTCTTTTTTGTGAAGCAGCTTTCATCTTCCTGGAAAACTTAAAGCCGAGGGCGGGGTGGTGGTGGTGGTGGTATGAGGAAGCCAGTTTCTGTTTTACTTTGATTCCTGAATTCTGTGGGGCCCAGACTATTTTCCTACTCTTCCCTCATTTCCTATATTGTCTCCACTGCTTCATCCTTTTTTGTGTGTTTTTTTTTTTCCTTTCTTTTCCTCTCTTCTACTCTGTTGCATCCTGACTTCTCAGAGGCTGGCCACAGATAGCAGAGTTAGACATTCCAGCTCATTTTTTTTCCTCCTCAAGGTTTGCTGAAACCAAAGCTAAATCTCTAGGTCCCCGATTCTTCCAAATGTTGTGTGACTCTGTCTATAGCCTCCTCCCTGCTCACATGCCCCTGCCAAGTGGGCATATTTGTGCTCGGGGTTCCCATGGCATTAGGGGTGAGGTTTCTACCATTCAGCCAATTTTGCCTCTGATCTACTTTATACCTAAACATAAGACCACAGAATTGAAAAATTTGTCTATTTAGCTATGATAGCTCTTTCCTCTAATTATTTGATCTAGCATATCCTTTTTATTATAATAGTACCAAGTGCATAGCTTTTAGCAATGTGTACAGAATTACCTCTACTTACTGCAGTTCCCTGTATCTACTCACGTGGCATTTACCAAGGGCAAAATATATGGTGGACAAAATGGTCTCACCATTATCTGATATTATATACTTAAGTTTATATCTGTATAAAACTAGGAGTTCTTACTCCTCTTGTTTAATATAACTTTTGAGTCTGTTATCAAAAAGAAGCAACACATTGTGAATGAATGTCATGAGGGATGATTTTTCTCTCACTCACTTACAAAAAAAAGTCTTATGTGAGAAAAGTTAAGAGAGCCTTTAAGTACTTTTAATTATTCTCTATATGCAGAACATAATTCCAAGTGTGAGTGCTTTTATAGAGAGGTGAAGTGTCACAGAAATCTAAATCTAGCAATATATATTATAATTTCTAATAGAGTCTTTTAGAATTAAGAAATGCTTTAGGAATTAAAAGAGAGAGAGAATTGTTTGGAAGGTAAGGTAGGGAGATAGAAGAGGAAGCCTGGATTTATCTGATGGTAACTGGTCTTATCTATGTAATAGATGCTCATTACTATAATTTCTGCTTTTGCTTCATTTTTGGCATTTGATAATTCTCTTTTTAAGTACCCCAAATTATTGAACTTCAAGTTACCCAACCAGGTCTTCTGTCATCTCTTGGATTTCTCAGCACAAAAAAATTCAGTTTCAGATAGGTACTCTGTAGATTCTACCATAAAGCTGAACTACCTCCTAGTGATAGAGGGATCACAGAGAGATGGCGTCTGGGACTCAGTAGGGATCTTAGCGCCTGAGATCTAATTCCTCATTTTAGACTCAGGAGCTCAAGCATTGGTGCGCTCATAGTTGGTTAGCAACCAGCTCCCTGAGCTGTAGTGGTTGTCGATTTCAGTGGTGTAAATACTCCCACCGCGGCTGATTTCAGGCTAACATGTCACCAATACACTGTTGGGAAGAGATGTGTAGTAGGACACCATCACCTATGGTTTCCACCACTTACATAATGTGGATATAAGTGACTTCCAAAGCATATAGATTAGATATAAAGGTAGAGTAACACAGCTAGGGAGTGAAGAGTTTTAAACATTTTTTGCCTTTAAAAAATATATTTATGTGTGAGCCTATAGAATTTAATTTTTAATAACAGCTGTGCTTAACAATCTTATTTGAGAATTTCTTAAAATTTAGCAATCAATTCTGTGAGCCAGTTTGAGCCAATTCCAGAACACCCCTGAACTTGAGATAATTCATAGTATAATGTAGGATAATAGATCCTGACTTTCAACTGTGATCCATAAAAGGGTCTCTAAGTGATTTTAGATGGTATTCTGAAAACACTAGGTCAATTGTTCTATAGTGTCCCAGACAATTAAGGAAATTTTGTCAAGTGTCACCGGGAAAGAATCTCAAAGAAAAGAGAGAATATTACATCCAAATCATTGTGCATTACAAACTAGAACACTGAAAGATCTAATGGGGTGGAGAAGATTCAGAAAAGGACAGAGAAAGGGTTCAAGGTAGTCAGTGAAATAGCAGGGAGATTATAACAGGCCAGAGTAAAAGATGAGGATTTGTAGGCAGGAGTGCTAAGGCAGCATGGCCCAAACACATCGCATCAGGAAGGACCTCATGGTGAACTCAACCTTGTTTTCTAGGGACATTGCTGGAAGGGAGTGGAAGATGATTTTTGTTAAGTGAAAGGAAGCACTAATTATGTAACACTGCTTGTGGGAGATGAATGGGAATATTTTTGGAAAACATTGAGAGAGGGCAAGACAGGGAAAGGGAATTAAGAGGTATACACTCCTAGGTATAAAAGAAATAAGATAGGATATAATGTACAGCACAGGGAATATAACCAGTTATTTTATAACGTTAAATAGAGTATATGTTGCAAAATATCAGATTACTATGTTGTACACCTGAAACTAATATAACATTGTAAATTAATTATGACAAAAACTTCTATCAAATAAACAGTCCTCCCCCAACCAAAAGAAGAGGTTTAAATATATTTATGAATGCCCGATTGCCTGATCTGTAATGGAGTGTAAACTTTTTTTTTTAATGGAATGTAAGCTTTTTGAGGGCAGGAGCCTTTTCCTTCTCCTGACTGTGCTAGCCCAGTGGTGTCAATTAGCAGTGTTCAGTATATCCTCAGAGAGTTTTAAAAGCTGGAGAAGGATGGGCTCTAATATTCACAGGAGATCACTGTCTGCTGGGCAGAGAAGAGGGAGCAAGAATGGGAGAAAGAAGACCTTAAGGTGGCTGTTGTGTGGCTGGAATGATGATTGGGACTAAGATGGGTGTGACTGAAATTAAGAAGAGGTAGATTGCAGGCACCCCACTCCAGTACTCTTGCCTGGAAAATTGCATGGATGGAGGAGCCTGGGGTGGGCTGCAGTCCATGGGGTCGCTGAGGGTCGGACACAACTGAGCGACTTCACTTTCACTTTTCACTTTCATGCATTGGAGAAGGAAATGGCAACCCACTCCAGTGTTCTTGCCTGGAGAATCCCAGGGGCAGGGGAGCCTGGTGGGCTGCCGTCTGTGGGGTCGCTCAGAGTCGGACACGACTGAAGTGACTTAGCAGATTGCAAATAGATTGTGGATGTAGGACTCATAGGAATTGCTCATGGCCTGGGTGTGTGTGGGATGGCACCGGAGGCCTCTGTTATCTCTTTTTTCCCTTGTAGTTGTTTACTTTATGTTTTTATTGGAGTATAGTTACTTTACAGTGTGTTAGTTTCTGCTGTACAATGAAGTGAATCAGTTGTATGTGTGTGTGTGTATCTATCTCCACTCTTTAGATTTATTTCCCATTTGGTGGTGATGGTGGTTTAGTCGCTAAATCAGGTCCAACTCTTCGTGACCCCATAGACTGTAGCCTACCAGGTTCCTCTGTCCATAGGATTTCCTAGGAAAGAATGCTGAAGTGGGTGGCCATTCCCTTCTTCAGGGCATCTTTCTGACCCAGGGATCAGACCCTGGTATCCTATACTGCAGGCGGATTCTTAACCAAGTGAGCCAGCAGGGAACCATAGAATATGTCTCTTAATCTATTCTGGGGTCAGTTGTTGGTGCTACCCAGAGGAAAACATTCTGTATGAAGTTCAGCTAATTGTGCAGGAAGATGGTGATGTAGAATATGCATTTTGTTAAAAAATTTAAAAACAATTCAGTGGCTTTTATTATATTCAGAATTGGGCATCCATCATGACTCTCATTTTAGAATATTTTTATTACTCCACAGCCATCACCTACCCCTTTGCCTCTTATCCCCCTAGCCTCTGGCTATCATTAATCTGCTTTCTGTCTTTATGGATTTGCCTGTTTTGTCCATTCCATATAAAAGGAATCATGGTTCTTTGTGGCTGGCTTCTTTTAACTTAGCATACATTTTCAAGGTCTATCTATGTTGTAGCATGTATCGGTACTTCATTCCTTTTATTGCTGATAACAGTTCGTATATTAAAATACAATACTTTATCCATTTATCATTAATGGACTTTTGGCTGTTATAAATAATGCTTCTATGAACATTTGTTGATAAGTTTTTCTGTAGACCTATATTTTTATTTATTAATACCTTGGGTGTATACCTCAGAGTGGAATTGCAGGGTCATATGGTAGTTCTGTTTAACCATTTGAGGACCTGCCAAGTTATTTTCCAAAGTGGCTGTGCCATTTTACATTCTCATCAGAATATGTTTTTACAGAGAGCTAGAAATATCTTACAGCATTAAGCAAATAGTGAATAGTTGTGAGAGGCCTGTGTCTAGTATCAATGGGGTTTGGGAGAAAGAGAGTCTTCCCTCACTGGTGGTCAGTTGGTGCCAAGCTGGACATCATAGATTTGCTCATAATGGCTGGTCTGGCACAGAACATCTAGGCATGTCCCCATCCAAGGTCACATTTGCACCAGATTAGGAAATGGAGCCATGCTGCTTGCATTCCATTCAAGTGCCCTTGACCACATGTCATTGTGTGATGAGTTAAGGATATTGGATAGCTTGGTGTAAATTTGTTAGGAATAAAACATACCATTTGGGTAAATCCTAGATATTCCTGTTGCTAATTTCACCCTTGTAAATTGTTCACCTTATAATTTTCATTCCACTTGCTAAGAGACAGAAATTGTTAAATCTGACTTTTATGCTTGGATTTACAAACTGGATTTAGTTCTTTGCTATCTTGTGTCATTGTTAATACTGCAAATTCCAGGCCAGGACAAAACCTAGCTAGACCCAGGGGGAAAGTGCTAGAGTCAGGAAACTAGCGTCTTGCTTTCATGGTAACTAAGCTGTTTGAATTTTCTTGACTTAAGTTGTATTTATTAATAAACTTTAAGATTCATTTTACAAAAGTTGCTGTTCTCAAACTGTTTTATGTATTATATCTGCCTTTGTCTTATAGGTAACAATTGCTTGTGATGCAGTTCTCAGCTCAAAATCTCCATACAGAAAGCAGGACCCAGATACATGGGAGAATGAATTGCCAGTGTCGAAATATGCCAATAACCTCACCCAGTTGGACAATGGAGTCAGAATTCCTCCAAGGTGAGAGTCAGAAAAATGGAACTTTACTGCCTAAAACTGGCCAAAGAATTTTTCTACCTCTCCACTGAATTAGCAGTTATATATGTTATCAGTTGCCTTTTATAAAAATAAGCTCAAAAATTCTCTCTGGAATTATCTATACCTTTGTAATAGATGCTGACCATGGCCAGTCCCCACTCCGGAGCCCATCCCATCCCCACCCTAAGGCATTTGATTGATTGCAGACACCTGCAGCTCTTTCTTAGGGACTTTCTCTATCTGCCAGAGCCAGGTTGGCTGGTGCATGGGACAGAGTCATGCTCCCTCTTGTCCTCCTGGAATGGCCCCCAACCAGAGGCTGTGGAGTGGAAGGATGAATACCTAGACCCCCCATCCTCAAGTAGGGTAACTGTCTCCTGGAGTTCCGCAGCTGGTCTGAGCCCCACTGGCCCAGGGGGTCATCTGCTTGTTGACAGTCTCTGACCTGGCTGCCTACCCTTTCAGTCTCTCTTCCTTCAACTCCCCTAGGGTGCTTCCTGGGATCACCTCCCTGACAAGCCATTTGCATTCAGATCATGTCTACCTCTAGGGGGACCCAGCTACAAAGACTTATAACAGTCTTTGGTTATCAGCTCTTGGCTGGAATGCTCTTTAGGCTTCATTGGCACCTCCTGTAATCAGAGGCAGGTGTCTTTCCAGAGGCAGGAGCTAGAGGGAAAGAGCAGGTGGATTCAGAATGTGTCATATCTGTTTGGACCCTGGCTGTGCTGCCTTCTGCTCTGTGTGGTCTTAGGGAAGGCTCCGTACCCCTCTGTTGTTCTCTTTATTAGTGGGGATGGTAATAATGCTGAAGAGTGTTTATTAGACTTGCATGGTAAGACTTCTGAAAAGCCCTTGCCCCATACCTGGCATTTAACCTTCATTTAAATTGTTAATGCAAAGAAAGAGGAAAACAATAGAAAGGGAAAGACTACAGATCTCTTCAAGAGATTTGGAGAGATCCAGGGTACATTTCACGCAAGGATGGACACGATAAAGGGCAGAAACAGTAAGGACCTAACAGAGGCAGAAGAGATTAAAAGAGATGGCAAGAATACACAGAAGAAATATACAGAAACGGTCTTAATGACTCAAATCATCACAATGATGTGGTCACTCACCTGGAGCCAGGCATCCTGGAGTATGAAGTCAAGTGGGCCTTAGGAAGCATTACTAGGAATGAAACTAGTGGAAGTGACAGAATTTCAGCTCAGCTATTTCAGATCCTAAGAGATGCTGCTGTTAAAGTGCTGCACTCAGTATGTCAGCAAATTTAGAAAACTCAGCAATGGCCATGGGACTGGAGAAAGTCAGTTTTCATTCCAATCCCAAAGAAGGGCAGTGCCAAAGTATGTTCAAACTACTGTACAATTTTGCTCATCTCACATGCTAGCAAGGTTATGCTCAAAATCCTTCAAGCTAGGCTTTATTAGTATGTGAACCAAGGACTTCCAGATGTACAAGCTGGGTTTTGAAGAGACAGAATAACCAGAGATCAAATTGCCAACATCTGTTGGATCATAGAAAAAAAAGAGAACTCCAGAAAAACATCTGCTTCATTGACTTTGAGAAAGCCTTTGACCTTGTGGATCGCAATGAACTGTGGAAAATTCTTAAAGAGATAGGGAGAGACAGGAATGCCAGACCACCTTACCTGCCTCCTGAGAAATCTGTATGCAGGTCACAAAGCAACAGTTAGAACTGGACATGGAACAATGGACTGGTTCCCAATCGGGAAAGGAGTACATCAAGGAGTAATATTGCCATCCTACTTATTTAACTTGTATGCAGAGTACATCATGCAAAATGCCAGACTGGATGAAGCACAAGCTGGAATCAAGATTGCTGGGAGAAATATCAATAATATCAATGCAGATGACACCACCCTTATGGCAGAAAGCAAAGAGGAACTTAACTCTTGAAGACAATGAAAGAGGAGGGTGAAAAAGCTGGCTTGAAACAACATGAAACAAACTAAGATCACGGCATCCAGTCCCATTACTTCATGACAAATAGAAGGGGAAAAAGTGGAAACAGTGACATTTACTTTTCTTGGGCTCCAAAATCTGCAGATGATGACTGCAGCTGTGAAATTAAAAGACACTTGCTCCTTGGAAGAAAAGTTATGACAAGCCTAGACAGCATATTAAAAAGTAAAGACATCATTTTACCAACAAATGTCCATATAGTCAAAGCTATAATCATGTACAGATGTGAGACTTGGATCATAAAGAAGGCTGAGTGCCAAAGAATTGATGCTTTCGACCTAAGGTGCTAGAGTAGATTCTTCAGAGTCCTTTGGACTGCAAGGAGACCAGTGCAGTCAATCCTCAAGGAAATTAACCCTGAGTATTCATTGGAAGGACTGATGCTGAAGCTCCAATCTTTGGCCACCTAATGTGAAGAGCTGACTCACTGGAAAAGACCCTGATGCTGGGATAGATTGAAGTCAAAAGAAGAACAGGGGCACAGAGGAATGAGATGGTTAGATAGCATCACCAACTCAATGAACATGAATTTGAACAAACTCTGGGAGACAGTGGTCACATGACCATGAGGTCACAGAGCGCTGGACGCGACCTAGAGAGTGAATAATAACAGCAGCGAAGTGCTTTCTTTTCTGCTTAGATTGTCAGTGTAGTAGAGTTTTGTTTACACTAGTAGTGAAGCATTACTTCTAGTGGTTAATGCTTTAGGACCTCAGTTGTTTATACACATGGGATCTTTCATAATTTAAACTCACTCAGGCTTTACTGTCTCTCATGTAAGGAATTTGGAGGAAATGACCTCTCTTCCTATCCTCAGGTTCTGTGTCAGTTTTCTAAGGTAAAAGAGCTCTCTTGGAGGACCCGGCCCCGTGTGAGTGCTCCTTCTGTTCTGGAATGGGTCTCTGTTATTCCACTGACCATCTCCTGTGACCCCACTCCCCCCTCTCCGCCACTTGAGACACCCCTTTGGCTGAGATGTTAGTTTTCTCATCATGCCTTGTGCTGTGGTTGTGCTAACTGTCCTCTGATGACTTCACAGTGGTTGGAAGTGTGCCAGGTGCGACCTTCGGGAGAACCTCTGGTTGAACCTGACTGATGGCTCCGTGCTGTGTGGGAAGTGGTTCTTTGACAGCTCCGGGGGCAACGGGCATGCGTTGGAGCATTACAGAGACACAGGCTACCCTCTCGCTGTGAAACTGGGGACCATCACTCCGGATGGGGCTGGTGAGTGTGCCTTTACCAACTCAGGCACCTGCAGTGGCTCCCTCTTGGATTAACCAGTGCCTTCATCTCTGGGATTGGAAGCCATAAGCTCTGGACTAAGACAGCCCAGGCATGAATCCTGATTCTGCCTCTTATTAGCTGTGAGATCTTGGGTCAGCCTCCGGTTCCTCATCTTGAGGATAATCATGGTATCTCCCTCATAGGTTTGTCAAGGTGCATCAGCATTAGCCCAGTGCCCACAGTAGAGTCTTGGTAAAAGTATTTTGCTTTTGTATCTTTCTGAATATCCCTTGGATAATGGCTCAGTGGGAAAGAATCCACTTGCCAGAGCAGGAAACGCAGGTTCGATCGCTGGGTCAGGAAGATCCCCTGGAGAAGGAAATGGCAACCCACTCCCGTATTCTTGCCTGGGAAATCCCATGGACAGAGGAGTCTGGTGGGCTCCACTCCATGGGATCACAAAAGAGTTGGACACGACTGAGCAACCAAAAAACAAAGAGGACAAAAGGAAGAATCAGGACTTGTGAAGTAAATGTGCATAATCAAACTCACCATTAGAATAGTAGGGGTTCGAAAGCCTAGAGTCCATTAGGGGGATTAGTGTCATTATGGAGTAGATGGTTGTTCAAAATACTGGATGTTCAGACCCCTTGGCCTCAGTGGGCAGTGACTGTGTCCAGGGCAGCACAGGGTTAGAAGTGGCTCCTGCTGGCCCTCTTTGTGTTCTCTCACTATACGCTAGCTTTAGCCATGTTTGTACAGTTAATCCCTTCCACCACTGGGTGAGGGGACAGAGAACTTATATCAGGATTGATAATGAGAAAAGTAAGTGCTGAGCTGTGGCTGTAAGAGCCCATCATCTCAGTGTCCCTGACATTTATGAAGCACCGACCTGGACCCAACTCAGCTCAGTCTTCTCCACCTGTCCAGGTGTGAAGTCTCTCTTTCTTCTCTACTTTAAGGTGAGATGATTTTTTTAAGGACAAACATAGACATTTGTCTTTTCTTCTCTGTTATCTTTCTCTGACTGAATTTTGTTTGTTGTTGTTGTTTTTAGTTGTGTCTCTTTGCCACCCCATGGACTGTAGCCCACCAGTTGGATTTGGGGTGACATTGCTCTGTTGAATGACTGGTGTATGTGGTAATCATCACAGTCCTTGTATCTGTTGGGTACAATTGTAAGGGGAAGATAATTCAGATGTTTCCTCTTTTAGTCCTATTTTAGAGATGCAGGGCCTTTTTTAAAAAATTGAAGTATAGTTGATTTACAGTGTTCGTTTCGGGTTTATAGCAAAGTGATTCCTTTTTTCCAGATTCTTTTCAGATTCTTTTCCATTGTAGGTTATTATAATGCATTGACTATAGTTCCCTGCTCTATACAGTGGTCCTTGTTTTTGATCTATTTTGTATATAGTAGATTGTATCTGTTAATCCCAAACTTGCATCTGCTAACGAAAGCAAAATTTGGTAACCATAAATTTGTTTTCTATGTCTGTGAGTATGTTTCTGTTTGGAAATAAGTTCATTTGTATCATCTTTTTAGATTCCACATGCATGATATGTGATATTTGTCTTCCTCTTTCTGGCTTACTTGACTTGGAATGGTAATCTCTAGGTCCATCCATGTCGTTGCAGATGGCAATATTTCATTCTTTTTATGGTGAAGTTATGTAGTGCTTTGAGACCAGTTATTAGAAGTCCAGCTCTCAGAACATCCTGTTCAAGACTAAAATTATTTGTGTATGGGACTTTGTTCTAAAATTTCAGTTGAGCTCTGTCTTATTCATCTTTGAGTTCCATACAAAATCTTATACTAGGCTTGGATAATTTGGTTAAGTGAACCAACTAGTCTGCTGCTGCTGCTAAGTCACTTCAGTCGTGTCCGACTCTGTGCGACCCCATGGACTGCAGCCTACCAGGTTGCTCCGCCCATGGGATTTTCCAGGCAAGAGTACTGGAGTGGGTTGCCATTGCCTTCTCCTATTTAAATATTTTAATTTAACTAATTAAATAGTTCTCCAATTTAAATAATTGTATTCTGTTTAAATATATGCTAATAATAAAGGCAAGGATTAATTCTATTCTCTAAGCATCTTTAATTTTCCAGAAGCCTTTTTTTTTAAGCGTGAAACTTATTTTCAAACTGTGATTTAGAGTTCATCTAAAGTTTCTTTCCTTTAACCTGAGACAGGAAAGTTTTATATTAGCCCTTTGATAATATGGGAAGCAGATGTTCAGTGTAACATATTTAGAAAGCAGAGAAAAATTTAGAGAAATAAAAATCAAAATCGGGAGTTTTAAAAATAAAAATTGAGAGTAATACCACTCCCCAGACAAACTGCTCTGCTTCTAATAATTTGAGTGTTTCCTTTCAGTCTTTTTTTCTTTTTTAAAGGCTTGATCAGTTCTCATACAAATACACATACATAGCCTGCATTTTTACAAAAATTGAATCACACTGTATAAAGTTTTATTCCCTATTTTCTCTATTTAACATTATATTTTCTATGTCATCAAAAATTCTTCAGTATCCCCTATTAGTTCCACAAATCATTTCATTGTTCCCCTGTTCAGTTTAGTTCAGTAGCTCAGTTATGTCTGGCTCTTTGCGACCCATGGACTGCAGCACACCAGGCTTCCCTGTCCATCACCAAGCTTGCTCAAACTCCTGTCCATCAAGTCGATGATGTCATCCAACCATCTCTTCCTCTGTCATCCCCTTCTCCTTCTGCCTTCAATCTTTCCCAGCATCAGGGTCTTTTCCAATGAGTCAGTTCTTCACATCAGGTGGCCCAAGTATTGGAGTTTCAGCTTCACCATCAGTCCTTCCAATGAATATTCAGGACTGGTCTCCTTTAGATTGACTGGTTTGATCTCCTTGCAAGTCCAAGGGACTCTCAAGAGTCTTCTCCAATACCACAGTTCAAAAGCATCAGTTATTCTTGTTTCCCTGTGAGATGTTACCGTTTTGCTTTTCTGATGAATATCTTTGTATATATGCAAGTCTTTGGGTGTTTGTCTAATGATTTTTTTTAGGACAGATTCCTGTGAACAAAGGGTTGAACCTTTAAATTTATTTTCAGTTGCCAAGTTTCTCTTTTAAACAACTGTAGTAATTCATATGCCTGCCAGAAATGTATGAGAATACCTATTCCAACAAATCTTTGACAACTTTTCACATTCAGAATATTTAAAAACCTTTTTTAACTAGCTTTATAGTGAGGCTGAACTTTTTCATAGTATTCTTGGCTATTTGTAGTTCTTTTCTGAATTTCTTAGGGCAATTTTCTAGTAGGTGTAGGTGTTTTCCTTACTGGCTTTTAAAAACTTCTTAACCATTAAGAATATTAACCCATTATCTGCCATAATTTTTGTTTTTCTTGTAGGGGAGGGTGAACTTTCAAGATTTTGTTTATCATGTAATTGAGAGTATTTGAATAAATGCTACTTTTCAACCACAGAAAACATAAAACATTGGCAAAAACAATGTGAAACATTCAGCTATGATGAAGGTTCTTGAATTCACTTAGCTGAGAAAATGTTCAGTTTTTGAAAATAGATCAGGATTTGATTCCTGTTTATCTTATGCAGAGTTGGTTTTAATGCAAATAATTATTTTCAGTCTAATTATCATATTAGTTTATTTGTTGTTGTTGCTGCTGTTGTTCAGTCGCCAAGTTGTGTCCGACTATTTGCAACCCTGTGGATTGTTGCACGCCAGGCTTCCCTGTCCTCCACTATCTCCTGAAGTTTGCCCAAGATATTAGTTTATGGAATGTATCAATTCTATTTTTGTATCTTTTAAATCTGTTTAATAGATTGCTGCTGTCGCTTCAGTCATGTCTGACTCTGTGCGACCCCATAGACAGCAGCCCACCAGGCTCCCTATCCCTGAGATTCTCCAGGCAAGAACACTGGAGTGGGTTGCCATTTCCTTCTCCAGTGCATGAAAGTGAAAAGTGAAAGTGAAGTTGCTCAGTCGTGCCTGACTCTTAGCTAGGTGTAGCTTAATATTTATTTAAAAACCAAATAAATTAATGAAAACGTGAAGTTTCTTTAAATGTCTGACAATGGGCTTTGTGGATAGTGAGACCCAGGGGGCAGGGTTTCCTCTGTCCGGGGCAGGGTGGCTGCCTCCTTATGAAGGTACTCCTGTTGACAGCCCATCTTCCATACTTGATAAGCTCACTGAGGGGCTAATTCAACTCACAAGAGTCAGAATCTTAAAGTCAGGGAGTTTAGTTTCTAATGAGAACCACAACTGCATGTAAGTGGGATGTTTGTGTCAACTTGACCAGTACATTCCTTCCCTGTGGGAAGCTGAATTATATTTAGACTATTGCTTAGTGAACATGGAATCCAAGCAGGTTGTGAACTCAGATACTTAATGGTGGTATGATCCAATCATCCTGGTTTCCTTCTCCCCAACAAGGATATACCTGTTCGGTGAGAAACTCTTACTCATCTTGACATCTCAGTCTAGAATTAGTTCTTCCAGGAAGCCGTGATCCCCCAGTCATGGCCACTGTGGTGGCTGGGTAATAACAGTGGGCCCCCTATCAAATTCCACTCTGGTTCCATGGGCACAGCAGCAAACAAAATAAGAAACAGATCACCATACAAACAAATGAAGAGCTCCCCTCTGGGAGGAGACATTCTTTGGCAGATTGAGGTTGAGGTTGGTGGGAAGGGAATGAAAAAGTTGGAGGCAGGCGAGGGTGTTTGTTTCTTTCATCATGGAAATTAGTTTACCTAAGAAGAAGCCTCATAGCCTTGGTGATTGCAGGAGGGTCTTCTGAGATGGCCACGGTGAAACAAATCAGTGTCATTTTGGGGGTGGGGGAGGGCTCTGAAGGGCTCCAGTACCATAGTCCTTTCTGTCTCAGAGCAGACAAGAATTCAGTAAGAGCAAAGTGATGGATAAGAAGTGATTTATTAGAGTAGGATGCTTGTGAAACTTACAAGTGGGTGGGCAAGAAATGCTGTGTCCCGAGAACTTAGTGGGCTGCAGTTTTATAATCAAAGGAAAAGTGGGGAGGGAGAGAAGACCTTTGTCTTTCTTGAATAGGTATCAAGTTTCCATCATCAGTTCCTCCCCAGGTAGGGCCGGGAAGCTTACTTATCTGTATGGTCAGGCTGGGATTGTCATATAGAATTTTGGAAAAATATTTTCAAGTTTTAGTACACTGAGGGTTTTCATTTTGAAAAGTCACCTTTCCATAAATAATTATTTGTGTATGCACAGAACTTGTTCTAGGGATCATTAATTTACTGAGCTCACTGGGTAGGATTTTGGGACTCACGCCACCATGGTTTTATTGTTTCAGGGCATGTCTCTTGCTTCTGTTGCATGGGTTTTTGGTAAGCAAGCCTGCTTGGTTTTGTGGTTAAGCAAACCTGCTTTCTTGAGTAATCATTAACTTAAGGGGGTCTCCCATATTTTTTATTTACAATTCCCCAGTGGGACTAACTAACTATTTAATCATCAATTTTGTCCCATCATTCTGTTCCTATCAGTGGCAGCTGTGAAATCACCTATCCCCCTGACTCTGCCCAGCTCAGCAGCATCTCAAGGTGGCTTTTCTTACTTGGTCATCTTTACCCCTGACCTGGGCATCAGTCCAAGGATTTGTAATCAGGGATTGACTACTTCATTTTAGTTTGGACCTGGCTTGTAGCCCTCTGTGTGCTTCTTTGCTGCTCCACTGTGGCACTTTTCATAAGACAGCAGACCCTGAACAACAGTGTTGTTGTTCACTCTCATATCTCTAGCATCCAGCAAAGTCCCTCACACATAGTGGGTGTCAGTAAGTATTTGTGGAGTAAACAGATGGAGGAAGGCAGACACACCAATAAAATTTGTTCCTCTGATTTACCCTTTTTTCTTTTTCTTCTTCTTCCTGTCTCTTTTCCTGACATCTCTTTCCTCTTACTTGCTTTCGTTTCCTGACCACAGACTAGATTCTGTTTGGTCTGGGATTTATGCTGTCTAAGGTGATAGTACACACCTCTGACCTCATTCATTTTGTGTTTGGCTTTCTAGGTCAATTGCTGGAGCATTCTCTTTCTTCTCTTCTTTTCCTGTCTGTGGAAGGTACTCTGTGGGCGCAAATATAAACTCATGGTGAAGAGAGACAGTTTGGGTGAACAGATCACACTTACTCTGGAGAGAACCTTTCCTCTATGGCTTATGACTTGGTGTTTGACCAACAGTTCTGTTTTCTCTCCATTTGAGTTGGGAGGACAGAGCAGTGAAGCCAGCTTCTATGGTTTCATTAGTCTTTCTAAAACACCAGAGCTTCCTGAAGTATATCTTTACCTCTCTCTCCTTCTTCTTTCCTGTGTGGGGATCTGCAGGCAAGATCTGGACTTCTGCCACTTTCTGGGGCTAAGAAAGAGAGCTGAAAGTCGCATGAGTAAACCACAGCCAAGAAGACACCTGTGGAGGTCCGTTATACCAAACCAGCATTCTTAGAAGATTACTTGAAATATTAACATTTCAACTTATGAGGGCAGGGGCCTTGCTTATCTTATTCCTTATTGTATCCTCAGTATCTGTACATATTTGGTATTCAGTATTTATTTGTTGACTACAGTGAATGAATGAATGAGTCAGTGAATCCATATGAGTGAACAAGGATGACCAGTGGTTCAGTTCAGTTCAGTTGCTCAGTCGTGTCCGACTCTTTGCGATTCCATGAAGTGCAGCACGCCAGGCATCCCTGTCCATCATCTCCCAGAGTTCACTCAAACTCACGTCCATCGAGTCGGTGATGCCATCCAGCCATCTCATCCTCTGTTGCCCCCTTTTCCTCCTGCCCCCAAATCCTTCTCAGCATCAGAGTCTTTTCCACTGAGTCAACTCTTCTCATGAGGTGGCCAAAATACTGGAGTTTCAGTTTTAGCATCATTCCTTCCAAAGAACACTAAGGGTTGATTCCTTTAGAATGGACTGGTTGGATCTCCTTGCAGTCCAAGGGACTCTCAAGAGTCATCTCCAACACCACAGTTCAAAAGCATCAATTCTTCGGTGCTCAGCTTTCTTCACAGTCCAACTCTCACATTATATATGACCACTGGAAAAACCATAGCCTTGACTAGATGGACCTTTGTTGGCAAAGTAATGTCTCTGCTTTTCAATATGCTATCTAGGTTGGTCATAACTTTTCTTCCAAGGAGTAAGCGTCTTGTAATTTCATGGCTGCAGTCACCATCTGCAGTGATTTTGGAGCCCAGAAAAGTAAAGTCTGATAGTGCTTCCACTGTTTAACCATCTATTTCCCATGAAGTGATGGGACCAGATGCTATGATTTTCGTTTTCTGAATGTTGAGTTTTAAACCTACTTTTTCACTCTCCTCTTTCACTTTCATCAAGAGGCTTTTAGTTCCTCTTCACTTTCTGCCATAAGGGTGGTATCATCTGCATATCTGAGGTGATTGATATTTCTCCCGGCAATCTTGATTCCAGCTTGTGTTTCTTCCAGCCCAGTGTTTCTCATGATGTACTCTGCATAGAAGTTAAATAAGCAGGGTGACAATATACAGCCTTGACACACTCCTTTTCCTATTTGGAACCAGTCTGTTGTTCCATGTCCAGTTCTAACTGTTGCTTCTTGACCTGCATATAGGTTTCTCAAGAGGCAGGTCAAGTGGTCTGATATTCCTATCTCTTTCAGAATTTTCCACAGCTCCATGGCTTCATTTGTAATTTAACTTGAAACAATGACTGGTTTACTTCTAAAGTTAAGTGTAGTTACTCATGAAACTCTGCTTAGGCTATTCCTAGGAGGATCTTGCCTGGAGAATCCCAGGGACGGGGAGCTTGGTGGGCTGCTGTCTGTGGAGTCACACAGAGTCAGACACGACTGAAGTGACTTAGCAGGAGGATTTTTCTGTGAACTTCCTGTTTCTTAGCTTCTAGTTTTTAAGTCAAGGTTGGAGTTGGAGAGATTAATACTTGTCAGGCTGTGCTTATTTGCTGCAGTAGTTTCTGAGTTAAGACCTGAGTTTGCTAAGCTGAAGATGGAGATAAAGTAAATTTCCTAATGAAAAATGTGTAAGGATTTTCAGTCCCCAAGTCTTCTTCAAATATTTTTCTATGACTATGTGTCACTTATAAATTCTTCATGATTGCCAAGTTTAAGGATCACAGTTCAATTTTAGATTTCTTGTGTGTTACTCACTAAACTGTTTTTGTCATTGGGGTAAGTAACTGTTGTGTCTGACTAAATCATGTCATATTTTGGGGGCAGTTAATGACCGGAGATAAATGTTAATTTCTCACACAGGCGGGAGGCTAATAGCTTAAGAACTATATAATTTTATGTGATTTTTCACTTATTTCAAAATCCTAGACCAGTGCCAATGGTACATTTCTATCAATCTTGTAATTTTCTCTTGGGCCTCTGATAAGTAGAGGCTTAAAGTCTTTAAGTCTTCAAAACTATCTCACTGTTGTTCAGTCACTTAGTCATGTCGACTCTGTGACCCGATAGACTACAGCATGCCAGGTTTCCTTGTCCTTCACCATCTTCCAGAGCTTGTTCAAACTCAGGTCCATTGAGTTGATGATGCCGTCCAACCACCTCGTCCTCTGTTGTCCCTTTTTCCTCCTGCCTTCAGTCTTTCCCAGCATCAGGGTCTTTTCTAATGAGTCAGCTCTTTGCATCAGATGGCCAAAGTATTGGAGCTTCAGCATCAGTCCTTTCAGTGAATATTCAGGATTGATTTCCTTTAGGATTGATTGGTTGGATCTCCTTACAAGTCCAAGGGACTCTCAAGAGTCTTCTCCAACACCACAGTTCAAAAGAATTAATATTCTTTTGTGCTCAGCTTTCATTGTGGTCCAACTCTTACATCCATACATGATTACTGGAAAAACTATAACTTTGACTATGGGAAGCTTTGTTGGCCAAGTAATATCTCTGCTTTTTAATATGCTATCTGGGTTTGCCATTTGCTATAGCTTTTTTTGCAAGGAGCAAGCGGTGTTTAATTTCATGGCTGCAGTCACCATCTGCAGTGATTTTGAAGCTCAAGAAAATAAAGTCTGTCACTGTTTCCATTGTTTCCCGATGTTTGTCATGAAATGATGGAACCAGATGCCATGATCTTCATTTTTGAATGTTGAGTTATAAGCCAGCTTTTTAAGTCTTCTCTTTCACTTTCATCAAGAGTCTCTTTAGTCTCTTTGCTTTCTGCCATAAGGGGGTATCATCTGCATATCTGAGGTTATTGATATTTCTCCCAGAAATCTTGATTCCAGTTTGTGCTTCATCCAGCCCAGCATTTCACCTGATGTATTCTACATATAAGTTAAATAAGCAGGGTGACAATATACAACAGCCTTGATGTACACCTTTCCCAGTTTGGAACCAGTCTGTTGTTCCACGTCTAGTTCTGTTGCTCCTTGACTTGCGTACAGGTTTCTCGGGAGGCAGGTAAAGTGAAAGCCGCTCAGTTGAGTCCGACTCTTTGTGACCCCATGAACTATACAGTTTATGGAATTCTCCAGGCCCGAATACTGGAGTGGGTAGCGTTTCCCTTCTCCAGGGGATCTTCCCCACCCAGGGATCGAACCCAGGTCTCCCGCATTGCGGGCGGATTCTTTACCAACTGAGCTATCAGGGAAGCCCTAGGAGGTAGGTCAAGTGGTCTGGTATTTCCATCTCTTGAAGAGTTTTCCACAGTTTGTTGTGATCCACACTGTCCAAGGCTTTGGCATAGTCAGTGAAGCAGAAGTAGATGTTTTTCTGGAACTATTTTGCTTTTTCTATGACCGAACGGGTGTTGGAAATTTAATCTCTGGTTCCTCTGCCTTATCTAAATCCAGCTTGAACATCTGGAAATTCTTAGTTCGTCTACTACTGAAGCCTTGCTTGGAGAATTTTGAGCATTACTTTGCTCTCGTGTGAGATGAGTGCGGTTTTGCGGTAGTTTGAACATTCTTTGTTCAACTAGAAATTCTCACTAGTTTAAATAATGACCAAATTTAAAGTGCATGGGAAGTGTCATTTCTACCTTCTAGCCAATATTTGAGTGGTACTTTACTGTCACGTGTTGTAGATTGGAAGATACAGTTGATGTAGTTGTTTCAAATTATTAGTTCAAGGAACTTTTTTTTTTTAATACTTAAACATTTGGGAAATTTTTTTCTTAATTGGCCTGGGGATTTTATCTTTTGTGTTTACTTTTGAGTGCACTGAATTATATTTAGAAAAGAATATAGACGAAGGCTTCTATCCATAAGTTGAAATGGACGCCTAGGGGAAGAGGTATAGAAGAGAAAGCTATACAATGTTTAATCTGTTAATAATAGAAAGACTTGACTTTTTTTCGGTGGCAGTGAGTCTCCATGTATCTGGGTTTGGGTCAGAGGGTCACCATAGTTCTATATATCACTTTCTTTTTCTCCTCCTGGTATTGTTCCAGGGAGCAGGCAACTCCTTGAACAATCTTATCTTTTGCTGCTGTAAAGAATAATATCTTTATGTATCTATTTTCACATTTTGTTTTTTTCAATTTTAGAGTGAAGAAATTGTGGGGGTTTTGTTTTTGTTTTTTGGCTGAACCATGTGGGATCCTAGTTCCCCAGCCAGGGACTGGACCCCTGCCCCCTGCATTGGAAGGGCAGAGTCAAACCGCCGGACCACCACCAAAGCCCCCAAATTGTGTTTTTTGTGTCTCTCTTCCCGTTAAGGGCCTCGGATGGTGCCTCACTGAGTCTTGGTCTCCTAAGAGATCTGAGTGGAAAGGACTGGGCCAGGAGTCAGACTACTTGGGTTTGTGCCACATGTGGGGTTTGAGACAAATGATTTAACTTTTCTAAGTCTCGTTTCCTCATGTGCAAAATGGGCCTGAAAACATTTCCCTCTTCCCTGTCACACTGCCATATGAGGACAGATAAGGCGGTGGTTTGGGTAGCTTTTAAAAGCGCTATACAGTGCTTCTCAAACTTTACTGTGTGCATGGGGATCTCGTTAAAATGCAGGTTCTTGTTCAGTACGTCTGGGTGGAGTCCGAGATTCTGCGTTTCTAATGAGCTTTCAGGCATTGCTGCTGCTTTGAAATCATGAGAAGCTGGGTTCAGTCTGAAGCCTTATGTGGTCAGGTGGCAGATGAGGGTCCAGCGGAGAGACGTGGCCCCCTTCAGCACACAGCTTCCCAACACCAGAGTCCTGTGAGGGGGTTACAGACAAGCCTGTCAACATGCTGATTTCTCGGATCCTGGGCTTGGTGCAGCCTGCTGAGTTACCCGCTGTACCAGACACATTGTCGTCTTCCATGTGCTGTGGGGGTGGGCATGTTTGGGGGTGCACTGCAGTCTTCAGAGACCTCTCACCAGCTCTCTGAGGTGTGGACACTAGGGAGGAGGGGACGAGGGGGCAGATGGAGGTGGAAGGTCGTGTGGTGGTAGCTCTGAGACTACAGAGGGTTCCATGGGCAGAATTTCATTTTGTCCTGGACCTCACACCACAGTCTAGCCATTCAGAGAGCCCGAGGTCCTGTGTTTCCTCTGTTCTTCACTGGTTCCCCCTGAAGGTGGCAGGCACTGTCACCGTCTCCTCCCTCACACTTCCCTCCTCTTGAACTTATAAACATGCCACTGGGGTTAGAACAATCAGTGTTAGGCATTTATATTTGTCTAGTTTTAAATTATTTTAGCTTTAGACACTGTCCTCTTTTTCTTGTTTCAGAAATCCTTTATAAAATTACTTTCTGAAATGTCAAAAGGATTGATATATAGATATATTTACAAAAATACCCGTTGATTATGCTTATTATCATCTATCTTCCCTCCAGTTGAAACTCACAAGAGTTTTTTGCTTGTTCATTGATGTATCCTAAACCCAATGGATAGGAGGAGCTTGGTGGGTGCGTGTTGAATATTGAATAACTTGATTGCAGATCTTAGTGCTTATTTTCTTTTCACCTTCTAGATGTTTATTCTTTCCAAGAAGAGGAAGCTGTTTTGGACCCTCATTTGGCCAAGCACTTAGCACATTTTGGAATTGACATGCTTCATATGCATGGGGTGAGAAAGGTCTCCTTTTTGTCTCTATTCCCACTTTGCAGAGAACCTGTTTGGTTTATTTATATAGTTCCTATCACATACATCTTCACTTTGTGGGTTTTAGGTTTTAATGTTTGCATTTACTTCTCAAACTTAATTAGTGTTTTCTTTTGGTTATCAGTTTACTTAGAGTTTTGAAATTTTATAATGAACATGGCACCTCATCAAGTACCATTTTGTTTTAGTTGGAGTTTACTTGCAAACTTTTTGTCTCCTCTGATGGAGAGCTGCATGAATCATTTTTTGTTCACTAAAGGCAGAGGGTACAGGGAGATGACCTTTAAAATGATTTGTGACCAACATCACTTTATTTCATTTCAGGAAGGGAAGGAGAGCTTGTTGGGGGTGTGTGGAAAGAGGAAACCAGTAGATTATTTATTGTTGATGGAAACCCTGTGCCTCATTTTGTATTGTGTTTTCAGGCTCGTGTTGTGACTGTAATGTTTGACCCTATGAGGAGCCGGTTAAATGTGCATGTTTTGCTTTAGCCCAGGCCATCTCCCTTTCCTCACGTTCTCCTTCTAATTCCTCTGTCTCACGCATGTCACATTTTAATTTATTTTCTCTGCTCTTCTTTAAACCTCCCTCCTATGTTGAGCTTTTCCCAAGCCCCACGGTTTTATTCCACTTTCCTCTCCAACAGTCTTGCTTTTTGTCTGCTGTGTTGTGTTATATCTGCCTTCTTTTTTATTGATTCCCATTTGTCTTCTTTCTCCTCCTATCCCCTTTCCCCTTGGTCTTTGTCTCTTTTACTGTTAAATCTTTCACATGTGGTCATTTATTAAATTATAGAAAGCTACACCGAACATAAAACTTACTATTTTAATGATTTTCAAGAGTACAGTTTGGTGGCACAAAGTCCATTTGCCTTGTGCAACCATCACTGTCTCAGTTGCTTTTAATGAGGTTGTTTATTTCTCTGTTTAATTGAGGGGAAAGGCAGAAACCTCTATTGCTGTTAGAAATAATTTGTGGGATGTGATCTTGGAATGACAGTCATTGTCAAAGTTGTATTTCTTCACTGATCTTGCCCCAGACAGAGAATGGGCTCCAGGACAACGACATCAAGCCACGGGTCAGCGAGTGGGAGGTGATCCAGGAGACAGGGACAAAGCTCAAGCCCATGTACGGCCCAGGGTACACAGGGCTCAAGAACCTGGGCAACAGCTGCTATCTCAGCTCTGTGATGCAGGCCATCTTCAGCATCCCAGAATTCCAGAGAGCGTAAGTGTCCGTGCAGACCTGGGCATGCAAACTGCCCCACGTCTCCTCTGTGCCTGCTCAGGCAGTGTGTACCAGGCAAGCCTTTCCTCACCGACTATGGGGCACTTCACCACGTTTGTGCTGTGACTTCCCGCATGAAGGCGGGTGAGAATGCTTGAAGTGTTATAGGGATTGCATGAGATAAGGAGAGGTTTGTAAACTGAAAAACCTCCTACAGGGATTTGTGACATTAATAATGGCTTCTGTTTTTAACCTGGAGAAGGAAATGGCAGCCCACTCCAGTCCTCTTGCCTGGAAAATCCCATGGACAGAGGATCCTGGTAGGCTACAGTCCATGGGATCACAAAGAGTTGGGCACGACTGAGCGACTTCACTTTCACGTCACTTTCTGTTTTTAAACCTGCAACCTCTATGCCGAAAATACTATAATCATTAATCTTCACAGCAAACCTGCCTCATCTCTCCCTCTACATGCAATAGGAGAGGTTCTCTGATCTCTTTGGGCAATGGTGAGTGAGTGGAGTTTCTTAGAGAATTTAGGTTTTTGCTGCTCAAACTGTGGTTTGTAGATGGTGCTGGTCCTTGGACTGCTGAAAATGGACCTGTAACGGGATAGATATGGCAACTGGGAGTGGGCATTGAGAAATTGTAGTAATTTGACTTTGTTATTTTTTAATAAGTGGCATTTTGTTTTTCAAATACAGCTGACCCTTGAACAACTTGAGTATGAACTGCACAGGTTCACTTATATGTGGATTTTTTTTTCAGTAAATACATATTACAGTACTGTTGGGTTGACCAAAATGTTCATTCGGGTTTTCTAAACCATCTTATAGAAAAATCCTAATGAGCTTTTTGCCAACCCGAAACATGATCAGCTATTGGTTGAAACCATAGTTGTGAAGGAACTGTGAATTCAAAGGATTGACTGTAAAGTTATGCATGGAATTCCAATTGTGCGGAAGGTTGTTGCCTCTAACTCTCGTGTTGTTCGGGGTGAACTCTAATTTATTTTTATTGTATTTTTAAGGATTTCATCTATATGATTTGAAATCAACAAACAAGCTGGCCCTTCACCATAGGTAACTGGGAGGCATTGATTGAGGGCAACTCCTAACTATGCCTGTACAGGTTGCCTGCTTTCTCCCTCGGCCAGGCAGGGAGAAGGGCTGTATCTCTGGGCGTTGTCTTCCTTAAACTGTGCTTAGCATAGGGAGCCACAGAGACCAGCAGCTGTAGGTCCTGGGCAGCTGCTGTCTAAGTTTAGGAAATAATATGTAGTGTTTCCCCAGAGCAGGTAGGTTTTGACCTTGGTTCAAGTATGGAAGAGGACACACGTGGACAGATAGCACACTAGGAACAGCACAGGGTGATTTTTTTACCCGCATAGAGTTGAATGCTAATGATTTTAATGGTGGTTGTGTGTTCGGTTGAGTTCAACTCTGTGACCCCATGGACTGTAGCCCACCAGGTTCCTCTATCCATGGAGTTCTCCAGGCAAGAATATTGCAGTGGGTTGCCATTTCCTCACCCAGGGGATCTTCCTGACCCAGGGATTGTGTCACTGGCATTGCAGGAGGAGTCTTTACCATTGAGCCATCAGGAAGAAGCCCTTAATGGTGGTTATTAAAAGTATATCAAATATTCTTTTCCTTCCTCTTTTGATACTTAAAATCTTACCTTTTCTTACTGTTTCTGGCTTTGGAAATTTATGGTCAATTGTCCATGTCAAGTTTTCATTTTTTCATCCAGCCAATAAAAAGTGGGTTCTGCTCTGCTCAGCAGGGTGCTGGGTGTGGGGGGTTCAGTGGTAAATAAGATCTGGTGCCCAGCCCCACTTGGGGAAATAGACCTTAAATAAATGTAGACCATCCCTGATTTAAGATGATTCAACTTAAACTTGACGATGGTGCAAAAGTGCTGTATATTCAGTAGAAACTGTACTTTGAATTTTGCATTTTGCTTTTGGCTAGTTTTCCTGGGCTAGTGACAGGTGGTACGTACTCTCTTAGGATGCTGGGCAGGCAGCAGCCACAGCTCCTGGTCAGGTAGAAGGCCCTGAGGGTAAACAACCATCACAACCATTTTGTACCCAGATAGCCTTTCTGTTCTGCACTTTCAGTACAGTATTCAGTAAGCTACAGCAGATAACCAACACTTTATTATCAAGTTCAGTTCAGTCACTCAGTCATGTCCAACTCTTTGTGACCCCATGAATCGTAGCATGTCAGGCCTCCCTGTTCGTTACCATCTCTCAGAGTTCACTCAGACTCATGTCCATCGAGTCCGTGATGCCATCCAGCCATCTCATCCTCAGTCGTCCCCTTCTCCTCCTGCCCCCAATCCCTCCCAGCATCAGAGTCTTTTCCAATGAGTCAACTCTTCGCATGAGGTGGCCAAAGTACTGGAGTTTCAGCTTCAGCATCATTCCTTCCAAAGAAATCCCAGGGTTGGTCTCGTTCAGAATGGACTGGTTGGATCTCCTTTCAGTCTTCTCCAACACCACAGCTCAAAAGCATCAATTCTTCAAGTAGGCTTTAAGTAATTAAATGATTTAGCCAACAGTGGGCTAATGTAAGTGTGCTGAGCACATTTAAGGTAGGCTAGGTTAAGCTTCAGTGTTTGGTAGGTTAGGTATTATGAATGCACTTTTAAAAATATTTTAAAATAAAAATTTATTTTTTAAAATATGAATGAATGTCCATAATACCCTAAGATTTGAAAATTATTGAAAAAGTTTTATTGGAGTACAGTTGATTTACAATGAGGTATTAGTTTCATGTGTACAGCAAAGTGTACACATATATGTATATATGTGTATATGGATATATGTATACATGTATATATATGGATATATGTATACATATACATATATCCACTTTTTTTTTAAAGATTCTTATCCCATATAGGCCATTACAGAGTATTGAGTAGAGTTCCCTGTAAGTGCATTTTCAGTTTATATCATCAATTTATGATGGGTTTATTGTAATGTAACCCTGTCCTTTGTTGAGGAGTATCTTTAATTGTAAGAACAATTGCATGATTTTAAATACGGTACACTCCATGAAGAAAAAGGAAAGGAGGTGGTAAGGGAGGATTTCTTTGAAGAAAGAACACACAAAGGGATACTCACTTTGACTGCTGTGCAGGAGGAGTGGAGACAGGGTTTTGGAGGAAAGGAGGAGCAAGTTTGAAGCTCTGAGATGGGAAAGCCTTTTCAAACGTATGCATCATGCATCATATGATTTTTATAAATTTTTACCCATGTCTCATACTTGTATTATCATTTGATTTGGGAATAATGTAGCTTCATCTTATCTGTCTTATGCTCCAAGATTTTTTTTTTTAACTATTGAAGAAAAGTTCTTATGGTAGGTGTTGTATAATTATTATTTCTTTTAAACTGGAATGAAAGAAACTTGTATTCTTTTGTCACAAAGCCCAACAACATTTTTAGTGCTTTACTGTCTACAGTTTTTGAAAATATTTTCTACATATCAGAGTTTGATAAATAATCTGAATTTTTCTTCAATGAAAAAACATACCTCAAGTCTGTATTTTGGATTTAAGAGTTGAATCTCTTACCTAGTCTTGTTTCAAGTGTTTTAGAATTTTGTAGTATCTAATATCTTATATTTTATTTCCTAAATGTTTGTTGTATATATTAGAACATGAGCAACTTACTATTCTTACTTGTCTTTTGGTTCTTTAACAAATATCACTGGGTTGAAATGCTTGCTCGTCAAACTCCTTTTTCGCAGCAGGACTAACTCAGTGGGGCGGTCTCTCCATTTTGTAAGTAGAAAGAGTGACTCACAGAGAGATTAAATGACTTACACACAACCAGAGTATAATTCAGGAACATCAGCTAGACTCCTTGATACCCGGTGTGCCACTTGAACCTAGTTTACATTTCAAAATAATTCTGATGAACAAATCTAAATGAATTGGTGTACAAATAGAATGACAACAAGGGTTGATTTTTAGATAGCAAACATGTTTTTTGTTTTGAAAACCACTAGATTACAAATTGAAGATATAAGTACTTTAAAAATTATCCAACATTACTGCTGTCTTTTTAATTTTGTTGTAAGAGAAGATATTCCTAGTTGATGAGAAAAAGAATATCAATTGGTAGCAAAATGGACTCTTCTGAAGTCAAAGATTTATCCCTTTAAACTTTATTCTTCTCCATCAGCCTTGACAGAAAGCCTAAGCTTTTCACTAATGTTTATCTTACCTTTTTTTTTTTTTTTGATCTTGTTAGGTTTTGAGGTATGCTAAAGACCAGATTTTAAGATAGCTAATATTGATAATGTTATCAAGTTGTATATTAAGAATTCTCTCTTATACTGAGTATAGTTTGGTTCCAAGGTTTGGTTTATGTATTATTGGATTTTGGTCCTTTGAAAATTTCTAGATGGAATTATTGTCCTAGTGATGTAACCAGAAGCCATTTGAATGGGACTTTTCCAGAGATGTGGTGCTCTGTTAATTTTGATGTTGATATATAACCTGGGATACAAATTCTGAGTTTGTTGTCAGCAGTTGCCTGGAAGTTTCTAGTGGCTGAAGGATCTAATTAGAGGTTATTACCAACTACAGTGTATTATGGTTCTCTGCCAAGGCTTTACTGCAATAAAGCCTATTCTCTTGGGTTATTTAGTAGTCAGTTATGGAAACTGGTTATATGATTATGATATGAATATATTCATTCAACAAATATTTATTGAGTGCCTTTACATTTTAGATATGGTTCTAGTGGTAGAGATGTAGTAATTTAGATAAAGTCTCTGCCTTCATGGAGGTTATATTCTAGTATGTAATCTCTAGAAAGATAATAAATAAGAACATAAATTGTATACTTGGAAATAGTGATACAAGCCAGGAAGAAAGTTAGCCAGGGTCAGGAACTCGAAAGGGTAGGGAGATGATCTTTAGAGAGAGTGTTCCAGGAAAGAGATAGCAGGATGGCATGACTCTGAAACAGGAGTGAACTTGGTATGCCCTAGGCAGCAAAAAGGGGAAGTGGCTGTGGTATTGTGGGGTGGGAGAAAGGGGTGGGAATGAGGTCAGAGAAGCAGGCAGGGCAGGTGCAGGAAGGGGCAGGAAAAGAGATCTGTTTCTGGATTCTTCTTTCTAAAACTTCTAGGCTCAGAGGTCTAAGTTTCAAGAGGGGAAGGTAAAGAGCGCAAAGCAGGGAGTGTGAGATAGGAAATGAATTTAAGAAGTGAAATGAATGATTGTGGGTTGAGATGAGAGATGGATGGTTACAGATAGATTGCTATGTCAGGTAAACTGGTCACAAAAAGGGCTTGTGGATGGGGCAGGTACAGCCAGCAGCACGGTTCTGGGCATGGCTTGGGAGCCAGGCTGCCTGGGTCCACTCTGAGCTTCATCACTCCCTCCTGGGTGTTTTGGAAGCTACCTAATGAATTTGCATCTTGATTTCTCATCTCTAATAGGGGGTGATGACAGTAATCCCTTCCTCATGTGGCTGTAAATGAAGACTTAGGCAGTATAGGAAACTCTCCAGAAATGGCAGTTGTTACTGCTGTCATTATTCATTTTGACATGACCAGAACAATTCCTTACCTTACCTTTCGGTTTTCAGAAGGTAGTTGTGATGGCCTAACCCAGTGGTGCTTGACTCTGGCTGCATGTTAGAATCACTGGGAAACTTGTAAAGATTCCAAATCTGAGAGGATTTTAACTCATATCTGGGGGTTAAGGCCTATTGAGAAAAGCATAAACATTTTCAACTTCTGTGTGTGTGTGTGTGTGTGTGCTCAGTTGTGTCTGACTCTTGTGACCCCACGGACTGTAGCCCACCAAGCTCCTCTGTCCATGGGATTTCCCAGGCAAGAATACTGGCCTGGGTTGCCATTTTCCTCCTCCAGGGGATCTTCCCAGCCCAGGGCTTGAACCTGGATTCTTTTACCACTGAGTCACCTGGGAAAGTTGCATAGGGAGGCCCATGAATGTGTCTGCAGCGGTAGGAGCTCAGGGAAAAATTCTGATTTAGTTTTGGCAGAAAGGCAAGAAGGTCTTAGCTAGGATGATGGCTTATTTTGGTTCTGTTCATCTCTCAGTTCCTATGTTTTGACTGTTGCTTCTCATTTTCTAGGTATGTAGGAAATCTTCCAAGAATATTTGACTACTCTCCTTTAGATCCAACGCAAGATTTCAACACACAGATGTAAGTGACCTGCTGTAGTTTTTAAGAAAAGTTTATCTGAAATAGTGTTCATAGTGGTTATCTCTGGGTTGCAGAATTAAAGATGATTCTTTTCTTTATGGTCTGTATTGTTTAAAAGTATTCCAAAATAAGCAGGTGTTGCTTTTGTAAAAGGAAGAAATTAGTAAAATTATAAAGTACTGAGAATTTGAAAATGGAATTAGTATCAAGCAGAATCAAGTAAGTTCAGTTCAGTTCAGTCGCTCAGCAGTGTCCGACTCTTTGCGACCCCATGAACCGTAGCACGCCAGGCCTCCCGGTCCCTCACCAACTCCCAGAGTTCACTCAGACTCACGTCCATCAAGTCAGTGATGCCATCCAGGCATCTCATCCTCTGTCGTCCTCTTCTCCTTCTGCCCCCAGTCCTTCCCAGCATCAGAGTCTTTTCCAATGAGTGAACTCTTCGCATGAGGTGGCCAAAGTACTGGAGTTTCAGCTTTAGCATCATTCCCTCCAAAGAAATCCCAGGGCTGATCTCCTTCCCAGAATGGACTGGGTTATTTGTGAGGAATTGAGATACAGTGTTTCACTAAAAGCAGCTGTAGTTACTGAAATTTGAAGATAATTTTGGCGTCTCTGAGGGGAAGCCACAATGACCTTTTGTCTGTTTCTCCCTCTTGTCCAGGACTAAGTTAGGACATGGCCTTCTCTCAGGCCAGTATTCAAAACCTCCTGTGAAGTCTGAGCTCATTGAACAGGTGATGAAGGAGGAGCACAAGGTATGTGTCTGGGTGTCTGCCACGTTGACTCAGAGGAAAGAGGGACCTCCTTAGTGAGAACCTGCATTACCTATGATTTGGTAAATTATGGCTGTAAATTTCTTGAGCTGTCAACATAGCTTTTTCATTTTAGGGTCTAGGGTGTCTGTCTGCTCTTAAAGGTTGTGATAAGGAATGGCCACAAGGTTGTGGTTTCTAGTGACATTTGCTTCATGGGTTATATGTGATTGCCATCATTACTGGTCTTTAGAAATAATATTCTTCATAACATAGAGCTGGAATGGAAGGAATAAACATATAAAAATATAAACTTTTCCCCCCGTTATCCCTGTCTTGGCACTTCTAGTATTTGTCTTCTCCTAAGCCACAGCTTTGTTTCCTAGGGTTTCTCAAAAGGCTGTTTATTAAAACACAACACACATATTCCTATCCCCCACCCCCACCTCCTAGCAGAGGATTCTGAATTTCTGGGGAAGGCTGGGCAGTCCTCATTTTTGGTAGGCTGCTGGGGGTTTGAAAGCATACTTTGGTAAAAAGAAACTCAGTTGGCCATTCAGTCACTATTAATTGACTGAAAGATGTGCTTCATCTCCTAATTATCAGACTCACATTTCCCTATGTCTGTGGGTTGGGCTACTGACCCCTCCTGGGCTGCTCTGTTAATGCAACTCCGAGGGCGTCACTTGCAGCCTGGCCTTTTGGAGTGGTGCGGAGGCCTTGGAATTGTGCAGGGCACAGCTTACACAGCTGTATTCGGGGGTCTAGGTTCCCACAGCTGCAGGCATCCTGAGTGGAATGCAGGCCCCGCTTCTCCACCCACCTTGCTCTGCCTCCAGGCTACCTTGTCTTGACTTAGTGGGCAAGTTCTTTCAGTTCTGTTTCTCATAAGTGTGACCTCTGTGCTCCCATCTTAACATCAATCATCCTTGACTAATGCCTGCAGACTGAGAGCAAGAAGTGAAAGCGAATAGTTCTTTTTCAGAATGAAGCCAATTAGTTGGGGAAGTAGAGCAAACAAGAGAAGAGAGATTAGGAAGGGAAAATATGGAGGCAGTGTTTGGGGGTGGAGAGTGGGAATTAGGTTATAAGGAGGGTGGAGAGGGATGTACGCATTCTGGGGCTCAGGCCAAGAGAGCAGAGTATTGTGGGGCAGGAGGTCTTCTGTTGCTCTGTTACGCAGCCTTGTAACAAGGAGTCCCTTATCCACCAGGGACTGGAAGAGCCTTCCTTGATTGGAATGGAGTTGGAGTGGTTTGGGTGCAGGGCTGGGGTGTCAGCTTATCAGGGCTGCTTCTACCTCTGAGCTCCTGTGTAACTTTGAAGAGGTGATGGTGAAAACGCTTGGTCCAAAGTGTTGTGTGACTTATTTATTTATGCGATGCTGGGTCTTCGTTGCTGTTTGAGGGCTTTCTCTAGTTATGTCGAGCGGGAGCTACTCTTCAGTGCGTGGGCTTCTCATTGCGGGGGGCTTCTCTTGTTGCGGAGCGTGGGCTCCAGGTATGCGGGCTTCAGCAGTTGCACCTTCTGGGCTCTGGAGCATGGGTTCGGTAGTAGTGGCACATGGGTTTAGTTGCCCTGAAGCATGTGGGATCTTCCCTGACCAGGGATCAAACCCATGTCCCCTGCATTGGCAGGCGAATTCTTAACTATTGAGTCATCTGGAAAGTCACCAAAATATTTTGATCACATTTATCCTGGGTTTTCATCCAGGTTGTCACTTCTGGGGGTAGAGTCTGTCTTTTGTGGAGCAGGAGACAGAGACTTGTTTGGGCCTCGGGGGCCTGGCTTCCTCTCCTGACTCTGCAAAGATCTGGAGACAGGGCGGAGTTGGGGGATAATCCTGTAACCTTTCAATCTCAGCTGTCAAATGGCAGATTGGTCTTGCTGGTGGTTGTGAATATTTCAAGTGTGAAGGGGCCCCTCTCTAATGTAAATAAAATCTGTATACATTACAGGACTGTTGTGCTTTTGGAATCTCCTCATTTGAGAAAATGTAAAATGAAAACTGACTGATTTAGCAATGATTGGAAGGAAAATTTACTTTTGTTAATATCACAGTATTCTTTTGTGATACTGCTGCTGCTAAGTCACTTCAGTTATGTCCGACTCTGTGCGACCCCACAGACGTCAGCCCACTAGGCACTGCCATCCCGGGGTTCTCCAGGCAAGAACACTGGAATGGGTTGCCATTTCCTTTGTGATACTAGAAAAAAGTAAATAGTTCTTATATAAGGCATAATCTTTATTTAGTCTGTGAACAGTTGGGGACCCTCGTCTCCTCCTCACCTTGGGTTAGTGTGAGAGTTATGTGATCTCCAGGGGTCTGAGGCTTGCAGGCAGGAAACCCTGCCCTGTCTGGCTCAGGGTGTGCAACCTGGCAGCCCTTGGGCCATGTCTGTCCTGCAGGTGTGTTTTGCTGGGCCCTCCCACAGATTCTGAATGTCCAGTTTCTCTTAAACATTCAGAACCTCTGGCGGTCCCAGGCCCCTGACAGCAGTTGGCTGGAGCTGAGTAGCAGCCCTCCTATCACACAGGACATGCAGTCCCGAGCTGGCTCCAGTCCCTTTGTGGTTTGTAACATGATTGGTACGCTGGGTATTTGGGTGTGACCCTTGGTCTAGATGATTTATAAAGTTCTTCCCCTTACCACTACCCACACCCCCTGGGGTACCAGGATCAATAGGGTCTTTTTGACATTCAGAATAAGCTTCAATTGACCTCATGATTTTCTTTGTGGCCCCAGAGGTGTCAGTTTCAAGCTATTACTTGAACAGACAAGTAATTCATTGTAAGAGCTTCACTGCTCTTGACATTGGAGGAAATTGCTTTCTGAGGCATCAAGATTTTCACTGGCAATTGGTTTCAGAGCAACCAATTTGGGAGAACCTTTCTTTTTCAGGTCTCAGGAGCCCTGTGGTCAGGTGGTCTTGTCCCTGGTCTCTGCTATTTGTCTCTTGTCTTGTAGAGGAGCCTGAAATGCTCCAAGAGAGGAAGGAAGATGTGCTGAAACAGAGGATAGATTATGAGAGGAATGTGTGCCACACAGAGAGCCATGTGGCAGGAATGCCTTTTTCAGGGCCTCCACTCCCAGTGATAACAAGGACTAGCACAGGCCCTTCCTGTGTGTTCCTTGATGCAGAAATGGATGCACAGAATCCTTGCCTACAGTTACAAAGTCAGGGAGTGGCGAGCTGGGGTTTATACCAGAGGATCCGGCCCTGAGTCTGTGCAGTATTGACGGAGTCTCTACGCTGTCCTGCTTCCCTGACAGCTGTTCCAGTTCTCATTTCAGGCTCCCAGGGCCTCTGTGTGTGGATGCTGCAGATGGGTGATAAAGGGGCTGGGTAGATTTTGCAGAGTTACCAGGTAGCCCAGTAACTTGGACTATTCACACCTTGGGTCATTTCTAAAATATATACGTCACTGCTCTGCTACAGACCAAGGTGAAATCGAGTTTTATAGATGCATGCTTAATATGCATTTCATCTACAAAAAGATTTCCAGTGTTTTGGGGGGGGCACTGCCATTTCTATATAAATTTGTTGATTTTTAAAATTAAATTGTGTCTATGTCTATGGTAGATAAAACCTGCTCACTATGAGAGTACAGTTTTTTTTTCTCCAAAAAATGTATTTCAGATCTTTATGCTTTGTAAGACAGTGCTTTCACACATTTTAATACAGATTACTCTGTAATTTATTTTTCCTTCTGAAGATAGCACATTATTAACAATTCTGTATTCCAAACAGTTTCTTAAGCAACAGTTATTTTGATTTCCCATTCTAATTAATCCTTGACACAAAATTGCTGGCCTCAGTTTTTGATCAACATGAGATAACCAAGGTTCTGCTTCCAGGTGATGTATTTATAGCTGCAAATATAAAAACTTTATTTTCACTAACCTCCATTTTCCTACTTTGGGCAAATGTAACATTTCTGACTCACCTTTTAAATTATGAAAAATAGCTTGGGGGAATAACCTCTGTTCCTTTAGCTTAGGAGATTTGGGGTTTGGACATGAGTTAGGAATTACTGGTCCAAGGTTTATGACTTAAAGTTAAAAATTTAAATCAAAGGATGATGTACTCCTGTGTTTTAGGGACGGGCTGAGAGGCATGTATTTTTTTTCTTTTTTTCATCCTGGTGATCTTACAGTGTAAGTTTCTCTACAAGCATTGCTCTAATAAGTTGATACAAAGCCTTAGTCTTTCTCCTTGTTTGTTAATTAAAGCATTAAGCCCAGACAAATATGAGTGGACAGTGACTGCCTTCTTGGTGCAGTGTTAAACAGAAAGCTCTGTGTAAGCATTTGGGAAAGATTCTGAACACTGTAGTCCTCTCTGTAATTTTAGCTGATCTGTTTTCAAATTGCTGATGGAGAAAGTAAGTACAGTATCCTATAAATATGACAGGTTGCTTAGGTGGTTGCTATTTTGGAGATGGTCTGGGGCTCTCTCTTGTAAAGTTAGTTGTCAGGACAAGCCCTTGCTTCTGGTGTCCAAGGGTCAGCTTACAGAAAGAGCGTGAGCTTCCTAAAAGTCTCATTCTTGGTCAATGTTGGTCTCTCTTATCTTGTTTGGTGATGGGCCCATACGGGATACTCAGGTGATGGCACTGGCTCAGTGCCCACTGGGAAACATGATATTTCTTTGATTCCTTTTATTTGTTTTGGCTGTACCATACAGTTTATAGAATCTTAGTTTCCTGACCAGGGATTGAACCCAGGACAAAACAGAGAAAGCACTGAGTCTTCACCACTGGACCACCAGGGGATTCCCTCTGGTTCTTTTTTAAAAATAAAAAAAAAGAAAACATTTATTTTTAATTGAAGGATAACTGCTTTACAGTGTCGTGTTGATTTCTGCCAAATGTCAACACCTGGGGTTCTTATTTAGGCTTTTTGATTTAAGTGACCGCTTTATTCTGGAACCTGATCTTTTAAAAAAAATTATTTAAATTTGCAAATAATACACAGACATAGAGAGCATAGTATAATGAATCTCCGTGTGCCATCTCCAATCTGGTTTCATCAGTCTCCCCTGAACTCAATTTTCCCCCTCCTTCCTCATTCCCTTCCTCTCCTTTCCCTGCAGAAATTGAACACAAAATCTAAACACCATCCTTTTCACTTGTAAATATTCAATATGCACCTGTAACTAGAATACTTTTTTTTTTTTTAAAGCAATATGTTGAAAGTCAATTAAGGTGTTAGAAACACACTAGCAAAATGTATCATCCAGTACCTAGCCAATATCCATATTTTCCCCTGCACTGTCAAAGCACTATCAACCCTGAATATTCATTAGAAGGACTGGTGCTGAGGCTGAAGCTCCAATACCTGATATGATGGGCCGACTCATTGGTAAAGACTCTGATGCTAGGAAAGATTGAAGGCAGGAGGAGAAAGGGACAACAGAGGACAAGATGGTTGGATGGCATGAGTTTGAGCAAGCTTCAGGAGGTGGTAAAGGACAGGGAAGCCTGGTGTGTTGTAGTCCATGGAGTCGCAGAGTTGGACACGCCTGAGCGACTGAACGACATCAAAGACAGCCTCTTAGAGTCCTCCTCTTTTTGCAAGACTGACTGATCTGTTGAAGGAGCTGAATCATTTGCCCCAGGATTGCTCTAAGGATTGCTTCCTTACGGTGTTGTTCAGTGTGTGTTTCTCATAAGCTGGAAGTTAGATGTGGAAGCTTAATTAGATTCAGGCTCAACATTTTTATAGCCTGACTTTCTATTATATGGACATAATGTGAACATAGTAATAGTTGATCATGAGAATTAGTGAGACCTCCCCTCAGAAATCAGAGGTAGAACAGGTGAGGACCGTGGGTGAGGACAGAAGGGCTAGCTGTGGTTAGGCATTAAGTGTAGAGTGGCTGAGTTGGAGATAAATCAGATCAGCTGTGAAAGCTGGGAGCTGGTCTGCAGTGGGGCAGAGACAGCATGTCTCCAGTTAGGAAGCTTTTTAATGACTTCTCAGTGATCATCACTTCTCAAGCTATAACTTGTATGCTGCACCAGGGATTATTAGGCCAGGTCAGTCGAGGGCAAACAAAGAACTGAAATGGTACCGAGAGGGAAGAGGCATGGAGGGGAGTGAATGAGCCTGGGCCAAAGCCCGAGCGTGGGGCTGAGCCTCTGGAGTTTTCACCATGGTCTCTTGGAACTTCTCCCAGCTGTACGACCATACAGTGGCATGGAACAGCAGCCAACTCTTCAGTTTACTTTCAGCAAGTTGGTAAACTTTCCCAAGCAGCTGCTTTGATGGGGACTGGCAGCCAAGCACAGCTTGTAAGAGGTAACAGCAGCAGGCAGTGAGTGTGTGCATATGTGAATGCCTAAACCCAAATTCACAACACGAACAGGCGTATTCCAGGTGGTGCCTCTGCATCGCCCAGATGGAGACATCGTTGCTGGCCTGGCCTGGGAGGTTGACCTCAGAGGTCGATTTGCAGAGGGCTTACCCACAATCCAGACACACTATTTTCTCAGCAGCAGGTAAGAGAGACTTCGGACATCAGAGGTGAGAACTAGGCATGTGTAGTTCTTGCAAGAAACAGTGTTAGAACATGAGAGAGAAAGACAGACGGATAAAGAGAGAGAGAGACAGATTGACTTTCCCTAGTTGTGTGATCCTGGGTCAGTTACTTAACTCCTCTAGAACTCAGTTTCCTTATCTGTCAAATGTAGAAAATAATAATAGTCACCTCGTGAGGTTGAGTAATTTAAGTAAAGATGCACGTATAAGGTGCTCAGAACTGTGCCTGCCACCTAGTAAATGTTCATCCTTGTACCTAGAATAGTGTCTGATATTTTGTAACACTTGGTAAATTGCTGTTGAATGAATGACTAAATGTTAGTATGCAAATATAAGGGATTATTTGCAGGCATGTGTTGTATATAGTATGCATATAGATATATGTCAGCATTATGAGTGAAGAAAGTTACAACTTTTACATGCCTTTCAGGAGGTGTCCATGTGGGTAGTTAAATGGATCATCAGGTATAAATTGGTCTTAGCCGATGCTGAAGGCACATCTGCAGCCTTGTGTGTGTATGTAGGCAGATCATTTATACACAGGTTCCGAGTCCTCAGATGCTCAAATGCTGCCTCTTTGGGGAATTCTTCTCTCAGAGCTGCCGACACTGTTTTAGGGTGTCTGCAGTGTTCCCTAATATTTGTTATAGATATGTGTTGAATCTCACCCCCGCCCCCACCTGTTCTCTTTCAGCTCTTGGTAAGGAATCCCCAACATGTTCTACATGAAGTAGGTGGCCAGTAAATACTAGCTGCCCAGATCAGATATATTTTGAGCAAGACAGAATTCTCCTGAGTTTTATTAGAAACATCGCTTAGAACACGTGTGCCTTGAAGAGACTTCATATGTAGAGCTGCCTTGTGGCTGCCGGGAGAGATAGCTCTTGGAGTTTTCCCATCACTTTTTGCACCTGACTGGGTGGTTGTGCACCCCTGCTGTGGCCTGTGGACTCTAGACCTGGACCCTGGTGTCCAGGAGATCTCACAGAGGTGTGAGACAAGGCCTTCGCCTGCCAAATGCTGTAGTCAGGCTGAGGAGACAGGCTAGAGTGGGCTGAATGTTAAAGCAAAAGGCATGATGTTGTGTTCAGTGCCCAGTGCTGGCCCAGATAGCACGTTCTCTGTATTTCTGAGGAGGGGATGGTGGCCTGGAGGCTGCTCATGTAGAGGTTTTGAGACGTGGGTGCACCTGCGTATGGAGCACAGGGATTACTTCTGCTTGACTGGCAAGGTGAGGTTTGTCTCACTGAGACCTAATGTGTGCTGCAGCTACGGCTCCAGTTTTGCTGCCAGGAGTGTGGAATTGGGATCAGAACCCAGTTCTGGCTCTTTGCTGGCTGCATGGTCATCTGGTCATAAGACCATTTCAGTTGACAGACTTGGTGGCCCTTCTCTGCAGCCTCAGTTTCCCTGGCTGTAAAATGGGGATAATGGTAGCACTGGGTTTTACACAAGGGGACGTGCAGCACCATTATTGGGGGCTGAACTTGGAGAGGACTCAGGAAACAGCTTTATTCTTAAAGATGAGGTGGATCTTCCAGTCTGCCTCTTTAGAGTGTCTCAGGCCGAGTGCCTGGGTTTCCAGCAGATTGTTGTTCACTCAGTTGTGTCTGACTGTTTGCCACCCCATGGACTGCAGCACACCAGGCTTCCCTGTCCTTCACCATCTCCCAGAGTTTGCTCAAACTCATGTCCATTGAGTTGGTGATGCCATCCAACCATCTCATCCTCTGTCTTCCCCTTCTCCTCCTGTCTTTGTTCCTTCCAGTGAATATCCAGGGTTGATTTCCTTTAGAATTGACTGGTTTGATCTCCTTGCAGTCCAAGAGGCTCTCAAGAGTCTTCTCCAATACCACAGTTCAAGAGCAAATTACTGGCATTAAAAAGCCCATTTCACATCAAAGCCAGTTTAAGGCTTCTCCCACTAACAATCTCAGGTGCCTTGGAAACCAGCAGTGTAGAAAGGTCAGTGTCAGCTTGCTCTAGCGTTTTTTCATTCTTGCTCCACCTCTTTCCCTCCTCAGGCTGCTCCAGGGTCAAGGGGGTGGGGAGACTGGAGTTGAGGCAGAGCCTTTCCCTGAGCAGAGAGTGTTTGCTCCTTGGCTGCATGAGTCTGTGATCATGGTTGGCCCTTTGTGGGCGCACATTAGTGGTTCTTTTAGAGATGTGCTTGTCCTCTCAGAGACTCCCACAAGGACCTTTTACCTGATGCCCTGTCGCAGTGACCTCTGTGAGCCCTACCTAAGCTCCTCAGTGGGCCGCCCTCCTGTTGTCGTAGGCAGCGTCCTCTCTGGAGGAGCCCACCTGCCTTCTGAGCAGTCCCTTAGCCCCCTGGGGAAGTTTGCACATTCAAAGTTCACAGCCAAAGTTGTCCCAGCTCTTCCCATACTGGCAGCTGCAGGCAACCTCCTTCAGCTTCTCCAGGTGAGGCGGGGGGCTCCCAGGAATGCCCTGTGGTCCAGAAACAGCCCTGTGCTGGCCCCTGAGCAGTACTTTGCCTGGGGCTGGGAGCCATTTACTCTCCTTTCTCTCATATTCCCTCCTGGTGGTGGAGCAAGTCCTATGCGGACAGAAATCGGGGTGTTTATCATGCCTTTTAGTTTTGAGTAAACAGATGAGCCCCATCCCATTCCCACGTCAGTCTCACAGCACAGTTCCTGGTACGCAATCAATGTCCAGTGTCTCCTGGCCGCTGTCACTGTTTAGCTAACGTGGGCTTCAGTATTCTTATCTGAAATCCTGGCTACTGGTAATCTCTGCTCTGTTTCCCACTTGTAAGTTTTGGTTTTCTTTTTATATTTTAGCCTCAACAGAATGGGATCTCCCCACGCATGTTTAAGGCCTTTGTGAGCAAGAGCCACCCGGAATTCTCCTCCAACAGACAGCAGGATGCCCAGGAGTTTTTCCTGCACCTCGTGAATCTAGTAGAGGTAAGTCAGCCTTCAGAACTGCTGGAAAGGGTTGTTAGGAGCGTGTCCAGCTCTTGCGTGCAGCCCCGCCGGTGTGGCCAGAACGCTGCCCCCCCACCCCCACCCCACCCCACCCCCACCCCCTCCCCATCCCCGCCTCTCCCTGCCTGGGCTCCTTTTAGAGTTGGCATCTCTGGGTCTTTCTCTGTCCGGCCCGCTTGATGAAATTGCTCCTCAAGCCTGGCTTTCTCGGGCTTCGTGGGTCTCCCTGTTCTCCTAACTTGAGTGTGTTCTAGGAGTGCTTATCCTTTTTCTCGTTCCCTGTTTTTGTTTTCTGTCTCTGTGACAAGCTCCTTGAGAGGCCAGTGTGGTATTTGGTGTCTTCCTGTCCTCTGTCCTCCGAGATGCTCACTCTGGGCTCAGCAGGATTGAATCACATTAAATGCTGTGGTTCTTAAAGGCCACAGAAAATTTATGATTAAAGGCTTTCCTCACCCCTCTTAAAAAAATAACTACTTTTTCCCTGATGACTAGTGTGTTTTTGTGGAAACAGAGGCACAGAAGAGAAAATAAAACCCCCCATACTACCTGCTCCCCCATCCAAGCAGTGCTAACATTCTAGTGTCTGACTCCTTACCTCCACCCCCAGTGTTCATTCTCTGCTTGCTGGTTTGTGAGCAGCGTTTCCACTTAACCTGTTGTGAACATTTTGCCATGTCATTATATACTCAAATATAGCCTACTTTCTTTTTATTTGTGTATAATTGACATTAGTACATTTATAGAATCATATCATACGTGGCTTATTTTTTTAATTTAAACAAATTAAAAAAATATTTTTTAAATAAAAATTTGTTTAAATTAAAAAACTTTTAATTTTTTAAAAATTTACTTTTTAATTATTTTTAAGCTTTTTATTCTATATTGAGATATAGCCAGTTAACAGTGTTGTGATAGTTTCAGGAAAACAGCAAAGGAACTCAGCCATCCATATACATGTCTCCAAACTCCCCTCCTATCCTGTCTACTATAGAACACTGAGAAGAGTTCCATGTGCTTTATAATAGGCCCTTGTTGGTTATTACCCATTTTAAGTATAGCAGTGTGTACATGTCCATCTCAAACAACCTAACTATGACGTGGCTTAATTTTTCCGGTGCAGCCCTTGATTTTTTTCCCCTCCTTTCTCTTTACTTGGCCTTTCATACTCCTTTCTTCTAATTCTGTCTAGCTCAGTCCCTCTGCCATGACTTTTGATGGCTGCATACTATTTATTTACATGATGAACTATAATTTATTTAACCAGTCTCCCATTTTTGGACTTTAGGTAATTACCAGTCTTTTGCTCTAAAGTACTCTGAACTGGTACACCCAGAGGGAATGTTTAGTAACATCAGATCTTTTTACCAGATTAATATTTGATTCTGTGCTAATTTTTATACATGGGTGGCCCTGACGGTAAAGAATCTGCCTACAATGCGGGAGACCCAGATTCGATCCCTGGGTCAGGAAGATCCCCTGGAGAAGGAAATGGCAACCTACTCCAGTATTCTTGCCTGGGAAATCCTATGGACAGAGGAGCCTGGCAGACTACAGGCCATGGGGTCACAAAGAGTCGGACATGACTAAAACAACATAGCATGCGTGTCCCAGGAAAGTAATATAAATTTACTACTTGATATGATCTCATTTTCAGAGGAACCGCATTGGCTCAGAAAACCCAAGTGATGTTTTTCGGTTTTTGGTGGAAGAGCGGATTCAGTGCTGTCAGACCCGAAAAGTCCGCTACACGGAGAGGGTGGACTACCTGATGCAATTACCTGTGGCCATGGAGGCGGCAACCAACAAAGGTAATGTTCCAAAGTGGGAAGTGAACAGAGTGCTTCTACACACGTGAAGACCCTCGAGTAAGAGAGAGTGCGGTTTAGTTACTGCAGAGCTGTGTCTGGAGTAGACCTGGAAGGTGTCTGCTCTGCATGTCTCTTCTCATTTACTCTTCAGTCTCCATGTGGCTTTCTTTGAGATTTTCATGGAGCCAGTTATAGAGGAAACCTACTTCAGTGCCTATAAGTTTCAACAACAGGTTGGTTTAGAGTCAGTTTAATTTGGAGGAAATTATTTGTAATTTAACATTATCACTTACAAGTTGTGCTGTAAAGTCTGAGGGAAGTGGTCAGAGCTACATTTTTGATGTGAGCCATTTGGGCAGAGGTCTCTTAAAAAAAATCCATCCTTGGTATCTGAGCAAGGTGCCTGTTGTGGGTAATAAAGTGTGGCCGGACCCTTTGTCAGGCTCCCCTTAGAAAGGTCTCTGGACCTTGGAAGTAGGAAGAAGGCAGATACCCAGGTGGAGGGGGTGATGCTCAGGGGAAATTTCCTTCAATGTCTGATCTGCTTCTTTTTGGACAAAATAGATGAGTGATATTTCTTAGAACTAACATCTTAGAAGCAGAAAAAGGAAAAATATTTGCTCAATTGCTTATCTCCTGTGAACTGGTCATTTTTGTAAAGTTCAAACACTCCTTAGGTGGCTTTTTATTCTCTTTTTTTCAGGGGTGGTGGGTAGTCACTTTATTGTGTTAATTGGAAAATGATTTTAAGATGAAACAGTTTCCATTTTCTCTAAACTTTTGCAGCTTTTGGCTAGTTTTAAAATTCTTTATTCATTACACAAAATAGAAATGGGGTGGGGCTTTGTGGTTTGGTTCCTTTTTAGCATGAGGCCTAATTGCTTTCTCTTGCCTACCTTGGTGGATGCTGGCTAACATATTCTATTCAGTTCTGTGATCCTCTCTAAACTCACTGTTTATAATTTATAAGTGGTAGCTATTTTTTTTGTTGTTGTTGTTTTGTTGTTGTTCAGAAAGGAGATTTGTAACCTAGTGTCAGGAAATTGATAGCTGGAAACACATAATGCTAGCATCCTAGACAGCAGTCCATCCTAAACTGCTGGTGGACTGGGGAATGAACTGTAAGAGCATATCTAGATGTGTTTAAGAAAATAAAAAAATACATCAGTGGTATATAAAAACTGATAAATCAGAAGTGATTTTTTTGTAACACAGAAGGAATTCCTGGAAAGGTCCATTTGGAATGTATAGAATTTTGACTTACAGGTGGTTTCCAAGAGTAGATCTGCTGACTCTTGGGAAGCTCATAGTGTACTCACTTTTTTCCCCTGGGTGTTCAGTCATTTGAGCAGGGATAGTGTAGAAAGCCTTCTGGGCTGGCTGCTCTGCTTTCTGCAGTGTCAGGTGACCCCATGTGAAGTTGTCTTGGTGGTGCTGGGTAGGATTGCAGGTCTGGTGCCTTGGGTAACTGTGTTCCTTATAGTTCATCCTGCTCCTTGGCCTGTGCTCTTCCTGACCTCTCATCATGGTCAAGGGCCAGGAAGAGGTGAGCCCTCGGATTTCTCTCAGCATGAAATTCTCTGGTGTGGAGACTTTGTGATTAGAGGGTGCTTTGGGGTCAAACAGCCTTGACCTCTGGATAAATGAAAGCCCAGGTTCGTGCATCACTTACACTACATATGTAGTCTGAACCTCTCACCTGGACCGTAATTCACAATTCCCTCCTGTCAGTCTCAAAGAGGAACAGGCAAAAATGAATGGCTTGATGCAGCCTGGCATTGCCTCTCTAAACACACCTTCAGCAGGCTCCTCTGGCTCTATGGAGGGCAGCAAGTAAGCAGTCCTACCCCCAGCCCAGAAGCCTTCAGGGAAGGCTGGTCATTGTTCAAGGGGCTCTTTCCTTTCAAGAAAATAAATGACTACAAAGTCATTTGTTTGCTCTTCCTTGTAGATGAACTGATTGCCTATGAACTAACGAGAAGGGAAGCAGAATCAAACAGAAGACCCCTTCCCGAGTTGGTTCGTGCCAAGATACCATTCAGTGCCTGCCTGCAGGCCTTTTCTGAACCAGAAAATGTTGATGATTTCTGGAGCAGCGCCCTGCAAGCAAAGTCTGCGGGTGTGAAGTAAGTGTGTATATGTGTGTGCTTATGTGGTGGCAGTAGGATGAGAAGGGGCCCTTGAGAGGTGGGGGACCGGTAGGGAAGGGCGAGGGGTGCTACTGTACAGGTCTGTGCATGCTTGCTCACGTGTGGCCAGATGGGATTATGATTTAGACAACCCTAGTTGTCATAGACCTTGCTTGTATGAGGCCTACCCAGTGAAGCAGGCTTGTTGTAATCTGTATCATGTGTAAGGGAGAGAATGCCTTTCTTTCTTTTCTTTTTTCTTTTTACTGAGCAGGTATAGCCAAGAACTCTTGTGCCACATGGCAAGATGATATTAATGAAGAAATTCGAAAACTACTTATGACAGTCTTCAGTATTTAAACTCCACGGTGATAGGTTCTGATTCCACAGTTAAAGATTTGACTTAGAACTTGGTGACTCTGTTCCTGCTTGGAGACTAGGGATCTCAGGGCATCTCAAAGGGGGACCTCAGGGCTCCTGGACTTTGTTCCAACGAGCTGCTCAGACATGGTCAGGAGATGTTCTGTTTCTATATTGTGATCCTTCTTGTCAGGTCCATACTTTTTTTTTTTTTTTTTTGCCTCCACTTGATACCTTAGTTGATTTTATACAGTCAAGTCCTTGCCTGTATACTTCATATAGTTGGAGAAAGAGAACTTACCATGGCAGAAAAAGAGGAGAGGTCTAAAAGTCTCTGGAGCTCATTACTTTTAGATATTCTTCAGCCTTTTATTTCTGGGCTCAGCCTGAGCTCTAGGTGACATGAAAGGAAGGGAAGGATGGATGAGCTACTGCTGGCTGTTTTTTATCACAACTACAAGTAGCAGTCAAACCTGAATCGCTTATTCTCTGTGACAGTCACCCCTCAGGATTTCTGTTTCAGATGATCGACGTCATGTGTTAAGAATGGGAAAACAAAAGAATGTTTCAAAAGCTTTAAAGAAAAAGCCACATTTTCTTAACAATAATTTCTTTTAAAGAGTTTCTTCATATCCAGAGGAGATTTATAATAGCTCAGTTATCAGTTATCCATTGTGGAGTAAGTTTTCATCCGAGGGTTGCTCAGTTTTGGGGAGTGTGTATGTGTATGTATGTGTGTGCATGTGTGTGTATGGCCTTGCTGATTAGAGTTGGTGAGCTGGCATGTTAAATGTTCATGATTCACTTCATTACAACTTGGGCACATCTTTGAGCAGTTAGAAAGCTACACGTTTTATTAGTGGTGAAAGCAGTTTTTTCCTCTCAACTTTATTGAAGTATAATTCACATAAAGTTTTGTGAGTTTAAGATGTACTGTGTGATTTTTTTAAAACTTTTTTTCTTTCTTTCTTATTGACAGTAGGCTGAAGATTCCACAAACATTTATCCTTTTCTCTTTGCACTTTAATTCTGACTCTGTATGGAAGGTGGAAGTGATCAGAAGCCTGGCAGCCTAGAAAGTCCCCAGCATCAGGTGTGAGTTGCAGAAAGGTCTTCACTGGCTGGTCTGCCGGGTCCCCCTCTTCTGCTCTTCAGAGTCTTAGAAGTACAGGGTGTGGCCTACTCTCTAGGCCTGTAGGGAAGGCATCTTCTCATCAGTAGGAAAAGGAGCATCTTTGAAGTGGAGCTGGGAAGCATTAGCCTTCCACAGAGACAATCTGTTATCCTTGGGCTGGTGGTCAGGAGATCTGGATTCTTCTCCTGTGTCCACTTCCCAGCTTGTGCTCTAACCTGGGGGCAAAGTCAGCAACCAGTTCCTTCTTACATCTGAGTGGAGGAATGATGGTTGCTGACCCACAAAATATTTAGTTGTAGGCAGAGGGGTTTCTACCTTCTCTAATCCTTAACAGTAGTTATTGAACGTGTTTCTTCTTTGACTCTTTTACATGCACATGTGTGTATGTATGTTTACATACATCTTTTGGTTTAATGCATATGGAAGAAAATTATTACTGGATGTATCACAATTGTTGGTAATTGAAAATTGGTCTTGTGGGAAAGGAAAAAGCAGTGTTCTAGGGTGATAAATGGAGAAGGCAATGGCACCCCACTCCAGTACTCTTGCCTGGAAAATCCTGTGGACGGAGGAGCCTGGTAGGCTGCAGTCCATGGGGTCGCTGAGAGTTGGACACGACTGAGCAACTTCACTTTGACTTTTCACTTTCATGCACTGGAGAAGGAAATGGCAACCCACTCCAGTGTTCTTGCCTAGAGAATCCCAGGGACGGGGGAGCCCAGTGGGCTGCCATCTGTGGGGTCACACAGAGTTGTACACGACTGAAGCGACTTAGCAGCAGCAGCAGCAGCAGCAGGGTGATAAAGCAACTACCATTATGGCACATTTATCAGTATTATTCCATGTTATATGCTAAATGCATCCCATCAAATATTGCTTAATCACGCTAGTACTGCTGTGAAATAGGTACTTTAGTCTCCCCATTTTACAGATGAGGAAGTAAAGGAAGTATTAATAATGGCCACTAAGTGACAGACTTGGAATTCATTCAGTTGAAGTTTAAACTCTTAATCCTGTGTTGTATACTGCCCCATATTTCTTTCCTGCTTGCTTATGCTTGTATCTTTATAATCCTTATAGTGTTGTTTATTCTTTATTATACCTTACGTTTAAATAATAGTTTTTGGGGAACTAGTTCAGTGAATTCCTAAAATCTTTTTTCTTTCTGTTATTTCCAGCAATATAGACATGATCTCTTTATTATTACTTTGGGGCCTTAAATACTTCTTGTGTTAGACCCAGAGCCCAAAAGGCCAGGAAGAGACAAAAGATGTCCTCTTGGTAGATCTTGGGTCAGTATGGACCAGACATAAAGAGCCTTCCCTTTTGGTCCTGAACAGACAGTGACTGGAAAGAATATGTGTTTGGAAATTTTATTCACCCAGCAAACATTATTGCTCACCTAATGTATCTTGGGCAATGAACTGAACGAGATGGAGTCCCTCCCCTCAAGGAGCTCACAGATTAAAGGTTAATAGGGATAGATTTCGTTTTAACCTTTATCATTCATGAACAGAAAGGAACGGTATGGGGCTCAGAGCATGGGCTTTAGGTGGACTGGCAGCGTTTGAATCCTCAGTGTAGAACTTACTGGTATGTGACCTTGGCCAAGTGACCTCACTTCCATAAACTTCAGTTTCCTTATATGTAAACTGGGGATAATAATAGAACTTTATAGGGTTGAGGTGAGGATCAAGCATAAAATGCTTTGCGTGGTGCCTGGTGGAGTAAATATACACTGTAATTGTTATTACATGACTTTTATCTTTTTTTACCTTGGATTATACAGTTTGTGTTGATTAATTATGTTTTTAATTATGATTAGGTGAATTATGTGGTTGGCTATGTTTTCAATGTATTTAATGGCAATGAAAGAATATTTTTTAGTCACCAGGTTTTCAATAGTGTTAATAAATTCAGAGAGACAGTTTATATGTCAATATATTTTTCTTAATAAAGTTTTCATAATGCTTTTGCCTGAATTTGTACCAGTGAACAATTGATGCATATTAAATAAGGTAATGAGTTGTTGATAGGTAATGCCGTACTGTTGTCAGTCACTGTTCTAAGCTCTTTAGTCCTAACTCAGTTCCTGTAACAGTTCTTTGAGATGAATTTATTCAGTGTCTATCTAGACCTTTTGAATAATTTATATTTCAGTGGACGTTATTAAGTATATAACTTTTTAAGAAAAATTGTAATTCCAGGAATTAATTTTAGGAATAGAAGAGTAACTAACCTTACCAGATTTAACAACAAACTTGATGTCCCAAACCTGCAATTAATGAATGCCAAGTGTTAGTTTTGAGGTTGACTTGAACACGTTTATATTAAGCAGTTACTGAATGTGTGATTCAAGTTGAGACCCTATACAGAAGTTAATAAGGAATGTTTAACCAACAGGAAAAATACAATGTGGGCATCATCTAACCTGCTTTCTGGTACTCTTAGGTTGGTAGCTTCCCACAACAAAGTGATGCGTTAAATTATCAGCCTTGAGTTCCCTCTACTGCCTCCCACTCCATGGTATATTACCAGCTGATTCCTCACCCAGATACTGATCACAGAGTGACTTCAGGAATCTCTGGGATCCTGAACCACAGTCTGGAAATCATTGATGACTTTTGGTTGATTTCATTGTTATATATTTTCCAGATTTTAAATTTATGTGGTTAGAGGAAAGAGTCAGAGAGGTGACACTTTTATAGTCGTTGAAAATATCAGGTGGCATTGCTGGGTTTTTGGTGAAATTGAGGACTTGGCTATATTTAAGAATGATATTGATACTGCTTCTCAGAAGATAGGAAAACCTAATTAGAGATAATATATAATTTCTGGAGAGTGAGCTAGGCTAATAGATCAGCTCCTTAGGATAGTTAAGCTCTTGTTTTTTGAGAAACTCCCTCATTGCCTGTACCCTGCTACCTTCCTTGTGATGGGGAAGTTGAGATCCAGAGTGGTTAAGTGACCTGCTTGGGGCAAAATACAGGTCAGTGACAAACCAGCTCAGGGTCCTTGGTCCTGTGATTCTAGCTCTTGCATGACAAGATCATCATGCTCACTCCTTGGCTGTACACAGCCCATTCTAGTGTGCCAGGTGGTTTCATGACACTTCATGACCGCTGCACAGCCCTGGCAGGCAGATATTACTAATAAACCCATTTTGAAAACGTGAAGCCTCAAGGAGGGTTAGATTTTGAGTGAATTAAGTAGCATCTAAGTCTTCTGACACTTTTTGGACAATTCTCTGTCCCTGAACCGTGGCTTTTCTTCTACACTAGGGGGCAGCAAGTGCATTTGTATTGGATTTCTGAGGTCTAGGAAGATGCATTCCACATAGATTTGAAAAGTGGAGTTTGTAGGAAACATGTCCTAGAATCTTTTATTTTAAAAGGTACCTATCATATCTGTTTAAATCTAAGTTTTTCTATATACCTTACTGTACTCAGATTGGCACTTGAGTAGAAATGGTTTTTATAAACAAGATAATAAATGTGGAGAGAATGAGCTGAAACCGGGGCATGTATTTGATGTATTAGTTGAATAGTTTGTGCATAAAATCATCAAAGGCAAGTCCAGGCAATTCAGCATTCATGAAAGTTTGAAAGGAAACTTAAGACATTAGCCATATATATTAATTTTAAAAATTGAAGGCCCAGATTTAGATATTTTAGATACCTCATAGTACACACCCCCACACCCCCACACCCGCACACCCACCCACCCACCCACACCCCCTTTCAGATCCAGGCGGCCATAGATTTTAGGTGTGGTAGTATTTTAATGAGGCCCTGGCATTTCCAGTAGTCAGCCTCAACCAAAGTTCCGATATAACCTCCTAATGCCAGCTCTGGGCTACAAGAGAGAGACTTGTGGTCAGAGCAGATTGGGGGTGTGTGTCAGGATTGCTCAGGGAGCTTTTTCAAACTTCATATACAAACACAATGCAAGGTGCCCCCATGCGTCTGCAAATATGTGTGACACTACCAAGAGTTTTAGAAAAACAAGCGTTTATAGTTGAAAACCACTTTTCAGAAATACAAAATGCCACAGCAAAGTAAAAGCAGTAATTTTGCAAGGTGTCCAAAATCATCCTTGGGGACAACCTTGTCCTATGTTAAACATTGTCCTCTCGTGGAAAGGCCAGGATGAGTGGCGAGGTGGTATGTGTGTGTGTCCACTCCTGTGTGTGTGTGTGTCTGCTCACATGTGCATCCCTCCTCTTTACTGCAGGCCCTGGGACTGCTGGGTGTGCCTCAGACACAGCTTATGATGCTTCATGAACTGTATCCATAATTCTTATTGCCTGTTTCATTGATCTAATCCCCTTGTGTTTCCCAGAACATCTCGCTTTGCCTCATTCCCTGAATACTTGGTAGTGCAGATAAAGAAGTTCACTTTTGGTCTTGACTGGGTTCCCAAAAATTTGGTAGGTATCTTTTGCATGCTTTTGCTTAAAACACTAAATTAGCTATTTAAATAACATGGCATGTGAAAGAGCCCATGTGGTTGGTTGCCAGAATGGTCTCATTTCATTCTTTTTCCATGATTCCCACCTTTCTCTTTTGAAAGATATGATAAGCACTGGTGGCAGTAAAAAAAGTAAATAAACACAAGTTGCCAGTTGCTTGCCCACCTCTCTACTAATGGCTTCTAAAATGGCCAGAATCTAAGAGTGAAAACAGGAGCCTCACAATTGCAAATCATGCCTCCCAAACTGTAACGTGATCTTGGTAAAATGTAGGTGCTGATTCAGCAGGTCTGGGATGGGACCAGGGCTCTATATTCTAACATGTGCCCAGGCGATGCTGATGCTGCTAGTGCTACTGGTACAAAAGCCATGCTTGGAGGTGCTAGTAACTGGAGATGTATCAATACTCTTTTTAGCATCTCTCCTTGACCTCTAAAGCAGGCAGGTATGGCTAATGACATTTGTTTAAATCATATGAATTTTATTAATAATAACATAAGTACAGTCAATTGTATTAAAAAGAAAAAGGGATGTGGCTGAATTGGGCTTCTTTCTAATCTTAAAGGCCCTTGACCACTGTTAGAGGTTATCTTTCCAGACAATGAGTAAGAACACTTTCTCTACCATCTCAATCAGATATGAATGTGTTCCTAGGCTGTCCTCAGGGCCGTGGAAGTCCATACAGTTTTAACCTCTGATTTCTCAAGCAAGGATCTCAGACTGCTTGCCAGTCTTTTAGTGTCTATGTTTTTGAGCACTTAAAAACACCAGTCACTCCTAGGTTGGTTAATTAAGAACTCATCTGCTCATCTGAAGGGGAAAAGTAAAAAGAATGTAAAATCTGCAGGAGTGATTTCCCAGAAACCTCTGGCACTAGCAGTTAGCATAGCACTGATCTCCACGTGGCATTATGCAGCCGTGAGCCTGCAGCTCATTCCTCTTTTCCTGGTGGAATAATTCTGTGGGCAGGGAGGAGGGCCAAGGGCAGGTTGCTCATCACTTAGCCTTTCCTCCTTGGACCCAAGATGTACCCCAGAGAGAAAACTGACTTCTTCTAAAGGTTTTGAACTGCTTTGGAAACAGTTTTATTTTCTTTGTCCTTGGAATTTTGGTAAAGGATGCCAAATTCAGATCAGATTTCATAGCCTTGCTGAATTTAAAGCAATCTCAAAGCTTTCTTTAATGAACTTGAAATTTTCTGTTGAGGAACAGTTGTTTTGATTTTGTTGCTCAGACATTGTGTTTGATTTTGCTGTTTGCTGAGATTAAAACATTTTTTTTTAAACTAAGCCTTTTCTTTGGGTGGTTGTTTTAAAGTAGGACTTACACACCTAACATTGTAGCTGGTTTTGGGGATGATATTTTCAGATTCTGTTTGCTGGCCTGAGAGACATATCCTGCACCAATATTTGAACTCATTTTCCATTATTACCATATCTGACTGTGTGCAGTACAAATTTGCAACAGGCTGTTAGACTCATACATATATTTTGTATTTGAATAAGTCAACATAATGACAACTGAGCTGAGAAGTTAAAAGAGTATGCCTCAAGATGAATACACTTGAAGTTCAATTAATTTCTTTAAACCTTCAGTTTTTATTACCTTCGGTAGAATAATCTCAGTACCCACGGTGATCAGAGAAAAGGCATAAACTATGGGTTGTAAACTGAGATGCCTAATGAGGACAGAGTGATGTAAATGACAGAAGTAGGCTGGGTATAAGAAACACATAGCTATAGCTGTCTTGTCCTTTCTTGAGTATTCCCATTTTGGATGAAGAAAACATTTCCCTAGCATAAGAGTCAGAATAGCACATATGTGATGCTCAGGATCATGGGGGCAGGAGGGAGTGGTGAGGTCTGTGGCAGACAGACATGGAGGGTACATTACCTTGGAGTGAAAGCTGAGAATCAGCCCCAGGCAGTTGTTACCACATGAGACTCTGCTACAGCTTTTTGTTTCTTTTATTTTTCTTTCAAAATGAGTTGGAAGTCTGGAGTTTTGAATTGAAATTTCTGATTTAAAAATTGGAATGTGTTGCCGACATTTTAAAAACAGCCAACAGAAAATGTCTACAGATGTTGTATGGGCTCCCAGTTTTCGACCTCTGGCTTCCCTCATTTCTTGTTCAGTATGAAATCCTGCATCTGTGTCTCCCCGGTTCTACACTAAACTCTGATCAGTCGTAGTCAGTTTTCTGGTCCTGTGACTTACTCCCAGGAGTAAGTTATAGTTACTCCCAGGAACTATAACACGTCCCTTGGCTCTGCCTAGACACGTGTACCTGGTTAGTGGTGCTAGATTGAGGAAGTGCTTGTGGTTATTCAGAGAGTCCAGTGAGGATAATCTCTCTCATTTTGCAGATGTTTCTATTGATATGCCAGATCTACTTGATATCAACCATCTCCGAGCCAGGGGCTTGCAGCCAGGAGAGGAGGAACTTCCAGACATCAGCCCCCCAATAGTGATTCCTGATGACTCTAAAGGTACCGTCTTCTGCCAGGAGGACCTTCTCAATGCCTTCCCGCTCCTCTGATGGAATAGTCCCTTTTCTTCCCCAACTCTGTTGTCCCGTGGTGCTTTCCTCTGTTGTAACCCACCATAGACAAAGCCTGGCTGCAAACCTTGAGCTTAAAATATTAATAGTCACAGGAAGAGGCACAGCCCCAACATGAGTGAACCAATTGGAAGGTCTCCAGGAAGTTTTGGCTTACCTTGCCTCTGCCTCTGCCTTTGCCTCCCTCCTTCCTTCTCTGATAAGCCTATGGGGAAGAGGAGTGTGTTTTCAGTGGGCTGTTAATCTAGAGGAGCTGTGTCCTTCTTGGAATATCTTTGGAGAACCAGAAAGGGAAATTGAACAGTGTGTGTTGGTTTTAAAAATCTTGCCCATGTCTCACCTCTCCAGCTTCATTACTGCTTCATAGCAAGAGAAAAGTTTGAGCTTCTTTTACTCTCTGTGAACCTTAAAGTGGTCCTTGTGAAGAATACTTTTTAAGAGAAAAGTACATGTGAAAAATCATTGCCTTTGTAAGTCCAAGAACAGCATGGAGAGATCTTGGCTTCATTATTAGTTCGGTTATTCTGGTGAAATCACGTTCATTCTGGCTTTGTTAGCCCATGTGCTTGCTGTTCGCCTTCCTAATGAGTTAATTAGGTACATTAGCTAATAGTGCCAGAGTGCTTAGGGTGCCTGCCCCACAGGATGGCTGTCAGCTGAGCAGTGACCATTATTGGTGACCCTGTTGGGGTATAAAGTGAATCCGGGAGGAGCAAGAGAGGAGTCAAGATTGGCACCTGTGTTACATTATTCTCTAACGCTGAGTCCAATGCTAAATTGGAGAGGGTGGAAAGCAGGGAAGGGGTCTGTAGGTGGGGTGGTCCAGGCTATGTGGTATAGGTGGTTCATTAAAGGAATTCTAAAAAGATCAGTCCTCAGAGTGTCAGAGAACTGCAAGATGGTTTATTAGCACCGCTCCTGCTTTTTCTGACGTTTATAACAGAGTTCTTGGATTGTAATTATACGGAGTTCTTAGAAGTACAGGGAAGGAAATTATTTAGCTCTTTAAGATGATCAGCAGAGCATCATGTTTTATCTGCTCTAAATGCCTGAAACTGGGTATTCTCCCTCCTTCCTGGAGTGGCTTTATGTCGGGTTGGCTGGTCTGCATGGAGGACCAGGGGGCTGACAACATTGTGGGGTCTTAATGGGTGGGGGTGAGGGAGTGCCCCGGGTTAACTCTTTTTTTTCTCTAGAACTCTTTGCCGTGGTTGGGTCTCACTTCCTGCCCTCTCCTTTGATTTCCAGATCGCCTGATGACCCAACTGATAGACCGTATGTATCTTTTATGTTTTTTCTCGGTGTCCTACCACTGTTACTGGTCTAACGCATTTAGCTGTGGGGGTTCAGGAAAGGGCATTGTTCTATACATGTGTGTGTGCAGCTTTTCCTGGGTGGGAATAAACCTTGGTCTGCAAGTTGAGGTCACAGCAAATCTAAACCAGTAGTGTGGTGAATAGATGGCCCTGTGTTTCAGGAGAGAGAACTTCAGTGTGAGAGCCAGCCAGCCCTGAGTCAGAATCTTGGCTTTGCCGTTTGTGGCTGTGTGACCTAGAATCATTAACTTCTCTGAGCCTCAGTTTCCTCATATGTGAATGGGGGATCCCGATGCCATTTCTTCCCTCCCTGGCCACATGAGTAGGTCCCTTGCTGCCGTGACAGCACAGTGGCCTGTCACTTTCTCCACTTCTTCAAGGCACATGATGAAGATACACGGTCGACAGGACAGGGTAGTATTAATTAACAATCTTCAGGTGTCAGTGTCATCGGATCGTTTATTTTGTAGTCATTTAGCTCCTTAATCCTGGGTGAGTTGATACTTTTGATTTTCTAAAGAACATGAAAAAAAAGCAAACTATTTTATAGTCAATATTTAGATATTAATTAGGAGGAAGAAGGAGTATGTTAACACAAAATACTCTGAATCTTTTTGTCTACAAAGCCTTGCCAGAGACACTATTGTTAATTTAGAAGTTTAAGTGTTTTACTTTGCCAAAAAACACTTTATGTGATTGATCATGTGGCTTAGACCTCTATGCTTGCCTTCTTGGGTCAATTTTGATTTGCTGGTTGCTGAAGAGGCTGTTAGGGGCAGTGAGGGTCATGGGCAGACCATTGCCTCTGCAAATAATCTGATTGTAATGATAACAGTATTTTCGAATGATTACCATGAGTCATTGTCGAGTTTATGACTCCATAAATTCTTTTAACCATGTATAAATGTACTATTATAATAATACAAAGTCTAGCTTCTTATTTGATTGTCACAGTAAGATGGGCAGAGCAGGTGACCTTTATACAGAGGATAAAAGTGATACCCAGGAAAGTTCAGAGACCTAAGAGCTAGGACTAGAGCCAGAGCTAGGCATCAGGCATACTTTCATGTCACTTGACCTTGTCTGGAGTGTGAGGAGGTTGCTGGCTGTCCCAACTCTGCAGAGAGCCAGTCTCCAGGATCTTGCTCCAGGGAGGTGAAGGGTGGCTGGAACTGTGAGCAGAGGAGTCAGAGGAGTCTGACTGTGAGCAGTTCAGCTCACAGTCAGCAGTTTTCCATTTTCCTCCTGATCTAAGCCTGCTGTATTCACCAGAAGAAAACAACATTATCTGGGGTTAATTACAAAGATTTTCTTATATGGTTTCTTTTAAGAGTTTTGTAGTTTTAAGCTTTTACATTTAGGCCAGTGATACATCTGGAGTTAATTTTTGCATATGATGTGAGGTAGGGATCCAAATTTCAGCAGTTCAGCTCACAGTCAGCAGACATTTAAAAGGAGTAACTTTGATTATATTCTTACTATAAATGAAAAGATATGTAGAAATTACATATTAGTGATGAGTCATCTCTGGTTTCACTACCCATCTATAACCAGTATTAGCATTTGGCATCTGTCCTTCTGCTATTCTTTACCTATGCCTGGTTCACTCTATTTTCCCCAAAATGGAATTAGACATTTTCAATTTAATATGCTGTTACATGCATGCATACACTTATTAAGCTGCATTAATTAACTGCATTCTAGAGAACGGAGTCTTTGACAAGGTGTTGAAAAGTATTCTCTGAAAGAGTTTCATAGTTTCTGCCCAGAGGAATCCTTTTTAATTACTAAACTTTTAAAATGTTTTAAAAATTTTATTTGAAGTATCATTGATTTACAGTGTCATATTAGTTTCAGGTATATAGCACAGTGATTCAGTTATATATATATATGTCTATTTTTTCAGATTTTTCTAGGTTATTATAAAATATTGAGTATAGTTCCCTTTCCTATACAGTAGGTCCTTGTTGGTTATCTGTTGTGTATACTGTAGTATGTACATGTCAATCCAAACCCACTACAGGAGTCTTTATTACAGGACTTTAGAATTTTCATTCCCTTAATGCACACTGTGAATTTCTAGGGAGAACAGAGAATGTAGGTTTAAAAAACTTATTTGACCATGGGAGCCCTTTGTTTTGTGGTTCGTTAATTTTGTGGTTCATCTCTCTTAGAACACTAGGATTCTCTAGAACACAACTGAGGAATCACTGTTGTCCTATATCATTGCTTTCTTAAAATTTTATCTTGATAGGATGTTCCGTGTATCCTCATTGTGAGATAGAACTTTGGTAAATACATTTTCAGTATCATTTTTGTAGAACAGATATTTCTGTTCCTCATTTCTTCTACTGATTGCTGCCTCTGGCAGAGTTTTCAGTAGATTGTAGACCTCAGGGCGTGGAAAACAAAAGGGGGATATTTTGTGCTCCAGTTCCCTCTCAGCCTTTGGTGTAATTTGAGAGCCTCGTGTAGGTGGTATGTGTACACACACATGGACATACATACACACCCATGTACATGTATGTGTATGAATGAATATACACACAAACCTATAGACATGTGTATGTATAGGTGTGTGTTTACACACCTCTCTACCCATGGTTTAGTCACTAAGTTGTGTCCGACTCTTGCGACCCCATGGACTATAGGCCACTAGGCTCCTCTGTCCATGGGATTTTCCAGGCAGGAATACTGGAGTGGGTTGCCATTTCCTTCTCTAGGCATCTTCCCGACCCAGGGATTGAACACAGGTCTCATGCATCGCAGGTAGATTCTTTCCCGTCTATGCCTCCAGGGAAGCCCTCTCTACCCATATCTATATATTATTGTGAAAAGAAAAGAAAACCTGTATCTAAGCCAAAGTTATGTTTGTAAAGCATCCTTTTAATATCTTAAGTGTATACAGTTAAAAATTTTTCCTTCTATCTTAATGTCGGGCTCTCCATTTCTCAGAGTGATCGCATCCTTTGATTGCTGATATATCTAAAGACCTGGTATAACTTTCTGTGAGGTTTAAGGAATAAGCTTTTGGCCTGTAGAGAATGCTTTCTCTTCCAATTTCAGTCCTAAGAGAACCTGCTGTAGTGGTCTTGAGAGTGATGCAAGAGACTGAAATGGTTCTGGGAATACACTAGATCTCCCCATAGGAAATTAGGGAGTTGTTTTTCAGTGCTTGGATTGTTCAGGTAATTACCATGGTTCTTATTTAGGTCAAAGATAAAAACTCAGCTAAAATAGTTTAATATTTGGATGGCTTAAAACAAAACACAGTTAAACCAAGATCTAAACATTGAACAAAACAGCACCTTCTTTGGGTAGCATGTGGATAAGGGGGTGAAGAGAAGCTCAGACAAGAAGAAACAGGGTCGACTTTTTACACCAGACTATCCTGTGTGCTCCGTAGCATCAGATATTGATGAGTCTTCGGTGATGCAGCTGGCTGAGATGGGCTTCCCTCTAGAAGCGTGTCGGAAGGCTGTGTATTTTACTGGAAATATGGGAGCTGAGGTGGCTTTCAACTGGATCGTTGTTCACATGGAAGAGCCAGGTAGGTGGTCAGAAGATGGGATGGCTTTGGAGTCTGACATGATTGGCCCTCAGTAATGTTAAGCCTTGGTCCTTCTGTGTCCTCAGGGTGTGTCCCAGAAAATGATTTATCAGCTCATAATCTGCATGGAGTGGATAGGAGAGGGTGGTTATTTTGCCTGTGTAGCAAAGTCACAGTCTTCGCTTTCCTCTTAAATAATAGCTTTGTTGAGAGAGAATTCACCCTTTTAAAATGTATAATTCAGTTGCAAAAAAACCCCAAAACATTGGAAAGATGAGTGATATACTTCTAGCTAAGGAATGATGAGAACTTGAGATAAAAGAATGTGCCTGAAGAAATAGGGGCTGTTTAGTTAGCATTAACTTTTATCTACTTTATTAAAGTATAATTCACATACCATATAATTCCCTAATTTAAAGTATACATTTCACTTGTATAAATCTTAATTATGTTGAATTGGTTCATAATGCTTTTCAGGTCTACTATATCCTTCTACTTTTCTGTCTATTCATTCTATTAAATTTTGAGTTTGATATTGAAACTCCAACTAAAAATCTTAATTTATCTACTTAAAAAAATAATTGTAATATATAGTGGAACTATATGTAACTTTGTTCTATGTTTTCCAAGTCTCCTATAAATGTGTTATCATACTTTTAGAATTTAAAAATAAAGAGGAAAAAGAATTTCCCCAGATAAAAAGTGTATATTACAGTGGTTTTTTAGTAAATTCACAGAGTGTTGCAACCATCCAAAAAGAAAGTCTGTAGATAATAGAAGTCACTTTCCATTTTCCCTGTTCTTCCCAGCCCCTGGCAATCACTAGTCAGCATTCCTTCTGGCTCTGTGGATTTGTCTGTTCTGGATGTTTCATATAAATGGAATCATGCGATGTGAGATCTTTTGTTTCTGGTTTCTATCACTTAGCATCATACTTTCAAGGTTTATTTATGTTGTGGAATGTATTGGTACTTTATTTCTTTTTATGGTTGAATAATAGTCTGTTGTATGGGCATACTATGTTTTATTTATCCTTTCATCAATTGATGGATATTTGGGTTTCCAATTTTTGGCTATTATGAATAATGCCGCTATACACATTTTGTGTACAAAGTTTTTTTAGAAATATATTTAACAAATTTATTTTGGCTTCACTGGGTCTTTGTTGCTGTGTGTGGGCTTTCTCTAGTTGCAGCGAGTGAGGGCTACCCTTCACTGTGGTTCATGGCTTCTCATTGCAGTGGCGTCTCTTTGTGGCTTCATTGCGGCAGACAGGCTCAAGTGCAGGAGCTTCATTAGTTGCAGCACGTGGGTTCAGTAGTGGTGGTGCAAGGGCTTAGTTGCTGTGAAGCATGTGGGATCACCCCCTGCCAGGGACTGAACCTGTGTCCTCTGCATTGACAGGCAGATTCTCAGCCACCAATCAGGGAAGTCCCCATGTACAAATTTTTATATGGACATGTTTTCATTTCTCGTGAATGGAATTTCTCTGTCATATAGTAACTCCAAGTTTAACTCTCTTAGAAGCTACTGAATTGTTTTTTAACAGTGACTATATAACATCCCCACTGGCAATATATGAGGGCTCCAGTTTTCCTATATCCTCACCAACCCTTGTTAAATCTCATTATGGTTTTGATTTGCATTTCCCTAATGGCTAATGATGAGTGCCTTTTCATATGCATATTGACCAATTTCGTATCTTTGGAAAAATATCTATTCATTTGCTTTACCTGTTTTTAATGAGGTTAGTTGCATTTGTATTTTTGAGTTCGAAGAGCTCTGGATACAGTTACCTTATGGGATATATTGTTTACAAATATGTTCTTCTGTTGTATGGGTTATCTTTTCACTTTCTGGATAGTATCCTTTTGTCTATTTTTTTTCTTTTGTCACTGTGTGCTTTCGGTGTTGTATCTAGAAAACCATTGCCTAACCAAAGGTTACAAAGATTTTCTTACATGCTTGCTTTTAAGAATTTTGTAGTTTTAGCTTTTACATTTAGGCCAGTGACCCATCTGGAGTTAACTTTTGCATGTGATGTGAGGTAGGGATCCACATTTATTCTGTTGCATGTGGATATGTAGTTGTCCCAGCACCGTTTGTTGAAAAGACTGTCCTTTCCCCACTGAATGGTCTCAGTACCCTTGTTGAAAATCAGTTGACCGTTGATACGTAGGGTTATATCTGAACTCTGAATTCTGTTCTATTAGACTATTGATCTATATGTTTGTTCTTATGCCAGTTTTAGACTGTCTTGATTATTGTAACTTTAGGTATTTTTTCTCTGTTAGCTCTAGCAGGTTGTTTATTTCAAGACCCGAAAAAGGAAAGGGCTTGAGTGTGATTCTTTTCTCCAGATTTTGCTGAACCGCTGACCATGCCTGGTTATGGAGGAGCAGCTTCTGCTGGGGCCTCTGTTTTTGGTGCTGCTGGATTGGATAACCAACCTCCGGAAGAAACTGTAGCTATCATTACCTCCATGGGATTCCATCGAAATCAGGCTATTCAGGCCCTGCGAGCAACGGTAAGCACGAGAGACCATGTGAACCCCTGCCTCTTCTGTTTTGTTACTGGCAACTGAAACTTTCCTCTGATCATTTTGAATCATGTCTGTCTCACACCCACTATACCCCAGAAAGGTTTGTTAGCATGTAGTATATATAAAGCTAAAATAAATGATTGAGGGAACCATACAGAGATTTTAAGAGTAAGGATATTTTTTAGAAGCGAGGGAGATAATACAATGGAGGTAAGATAATCCAGCTGAAAGACACTTGGTGTCCTCTTAATGTTCTTTAGCATGAGGTCAGAGACTTTACTTGGAGCTAGCTTCTGGCCTTAGAGGAAGGAGGGATGCTTGAGATCCTGTGTTCAATAAGGCAGTCCTTCAGGAGAAATTGTGCTTTTCTGATACCAAGATCTTGGAGCGTTCTCTCTCAAAAGTCCTCATGGAGAAGTCTCTTTGGAATTCTCTGCTTCTGTTTCTCTCTGTGGAGAGAAGGTTTATCAGGTATTCGTGAAGTCCTGATATTATCAGGAAAGACGGGATATTGGAGGGTAGACAGAAGCCTTCCTCTTGCAGTGCAGACATCTGTTTAGTATTGAGGGAAAGTACTTTATTTTTTTTTTTTTTCCTCACCATAATCCATTTTTGAGGGCTTCCCTGGTGGCTCAGTGGTAAAGCCTGCCAATTCAGGAGACCTGGGTTTGATCTCTGGGTTGGGAAGTTCCCCTGGAAGAGGAAATGGCAACCCACTCCAGTACCTGGGAAGATCCATAGACAGAGGAGCCTGGCGGGTTACAGTCCAGGGGAACAAGATTGCAAGCACTGGACATGACTTAGTGACTAAACCATCAGAACCAATCCATTTTTGAGTGGATATCTGCTCCCGAGTCCTTCTTGCCATCCTGACTGGGCTCCGATTGGGCCCCTTGCTGAGGTCACAGAGGCTCTAGGCTGGCTCCTGACAGTTTGGATGGAACAATCTGTTTCCCTTTAAAATGCTTGAAATGTTTCAACTGGAGTTTGTTATACTCAGTGTACTTGTTTATGCCCCAATTATTTTACTTGCTGGACTGTTTAATTGGAGATTTTGCCTACATCTAAACAAATTGTTTAACTTATCAAGTAATGTCACAAAGGGGATTGACAGAAATACTTTTATGGCCCATTGATTTGAATTACATGGAGTTCAGTTTAAAACAATGTAACTTAACTAACAAGTGTTGTCTTCATTAATCAAGGCATCAGTCTTGTCTCTGCTGCAGTTCAGTCACTCTGCTGACATTTAGGAGAAGAGGCTCTGACCTGGTACCCATGTTAGCTTCCTTCCACCCTGCATGGCTATCTGCACAAAATACAGTTGGTGGAGAAGGTAGCATTGCAGTTAGTGTGGCTTTGGAAAGAGCCGCAGTAAGACAGATGCCATTCTCTTTGGCCTTCAGCCTCTCATCATTATCAGCATCAGCTCACAGAAATGCTGAGCTAGGACTGATATAGCTTTGGAATGCTGACCTGCTGCTCTGAACTGTTTCCCAGCGAATCCAATTACAGACCTCAGTTGAGAGACTTGCAGAATGTCCATGGAAAGTGCATTTCATAGACAGGGTCAGAGCCTCTTACTCAGAACCACTTAGGACTAATGAATTCAGGCCTCCTGCCCTGTCTGCTTGACATCCTGGTTCAGACAGCCAGGATATAATGAGGTCCCAGGACAGCATACATTGTGAAAATGTTTTGTTTTATCAGAATAGTAACCTGGAAAGAGCACTGGATTGGATCTTTAGCCATCCTGAGTTTGAGGAGGACAGTGACTTTGTGATCGAGATGGAGAATAATGCCAATGCGAACATCGTTTCTGAGGCCAAACCCGAAGGACCTAGAGTCAAGGATGGATCTGGAAGTAAGTTCTTGCCTCAGGGATTGTTCAAGGGGTTGTGGTACATTGTCTTCACGGCCTTCCCTCCCGCTCCTGCATGTTGACATCTTTAAAATGAAAGTGAAGTTGCAGTGTCCGACTCTTGGCGACCCCATGGACTGTAGCCTACCAGGCTCCTCCGTCTGTGGGATTTTCCAGGCAAGAGTAGTGGAGTGGGTTGCCATTTCCTTCTCCAGGGGATATTCCTGACCCAGGGATCGAACCTGGGTATCTGCATTGTAGGCAGATGTGTTTACCATCTGAGCCACTAGGGAAGTCTGTCATCATTCAAACCTTAGCACAGATCCCAGCTTCTCATAAATGGTGCTGCTGCTGCTAAGTCGCTTCAGTCATGTCCGACTCTGTGCGACCCCATAGACAGCAGCCCACCAGGCTTCCCCCATCCCTGGGATTCTCCAGGCAAGAACACTGGAGTGGGTTGCCATTTCCTTCTCCAATGCATGAAAGTGAAAAGTGAAAGTCAAGTCACTCAGTCGTGTCTGACTCCTCCCGACCCCATGGACTGCAGCCTACCAGGCTTCTCCATCCATGGGATTTTCTAGGCAGGAGTACTGCAGTGGGGTGCCATTGCCTTCTCCGCATAAATGGTGCACTTGGCCACTTCTCTTGGGCTAGGGTGACCTGGGGGAGTCTTGGCAGACTCAGGCATGCCACCTGGTGTGTGCGCCTCACTTTAGCGCCAGGTCTGACTTGCTCTGTGCTTTGAGGTGAAATTCCATTGTAGGCCATGAACACTTTTGTCCCAAAGAGAGCTGTTACTTTCGTGGTAACATTTTTGAAGAGTTGAAAAGCGATCTTATACCTTTGATCCTGTCGTTGCTCAGACCTCCTCCTGATCATTTTCTGAAGGGCTGTCAGGTCAGGAGGAACTGCTGCAGGTGCATGTGGTGCCCTCCATCAGCAAACACTTATATATGTCACCCTGTGCTGAGCACGACTCTAAGCACTTTTCTTGGACATTCATTCAGACGGTAAAGTGTCTGTCTGCAGTTCAGGAGACCCGGGTTCGATCCCTGGGTCGGGAAGATCCCCTGGAGAAGGAAATGGCAATCCACTCCAGTACTATTGCCTGGAAAATCCGATGGACACAGGAGCCTGGTAGGCTACAGTCCATGGGGTCGCAAAGAGTCGGACACGACTGAGCGACTTCACTTTCACACCCATTTTACAGGTAAGAAAACAGAGGCATAGAAAGATTAGGTAGCCTTGCCCAAGATCACATAGTTCTTCAGAGGTAGAGCCAAGATTCAAAGTCAGAATGCATGTTCCTGCCTACTCTGTACCCTGTCTCTCAGGCTCTCCTTCCCTACAGGATCGGAGCCTGGCAGCCACCCCCTCCTGCCGTCAGGTCCCAGCCAACTCATCTCTTGGTGTTTCCTCTGCACTCCCCAGACCTACAGCTCATGGGCCTGGCATGGCAGGCACACCACTCAGTGGTCCTCGGCCCTCTCCTCCTTACCCCTAGGCCTTCATTCAGCTAACCCTTAGGTGCAAATTGCCCCTTCTTTCCCGGCACGGCTTGCTAAAATCCTCATCGTTATTCAGAACTTGGCCACAGGTCCCATTTCTCTGGGCCACTCCCCCAGGTTCTTATCGTAATCAGTCCCTCCTTACCTCACAGGCTGATGACAATTATACCAGCATTAACAGCCCTTCACTCATGTCATATTTAGTCTTCACAGTACCCCGTGAGGTAGGCACTGGGATTGTGTCCATGCTGCGGATGAGGAAACTGAGGCAGAGAAGGCAAAGTAACTTGCCAAGCTCACTGTGCTGATGAGAAGTAGAACCAGAATTCCTCCCCCCCAGGCAGCCTGCCTGCAGAGCCTGTGCCCGTAGCTCCTGTAATGGGGTATTTGCTTTTCTTATTAGAGGTATCAAGTTCATCTTGAGATAAAATTAGTTGTATAAATATCTGTGTCTCCCAGCTGACAGGGAGCTGGTGGAGGACAGAGGTCATTTTACTTTTATAGAGCTTGTGGTGTCCAGTGCATAGAAAGTACCAACAAAATAATAGTAGTATCTAAATTCACCATAACAGCATTTGTTCCTGTAATAGTATGACATGTAGCTTCATGGTCTTACTAGACCTAACACGTATGCATTGATACAGCTCTAGAGACAGAGAGGGGAGGGAAATTTCCTTCTTTTGTATAAAACAGGTATTTCTTCAGTGAAACTGTGTTAATGTGACTAGATAAGAAAAGGACGAGCTGTAGTTCTCCCAACTTCCAACCTATCTAAAGGGGCTTGTGTTACTTTTTGGAAATCACTGCCTGGCCTATAAAATATTAAAAGCTGTTATGGACAAGTTACTCAATAATTCACGAGAAGGATTTATTATGTGTTCCGTGTCCATTGGTTCACCGCTTCCTTGATTTTCTGTAATGGACTTTTCTTTAGGATGGTGAGTTCTTGCAGAAGGAATAAACCACAAGATGGGGCCCTTGTAATGCCGCCAAAGTAGTTGGCTGCAGAGGGAGGGAGAGTCTGATCATTAGGGTTTCCTGTCTTCTGATGGAGCATGGACGGACCAGCCATTCTCTCAGAGATGGTCATTAATGATACAGAACAGCCACATCCTCTCCTTGGGCTTACTGAACTCAGAGTGACCTGCACGTATTCCTGTTTTTTTGAGTCGCATCTTTGAATAGGATTTCATGAAGTTTTTAAACACCCTTGAATTTAGAGGCGCTCTGGGCCAAACTCTGTGGCTCTTACTCCTCATCACTTCCAAATTTAGCAATTAAGGTTGAGTGTGGGGAAGGAGACAGTGAGGCACTATGAAAGAGCACACGGAGGATATGCAGAATCTAAGGGCAGTAGGAGGAGAAAAATTTAGTTATAAAAATGCATAAACCACCCTAACTCATCAAATGCATTCTGTGTGGGATTTTGTAGAACAGATGCTTTTCAAGTAGCCTTTCCAGCACTGTGTCTAGCCCATGGGAGGTGATGAGAAATGAATGACTGAATGAAGAAGTGAAGGCCACGCGGTGGTGGTCCCAGGGGTTGTGTGCTGCCTCCACTGAGTGCCGCCTGGAGGAATTAGCAGTGGACTGCTGCGTTCTGTTGCCGAAACCACAGGAAAGGGGAAAAATGACATCTTTTTCTTCACTGCATTAGCATCTGAACGCATGTTGGTCACTTTTCTTGTTTTCCTTTTCCAAAAATTAACATTTATGTTATTTTTTTCTTCCAATGAAAGGATGTATAATAACTTTAGCAACTTGAGAAAATGCAGATCTACGAAAAGAGGAAAATGATAATTACAATCCTACTAGCCAGTCATAACCCAGTCACTGTTAAATATTTTGTGTATATCCTTTAGATCTTTCTTGGCAAAAAAATAAAAAAATATATAAAAAATATATTTATAGAAATATAGCATTCTATTCTAAGATATTCTTTAAGATATTGAAAGATAGTTAATTTACAGTGTATTAGTTTCAGGTGTACAGCATAGTGATTCAGTATTTTTATAGCTGATACTCCATTTATAGTTATTACAAAATAATGACTGTATTTCCCTGTGCTGTACATTATAACCACTATTCATGCTATTTTATAGCCTGCTCATTCCCTAACTGTGGGTATACATTATGTAAATCCAGGTCATTGAATATATATTAATATTCAGTTGTACCATAATATATATACCTAATTCTAGCCCAGCTAGCTATTATTTAAATAAAAGACAATTTCAGAAAGAGTTTTAAATAACAGAGTTATTTGCACATTCAGAAGGTGTTGGCAGTGATTTTTAAATAATACATTATTCTTAAAGGGTGAATTCCATTCACAGAAGTATAACAAATGCTTCTTTCAGTCTCTATCGAGGTAACAAACGTTTGTTCAACATTTAAGTTTCTTTCATTTCTTCCCTCCTCTACTCCAGTCCCTTCTTTTTTTCTGTTAAAAATAATGCTGTAATGAATATTCTTGAGCTCTCCCTTCTTTTTTAAAAAAGTTACTTTAAAAAATTATTTATTTCTTTGCTGCCCCGGGTCTTAGTTGCAGCACCCTGACTCTTTAGTGGTAGCATGTGAACTCTTAATTGTGAGTTTCCTGACCAGGGATTGAACCTGGGCCCCCTGATTTGGAAGCTCGGAGTCTTAGCCATTAGACCACCAGGGAAGGCCCTCCTTTGTTATTTCTTTAGGGTGAGTTTCTGGAAGTGAAGTTTTGGAGTCAAATGTGTGTTTTGAGATGTGAATACAGATGATTGCTTCACTCCCCTCAAACACAGCCCTGAGCTCCTTTTCCCATCCTTCCCAGCAGTGCTGTTGGCCAAGCACTCTTAATATTTTTCATGCCCTTATTGCCTAGTTGTTTTTCTTCTTGTGTTAATTGCTTCCTCACTTCCTTTGCCCATTGCCCATTTTTACTGAAGTGTTTAGATATTTTTTTTATTGATTTGTTTGACCGTTTCAAGTATTGTAAATTATACCTCATAGCTTTATAGTATTGAGTTTTTCTGGCAGAAACATGTTTTCTTTTGCTTCATCTCCCCTTTCTCCTGCCCCTGAAGCTATATGGTTTTCCACATAGTTGTATGTGTTTCTGGTTTAGTTACTTCTCAGAATTAGATATTCTGTGTTGTTCAGTCGCTCAGTCATGTCTGACTCTTTGCGACCCTATGGACTGCAGCATGCCAGGCTTCCCAGTCCTTCACCATCTCCCAAAACTTGCTCAGACTTATGACGTCCATTGAGTTGGTGGTGCCATCCAAACATCTTATCTTCTGTTGCCCTTCTCCTCCTGCCATTGGTCTTTTCTAGCATCAGGTCTTTTCCAATGAGTTGGCTCTTTTTATCAGGTAGCCAAAGTATTGGAGCTTAAGCTTCAGCATTAGTCCTTCCAGTGAATATTCAGGGTTGGTTTCCTTTAGGATTGACTGGTTTGATCTCCTTGTTGTCCAAGGAACTTTCAAGAGTCTTCTCCAGTACCACAGTTCAAAAGCATCAATTCTTTGGTGCTCAGCTTTTCCAACTCTCACATCCATACATGACTACTGGAAAAACCATAGCCTTGACTAGATGGACCTTTGTTGGCAAGTAATGTCTCTGCTTTTTAATATGATGTCTAGGTTTGTCATAGCTTTTCTTCCAAGGAGCAAGCGTCTTTTAATATCATGGCTGCAGTCACCATCCACAGTGATTTTGGAGCCCAGAAAAATAAAGTCAGTCACTGTTTCCATTTTTTCACCATCTGTTTGCTGTAAAGTGATGGACCAGATGCCATGATCTTTGTTTTTCAATGTTGAGTTTTAAGCCAGCTTTTTTCACTCTCCTCTTTCACTTTCATCAAGAAGCTCTTTAGTTCATCTTTGCTTTCTGCCATAAGGGTGGTGTCATCTGCATATCTGAGGTGATATGAAGAAATCAAGATTTCTCCCAGCAAGCTTGATTCCAGCTTGACATTTATCCAGCCCAGCATTTTGCATAATGTACTCTGCATATAAGTTAAATAAGCAGGGTGACAATATACAACCTTGACACACTCCTTTCCCAATTCTGAACCAGTTTGTTGTTCCATGTCTGGCTCTAACTCTTGCTTCTTGACCTCTATACAGGTTTCTCAGGAGGCAGGTGAGGTAGTCTGGTATTCCTATCTCTTTAAGAATTTTCCACAGTTTGTTGTGATCCACACAGTCAAAGGCTTTAGTGTAGTACATGAAGCAGAAATAGATGTTTTTCTGAAATTCGCTTGCTTTTTTTTATGGTCCAACGATGTTAGCAATTTGATCTCTGGTACCTCTGACTTTTCTAAATCCAGCTTCTACATATGGAAGTTCTCGGTTCACATACTATTGAGCTTAACTTGAAGGATTTTGAGCATTACCTTGCTAGCATGTGAAATGAGTGCAGTTGTGTGGTAGTTTGAACATTATTTGGCATTACCCTTCTTTGGGATTGGAATGAGAACTGACCTTTTCCAGTCCTGTGGCCACTGCTAAGTCTTCCAAATTTGCTGCCATATTGAGTGCAGCACTTTCACAGCATCATCTTTTAGTACTTGAAATAGCTCAACTGAAATCCCATCACCTCCACTAGCTCTGTAGTAATGCTCCCTAAGGCTCACTTAACTTCACACTCCAGGATGTCTGGCTCTATAGGAGTGATCACACCATCATGGTTATTCAGGTCATTAAGACCTTTTTGTATAGTTCTTCTGTGTATTCTTGCCATCTCTTTGTAATATCTTCTGCTTCTGTTAGGTCCATACTGTATCTACCCTTTATTGTGCCCATCTTTGCATGAAATGCTCCCTGGTATCTCCAATTTTCTTGAAAAGATCTGTAATCTTTTCCATTTTGTTTTCCTCTGTTTCTTTGCATTGTTCACCGAGGAAGGCTTTTTTTTATCTCTCCTTGCTATTCTTTGAAACTCTGCATTCAGATGGGTATATCTTTGCTTTTTTTCCTTTGCCTTTTGCTTTTCTTCTTTTCTCAGCTATTTGTAAGGCCTCCTCAGACAACCATTTTGCTTTTCTGCGTTTCTTTTTCTTGGGGATGGTTTTAATCACTGCCTCCTATACCAATGTTATGAAGCTCCATCCATAGTTCTTTAGGCACTCTTATCAGATCTAATCCCTTGAATCTATTTGTCACTTCCACTGTATAATCGTAAAGGATTTGATTTAGGTCATACCTGAATGGCCTATTGTTTTCCCTACTTTCTTCAATTTAAACCTGAATTTTGCAATAAGGAGTTCATGATCTGAGCCACAGTCAGCTCCAGGTCTTGTTTTTGCTGACTGTATAGAGCTTCTCTATCTATAGCTGCAAAGAATATAATCAATGTGATTTCAGTATTGACCATCTGATGAGGTCCATGTGTAGAGTCTTGTCTTGTGTTGTTGGAAGAGGGTATTTGCTATGACCAGTGCATTCTCTTGATAAAACTCTGTTAGCCTTTGCCTTGCTTCTTTTGTATACCAAGACCAAATTTGCCTGTTACTCTGGGTATCTCTTGACTTCCTACTTTTCAATCCCCTATGATGTAAAGGACAACTTTTTTTGGTGTTAGTTCTAGAAGGTCTTATAGGTCATCATAGAACTATTCACTTTCAGCTTCTTTGGCATTAGTTGTTGGGGCATAGATTTGGATTACTGTGATTTTGAATGGCTTGCCTTGGAAATGAACAGAGATCATTTTGTCGTTTTTGAGGTTGCACCCAAGTACCGCATTTCAGACTCTTCTGTTGACTGTGAGGGCTACTGCATTTCTTCTAAGGGATTCTTGCCCACAGCAATAGATATAATGGTCATCTGAATTAAATTTGCCCATTTCCATTCATTCTAGTTCACTGATTCCTAAAATGTTGATGTTCACTCTTGCCATCTTCTGTTTGACCATGTCCAGTTTACCTTGATTGAGTGATCTAAAATTCCAGGTTTCTATGCAATATTGGTCTTTACAGCATCAGATTTTACTTTCACCATGAGATACATTCACAGCTGGGCATTGTTTCTGCTTTGACCCTTCATTTCTTCTGGTGTTATTTCTCTGCTCTTCTCCAGCAGCATATTGAACATCTACTGACCCAGGGGGTTCATTTTTCAGTGTCATATCTTTTGCCTTTTCATACTGTTCATGGGACACTCAAGCTAAGAATGATGAAGTGGTTTGCCATTCCCTTCACCAGTGGACCACATTTTGTCAGAACTCTCCACCATGACCCGTCTGTCTTGGGTGGTTTCCTCCATCGCATGGCTGATAGTTTCATTAAGATGCACAAAGCTGTGATCAGTTTGGTTAGTTTTCTGTGATTGTGGTTTTGTCTCTGTCTGCCCTCTGATGGATGAGGATAAGAGGCTTGTGCAAGCTTCCTGATAAAGGAGGGACTGGCTGGCTGTAGGGGAAACTGGGTCTTGCTTTGGTGGGAAAGGCCATGCTTAGTAAATCTTTATTCCAATTTTCTTTTGATATATTTTCTAAACTGTTTCTCCTGAATTTTGAAAAGTTCCTGATCTTGCAATTGGCCTTTCTGCAGGGATTTGATTAGAATTATATTGAATTCATAGGTTCCACTCTGAAAAACATGTATTCTTTATAGGTGAGTTGTTTATATTCTCAAAACATTGCTTTTTAACTTTATTTTGGTTGGTGAATTGGCTTGAACATTTGGGGGTAATGAGGAAAATTTAAAGGTTTAGGTAATTTCTATTTAGGAGCAAAATGGAAAGCCCAAACAGACAAATCAAATAAAACCAACAACAGTTTTCAGGGTTTTTTTTATAAGTAGTAGGATTGCTAAGCCAAACTTGTTTAAACAAAACGGTATGTGTTGTATCATAAAAGCTGGCAGGTCCCAGGAAGACTTGACTTTGGGCACGCCCTTGACTCCAGAATGCAAACCCTTTTGTCTGGGTGTATTGTCTGCCTCTGTTTCCTTAGGGTTGATTCCAGTCTTAAACAGGCACTCCCTCATGGCCACAGGATGGCTGCCAATGCCTCTTACTATTAAAACTTTCCAGGTTAAAATTCAGCAGAAAAAGTCTTGTCCCAGAGTTCTCTGCAGAGGTTCTGAGAATATGAGGGTCTGTCTTCAGGTGGTGCTAGTGGTAAAGAACCTGCCTGCCAATGAAGGGGACACAAGAGATGTGGGTTTGATCCCTGGGGTGGGAAGATCCCCTGGAGGAGGACATGGCAACCCACTCTCTTTGCCTGGAGAATCCCATGGACAGAGGAACCTTGTGGTTCCGACTCGTTTGTGACCTCATGGACTTTAGTCCACCAGGTTCCTCTGTCCATGGGATTTCCCAGGCGAGAATACTGGAGTAGGTTACCATTTCCTTCTGCAGAGGGTCTTCCCAATCCAGGCATCAAACTCGTGTCTCCTGCATTGGCAGGAGAATTCTTTACTGCTGAGTCACAAGGGAAGACCTGAGAGTAGGTTCCTCTTACTTTAAGGAGTAGCGTGGCTACTGGGATGTCACTACAGCCTGTTAACTCCGAAAATAATGACATGGAAGGTGTTTGAACTGGAAAAACAGTGACTGGAATTAAAGAAGCACTTGTATCAAGTTCTTCCTTTAGGGAATATGTTAATTAAAAATGTCTATTGTCATCTTTTTGAATGAGGAAGCAATGTCATTGCATGATATCTAATTTGATTAAAAGGGTTCGTGCTTTCAACACTTGGTGAAACAGTAGCTGTGCTTTACTGAATGTCTACTAAATGCTAGGCATTTCCGTTACTGATTTTTCCTGGCTCCTCACAGTGAGAAAGTGGTAGCTAATAAGATACCTACTTGCTTGTGGTAGGACCACCTTGTAATTCAGCTCTGGCTGATTTTGAAGGCTGCATTTTGTCCTTTGCCCCATCTTGAGTCATCCTATTTCAAGTTTTCTAAATTGGAACACAGGCAGGAGCCTATTTTTCAGAAGACTATTTATGGTCATCTCTTACCTGTCTTAAGAGCTATACTTAACTTTCTGTTGAATTTTTAAAATTCCTAAGAAGTGGGAAATCAAGTCATCAGTCTGACCTACCTGGGCGGCTACCATTTGCAAAATCATTCCTGTTTCTGTATTGCACTTAATGAGTGCTTAGTTGTTGTTGTTGTTGTTTTAAAGAACTCACTGATTGCCAGTGTAATTAAAATGTGATTAGGCTGTGATTATTCAGAACCTGCTCCGGCTCCTTCAGCCACATCGCTCTAATGGTGCAGACATCTGCTGCTCAGCTGAGAATTTTCCAGCAAGGAGAGCAGAGAGACATTTCATTGACATAATGGTGGGGCTCCCAACATTCAGAACTCCCCAAGGGATGCAGTCAGAATAGGAGCTGCACAGCAGAGGCACAGTGGCCGGGAGGCTAAGCCCCGGTGGGCTCCTCAAAAGCCGCACACACTGAATACATCTGGATTCTCTTTCTCACTCTCTGTCAGCACCTGTGCTTTTCAGTGGTACTATGGAAGTTAAGAGTGGCCCTCACAGCCACTCTGGAGTAAACTAATTTACACTGAAGTATAAATGGCCAGGAACTATTGAGCTTGGAGGAAAGTCTTTGCTACTTGTTGTTTTAGGCAGTATGACAATGAGAAGTCCAGGTGGATTGTTGATTTTGAGTTGGCTGGAGTTGGGCAGGCAATTTGTAGACCTTTTAAGATTCTGTCCATGTTATCAGTTACCTTAAGCTGTTATTGATTTACTGAAATCCTCCTTTCTCTCTTTTTGGGAATTGAATAGTTTCTAAAGCTCCAAATCCACTCCTTGCTCCCCACTACACACCATGGGTCTTTTCTCAGAGCAGGAATGAGGGAAACCAAGCAGTTGAAGGTAGGAAGATTGCAGATGTAGGGTGCTTGTGAGTCAGATGCTGGGAAATTGAGAATGACATTTTCCCTTCTGTTGTTAGGGATAGGTAATGAAACACATTATTCAAGTTAGGAAGATTCAGTTGGAAAATTCAGTCTTGGTTTCTCCTCCGAAGGCTGCAGAGCACCTGGGGTCTTGGTGTTTGTTCCAAGCAGTTTTTGGTGTTTCTGTATTCTGGGGAGATGTCTGTGTGCTGACAGTCCTGTCTGACTCTTTGGACCCCATGGACTGTAGCCCACCAGGCTTCTCTGTCCTTGGGATTTCCCTGGAGTGGGTTGCCATTTCCTTCTCCAGGGAATCTTTCCAACCCAGGATTGAACTCAGATCTCTTGCACTGACAGATAGATTGTTTATTGTCTGAGCCACCAAGGAAACCCTGTATTCTGAGCACTCTGTAAACGGACTAAATAATGTGTCCTGCCCTCACAGTCTCATACTTTTTAAGTAGATATACATGCTTAAATGATTTATAAAATGTAAATTAATCACACTCCTGAATCTAGCATTGCTTTTGGTCATTATGTGTTGTTAAACTATAGTTTTTAAAAAATGACTGTCAGGTACATGAAAACTGAACCTATAGACAGATTTTATTTGATTTATTAGGGAACCAGTTAGTTGTTATTACTGATTCAAAAGCATCTGAAAAGATGCTTTTAGAATATTTAAAGATAATTTGATGACTGAGTTAGATGTATAATTAGTGTCTATGAGGATCATAACTCCTGGAAGTTACAGGTGTTGGCAGAAGAAAAACCTCAGAACCTAAAAGTTGCAAGTTTTATTCAGGGAACCTACCGAAGACAGTATCATCTGAGGAATTCTCTGAGGAGGTAAAGAAGGAGCCAAGGTATATATTAATAGGAGTGTTTACTGGAAGAGAACATATAGTTGAACATCAAAAGCTTACTGGTAATCACAAAGAAACACATCTCAAGTTAATGATCATAGTACTTTTCCATGTTGGGGAAGATGCAAGATTCTGCTCATTGAAATCATTCCTTAGATAGGAGTGTTAACTGTCTATCTAAGATCGGTATCTAGAGTACAGAAAGGTTCCTGTTTCTCTCCCTCCTGAATTCCCTGAGGCTGCGCTGTGGTCAGTGGCAGCAGCTGAAGGCTTGATCTTTGTAGAGCTAGAATGGCAGGCAGCATTCTCCATCTACAGCGCCCCCTCCTGGTCACAGATTTGATCTAGGGTTGGGAGGCATTTCATGACAAATTTGTCCCACTGTACTAGGAATGCTCATGCTTAGGTCAGATGGGGATTTCGTTGATAGGCCATTCAACAAGTTTTTTTTTTTTTTTTAATTAGGCCCTGTTGATAACCCAAAATTCTCTGGATTGTCTGTCATACTAGTTTACGATCTAGGAAATTCTTTCCCTTATTGCTTCTTCCTTCGTGGTGTTGTTCAGTCACTCAGTTGTGTCCAACTCTTTGCAACCCCATACACCTCAGCTCACCAAGCTTCCCTCTCCTTCACTATCTCCCGGAGTTTATTCAAACTCATGCCCATTGATTTGGTGATGCCATCCAACCATCTTATTCTATGTTGCCCCCTTTTCCTCCTGCCTTCAATCTTTCCCACCATCAGGGTCTTTTCATCAGGTGGCCAAAGTATTGGAGCTTCAACATCAGCCTTTGCAATGAATACTCAGGATTGATTTCCTTTAAGAAGGACTGGTTTGATCTCCTTGGTTTTCAAGGGACTCTCAAGAGTCTTGTCCAACACCACAATTTGAAAGCATCAGTTCTTTGGCGCTCAGCCTTCTTTATGGTCCAGCTCTCACATCTGTACATGACTACTGGAAAACCATAGCTTTGTCTATATGGACCTTTGTTGGTAAAGTGATGTCTAGGTTTGTCATGGCTTTTCTTCCAGGGAGCAAGCATCTTTTAATGTCGTGGCTCCAGGGCTTCCCTGGTGGCTCAGCAGTAAATAATCTGCCTGAGATGCAGGAATTTCAGGAGATACAGGTTCAGTCCCTGGGTTGGGAAGATCCCCTGGAGGAGAACATGGCAACCCACTCCAGTATTCTTGCCTGGAGAATCCCATGGACAGAGGAGCCAGGCTGGCTACAGTCTATAAAGTTGCAGAGAGTCAGATGAACTGAAGCGACTTATCACAGATGCAGTCACTGTGCACAGTGATTTTGGAGACTGAGAAAATACAGTCTGTCACTGTTTCCATTTCTTCCTCCCATCTTTTTGCCATGAAGTGATGAACCAGATGCCATGATCTTAGTTTTTGGATGTTGAGTTTTAAGCCAACCTTTTCAGTCACCTCTTTCACTTTCATTAAGAGGCTTTTTAGTTCATCTTCGCTTTCTGCTAAAAGGGTGGGGTCATCTGCATATCTGAGGTTATTGATACTTCTCCCTGCAATCTTGATTCCAGCTTCATCCAGCCTGGCATTTTGCATGATGCACTCTGCATATCAGTTAAATAAACAGGGTAACAATATATAGCTTTGACATACTCCTTTCCCAGTTTAGAGTCAGTCTGTTGTTCAATGCCCAGTTCTAACGGTTGCTTCTTGACTGGCACACAGGTTTCTCAGGAGGCAGGTAAGGTGGTCTGGTATCCCAACTCTTTAAGAATTCCACACAGTCAAGGCTTTAGTGTAGTCAACGAAGCAGAAGTATGTTTTTCTGGAATTCCCTAGTTTTTTTATGGTCCAACGGATGTTGGGATTTTGATCTCTGGTTCCTCTGCCTTTTCTAAGTCCAGTTTCTACATCTGGAAGTTCTCAGTTCATGTACTGTTGAAGCCTAATTTGAAAGATTTTGAGGACTACCTTGCTAACATGTCAAATGAGCACAATTGTGTAGTAGTTTGAATGTTCTTTGGCATTACCCTTCTTTGGGATTGGAATGAAATCTGACCTTTTCCAGTCCTGTGGCCACTGCTGTGTTTTCCAAATTTACTGACATATTGAGTGTAGCATTTTAACAGCATCATCTTTTAGGATTTGAAATAGCTCATCTGGAATTCCATTACCTCCACTAGCTTTGTTTATAGTAATGCTTCCTCAGGCCTGCTTGTCTTCACACTCCAGGATGTCTGTCTATTGTTTTCCCTTATTTCTTTGCATTGATCACTGAGGAAGGCTTTCTGCATTTCTTCTTCTTGGGGGTGATTTTGGTCATTGCCTCCTATACAGTGTTATAAACCTCTATCTATAGTTCTTCAGGCACTTTGTCTATCAGATCTAGTCCCAGGAATCTATTTGTCCCATGTCTAGAGCTGTACTGTTACGGTTATTCTATATAGAGTTATATATGTAATCAATTACCTCAAGTTGTTTCAGTTCAGTTCAGTCACTCAGTTGTGTCCGACTTTTTGCAACCCCATGAATCGCAACATGCCAGGCCTCCCTGTCCATCACCAACTCCCAGAGTTCATCCAAACTTATATGCATCGAGTCGGTGATGCCATCCAGCCATTTCATCCTCTGTCATCCCCTTCTCCTCCTGCCCCCAATCCCTCCCAGAATCAGGGTCTTTTCCATTGAGTCAGCTCTTCGCATCAGGTGGCCAAAGTATTGGAATTTCAGCCTCAGCATCAGTCCTTCCAATGGACACCCAGGACTAGTCTCCTTTAGGATGGACTGGTTGGATCTCCTTGCAGTCCAAGGGACTCTCAAGAGTCTTTTCCAGCACCACAGTTCAAAAGCATCAATTCTTCGGCGCTCAGCTTTCTTCACAGTCCAACTCTCATAGCCATACATGACTACTTGAAAAACCATAGCCTTGACTGGATGGACCTTTGTTGGCAAAGTAATGTCTGCTTTTTAATATGCTATCTAGGTTGGTCATAACTTTCCTTCCAAGGAGTAAGCATCTTTTAATTTCATGGCTACAATCACCATCTGCAGTGATTCTGGAGCCCCCCAAAATAAAGTCTGACACTGTTTCCACTGTTTCCCCATCTATTTCTCATGAAGTGATGGGGCCAGATGCCATGATCTTAGTTTTTTGTATGTTGAGCTTTAAGCCTACTTTTTCACTCTCCTCTTTCACTTTCATTAAGAGGCTTTTTAGTTCCTCTTTACTTTCTGCCATAAGGGTGGTGTCATCTGCATACCTGAGGTTATTGATATTTCTCCCGGCAATCTTGAGTCCAGCTTGTGCTTCTTCCAGCCCAGCATTTCTCATGATGTACTCTTCATATAAGTTAAATAAGCAGGGTGACAATATACAGCCTTGACATACTCCTTTTCCTGTTTGGAACCAGTCTGTTGTTCCATGTCTAGTTCTAACTGTTGCTTCATGATCTGCAAATAGGTTTCTCAAGAGGCAGGTTAGGTGGTCTGGTATTCCCATCTTTTTCAGAATTTTCCACAGTTTCTTGTGATCCACACAGTCAAAGACTTTGGCATAGTCAATAAAGCAGAAATAGATGTTTTTCTGGAACTCTCTTGCTTTTTCCATGGTCCAGCAGATGTTGGCTCTTTGATCTCTGGTTCCTCTGCCTTTTCTAAAACCAGCTTGAACATATGGAAGTTCATGGTTCACATACTGCTGAAGCCTGGCTTGGAGAATTTTGAGCATTACTGTACGAGCGTGTGAGATGAGTACAATTGTGCAGTAGTTTGAGCATTCTTTGGCATTGCCTTTCTTTGGGATTGGAACAAAAACTGACCTTTTCCAGTCCTATGGCCACTGCTGAGTTTTCCAAATTTGCTGACATACTGAGTGCAGCACTTTCACAGCATTGTCTTTCAGGATTTGAAATAGCTCAACTGGAATTCCATCACCTCCGCTAGCTTTGTTTGTAGTGATGCTTGCTAAGGCCCACTTAACTTCACATTCCAGGATGTCTGGCTCTAGGTGAGTGATCACACCATCTTACTCACATAATATAACCTAAGGTTTATCACCACTTATTTGACAATGTGTTCCTATATAATTAACATACCAATTGAACCTAATTACTTTGGGTTGTTCCAGAGGCCCTTGGAATCATTTCAAAGTTAGCTAGAGGTCAAAAGAACTTTGTCAAAGAAATCAAAAGGTTTTAAAACACTTGGTTGGATAGGATCATAGGTTAGTGTGAAACAATACTTATTCATTGAACCAAAATGACAATAAAAGATTTGAAAGGCAAATACAGAAAGTACAACAGATTACTTAAAAGGTAAGGAAACTTTATAGTCTACCATCAAAAGCAGATCAGTGTCCCAAGAATACTTTGGAGGGGGTGTCTGCAGTGGCTGATGGCTTAATCCTTACAGAACTGGAATTGCATCAGCACAGGCAGACCTCATTTTAATGTGATTCTCTTTTATGTGTTCGACAGACATTGTGGTTTTTACAAAGTGAAGGCTTGTGGCTGTGGCACACCAAGCAAGTCTGTTGAAGCCATTTATTCCAACAGCATTTGCTCACTTAGTATTTCTGTGTCACATTTTGGTAATTCTCACAATATTTCAGATCCCCTGTGTCGGTAATATCCCCTGAAGAAGGGAAGGGCTGTGCACTCCAGTATTCTGGCCAAGAGAATTCTATAGACAGAGGAGTCTGGCAGGCTACGGTCCATGGAGTTGCAAAGAATCAGACACAATTGAATGACTTTCACTTTCATCAGCAAAAAGATTACAACTTGCTGAAGGCTCAGATGATGGTTAGCATTTTTTAATCCATAAAGTATTTTTAAATTAAGATATGCACATTTTTTTAGACATATGCTATTGCATACTGAATAGGCTACAGTATAATGTAAAACATAGTTTTTATTTATATGCACTGGGAAACCAACAGAATTCATGTGACTTGCTTTATTTAGATAATTGCTTTATTGTGGTGGCCTGGAACCAAACCCACAATCTCTCTGAGACATGCTTGTATATATTCCACCAGAGAGAACTTTTTGGTATCTTTGCCAGACAAAAATCTACAAGTTAACAAGTAACAAATGTGGAATCTTTAATCAGTAGTAAGTGGTGAGAGGAAGTAAGTTCATTACTCTAGACTAGGAGTCTGCACGTTTTTTCTCTGAAGGTCCAGATAGTAAATGTTTTAGGCCTCATGGACAGTACATTTGTCATCTCATATTTTTGAACCCCCTCTTTTCTCCTTTCTCCCTGGCAGCACAGAAACAGGCTGTGGGCTGGATTTGGCCTCGTGGCATCATAGTATGCTGGTCCCTACACTAGACAACCCTTGGGTGGCCATTTCTCCATATGGTGCTGTTGGGGGAATGTGTGATTTCCTCAGTTCTGTCTTGTTGCAACAAAATTTGAAGCAATGGACAGACCAGTGTTACAGCTCTGTGTAGTTTCCTTGGGTGGACCAGCGTTACAGCTCAGTTTTATTTAGAAAGTAAAGGAAAATACATCCTCAAGTTGTGAGGACTGGCCAACCCAAAAGACGAGAAGAGAAGCCCCTCCCACCCAATTTTGACTCTTTTTACATGTTTTTTCTCCTCCTCCTGGGCCCGCCCAATGTAAATTGGGCTAGTCAGGAGGGCTGTTTGTTTTATCTGAGGTTGTCACTCCATCCTCCTCAGACCTTCCTTTGTTCTATTTTCACCGGCTTTTCCCTTCTTTGTCTTTTAGCCACTGCCATTCTGGACTCCTTTTTCCTATTCTAACTACCTAACAATACAAAAGAGCATTCTGCCTACCTCTTTTGCTTTCCAAGTTTGCATTTAATTTTCCTGACAGTGCTTTCTTTTTCAAAGAGTAAAATCAAGTATAATCCCTTATTACTTTGGGTGGGGGTGGTGAAATTTAGATATTAAAAATTCTTCTTATTAGAAAAGCTGGGGACGTGTTCCTAAATTTAGAAAAGGACAGGTTTGTTGGAAGAGGGAATTAGGGACGAAGGATGCTAGTTTCAGACACTTTAATTCTGACTCGTTAAAAGGACTCCACTGGCCAGAGGTTGAACATGGTAGTTTAGGTAGTTTTGTCCAGTTCTTCTAGACAGTGTAAAAGTGTCCCTGTTGAAAGTCTGCCAACAACAGATGGGTCTGTTGTTGAGGTCTTAGCTGAGGCATGCAGAATGTAGCTCCCTGACCAGGAACTGAACTGGGCCTGCTGCATTGGGAGCATGGTTAGCCACTGGACCACCAGGGAAGTCCTGAAAGTCAACATTTTAAAAATGATTTACCTTGCTTTAAAATAGCTTTTCTAGTTACATAAAAAGGGGATCTATATTTTCTGAAAGTTGTGATGATGCTGATTTTTGGAGGGAGATCTCTAGCAACTGGGAGAAGAATCAGCAGTGGCTTTACTGTCTGGTTTATTCACCTTGATGTTCTGTTTGGAAACCGATATAAATTGAGATTTCTTACCTGTTGAATTTTTTCAAATTTATTGAGACTCTCTCTTTTGCCATTGGTTCCTAGCAGGAGGCCTTGAATAATGCATGGGGTGGTTGCTTCTATTGATAAACATAGTTAATTTTAATTATAGGACTAAGATTTATGCTACTCTTTTTTCTTTGTTTTTATGATTTTGAGTATACATGTGAATTAATTGCTTTTAACTAAAGAGGGGAAAATGTCTTTTGGGGGGCTTAAAGACATGTTTGGCTGTGAGTGTATGGGTTTGTTCTTTTCTCTATGTCTGTCTGTTTTGTTAACGTGCTGGGTTTTTGGTATCTGAGCAACATTTCACTGAAGTCACCCTGGTTTATTAGGAAGTGCTCATTAAATATTTGGTTTAATTATTTTAAGATGTTGTTTTGGGGCTTCCCTAGTGGCAGATGGTAAAGAATCCACCTGCAATGTGGGAGACCTGGGTTTGATCCCTGGGTTAGGAAGATCCCCTGGAGAAGGGGACGGCTACCCACTCTGGTATTCTTCCCTGGAGAATCCCATGGACAGAGAATCCTAGCAGGCTGTAGTCCATGGGGTCACAACTGGACTGAGTGACTCTCACACTTCGGGAGGGTCAGTTCCTTGTGAGGGAAGATCAGTTCCTTGTAAAGGATCATGTTGTTTTTTTATTTCATGAAGATTCTAAGAGAGTATAGCCACCTAGTGGGAGATCAGCCCCAAATCTCTCAAACTGAAGATTTAGAATTTGATATAAAATTATTCCAAAAGAGCTTTAAAAACCAACCAGGGTCAAGGAACATGAAAAAGTTTCAGCTCATACTCACTTTTGTTTAGCAGGTGGTGTGGGTTCTTAGTGACAGGGAACCCTAGGGGACGGCAGACAAGGTCTCTGCATCACTAAGTGCCAGGCAAAATGATTATCATTCACAACTGTTCTTGTCTGTTTTCTGTTTCATACCTGGGATTTTTTTGCTTTTGGTTTATTTTTTGGAGGGGAGGAGTTGTCAGTTAATGTGATAGCTAACAACAGAAACTTAGTTGATGATGGGAAAGACAATCCTCTCTGATTCATTCCTTTTAAAATATCACTAACTTATACCCCAATTTATACTTTTATAGGTGGTTTATAAAAATATATACAGTATGAAAAGATATAAAAACAAACCAGGACATGGGGTGAAGGAAGACTTGCCTACTGCATGTATGTACTGTTTTCTGTGCCTGGAATATTCCAGTAAACAAAACAGACATGTGAAATAAATATTTGGTAATTTTATAATAATAATAAAACAACCCCCACCAACAGAACAAACTTATTGTCCTTATGGAGGACATAGCCTGGGATAAAAGGAGATAGTGGACAAATACACACATACATATGTGATAAGGTGTTACTTTGAGCTTCGTGGACAACAGTAAAGAAAGGTTGGGATGAGGGTGGGGTGTAAGGAGGGGAGGGATCGCTATTTATAAGGAAGGCCTCTCTGAGATGACATTTGATCTGAGACCTCTATGAAGTGAGGAGCTGATCATGTGTGGCATCTGAAAGAAGAGTTCCAGGTTGAGGGAACAGTAGGCGTGGGGCTTGAAGGCCTCTCTGTCAGTGAGAGGAGTAGCTGGTGCATGTTTGAGTAGCAGCCAGGAGGCTGGAGGAGCTGGAGTGGCGTGAGCAGGAGAGTGGGAGGAGGTTGGGGGCCATCACGGGTCAGTGTAAGAGCGAGCGTTGAAGCCGTACTGGGAATGGTCACGAGGGGGTAAGGGAGGAAGCAGGGAGCCCTGGTAGGAGTGGAGTCTATTGTACTAATTCAGACAGGAGATGCTGGTAGCTTGGATTGGGGGTTACTAGTGGAGGTGGTAAGTGGTAGTCAATTCTGTATATATTTTGAAGGTGATGGTGGGAGCATAGAATGCTCAGTAAACTGGCAATGAAAGGGAACTTTCTTAAGCTGATAAAGGGCATCTACCCACATCCCTGGTGGCTCAGCAGGTCAAGAATCCACCGGCAGTGAAGGAGACCTGGGTTTGATCCCTGACTTGGGAAGATCCCCTGGAGAAGGGAAAGGCTACTCACTTCAGTATTCTGCCCTGGAGAATTTGATGGACTGTTTAGTCCATGGGCTCTCAAAGAGTCAGACATGACTGAGCAACTTTCACTTTCACCTAAACCCCACAGCCCACATCATGCTTCATGGTAAAAGACTAAATGCTTTTCCCCTGAGAGCAGGAACAAGATAAGGATGTCCCCTCTTGCCATTTCTGTGTATTCTTGCCATTTCTGTTTAACATCGTGCAAGAGGTTCTCGGAGAAGGCAGTGGCACCCCACTCCAGTCCTCTTGCCTGGAAAATCCCATGGCTGGAGGAGCCTGGTAGGCTGTAGTTCATGGGGTTGCGAAGTCAGGCACAACTGAGCGACTTCACTTTCATGTTTCACTTTCATGCATTGGAGAAGGAAATGGCAGCCCACTCCAGTGTTCTTGGCTGGAGAATCCTAGGGACGGTGGAGCCTGGTGGGCTGCCGTCTATGGGATCACACGGAGTTGGATACGACTGAAGCGACTTAGCAGCAGCAGTAGCAAGGGGTTCAGGCCATAGTTAAGCAAGAAAAAGAAATAGGCAAGAAAGAAGTAAAACTATTTCTGTTTGCAAATGACTTGGTCTTGTATATAGAAGGGCTTCCCAGGTGGTGCTAGTGGTAAAGAACCTGCCTGCCAATGCAGGAGACCTAAGAGGCTCACTTTCAGTCCCTGGGTCTGGAAGATCCCCTGGAGGAGGGCATGGCAACCCACTCCAGTACTCTTGCCTGCAGAATCCCATGGACAGGGAGCCTGGCCAGCTCTAGTCCACAGGGTTGCAAAGAGTCAGAAACAACTGAAGCGACTTAGCACCCATGTATATAGACAATTCTAAGGAATTTACTTTAAAAACTATTAGAACTAATAAATGGCTTCAGCAAGATTGCAGGAAACAGGCCAATATACAAAATTCAACTGTAGTTCTATACATGAATGGTGAACATTCCAGAAATGAAATGAACATAATTCCAGTTAATGCCATGAGACACTTGGAGAGGGAGGGTGGTGGTGGGAACAGAGTTGAAAAGGGAGGGAGGGAGAGAAGGTGGAGGGTAGGTGTGAAGATAGAAGGGAGGAAGGTCTGAAGTCAGAGCCCCGGGTCATTAGTGTTTAAAACTCCAGAAGAAGAAAAGTCAGGCATCTGGACAACCAAAAGAAAGTCATTTCCTGGGGGAAAATGTTTGTGGAGACAAGATCTGCAAAATGTAGTGTACTGACTGAGGATTCATAGCTGAATGCATGGATTAGTCCTGGTAAACAGCAAGGGAGAGAAAGGATGAGAGAGGGAGCAGCAAGGAAAGGGTCTGTCCAGAACCAATACCCTTGTAAAATACAACAAAAATTGAGTACCAAAAAATGAATAGGCAAGCCCATTTTTTCCCTTATTAGATTCAACAGACATGAATATTAATCTCAAACTATTATAAACACTCGCTCAGCGTCTGTCCCTATCCCATCGTAGTCTGTAGCGGTCTGTGGAGATGGACGAGGGCCAGTCTGTGCACCCGCTTTGTATTGTGACGGTGTTGTGTAGGCCTCAGATTGGCCAGGGGAGCATGAGCTGAAATTTGTTCACCGTGGATTTGGCACAGCATCTGTGCTAGATGGCAGGAGGTATTTGTTAGAGAATAAATGTCTATCTCAGGCTCCAAGAGACTACATATCTCCTTGTTCAGAACGTGTGAAGCCTGAATTTTGGTCCCATTTGGTTTATCATCATGAGCAAGTCAGAAATCACAGGATGTATATTCTGAGCATTATCCCTGTCTATAAATGATAACAGCTATCTGCTTTCTTCCTCTGAATCCTGACATTTCTGTGGTATTTTAGTCTGAATTGCTCATTTAAGTCTCATAGAGCCTTGTAAAGTGGGTGGATTTTGCATTTCTGTGAAGAAAGGAGTTCTGAGAGGCGAAACAACTTCTCCACCCTCATGCTGCTTGGAGGTGATGGAGCCAGGACCACCTTTTAGACCCACGTGCTTGCCACCAGACTGGGCTATGGGATTTTTAATCCCTTTTCAGATAGGTGCTTACTGTCAGCTCTACTATGTCCTGTTTTGTTATGATTTGCAGGTTGAAGTTACTGTCACATTGCGGGTGTGTGTATGTGTTCTCAGCCTAGCAACTAAATACATTTTGTTTTTAAGTCTGAACAGTTGCTGGATTCCATTCTCCTTGGCACTAAATTCTGAACAGAAGTGCTATTTATTTCTAGAAATGCTGCCTAGTAACTGAGTTGTTTCCTCTTCCATAGTGTATGAATTATTTGCGTTCATCAGTCACATGGGAACGTCTACAATGAGTGGCCACTACGTCTGTCACATTAAAAAGGAAGGAAGGTGAGTCTTTTCAGAAGGTAAAATGATATCTGTGTTTTACTGAGCACCTGCTATGTGCCAGGCACTCCACTGGGTGTCTCATGTGTCATCTCATTTGGTTCCCACAGTGGTCTTGTAGGGATAGACTCTCAAAGCCATTGTATACATCAAGACACTGAAGCTCAGAGAGGCTGAACAGCTTGGCCTTTGCAGCTGTGTCAGAGCTGGTGCTGAGAGCCACTGTTCACCATCATAGCAGGGGGACCTCCCAGAGTCAAGAGGCTTCCCGCAGAAGAACGCGAGTCTGTGTTTGGAACCTCTGCAGGATCGCCAGATTTAGCCAAAAAAATGAAGCGAAGCCAGAGAACCAGGACTACTATGTTTGAATTTCAGATGATGAATAACTTTTTAGTATAAATATGTCTCAACTATTACATGGGACATCCTTATATTAAAAAAGTATTTGTTGTTTATATGATACTTAAATTTGACTGGGTATCCTGTGTTCTGACTGGCAGCTGGAACACCGAATGTTCACCCTGTTGTAGCCTTGGCTTCAAGAATTGTGAGGGGGTGTGGCGAGCTGGGAATGAGACAGTTGCGGGGTGTCAGGCCACTACTGTCTTCAGAGCCTTCTTCCTGGGCTGGATCCCCCAGGGCCCTCCTGGTTTCCCTTCCTTGAACTCCCACTGAGTGGCCTGTCCTGTGGGTCAGCTCTGCTTGAGGCAGCGCTTGGCCTCTTGGACACTGGAGAACCACATAACCTTGGCCTGTCCTGGTAGAATACTGACCTCTTGCTGCAGGAGTGACTGGTCTCCAGCCAGAAATCCACTGTGGTCCTTCTCCATGTGTCACTTAAGTCTTGGCTTCTCAACTTGATTTGTAAAATAGTTGAGCACAGGAACTTAATTTATAGTGAGTTCATTTTATTACCAAGCATGACAACTCTTTAAATTAAAAAATATATTTCTTAAGAATAATAGCTTAATTAGAATAGAAAAAGCAGTGAATTTCATCATAAGGAAATTGTAAGATACAAAATCATATGAAGAACATGTTGTCTGGAAGCAGAGAGAGAACCGTAGTCTCTATTTTGATACGTTTCTGTTTTACTGTTTTCAATGGGAAGAGGGTATGTGTTTGTCTGTATACACGCATATGTATGTATTTACAACTTTCCTAAAAGCTTGAAGTTCGTACACAGTAAGTACAATTTTGTAATCTGCTTTTCCCCACTTCATATTGTATTATTTTCTTACTCTACCAAATATCATTTGAAGGCATTTTAATGGCTGTATGATTGTCCACTGCATATCTATTTATGACCGGAATAGACACACATGTCTTTGCCTCCATTTCTGGAGGCCGTCTAGGGGCGTCTACAAATGGAAGAGTTTGGAGGCTCCTTTAGGAACTTCTTCTTGATTGAACTTGAGAATAAAAATGCAGTGTAATGTCCCACCAGCAATAGACTTGAGTTTGGTTTCTCTTAAAACATCTCAATTACGTTGAGTATGGTGCAGTAACTTTCTTCTGCGGTTTCCTAGAACTGACTTAAATCCATCACTCGCTTCTGTCTTTTGTTTTCAGATGGGTGATCTACAATGACCACAAAGTTTGTGCCTCAGAAAGGCCCCCTAAAGACCTGGGCTACATGTACTTTTACCGCAGGATACCAAGCTAAACCTCAGATGTACAAATTGGCAAGAAGAAGCCGTACGCCTTTTTAATTTGCCAAAAAAAAAAAAAAAAAAAAGAGGTTGGGACAGCCAGACATGAGGGAATACATGGGGTATTTATAGTTTATTTAAAGAACATCATTTGACGCCTTCTAAAATAGAACTGGGAGGAAATTTCTATTAGTGATGATACACTACTGTAGATAGTTTTTCTTTTATAAATGTTTAAGAAGATGATTTTTAAAAGTCTTCATATTCCTGGTGGGGGACTCTTCCACTAGCACACTGAAAACGGGAAGTGCCACCAGACCCCTGTGTTTTGCTTTGGGGGTCAGTGATAGTGGTCCCCAGAGAAACCAATAGGGCCAGATGTGCAGCCTCGCCCACCATAAACAAAGAGCCCACTTTTGTTTCCTATCGAAAATCAGTAACTGGGCTGAGCTCTCTTTGTGACATAATTTTTTTCATGACACACAATAACTTCTGATCTCTCTGTGTATAGTCGATTAGAACATCAGCAATGAAAGGTATTTTTAATTTAATCATATCAAAATGCATAATACAATTGTATGAATGTGTGTGAGAGTGAGACTGAGAGTGCGAGGCCTTTATAGTCAACTAGAAAAGCTGTGACGGGTTGGTTTCTCAAGGTTAAAATAGTTGGAAAAAGCAAGTAAATATTTTAAAGAAACTATATCTCAGGAACAGTTAAAAAAAAAATTAGTTTCCTACTTAGGTTTTCCAGCATTAGAAGGGCCGTTGCAGTGCTGTCTAGAATTCACTTGGACTTGTGCAATTGGTGGTATGAACGCAGATGCCCAGAGCAGCAGTGTTTTCTCTGCCAAAAGTAGATGAATTCTGTTTCTCAGCAGCCCTTCCCGCTAAGGCATAGGCGCGTGTGTTGTTAGTTAAAATAGCTGATCTCTTCTTACCATAACACATGACAACTCCCTGGAATCATGATAAGTGTCCCAAATTTGTCTGTAATTTTCTCATCCCCCAGCTCGTCGCTTACCTCCATGTCTGTGTTTTCTGGGGCAGAATTTCATCTCTGCCCTTGGCTAATCACCTCCTGACTTGTCTCCTCTGCTTCTCTGCCGTGGCCAATACTGTGATCGTCAGCAGTCTAAGGGTTTCAGGTGCAAAGAAACTTTCTGTGATGCTATGAAAGACCATCATTTCCATTTTGGCATTTCAGTATTTTGGTTGCAACCTGGGATTTGATCAGAATTTCAGACGTGATGAAAAAGTCTCTAATTTTGAACAGCAGTGTCTAAGTTTTCTACTGCTCTATACCGAATGCTAGGGTCTCTGGACTTGCAGATTGTGCAGTCAAATAAAAAAGGACTTATTGCTGTCTGCTTAACATGCTTTTGGTTGGTTAGAAAGGATCTTTCTGGAAACTGTAGGAAAATAAAGTAGAACCAACGGGTGAAATATAGTACAGAATTTCACAATTCTGTAAATCCAGAAACTGAATTATAAGATATGCATTATGAACAGTCAGGATTCTTGTTATGATGGGGGCCCTTCTCATAGGAGCTCCGTTAGGCTTGTGAGTGAAGGATGCAGAGCCCGAGGCCTGGGGAGCTGGGTGCTGCCCATCGCTGGGCAAGTCCCCTCATCCCCCCGTGTCTCACTTCCCTTCTCTACACAATGGTGTGATGACTCTGCCCTTCCTTTCTGGGTGCACTTTGAGAGTGTGGTGAGATCTGATACGCTGACCCTCTGAAGAGCAGCAGGCAGTGTGGGGCCAGTGTGGCTAGTAGAGTGTGCTTCTCTTCTCTCCTGATGTTTCTTCAGTTTGGGAACAAATGAGATTGGCAGAGGGAGGGAGCTCATGGTGCAGTAACTCTACTAAACTGCCCACTGGGGTCACCCTTACATTGTCTCAGACATCCTAAAGTAGCCCCACTCGGTGACACAAGTCCCTGACTCTCCCGGAAACCCCCACACTAATCAGCCTTACAAAATCCAGTCTCCTTAGGGCTGAGGATCATAGAATAATGAACACACATGAAGCACGCATGAAAATGACTTCTTTTGACTGCAGTTACAAAGTGAAGGCCCTTCCTGGGAGGTGGGAGGGTGACTGGGGCTTTGGATTGAAATGTGGACAAAAATAGCATGTGTATTCTGAACAAATTAAAACATTTTATAATAAAACTTTGCAGAATGAATGGTTTCAAGACAGTATATATGGTTTTAGGCTACACATTATTTAATTCATGAAGTAGAAAAAAGAAATTCAGCCCTTTTGATACCTAAACACATCATAAGAAAGTAGAATATGGCTGCCTTTTTTTTCTGTCTCACAAAACAAAGGGCTATTTATACAAGGCAAAGTTTTGTATATGTGTTCTTCTTTATTTCAGATTGTGAGTTGGGGAAAACTTCTTTCATGCTTATAAATGTATTAATATGTATATCTTAATATGTTCAAGGCAGGCTTCCCTGCAATCAGAGTCTAGAATATTCTGCTTAATTTTATACATGTATGTAGGGTGAAATGATTTATGACTGAAAACTGGAATAATGTATTTTGTCAACTGGTCATCAACCTGTTAGGAATCTTCTGTGTTAGGTGGTGGTGTAATTGTGAAATTCTCACTGTGTGTGTGTGTGTACGTGAAAGAGAGCACTTTCTTCCTGTAAATATCTTTTGATACCCATCTATGTAAAATCCTGATGAATGTGTCTTGAAATGTTTAGCATATCATGTTTTGTTAGTTGATCTAAACGCCCACATAATTCATCAGAAATCCAGTTTAATTCATATTGGGATTCTTGAGGGGAGAAAAAGTATGCAAACAGAACTATTAGGAAGAGTCCTGTATGAATGCCATTTTATGTCAACATTGCTTTAACATCTTGAATTGACTTGCTGTTTTCTCCCACCTACAAGAGAATGTGCCTGCCATTCCCCTGTGCTCCCTGTGGGTTGTAGGGAGTAGCCTGTTCCTCCCAACATCATCTGTTCCTTTGACCTGGACTGGGTGGAGCCTTACCTGCAATCTGTAGTGAGAGCACCTGGATCTGTAGCCTGACTGCTTCAAAGTGACATGGCGCCGAGTTGCTTTATCTCCCGGGCCTTTTCCTTAAAATGAGTGGGTTAGACCAGATAAGCTCAGGAGTCCCTTTCTGCCCTAACATTCAATTCTATTTTCCTACAGTTGCTACTATGGTCAGACATGTGAGATGCGGGGGCACATAGAGGTTAGATGTTATGTTTCTGGTTACTAGCTCACACATCCCACTTTTGAACTTGTCTCATTTTTAGTGTCCCCATCCCAACTTCTAGTCCCAGTTTCTTGGGTAATTACTTTCTTTTTTTTCCCCCTCTCCACTTCCCAGTCAGTATTTTGTTACCTTAATCTTCTTCCTCAAAGATGAAAAATCTGCTTTACAGCACATCTTGCCCTGAAAAACATCAGAACTACCTTCAGCTAACTCTGTAACCTTTATGGAATATTATCTTATTCTAATTCAGTTATAGCTGTGATCCTCAAGTAAGTTTTTCTACCACACAAATGATGTCTTTTCATCCAGTAGGCATCACGGTTGCTATATCACATCATCCTTGTGGGGAGATGGCTGGTGTTGGGAGCAGGATGGTGGGACAGGGTTAGATAAATTGTGATTCTATGATTTACCTAAGGTCGAAAATTCTAGGTTACAGAACAAGCTTCTGTACCCTTAAGTTGGTGTGTAAGATCGCCCAGGCAGTGCCACAGAGATTCCCTACTCAGCAGATCATCCTGGAAGAGTTTGTGTTATGATTCTGTAGACCCATGTGATTCACACATGGTGAATGGTGAATGGCACACTGGTCCATGGCCACATGTGGCTCATGACTTGAAATGTGGTGCTGTAGACAGAAAATGCATACCAGATTTGGAAGGCTTAATACCAGAAAGAATGCAAAATATTGCATCAATACTTTATACTATGTGTGAAAATGACAGTATTTTAGACATATCAAGAGACTGATAAAGTTCCACTTCCTTTTAATCTTTTTTTAAAGTGGCTACCAAAAAGACTGAGATTAGGCACGTGTTGCACTTGTGGTGGACACTGCTCCTCCAGGCCAGGTGGCGCAGGGGAGGTAGTGGAGATCACGTAGGCATGGAAGGTAGTTCTGCAGAGCATCCATAGAGAAGCAGCACAAGCATTTTCACTGGAGTCGGGAGCACTGTGAGCTACAGAATGCCTTCTAGAAAGCAGATTTTTCTACCTAAGAACCAATATATGTATATAGAAGACCCCAAACGAAAACCAGAAACACATGAGCCCAAACCCTGTTCCTTCAGTTTTGCCTAAAAGCTGCTGACTTTGTGTTTCTTTTTAAAGCATATTCCAGGTGCCAAGGATATTAGCCACGTGGGGGTGTTGGGCAGATTTGTTTCACTTTGGGCAACATTCTCTTGTGGTTTCCCCTCCCCAGGTATTGCTTTCATCTGTTCAGAGCTGGGCATGTCGAAATAAATGTGCAAATCTGGCCGCTCCTCCTGGCCTCCGCAGAGGCTGAGCCTGTGGCCTGCACCCATCTGCTTGGTTGGTTCCTGAAAAGAGTTGGTGTTTATTTTGTACTAGTCACAGTTGTTGTTTGAAATATCTCAAATGTTTTGGGAGACTATTTGCTTGTGATGGAAAGAGATGGATGATTTATTGCTTCACTTCTTTTAAAATTAAAAGCTATTCTCACAATCTGAGGTCCCTTTGTGGCTCTTTTTTTCCTTGTAAAACTGCCAGGTGAACTGATACTGCCTTCTGCAGGTTCTTATCCATGAGTGGAACAGGTAACTAATTTTCTTTGTAGGGTTTCTTTGTGTGGGCACTGGGGCTGCTGGGTCCCCATCAATAGTGGAACACTGCTGATGGCAATATGTTACCTCTGTTAAGGAGGGAGGGGGCAGGGCAGGGGGAGCCTGTGGTCTCTTCTCTACTGAGTTCCAAGCTGAATACTGGAATCAGTTAAGACCTTTCTGTGGTTCCCTGCTTCTCAGTCTGCTCATGGCTTCCCTAATGCAGGAATAAGCAGAATCAGCACTAGTTGAATCAAGAGATTTCAGCATTTTTATGATAATATTTCTAGGCTGTATGAGTTTCCTATTGCTGCTGTGACCAATTACCACAAGTTTAGGGGCTTAAGACAATACGTTAGGTCAGAGGTCTGGAAGTGGGTCTCACAGGGCTAAAATCCAGGTGTTAGCAGGAGGGGAGCTGTAGCGGAAAACCCATTCCCCACTTCTTCCAGTTTGGGGATGCTGTTGGCATTCATGGTTCATTCCTTGGTTCTCCTGACAGCACTGGCATCACTCCAGCATCTGTTTCCATTGTCGTATCTCCTGCCTCCTTCTTACAGAGACCCTTGTAATTACATGCAGTTACCCAGATAGTCCAGGATAATCTTCCCATCTCAGGATCCTTAATCACAGCTGCAATGTTCCTGTTGCCATTAAAGGTGATTAGAATGTGGACACCTCTCAGGGGCTTTATTTTGCTTGCCATCTAGGGCATGTTAATTGCTATTTAAAATATGTTCATTTAATGCCTAAATTTTTTTAAAGAACAAACCTATTTATCTCTAAAATCCAAGTAAAAAGACTGACATCAGTGTCATATCATCTGTTTTGGTGTGGGACTAAGAGGAGAAGGAAGTGATGGGGATAGTGAGAGGTTGCTCAGTGCTTAGAGAATTGTAGTTTCAGGACAGTTGTTTGCAAGCCAGCTGCTGCGGGTTGGCATAGCTCATCTTGTCCAGTAGCAGAGTTTACCAGTGTGTGTATGTGCTGTTTGAACTTATCATTCAGCTTTTCAGATGTAATCAGTGACAAACTTCAGTCACAGTGGAGAAATTTAACAGGAAAATGGTGAGTAATTCTCATCCCTATGTAACCAATTATTTAAAAATCTACTAGGAAGAGTCTTTCAGTGAGGTAGGAAGTCAGGGTGGAATAATGGCAAGAGTAGAAGCATATAGACAAGTTCAAATCCTGTTTCCAACACAGACGAGCTCTGTGACTTTGGTAAGTACTTAACATCCTGAGATTCAGTCTTCTTATCCGTTCAGTGGGCATAATACTTATGATGAGTTGTTTAAAGTATCTGATGGTCTGGTGGACGCAGGGTATTTTTACTGTGGTATTTTATGTCATCATTTTAACCCATGTAGCATTTTGACTCTGTGGAAGTTTTGACCAATTGTTTTAATCTAAAAATGAAAAAAATTACAACAACAGTGATTTTTCCAAAAGTGTTTTTCTAGAGATGATTCCATTAAGATGATTCCAATTTATTATCTTAATCTGTATAGCACATTCATCATTCAGAAACTACTAACCATCTACTGTGTGGGGGCACTGTTTTTCTTGGACATGTTCAGTTGCTCAGTTGTGTCCAACTCTGCAATCCCATGTACAGGATAGGTCTTTTCTTGGACATATCAGTAAACAAAGTAGATATGGTTCTTTGCCCACGCTAAGTTAATTTTCTACCAAAGAGAGATACTAAACATAAGAAATAAGTAAATGGTATGTTAAAACTTACTGAGTCTTTCAGGAAAAAAAAGTAGAGCAGGAATGGACATGCACGTTGTGGTACTAAATCGGGGAAGTACCTGGCCAGGGAAGGTGTCATTTGGAAGTGAGATTTGAAAGAAGACTTGAAGGTGGTGAAGGTGTCATTCATCCAAATAGATGTCTGTGGCAAGGATACACTTGGCAGAGGGACCAGGCTGGAGTAGCAGCCCCAGGGTAGGAACGTATCTGATACGTTGGAGACGTAGCAAGGGAACCAGTGTGGTTAGAAGGGGAGGAGGAGAGTAGGAGCCAGATTGCCTTAGCCAAAGAGGCATTGGAAGGGCTTGGCTCTAGAGTAAAATGGGGAGCCCTGAACTGCTCTGCCCAAATTTTCAGGGAGATTGTTCTTTGTTTAGCTGAGATGATAGGAAGACAAGGACAGAAATAGGGCTACTGTGGTGAGCAAGGGGAGATATTGATGCTCAGAGGGATGGATGATATCAGTGGGGGTAGTGTGAATGGCAGTGTGAATGGTAGTGTGAATTGGCCTTACATATTTGAATGTAAGGCCAATAGGATTTCCTGATGGATAGGATGTGGGATGTGAGGAAACGACTAGCTAAAGCTGCCCCCAAAGTTTTTGTTCTGAGCAACTGAAGAATGTAGTTGCAGTCAGCTAAGGTGGTGAGGGTGTGGTGAGGTTACAGCTGGTGGTGGGGAAAGATGATCAGGAGTCTGGCTGGGAACATGTTGAGGTTGAAGTGCCTATTAGAGCTCCATGGCTGATGAGTAGGAAGCTGAACATACTATACAACTCTGGACTTTGAATAGAAGCCTGGACTGTAGATATAAAATTGGGAGTGGTTGGTATCTAGATGGGTGGGATTGTCAATGGAGGGAGACCGGAAATAACACAGGGGTCCAGGGGCTGAGCCCTTGAACATAAGTCGGGGAGAAGACGAGCCAGCAAAGGAGCCTAGGGATGAGTGGCCATGTTGTGCACGGAAACCAAGAGCATAGTGCTTGGAAGGAAGCCAAGTGAGGGAAGCGTCCTGAGGAGGTGAGAGTGGCCACATAACTGTGTAGGCTGAGTGAGATGAGTTCACCGTGAGACTGATCCACTTGGAGTCATGTGTAGTCTCCATGGGAGCAGTTTGGGAGAGGAACTGCAAAATATGAATGCAGACAATTCTTTGGAGGAGTTTTGGTACAAAAGCAAGCAAGCGGGGTAGTGACTGCTAAGGGAAGTGAGTGGGATTGAGAGCACTTTTTCCTTTTAACTATGAGAGAGTCAGACACGACTGAAGTGACTTAGCAGTAGCAGTATGAGAAAGAAGATGGTCAAATAAAGAATATGAAGGGTGTAGGAGGGAGAGGGCAGAAGTGCTGATCCTCTGTTCTTGAACAGCCAAGAGGAGATAGAAGCTGGTGCCACAGTGGGAGCTGACTTTAGGCAGATGTGTGTGTGGACAGGAGGAAGGCAGATGCCACGGTGAGGCGGCCAGGAGACAATGCCGTGAGTCTGGGAGTTCTTTCCTGCATTTATTTTCTGAGGGAAAGAGGAAGCAAGATGGCCATCTTAGGAGGGGGTGTGAGGGAGACAGGACTGAGTTAATTTAAGAAAGTTAACCAGTGGAACTCTTCCCAGAGTTTTGCACTTTTCTTTCTAGTTTAGTGAACTTACTTTGTTAACAGCTCTGTAAGTTTTAAAAGAACAATCTTGAGTCATCAGTCAGTGTTTGGTCCTCATCAATTTTCCCATTATAACTTGCTATTGAGGGCTTCCCTGGTCCTCTGATGGCAGAGAATCTGCCCGCATTGCAAAAGACCTGGGTATGATCCCTGGGTCGGAAAGATTCCTCTGGAGAAGGTCATGGCAGTCCACTCCAGTATTTTTGCCTGGAAAATCCCATGGACAGAGGAGCCTGGTGGGGTTGCAAAGAGTCAGTCACGATTAGGTGACTAACACGGACTGAATACAGTTAGCAGTAGAGTAAAAGCTTAGGACCTGAGTGCTCACTGAGGTTAAAATGACAGAGTAGAAACCTCTGCCTGAGAACTCTGTACCAGGTAGGCTTCAGGAAATGTTAGCTAGCTTCCTGTTTCCCTTCCAGAGAACTAGGGCTGAGAAGGCGGCCCTTCTGGACTCTACCCTCCTGAGCTCAGTGAGCGAACTTGAGCAAGAGTGCCTACTGAGAATCAGCAGTTTACTTCCACACGGCAAAATACCACAATTAACTATTGGTGCCTGAAGTTCTGATTCCTTAAGCTGATCACCAGCAGGTATTATTAAGTAAGGAAAAAATATATCAGTCCTTTGTGAACCCTGAAGTGCTGCATAGGTAAGGTATTACCTTAAGGAGCCCTGTAAAGAAATGTGAAGAACCATTTCAGACCCTGGGCTGCTTTTGTACACACACATGGAGTGAAGCAGCTATGAGAGGAAATTAATATTCACATTTAAAAAGTTGGGGAGGGGGTCAGAGACATAGAAGGGGTTTGAGTTATGCCAGAGGTAAGAGAAGAGCCACAGTTCACCAGGTAGATGGGACTTTACTGCCTGGAGAATAACAGTGAAGCAGGAATGAAAAAGATGTACAGCTTAATTTTACAGAGGAGAAAAAGAGAATCCCACCAAGGGTAAGTGTGGCCTCTGACTGAAAGAGAGAGGGCACTGGGGAGGGAATCCCCAACTCCGCCAGGCTAGCTTCTTGCTGTTTAACTCTCAGACCCAAACATCAGGTAAGAGAAACCTTTCCTGACCTGCCCAGATAAAGGAGCTCAGTCACTCTCATTTCTTACTAACCTTGTTCTAGCATTTTGCATACTACATAAGCAATGTGGGAAAATATTAAGATGAAGTCTTAATACCCAGCAGAGTTGTGCTATGATATATAATAGTTCACTAAATATACAGAGCTTACCTTGTTCTTTTAGCACTTTGCAGCATTCTCATCTATTAAAAGTACTTGTGGGGGTCCAAGCTCTTCAAAGGTTTGATTTGATTTACTTACCACTGTCCTGCTCTAGAACAGGACCTGTACTTAGTAGGTGCTCAAAGTGAAAGTGAAGTCACTCAGTTGTGTCCGACTCTTTGTGACTCTGCGGACTGTGTAGCTTACCAGGCTCCTCTTTCCATGGGATTCTCCAGGCAAGAATACTGGAGTGGGTTGCCATTTCCTCCTCCAGGGTATCTTCCCGACCCAGGGATTGAACCTGGGTCTCCTGAATTGCAGGCAGATGCTGTAACCTCTGAGCCACCAGGGAAGCACAAGATTTGACCAAAAAGAAAAAGACCCTAAAGCAAATATATTTAAATAATTTTATTAAAAAAAAAAACCAGAAGAATCCACCAAAACCCAATTTCAGGTTAATATTTTAGACTTTAAGAAAGGAGGAGGATTTTAAAGTTTTGTTTGCTAAAAATGCATTCCTGATTTCCAGATAAATCATGGTGATATTCAATAAAAAGACCATTTAACCAGGAGTACAAATTGGATTGTTTGATTTGAAGCAATTCTGATCCCTGTATCCCATTTTGAAAGATATTTGAAAAGACCTTGAAGCCACAGACAAAGTTTATTTGGAAACATAGTTTAAAATTGCACAAATATAAATACAATTTAATAATGTGAAAAAGGGAAGGCATGCTTCCATTAAGTACAAAAATACTACCTTAATCTTGGTACTTTGCAAATTATAAGCCAACAGGGAAAATTAAACACATCAATCAATATGATAAGAGATTTTTATGGTAGTAATTTTATTTCAAAGAGCAATGTAGGGAAATACTAAGATGAAGTCTTAATACCCAGCAGAGTTGTGCTATGATATGTAATATTTCAGTAAATATACAGATACATTGTCATTTAGTATGCCAATAAATTTAACGCCCCACCCCTACTGCCATTAATTTACTATAGGTCACTTAATTTGGGTTGGTTTTAATTTTAAAGCTCAATGTAAACATTTAAGGTTAATTTTTTTCTGTTATCTATTGAGGTTAAAAATGAAATCCCACGATTTTAAACATAATTGAGCATGATAAGGAAGCATCACAGAAGAATTTGTCTCAAACAGTATTTTAGATTAGATATGCATTATTCATAGATATACAAAATATATAGAAACATCTTTTCTAAATAGTTAATAAATGCTTGTTATAGTTTGTAAAAAGTTTACTAAATTAATCAGGTTTATTTTCAACAAATGTAAACAAAGTTGGGCAATGAAAATTGAGGGTTTGGGTTAGATGATGTGGGGGAATTGAAAATTAGTAAAATTTAGGGTTTGCTGTTTTTTATCTACTGATAACATGTTCAGTCGTGAACATCTTTCTCATGTAGCACGTTCCTTTGTGGTATTTTTCTATATCTCAGTGAAAAGGCCAAACTACCCCAGTGAATGTGTATATATATTCCTTTCATTTCCTTCTCTAAGAAAGAAAAACCCACATTTTATGGTAAGTAAAGAACTGCCTCATTCCTTATTTTCCGTCTTATTGAGTGCAGGTTTCTGAAAGTGTTCCAATAAGCCTGTCAGGTTTTGCTGTGACACTCTATAACAAGAGTTCTTTATTGGAGAGCAGTCCTAAGAAAACAGTTCTGAGACTGGGGGACTTATTTCCAGAGTGTGCTATTTTGGTATTTCTGCAGAGGGTGCAGGTAGTGGAAACTATTCAAGGCAAAGTACCACATGAGAGGAGAGTTTGTGAAGTCACACACTTTCGTTTTCTGGGTTTTTTCCTCCTCCTAACTGTTTAACGCTTCCACACAGTGGTCTTGGAGCTTGCCTGCATGTGTGTGGCGATGTGCGGGGATATGTACGGGGTGGCCAAGCTGCCTCTAACAGGATGCCGCTACTGTCCGGCTGAGCTTCGCCCCTCCACTTCTGGTCTCCTTGCCCTTATTTTTCGTTATAGCAGGCATCACAAAAAGTCAGTGAGAAGATTTAGAGTTGGTTCTGAGTGACTATGAGGTCACCTCATCAACCCTTGAATTATCAGTGTGTTTACACAGATTGACTATGTCCAGTTTAAGGGACGTGGCCACAAGTAGCTCACTTACCATACAAACAGGGCTGTGTTGAGGACAGTGGTGTAGATGCCCCACTCACTATGTGACATTTGTGGAGATTAAGACCCTGTGCCAATTTGCCTTATGATGGTTTTCATGAGCCTGACATGACCCTGACCGCCCCACCTTATTAAGAATGTCAGCATTTCTAATTTAGAAAAAACTTGAAATGGACTCTTAACTCAAAACTGTGCTGAGGCAATCAATATGCTTTTGTTTAATAGCATTCAGACATGTGGATTTTGTTTTGGGTCTGTTGTGCCTCAACTGCTTTTTAAAAACTGTTTGGATGTCTAAATATCTGGTTTCCTTACAGGATTAGTGTTTCCTTACAGGATTAGTTTGGCGCTGGCTGCAATACTGCACTGCATAAACCAGCTGTGTGAATCTCTAAAGTCTGGTGTAATAGCATGAGAACCACCCTCAAGGATAGGATACTAAAGGTAGAAAGACGGGTGGGACACAAAGTTGATGAAAATGCTCCCCTGTTCAGAAGCAAGGAAAAATAAGCTAATCCATGAGATTTAATCATGCACAGGGTAAATTTACATTCAGTAAAGTTATCTTGCATGCTTTGGTTAATATTTGAGTAGGCAGACTTTGCAAGTACTAATGCATGCGTTATCTTGGTACCTGAGGATATATGTTTTACTTTTTAAAACTGCCTTTTTACAAACCTTATACCAGAGTTCAGATAGCTACAAACACTCTTAGAAAATATATAGATCTATCTACTTAGTTCAAACAGTTTATTTTCAACCAGTTCTATAAATACTGAAATAAGGAAATTGTGCAGTAAAATCTGGCGAGGGAGTACATTTGAAATCATTTTTACAAAGTTGAAATCATGCATGTGCATGTGTAATAATTCCTAAAACAGGAGGCCTCAAGACGACGGCACACAAACGAAGCCTTCAAAACACCCTGTTACAAGAATGCTTCTAGAAGCATTTCGAGCAATAAAAACAACCACCGTAGCAACAACATACAGTCCAGTTTTGTGCAACTGATTCAGGGACAAATGAGGGACACAAATGATCATTTTGCTTTTTCTGTTTCGAGGCACTCACAGACAAAGCTTATGGTACAGAGTTTGGGAGCTCCTGTTAATATGTAGGACTAACTACAGTTGTATTCAAGTCTTGCTTGTATTACACAAATATACTAGAAAGACTTATATTAATGACTAGACATAGACCTAAGATTTAACATAATAGTTCTCATAAAAGAGAATTAAATAGTTCTCTTTAATAACAGAGACAGGACTATTATGTTAAAGAAAGAGGAAAGCAGCATAAAATTGAAAGTGAGTGGGTCCTGGACATTCCAACCCAGTTAACTGTCACAAATTTGCCATTCTAGTTGGAACACAGATTAGCTGAGAAAGCACACCTCAGTTTTCTACTAACATTTCCTGGTAAATAAGATCTGCCTTTCTTTCAAGGAGTCATGGGGATTGAGTGGAATAAAGCGAAGGGAATGATGGCTCAGTGTGATAGGCCCCTTATCTCTTCTTTTCTCTACTCCTCCTCTGCCTCACTGGGAAGGTACAGGAGCACATGGAAATAGCCCAGCAGGCACAGTTATAACATTTTGAAATTCAGCAGTGATCACTGGCCACCTCTGCATTTTCATCCTATTTACTAGTGAAATTGGTTCTTAAAACTCACATTTATGAAATGGAGTGGTCATTCTAGTAAAATATTACCATTCTAAGAGATCTTAGGCTACTTATTACTCAGTAACCCCCAAAAATATACTCAAAGCCTTCCTAGAGTACCCCAGAAGGTAACCCAAAACACCTATCCTTTCAAATGGAAAGAGAAATTTGAGTGACAGTTTTACATCATGAAGGTAAGGTGCAAAAATCAGTTCTGCCTTAAATGTGTCAACAGTTACAAAATAAGTGTATACAATAAACTGATCTGAAATGTTGCTACTTAAATTTTTGGTGCTCTGATTTCTATAAACTTTCACTTGCTTTCCAGCAACTGTTTTTACTTAATTTTGTTAACAAGTATCATCATATAAACAAACTTATTTATAAAACAGACTTACATATTTTGAAAATAAATTTATGGTTACAGAGGGAAACATGTCAGGAAGGACAAATTAGGAGCTTGTAATTAAAACATACAATATAAAATAACCAACAAGGACCTACTGGATTGTACAGGGAACTCTACTTAATATTTTATAATGTTATATGGGAAAAGAATCTGGAAAAGAATGAGTGTGTATTATATATATAGTGAAATTGGTATATACATACATATATGTGTATACATATATATGTGTGTGTGTGTATACATACATACATACATACATATATATATATATATGCAACCCACTCCAGTATTCTTGTCTGGGAAATCCCACAGACAGAGGAGCCTGGCAGGCTATATCCTATGGGGTTGCAAAGAGTCGGACATGACTTAGCAAATGAACAAAATATATATAACTGAATCACTATGCTGTACACTTGAAACTAACTCAGCATTGTAAATGAACTGTATACTCCAATAAAATTTTTAAGAAGTACCACCGAAGGAAGATATTCTATGCTCTTGCATTAGAAGAATCAATATTGTTAAAATGGCCATACTACCCAAAGCAATCTACAAATTTAATGTGATTAATAAAATTTAATTAAATTTGATTTAAATTAAATTCCCTATCAAATTACCCATGAATTCATAGAACTAGAATAAATAATCCTAAGATTTATATGGAGCCATAAAAGACTCAGAGTTGCCAAAGCATACTCAGCAAAAAGAACAAAACCAGGAGGCATAACCCTCCCAGACTTCAGATGATACTACAAAGCTAGAGTAATCAAAACATCATGGTACTAGAACAAAACCAGACATAGGGATCAATGGAACAGAACAGAGAGCCCAGAAATAAACCCACACACCTACAGTTAATTAATCTTCAACAAAGGAGGCAAGAATATAAAACAGAAAAAAAGACTCCAACAAGTATTGTTGGGAAAGCTGGACTGCTGCATGTAAAAATCAGTGAAATCAGAACACATCCTCTTACCATGCACAAATAAACTCAAAGTGGCTTAAATATAAGTAAGACATGACAACATAAAACTCCTAGAAGAGAACATAGGTAAATCATTCTCTAACATAAATTATAGCAATACTTTCTTATGTCATTCTCCCATGGCAGTAGAAATAAAAGCAAAAATAAACAAATGGGTCCTAATCAAACTTATAAGCTTTTGCATAGCAAAGGAAACCACAAACAAATAGAAAAACCTACAGGCTGAGAGAAAACATTTGCAAGTGATGTGACCAACATGGGTTTAATTTCTAAGATATAGAAACAGCTCATACAACTCAACAATTAAAAAACAACGTAGATGGAAAATGAGCAGAAAATCTAAATAGATGTTTCTTCAAAGATGACACCCAAATGACCAAAAGGTACATGAAAAGATGCTCAACATTGCTAATCATTAGATAAACTCAAAACTATAATGAGTACAACTTCACACAGGTTAGAATGGTCATCATTTAAGAAATCTACAAATAACAAATGCTGGAGAAGGTGTGGAGAAAAGGGAACCCTACTACACTGTTGGTGGGAATGTAAGTTGGTACAGTAACTGTGGATAATGGTACCGAAGTTTCTCAAAACACTAAAAATAGTTACCATATGATCCAGCAATCCAGCACTCCTGGGCATATATCTGGAAAAATGATAATTCAAAAAGATACATGCACCCCTATGTTCACAGCAGCACTATTCACAATAGCCAAGACATGGAAACAACTTAAACGTCCATCAACAGAGGAATGAATAAAGAAGACGTGGTGCCGCGCACACACACACACACACACACACACACACACACACACACACACACACACACACAGTGGAATATTACTTAGCCATGAAAAAGAATGAAATCTGATCATTTGTAGAGACATAGATGGACTTAGAGAGTGAAGTAAGAGAAAAACAAGTGTCAGATATTAATGTATATATATGGGATCTGAAAAATTGGTATAGACAATCTATATACAAAACAGAAACAGAGGCAGAGACACAGATGCAGAGAACAAGTGTATGGATACCAAAGGGGAAAGTGGGGTGGAATGAACTGGGAGATTGGAGTTGACATATTATGCAACTATTGATACTATGTATAAAATAGATAACTAATGAGAACCTACTGTGTAGCACAGGGAACTCTACTAAATGCTCTGTGGTGATCTAAGTGGGAAGGAAATTGAAAAAAAGAGGGGATATATGTATATATTTATACAGCTGATTCACCTTGCTGTACATAGAAACTAACAACATTGTAAAGCAACTGTACTCCAATAAGTTTTTTTAAAAGATGTGCATATATATATATAACGGAATACTATGCAACAATAAAAAGAATGAAATAATGCCATTTGCAGCAACATACATGGATATAGAGATGAAGTGAAAGAAGTAAAAATGAGAAATATCATTATATGTGGAATCTAAAATATGATACAAGGTGGGGGATGGAATAGTTAGGGAGTTTGGGATTGATGTACACACTGCTGTATTTACCATGGATAACCAATAGGGACCCACTGTATAACACAGGGAACTCTGCTCAATATTATGTAACAACCTAAATGGGAAAAGACTTTGAAAAAGAATAGATACATGTCTCTGTTTAACTGAATCACTCTGCTATACGCCTGAAACTGTAACACTGGTAATCAACTATACTCCAATATACAACAAATAGTTTTATAAAAAGTTGAAAGAAAATATAACACAAATGAACATATCTACATAACAGAAACACACTTACATAGGGAGATCAGATTTGTGGTTGCCAAGGGGTAAGAGGGGTGGGGGAGGGATGAATTAGGAGTTTGAGGTTAGCAGATGCAAAATATTATACATAGAATGCATAGACAACAAGGTCCTACTGTATAGCATAGGGAATATATTTAATAACCTGTGATAAACCATAATGGCAAAGAATATAAAAACTTATACACATGTATAACAATCACTTTGCTGTATAGCAGAAACAACATTGTGAATCAACTATGTCAATTAAAAATATTGAAAAACTTTGTGTCCTCTAACACAACTCTTTGAAGTTACTTTGTATTGCAAAAGCAAAATAAAACTTGGGCTGCAAAATCTGCCACCACATAGGAGCAAGAAAAAAATAAAAATATCCTATGTTTACCCTGTTTTCAGGCTTTGTTACTGATTTCATGCAGGTAGTGCCAGCAAGGCTAAGAAAACAGCCTATCTTTATTGCAAGTTCAGTTGACTATTGAAAGTATAGAATGACTTCATAAATGGAACACCTGGAAAGTTTGTCCTAATGGTCTATGATGGAAGCAAGTCAGCTGACCAGTGATGCATAGGGATTGAGAGGATAAGCATGCACAGGATGGATGCTATTCCATCAGGGATACTCAAGCAGGCATCTGTCATGGACTGGAGTTTGGCGCCAAGAGTCCATTCCAGACCAAGTTTCTAGGATTCTAAAACTCTACAGAATACCAGGTATTCTTTTAGAAAGTATTATTGAGCTCTGTTTTGCTTCTCAGACTGCAGGGAAGGAGGCCAACCCTGGGTTGGGACTCCTGCCCAACAGTGAATGCCCTAGTGCCTCTGTCTCTTGCTGGCCAGATGGAGGCATCACCTAGCCCAGGTAGGGTTTGACATGAAGATAAAAGTCTGGCACCACCAAAGGCCCTCAACTCTGTCTTTATAAACTAGGATAGGTTATGATATGTGGAAGCCTCAAGTGCTTATGATTTTATGTGTCCTTGGGACCCACCCCTTCCTACCCTAGAGACTTCTGACATAACAGAAGAGAGCATTTCTATCTGTACCTCAAGAGTTCAATGTCTTAGCGTGTGTGTACATGTCCTCTCATCTTCCAGCAGAAGCTAACTCCCCAGTCAATTAAATTCTTGAACCAAATGCTGTTTTGGTTTTTTTTTTTGGTGGTGGTAACTATAATCATGAATGTATCCAGCTATTAGTAGCCAAAGAACATGAGGAAAAAAGATGGGCTTGGATTGCTTTGGGGAAGATTCTAGAGGAAGGACAGAGACACAGTGAAGATGAAAAGGACCACTTAACCAGGACAAATTACTCAAACTGGACATCAGTGAATTTATATTTTGGTTAGCATTTTGCAAACAATTTTTCTAAATCTTTAAAAAATGACAGGCACAAAACACTCTGAAGAACTGAGTGGACTATAACCAATTACATAAAACACTACTGCCAGCAGAAAATTCCTGATGCTTGATACATGTTCAAAGTGAAAGCCACACATGCATCTTTCATATTAAACCACTGACGTTCAGTGAGGTTCAGCTCGAAGACACTGATCTTCTGTCATTTAGAATGCAAAAGGGTGAGCAGGGCAGATTATTATGGAACTAAAAATACACATAATTTTAAGGGAAAGATGTACTTATCACTCAAGAAATACTATTTAAAATATTAACAGTTTAAAAGGAACATTAACTGTGAATGGCAGTTAGAAAGCAAGGAAAATATGACATTTAAGCAAGTTACTGTTAACTCAATAGAAATCACATCATCATCAAACTTTCTGTAGAGAATTTGTGAATGCTATCTTTTCCTTAAGTTCATACAGAGTCCCAGAAAAGCATGTGAATAAGATCTTTGTTTGACATATTTATACCTATGTCTTATCTGCTTTAAGAAAAAAACACTCCTTCAAAACCCTACGCTATGAAAAACTATTTTCAGGAATTTTTATTTGGTCCGTTGATCTAACAAGGCTGAGTTTGCAAGTCTTTCACCCCCAAGTTAAAAATTGGAGCAACAAAACAAAACTCCAGCAAGGCATAAATAAGATAGTAAAGTGCATATATACAATCCCAGAAAAGTTTTGATTGGGAAGAGCAAAAATTTCTAGTGCAAAAACTGCTTTTACCGGCAAAGCTCCCTCTCTGAAATCAAAGGGCTACAGTAGAAGTTAAAATTGGAACATGTTTAAGCAATGCCTCTTCTCAGTCAAGAGTTAATATATGTGCATGCACCTTGGCCCAAACTATATTCAACCTGGTAAAAGGGGGGAATTTCAGAGGACAGTTCAGAAACAGAATTTCCTGATCCAAGGCACTGCTTTCTCCAGGTGCCCCATGAGCAAGTTCCTCAGATGTGTCATCAGCTGCATGTGGACACTTGGAAAAACCCCAGGGAACATACTTGCAGTGTGCTCACGGCTCGTGAAGCGTATTCAAACATGGTCACTTTATCTTGGTTTTGTCTTGTGTCTCTCCATTCTTTCGAGCCCAAACTTAACTCTATGCAACATTTTGTGCTTTTTGTATTTGAACAGAGACTGGGCATTGTCTGTGGGAATTCCCTTGGGTTATATCACCATCGCCTTTTGAACATCCTCTTTTACCCTTTTTTTTGGAATTCATAATAAAATAGTTTTGCATTTCTCAGTACAATTACATAGGTGAAGGATTTCTTTTTTCCCCTTTTCCTTTAAGGATCCAAGTTGAAAGCTCTTAGGAGGACATCCAGGTCACCGAGATTAGCTGCCTGGAAGAGTTCCGGCTGGTCCATCAGAGAAAGGGCAATTCTAAGGGCAGCCCAGATATTCCCAGAGATTGCAGGATGAGGGACTTGCTGCTGATTCCTGCTCTTTCTTTGCAAACTGAGGGCAGTGAGAAAATTGCTGACCGCTTCTCTAAGAGGGTAAAAAAAACAGACATTTAAAAATTCAGCAGATTTCAGAGTTAGCCAACTTAGAAGTATGATAAAAATGAATTATCATATTGGTCTAACGTCCAAAACCACTTCTTTGGTGTTTTGGATCATGAAGTGAACAGCTTTCTGATTCTCTCACTATTCCTTTGTGAAGTCATTGTTAAACATAGTGAAATCAGAAAGATTTGTCAATGTATGGCAAAACAAATACAGTATTGTAATTAAAAAAATAAATTTAATTAATAAAAAAAAAGAAAGAAGAAAAGTAAACTTTGTTTTAGGTATGTCACGTGAGACAGTTAGAACCATTGCTAACTCATTAATGCATTTGATTTTCTCCTTGCTCCAGGAATGATCTGATGACTTAATACCTTTGCAGATATGATCTGTATATACAGAGGAGGCATCTGACCTTACTCTGAAACTACGTAGTTTAGTTTTTCTCATTAGTTTAACTTTTCTCAGAAAAGGAGGCAGCCAGGGTTCAGCTAAGTTTGAGTTTCAAAGCAGCTGGTTATTTAGCTTTAGGCAAATTTCTTCTCTAAGTCTCAGTTTCCCCAACTGAATAAAAGTCATTTAAGAACCTTGTTGTGAGGTGTAACTGAATCATTTATGTGAAAGCTCTATCATTAAAAGTTAGGTCAATAGCTCTCCATGTGTGCTCTGGGGAACTCTGGGGATCAGTGAGGTCAAAATTATTTTTATAATAATACTGAGATGTCATTTTAAAGCTTCATTCTCATTTCCTCATGAATATACAATGGAGTTTTCCAGTGACTTTTATGATGTGTGATATCCCAATAGACTGAATGCAGAAGCAGAGGTAAGAATGTCTTCTATAAGCAAGATATTAAAGAAATTTACAAAAATGGTAAAAGAATGCCACTCTTTTCAGTAAACAGCTTGTCTGGGGGAATTTTTTTGGTAAAATATATAATTTATATAAACATGTAATTGGTTTATTATTTTTAAATGAATCTCTTCAACTTTTCTCAATTTCTAATATGGTAAATATTGATAGGTATAACCCACATAAACTAAAGCCCCTTCAGATTCTCAATAATTGTTAAAAGTGTAAAGGCGTCCCAAGAGCAAAAAGTCTGTGACCCGCCTAGTCGGATGCTGTCCAAAGGCCTAGCTCCTGTGGTCCACGACCCTGCTTCTGTTGCTTGCATGCCCGGTGTACTTCCTGGAACTGCCTTCTTCAGCTCCTTGTCACCTGGAACATGTATTACATATCTGACAAATTTGTCTTTGCCAAGAATGACGCCTCTTTAACTTGTTTCTTCTTTACTCTTCTTAAAAGCTTTTCACACATTTGATTTCATTTAGTCCTACAAGGTAGTCACTGTTAAGCATCCTAAGAAACCACAAGGAAAGCAAGGCTGGATTTCTGATTGCAGTGCACATGATTCAGGCATTTGCTCATCAGCACTGCTTGGCTCACACGGTAAAGAATCTACCTGCAATATGGGAGACCTGGGTTCAATTCCTGGGTTGAGAAGATCCCCTGGAGGAGGGGATGGCCACGCACTCCAGTATTTTTGTCTGGAGACTTTTTGGACAGAGGAGCCTCAGGGGCTATGGTCCAGGGGGTCACAAAAAGTTGGACACAACTGAGTGACTAAATGCACACACGTTGTTAGATCTGTCCAGAAGTAAAGGGCACTGATGTAGCAATTTGGGTAATGGAAGGGAGTGGGTATTTTCTCTCACCCCTCTTCTGGATTTCTTGTGATCAAGCAAGAGAGGAGGATTTATAACAGATACACGAGGCAAGTTTACTTTGGAGGCACTTTCTGGCTTCCTCGGCACAGCTCAAATGATGACGACTCCATTTACTCTCATCATCCTAGGCCTGTAAGAACTGTGGGGAAGAAAGATGCTAGAATGCCCTCCTGCACAGGCTGCTTCTGCCCCAGTGTGTGGCAGTGGTCTCTGAGGTCTCCCTCCATGGGTAACAGCCTAGAAGAGTCTAGCCTTAGCCTGTTGGCCTCGTCAAGCAACTGTAGGTTTTTCTCACGAAGATAGTCTAAGCCCATTCCCCAGCTTAAGGACTCAGAGGCCTTTGGGGAACTCAGAAGATTGTACACGTACAAGTATGAACAGTTCCAAATGTTACACACACATGTGGATGTATAAGTTAAAATTGTTTTAAATATTATGTCACGATTAAGTAAAAGCACATTCATTTAAAAGCATTCTTCACTTTAGGGTAAGTTTCCCTCATTATACTAAGAATAAAAACATTACTATCAAAGGGGATGAGATTTATGTTTTCAATTAAAATGGGTCCTCACTTTTGAATGGCTCCTTCCCAGGTGGCTCAGTGGTAAAGAATCTGCCTGCAGGACAGGAGACGTGGATTCGATCCCTGGGTCAGGAAGATCCCCTTGAGAAGGATATGGCAACCCGCTCCAGTATTCTTGCCTGGAGAATCCCATGGACAGAGGGGCTGGCAGGCTAAGGTCCAAGGGGGTCGCAAAGAGTCGGACACGATTTAGTGACTGAACAATCCAGCCCTCACTTTTGAAAAGGTTAAGATTTTTTGGTCTAAGTTCTACTTTGAAGCTCCTACTGACAAAAGGGGAGCATTTTAAGCTCAGCCTCAATTTCATACCAACAGTCTCCACTGGTTATTTCAACTGTATACAGTATGAGGAGAGTGCTTGTCTTTGACTCTTTATAGAACATCTGAGATGAGAAACAGCACAGGGTACAGGGCCATACACAGACACCTGCATTCTTGAGGGAGATGTTAGGTTCCAAGACCAGGGATATGGACAAATCGGCACCTGCTCTTCGCTTTTTCTGGGCCACATCTCTATTGAGGCTTGTTACTTCTTAAGGAGACCTAATTATACCACAAGTGAAACTTGTTTTTAGAATGCATTTAAGCTTATGGTCTTTTTTTCTCAGGAAAAATGCAAGAAGTTTATTATTTCACAAGATTTCCCATATCCTAAAAAGACCCACAAAGTATAGTCAAAATACTTTGCTGTTTTAAAGAATGTTCAAACTACTGCACAACGGCACTCATCTCACACACTAGCAATGTAGTGCTCAAAAATCTCCAAGCCAGGCTTCAACAATATGTAAACCACAAACTTCCAGAAAGAATATTAAAAAGCAGAGACCTTACTTTGCCCAACAAAGGCCTGTCTAATCAAAGTTATGGTTTTTCCAGTAGTCATGTATGGATGTGAGAGTTGGACCATAAAGAAAGCTCAGTGCTGAAGAATTGATGCTTTTGAACTGTGGTGTTGGAGAAGACTCTTGAGAGTCTCTTGGACTGCAAGGAGATCCAACCAGTCCATCCTAAAGGAAATCAGTCCTGAATATTCTTGGAAGGAAAGAACGGTAATACCAAAGAATGCTCAAACTACTGCACAATTGCACTCATCTCACATGCTAGTAAAGTAATGCTTAAAATTCTTCAAGCCAGGCTTCAGCAATACATGAACCACGAATTTCCAGATGTTCAAGCTGGTTTTAAAAAGTCAGAGGAACCAGAGATCAAATTGCCAACATCCACTGGATCATGGAAAAAGCAAGAGAGTTCCAGAGAAACATCTACTTCTGCTTTATTGGCTATGCCAAAGCCTTTGACTGTGTGGATCACAATAAATTGTGGAAAATTCTGAAAGAGATGGGAATACCAGACCATCTGACCTACCTCTTGAGAAACCTGTATGCAGATCAGGAAGCAACAGTTAGAATTGGACATGGAACCACAGACTGGTTCCAAATAGGAAAAGGAGTACGTCAAGGCTGTATATTGTCACCCTGCTTATTTAACTTATATGCAGAGTACATCATGAGATACACTGGGCTGATGGAAGCACAAGCTGGCATCAAGATTGCCGGGAGAAATATCAATAACCTCAGATATGCAGATGACACCACCCTTATGGCAGAAAGTGAAGAGGAACTAAAGAGCCTTGTGATGAAAGTGAAAGAGGAGAGTGAAAAGTTAGCTCAAAGCTCAACATTCAGAAAACGAAGATCATAACATCTAGTCCCATCTCTTCATGGGAAATAGATGGGGAAACAGTGGAAACAGTGTCAGAGTTTATTTTTGGGGGCTTCAAAATCACTGCAGATGGTGACTGCAGCCTTGAAATTAAAAGACACTTACTCCTTGGAAGGAAAGTTATGACCAACCTAGATAGCATATTAAAAAGCAGAGACATTAAAAAGCAGAGACATTATTTTGCCAACAAAGGTCCTTCTAGTCAAGGCTATGGTTTTTCCAGTGTCCACGTATGGATGTGAGAGTTGGACTACAAAGAAAGCTGAGTGCTGAACAATTGATGCTTTTGAACTGGGGTGCTAGAGAAGACTCTTGAGAGTCCCTTGGACTGACTGTAAGGAGATCCAACCAGTCCATCCTAAGGGAGATCAGTCCTGGGTGTTCATTGGTAGGACTGATGTTGAAGCTGAAATTCCAAAACTTTGGCCACCTGATGGGAAGAGCTGACTCATTTGTAAAGACCCTGATGCTGGGAAAGATTGAGGGCAGAAGAAGAGGATGACAGAGGATGAGATGGTTGGATGGCATCACTGACTCGATGGACATGGGTTGGGTGGATTCCGAGAGTTAGTGATGGACAGGGAGGCCTGCTGCTGCTAAGTCACTTCAGTCGTGTCCGACTCTGTGTGACCCCCTAGACAGCAGCACACCAGGCTCCCCCGTCCCTGGGGTTCTCCAGGCAACAACACTGGAGTGGGTTGCCATTTCCTTCTCCACAGGGAGGCCTGGCATGCTGCAGTTCATGGTGGCACAAAGAGTTGGACATGACTGAGTTACTGAATTGAACTGATGCTGAAGCTGAAGCTCTAATACTTTGGCCACCTGATGTGAAGAAGTGATTCATTGGAAAAGACCCTGATGCTGAGAAAGACTGAAGGTGGGATGAGAAGGGGATGACAGAGATGAGATGGTTGGATGGAATCACTGACTCAATGGACATAAGTTTGAGTAAGCTCTGGGGGATAGTGAAGGACAGAGTGCTGTAGTCCATGGGGTCGCAAAGAGTCGGACACAACTGAGCGCCAGAATTGAACTGACCAAAACGGACTGATTTAGCAAACAAGAATACAGGATGCACAATTAAATCTGAATTTCAGATAATAATTTTCATTATTAAGTATGTAACATACAATATTTGGGAAATACTTCTCTAAAAACATGTTTATCTGAGATTCAAACTTAGCTGGGCATTCTACATTTTATCTGGAAACCCTAAAATTCACCTGTTCTTTACAGGAGACTTTATGCTTGAGATTAAAAATTCACACCTCAGCAAAGTTTGTCCATTTCTACCTCATATGGATTTTCATGGCCTCCTGCAAATAGCTGCCCTACTATGAATGCCAAGAAAGTATTTCATTGACCCCTCATATTTTTTTTTCTACAGTAAGCAGTTACAATTAAAACTCATCTGGAAGCTTTGCAAAATATTCATGTAAAGGAGGCTCTTCTAAAGCTTAGCATGTACATCAATGAAGTTAGAACATTCCCTCACATCACAGATAAAAATAAACTCAAAGTGGTTTAAGGACTTAAATATAATACGTGACACCATAAAACTCCTAGAAGAGAACATAGGCAAATCATCCTCTGAAACAAATTGTACCAGTGTTTTCTTAGGTCAGTCTCTCAACACAAAAGAAATAAAAGCGAAAATAAGCAAATAGGACCTAATCAAACTTACAAGGTTTTGCACAGCAAAGGAGCCATCAACAATATGAAAATATAACCTATAGACTGGAAGAAATGTTTGTAAATGATACAGCCAACAAGGGATTAACTCTCAAAATATACAGATAGCTCATACAGCTCAATATAAAAACCAATCAAAATATGGGCAGAAAACCTAGAGAGATATTTCTCCAGAGAAGACATACAGGTGGCCAGCAGTCACATGGAAAGATGTTGAACATTGCTAATCATTAGAGAAATACAAATCAAAACTATAATCACACTGATCAGAGTGGCTATCAAAAAGTCTACAAATAATACATTCTGGAGAGGGTGGTGAAGAAAAGAGAATCCTCCTACACTACTGGTGGGAATGTAAAGTGGTCCACTATGGAAAACAGCATGAAGGTTCCTTAGAAAACTGAAAATAGGGTCACCATGTGATCCAGCAATCCCATCCCTGGCCATATATCTGGAAAAGATGAAAACTAATTTGGAAAGACACACCCCAGTGTTCACAGCAGCACTATTTAAAATAGCTAAGACATGGCAGCAACCTAAATGTCCATTGGCAGATGAATTGATAAAGGAAATACGGTGCATGCATATATGTATAAAGTGGAATAGTACTCAGCCATAAAAAGAATGAAATAATGCCAGCAACATGGGTGAACCTAGAGAGTGTCATACTGAGTGGAGTCAGCCAGAGAAAGACAAATAATATAATATCACTTATTTGTAGAATCTTAACAAATGATATAAATGAACTTATTTACCAAACAGGAACAGACTCAGACATAGAAAGAAAATTTATGGCTACCAAATGGGAAAGGTGAGGGGGAGATAAATTGGGGTTTAGGATTAACAGATACATACTACTATATATAAAACAGACAAACAACAGGATTTACTGTATAGCATAGGGAACTGTATTCAATATCTTGTAATAAACTATAATGGAAAAGAACCTGAAAAAGAATACATATATATATCTGAATTACTTTGCTGTACTAGAAACTAACACAACATTGTACATCAACTATGCTTCAATTTTTTTTGAAAAAGGCTTCCTTCAGTGAATTCACTATGTCTATGTGTACATACGCATTTGTTTACATCTCTTCTTGTTCCAGAAGAAGGACCTAAGGTGTTATAAAACCTATATACACAACCAACCCAGTAAGTGAATAAAGGAGTAAAAATAAGAAATCAGGTTAGGGAAATCGGAGTCAGGAATGAAGCTAATAGTTGGAACATGCATCATCAGGCTGATGGGCAGGGAGATGGCACAGTTTGACTCTGGCCCTTTGTGCGGCTGATGTAAAGAGAGCCTTTGCTGTGAGACACTTCATAATCTCCCATATCCCACAGAATAAAACAGACTGGGTGCTCAGGAATCACTCAGCTATTCTTGGTTTTGACCTGAGTAAGATCATCTTAGAGGACAGAGTGCAATCTAGTGACTAATGTTCTAAGATCCTCTGAGTATAAATGCAGCAACTCATTTCTAAAGTTTCAGTATTTGCCAGTGGCAAAATGCTCTAATGCGGTTCAGAGATGGCAATTCTTCAGATGTCAAAAGAGTACAATCCAGTTATGTGGCTCTCTCATGACTTATCTAAATGGTAATAATAATGATGATGATGGCAATGATAATGCTCAGACTAATGATGCCTACTAGGCACTGAACATCAGTTCTGTGCTAGGCAATTACATTTAACCTGCACAATAATCCTGCAAGATAGATATGTCCTCTTTCATTTTTTATCCAAGTGAAGAAATTGATGCTCAAAGTTATGTGCCCAGAGTTATGAAACCAGTAAATGGCAGAGCTCTGATGTGAACCCAAGTTTGTCTGATTCTAAAAGCCTGGCTCTGAGAATGAGAAAGCGTTTACATTTTTTATGTAGTTTAACACTAACATTAATTTTTCTTTTTTTCCCTCACTTAAGAAAAGTAATACCTGTTGATTTAGAAAATAGAAAATAAAAACCACCCAAACTTTTATTACTCAAAAGAAATAAAGGTAATTTATGCTCCGTGTTGATGGGGGAACAGATAGAAGATATACACCTGAAAGATAATACGGAGTCATGAGAGAAGCAAGACATTCCAAACTTTAAACCTATCCTTTGAAGTTTCCCTTTTTTATTTTTAACTTTACTTGTAAATTAGGTTTGGAAAATCTGGATTCTTGGTTGTGCTTTGCCAAAAACTGGCCCTGAGACCTTGTTGAGTCATTCTTCTGTATTCCTCCGTTCCTAGCTATGGTCATTTTCCTCCTTACCTGGGAAATGAAGGGTTGGACTGCTTACATTTCTTGAAGAGTTGCTCTTGGGGGTGTTAAAAACCCAGATGACTTGACCTAACTTCAAATCGAGCAATCTCTGGGAGAGGAGCCCAAGAATCCACATATCACAAGATGCCCTAATAACTGCTGTTCTCTAATGACTAAGAAACATGGAGGCGGACAGTTCCTGTCTCAAGAGCCCTCAGGATCTGAAGATCTGAAACTCACCCTTAACCGGAGGAGATTACTTCACAAAAGGAGGTATTTTTACTGAGAAACTTCAGATTAGTCACCCTGAGCCCTGAGTGTGACTCTTAGCATTAGCCTGCTGCCATACTTCACCTGTAGGCGCCCAGGTTGATGCAGCTTATCCCCAGGTTGTATCTGGATCGAATGAAGCCTGGCTGAATTTCCAGTGCTCGTGTATAGGCTTCCACAGCCTCCTCGCTGCGGTCTCCATTTGCCAAGGTTGCCCCAAGACGGTTCCATAATGAATAGTCCTGATGAAAAAATTTGAGCTCTCTTAAAAATTTGTACAAGCCACAATGACACAGTATTCCAATAGTCCTGGTTGAGGGATGGACAAGGACCATGACTGGTGAATTACTCAAAAATCTTTATGGACAACCCTCTGAAATGACTTTCATTCATTAAAGAGCAGCTACCATTTGATGCTATCAGGCAATTCGTGTTCCTATTTTAGGTCTCTTAAGTATTAACATCCACAGTAGCATATCATTAGTACTGATCACTTTAAACCACTGGATTCAGGGAAATAAAGTGCAGCAGAAATGCACAAAATGTAACCTGTGAAAACTTACTTTTAACAGAGAATCTTCTGGTTTCTTGCTATGCACTTACCTCTGGTCGAACAGTTAAGGCAGCATTAAATGCGTCTATTGCTCTATTAAATTCTCCACTCAGGTGGAACAGCACCCCCAAGCCTGTCTGCAGATCTGGGTCGATCACATCTCCATTTTGGTGGGCAGCTTCCAGGTATAATTCCTTCACTCCTTCCAGCACAGAGCTACAAGGAAAACAAATCAGATTTGTTGGCCAAATAGTCTGAATACAAATGATTTACTTTTCCCCCATACCTTTTCTCAGTCTTTATAAAACCTGGCACATTGGTATTTATTGTAAGTTATTTATATGCCTGAAGCATTTGGCTTTGAAATATGGTATTCAGATAAATATCTAGGAGTGTCCACAAGTAGATCATGTGTCCAAAGTTTGGTTCTGGTCTCTGATCAACCTTTTCAGTCAGTGCTGCTTTTCAGCAAAATGCTATCCTACACACCATCTTGAATGCGTGCTTGGAGGACCTGAGGCTTGTTAGTTGCCCTGAAGCTGACTGACTGTGTACATAGATGTAATTTAACCAGAAGGATACCTGTCAACTGGAGACTTAGACATCCTCCGGGTGAGGCCTGGAGATCCCTTCTTGCTCTTCACAAGGTATTTGTACTTTGGATTCTGCTTAATCCAGTTCTTTAAAGCTTCGCAAGCATCTTGCTGATGGCCGGTGTTAGTGTAACTCACAGCCAAAGCCATCAGAGCTTTCAAGTTGTTGGGCTGCAATTCTAAACACCTGAAAGAAGAAAATAAAAGCCAATTTCAGAATTTTCTGGAGCCAGAGTTTGAACAGTTCTTTAGAAAAATTGAGGTCTTTATTGATTAAATGGTACAAAGCATTGCTAAATTTCTAAGTCTCTGGAAAATAACCATACTTATCTACATGAAAATTGGGAACTCTGGCCATTTTTAAGAGTCACAATTCCAGTCTTTATGAGTGCTAGAGTTGGTGATTTTAATGAGATGGTTTAAAGACTGTAAAAATGTGGCTAATCCCCACATAATTTGGTAGTAATTAATTTCTCTAATGGGAAGTAGGAAATACCATTATTTTAATGCTGCTCTTAGCAACTAAACAACTGCTATCAATATATTAAATGTATCTTATCCAAAAAGCAAACTGACTTGAACTAAATTTGGATGTTAAGATGTAAAAGATTGTATAGTGCTTTGTAAAGGGGAAGGAAATTCCCAGGTTTTCTAGGCTACTAATGTGGGTTTAGGAGGCAGAGGATCCCTTCGTGCTAACTCACTAGCCTCTGGCAAGGGCTTTTCAAACTTTGATGTGCAGGAGAATCATCTGGGGATCTGGTAAAATGCAAATTCTGATACAGTAGGGCTGGGGGACAGCCTGAGGCTGTGCAGGTCCAACAGGCTCCCAGGTGATGACAATGCTGGTAATCTGTGGAAAGGACTTTCATTAGCAAGCCCTCAGCTCAGTTCAGCTGCTCAGTTGTGTCCCACTCTTTGTGACCCCATGGACTGCAGCACACCAGGCCTCCCTGTCCATCACCAACTCTTGCAGTTTACTCAAACTCATATCCATTGAGTCAGTGATGCCATCCAATCCTCTCATCCTCTGTCATCCCCTCCTCCCACTGTCAATCTTTCCTAGCATCAGAGTCTTTTTCAGTGAGTCAGTTCTTTGCATCAGGTGGCCAAGGTACTGGAGTTTCAGCTTCAGCATCAGTCCTTCCAATGAATATTTGGGACTGATTTCCTTTAGGATGGACTGGTTGGATCTCCTTGCAGTCCAAGGGACTCTCAAGAGTCTTCTCCAACACCTCGTTCAAAAGCATCAATTCTTTGGCACTCAGCTTTCTTTATAGTACAACTCTCACATCCATATGTGACTACTGGAAAAACCATAGCTTTGACTAGATGGACTTTTGTTAGCAAAGTAATGTCTCTGCTTTTTAATAAGCTGTCTAGGTTGGTCATAACTTTTCTTCCAAGCAGCAAACATCTGTAATTTCATGGCTGCAGTCACCATCTGCAGTGATTTTGGAGCCCTCCAAAAATAAAGTCTGACACTGTTTCCACTAATAATGGGACCAGATGCCATGATCTTAGTATTCTGAATGTTGAGTTTTAAGCCAACTTTTTCACTCTCCTCTTTCACTTTCATTAAGAGCCTCTTTAGTTCTTCTTTGCTTTCTGCTATAAAGGTGCTGTCATTTGCATATCTGAGGTTATTGATATTTCTCCTGCAGTCTTGATTCAGCTTGTGCTTCATCCAGTCCAGCATTTCTCATGATGTACTTAACTGCATATTAGTTAAATAAGCCGGGTGACAATAATATACAGCTTTGACATACTCCTTTCCCCATTTGGAACCAGTCTGTTGTCCATGTCCAGTTGTAACTGTTGCTTCCTGACCTGCATACAGATTTCTCAAGAGGCAGGTCAGGTGGTCTGGTATTCCCATCTCTTCAAGAATTTTCCACAGTTTGTTGTGATCCACATAGTCAAAAGTTTTGGCACAGTCAATAAAGCAGAAGTAGATATTTTTCTGGCACTCTCTTGTTTTTTCTGATGATCCAACGGATGTTGGCAATTTGATCTCTAGTTTCTCTGCCTTTTCTAAATCTAGCTTGAACATCTCGAAGTTTACGGTTCACATACTCTTGAAGCCTGGCTTGGAGAATTTTGACCATTACTTTGCTAGCATGTGAGATGAGAGCAACTGTGCAATAGTTTAAGCATTCTTTAGCATTGCTTTTCTTTGGGATTGGAATGAAAACTGACCTTTTCCAGTCCTGTGGCCACTGCTGAGTTTTCCAAATCTGCTGGCATATTGAGTGCAGCACTTTCACAGAACCTCATATTTTAGGATTTGAAATAGGTCAACTGGAATTCCATTACCACCACTAGCTTTGTTCATAGTGATGCTTCCTAAGGCCCACTTGACGTTGCATGAAACTAAGGACCACCCAAGATGGATGGGTCATGGTGGAGAGTTCTGACAAAACATGGTCCACTGGAGAAGGGAGTAGCAAACCACTTCTGTATTCTTGCCTTGAGAACCCATGAACAGCATGAAAAGGCAAAAGATAGGACACTTAAAGATGAACTCCCCAGGTCGGTAGGTGCCCAGTATGCTACTGGAGATCAGTGGAAAAATAACTCCAGAAAAAAATAAAGAGATGGAGTCAAAGCAGAAAAAACACCCAGTTGTAGATGTGACTGGTGATGGAAGTAAAGTCCAATGCTGTAAAGAGCAATATTGCATAGGAACCTGGACTGTTAGGCCCATCAATCAAGGCAAATTGGAAGTGGTCAACTGGATGATAGCAGGAGTGAACATTAACATTTTAGGAATCAGCAAACTAAAATGGACTGGAATGGGTGAATTTAACTCTGATGACTATTGATATCTACTAATGTGGGCAAGAATCCCTTAGAAGAAATGGAGTAGTCCTCACAGTCAACAAAAGAGTCCGAATTTCAAAAATGACAGAATGATCTGTTTATAAAGCAAAACATTCAATATCACAGTAATCCAAGTCTATGCCCTGACCAATAAAGCTGAAGAAGCTGAAATTGAACGATTCTATGAAGACCTCCAAGACGTTCTAGCACTAACACCCCAGAAAGATGTCCTTTTCATTATAGGGGACTGGAACGCAAAGTAGGAAGCCAAGAAATACCTGGAGTAATGGGTGAATTTGGCCTTGGGTACAGAATGAAACAGGGCAAAGGCTAACAGAGTTTTGCCAAGAGAATGTACTGGTCATAGCAAACACCCTCTTCCAACAACACAAGAGAAGACTCTATACCTGGACATTACCAAATGGTCAATACTGAGATCTGATTGATCATATTCTTTGCATCCAAAGATGGAGAAGCTCTATACAGTCAACAAAAACAAGTCCGGGAGCTGACTGTGGTTCAGATCATGAACTCCTTATTCCCAAATTCAGACTTAAATTGGAGAAAGTAGGGAAAAACCATTCATGTATGATCTAAATCAAATCCCTTATGATTATACAGTAGAAGTGACAAATAGATTCAAGGGATTAGATCTGATAGACAGAGGTCCTGAAGAACTATGGATGGAGGTTCGTGAAATTGTACACAGTCAGGGATCAAGACCATCCCTAAGAAAAAGAAATGCAAAAGGCAAAATGATTGTTTGAGGAGGCCTTACAAACAGCTATGAAAAGAAAATAAATGAAAGGCAAAGGAAAAAAGGTAAGATACACCAATTTTAATGCAGAGTTCCAAAGAATAGTAAGGAGATATTAAAGAAAGCCTTCCTCAGCAATCGATGCAAAGAAATAGAGGAAAGCAATAGAATGGCAAAGACTAGAGATCTCTTCAAGAGAATGAGATACCGAGGGAACGTTTCATACAAAGATGGGTACAATAAAGGACAGAAATGGTATGGACCTAACAGAAGCAGAAGATAGGGCAAGAATACACAGAAGAACTATACAAAAATATCTTAATGACCCATATAACCACGAGGCTGTGATCACTCACCTAGAGCCAGAAATCTCGGAGTATGAAGTCAAGTGGGCTGCAGGAAGCGTCACTACGAACAAAGCTAGTGGAGGTGATCGAATTCCAGTTGAGCTAGTCCTCACAGTACCTGTATCGATTGTTTAGGAACTGATAATGCATAACGTGCACACACGCGCGTGCGTGCATGTGTGTGTGTGTGTGTGTGTGTATTTACTTATTTATAAAGAGTAGGGAAAGTGAAAGTTTATTTGGTAGGGGCTATTTTTCATGGTTTAAATATGGGCTATTATCAGGTATTGTGGGATGCTAGACCCAGTGAAGTCTAGAATTTTAGTCAGGGGATCAGCTGAATGATGAAACTATCTCAGCAGATTCTTTGTAGACACTTGGAGTTAACATTATGCTGAGACTATTCTGAGTATGTTCTTCCTGAAGAAAACTTTCAGATGCTGCAGAAGGGTAGAAAGCTAAAAAGAACTATTGATTCAGTGAACCTACTTTATGACTACTTTTGACATAGACTCTTGTGCTAATGAGGGTCAATTTGTAGATGGTAAAACACTGCGATTTAGGAACATTTTTTCTTCATACATTGTTTTCCAGAGCTAAATGTAAATAATATCTGGTGTCTGGGCACTGATCTTGGTCAAATTCTGTACAGTATACTTAAGGGTCAAAAGACAAATCTGAAATAGCCCGAAGTCCTTTAACAAGTGTCCACCTGGCCCGTGACTTTGTGCGTAGTTTTATCTACCTCTGGAGGGCGACAATAGCTGCTTGTTCATTTTCATTCTCTGCCTGGGTTATCCCAAGGAACTGCCATGCCTACAAAAAAATAAAAAACAATGACTGATGTAAATGTTGCAAGAGGAAGCAAAATCAATCATGTGGTTTAGTTGGTTTGTTTACATGTGACAATTCCCTCTCTGCAGAGCATCCTGACTTGGATATGGGTCTTGTAAAGGGAGAAACATTACAACCTCACCTGCATTTCTTCATTCAAATCATTTTGTGGCATACATTTCAAGAGTCACTGTCATTAGTTACAAACTCTAAGTATTTATTCTCTCCTGTGGCCAATGGAAACCTCTTGAGTCTCTGAGGTTTCATGATATTAGGTATCTTAAAACCAAAAGATAAATTTATAAAAGTATGCATTTATCAGGAAAAGAGGTAGAAAAATAATTTAGGAATATAAGTAGTCAAAAGTTTACAATAAAGAATCGCAAGATGTACACAATAGAAGTAGTTTGCATAAATGAAAATCAAGTAGTTACTATAAGAGGTAACAGGAAATTTAGGAACTAGGGGAAAGAACCTCTCCCCCCATCACACGTGTTCACAATACAATAGTTAAAAAGCGTAAAACACATATAAAATGCAATATAATATACATATAATTTTATAGCCTACATTTACACTTTGTATTACATTGTTAATTCTTTCATGTTTTTATAAAATCCCCTTCAAAATCTATAATTTTGAATTTCCTTTGTTAAATGGCTATCCCATTATTCCCACAACTAATCCCCTTACTGCTCTCCATTGTTTCTAATCCTTTGCTAAAGTCAATAATGTAAAGAATATCTTCAAAGAGATAATGTTTTTCTCATCTGGAATGAAAGTTTTTAATATAAAAAATTCTACTTATATACCTTTAAGAAGAGTAATTCTCACACCATTACAAGTACAATGTACATCAACAAAACTTCTCATTACACACACTGTCCTCAGATTTGCCTGGGGTGTATCAGTTGTAGGGATTTAAAAGGTTTGCATAACCCGCCCCCACCTTTGAAATCAATGCTATGAACATTCTAAAACAAAACTCTGTGAAAACTTATCGTGCCATCTTGTGTGCATATTGTGCAGTAAGTCGCTTCAGTTGTGTCTGACTCTTTGTGACCCTATCCTGTAGCCCGCCAGGCTCCTTTGTCCATGGGCTTTCCCAGGCAAGAATACTGGAGTGGGTTACCATGCCCTCTTCTGGGATCTTCCTAACCCAAGGGTTGAACCTGGGTCTCATATCTTCTGCAATGGCAGGCAGGTTCTTTACCACTAGCACTACCTGGGAAGCCCAGTGTTATCTTAAAGTGCTGAAAAAATTGTATCAGTTTTTTCCCTCATGGGTTATTATTACACATACAATACAAATTCATAAAAAAGTACTGAGTATTTCTCTTCCAGAATACTGGGGACTTTTTCACATCTTTAAATATATTCAGAGCGGCTTCTATTTTGACTTCACCTTTCATATATCTTAGAATGCTTCTTAAGACTGATGCAACAATCTTTTTCTGGGGGCATCTTCCTAGCCTTTGGGTGTAGTATCATTTTCACCATTCACAGACCATCAGTTACCTTAGCCTTGGGGTCTCCATTGATTCAGAAGTCCTGGTCCTTATCTAGGATCCATTAGTTACCAAGTGTACTCATTTTCTCAGTTGTGAATCTGGGACAATAATGTATACCTTTCCATTAAGATTCCCAGGGTTGTTGTAACAAATGACATGTTATGTATGAAAACACACAGCATTTAGAAATGTATGAAGGCATTATTTTGTTGAGGGGGTTGTAGTTTCCTATTAATGCAATGACTTTCTTTTCTAAATTGATTGATCTAAAATTCCAATATTTTGATTCAGAATTTCAACTCTCAATTCAATCTCATTTCACTGTAAACATTCTGAGTAACAAGATACTGGGGGCTTTAATTAGTAATTTGTTTATTTGTTCTTTCTGTACAAACTTAGTGCAACCAATAATAATGATGAGGACTAAATACTGATATGTCAGGCACTGAACTAAGCACTTTAATTTCTATGAACTTACTTAATCCTCACAATACCCAGTGAGACTGTTATAATTGTGATGTCCATTTTACATGTGAGGGAACTGAACCTTAGAGGGTTTAAACAGCTTGTCCCAGATCACATGGCTTGCTGTGCTGCACGGGTGGTATAGTGGTGAGATAGCTGCCTCCCAGATCACATGACTCATGGCTAATAAGTGGTAGAGCAGGAATTTGAACCACATGGTTAGGTAGAGATCCCAGAGGCTTAACCACTACTCTGTACTGCCTTCTCAGCACTATATACAAATTTCTGCTGTTCCTCTGGGAATATCCCCATATAAGATGTTTTCTGAAAATTATAAACTAAGAAGGAAGCCTTTTACCTGCCAATATCTTATTATAGGGCTTGGCAAGTGGGAGACTTAGTGAACCAAGATAAAGCTGGAGAAGCCTCTTTGGTGGTTTCCCAGTCTCCATGTCCAACAACCGTTTATGTCTTAGAAAGGGGCTTGTCTCACATGCAAATCTGATCATGTCCCTCTCCCACAGTGGTTCCCCACGGCTTTCAAGATGAAGTTCAACTCCTGGCTACTTCTTTGTGCCTCCTCTCTTGCCCCTGTCTTCTCCTCTCTTACCATGGATCCAGTGCTTCCTGTCTTTCTGCCACCCATGAACCGTTCCCTTTAAGCAACAGCTGGACCTCCTCACAGTTTTTAATTATCTCTCCTTCAAAACTCAGCTTTGGATTCACTTGGAGGGCAAGGCTGGGTCAGAACCCTTGCTTTCTGCTCTCCTAGCATCCTGTGCATACTTTGACACCACATTTATTACACTGCACTGATTGATTTACTTGTCTTGCAGATAGATCACAAACCTGTCCTTTCAACTGGTCCATTTTTTTTCCCAGCTCTTCAATCCTTTAGCCTACACCTGGCACAATTCTTGGGACATAATACACGCTCAATAAATGCTAAGTGAGTAAATCAAGGGTGGGATATGGTGTGGCTCTAGACCCAGATTAAACCATACTCTGCCCCATGAAAACTACTGCTGAGCCTCCAGGTTGGCAGTTTTGTTTTTTCATTTCTTGTCCCCACCTTTTATTTTTGGGCACTGTTGACACTGCAGAGGTGGTTAGAAAATAGGTACTTTTGGTAACTTACAAACATGTATCAGACTTAGCGAGGTTAACTCCTTTGAGAAACTTTACTCGATGAAAATGACACCTAGTAGAGCTCTCTGTCACCCTCTGTCCCTTGTTAGCACATGAAGACCCTTTCTGAGCCTGGCAGGATGAAGGGAAATGATACCTCTGCATCTCCAGGGTCCTGAAGAATTGCTGCCTCCATGAACAGGATGGTGACTGGCAGATCGCCTTCCTTCAGCCTTTTTAAGCCTTCTTCAAATGCTCCAGGCCAGTCTTTGAAGGGGTTTTCAGTATGAAAGTAATAACCCTGTAACACAGAGAGGGGCCAACACAGATCCATTGATTTAACTCTTCATTGTTACAGTCAATCAGTTCTTCCTGAATTTGAATTTAACTTAATTTTATTTATTTAATTAATTTCAGTGAAGTTTAAATTGCTATTTTTTCCTTATTGTGACTGAGGTACATTTTCATGGTGTAAATGTTAGATATTATTTTGTTACTGAATAATATAAAAAGAAACAAAAAGATACCTGTAATGTTGCAACCTAAATATGATCAATGTTAATATTTTGGAGTTTGTTTTCCTTCTGCTATTTCTTTTGTTCTTTTGTTTCAGCCATTTACCCACAAGATTTTAAAAATATTGACTTTTAGGACAAACTTTTGCAGAATGCTGCCATGCACTCTCTTGAAATGTTAATACCACATACTGTACATCTGTTTATATACAGTGGCCCTTTGGAGGGCTATGAACTATTGTAACATCTAGGATATTTTTTCACCTTCTACTCACCAAACCAGTTTTTATCCCATTGTGGGGCTGTATCTCTCCGTTGAGAATTTATGTTTAAAAGTTATAGATTTTCTTTTGTTGTTGCAAAAATTTAAATAAGACAGATTATACATATAATCTTCTAGTATTTTCTATGAGTATATAAGTTAAACAAGTCCAGGCTATAAAAGCAAGGTTGTAGCTTAAGTCCCATTTAATTTTAGTTATTAAAATTATTTATATTATGCTAAAAATTAATCAATCTTCTTTTGATGATCACTCAGGTTATTTTCAATTTTTATTGTTGTTATCATGAAGCTACAGAGAAAGTCTTATGCTCAAATCTTTGCATATGGTTATTATCTTGGGATAGACTTCTAGAAGGATTTATTATGCTAAAGGCTATGAACTATTTTGAGCCCTTAATATATGAGGCAGAACTGATTGAGAAAGTATGTCATGATAAACTCTCATCAGAAGTATCAGAGATATTATTTGTTGTAACCTTAGCAGAGGCTATCATAAAAACCAATTTGATATATAGAAACAAGCTAGTCTGTTGATGATGCTACTAAGGTTTTTAAATACATCAAAATGGAGACCTTCATTCTCTCCAGGTGTTTAGAAAGACAAAACTCTTTGTCAGAATCCACAGGGTATGAACAGCTTATGTAGTGGTGTTGGGGTGTGGGACTCTTAGAGGGGAGCTCAGATGCATGGGTTATAGCCCAGAGACTGATGTTGTACATCAGTGTCCTCTCTTCTCACTTACTTTCAATTTCTTTGTGGAAAATCAATGATTTTAACAAAATGGTTGATCTGATTTTATGAGATTGCCTTGCCTACGGTGGGACAGAGAATACTGAAAGGAGTAAGATATCTTAATGATTATGTACATTGCTATTCCCCTAAAATCAGAGACTATTCATCTCGGTCCTCAGTATCTAGGGCCAAGTAAACGGTAAAATTTGTTGGAGGGAACCAAATATCATGGAAGTTATTCAGAACTGAATAAAATTGAGACTTCTTCTACCACAAAGAACCAAAACATTAACATCTCTCTATATATTTCCCCTGTGTAAGAAAATTCTATCTTTCCATCTCTTTTTGTCTTTCAAGTCACTTAAACTGATTTCTCAGTGTTTTCTATTTTTCCAGGCATTTTTAACAGCATAAATCCTAGAGCAACTGGGGCTTCATGGGGGAATTTAGCTGGATATGGATTGTACTCACACATTTTCTGGGGCTCTGAGGAATCCCCTTGGTACTTGATCCAGCTGTGTGAAGTGTAATTTTTCCACTGAATTCTTTGCTAGCAGCATAAAGACTACCCGTGAAATAAAGCCTGAAGCCCCCTTTTCAACCTCCCGCCCATTAATATCACTTCTCTCAGTTTATCGACATGGTTCGAGCATTGTGGGATTAGCCCAGCTCTTGTTCTAACAAACCCTCAATGTTAGTTCAGTAACTGGCCAAGCTCTGGCTGGCTGCCAAACTGTCTTGACACTGATAAAAAAATAAGGGTGTTCCAATCCAGATTTGCTGCCTTCACACATTGTATGATTACACTGTTTCCATCTACTAGAATGTCTTCCAGGTCAGATTGATATTTAACAGTCTACTTAATTTTTGGATTCCCCCCTCCCCAAAATAGTTATCAACTAATTTATAAAAATGTGATCCAAAGAGGATGAGAAAACTGGTCAATATTTGAAAGAAGAGAAATGGTCACCTTCTCACTGGCTGAGACTGTAACCTGGTTCTGGGCTTCCTGGTTCTCCGAAATCCAGTTCCTCCGGGCCATTTCTTCCCATTCTGCTTGCATCTTATCCCAAAACTCTGTATCTGACTAGAAGACAAGAGAAATGAAGACAGACGGATTTAAGAACACTCTATATCATTTGGCTTATTTCCAAGAGACAGTTTTTCTCACAGATAAAAATGACTTCTGGGGATGCATAAAGTGTTCAAATTGGCCACATCCAATGACACTTATGGTTGAAGAGCTTCTGAAGGGCACTCAGCACTCAAGGTGTCAAAGAGTAGTAGCTGTGATTTTTCTCTGGGAGAGACATAGTTACCACCTGAAGAACCAGGATCATATAAAACCAAATTCAGCTTAAAATTCATTATTTGAATAGTTTCAAGTGTAGGTACCTGATACACATTTTGGGAAGGGCAGTCTCTCCTAGAGCTGCTGCTAGGCAATGAGATTGGAATGCAGAAATAGGAAGTCAAGAGATATCTGGAGTAACAGGCAAGTTTGGCCTTGGAGTACAAAATGAAGCAAGGCAAAGGCTAACAGAGTTTTGCCAAGAGAATGTGCTAGTCATAGCAAACTCTTCCAAGAACACAAAAGACAACTCTCGTGACCATCACCAGATGGCCAATACTGAAATCAGACTGATTCTTTGCAGCCAAAGATGGAGAAGCTCTATACAGTCAGCAAAAATAAGACCAGGAGCTGACTATGGCTCAGGCGATGAGCTCCTTATTATAAAATTCAGACTTAAACTTAAGAAAGTAGGGAAAACCATGAGGCCCACTCAGGTATGACCTAATTAAGTCTCTTATGATTCTACAGTGGAAGTGACTAATAGATTTAAGAGATTAGATCTGATACAGTACCTGAAGAACTATGGACAGAGGTTTGTGACACTGTACAGGAGGCGGAGAGCAAAGAAATGCAACAAGGCAAAATGATTGTCTGAGGAGGTTTTACAAATACCTGAGAAAAGAAGAGAAGTGAAATGCAAAGGAGAAAGGGAAAAATATATCCAGCTGACTTCAGAGTTCCGGAGAATAGCAAGGAGAGATAAGAAAACCTTTCTAAGTGAACAATGCAAAGAAATAGAGGAAAACAATAGAATGGGAAAGATTAGAGATCTCTTCAAGAAGATTAGACATACTAAGGGAACATTTCATGGAAAGATGGGCACAATAAAGGACAGAGAAAGTAAGGACCTAATAGAAGCAGAAGATATCAGGAAGAACTGGCAAGAATAAACAGAAGAACTATACAAAAAGGTCTTAGTGTAGGTAAGTGTAGCTCTAGGAGAGACTGCCCTTCCCAAAATGTGTGTCAGGTACCTACACTTAAGGTACCTACCATGACCTGGACAGTCATGACGGCTCTCCACTCACCTAGAGCCAGATATCCTGAAGTGTGAAGTGAAGTGGGCCTTAGGAAGCATCACTACAAATAAAGCTAGTGGAGGTGATGGAATTTCAGCTGGGCTATTTCAAATCTTAAAAGATGATGCTGTTAAAGTGCCGCACTCAATACGCCAGCTAAATTGGAAAACTCAGCGATGGCCACAGGACTGGAAAAGGTCAGCCTTCATTCCAATCCCAATGTCCAAAGAAGGACAATGCTAAAGAATGTTCAAACTACCATACAGTTTTGCTCATTTCACATGCTAGCTTAAAAGTCCTTCAAGCTGGTTTAAAAATCCTTCAAGCTAGGCTTCAGCAGTACATGAACGAAGAATTTCAGATGAACAAGCTGAGTTTTGAAGAAGCAGAGGAACCAGAGATCAAATTGCCAACACCTGTTGGATCATAGAAAAAGCAAGAGAATTCCAGAAACACATCAAATTCTGCTTCATTGACTACACTAAACCCTTAGTGTGGATCACAACAAACTGGAAAATTAAAGAGATGGGACTATCAGATCGTCTTACCTACCTCCTGAGAAACCTGTAAGCAGGTCAAGAAGCAACAATTAGAACTGGACATGGAATACTGGACTGGTTCAAAATCAGGAAAGGAGTAAGTCAAAGCTGTATATTGTCAGTCTGCTTATCTAAATTCTATGCAGAGTGCATCATGCGAAATGCCAGTCTGGATGAACCACAAGCTGGAATCAAGACTGGTAGGAGAAATATCAGTAACCTCAGATATGCAGATGATACCACATTAGTGGCAGAAAGTAAAGAGGAACTAAAGAGCCTCTTGATGAAGGTGAAAGAGGAGAGTGAAAAAGCTGGCTTAAAACTCAACATTCAAAAACGAAGATCATGGCATCCAGTCCCATCACTTCATGGCAAATAAATGGGGAAACAACGGAAACAGTGACAGACTATTTTCTTGGGCTCCAAAATCACTGCAGATGGTGATTGCAGCCCTGAAATTAAATTGATGCTTGCTCTTTGGAAGAAAAGTGATGACAAACCTAGATACTGTATTAAAAAACAGAGACGTCACTCTGCTGACAAAGTCTGTATAGTCAAAGCTATGGCTTTTCCAGTAGTCATGTATGGATGTGAGAGTTGGACCATAAACAAGGCTGAGTGCCGAAGAACTAATGCTTTTTTTTTTTTTTTTTAGAACTAATGCTTTTGAAATGTGGTGTTGGAATAGACTCTTGAGAGTCCCTTGGACTGCAGGGAGATAAAACCAGTCAATCCTAAAGAAAATCAACCCTGAATATTCATTGGAGAAACTGTTGCCGAAGCTCTAATACTTTGGCCACCCTGTTTGGTCAGCCGACTCACTGGAGAAGACCCTGATGCTGGGAAAGACTGAGGGCAAGAGAAAGGGGTGACAGAGGAAGAGATGGTTTTATGGTATCATCGACTCAATGGGCATGAGTTTGAGCAAACTCCAGGAGATAGTGAAGGACAGGCAAGCCTGGCATTCTGTAGTCCATGAGTCACAACAAGTCAGACAGGACTGAGTCACTGAACAACAACAATGAAGAATTAGAGTAGCTCCTTTGGGACTGGCTGGGCAGTGGCTTGGGAAGCAGCTGGCCATAGGCACAGAAAGCAACACTGGTTTATCCTACTCTGTGCCAGGAGAAAACTCAGCCTAGAGGGTTATGGTCAGAAAGCTAGGATTACACAGGTTCTGAACCACAGTCTGGTTTCTAGGCCTGTACTCATCACATTATGGCAAAGGTGTCCTCCTGGTGCTAAAGAATGAAGGAGACTAGCTTTGGGTGTGAACTCGACTGAATCTTCAAGGTCTTCTATGGCAGGATGATTTTTTGAACAATAACACTGTGTTTTCCTCTTTATAACTTTCCTTTATGCCTTCCCAAGGGGAAACCAGGCCATTTGCTCTCCCTTACTTCAGGGGACTGAAGCAGACATTTTCTGCAAGATCTGTCCCTGGTTGGCTTCTATTTTACTAAGCCTGAAGAGAGTACTTGAGGTGTTCTGGAGGCAGGAAAAGGGGACAAGAATCTTAAAGACCTTAAGAGAGAAGAGGAGATTTCCAGGGACAGGAAAAGAGAAGGAAGGTGGTGGGTTCTGAGACAAGTGGGAAATGATGCTTAGCTTTTAAGGATTTCCCTGGCAAACTGGCCTGACCTCCAAGAGAATGAGACAGGGTGTGTTAGGAACTCAGATCCCCACGTGACAGAGAAAGAGATACAAACTGGACTTGGATCAACCCTTTGGGGCTTGGTTGGCTGTTAGCAGTTAGCATGATAGACAGGAAGGTGGAGACTCTGTCCTTGTTTTTTGGTACCACGTAAGTATTCCATATTTGGTGACTGAGGCTAAGTGACATGCTTGGAAACCACTATTTTCCTTAAAGAAAACAGTGAAATGGGTACTGATTGAACATCAGAGTTTGGAACTGAGATCCAATTTCTCTGCAAATCTCAGTTTCTATGATTCTAAATCTGTGACTTGCTGACATCCCAGCAAAGGTTGCTCTTTATCTTTTAATCCTCCTAGTCTCACCCTCTACTCCACCCTCATTTCTGGGTGGTGGTTGTTCAGTGGTAAGACCTTGTCTTCAAAGTTGCTCTAAATGATAATTATAAGCGTATTTCTTCTGAATATAAACATGCAGGGAAAAAGGGCCAGCCCAGTGTGATTAATCCCAGTTCAGTTCAGTTGCTCAGTCGTGTCTGACTCTTTGCGACTCCATGAATCGCAGCACGCCAGGCCTCCCTGTCCATCACCATCTCCTGGAGTTCACTCAGACTCACATCCATCAAGTCCGTGATGCCATCCAGCCATCTCATCCTCTGTCGTCCCCTTCTCTTCCTGCCCCCAATCCTTCCCAGCATCAGAGTCTTTTCCAATGAGTCAACTCTTCGTGTGAGGTGGCCAAAGTACTGGAGTTTCAGCTTTAGCATCATTCCTTCCAAAGAAATCCCAGGGCTGATCTCCTTCAGAATGGACTGGTTGGATCTCCTTGCAGTCCAAAGGACCCTCAAGAGTCTTCTCCAACACCACAGTTCAAAAGCATCAATTCTTTGGCGCTCAGCCTTCTTCACAGTCCAACTCTCACATCCATACATGACCACAGGGAAAATCATAGCCTTGACTAGACGGACCTTAGTGGGCAAAGTAATGTCTCTGCTTTTGAATATACTATCTAGGTTGGTCATAACTTTTCTTCCAAGGAGTAAGCGTCTTTTAATTTCATGGCTGCAGTCACCATCTGCAGTGATTTTGGAGCCCCCCAAAAATAAAGTCTGACACTGTTTCCATTGTTTTCTCATCTATTTCCCATGAAGTGATGGGACCAGATGCCATGATCTTCGTTTTCTGAATGTTGAGCTTTAAGCCAACTTTTTTGCTTTCCTCTTTCACTTTCATTAAGAGGCTCTTTAGTTCCTCTTCACTTTCTGCCATAAGGGTGCTGTCATCTGCATATCTGAGATTATTGATATTTCTCCCAGCAATCTTGATTCTAGCTTGTGTTTCTTCCAGTCCAGCATTTCTTATGATGTACTCTGTATATAAGTTAAATAAGCAGGGTGACAATATACAGCCTTGACGTACTCCTTTTCCTATTTGGGACCAGTCTGTTGTTCCATGTCCGGTCCTAACTGTTGTTTCCTGACCTGCATACAGATTTCTCAAGAGGCAGGTCAGGTGGTCTGGTATTCCCATCTCTTTCAGAATTTTCCACAGTTTGTCGTGGATCCACACAGTCAAAGGCTTTGGCATAGTCAATAGAGCAGAAATAGATGTTTTTCTGGAACTCTCTTGCTTTTTCAGTGATCCAGAGGATGTTGGCAATTTGATCTCTGGTTCCTCTGCCTTTTCTAAAACCAACTTGAACATCAGGGAGTTCATGGTTCACGTATTGCTGAAGCCTGGCTTGGAGAATTTTGAGCATTACTTTACTAGCATGTGAGATGAGTGCAATTGTGCGGTAGTTTGAGCATTCTTTGGCATTGCCTTTCTTTGGAATTGGAATGAAAACTGACCTTTTCCAGTCCTGTGGCCACTGCTGAGTTTTCCAAATTTGCTGGCATATTGAGTGCAGCACTTTCACAGCATCGTCTTTCAGGATTTGAAATAGCTCAACTGGAATTCCATCACCTCTACTAGCTTCGTTCATAGTGATGCTTTCTAAGGCCCACTTGACTTCACATTCCAAGATGTCTGGCTCTAGATTAGTGATCACACCATCATCATTATCTGGGTCTTGAAGATCTTTTTTGTACAGTTCTTCCGTGTAGTCTTGCCACCTCTTTTTAATCTTCTGCTTCTGTTAGTTCCAGACCATTTCTATCCTATATTGAGCCCATCTTTGCATGAAATGTTCCCTTGGTATCTCTAATTTTCTTGAAGAGATCTCTAGTCTTTCCCATTACGTTGTTTTCCTCTATTTCTTTGCATTGATTGTTGAAGAAAGCTTTATCTCTTCTTGCTATTCTTCAGAACTCTGCATTCAGATGCTTGTATCTTTCCTTTTCTCCTTTGTTTTCGCCTCTCTTCTTTTCATGGCTATTTGTAGGCCTCCCCAGACAGCCATTTTGCTTTTTTGCGTTTCTTTTCCATGGGGATGGTCTTGATCCGCATCTCCTGTACAATGTCACGAACCTCATTCCATAGTTGATCAGGTACTCTATCAGATCTAGGCCCTTAAATCTATTTCTCCCTTCCACTGTATAATCATAAGGGATTTGATTTAGGTCATACCTGAATGGTCTAGCGGTTTTCCCTACTTTCTTCAGTTTGAGTCTGAATTTGGTAATAAGGAGTTCATGATCTGAGCCACAGTCAGCTCCTGGTCTTGTTTTTGTTGACTGTGCAGAGCTTCTCCATCTTTGGCTGCACAGAATATAATCAATCTGATTTGGGTGTTGACCATCTGGTGATGTCCATGTGTAGACTCTTCTTGTGTTGTTGGAAGAGGGTGTTTGCTATGACCAGTGCATTTTCTTGGCAAAACTCTATTAGTCTTTGCCCTGATTCATTCTGCATTCCAAGGCCAAATCTGCACACTGAGCACAGCCGAGAGGAGCTACCCTGCATCCGAGGTCAGTGGCAGTGGCTTAAAGGAGCTATCACATGTCTGAGGTCAGGGGTGGCCAGGAGGAGACACTCTGCATCATGGGGGTGGTCATGTGGGGCAGCTGAAAGGAGCTATCATGTCTGAGGCCAGGGTTGTGACCCTGAGGAGCCACCCTGAGCCTGAGGCCAAGGGAGGCGGCTGGGAGGAGCCACCCATGCCCGAGGCCAGGGCTGGCAGGAGGAGCAGTGGCTGCGCAGGCACAGGAGGGCCTAGAGGAGCTATCTCATGTTGAGGGTCAGGAACAGCAGTGGTAAGGAGATACCCTCATCCAAGGAAAGGAGCAGAGGCTGTGTTTTGCTGGAGCAGCCGTGAAGAGAAAACCCACGCCCAAGGTAAGAGAAACCCAAATAAGATGGTAGGTGTTGCAAGAAGGCATCAGAGAGCAGACACACTGAAACCATACTCACAGAAAACTAGTCAATCTAATCACACTAGGATCACAGCCTTGCCTAACTCAATGAAACCAAGCCATGCCTGTGGGGCAACTCAAGACGGGCGGGTCATGGTGGAGAGGACTGACAGAATGTGGTCCACCGGAGAAGGGAATGGCAAGCCACTTCAGTAGTCTTGCCTTGAGAACCCCATGAACAGTATGAAAAGGCAAAATGATAGGATACCAAAAGAGGAACTCCCCAGGTCATTAGGTGCCCAATATGCTACTGGAGGCCAGTGGAGAAATAACTCCAGAAAGAATGAAGGGATGGAGCCAAAGCAAAAACAATGCCCAGTTGTGGATGTGACTGGTGATGGAAGCAAGATCCAATGCTGTAAAGAGCAATATTGCATAGGAACCTGGAATGTCAGGTCCATGAATCAAGGCAAATTGGAAGTGGCCAAACAAGAGATGGCAAGGGTGAACGTCGACATTCTAGGAATCAGCAAACTAAAATGGACTGGAATGGGTGAATTTAACTCAGATGACCATTATATCTACTACTGCGGGCAGGAATCCCTCAGAAGAAATGGAGTAGCCATCATGGTCAACAAAAGAGTCCGAAATGCAGTACTTGGATGCAATCTCAAAAACGACAGAATGATCTCTGTTCATCTCCAAGGCAAATCATTCAATATACAGTAATCCAAGTCTATGCCCCAACCAGTAATGTTGAAGAAGCTAAAGTTGAACAGTTTTATGAAGACCTACAAGATCTTTTACAACTAACACCCCCAAAAGATTAATCCCAGGCTACTAAGTAAACAGCACTTCTTCTTTACTACATCCAGAATACTCATTTCTACCACAGATATGGGTTCTGTCCCATCAGTAGAGGTTTTCCCCTCAAAAAAGGCTCAGGACAGCAGGCATCTTGGTAATGTATATCTGATATTCTAGAAGTCCATGGAATGGCCACCAGTTAGGTTAAGGTTAGGAATCAAATTCAAAATGTCTCTTCAATGAGCCTTTCTGGTAGAACACCAACTTGTACAAACAGCATGATCTCAGTTATGTAACAGCTAGATAAAAGACTAGAAGGAAATATCCTGCCATGTTAGAAGTAATCTGTCTTTCATACAGATGGCCAATAAACACGTGAAAAATGCTCAACATCACTCATTATTAGAGAAATGCAAATCAAAATTACAATGAGGTATAACCTCACATTGGTCAAAACGACCATCAGCACCCCCCAAAAAAAAATCTACAAACAATACATGCTGGAGATGGTATGGAGAAAAGGGAACCCTCCTGCGCTGTTGATGGGAATGTAGATTGGTACAGCCACTATGGAGAACAGTATGGAGATTCCTTAAAAACTAGCAATGAAACTACCAATGCATGCATGCTAAGTCACTTGGGTTTCCAACTCTGGGTGACCTTATGGACCTTAGCCCACCAGGCTCTTCTGTCCATGGGATTCTCCAGGCAAGAATACTGGAGTGTGTTGCCATGCCCTTCTCTAGGGGATCTTCCTGACCAAGGGATCAAAACTGGTATCCTGCATTGCAGGCAGATTCTTTACCATCTGAGCCACCAGGGAAGCTCCCCAAAGTACCAAATGACCCAGCAATTCCATTACTGGGCATATACCATGAGAAAATCACAATTCAAAAAGACATATGTATCCCAATGTTCAATGCAGCACTATTTACAATAGCCAGGAAATGGAAGCAACCTAGATGTCTATCAACAGATGAATGGATAAAGAAGTTGTGATATCTTATACACACACACACACACACACACACACACACACACACACACACCCCACAATGGAATATTACTCAGTCATAAAAAGGAACAAATTTGAGTCAGTTCTAGTGAGGTGGATGAACCTAAAGCCTGTTACACAGAGTGAAGTCAGAAAAACAAATATTGTATATTAATGCATATATACAGAATCTAGAAAAATGGTACTGATGGACCTATCTGTGGAGCAGGAATAGAGATGCAGACATAGAGAACAGACTTGTAGACATAGCAGGGGAAGGAGATGGTGGGACAAACTGAGAAAATAGCACTGAAACATATACATTACCACATGTGAAATAGATGGCTAGTTGGAAGTTGCTGTATAACACAGGAAGCTCAGCCTGGTGCTTTATGACAGCCCAGAGGGGTAGGATGCAGCAGGGAGTAGGGGGAGGTGACATATGTATACTTATGACTGATTCACTCTGTTGTATGGCAGAAACCAACACAACATTGTAAAGTGATTATCCTCCAATTAAAAATTAAAAAAAAAAAGAGTAAACTGTCTTTGAATGAAGGGCTGATGGGTGATGTTTTTCCTGCTTCTTTATGCTCTTTTGTACTTCCTGAATTTTCTATGAGTATGCTTTGCTTTTATAATTTAAGAAAGGTTAAAAAATGATAAAAATTATCTATCCTCTTTAAAATACCATGAAACCTGCACTGAAGGTTTCATTTTCATACTGAAGGGACTCATTTTCTTGAATAGGCTTTTAAAGATGCAGGTTCAGCTTGTCTGAATAGAAACAAACAGAAATCTATCAAGTGAATTTTATAATGTTTACTGACTCTCCTGAGCCCCCTGATGGGTGGTGTGAAGTGCCTATGACTTCAAGTATTTTCTAAGGCAGTTAAGTTCCCCTAGTGAGACTCCTTGGCATCTAAAGCTATTAAAAGTCTTTTGAATGAAAGAATGAGGAAAATTTTGTAAGGTGTTCTTCTAAATTACAAAAGTCACCTTTCCTGCAGTTTCAAATTAGAGCAGTAGATGCATAAAATTGCTGTGGAAAGAGAACCTCAGTTGAGGTGGGGCTGTCAGGCCCTAATTTAATGAGGTACACAGGACTGACTGTTACCACTTAGAATAAGTCCTGCTGACTAATTAAAGTGCACCACACAGTTTCATTTAATTACAGAAGACTACTTTTAGCACAATCAATTTTCATCCAGTCTCAGAATCCAGACTTCATTCTCGTAACTGCAATTAACACTGCTTCTTTTTTCATTCCTAATCAATTTCAGAGAAACCTGAAACATGTTTGAATTTTAAATATTTTAGATATGACTGAGGGGTTTTATGTACTGATGATTTTGTCAGCTGTTCTGGGATGCTGGAAGATTACTTTTATATGCTACAGGTAATAAATCATGTGCTTACACCAGAAACGAGCTATTGTTTGCAATCCATTTTCATTTTAAAAATAGTTTTCTGATGATAACAATGGTATTTGACTACAGGCCTGGGAGATGCATTATGGTGGTGAAGAACGGAAGCTGTCTCATCATGCTGACTTAGAAACAAATTCTGGCTCTATAGCTGACCTTCTACAAGTCCTGCAATATCTCCAGGTCTCATTTTCCTTATCCTTAAAAGTGGTCTTGGTTAGTCACTATAAGGACCAAACGAGAAAGTGTATCTGTGGCATAAAGCAGATGGTAACTGTTCAGTAAAAGTAAGTGTGCTTACAAGTGTTTTTGTACCTTTGAGAAAAATATAATGAAACAAAAATCACCCACAACCTCAAAGCTCAAACACACTTCTGTGAGTATGCTGGATTTTAATTTCTGTACATACATATTCTCTCCTAGATGCTTTTCCTCTCTATTTAAGTCTTTCTTTTCTACCTAATTATACAAAAGTAAGAGCAAGGTTAAGAAGACTACTGCAAAAATGGACTGTTATACAGCAATTAAAACAGTACTTATGAAGAATTTATTACAACATGGGATAGGCCCTGAGTTATAATGTTCCTTGTTATGTAGTATGGTCACAATGATAGTAAACAGCAAGTAATGTGTGAAGGGGGAAAAAAAATAAGACTAGAGAAATGCACCTATAGTTCATGGGTTTGAATTATGAGGACTTTGCCCCAAAACCTTTCCTTGCACTTCTTAGCATTTGCCATATCTTCTATTGCTAGCATGTCTTATTTTAGTGAAAAAGCAGGATTTTCTTAAAAAAACTTCCATCCAACCTAGATGCTCATCGAGAGATGAGTGGATAAAGAAGTTGTAGTACCTATATACAATGGGATATTACTCAGCCATAAAAAGGAATGAATTTGAGTAGGTTGAACAGAGACAGATGAACCTAGAGCCTGTTATACAGAGTGAAGCAAGTCAGAAAAAAACATATATCATATATTAATGCATATATATGGAATCTTAAAAAATGGTACTGATGAACCTATTTGCAGGGCAGGACTAGAGACAAAAACATATAGAATGGACTTGTGGACACAGCAGGGGGAAGAAGAGGGTGGGACGAACTGGGAGATTAGCATTGAAACACATACATTACCATGTGTAAAATAGATAGTGGGAACTTGTATAACACAGGGAGCTCACCCTGGTGCTCTAGACGGAGAGGGGTTGGATGAGGGTGTGAAAGGGAGGCTCAAGAGGGAGAGGATATATGTATACTTAAGGTGGATTCACACTGTTGTATGGCAGAAACCAACACAGCATTGTAAAGCAATTAGCCTCCAATTAAAAAATTTGTATAAAAAATTAACTCAATAGCAAAAACCAAATAATCAATTAAAAAATAGGCAGAGAATCTGAACAGATATTTTTTTCAGAGAAGACATACAGATAGCTAATGTGGAAAGGTGTTCAGAATCACTTATTCAGTGAAATGAAAATCAAAAACACACTTGTTAGAATGGCTATTATCAAAAGGCAAGAAATAACAAGTGCTGGTGAGGATGTGGGGAAGAGGGAACTATTAGTGGAAATGTAAATTGATGCATCCACTATAAAACTGTATGAAGTTTCCTTAAAAAAATTAAAAATAGAACCATTCTGTGCTATGCTTAGTCATGTCTGACTCTTTGTGACCCCATGGACTGTAGCCTCCCAGGCTCCTCTGTCCATGGGGATTTTCCAGGCAAGAATACTGGAGTGGGTTGCCATGCCCTCCTCCAGGGGATCTTCTTGATCCAGGAATCGAACCAGGGTCTTCTGCATTGCAGGTAGATTCTTTACCAGATGAGATACCAGGGAAGCCCAGAACTATTCTATAATTCAGCAGTTTCACATATGGGCATTTATCTAAAGGAAATGAAAACACTAACTTGAAGATATGCGTACCCTCATGTTCATTGCAGCACTATTTATAATAGTTAAGATATGGAAACAATTTGTATCGAAACAGATGAATGAATAAAGATGTTGTGGTGTAAACAAACAAACCCCCAAACTTCCATCTTTTCAGTTTCAATTCCTCTGTGATGTTGTCCCCCAAAACCCTACACTAGAGCAATCTCTTACCTCTCTGAATTCCAATAAGACTATTCTGGATCAGTGGTTTGGAAAAAGAGAGCTGTGTGCTAGAAGCTGCCATTATCCTTGTGAACTTGAGAAGTCATTTAAACTTATCTTTGTCATTTGTAAAGTGAGAAGACTGGGTTCATTTGACAATAACTCATGTTTCTTTGTCTGTACAGACTGGCTCAGAAGAATAAGTGGAGGAGGGAGATCTTAGTCCAGAATCATCATTATTTTTTGGAATGGGGCTTCTAGCCTGTTCACTCATCTCCAAAAATTGTACTTTAAAATATTTCTCTAAAAGTATACTTGACATTTTCCTTTTACTTTTTATTGTAAAACTAACAAGCAAAAATTTCTAAGAACCATGACAAAATTAAATAGTAATTAAAATATAAAGAATAATAAGCAATTAAAATTAGAACCAGGGAATTTTAAGGGATAGCAGCATATTATCAGCTCCCATTCACCAGTCTATTTTGGTCATTCTTGAGTTAAAATAGAGTAACTTTCCATTTTGCAGTCAAACATAATTATCAATTAGAAAGATCCTGCGGTTGTGTCATGAAGGAGTTGATTGAGGTGAGATTATGTGTCAATTCTGCCTGTGAGGAGTTTGACTCTTCTTTTGCCTCTTTAGAAATTGATTAACTGTCACTGGATCAAAACTTAAAAAAACCATCAATCAAACATCTCATTCTGCATATACAAAAGAAAAGAAAGTATCCCTTGTAAGGAAGAGAAAGAAAATCACTATGCAAGTTTGGATAAAGTATTTGCCACGATAAATTTTCATTGAAGTGAAACTGTGTACAGATGAACTAGGGACCTCATTGTCCTGGATCTCATAGCCCAGGCTGGTGAAGAGTGGCTGAAATGTCCCCACTCACATCACTTGTTGATTTTCAGGTAATATTAGTTGAAGATTCCATATGGCTGCCAAAGAACATATTCAGCCTGAGGCTGCAATTAAAGAGTACAGCACAGGTGAATTCTAGCAAACATTTAGAGAAGAACAAATGCCTATCCTTCTGAAACTCTTCCAAAAAACTGCAGAGGAAGGAATGCTCCAAACTCATTCTATGAGGCCACCATCACCCTGATAACAAAACCAAATAAAGCTATCACAAAAAAATAAAATTATAGGCAAATATCACTTATGAAAATAGATGCAAAAATCCTCAACAAAATTCCAGCAAACAGAATTCAACAACACATTAAAAAGATCACACACTATGATCAAGTCGAGTTTATTCCAGGGATGCAAGGATTCTTCAATACATACAAACCAATCAATGTGATACCCTATATTAGCAAATTGAAAGATAAAACCATCTGATAATCTCAATAGATGCAAAGAAAGCTTTTGATAAAATTCAGCACCCATTTATGATAAAAACTCTTTAAAAAAATGGGCATAGAAGGAACCTACTTTAACATAATAAAGGCCACAGACAACAAACCCACAGCAAACAATATTCTCAAAAGTGAGAATCTGAAAGCATTCCCTCTAAGATCAGGAACAAGTCAAGGGTGCCCACTCTTGCCACTATTATTCAACATAGTTTTGGAAGTCCTAGCTATGGAAATCAGATAATGAAAAGAAAGAAAAGGAATCCAGATTGGAAAGGAAGAAGTAAAACTCTATTTGCAGGTAACATGATACTGTACATAGAAAACCCTAAAGATACCATCAGAAAACTACAAGAACTAATCAAGGAATTTAGTAAAGTCACAGGATACAAAATCAGTACACAGAAATCACTTGCATTCCTATATAATAACAATGAAAAATCAGAAATTAAGGAATCAGTCCCATTTACCATTGCAACAAAAAGAATAAAATACCTATGAATAAATCTACCTAAGGAGACAAAAGAGCTGTATACAGAAACTACAAGACACTGATGAAAGAAATCAGAGATGACATAAACTAATGGAGAGATAGTCCATGCTCCTGGGTTGGAAGAATCAACATTGTGAAAATGACTATACTACCAAGTGCAATCTACAGTTTCAATGCAATCCTTATCAAGTTACCAATGGCATTTTTCACAGAACTAGAACAAAAAAATTCACAATTTTGGAAACACAAAAGACCTTGAATAGCCAAAGCAATCTTGAGAAAGGAGAATGGAGCTGCAGGAATCAACTTACCTGATTTCAGACTATACTACAAAGCTACAGTCAGACCAGCGGAACAAAATATAAAGCCCAGAGATAAACCCATGATTCTATGGGCAAGTTATCTTTGAAAAAGGAGGTAAGAATATACAATGGGAAAAAGTCTTTTCAACAAATGGCTCTGGGAGAACTGGAAAACTACATGTAAAAGAATGAAATTAGAACACTTCCTAACACCATACACAAAGATAAACTCAAAATGGATTAAAGACCTAAATGTAAGATTGGAAACATAAAACCTTCAGAAGAAAATGTAAGCAGAACACAGTATGACATAAATCATAGCAAGGTCCTCTATGACCCACCTCCTAGAATAATGGAAATAAAAATAAACAAGTGGGACCTACTTAAAAGCTTTAGCACAGCAAAGGAAACTATAAACAAGGTGAAAAGACAGCCCTCAGGATGGGACAAAATAATAGCAAATAAAACAACTGGCAAAGGATTACTTTCCAAAATATATAAGCAACTCATACAACTCAATACCAGAAAAATAAACAACTCAATCAAAAAGTGGGAAAAATACCTAAACAGACATTTCTCCAAAGAAGATGTACAGATGGTTAATAAACACGTGAAAAGGTTCTCAACATTGCTCATTATTAGGGAAATGCAAATCAAAACTACAAGATATCACCTCACACCAATTAGAAGGGCCATCATCAAAAAATCCACAAATAGCAAGTTCTACAGAGAGTGTGGAGAAAAGGAAACCCTCTTGTACTGCTGGTGGGAATGTAAACTGATATATGGAAGACAGTATGGAGATTCTTTATAGGGGACTGGAATGAAAAAGTAGGAAGTCAAGAAACACCTGGAGTAACAGGCAAATTTGGCCTTGGAGTACAGAATGAAGCAGGGCAAAGGCTAACAGAGTTCTGCCAAGAGAATGCACTGGTCATAGCAAACACCCTCTTCCAACAACACAAGAGAAGACTTTATACATGGACATCACCAGATGGTTGACATCAAAATCAGATTGATTATATTCTTCGCAGCCAAAGATGGAAAAACTCTATACAGTCAACAAAAACAAGACTGGGAGCTGACTGTGGCTCAGATCATGAACTTATTATTACCAAATTCAGCTTAAATTGAAGAAAGTAGGGAAAACCACTAGACCATTCATTAATGACCTAAATCAAATCCCTTATGATTATACAGTGGAAGTGAGAAATAGATTTAAGGGACTAGATCTGATAGACATAGTGCCTGATGAACTATGAATGGAGCTTCATGACATTGTACAGGAGACTGGGATCAAGACCATTCCCAAGAAAAGGAAATGCAAAAAGCAAAATGGCTGTCTGGGGAGGCCTTACAAGTAGCTGGAAAGAAGGATGAAAAGCAAAGAGGAAAAGGAAAGATATACCCATTTGAATGCAGAGTTCCAAAGAATATCAAGGAGAGATAAGAAAGTCTTCCTCAGCCATAAGTGCAAACAAACAGAGGAAAACAACATAATGGGAAAGATTAGAGATCTCTTCAAGAAAATTAGAGATACCATGGGAACATTTCAAGCAAAGAGGGGCACAAAAAGGACAGAAATGGTATGGACCTAACAGAAGCAGAAGATATTAAGAAGAGGTGGCAAGAATACACAGAACTGTACAAAAAAGATCTTCACGACCCAGATAACCACGATGGTGTGATCACTCACCTAGAGCCAGACATCCTGGAATGTGAAGCCAAGTGGGCTTTAGAAAGCATCACTACGAACAAAGCTAGTGGAGGTGATGGAATTCCAGTGGAGCTATTTCAAATCCTGAAAGATGATGCTGTGAAAGTGCTGCACTAAATATGCCAGCAAATTTGGAGGACTCAGCAGTGGTCACAGGACTGGAAAATCTCAGTCAGTTTTCATTCCAATCCTAAAGAAAGCAGTGTCAAAGAATGCCCAAACTACCGCAGAATTGCACTCATCTCACACGCTATTAAAGTAATGCTCAAAATTCTCCAAGCCAGGCTTCAGCAGTATGTGAACTGTGAACTTCCAGATGTTCAAGCTCATTTTTAAAAGGCAGAGGAACCAGAGATCAAATTGCCAACATCCGCTGGATCATGGAAAAAGCAAGAGAGTTTCAGAAAAACACTTATTTCTGCTTTATTGACTATGTGAAAGCCTTTGACAGTATGGATCACAAAAAACTGGAAAATTCTGAAAGAGATGGGAATACCAGACCACCTGACCTGCCTCTTGAGAAACCTGTATGCAGGTCAGGAAACAACAGTTAGAACTGGACATGGAACAACAGAATAGTTCCAAATAGGAAAAGGAGTATGTCAGAGCTGTACATTGTCCCCCTGCTTATTTAACTTATATTCAGAGTACATCATGAGAAACACTGGGCTGGAGGAAGCACAAGCTGGAATCAAGATTGCCAGGAGAAATATCAATAATCTCAGATATGCAGATGACAACAGCCTGATGGCAGAAAGTGAAGAAGAACTAAAGAGCCTCTTGATGAAGGTGAAGAGGACAGTGAAAAAGTTGGCTTAAAGCTCAACATTCAGAAAACTAAGATCATGGCATCTGGTCCCATCACTTCATGGCAAATAGGTGGACAAACAGTGGAAACAGTGACAGATTTTATTTTGAGGGGCCCCCAAATCACTGCAGATGGTGACTGCAGCCATGAAATTAAAAGATGCTTGCTCCTTGAAAGAAAAGTTATGACCAACCTAGAAAGCATAATAAAAAGCAGAGACACTACTTTGCCAACAAATGTCCATCTAGTCAAAGCTATGGTTTTCCCAGCAGTCATGCAAGTATGGATATGAGAGTTGGACTATAAAGAAAGCTGAGCACTGAAGAACTGATGCTTTTGAACTGTGGTGTTAGAGAAGACTCTTGAGAGTCCCTTGGACAGCATGGAGATCCTACCAGTCCATCTTAAAGGAAATCAGTCCTGAATGTTCATTGGAAGGACTGAATCTGAAGCTCCAATACTTCGGCCACCTGATGTGAAGAACTGACTCATTTGTAAAGACCCTGATGCTGAGAAAGATTGAAGGTGGGAGGAGAAGGGGACGACACAGGATGAGATTGTTGGATGGCATCACCGACTCAATGGACATGAGTGAGTAAACTCCGGAGCTGGTGATGGACAGGGAGGCCTGGCGTGCTGCAGTCCATGGGGTTGTAAAGAGTCAGACACAACTGAGCGACTGAACTGAACTGTGGTATGGGGAAACTCAGCAGGGCCTAGAGATCAGAGTCCACTCTGTATCTTATTTTCTCTGCCTAGTCCACCAAACACTTGTTTACCAAACATTTGAATTTTCATCTCCATATGAATTGTCTTTCTCCCTGCTGAAGTCCCTAACCCCTACTCCCAGCTTCATCTTTTGTCTTAGGTGATATTAAAAGTGAGAATTTCATCCATTTTGGCAAGTATCTCAGTTTTCCTGGTCTCTTCCATGTACATGTCTTATTAAACTTTTGTTTGATTTCCTCCTGTTTAAAAAAAAAAAAAAAAAAAAGCTCAACATTCAGAAAACTAAGATCATGGCATCTGGTCCCATCTCTTCATGGCAAATAGATGGGGAAACAGTGGAAGTGGTGGCTGAATTAATTTTTCTGGGCTCCAAAATCACTGCAGGTGGTGACTACAGCCTTGAAATTACAAGATGCCTCTCCTTGAAAGGAAAAGTTATGACCACCCAGACAGCATATTAAAAAGCAGACACATTACTTTGCTTACAAAGGTCCATCTAGTCAAGGCTATGGTTTTTCCCGTGGTCATGTATAGATGTGAGAGTTGGACTGTGAAGAAGGCTGAGCGCCAAACAATTGATGCTTTTGAACTGTGGTGCTGGAGAAGACTCTGGAGAGTCCGTTGGATGCAAGGAGATCCAACCAGTCCATCCTAAAGGAGATCAGTCCTGGGTGTTCATTGGAAGGACTGATGCTGAAGCTGAAACTCCAGTACTTTGGCCACCTGATGCAAAGAGCTGACTTATTTGAAAAGACTCTGATGCTGGGAAAGATTGAGGGCAGGAGGAGATGAGGTGAGAGGATGAGATGGTTGGATTGCATCACCAACCCGATGGACATGGGTCATGTAGATTCTGGGAGTTGGTTACGGACAGGGGGCCTGGGGTGCTGCGGTTCATGAGGTTGCAAAGTTTTGGACACGACTGAGCAACTGAACTGATGACCAGTCCGGCAGTGCCACTTTTAGGCATATACCCTGAGGAAACCAAAACTGAAAAAGACACATGTACCCCAATGTTGCAACATGTTTACAATAGCTAGGACATGGAAGCATCCTAGATGTCCACTGACCGATGAATCGATAAAGAAGCTGTGGTACATTTATACAATGGAATACTACTCAGCCATAAGAAGGAATGCATTTGAGTCAGTTCTAATGAAATGGATGAACCCAGAGCCTATTATACAGAGTAAAATAAATCAGAAAGAGAAATATTGTATATTAATGCATATATATGGAATCTAGAAAGATAGTACTGATGAACCTACTTGCAAGGCAGCAATGGAGATGCAGACTTAGAGAACAGACTTGTGGATAAGGGCAGGAGGAGGAAGGAGAGGGTGAGATGAATGGAGAAAGTAGCATGGAAGCATATATAGTACCATGTGTAAAACAGATAGCAAATGGAAATTTGCTGTATGACTTAGAGAATACAAACTGGGGCTTTGTAACAACCTAGAAAGGGTGGGAAAGGTGGGAGGTGGGAAGTAGGTTCAAGAGGGAGGGGACATATGTACATCTACGGCTAATTCATGTTGATGTACGGCAGAAATAAAACCAGTATTGTAAAGCAATTATCCTCAATTAAAAATAATTTAAAAAGATGTGGAACACCCTGATCAAACATAGACTTTTTAAAAAATAAATTAAAAAAATTTTCAAGTACAGTTGAATTACAATATTGTGTTAATTTCAGGTGTACAGCAAAATGATTCATATCTATTTTTTTCAGATTCTTTTCCCTTGTAGGTTATTACAAAATATTGAGTTCTCTGTGCTATAAAGTAGGTCCTTGTTGATTATTTTACATACAGGAGTGTGTACATGTTAATCCCAAATTCCCAATTTATCCCTCTTGCTCTTTTCCCTCTTTGGTAACTGTAAATTTGTTTCCTATGTCTGAGTCTGTTTCTGTTTTATATGTAAGATCATTTTCATAATTTTTTAGATTCCACATATAAGTGATATCATGTGATATGTGTCTTTGTCTGACTTACTTCACGTAGTATGATCTCAAGTCCAAGAGATAGGACAGAATTTTGATTGTTCAAAGTTAGTTTGAGCTCTGGGTACAGCCTTTGGTGTCCCACATAGTGAGGGTCCTTGACAAAGTGGAGTCTCTTCAAGCAGGAGTGGATGAGTGGGAGTGAGCCTGCCTATGAAGCAATTCACCTGGTAAAGTAAGGCTCAGGGGATGCTGAGCACAGAATCTTGTTTTTGCAGACAGCAGAAGTAGGGTGAATGAATGGCAGTTCCAAGGGGAAAGATTTTTACCAAACACAACACGAAGCTGCTTGAAAATGTGCTGCTGCTTCTTCTTCAGAGGGATGGGTTCCCTAGCATTAGAAATTTTCAGACACAATGACCAGTGTGAGGGGTGCTCTACACGTGATTCACAGGTCAGTTTGACCTATGAACCCTATGGTAAGGGTTTGTAAGAGTACAAATCCTGTGGTCTCTTGCAAGTCTTTGCTTGCAGTGTTATTAATGAATTGACTTCTGGAGTCAAACAGGAAGGTACAAAATTAATAAAATCTCTATGAGATAAGAAACGGATCTGTCATGCATTCACCTTTCTCAAGCTAAACATGACAGGGAAGGAAAACAGACACGCTTTGGCATCAGGTAGAGGGAGGCAACCTATCTCACCTCTTTAACTCAGTTTCCTGGTCTATAAAATGTAAATGGTCTCTTAGAGAAATTGTGTGGATTAAGTGAAGCAATGTACGTAAAGTGCTTAGAATATGTAACATATAAATACTATGGAATTGGCAATTAATGTTATTTTACACTTGTAAATGAAAACAAATATTTCCCAGGATTGAGAGGATGAAATTCCACAAATTGTAAAGTGTGTGGTTCAGAAGTGTTGGAAAACAAAAATATTTATACTAGCACTCAGCAGAGATTTTCCAGTTGCCTCTGGGTTAGACATGCTTCCCTGTATAATGGAGTCGACCATCACTGCCAGTGTTGGCAGACACCTGGGCAGACAGCCTGAGGCTCTCACCAAACTACATGCCAGCCTGTTAGCTGCAGAAAAATGGGGATGGAAAATTGAAACTGATGGGAAGAAGAACAGATATAGGAGACTGAAAATAATGGAATAAAAGGCTTGAACAGGGTGTCAGAGGTAATCAAGAGCCATTTCTAACAGAGACTAAAGAGTTTCCTATTCTTTTTCACCTGGCAAGTGGCAGAGGAATGGAGCATTAAACACAATGAACAAAGCCTGTTGTCCAAATGGGCAGGGGTCATTTCTGAAAGGGCTTTTAGCTTATTCATTAGCAAATGAACGCCCTTGCAGAACCAGAATTTCTCATGATTATATCTGTGTTTGTAGCTCCAGTGGTATTTGAATTCATAACAAAGAATTGCTCTTAAGGTGCCCTGAAATGAGATTTGGAGAGTAAGCCCAGGGTTTGTTGCTGCTTTGGGAGTAAGGTTTTGTGAGCCCAGTTTCTCAGAGGCTCCTGGCTGTTCTTTGGGCCGCTAATAGCAGGTAACCACAGGGCTGCTCTACCATAGGCTTTGAGAGATGTAGAGGGGCATGGGGTTTGAGTCTTGTTTCATGTTCCATGTGACAAGTCATGTGATGCAGGAAAGGGCAGGTGGATAGTTACAGTGCAAGCCCGGACTGTTAGCTTTTCTTCCTGTAAAGCAAGTGCCTGCCTTAAGCTTTGATTGCCAAGGTATCTACTTCAAAGAGGCACCCATTTCAAAGATGGCACCCTCTTTAATTTAACATTGGCTATCTCAAATAAACACATTGCTGGCTACAAGACTAGATAAAGAGCCAAGCTGTACATGTCCACCCCTCCTCTCACACCTCCCAGAATTCTTTGTTTTAGAGTTCTTGGTTGATTTTGATGACTGACCATTTGGGAGGATTGTTTTTCCTCTCTTCCTGAGCTTTAAATCCCACTCTTACATTTTAAATTTGCCAATAAAGAGGGAGCCCTCAAAACCCTAGGCCCCCACTCTCAGCCCCAATAAAAGGAGAACTCCAGGCCCATGCTTGCATACTTTCTACTGGTGACTCAGCTGTGTATCCCAGGAGAGACATGTAATTTCTAGAACCTGTAAGTAATAAACCTTTATTTTTCTTGAAAAGTTTCCTGATGGTTATTGTTGAGAACATCTTGCAACCACAGTAAGAACTACACGGGCCAGTCCAGTGACAACACTGGTAATTTGATAGGCTGAGGCAGGCACAGAACAACAGTGAACTGCAAGCAATGAGACTCAGTTCCAAAGGGATTTCTTCTCTTTAGCCGAGTCTAAAAGTGGGGAAAGTTACTGGGAAATTCCTTCCTAGCTTTATAAAGTAAGGTGTGAGAAATATTCACTAAACTCAAACTATATGATTGTGCTTGCATCATAGTGATACTAAACAAAACACCTAGATGTGGATGCTATTCTCAAGCTAACTGTCCAATGATAAAATAAAAATAATGGCAGTGAAGCATCTGTATTTTCCTGTAAGAAACGAAGCGCTAATCTATGTTTGGTGTAGGATGCAGGATGCATGGGGCTGATGCACAGGATGATTCAGGTAGAGGATGTGGGGTGGGAGGTGGGAGGGGGCTTCGGCATTGGGCGATTGTGTTCACCTATGGCTGATTCGTGTCAATGTATGGCAAAACAAATACAGTATTGTAATTAAAAAATAAATAAATTTAATTAAAAAAATTAAAAAAATAGCAGTAACTAATTCAAGAGAAGGTGAACAAATGCTGTATAAAGAAACAAAATTACTAGTTCAAAACCACACTATTATTGGTAAATAAAAGATCCAGAATTTGAAGTACTTTATTTATTCGTTTCTTTATTCTTTTAGGGCAGATTGCATCCTCTAAAAATAGCTCCAGTGGTATATCTGGTTCTTCCCACACCCCATTAAGTAGTGGAGTCTCTTGCTCTGTCTTTGAACACTTTCCTTGACAAACAGAATGCATTGTAAGTGAACTGGTGTGACTTTCATGGCTAGATCCTAAAAGGTCATACAGCTTCTGCCTGCCTCCCTCTCTTTGCAGTCTCTCACCCTTGGAATCTAGCTGCCATGTTGGAAGCCCAGGCCTAAAAGGCCACCTATAGGTATCTTAGCCATCTACCACCCTAAGATCTTGGGTGGCTAATAGTATAAGCCTTCTGACAAGTGAGTGGGAATGCTTTCAGTTGATTCCAGCCCCTTCCCATTGCCACAAGCCTTCAAGACAGTAGTGAAACAAAGATGAGCCATCCTCTCTGCTGCTGCTGCTAAGCTGCTTTAGTCATGTCTGACTCTGTGCGACCTATCCAAATACAGATTTTTGAGTAATATTAATATTGTTGTTTTAAGTCACATCTGAATTATATTAAATTCACCCATTCTGGTCCATTTTAGTTCAGTGATTCCTAAAATGTTGATGTTCACTCTTACCATCTCCTGTTTGACCCCTTCCAAATTACCTTGATTCATGGACCTAGAAATCCAGGTTCCTATTCAATATTCTTTACAGCATCAGACTTTACTTTCACCACCAGACACAACCACAACTGGGTGTTGTTTTCACTTTTTCTCAGCCTCTTTATTGCTTCTGGAGCTATTTATTTGCTCTTCTCTATTAGTATATTGGGCACCTACTGACCTGGGGAGTTTATCTTTCAGTGTCCTATCTCTTTGCCTTTTCATACTGTTCATGGAGTTCTCAAGGCAAGAATGCTGAAGTGCTTTGCTATCTATTACTGTGGGCAAGAATTCCCTAGAAGAAATGGAGTAGCCCTCATAGTCAACAAAAGAGTATGAAATGTAGTACTTGGGTGCAGATGGTGACTGCAGCCATGAAATTAAAAGACACTTGCTCCTTGGAAGAAAAGTTATGATCACCCTAGACAGCATATTAAAAAGCAGATCCATTACTTTGCCAACAAAGGTTGATCTAGTGAAAGCTTTGTTTTTTTTCCAGTAGTCATGTATGGATGTGAGTTGGACTATAAAGAAATCAGTGCTGAAGAATTGATGTTTTTGCACTGTGGTGTTGGAGAAGACTCTTGAGAGTCCCTTGGACTGCAAGGAGATCCAACCAGTCCATCCTAAAGGAAATTAGTCCTGAATATTCATTGGAAGGACTGATGCTGAAGCTGAAAATCCAACACTATGGCCACGCGATGTGAAAAACTGACTCACTGGAAAAGACCCTGATGCTGGGAAAGATTGAAGGTAGGAGAAGGACATTACAGAGGACGAGATGATTGGATGGCATCACTGAATCAATGGACATGAGTTTGAGTAAACTCTGGGAGTCGGCAATGGAAAGGGAGGCCAGGTGTGCTGCAGTCCATGAGGCAGCATAGAGTCAGACGCAACTGAGCAACTGAACTGAACTGACTGACTTCGGTGCAATCTCAAAAATGACAGAATGATCTCTGTTTGTTTCCAAGGCAAACCATTCAATATCACAGTAATTCAAGTCTATGCCCCAATCACTAATGCCAAAGAAGCTGAAGTTGAACAGTTCTATGAAGACCCACAAGACCTTCTAGAACTAACACCCCCAAAAGATGTCATTTTCATCATAGCGAACTGGAATGAAAAAGTAGGAAGTCAAGAAACACCTGGAGTAACAGGCAAATTTGGCCTTGGAGTACAAAGTGAAGCAGGGCAAAGGCTAACAGAGTTTTGCCATGGGAATGCACTGGTCAAAGAAAACATCCTCTTCCAACAACATGAGACGACTCTACACATGGACATCATCAGATCGTCAATACCAAAATCAGACTGATTATATTCTTTGCAGCCAAAGATGGAGAAGCTCTATACAGTCAGCAAAAAGAACAGGAGCTGACTGTGGCTCAGATCATAAACTCCTTATTGCCAAATTTAGAGTTAAATCGAAGAAAGTAGGGAAAACCAGTAGGCCATTAGGTATGACCTAAATCAAATCCCTTATGATTATACAGTGGAAGTGATAAATAGATTTAAGGGATTAGATTTGATAGAGTACCTGAAGAACTATTGTCAGAAGTTTGTAACATTGTACAGGAGGAGGTGATCAGAAACATCCTCAAGAAAAAGAAATGCAAGAAGGCAAAATGGTTGTCTGAGGAGACCTTACATAACAGAAAAAAAGAGAAGTGAAAAGCAAAGGAGAAAAGGAAAGATATACTCAATAGAATGCAGAGTTATAAGGAACAGTAAAGAGAGATAAGAAAGACTTTTAAGTGGACAATGCAAATAAACAGAAGAAAACAATAGCATGGGAAAAATTAGATCTCTTCAAGAAAACTAGATACCAAGGGAACATTTCATGCAAAGATGGGCACAATAAAGGAGAGAAACGGTATGGACTAACAGAAGCAACGATATTAAGAAAAGGTGGCAAGAACACAGAAGAACTATAGAAAAAGATCTTAATGACCCAGATAATCATGATAGTACGATTACTCACCTAGAGCCAGACATCTTGGAGTGTGAAGTCAAGTGGGCTTTAGGAAGCATCAGTATGAACAAAGCTAGTGGAGGTGATGGAATTCCAGTTGAGCTATTTCAAATCCTAAAAGATGATGCTGTGAAAGAGCTCCACTCAATATGCCAGCAAATTTGAAAAACTCAGCAGTGGCCACAGGAGTGGAAGAAGTCAGTTTGCATTCCAATTCCAAAGAAAGGAAATGCTAAAGAATGCTCAAATTAACACACAACTGCACTCATCTCACACAGTAGCAAAGTAATGCTCAAAATTCTCCAAGCCAGGCTTCAACAGTTCATGAGTCAAGAACTTCCAGATGTTCCAGCTGGACTTAGAAAAGGCAGAGGAACCAGAGATCAAATTGCAAATATCTGTTGGATCACAGAAAAAAGCAAGATAATTCCAGAAAAGCATCTACTTTTGCTTCATTTACTCTGCAAAAGCCTTTGACTGTGGATCACAACAAACTGTGGAAAATTCTTAAAGAGATGGTAATACCAGATCACCTTACCTGCCACCTGAGAAACTGGTATTCAGGTCAAGAAGCAATAGTTAGAACTGGACATGGAACAATGCACTGGTTCAAAACTGGGAAAGGAGTATATCAAGGATGTACATTGTCACTGTTTATTTAACTTGTACGCAGAATACATCATGAGAAATGCCAGGCTAGATGAAGCACAAGCTGGAATCAAGATTGCCAGGATAATTATTAATAACCTCAGATAGGCAGATGACACCACCCTTGTAGCAGAAAGTGAATAGGAACTAAAGAGCTTCTTGATGAGGGTGAAAGAGGAGAGTGAAAAAGCTGGCTTAAAACTCAACATTCAAAAAAAAAAAAAAGAAAGAAAATCATGGCATCTGGTCCCATCACTTCATGGCAAATAGACGGGGAAACAATGGAAACAGTGAAATATGTTATTTTCTTGAGTTCCAAAATCACTGCAGATGGTGACTGCAACCATGAAATTAAAAGATAATTGCTCCTTGGAAGAAAAGCTGTGACAAACCTAGATAGCATATTAAAAAGCAGAAACATTACTTTGCTGACAAAGGACTGTCTAGTCAAAGCTATGGTTTTTCCAGTAGTAATGTATGGATGTGAGAGTTGGACCATAAAGAAGGCTGAGCACCAAAGCATTGACGCTTTTGGACTGTGGTGTTGGAGAAGACTCTTGACAGTCCCTTGGACTGCAAGGAGATCAAACCAGTGAGTCCTAAAGGGAATCATTGTATTTTCATTGTAAGGTGTATTTGTAGATGCTTTTCTGGAATTCTCTTGCTTTTTCTATAACCCAACAGATACTGATAATTTGATTTTCATTGGAAGGACTGCCGGGAGCCAGCATGAGGAACTCTGCCCTTGGCAAAGGTCATGAGGAAGGAGGCTCGGCATTACGCAAAGGCGGGATCGAGCCTCAGGAGACCCCCTGGTTCATGAGCATCTACCCCCTGAAACAGAGTCTGCCTACTTTACTGTTTTATGCTCTCACCTATATCTCTGACTTTATGGGGGCTGTCCCCCACCACCTTTCTCGGAAAAGAAGTTAACTTGCAGCTCCAGTCAATAAAAATTCCTGGGCATGACAAGAGTGTTTCAACTTACAAACTCCTCTAAAGGTTCTCTAGCCCGCCTGAACAGGTTCATCTGGCCACCTGTGATTGTTTACAGCCTCCCAACCATGAGAAGCATGAGATGCTTTAAACTTTCTAAATACAGATTCTTTTGAGAAGTTAGAAATTATTAGTATAGTGGGTTGATTAGGAATTATATTGGTGAAGGATTTTTCATTTGTTGGGCCAATATTTGCTGCTAAGTCTCCATATCCCCTGCCCTTATACACATTAATGAACACAATTAGCATATAGGAGAAATAAGTATTAACCTTTAAGATTAATCACGTTAAACCTTAGGCTAAGTAAATTCCTTTCTCGATTGTAACCCACTGCACCCTCACCCCATAGGAATGCAACTTTATCTGGTACCTTTGGAGGGTGGCGCCTGGTTTAAGAAAAAAATCACCCCTGGAAAAAATAAGTTTTCTGGTTGACTGACCATTATCAGAAAGGGCCATAAAATGTCAGCAGGCCTCATGGCCAGAAGATGATGAAAAACTCCTAAGACCTTTGTATACATTTAAATGAAGCACCTGATTTTGACAAGGGTCAGGTCTTTTGACTCCACTTGACTCTGTATTCTATCTCTATGTGTAACAAAAAGTATATAAGCAAACCTGAAAATGAAATCATATCAGTTTCTGGAAAGACTGATTCCCCTGTGTCATTCTTTCTTTCCCCTTCTGGCTGAATTCCCATCTGGAGCACGGATGCTCGCCAAGCCTGCTAATTTTGCCCTGGCTTCTAAGACCCATGCAAGAGGGAGCCCAAGGTGGGGCACCCTCTACTATTCAAGTGGGCACCAGTGGCCTACGTAGGTGGTGCAAACCTCTTGTCTCGAGGTTTTATTGGTATTCCACGTAAAACCAAGTTATTCAGTATCTTTTCTCCACTAATTTTCCTACTACACTATTCTTTTCTAATCTCTCTTTATATTTCTATTAAATAGCTTTTTCCTAGGATGCCGACTCTGTCTCCCCTTCAAATTACCCTGAATCCACTGGGGCTGGCAAAGGACAATGAATATTCTTTGGAAGGACTGATGCTGAAGCTGAAGTTCCAATACTTTTGCTCCTATGTGAAGAGCCGACTCATTAGAAATGACCTTGATTCCGGAAAAGACTGAAGGCAGGAGGAAAGGTGATGACAGAGGATGAGATGGTTGGAGGGCATCACAGACTCAATGGACATGAGTTTGAGCAAGCTCCAGGAAATGGTGAAGGACAGGACAGCCTGGCGTGTTGCAGTCCATGGAGTTGCAAAGATTCAGACATGAGTGAGTGATTGAATAACAAAAGTCACAGTACTAGAGAAATGTATCAGACAGTGAGAGTAACTGGATACTTTAGGTCAGAGGACTGGAGCATGAAGGAGGACTTGGTGTAGACAAGGGACCGTAGGACTGTGCTTTGAAGGGTTGTTAAGGCTAATGGTGGTAGCATTTTCTCAAAAAATGTTTTAGGATCAAAGAGTTCTGTGGTAAAATGAGCTTGAGAAACTTTAGGTTAAACCAGAGGTTGCAAACTGGTCACCTGTAGGCCAGGCCTAGCCAACAGTCATATTTACTTCCCCCTCATCCTAGATGTGAAATTTCACATCAAAACTTGGATTTCAGGAAAGTGGCCCAGATAGCAGAATAGAAAGACCCTGAGCTCACCTCTTCCCCCAAGCATATAAAATTGCAATTATCTGCAGGACAACTATTGATGAAATAGAACCTACTAGGAAAGATTTACAACTAAAGACGTAAAGAAGGACTACAACAAGATAGGAAGGAGAGGTATATTCTCGATATAGTCAAATCCCATATGCCCCAGGTGGGTGAACCACAAACTGCAGAAAAATTATTTTGCAGTGGTTTTCCCTCAGCAATGAGAGTTTGAGCCCCATGTCAGGCCTCCAGCCTGGGAGTCCAGCACCAGGAAGACAAGCCCCCAGAGCATGAGGCTATGAAGCCAGTGTGGCTTAACTGCAGGAGCCCCACAGGACTGGAGGAAAAAGAGACTTCACTCTTGAAGGGCCCACACAAAATCTCATATGCACCAGGACCTAGGACATAATGGCTGAAAACTTTCCTAACTTGGGAAATGAAACAGTCTTCTAAGTCCAGGAAACTCAGAGTTCCATACAGGATAAACCCATAGAGAACCACCGAGACACACTGTAATCAAAATTACAATAATTAAAGATAAGGGGAGAATATTAAATGCAGTAAGAGAAAAGCTACAAATAACACACAAGGAAAGTCCCATCAGGCTACCAAGTGATTTTTCAGCAGAAACTCTGCAGGCCAGAAAGGAGTGGCATGATATATTTAAAGTGATGAGAGGGTAATACCTACAACCAAGAATATTCTACCCAGCAAGGCTCTCATTCAGATTTGACAGAAAAATCGAAAGCTTTATAGACAAGCAAAAGCTAAATGAATTTAGCACCACCAAACCAGTTTTACAACAAATGTTGAAATTCTCTACATGAAAAAGAAAAAGTCTCAATTAGAAACAAAGAAACTATGAAATGAAAAATTTCACTGGTAAAAGGCAAACACACAATAAAAGAAGGAAAATCACCCACATATAAAGCTAGCAGGGAGGTTAAAAGACAAAAGTATTAAAATCATCTATATCCACAATAAGCAGTTAAGGGATACACAAAGCAATTAGATGCAAAATCAGTAAGAAAGATCATGAGAGGAGGAGAATACAAATGCAGGTTTTAAAAATGCATTTGAAATTAAGAGATCAGCAACAATATGGTCGTGTGTGTGTGTGTGTGTGTGTGTGTGTGTGTATACAACTATTCAAACAACTCATGGTAACTGAAAACAAAAAACCATAATAGACATACACACAAAAGAGGAAAAGCAATCCAGATGTAACACGAAGGATAGGCATCAAAGAAAACAAAAGAGGAAAAATCTGTAAAATAATCCAAAATAATTTAAAAAATGGCAGTAAGAACATAAATATAAATAATTATCTTAAAAGTAAACTGACTAATGCTCCAACCAAAAGACAGAATGGCTGAATACACAAGATATATATACATATAAATAAGAATATATATATGTGTGTGTGTATATATATATATACACACACACATATACTGCTCAAAAGAGACTCACTTGAGACCTAGGGACAGATAGACTGAAAGTGAGGGCATGAAAAAAGGTATTCCATGCAAATGGAAAAAGAAAGCCAGAGTAACAATATTTATATCAGACAAATAGACTTTAAAATAAAGATGACTGCAAGAGTCAAAGAAGGGCATTACATAATAATCAAGGGATCAATCCAAGATATAACAATTGCAAACATATATGCATCCAACACAGGAACACCTCCATATATATGGCAAATACTAATAGACATGGAAGGAGAAATTGACAGTAACACAATAATAGTAGGAGACTTTAACACCCCTTTTACATCAATGAACAAATCATCTAGCGAGAAAATCAACAGAGAAACACGGGTCTTAATGATACATTAGATCAAATAGACTTAATTGATATTTATAGAGCATTCCATTCAAAAACACCAGAATACACATTCTTTTCAAGTGCACATGGAACATTTTCCAGGATAGATCATATGCTAAGCCACAAAACAAGCCATAATAAATTTCAGAAAACTGAAATCATATCAAGGATCTTTTCCGATCACAACACTATGAGACTAGGAAAAAACAGCAAAAAACACAAATACATGGAGGCTAAACAATGTATCACTAAGCAACCAATGTATCCCTAAGCAACCAATGTATCCCTGAAGAAATAAAGGAGAAAATAAAAAATACTAGAGGCCAATGAAAACAGAAACCTATGTGACATAGTAAAAGCAGTTCCAAGATGGAAGTTTATAGCAATACAAGCTTACCTCAGGAAATCAGAGAAATAATCTACTATTACACCTAAAGGAGGGCTTCCCTTATAGCTCCATTGGGAAGAATCTGCCTGCAATGCAGGAGACCCTAGGTTCAATTCCTGCATTGGGAAGATCTTCTGGAGAAAGGATAGGCTACCCACTCCAGTATTATTGGGCTTCTCTTGTGGCTCAGCTGGTAAAGAACTCACCTGCAATGCAAGAGACCTGGGTTCAATCCCTGGGTTGGGAAGATTCCCTGGAGAAGGGAAAGGCTACCCACTCCAATATCCTGGCCTAGATAATTCCAGGGACTGTATAGAGATTTCATGGACAAATGAAAATGAAAACCTATGTGACACAGTAAAAGTGGTTCCAAGATGGAAGTCTAAAGCAATACAAGCTTATTTCAGGAAATAAGAAAAATCTCAAATGATCTTCTATTATACCTAAAGGAACTGGAGAAGGAAATGGCAACCCACTCCAGTATGCCTGCCTGGAAAACCCCATGGACAGAGGACCCTGGTGGGCTACCGTCTGATAGTGGGGTTGCAAAAGAGTTCAACGTGACTTAGTGAGTGAACAGCAACCACACCTAAAGGAACTAGAGAAAAGAAGAACAATTAAAACACAAAGTTAGCAGAAGGAAAGAAATTACAAAGGTCAGAGCAGAAATAGATGAAATAGACACTAACAACAGAAAAAATAATCAATGAAACTAAAAGTTAGCTCTTGTTTTCCCTTGTGCCTTTTTAAAAACTTTAAATTTCATATTGGGGTACAGCTGACTAACAATGTGATAGTTGCAGGTGAACATAAAGCTAGCTCTTCAAAGAGGAAAGCAAAATTGATCATCCTTTAGTGAAATTCCTCAAGAAAAAGAGAGGCCAAATCAATAAAATCAGAAATGAAAAAGAGAAGTTACAACTGATGTCACAGAAATATTTGGTTGGCCAAAAAGTTAGTTCAAGTTTTCTTTAACATCAGATGGAAAAATATCAATGAACTTTTTCATCAGCCTAATAATAAACATCATAAGAGATTACTTAGAGCAGCTAAGACAATAAAATGGATAACCCAGAAGAAACAAATTTTCAGAAAAGCACAATCTCTCAAGACTGAACCAGGAAAAACTAGAAAATACAACCAGACCAACTCCAAATACTGAAATTGAATCAGTACTTAAACTCCCAACAACAAAAATCCAGGGCCAGATAGTTTCACAGGTGAATTTTACCAAACATTTAGAGAAGACTTAACACCAAAATTTCTGGAACTATTCCCAAAAATTGCAGAAAAAGGAATACTTCTAAACTCATTCTATGGGGCCACCATCAACCTGACAAAGCTATCACAATCAGACAAAGATATCACACACACAAAAAAGAAAATTACAGGCCAATGTCACTGATGAATATAGATGCAAAAATCCTCAACAAAAGACTAGCAAGCTGACTCCGAACAAGACATGAAAAGTACCATTCACCATTATCAAGTAGATGCAAGAATTTTTCAATATCTACATATTGATCAATATGATACACATTAACAAACTGAAGAATAAAAACCATATGATCATCTCAATAGATATAGAAAAAGTTTTTGATGAAGTTCAATATCCATTCATGATATTCATGATAAACTCTCCAGAACATAGGCATAGAGGGAACATGCCTCAACAAAATAAAGACAATATATGGCAAATCCACAGCTAACAACATATTCTACAGTGATAAGCTGAAATCATTTCCTATAAGATCAGGAATAGGGTTTCCCAGGTGGCTCAGATGTAAAGAATCTGTGTGCAACACAGGAGATGTGTGTTTGAACCCTTGGTTGGGAAAGTGCCCTGGAGAAGGGAACAGCAACCCACTATAGTATTCTTTCCTGGAAATCCCATGGACTGTGAAGCTTGGTGGTTTACAGTCCATGGGGTCACAACGAGTCGGACACAACTTAGCAACTGAGCACACATGCTCACATGCAAGATCAGGAATTATTCAACATAGTTTTGGAAGTCCTAGTCATAGCAACCAGAAAAGAAAATGAAATAAGAGAAATTTGAACTGCCAAAGAAGTCAATCTATCACTGTTTGCAGATGACATGATACTATACAGGCTGCTGCTGCTACTTAGTCGCTTCAGTGGAGTCCAACTCTGTGCGACCCTATGGACTGTTGCCTGCCAGGCTCCTCTGTCTAAGGAATTCTCCAGACAAAAGTACTGGAGTGGGTTGCCATGCCCTCCTCAATACTATACAAAGACAATCCTGAAGACACCACCAGAAAACTATGAGATCTTATCAATGAATTCAATAAAGTTGCAGGTACAAAATTAACATACAAAAATCTGTCACATTTCTAAACATTAACGATGAACTATCAGAAAGAGGAATTAAGGAAACAATCCCATTTACCACTGCATCAGAAAGATTAAAATACCTAGGAATAAAAGTACCTAAAAAGGCAATAGATTTGTACTTAGAAAACTAGAAGACATTGATGAAGGAAACTGAAGACAACACACAGATAGAAAGATATACCATGTACTTGGATTGGAAAAATCAGTATTGTTAAAATACTCAACACAATCCATAGATTCAATGCAATCTTTATCAAATTACCAATGGCACTGTTTACAGAATTAGAACAAATACATTTAAAATTTGTATGGAAAAATGAAAGATCCCAAATAGCCAAAGCAATCTTGAGAAAGAACAGAGCTGGAGAAAGAACACTCTTTGACTTCAGACTATACTACAAAGCTACAATAAAACTGTCTGGTACTAGCACAAAAACAGACACATGGAACAAGGACAGAGAGCCCAGAAATAAACCCACACACTTATGGTCAATTAATCTGTGAAAAGACGTCAAGAATATATAGTGGAGAGAATATAGTGTGTAGTGCCGGGAAAATTGGACAGCCACATCTAAAAGAATGAAATTAGGACATTTTCTAACCTCACACAAAAATAAGGTCCAAATGGACTAAGACCAAAACTTAAGACCAGATACCATAAAACTCCTCGAAGAAAACATAGGCAGAACACTCGTTGACATAAATCACAGCAATAGTTTTTTTTTAGATCCATCTCCTAAAGTAACAGAACAAAAAGCAAAAGAAAAAACAAACAAACAAAAAACAAATGGGACCTAATCATCTTATAAGCTTTTGCACTGCAAAGGAAAACATACACAAAATGAAAAGACAACCTACAGAGAAGGAGAAAATATTTACAAACAATGCAACTGACAAGGACTTAATCTTCACAATATACAAACAGCTTATACATCTTAATATATAAACAAATAATCCAATCAAAAAATGGGTAGAGGCCCTAAATAGACATTTATGCAATGAAGACATCCAGATGACCAACATGCCCATGAAAAAAATGCTCAACATCACTAGTTACTAGAGAAATGTGAAAAAAAGCAACCAAAAAAAAAAAAAATCTGTAATGAGATATTACCTCACACTGGTCAGAAAGACCATCATCAAAAAGTCTACAAATAATAAATGCTGGAGAGGGTGTGGAGAAAAGAGAACCCTCCTACACGCTTGGTGGGAATTAAATTGGTGCAGTCATTAAGGAGAAAAGTATGGAGGTTTCTCAAAAAACTACAAAAATAGAGTTACCATGTGATCTAGTAATCTCATTCCTGAGTATATATACAGAAAAGACAAAACTCTAATTAGAAGAGAGACATGCACCCAATGTTCATAGTAGCACTATTTACAATAGCCAAGACATGAAGGAAACCTAAATGTTATCAACAGAGGAATAGATGAAAAAGATGTGGTATATTTTTTCTCTCTCTCACACACACACACACACACACACGTGGAATACTGCTGCTGCTGTTCCTGCTAAGTCGCTTTAGTCGTGTCCAACTGTGTGCGACCCCATAGATGGCAGCCCACCAGGCTCCCCTGTCCCTGGGATTCTTCAGGCAAGAACACTGGAGTGGGTTGCCATTTCCTTCTCCAGTGCACGAAAGTGAAAAGTGAAAGTGAAGTAACTCAGTCGTGTCCGACTCTGTGCGACCCCTTGGACTGCAGCCTACCAGGCTCCTCCGTCCATGGGATTTTCCAAGCAAGAGTACTGGAGTGGGGTGCCATTGCCCTCTCCGCAATGGAATACTAATTACCCATTAAAAGAATGAAATATTGCCATTTGCAATAACCGGAAAGGACCTAGAGAGAGAAAAACAAATATCATGTGATATTACTTATATGTGGAATCTAAAAAAAAGATACAAATGAACTTATTTACCAAATAGATACAGAAAACTAACTTGTGGTTTCTAAAGGGGAAAGAGGGGCAGGGATAAATTAGCAATTTGGGATTAATAGATATAGATGGGGAAACAGTGGAAACAGTGTCAGACTTTATTTTTGGGCTCCAAAATCACTGCAGATGGTGACTGCAGCCATGAAATTAAAAGACGCTTACTCCTTGGAAGGAAAGTTATGACCAACCTAGATAGCATATTCAAAAGCAGAGACATTACTTTGCCGACTAAGGTCTGTCTAGTCAAGGCTATGGTTTTTCCTGTGGTCATGTATGGATGTGAGAATTGGACTGTGAAGAAGGTTGACCACCGAAGAATTGATGCTTTTTAACTGTGGTGTTGAAGACTCTTGAGAGTCCCTTGGACTGCAAGGAGATCCAATCAGTCCATTCTGAAGGAGATCAGCCCTGGGTGTTCTTTGGAAGGAATGATGCTAAAGCTGAAACTCCAGTACTTTGGCCACCTCATGTGAAGAGTTGACTCATTGGAAAAGACTCTGATGATGGGAAGGATTGGGGGCAGGAGAAGAAGGGGATGACCGAGGATGAGATGGCTGGATGGCATCACGGACTCGATGGATGTGAGTCTGAGTAAACTCCAGGAGTTGGTGATGGACAGGGAGGCCTGGTGTGCTGCAATTCATGGGGTCGCAAAGAGTCGGACACGACTGAGCGACTGAACTGAACTGATATAAAATAAACAACATGACCCACTGTATAGCACAGGAAACCGTATTCAATATCCTATAATAACTTGTAATGGAAAAGAATATTTACAAGCTGAATGACTTTACTGTACACCAGAAACACAGCATTGTAAATCAACTATACTTCAGTTAAAAACAAACTCAAATTCAGACACTTCAAGACAATCTGTTTATATCAAGCCCACATGTCTAGAAGCAGCAACTCTTGGTGGGAATAAGTGGTATTCACGTCACCACAGTCATCACCAGATCATGACCTTCACTTGCTTCGCTCCTGGAGGTAACTAAATTTGCAACTTCTGGACAAATTTGAGCAGGCTCCTTTCTGCATGATTTCCCAGGATCTTCACATGCTAATGATCATTTAAATTCTCTAAGAGGGTTAATACAAGCAGTGAGCCCTAAACATAATTACCTTGAAACTCTGCATGTGTTTGTGGTGTTAGGGTTTTCCAGAACATAGTTGGGAAAATGCTGATACAGAGACCCAGAACATGAGCATCTGAAACAGTGCTCTTTGGTGGGATTAATTTGGTGTATCCTGAGAAGCTATCAGGGATAGGAATTTACCACATATTGTTTTTATGTGATTGTTTCCAGTGGAGACTCATCTCCAATTAGCCAGCAGGTTCTCTGATTCTCACATCTGCTATGTGAAATCAGAATTACTCAAGATTTTGTTGTTGCAGTTCCAGAAAGGGAAATGAAACCCAAAATGTGAAGGGAAGAATTAAAATAATTTCTATATGTTTTTGAGGAGACAGCTTATTTGATGCATTTATCACTTCAATACTAACTAGTTATTTAAAATGTCCTTTGAAACTATGCATAATTATGTATACAGATTGGACAAAGACTGGAAGAAACATGAAAAAATGGAAATAGTTAATTTATTAGTACAGTGGGATGTTTGGGTAGTTCCTGACCCCTCCCCAATCTTTTGGTTTTCCTTATTGTTGTTGCTTTTAACCACAATAAGAGAAAATCTTTGTTAAAGGAATAATTTTCTCGTGACCAACAATTTTTAAATTCTGTGGTTGACTTAGGGTCTGTAAGACATGGAAACATTCTCTAAGTTTGGAATAGCAATTAAGAGCAGGGGCTTTGGAGTTAGATGTGGTCAGAATCTCAATTCTACCACTGAATTGTGGTGTGACCTTGAGTACCTCACTGAATCTCTTTGTCTCAGCTACTCACATTGAAATGGGAATAACACTTGCTGGATAGGATTGTTGTGAGCCCTGCATGACATGATGAACATAAAACTCTGAGTTCAGAACATAGAGCCCATCCCAGGCTGCATTTCAGACTACAACTATAGCCACCTTAGGATGGCTGGACACGTAAACTGTACCTTTCCTCCAGTCTTTCCTTGGCTGCAGGGCAAGGCCACCAGAGGGCTGGTTTAGGAGCAGTTTCCTTAGTAACAATTTTTCCTGGTGATAAAGAATTTAATTAGCGATACTTAATATACTGCCTTTAAAGGTGAAAATCACCATCTCTCCCATCCTGTCAGGATATTTAAAGGAAAAATTAAACACAGTCTTTTTTTTTTGCTTTACCTTTAAAAAAAAAAAAGTTTATTTGGCTGCACTGGGTCTTAGCTGGGGCATGTAGGATCTTTTTTCTGGTTGTGGCATGCAAACTGTTTAACTGTGACATGTGGGATCTAGTTCCCTAACCTGGGATCAAACCCAGGACCCCTGCATTGGGAGCACAAAGTCTTAGCCACCGGGAAGTCTTCTTAGCCAGGGAAGTCCTAAATTGTTTGCTTTTATCCCCTGGGATGTTTGTTTTTCCTGGCAAGGCTACTCCTTTATTCTCTCCCCATGTGAATCCCACCCATGCTGGCTCAGGCAAGCCTCAGGCAGGAGACTTTGACCATACTAACAGCATGTTCACTGCTGCACACAGAAATGCACTCTGACTTGCTGCAGTCTTAATGTTATTTTTAAAGCAAAATATTATTATTCTCCCTCCTCCTTATGGGAGGATAATTCCCCTTTGGGATAGGAATCCTGCCTTGTGACTCAAGACAGGAAAGGTAACTCTCTGCTTTGATTGCTCAGCTCCTGCGAGAGTGGTTAATCCATGATTGTCTTTGCAGGATGGACACAGGGACATACCCTAGAAGCAACAACTACCTCCTAGCTCTTCCAGGTCTCCAAAGAGTGGGCTTGGGCAGGACAGTGGGATCTAGAAGGGTCCCAGAGACAGGCACGCATGGGGAAAAAAGTTATTCCCTTTTCACTTTTCTCTCAAAGCTTCTGATCAACTTAAGGATAAGAGAGTCTATCATTTTGACAGGAAAAGGCAGATTAAAAATTCACTCATAACTGTACTGATCGTATTATGCTGGTATTTGGCTTTTCTCTCTTTTCGACTACGTGACTGTTACAATGCTTGACAGAGTCTTGATCCAGTTTATTATCTTATGAGGATAATGGGAAGGAAGCTGCTTTCTTTGAAATCAAACTGGCAAAGCACAGATTTTGAAGAAGGAGCTCCCCCTGCTCTGGATCACGGTGGTGCTGTCACGTGGTGAGGGGACTGTGCTCATGGCCCTGAGCTAATGTCCAGCTGTTTACAGCTACTGTGGACTGGGCAGAGAAAGTATTTCTCCAGTTCTATCCAAATTCATCCTCACAGGCCAATAAATCAGTACACAAGGACAATGTGTGGTAATTTTGACCATCTGGAATTTTTTAGGGCACCAGTGCTTACGACAAACTGCCCAGTCTTTGGTATGATGGAGCATAGATGCTGAGTAGGATGTGGACTATATGGATTTGGTCTTAGGAGGACAGTCAGAGGCAGAAATGTGGATTTTGGAGTCAGCACTTGAGTCATGAGTGGTGACTGGAATCACAGGAAGGGATTCCAGTGAGAGGTGTCAGGAGAGAACAGGCTGCCTGGGGCTGCACTCAGAACATCAGCAGCAGGGAATAGGCAAAGGATGAAGAACTCACTTGAGAGGGAGAGAAAAATCTGAGTTTAGAAAATCCAAAAGAAGGGAACCCTTAAAGAGGAAGTGTTTAACAATGTCAAATGTTGCAGAGAGGTTAAATTAGGCTGAAGAACATCTATGAGCATGGATAGTAATGGAGATGTGATGATTTTGTCCAGAGCAACATCCATGGAATAGGGGTGGAAGCCAAATGGCCATGGACTGAGAGCAAGTGAGAATAAACACACACACACACACACACACACACCTCACATGCTGTAATGGTAAATAATCTTCAGAATGTTTGTGGAGTTACTGAAACCATGAAGTAGCTGAAAAATTCCAGTTTTCACTTAACTGGTTGTTTTCCCTCAATGTAATACATTTACACCTATTCCCCTCCTCCCCACTCACTTATTTACTTGTTTATCTTTTCTCATCTTTAACTGTTAAGCCAAATGCCTTACTTGAACCATAGCCAAGGCCTAAGGATGGGAGTGGGATAGGGAAAGGAACAGCCATATTTTCTTTTCCTGTTTATTGTCTCACAGGATCTGAGCATTACAACAGGAAGAAAGAGGCCTTAGGAACATTCTCTTCGGGGATAATATGGGGGTGGGGAGGGGAGAAGAGATGCACATTAGGAGGTTACTGCAGTGGTTTGACTTGAGACCAGACTGAGTGCAATGAGAACAGGGAAGAAAAGACCGGGAAGAAAAGATTGAATCAGAGATGTTCTATGCGAAGAAATAAGAGAGTTTAGTGACAAAACTATATTATTTCTTACTAAAAGCCACAGTATTGTCACCTTGAATATGTATAATTTTTAGAGAACTTTCAAGTACATTAACTTATTTGATGTTCATGAGTGACTTCTACAAGGTTACCAGCTAGTTAATAGTGGACCCAGGGCCAGACCCTGTCTCCTAATTCCTTCTCACGCCTTTTTCATTAATGCAACCTTGTTTCCCGCATCCTGCTCTGCAGCGCTGTCCTGTCCTCAGCGTAAAGGATCCATCAAGGCTGTTGCTTGGCAAATATTATCTCAGTTGGATGAAAAAGCAGAAAAGAGCCCATCTGCTTGTCTCTTGTCACTTAATTTTCTGAGACAAACCAAGCTCATTCTGTTTAGAAATACAAGGTCACTGATACTGCACTTGGCTGCTTTTCTATTAGGGATGAAGAAAACTGCAATGGAATGTTAAAGTGAGACTTTTTCAGTCTAAGTTTTGGCTCTGGTTCCAGGAAAAGGAATGAAATTAAAGGTGCCTGACGTGAAAAGAGAATGGTTATGTATAAATATACAATATATATCTCCCAGTATTCAGCCTGTAATCCTTATAAATGGGCTAATGTTGAAAGGGCTGGGGAGAGCATTCCCACAAAGTGAATGGTCAAGGATGTGTGTTTCTCACAACCAGGTCTGAGCCACCAAAGGGCAAGCCAATCTGAGCTATTTTGAATTCCACCCAAGAAGCCTTCCTGGAAGGTTGAGGATTGGTGACCTTTTCACTGGAACTGTAGTTGGCTACTTTTAGCAGGAACTTCAGGCCTAAAGGTGTTTCAGGCTTGGGGAGGCAAGGAGCTCTGAACTGTGACTATGGAAGGAGGTGTGTAATTATTACAGCAGAATAGATGTTTCAGCTTGAGAACAAAAATGTCTGGAGGACTTTTTATCATCTTAGAGAGACTGAAGAAACCTATGGGACTCTTACAGGTTGAACTGTGTTCCCCTAAAAGATAGGGTGAAGTCCTAACATCTGGTGTCTGTCTATGAATGTGATCTTACTTGAAAATGGGTCTTTGCAGATGTAATCAAGTTCAGATGAGCTTCTTAGGGTGGACCTTTAATCCGATATCACTGGTGTCCCTATAAGAAGGGAATTTGGACACAGAACAAAGATGGCCATGTGATATTGGAGGAGAGATTGAAGTTATGCAGCCATAAGGCAAGGAACATCTGGGGCTACCAGTAAATGGAAGAGGCAAGGAAGGATCCACCCTAGAGGCTCCAGTGGTGGTGGTTGCGGGATTGTTGCCCTGCCAGCAACTTGACTTCAGAATTGTAGCTTCGGGGGCTGTCAGACACAGTAAAGTTCTTTTGTTTTTAGCATGGCTGTGGTGCTTTGTTTCAAAAGCTGCAGGACTCTAATAAAGGGCCCAACCTATGATTTGTCAAAGGCTAGCTCACAAATGAGATTCGAATGGGCAGTAGAAGATACAATTTTTTTTTACTCTCACCATATCAAGATCTGCCATTAATTTAAATGCAAGCTAAGAGAACTAGTGCCTAATACATGATCAACAAATACCATTTGTGAATGAATGGGTTCCCTAATTCACTGAGACGGACGATTTCTTACATGCTTTTTCATTTAATTACTCAAATGGGCTTATGTGCATTATTTCCATTTTTATAAATGAGGAAGCTGATGTCACAGAGATTAAATAATTTGCCCAAGGAAAATGGCTCAGACTGCAGAATTGAGATTTGAATAGATTCCTGCCTCTAGTCTGTACTTTTCTACTTAATCATTAGGGTAATCCAGAAACAACAGGTGAGATGTCCAATGCCCTGTGTCCTCTTATAATTCATGTTCAAAGAACTGACTTTTTAAAAATGATTTTTAAAAAAGTTTTACTATGGAAACTTAAAACATGGACAAGGGGTAATTAAATATGACCTGTTAAATAACTATCACAATTTTCATAAAAACCTTATATAAATCACATAGATAAAACATCAGTATGTCTATTAGATTAATATATGTAATGTTATGTTTTTATATCTGTATTGAACTATGTAAGCAGGGAGAGAGGTTTCTCTAGATTAACACTCTGAGATGCAGTTCCAAAACTCCTAACAGCTAACCCCCTTCCTGCCAGCCCATCCCAAGGGCATGAAGATGGGCTACCAGAGAGAGGCCAGCTCCTCTGTCATAGGAATAGGATGCTGTGCCCTTCTAATCTGTCACTCGCTGGGAATACAACACTGTGAGGGACTCCTTTGAGCATCCACTGAAGAGCTCCCAGGAGCAAAATCACAAAGGCACCATGTAGGCCACGGGCAAACTGACTTCACAGCTGCTGATGAGGATGCCCAGTGGTAGCAAATTACTATTTATCATTTTGAAATGATTTCTTAGACTCTAGGTGCAATATATTTTCTTGGCAATTCTGGTCTTTAAAAAGACTAACTGAAAAGTCCATCTATAGGAAACCAGGCAGAGAATAGATTGGGTAGCTTGAATAAATTGATTATTAAAGCCAGTGGAGGTGATGGAATTCCAGTTGAGCTATTTCAAATCCTAAAAGTGCTGCATTCAATATGCCAGCAAATTTGGAAAACTCAGCAGTGGCCACAGGACTGGAAAAGGTCAGTTTTCATTTTGATCCCAAAGAAGGGCAAAGCCAAAGAATGTTCAAACTACCACACAATTGTACTCATCTCACATGCTAGTAAAGTAATGGTCAAAATTCTCTAAGCGAGGCTTCAACAGTACGTGAACTGTGAACTTCTAGATGTTCAAGCTGGATTTAGAAAAGGCAGAGGAATCAGAAATCAAATTGCCAACATCCGCTGGATCATTGAAAAAGCAAGAGAGTTCCAGAAAAATATCTACTTCTGCTTTATTGACTATGCCAAAGCCTTTCACTGTGTGGACCACAACAAAGTCTGGAAAATTCTGAAAGAGACGGAAATACCAGACCACCTGACCGGCCTCTTGAGAAATCTGTATGCAGGTCAGACAGCAACAGTTAAAACTGGTCATGGAACAACAGACTGGTTCCAAACAGGGAAAGGAGTACGTCAAGACTGTATATTGTCACCCTGTTTATTTAACTCACAGAGTACATCATGAGAAACGCTGGGCTGGATGGGGCACAAGCTGGAATCAAGATTGCCGGAATAAATATAAATAACCTCAGATATGCAGATGACACCACTCTTATGGCAGAAAGCAAAGAAGAACTAAAGAGCCTCTTGATGAAAGTGAAAGAGAAGAGTGAAAAAGTTGGCTTAAAACTCAACATTTGGAAAAGTAAGATCATGGCATCTGGTCCCATCACTTCAGGACAAATGGATGGGGAAACAGTGACAGACTTTATTGTTTTTTTGGTTCCAAAATCACTGCAGATGGTGATTGCAGCCATGAAATTAAAAGACACTTGCTCCTTGGAAGAAAAAGTTATGACCAACCTAGACAGCATATTAAAGACATTACTTTACCAACAAAGGTCCATCTAGTCAAAGGTATGGTTTTTCCTGTGGTCATGTATGGATGTGAGAGTTGGACTATAAAGAAAGCTGAGAGCTGAAGAATTGATGCTTTTGAACTCTGTGGTGTTGGAGAAGACACTTGCGAGTCCCTTGGACTGCAAGGAAATCCAACCAGTCCATCCTAAAGGAAATCAGTCCTAAATATTCATTGGAAGGACTGATGCTGAAGCTGAAAGTCCAATACCTTGGCTACCTGATGCGAAGAACTAGCACATTTGAAAAGACCTTGATCCTGGGAAAGATTTAAGTCAGGAGGAGAAGGGGATGACAGAGGATGAGATAGTTGGATGGCATCACCAACTCAATGGACATGAGTCTGAGTAAACTCTGGGAGTTGGTGATGAACAGGGAGGCCTGGCATGCTGCAGTCCATGTGGTCACAAAGGGTCAGACATGAGCAACTAACTGTACTGAAACCCTAGATTATAGATCTATACTTAGTTCTTAAATTACAAAGCTGAAAAAGACAGTTCTTGACTTTATGGAACTCAGTCACTTGGGAGGAGTTGTTTTGGGTGTTGAAAAGCATTCTGGACAAGTAGTAAGAAGATGTGGACTCTTGTCCTGGTGCCACCACTCTTTAGGATTGTGTGTATGTGAGTGCCAAGTTGCTTCAGTCATGTCCATCTCTCTGTGACCCTATGGACTATAGCCTGCCAGGCTCCTCTGTCCATGTGATTCTCCAGGCAAGAATACTGGAAGGAGTTGCCATGCCCTCTTCCAGGGCATCTTCCCAACCCAGGGATCTAACCCATGTGCTGGGAGCCAGAGTGAGGAACTCTGCCCATGGCAAAGGTCATGAGGAAGGGAGGCTTCGGCATACGCAAAGGTGGGATCAAGCCTCAGGAAACACCCTGTTCCCGAGCATCTACCCCCAAAACCAGAGCCTGTTTTATGCTCTCACCTACACCTCTGACTTTACAGGGGGCTCTGACTTTACAGGGGGCTCTCCTCCATCACCATTTCTCTCGGAGAAGGAGTTAACTTGCAGCTCCAGTTAATAAAAATTCCTGGGCGTGACAAGAGTGTTTCAGCTTATGAACTCTTCTATAGGTTCTCTAGCCTGCCTGAGCGGGTTCATCCGGCCACATGTGATTGTTTACAGCCTCCCAACCATGAGAGGCACGAGATGCTTTAAACTTTCTATATACAGACTCTTTTGAATAGTTAGAAAATTATTAATATAGTATAGTGGGTTGATTAGGAATCATATTGGTGAAGGGTTTTTCATTTGTTGTGTTTAGTATAGTATAGTGGGTTGATTAGGAATCATATTGGTGAAGGGTTTTTCATTTGTTGTGTCAATAATTATTGCTAATTCCCTGCCCTGGGTGTGACAAGGGTGTCTCAGGTCAAACCTCTCTGCTGACAGACTAGCTTGTGTGACAACCTCTCAACCATAAACAGCACAGAGAGTTTGGAGTATTTTGAAAGTCTTAATTAGCATAGGGCTTTTCTCATTGTTGAGTCAATGATTGCTGCCAGGCCTCCATATCCTTAGGCACCTGGGAATACATTAATCAATGTATTTGGAATATAGAAAAGAAAATATAGCAGTTTTTGATGTTAGCAATAGTAGACTTTTTGAGTTAATGAATTTTCTCTTTTGTTATAGATTACTGTACTTTGTTATAAATCACTGTACTTTGTTATAAATCACTGTGTCCTTGCTATGTAAAAATGTAACTTTATCACTATCTTAAGACTAAATAGATCTTAAGGGGAACACTGGTGAAGGGTTTTCATTTGTTAGGCTGATGCTTGCTGCTAAATCTCCATATTCCCTGCCCTTATAATGAATATAACTAGCATATAGGAGAAATAAGTATTAACCTTTAAGATTAACCATGTTAAACCTTAGGCTAAGTAAATTCCTTTCTTGATTGCAACCCACTACACCCCTCACCCTATAGGAATGCAACTTTATTTGGAGGGTGGCGCTTGGTTTAAGAAAAATCACCCCTGGAAAAAATAAGTTTTCTGGTTGACTGATCGTTATCAGAAAGGGCCATAAAATGTCAGCAGGCCAAATGGCCAGAACATAATGTAAAACCCATAAGACCTTTGTATAATTTTATATGAAGCACCTGACTGTGACAAGGGTCAGGTCTGCTGATCCTCGTGTGACTCTGTATTCATCCCTATGTATAACAAAAAGCATATAAGCAAACCTGAAAAATAAAGAAATGGGGTCAGTTTCTGGAAAGACTGATTCCCCTGTGTCATTTCTTTCTTGCTCCCCATTTTTCTGGCTGAATTCCCATCTGGAATGTGGGTACTCACCAATCCTGCTAATTTTGCCTGGGCTTCTAAGATTGGACTGGGGAGGCCTCAGTGCCTCGTCTCCTTTGGGAGAACAGAAAGATGCCTGTGGCCTACGTAGGTGGTGATTGGTATTCCACGTTAACCAAGTTATTCAGCCTCTTTTTCTCCACTAATTTTCCTATTACACTATCTGTTTCTAATCTCTCTATATATCTGTAATTAAATAAGTTTTTCCTAGGACACCTACTCTGTCTTCCCTTCGAATTACCCTGGATCCACCGGGGCTGGACCCCCGGCACCCATGTCTCTTTCATCTCCCGCATTGGGAGGCAGGTTCTTTACCACTAGCACCACCTGGGAAGCCCTTAGGGGTGTGATGTCAGCCAAATCAAATGACCTTCTTTTCATTTCCAAATTTGGGGGAAATTTTTCTGTAAACTGAAGAGTTATATCACAATTAGGTGACATTATTATTATTTTATATAAACACTTTTATTTATTTATAAAACTACATCTACTTTTAAATGTCCAAAGAGGTAGATGCTGCTAACCAGCTGAGCACAAACAACCCCGCTTAGATTCTCTAAGGACGAAACTGTATTAGGGGCTTTGCTTTTCTTGGAGATGGAGCTTGTAATTTTTAAAAGGATATTGAGAATCTGAAGAACGTTGCTGACTCAAGAGAAATGCAAAGGTCAGTTGTTGCATCTAAGCTGTGCTTTCATGACATTTGAATAATTAAAAGGTTGTTTTCAGAGATAATTGTAGTCCCACATTTTAGCTAAGTGTTTAATGACAATAAATTGTAAACATGCTCTGTTTTCATATGGGGAAGTCCCCAGGGCCTATTAACTGTCCAGATGGTAAGAAATAGAAGGATTAAATGTACTTAAATTCAGGTCAATTCAGTTGCTCAGTTGTGTCTGATTCTTTGGGACCCCGTGGACTGCAGTATGCTCAGCCTCCACGGCCATCACCAACTTCTGGAGCTTAAGTTCATGTCCATTGAGTTGATGATGCCATCCAACCATCTCATTCTCTGTTGTCCCCTTCTCCTCCTGACTTCAATCTTTCCCAGCATCAGGGTCTTTTCCAATGAGTCTGTTCTTTACATCAGGTGGCCAAAGTGCTGGAGTTTCAGCTTCAGCATCTGCCCTTCCAATGACTATTCAGGACTGATTTTCTTTAGATTGACTGGTTTGATTTCTCTGCAGTCCAAGGGACTTTCAAGAGTCTTCTCCAACACCACAGAATTCAAAAGCATCAATTCTTTAGTGCTCAGCCTTCTTTATGGTCCAACTCTCACATCCATACATGACTACTAGAAACCACAGTTTTGACTAGACGGACCTTTGTTGGCAAAGTAATGTCTCTGCTTTTTAATATGCTGTCTAGGTTGGTCATAGCTTCTCTTTCAAGGAGCAAGTGTCTTTTAATTTCATAGCTGCAGTCACCATCTGCAGTGATTTCAGAGCCCAAGAAAATAAAGTCTGTCACTGTTTTCATTGTTTCCCCATGTATTTGCCATGAAGTGATGGGACCAGATGCCATAGGGATCATCGAAATCTTTCAAACTAGACTTTACTGGGTGCTAACAGTGTATTTTAAAGACTTCCTAAAACACATTCAAAGTAGGAGAGGACAAGGAACTTTATTTCATCTAGGTCTTTATTTAGGGGTTGATTTTTAAAACAAAATACCTTAAAAATTAAAAATTAGGTAATACTCTTACCTGGTAGGCAAATTAGAAAAAAATAGATGCACAAAAGGAAAAAATAGCCCTATTAATTTTATTACCTAACTATAATAACTGTGAGTACTTGCTATATCTCATTTGGGCTTTTCCCTGTTATTTCTGTGTACAAACCATTGCTCATGAGCTCTCAGTCTTAAGGCCAGTTACTTCCTTCTCTGAGCTCCAGTTTTCTCACCTATAAAAATGGATTAAGTATAAAACTTGTATGGTAGTTTTAACAGGTAAATTTCATAATACTTATAAAATATTTAGCAGAATAGTGGCACTAATAATGCTCAATAAATGTTAGCTATTTTAATTATTATTAACTTGTGAAAATGGAACCTTACTGTACATATGGCTATTTAATCTTTCATTATGGACATATATACCTGTCAATAAATATACAACTATTACCTCATTTTAATGACTCAGTAGTATACCATTATATAGATTTTTCACCTTCTCCTATTATTCCTATTGTTAAAATTTGTATCAAATAGCCTTGGTCATGCATCCTTATGCAAAAATGGTTATTTTGCTAGGATTATAAAAAAGTTGCTGGGTTAAAAGGCATGAACACTTGGAAGCTTTTGGTGAACTTTGAAACTGCCTTTCTGAAATATTGCACAAGTCCAGTTCTTCTACTAGTACTGAGTATTATCATTTAAAAAATTCTTTCCCACAGTGGCCAATAATGATGCTGAACATTCCCCCACTCCATATACATATTCTTGATTGCCAGAAAATTTGTAAAACTGTCTCTTCCTGGTGGGAAGATATTTAATGTATTTAATGGTCATAAGACAATTCTGGTTGCGTATTTCATGAATCAGTACTGGTAAATTAGGGATCAGTGGAGAAATAACTCCAGAAAGAATGAAGGGATGGAGCCAAAGCAAAAACAATACCCAGCTGTGGATGTGACTGGTGATAGAAGCAAGGTCCGATGCTGTAAACAGCAATATTGCCCAGGAATCTGGAATGTTAGGTCCATGAATCAAGGAAAATTGGAAGTGGTCAAACAGGAGATGGCAAGAATGTCAACATTCTAGGAATCAGCAAACTATAATGGACTGGAATGGGTGAATTTAACTCAGATGACCTTTATATCTACTACTGCGGGCAGGAATCCCTCAGAAGAAATGGAGTAGCCATCATGGTCAACAAAAGAGTCCAAAATGCAGTACTTGGATGCAATCTCAAAAACGACAGAATGATCTCTGTTCGTTTCCAAGGCAAACCATTCAGTATCACAGTTATCCAAGTCTATGCCCCAACCAGTAACGCTGAAGAAGGTGAGGCTGAACGGTTCTATGAAGAACTACAAGACCTTTTAGAACTAACACCCCCAAAGATATACTTTTCATTATAGGGGACTGGAATGCAAAAGTAGGAAGTCAAGAAACACCTGGAGTAACAGGAAAATTTGACCTTGGAATGAGGAATGAAGCAGGGCAAAGACTAATAGAGTTTTGCCATGAGAATGCACTGGTCATAGCAAACAGCCTCTTCCAACAACACAAGAGAAGACTCTACACATGGACATCACCAGATGGTCAACATCGAAATCAGACTGATTATATTCTTTGCAGCCAAAGATGGAGAAGCTCTATACAGTCAACAAAAACAAGACCAGGAGCTGACTGTGGCTCAGATCATGAACTCCTTATTGTCAAATTCAGACTGAAATTGAAGAAAGTAGGGAAAACCACTAGCCCATTCAGGTATGACCTAAATCAAATCCCTTAGGATTATACAGCAGAAATGAGAAATAGATATAAGGGACTAGATCTGATCAACAGAGTGCCTGATGAACTATGGACAGAGGTTCGTGACATTGTACAGGAGACAGGGATCGTACAGGAGACAGGGATCAAGACCATCCCCATGGAAAAGAAATGCAAAAAAGCAAAATGGCTGTCTGGGGAGGCCTTACAAGTAGCTGTGAAAAGAAGTGAAAAGCAAAGGAGAAAAGGAAAGATATAAACATCTGAATGCAGAGTTCCAGAGAATACCAAGAAGAGATAAGAAAGCCTTCCTCAGCCATCAATGCAAAGAAATAGAGGAAAACAACAGAATGGGAATGATTAGAGATCTCTTCAAGAAAATTAGAGATACCAAGGGAACATTTCATGCAAAGATGAGCTCAATAAAGGAGAGAAATGGTATGGACCTAACAGAAGCAGAAGATATTAAGAAGAGGTGGCAAGAATACACAGAAGAACTGTACAAAAAAGATGTTCACAACCCAGATAATCATGATGGTGTGATCACTCACCTAGAGCCAGACATCTTGGAATGTGAAATCAAGTGGGCCTTAGGAAGCATCACTATGAACAAAGCTAATGGAGGTGATGGAATTCCAGTTGAGCTGTTTCAAATCCTGAAAGATGATCCTGTGAAAGTACTGCACTTAATATGGCAGCAAATTTGGAAAACTCAGCAGTGGCCACAGGACTGGAAAAGGTCAGTTTTCATTCCAATCCCAAAGAAAGCAATGCCAAAGAATGCTCAAACTACTGCACAATTATACTTATCTCACATGTTAGTAAAGTAATGCTCAAAATTCTCCAAGCTAGGCTTCAGTAGTGTGAACCATGAACTTCCAGATGTTCAAGCTGTGTTTAGAAAATGAGACTGAAGAGTTATCAGGATATAGGTGGTATTTACATGGTGAAAGAGGTGGATAAGGAGACAATGTAGATGGAGAAGAGAAAGAGTGAGGGCTATGTCCTGGGTCTCCATAATACAGACATGAGTGGAGGAGCCAGCAAAGGAGACTGGGGAGGAATGGTCTGTGAGGTAGGAGAAAACCAGTATCTAGCACAAAGCACTGCTCAGCACATAAAACTCAACCCACATAAACCTGCTGAAGGAAAGCATGAATGATTGGGTTTCTCTCATCTCATCTGCTGCTCCTTCAGGCCCACCCTGCATCCTAACCGCACCCAGTGATGCCGGTAAGTGCTCAGGGCACAGACACTCATCTAGGCCTCTGTGTATTTGCATGTTTTCATCCCCCTGCTTTGAATGCCTTTTCCTTCTATTTCCTTTTAAAACTGATGCCTGTTCATCACACTGATGAGTATGATGCCTGTTCTTAGGAAACCTTCTCTGTCCCTGTATTAGGATTCTTAATTATCTTCTACCAGATTCTGAGCAAGTTGAACACAAGGATGGTGGTGGGGGTTTAGTTGCTAACTTGGGTCCAACTCTTAAGACCCAGTGGACTGTCGCCCACCATGCTTCTCTGTCCATGGGATTTCCCAGGCAGGAATAATGGAGTGGGTTGCCATTTCCTTTTCCAGGGGATCTTCCCAACCCAGGAATCAAGCCCTGGTCTCCGGTATTGCAGGTGGATTGTTTACCTCTGAGCCATCAGAGATGCCCCCAAAGGCAGGGATAGTTAGTCCTCATTCCGGTATCTCTAGTGCCTAATGTAGAGTCTGAAAATAACAGTCACTTAGCAAGTCTAATTTTTTAAAAACAAATAAATGAAGGCACCATTCAATTTGTGAGCATCAATTCAGCTTCCTAGATGATCTTCATGTTCTCCCTTCCCTATGTATTACTCCCAAAGTCTAGGAGCAGGCTTCTGGTTAGTTTACCAAACCTGCAGAACAAGGTGACAGCATGTTTAGAGCTCTCTATCTGTGCTTATTTTATGAAACAGAAGATTCCTTTTGTTCTGTGCACATCTCATCCATTTTTCAAACAAGAGAAACCTCCTTTCACAAAGCTTTAGAAACACCATTTCACCACAGAAACAACTTAGTATTGACAGGGTAGAGAGAGAAAAAGTATACAGTATGACTCAAGTCATATCATAAAGGTTCCTTAGGCAGCCAGCATCATCCAGTGAATTCATGTAAAATGCTCCTGTTGTTTTGAAACTATTTTAAAAATCCTATACAAGATCGTGAAGAAGCCCAATGAACTGGAATAACTTTACTGGATCACAAGACTGCTCAATCAATCTCATGTTTAACAATGAGACAGTATTACACATGTACTATCAATTCCCCAAAGCGGCTACATTCTCGCCTGCTGCTGCTAAAACACAGATGTGACGCAGCTGTGATGTGGAAACAAGCTGTTCTACGCAGTTAATATTTCTTCAGGACCCTGCACCCAGAAGTCTGTGACCAGGAGAGGCAACTGTTTCTATTTTCATTTGCAAACAAACGGTGCGTAACGAGATGTAAGAAAGGTTCACACAGAATGGTCATAAATATTCAGAGAACAAAGTTAGCCTTGGACCTAGTATTCTGAGCTAAAATAGGAGCCTATTTCAGAAAAATTTTAAAAGAGGGCTCTTGTTCATGTCATTAATCCTTTCTGAATCTTGGTACAATTTACAGAGCATCAGACTATAATTTCTTTTGGTATGGGGAAAGAATTATTTTGTAAACAGCACAGTATTTTCAGTCATTTTCGTTGAACCTGGAGTATCTGTCCAGAACATATCTTGTGCCATAGCCCTTGTAATTCGTTTTGCTGAGGTCTGTTAACTTCAATAAGTATACTAACAGGAGAGGGAAAAACCCTGAAGAGTGACAGAGAAAGTCTGGGAAGAAGGCTCAGAGAAACAAAACTAAGAGGAATAGTGCAAAATAGTGCAACCAATAATGCAAAATATATCAACAAAGTATAAATTATATAATTCAGTGGCCAATTAAGATGATGAAGAAGGACAGAGAAATGGAAAAAGACAAATATAAATTCAATAGGTAAACAGAAAGATGACTGTGTGTGTGTGTGCTCAGTTGCTTCAGTTGTGTCTGACTCTTTGTGACCCCATGGATTGTAGCTGCCAGGCTCCTTTGTCCATGGAATTCTCCAGGCAAGAATACTGGAGTGGGTTGCCATGCCCTCCTCCATGGAGTCTTCCGGACCTAGGGATTGAACCCGTGTCTCCTGCATTGGCAGGTGGGTTCTTTACCTTTGAGCCACCAGGGAAGCCCCAGAAAGATGACTGCTTATTTACTAAAAATATACTTCAATCCCAGTGATATCTCCTATCTGGAATTATTATTCCCAGTTTTAAAAAAAAAAGTTAAAAATATACTGTCCTTAGTAACTTCCCAGGAGCACAGATCTAGGAATGATTTTGGCAGAAACTGCAAAGTATCCTCTGGTATATTTCTCCCTCACTATGAGAACCTTGACAAGGAACTTGTTAGGTAAGGGTCTGGTCATTACAAATCTAAGTTATGGGTGAAAAATAACTGAAGCCAATGATGTAAGTTCATGCAAAGAATTCAGCAACAAACCCAATCAGAATTAGATGCTCTCTTTTCCCATAAAGGCTGAAACTGCTGCAGGAAGAATTTAGATTAGACATAAGGAAATATATTCTGATTTAAATGATTGCAAGATACTGAAATGGGTCACCGAGGAAAGTTTTGGAATATTATTTCCTAGCAACTGCTAAAAATAGAACTGATGCTCTCAGATGGCTCTAGGCAAATGTGAGGAATCATAGACTCAAGACCATCTTAGCAGAAGGCAGTCTTAGAAATCATCAGATCCAGAGGATTCCAAATTTGTCTTCATGCTGAATCACCTGGGAATCTTTATCAAAATTCCCAAACCTAGGCCGCAGCCAGGGCCACTGCACTCATAATACCCAGGAGCAGGACAGGCATCAGGATTTTGGAAAGCTTCTCAGGTATTCCCAGTGGGCAGCCTAATTAGGTTGCTGCTGCTGCTGCTAAGTAGGTTCAGTCGTGTCCGACTCTGTTTGACCCCAAAGATGGCAGCCTACCAGGCTCCTCTGTCCCTGGGATTCTTCAGGCAAGAACACTGGAGTGGGTTGACATTTCCTTCTCTAATGCATGAAAGTGAAAAGTGAAAGTGAAGTCATTCAGTCATGTCCAACTCTTTGAGACCCCATGGACTGCAGCCTACCAGGCTCCTCCATCTATGGGATTTTCCAGGCAAGAGTACTGGAGTGGGGTGCCACTAACCCTAATTAGGGTACCGTGGGTCTAATGAATGATCTCAGGTTACAGATAAAGAGATGGAAAACGACTTTTCCAAGGTTACCAGGGTAGCAAGTGGCCCAGAAGAAAGACAGCCCGTCTCCTGACTCTGATCTGGCACACAGATTTAAAAACATAGAAAGTGTCTTCAAAAAGAAAGAAAAACAAGATGGGGTGAGGTTCAGAAGGGAGGGGATATATGTGTACCTATGGCTGATTCATAAAAAAAGAAAGAAAAAGAAAAACAGTTTATTTTACATATATGGAATCAATACATTACCACTATAGATGATTTAAAAAAACCATTGAAGCTGCCAGTGAAAATTAATAATTCTCAATCTCACTATCCAGAGATAAGTTATTAATCATTGTTGATAATTTTGCACGTTCTTCTACTTTTTCTCAGTTTGTATGTACTTTTGAAGTTTTGTAAAGGTCAGGATCATCCCCATGAACATGGCAGTGGGCTTTCTAGAAATCCAGGGAGCTAAAGGTACTGATGGCGTTGGGTGATGCTGTGGCATGTGGCTGCCATTTTCTCCCCATCCTCGATGGACATGTAGCATGTGGTCTTATGTTTCCCTGTCATCTGCATTTAGCTAGAGAACCAAATGGATCCAGGATAGAGTCTAAGGTCTTCTTGAGTAAAGACACAAGGTCCAAGTGTAAAAGTCCTGCCCTGTGGGCTTAGTGTCACCAACAACCAGACAGAGAAGCTGCCTCTGCTTCCACTCATGTGGGCCTCTTTATTGCCATTATGCTTAAGATCCCTGCCTTGTAAGTTAAGATCTCACCTAAATTTATGGTGGTCTGTATTTGTGTGTAAGTATGTCTGTCTGTTCTTACCCATCCCAGGCAACCAGAATGATGCAAAGCTATTATTCTGAATGGAGTAAATCTTTATCATTGATCTAAATAATCACTGTGATTTGGTGGATCCATAAAATCAAACTTCCACTAATGAAAGAAAATTCCAATTTCAAAGTCCCTATTTTATTATTGCTAATTGGCCAATTAAAGCTTAAACCTAGTTTTATGAGGTGACTTAAATCTGACACTCAAAATTCAATGTCTCTTCAGCACAGGTAGAAAATCAACACTTTAGTATCAAAAGCCACCTTATTTTGAAAAGGGAGATTCTCTTTAGAATACCAAATGAGTCATAAGAAATGATTTAGAAAAGGAAGTTGGAAACTTGAAATGTAGCCTTCTCAAGTGTGTTCTTTACATCAATGGCGTCAGTAAACACTGTTTTCATCACAGAAACACATCTGAGTTTAATGAAATATCTTTTTACATTTAGCATTAGGGTAGAGTGATCTATCCACTTCCCTTCTGTAGTCATATCAGGTAGTTAATCTCATATATATCTATATTTTCACTCCAGAGCTGTGCAGAACACAGAAATAGAATATTTGATTGCTTATCTCTTTTCTATGACTACCCAAGCTGTTTCATAGAGGAAGCAAATGGTGTTAATAACTGTAATATTCTGATTTTTGGATCTGACTTGAGGTTATTTTTAATCTTTGGATGTAAGGTAATTAGGATGGGACATCTCTAAACCTGTTTTTCTCAGATTTCACCATATAATTCAGTTTTTCACAGGAAATCAAATTTACCTCTAATTATTTGCATGTGGCTCCATGTATGATATCGATAATGTCTAGCTATGTTTTAATGCCTCTCTGCCTTTCACTTTCTCTCCATGCCTCTTGCCCTCTTGGTCCATTAAATATAGTTGTTTGTGTCAGGGGTTGATGTGTATTTCAGATACCAAGGACTTTAATATAAATTAAAACCAACTTATTAAATAAAGAAATTTGATTTGATTTGAGAAAAGAAAATATATCTCTTAGCCAAATTCCAAGTTTGAGTAATTTTTAATATTGTTTACTATTTGAATTCAGAAGTTCCTCCTTTTATCTACAGCTCCAAGGTAATGTACAAAAGTGGGTTCTAGTTCTGCCTGCTAGTAATTAGCAGTGTTTATTGAGGGACTTATCTCTGGATTTCAGCCCCTCCTCTACATGCTGGGGTGGGCCCTAAGAATCCCTGGCATGAAGCACAAAGTCTAAATGGCCCAAGATGTCTCTCACAGTTTAGTTCCAGAGGAAATTGGAGATCTCTGGGAACTTCATTAAGATCTGTGATGGTTAGTTTTATGTGTCAACTGGACTGGGTCAGAGAGTACCCAGACATTTGGTTGAACATTTCTGTGTGCCTATTTCTATGTGAGATAAGCATTTGAACTGGTAGACTGAGTAAAGCAGTGGCCCTCTCCAGTGTAGGTGGCCATCATCTAATCCATTGACGGCCTGAACAGAACAAAAAAGCAGAGCAATGGAGAATTCTTACTTGTTTGCATGAGCTGGGACATTCGTCTCCTATATTCAAACTGGGACTTATACCATCCGCTCTCTGAGACCTCATGCCTTTGGATTTGAACTGAAACTACACCACCAGCTTTTCTGGGTCCTCAGCTTTCAGATGGCAGGTTGTGGGACTTCTCAGCCTTCATAATTGTGTAAGCCAATTTTTTACAGTAAATCTCAGTTTCTGTCTGCCTCTGTCTTTATCCCTACATCTATACGTCCTACTTGTTTCTCTAGAGAACACTGACTAAAACAAGATCTAAAAGGCTGATGATCAGTCATCTAGGAGGAGGAAGGGCTGGTAACTCTCATGGAAAAGAGCCACTTTCCTAACCCACAGGAATTATTTATGTATGGAACACTGAACATTCACTATGTACTATCAGCATGCTGCTGTTGCTAAGTAGCTTTAGTCGTGTCTGACTCTGTGTAACCCCATAGACAGGCTCCCCATCCCTGGGATTCTCATCAGCATATGGTATATTATATGCTTTAGTCAAAGGAAATTTAAGATGCTGCTTTGCCCATAGGTAGTTTACTGATTTTTTTTTTTCTGCTTCAAATAAGCTTTATTTTTCCTGATGAAAGGGACTCGCTGTGGGAAAACTGGGTCTTACTCTGGTGTGCAGGACCAGGCTCAGTAAATCTTTAATTTTGTGCTGATAGGTGGTGCTATGCTCCCTCCCTGTAAGTTGTTTGGCCTGAGAGGACACGGTCTTGGAGTTTGCAGGCTCTAGGGTAGGGCTAAAGGTGACCTCCAAAAGGACCTATGCCATCGTATGCCTCCCAAGGCTGCTGCTGTCAATGCCTCTGTCTCCACAGCAGGGCCTATCAACCCGCGCCTCCACAGGAGACCCTCAGACTGAGCCAGACCTGTCTGTGGGTGTCTATTTTGGGTCACTGCTCTTTTCCCCCGGGTCCTGGTGTGCATATGGTTTTGTTTCTGTCCTCCAAGAGTCTTTGTTTCCCCAGTCCTATGCAAGTTCTGTAATCAAATCCCACTGAATTTCAAAAAGATGTCCTTTTCATCATAGGGGATTGGAACGCAAAAGTAGGAAGTCAAGACAAACCTGGAGTAACAGGCTAGTTTGGCCTTGGAGTAAGGAATGAAACCAGGCAAAGGCTAACAGAATTCTGCCAAGATAATGCACTGGTCCTAGCAACACCCTCTTCCAACAATACAAGAGAAGACTCTACACATGGACATCACCAGATGGTCAATACTGGAATCAGATTTGATTACTTTTTTGTAGCCAAAGATGGAGAAGCTGGCTACAGTCAGCAAAAACAAAACCTGGAGCTGATTGTGGCTCAGATCATGAGCTCTTAATTGCAAAACTGAAGAAAGTAGGGAAAACCACCAGGCTATTCTGTTATGACCTAAATAATACCCAATTTATGATCATACAGTGGGAATGACAGATTAAGGGATTAGATCTGACAGAGTGCCTGAAGAACTATGAATGGAGGCTTGTAACATTGTGTAGGAGGTGGTGAGCAAAACCATTCCCAAGAAAAAGAAATGCAAGAAGGCAAAGTGGTTGTCTGAGGAGATCTTACAACTAGCTGAGAAAACAAGAGAAGCAAAGGGCAACAGAGAAAGAGAAAGATATACCCTACTGAAGGCAGAGTTCCACAGAACAGCAAGGAGAGATAAGAAAGCCCTTCTAAGTGATCAATGCAAAGAAACAGAGGAAAACAATAGAATGGGAAAGACTAGAGATCTCTTCAAGAAAATTAGAGATACCAAGGGAATATTTCATGCAAAGATGGGCACAATCAAGGACAGAAATGGTAAGGACCTAACAGAAGCAGAGGAGATTAGAAGAGCTGGCAAGACCACAGAGAAGAACTGTACAAAAACGGTCTTAATGACTCAGATAACCATGACAGTGTGGTAGCTCCCTAGAGCCAAACATCCTCAAGTGTGAAGTCCAGAGGGTCTTAGGAAGCATTTGTACAAACAAAACTAGTGGAGGTGATGGAATTCCAGCTGAGCTATTTCAAATCCTAAAAGATGATGCTATTAAAGTACTGCGTTCAATATGCCAGCAAATTTGGAAAACTCATCAGTGGCCACAGGACTGGACAAAGTCAGTTTTCATTCCAATCCCAAAGAAGGGCAATGCCAAAGAATGTTAAAACTATCACACACTGTGCTTATTACACATGCTAGCAAGATAATGCTCAAAATCTTTCAAGCTAGGCCTCAACATTACATGAATTGAGAATTTCCAGATGTACAAGGTGAATTTAGAAAAGGCAGAGGAACCAGAGATCAAATTGCCATCATCTGCTGGATCACAGGAAAACCAAGGAATTCCAGAAAAACATCTACTTCTGCTTCACTTATTATGCTAAAGCCTTTTACTGTGTGAATCACAACAAACTGGAAAATTTTTAAAAAGATGAGAATACCAGACCACTTTACCTGCCTCCTGAGAAACCTGTATGTAGGACAGGAAGCAACAGTTAGAACTTGACATGGAACAACACACTAGTTCAAAACTGGGAAAGAAGTCAAGGCTCTATATTGTCATCCTGCTTATTTAACTTCTATGCAGAGTACATAATGCAAAAAAAAAAAAAAAAAAAACTTAAGCTGGATGAAATACAAGTTGGAATCAAGATAGCCAAGAGAAATATCAACAATCTCAGATATGCAGATAATATTATTCTAATGGCAGAAACTGAAGAGGAACTAAAGAACCTCTTGGTGAAGATAAAAGAGGAGAGTGAAAAAGCTTGTTTAAAACTCAACATTCAAAGAAAGTAAGAGCATGGCATCCAGTCCCATCACTTCATGGAAAATAGATGGGGAAAAAGTGGAAACAGTGACAGATTTTATTTTCTTGGGCTCCAAAATCACTGCAGAAAGTGATTGTGGCCATGAAATGAAGAGATACTTGCTCTTTGGAAGAAAACCTATGACAAACCTAGATAGCATATTAAAAAGCAGAGAATGGCATTGAAACATGTCAGTTATCATATGTGAAATGAATTGCCAGTCCAGGTTCGATGCATGATACAGGGTGCTCGGGGCTGGTACACTGGGATGACTCAGAGGGATGGGATGGGGAGGAAGGTGGGAGGGGGTTCAGGATGGGGAACACATGTACACCCATGGCAGATTCACGTCAATATATGGCAAAACCAATAAAACATTGTAAAGTAAAAAAATAAACAAATAAATAAAACTGAAAAAAAAGGGCAGAGACATCACTTCGCCAACAAAGGTCTATATAGTCAAAGTTATGGTTTTTCCAGTAGTCATGTACCGATGTGAGAGTTGGAAAATAAAGAAGGCTGAGAAACGAAGAATTGATGCTTTCAAACTGTGGCGCTGGAGAAGACTGTTAAGAGTCCCTTGTACAGCAAGGAGATCAAACCAGTCAATCCTAAAGGAAATTACCCTGAATACTCATTGGAAGGACTGATGTTGAAGCTGAAGCTCCAATACTTTGACATCAGATGCAAAGAACCAACTCATTGGAAAAGACCCTGATACTGGGAATGACTGAGGGCAGGAGGAGAAGGGGGGTAAAAGATGATGAGATGGTAGGATGGCATTATGAAATCAATGGACATGAGTTTGAGCAAACTGTAGGAGATAGTGAAGGACAGGAAAGCCTGACATGAAGAGTCCATGGGGTTGAAAAGAGTTGGAAACGACTGAGTAACTGAACAACAATAACATCCATAGACAAGGAAATATTACTTAGTAAAAAAAGGAATAACCTACTGATATTCCCAACAACAGTAAATAATCTCAAAGCAATTATGCTTACTGACAGGAAGTGGAAAAAATACTCATACTGTATTACATTGATATAATATTCCAGGAAATGCAAACTAATGTATTATGAAATAAAACAAATCAATAGTTACATGTGGATTAGGAAGGGACAAGAGGAAGAGATCATTAAGGGGTATGAGAAATCTTTTGTGGGTGATATGTTCATTACCTTAATTGTTGTTATGGTATTATAGGTGCATACATATGTCAAATTCATCATGTATAATTTTAGTGTTGTTTAGTCACTAAGTTGTGTCTGACTCTTTGTGACTCCATGGACTGTAGTCCACCAGGCTCCTCTGCCCATGGGATTTCCCAGGCAAGAATGGGAGTTTACTGATTCTTTACTGAACTCTGTAGAGTTGTATATTTGATGTTCTACTTACTAAACCAATGAGCAATATAAATATTTATCATAAAATGAGATATCTCTCATCATTCAGTATTTTGATTTTATAAAAAGCCTTCTGAAACTAAAATGGGCAGACAGCATTACTGATCTGAATGCAGCATTAAACACTAGAATTATTTTAACCCCTGACTTCACTATTTTACAAAATAAGGTATTTAACCTGCATATCTCATTTGTTCCTTTTAAACAAATCATAATTAATAATATTCAACCTACAGGGAGTCATATAGAATAGTGATAATTGGTTATTATGTCATGGCATTGCTAATCAAGAGATGGGATTTTGAAGACATAGAAAACAAATTTATGGTAATCAACGGGGAAAGGGAGTGGGAGGGATAAATTAGGAGTTTGGGATTAGCAGACAAAGATTGAGTTGCTCAGTTGAGTTGCTCAGTCGTGTCTGACTTTTTGCGACCCCATGAATCACAGCACGCCAGGCCTCCCTGTTCATCACCAACTCCCAGAATCCACCCAAAACCATGTCCATCGAGTAGGTGAGGCCATCCAGCCATCTCATCTTCTGTCATTCCCTTCTCCTCCTGCCCCCAATCCTTCCCAGCATCAGGGTCTTCTCCAGTGAGTCAACTCTTCTCATGAGGTAGCCAAAGTATTGGGAGTTTCAGCTTCAACATTAGTCCCTCCAATGAACACACAGGACTGATCTCCTTTAGGATGGACTGGTTGGATTTCCTTGTAGTCCAAGGGACTCTCAAGAGTCTTCTCCAACACCACAGTTCAAAAGCATCAATTCTTTGGTGCTCAGCCTTCTTCACAGTCCAACTCTCACATCTATACATGACCACAGGAAAAAACCATAGCCTTGACTAGACAGCCCTTAGTTGGCAAAGTAATGTCTCTGCTTTTTAATATGCTATCTACGTTGGTCATAACTTTCCTTACAAGGAGTAAGCATCTTTTAATTTCATGGCTGCAATCACCATCTGCAGTGATTCTGGAGCCCCCAAAATAAAGTCTGACACTGTTTCCTCTGTTTCCCCATCTATTTCCCATGAAGTGATGGGACCAGATGCATTGATCTTAGTTTTCTGAATGTTGAGCTTTAAGCCAACCTTTTCACTCTCCTCCTTCACTTTCCTCAAGAAGCTTTTTAGTTCCTCTTCACTTTCTGCCATAAGGGTGGTGTCATCTGCATATCCGAGGTTATTCATATTTCTCCCAGCAATCTTGAGTCCAGCTTGTGCTTCCTCCAGCCCAGTGTTTCTCATGATGTACTGTGCATATAAGTTAAATAAGCAGGGTGACAATATACAGCTTTGATGTACTATTTGGAACCAGTCTGTTGTTCCATGTCCAGTTCTAACTGTTGCTTCCTGACCTGCATACAGGTTTCACAAGAGGCAGGTCAGATGGTCTGGTATTCCCATCTCTTGAAGAATTTCCCCACAGTGTACTGTGATCCGCACAGTGAAAGGCTTTGACATAGTCAATAAAGCAGAAATAGATGTTTTTCTGGAACTCTCTTGCATTTTCCATGATCCAGCAGAGGTTGGCAATTTGGTCTCTGGTTCCTCTGCCTTTTCTAAACCAGGTTGAACGTCTGGAAGTTCATGGTTCACGTATTGCTAAAGCCTGGCTTGGAGAATTTTGAGCATTACTTTACTAGCATGTGAGATGAGTGCAAGTGTGTGGTAGTTTGAGCATTCTTTGGCATTGCTTTCTTTGGGACTGGAATGAAAACTGACCTTTTCCAGTCCTGTGGCCACTGCTGAGTTTTCCAAATTTGCTGGCATACTGAGTGAAGCTCTTTCACAGCATCATCTTTCAGGATTTGAAACAGCTCTACTGGAATTCCATCACCTCCACTAGCTTTGTTCGTAGTGATGCTTTCTAAGGCTCACTTGACTTCACATTCCAGGATGTCTGGCTCTAGGTGAGTGATCACACCATCGTGATTATCTGGGTCATGAAGATCTTTTTGTACAGTTCTTCTGTGTATTCTTGCCACCTCTTCTTAATATCTTCTGCTTCTGTTAGGTCCATACCATTTCTCTCCTTTATTGAGCTCATCTTTGCATGAAATGTTCCCTTGGTATATCTAATTTCCTTGAAGAGATCTCTAGTCTTTCCCATTCTGTTCTTTCCCTCTATTTCTTTGCACTGATCACTGAGGAAGGCTTTTATATCTCTCCTTGCTATTCTTTGGAACTCTGCATTCATATGCTTGTATCTTTCCTTTTCTCCTTTGCTTTTCGCTTCCCGTCTTCTCACAGTTATTTGTAAGGCCTCCTCAGATAGCCATTTTGCTTTTTTGCATTTCTTTTCCATGGGGATGGTCTTGATCCCTGTCTCCTGTACAATGTCACAAACCTCTACCCATAGTTCTTTAGGCACTCTGTTTATCAGATCTAGTCCCTTAAAATCTATTTCTCACTTTCACTGTATAATCATAATGGATTTTATTTAGGTCATAACTGAATGGTCTAGTGGTTTTCCCTACTTTCTTCAATTTCAGTCTGAATTTGGCAATAAGGAGTTCATGATCTGAGTCACAGTTAGTTCCCGGTCTTGTTTTTGCTGACTGTATAGAGTTTCTCCATCTTTTGCTGCAAGGAATATAATCAATCTGATTTCGGTGTTGACCATCTGGTGATTTCCATGTGTAGAGTCTTGTCTTGTGTTGTTGGAAGAGGGTGTTTGCTATGACCAGTGCATTCTCTTGGCAGAACTCTATTAGCCTTTGCCCTGCTTCATTCTGTACTCCAAGGCCAAATTTGCCTGTTACTCCAGGTGTTTCCTGACTACCTACTTTTGCATTCCAGTCCTCCATATTATCTCTAAAATAAAGGTCCTACTGTTCAGCACAGGGAACTATAGTCAATATCCTATAATAAACCATAATGGAAAAGAGTATACATATATGTATGTATAGAACCAAATCATTTTGTTGTACACCAGAAACTAACAGAACATTGTAAATGAAAAATGAAAGTGAAAGCGTTAGTTGCTCAATCGTGTCTGACTCTTTGCGACGCCAAGGGCTGTAGCCAGCCAGGCTCCTCTGTCCATGGGATTATCCAGGCAAGAATACTGTACTGGGTTGCTATTTCCTTCTCCAGAGGAACTTCCTGACCCAGGGATTGAACCCAGGACTCTGCACTGTAGGCAGATTCTGTATTGAGTCACCTATACTTCAATAAAGAAGATGAGGTTTTGTAGGTTCCAGATAAATAGAATTACATTATTGCTCCTACAGAAATAAAATTCCTAGAAAATTATTTAATAGTTGGTCTGAAAAGATATCCAACAAAAGAGAGAAAGAGATATTGAGAGAGAGGTTTCGAATATTCCTACAAGTATCAGAGCTGGAGGGTACCTGTAAGCAGAGACTTCTACCTGTTAGTCAGAACATACTTTCCTTTCTTCTGTAGCTGCCCAATGAATTCAAAACACATCTAATTTTTACATGACCTATCTACAGTTTGACATGGGAAGCACGTTAGCTACATAGTATGCTAAGCTAGTAAAGTAATGCTCAAAATTCTCCAAGCCAGGCTTCAGCAATATGTGAACCGTGAACTCCCTGATGTTCAGCTGGTTTTAGAGAAGGCAGAAGAACCAGAGATCAAATTGCCAACATCCGGTGGATCATGGAAAAAGCAAGAGAGTTTCAGAAAAACATCTATTTCTGCTTTATTGACTATGCCAAAGCCTTTGACTGTGTGGATCACAATAAACTGTGGAAAATTCTGAGAGAGATGGGAATACCAGACCAACTGACCTGCCTTTTGAGAAATCTGTATGCAGGTCAGGAAGCAACATTTAGAACTAGACATGGAACAACAGACTGGTTCCAAATAGGAAAAGGAGTACGTCAAGGCTGTATATTGTCACCCTGCTTATTTAACTTCTATGCAGAGTACATCATGAGAAACGCTGGGCTGGAAGAAACACAAGCTGGAATCAAAATTGCTGGGAGAAATATCAATAACCTCAGATATGCAGATGACACCACCCTTATGGCAGAAAGTGAAGAGGAACTAAAAAGCCTCTTAATGAAAGTGAAAGAGGAGAGTGAAAAAGTTGGCTTAAAGCTCAACATTAAGAAAACAAAGGTCATGGCATCCGGTCTCATCACTTCATGGGAAATAGATGGGGAAACAGTGGAAACAGTGTCAGACTTTATTTTTTGGGCTCCAAAATCACTGCAGATGGTGACTGCAGCCATGAAATTAAAAGACACTTACTCCTTGGAAGGAAAGTTATGACCAACCTAGATAGGATATTCAAAAGCAGAGACATTACTTTGCCCACTAAGGTCCATCTAGTCAAGGCTATGGTTTTTCCTGTGGTCATGTATGGATGTGAGAATTGGACTGTGAAGAAGGTTGAGCACCAAAGAATTGATGCTTTTGAACTGTGGTGTTGGAGAAGACTCTTGAGAGTCCCTTGGACTGCAAGGAGATCCAACCAGTCCATTCTGAAGGAGATCAGCCCTGGGATTTCTTTGGAAGGAATGATGCTAAAGCTGCAACTCCAGTACTTTGGCCACCTCATGTGAAGAGTTAACTCACTGGAAAAGACTCTGATGCTGGGAGGGATTGGGGTCAGGAGGAGAAGGGGGACAACTGAGGATGAGATGGCTGGATGCCATCACGGACTCAATGAACGTGAGTCTGAGTGAACTCTGGGAGATGGTGATGGACAATTCATGGGGTGCTGCGATTCATGGGGTCGCAAAGAGTTGGACACGACGAGTGACTCAACTGAACTGAACTGATGCTAAGCTTTTAGGCTATCTGTGTCTTAAGCAGTTAACCTCAAGATTTCTCCAGTATTGCCCAAAGAGTGTTTCCACATATTTTCAGAAGATTTCCTCTTTTTTGGATATTGACTCTAAGTCAGAATGATTTAAGTAGTGTTTAATCCATTAATCTCTTCCACCTACTTCAAAGAGGTGACACTGTCATAGAAAGCAAGAGAAAATATGAGGGGGTGGGACAGACAGATAATCTTCTTGGTAGGAGGGCACTCGAGTCAGCAGTTTCTTTCATAATACTATATTAACAAAAGGAGTTCAAGAATGGCCTCCAATTCCCTACAAGTATTTAAGAATTCTAATGTGCCTATCAAGCATTACACTGTTTTAAGCATGATATTTCCAAGTCAAAATTAACAGAGATAAAGAGTCAGTCACACCTCCAGATAAACGAATTACTAATTAGCATTAAACTCTTTCACTATCCATGTCCTCAAACAGTAATTACTAATATGCCTGTGTTTTTCATGTACATTAGTGCTGCTGAGGGAAAATTAGCCTCCAGTCTGATGAGGAGTTATCTTGAGAGCTATGTCCTTAGCTCAGTTACTAGAGCATCAGACTTTTTATCTGAGGGTCCAGGATTGGGTGTTTACTTTGGGCTTCCCGGTGGTGCTAGTTGTAAAGAACCCACCTACCATGCAGCAGATTTTAAGAGACATGGGTTTGATCCCTGTGTCAGGAAGATCCCCTGGAGGATGGCATGGCAACCCATTCCAGTATTTTTGCCTGGAGAATCCCATGGACAGAGAAGCCTGGAGGGCTATAGTCCATGGGGTTGCAAAGAGTTGGACATGACTGAAGCAACTGAACATGCATGTACTGAAAAGAAGTTATCTTAAACACTGTATCCTTTGAGACAGGACATAGAAATGGGAAGTTAGAAGACAGCTTTCAATGAGGCTTGTCAGGGTACAAAGTTCATCTTGTTAGTAGGTTAGTGATATTTCTTAAACACACATTAAAGAAGAGATACTTTGATGGAATAAATGTAATCTGTTCATTTACTTAGCCAGCAAAAGTTTGTGGGGCCTTGTTCTGTATCAGAATCTCTGAAAGGTGATGAAACGTGGTCCCACCTGTAAGAGGTCAACTTCTAGAGTGGAGCTGTCGTGTAAAACCATAATAACTATACCATGGGATAATCATATTTGATCATCTCCTGAGCTGCAAATACCTCCAATTCTTCCAGAGCTTTAAGGAAGAGCTATCTTCCTTAATTTTCAATTCCTAGCAGCTAGTCCAGTGCCTGGCCCATAGAAAGAGCTTAAAACATGTCCTGATGACATGACAAGGGTGCCCACTCTCACCCGTATTATTCAACATAGTTTTGGAAGTCCTAGCTATAGCAGTCAGAGAAGAAACTTAAAAGGAATCCAGATTGGAAAAGAATAAGTAAAGCTCTCATTGCTTGCAGATGATGAAAACCCTAAAACACTGAAAACCCTAAAGATACTATCAGAAAATTACTAGAACTAATCAGGGAATTTAGCAAAGTTGCAGGATACAAAATCAATACACAGAAATAAGTTGCATTCCTATATACTAAACATGAAAAATCAGAAAGAAATTAATCAATCAGTCCCATTCAGCACTGCAACAAAAAGAATAAAATATCTAGGAATAAGCCTACCTAAGGAGACAAAAGGACTGTATACAGAAAATTATAAGACACTGATGATAGAATTCAAAGATGACATAAACAAATGGAGAGATGTTCCATGTTCTTGGGTAGAAGAATCAATATTGTAAAAATGACTATACTACCAAATGCAGTCTACAGATTCAATGTGACCTGTATTAAATTACCAGTGGCATTTTTCATAGAACTAGAATAAAAATTTCACAATTCATATGGAAACACAAAAGACCCTGAATAGCCAAAGAAGTCTTGAGAAAGAAGAATGGAGCTGGAGAAATCAACCTTCCTGACTTCAGATTATACTACAAAGCTACAGTCATCAAGACAGTATGGTACTGGCACAAAAACAGAACTATAGACCAATGGAACAAGACAGAAAGCCCAGAAATAAACCCATGCACCTGTGGGTACCTTGTTTTTGACAAAGGAGGTAAGACTATACAATTGGGCAAAGACAACCTCTTCAATAAGTGGTGCTGGGAAAACTGTACAGCTAGATGTAAAAGAATGAAATTAGAATACTTCCTAATGCCATACACAAAAACAAACTCAAAATGGACTAAAGACCTAAATGCAAGACCAGAAACTTTAAAACTCTTAGGAAAACATAGGCAGAATACTTGATGACATAAATCAAAGCAAGATCCTAGAGTAATGGAAATAAAAACAAAAGTAAACAAGTGGGGCCTGATTAAGCTTAAAATCTTTTGCACAGCAAAGGAAACTATAAGCAAGGTGAAAAGACCAGCCCTCAGAATGGGAGAAAATAATAGCAAATGAAACAACTGACAAAGGATTAATTTCCAAAATATACAAATAGCTCATACAACTCAATACCAGAAAAACAAACAACTCAACCGAAAAGTGGGCAAAAGACCTAAACAGACGTGTCTCCAAAGAAGACATACAGATGGCTAACAAACACATGTAAAGATGCTCAATATCACTCATTATTAGAGAAATGAAAATCAAAACTACAAGATATCACCTTACACCAGTCAGAATGGACATCATCAAAAAGTCTACAAACAATAAATGCTGGAGACAGTGTAGAGCAAAGGGAATCCTTTTGCACTGTTGGTGGGAATGTAAACTAATACAGTCACTATGGAAGACAGTATGGAGATTCCTTAAAATAACTAGGAATAAAATGACTATATGACCCAGCAATCCACTCCCAGGCATATACCTTGAAGAAAGCAAAATTGAAAAAGACACATGTACCCCACTGTTCACTGCAGCACTATTTACAACAGCTAGAGCATGGAAGCAACCCAGATGTCCATCGACAGATGAATGGATAAAGAAATTGTGGTGTATATACACAATAGAATATTACCCAGTCATAAAAAAGAATGCATTTGAGTCAGTTCTAATGAGGTGGATGAATAGAGTGAAGTAAGTCAGAAAGAGAAAGAGAAATATTGTATACTAATGCATATGTAAAGAACCTACAAAGATGGTACTGGAGAATTTATTTGCAGGGCAGCAGTGGAGAAAAAGACAGAGAATAGACTTATGGACATGGGGAGGGGGAGGAGAGGGTAAGATATATGAAGAGAGTAACATGGAAACTTACATTACCATATGTAAAATAGATAGCCAATGGAATTTTCTGTATGTCTCAGGGAACTCAAACAGGGGCTCTGTATCAGCCTAGAGGGGTGGGATGGGAGGGAGATGGGAGGGAGGCTCAAAAGGGAGGGGACACATGCATACCTATGGCTGATTCATGCTGAGGTTTGAGAGAAAACAACAAAATTCTGTAAAGCAATAATTCTTCAATTAAAAAAAAAAACAAAAAACAAAACCACAACATGTCCTGATGAATTTGTTGCTACATCCGGTTTACTCTGAAGGCTGAGGCACCTAGAGAGACTAACTAGACAGCTCCAGAGGCTGGCTGGCTTATTTCCGCTCTGCTGACAGTGGTAAGAGACATTTCTGACGTGTGGTTGCAGGTGTGCTGACTGCCCACGTGACCTCTCTGCAGAGGCTGCATAGTGCTCTCTAGGGATCCTCTTCCTGGGAGGCAGCGTCAGGCCTCACTGAGCCCCTGGGGCTCCTTCCCCGCTTCTCACTTCTGCACCTCCTGTACATCTTCCCTAGGGACTTGTAGCTAACAGCATGTCTGGGCTGCTGGCTAGGAAGAAAATCCAAGAGGAAGCATGGAGGAAACTCCTTCAGGGAACAGACATTTAAAAAAATAGCCCAAATTAGGAATATTTGGTTCTTTGACCTAAAATTACAGTACTTTGAGCTGAGATAAATTTGCAGTGATTTTTCAATAAAATGTAGGATATGGAGGCAAAAACTCCACATAAGGCCTCACTGAATCTAACCATTCACCCTGAGCTTGAGCAATGTCAGCCTTCACACACAAATAGGTTCCCCAGTCATTTAAGAAATGCATAAATGTGTACATGGTGATAACTGTCTTTAGTAGTAGGACTGGAATTTTAGGGCACTTTGGGTCAACATTAGTTGAATTGCATGCTGTTAGGTACTACATCGGAGAAGGAAATGGCACCCCACTTCAGTACTCTTGCCTGGAAAGTCCCATGGATGGAGGAGCCTGGTAGGCTGCAGTCCATGGGGTCGTGAAGTTGGGCATGACTGAGCAACTTCACTTTTTTCACTTTCATGCATTGGAGAAGGAAATGACAACCTACTCCAGTGTTCTTGCCTGGAGAATCCCAGGGACGGGAGAGCCTGGTGGGCTTCCGTCTATGGTGTCGCACAGAGTCAGACATGACTGAAGCGACTTAGCAGCAGCAGCAGGTACTACATAGTCTATGCATAGCCTAGATCATACCATGCAGAATATAAAACAGGTCCGGTGTAACACCATGGCAAGAGTGGTTGCTATTACCTGTATTGTAATGGCATTGTAACACTCTGACTGTCTCCCTGACTGACACTGAGACCAAGACAGACACAGAGGACACTTCAGGGCAGTCCCTGGGAGAGATCTGTACTCCAGAGACAGAAGTGATTGTTTACATCAGCTATGAAAATGCAAATATTCAATTACATTAGAAGGTGATAGGGCACTTTTGAAGTGTTTCTCACGTTATGTGATTAACAATTAGCCATCCATCCATTCATTCAACAAGTATTTGTTAAATACTAAAGTCCATCTTAAAGTTAAGGCTATGGTTTTTCCAGTGGTCATGTATGGATGTGAGAGTTGGGACTGTGAAGAAAGCTGAGTGCTGAAGAATTGATGCTTTTGAACTGTGGTGTTGGAGAAGACTCTTGAGAGTCCCTTGGACTGCAAGGAGATCCAACCAGTCCATTCTAAAGGAGATCAGTCCTGGGTGTTCATTGGAGGGACTGATGCTGAAGCTGAAACTCCAATACTTTGGCCACATGCGAAGAGTTGACTCATTGGAAAAGACTTTGATGCTGGGAGGGACTGGGGACAGGAGAAGGGGATGACAGAGGATGAGATGGCTGGATGGCATCACGACTCGATGGACATGAGTTTGGGTAAACTTTGGGAGTTGGTGATGGACAGGGAGTCCTGGTGTACTGTGATTCATGGGGTCGCAAAGAGTCAGACACTACTGAGTGACTGAACTGAACTGAGGTACCCAAGAGGAGGAAATGGTAACCCACTCCAGTATTCCTGCCTGAAAAATTCCATGAACAGAGGAACCTGGGAGGCTACAGTCCAAGGGGATGCAAAGAGTCAGATGTGACTGAGCAACTGAGCATGGACACATGCTTAGCTCTTGAGCTCTTAGACACTGTTTCAGCTCTTGAGGTAGTGTTATGTAAGAGACAAGATCCCTTTTCTCACTGAGGTCACGTTTTAAAGTGGACAGAGAACAGACAGATAAATATAAACAAATAAGGGAAGACAAAGTGATAAATGTAAGAGTGAAAAACAAAATTTGAGGTGCTGTGTAGCAACTGGTGGTCAGCTTCAGCTTTTCTGAGGCGTTGACATTTGAGTTAGAATCTGAATGACAAAAGGAACCTGCCACACTAGGATATGACAGAAGAATGTTCCCTCCAGAGGAAAGAGTGGAGACCGCAGGCAGAGTGGCTGCTGTGCAAGATGAGCACAGTGGTGCCCCTGGAGCCTGTGAAGGGCTGAGATGCAGAAGAAGCTGGAAAGGGGGTCAGGTGCCAGGCCTGAGGCAGGACGATGACAAAAAAAAAAAAAAAAAGGGTTTAAGAACAGAATACAAAGTGGAACAGAAGGGATATTGGAACCAGATAATATATAAATGGAGACTGGAAACACTGAACTCGCCCCAGGCATGGTTTTCATCTGGGTCTCGCTGTTGTTTAGAACAATCTCTAATAAAGCTGATCTGCAGTGCCATGCTTTATCAGTCTTGAAATGAAGAATGTGGCACTTTCCGTTCTCTTTAAGAATCTGAGATTCTACTATAGTGCCCATTGGAATTTACCACTTTTTTCCCGATTACCAACCTAGTACACATTTATGACAGAACATTTGGAAAATACAGATAAGCTAATGGAAGAAATTAAATCACTCCCAAACACAGCCACCCAAGGATAACTACTGTGAACAACTGGACACAGCCTCTCTCGATTATACAGGGCAGTGATTCAGAATACAGGCTCTGGAGTCTGAGAGGAAATCATGACTTTATAGCTTGCTAAATGAGAGTTCTTCATTTCCAGTCTACCTTAATTGCTTATAAAATGCTATGCAAATGTCTGCAATATCTTTGAGCCTCAGTTTTCTCATCTGCAGGATGAGAACAGTAATATTACCTTCCTCATAGGCCTGCTGGAAGGATTAAACGAGAATCCACGCAAAGCTCCTGAGGCAGTGGCTGGCGCCGAGTATGTATTCCAAGCACTCAGTTCTGCCCAACTCTTTGTGACCCCCATGAACTATACAGTCCACGGAATTCTCCAGGCCAGAGTACTGGATTGGGTAACCGTTCCCTTCTCCAGAGGATCTTCCCAACCCAGGGACCGATCCCAGGTCTCCCACAGTGCAGGTGGATTTTTACCAGCTGAGCCACCAGGGAAGTCATTCCAAACACATGAAGTATTAAGCTATTATAATTTTATGAACCTGGGATCATACTGTAAAGTTGTCAGTATATAAATGAGTATTCCAGTTATCACCAGACATTTTACATGATCTTAATTATTTTTCTATGTTGTAGTTTTTAATGGTTATATAGCATTTTACTGTAGAGATAGTAATTCAGTTAATTCTGCTGTGGTACATTTGGGCTATTCTCAGTTTTCACCACATAAAATTCTACAGATAAAATATTGCAAACTGTTATGACTATTTCCCTAAGACAAATTCTAAGAAGTGGCGGGGTCAAGTGGCATGTATATTTCCGAGACTCTGTGACACATTTTATTATGTCTTCTGCTAAGGATTTAGATTAAACCCTCAATAAGAACAATGTCAGGAAGTAAGCAGTTCACATATGTGTGCAGTTTTGTAGGTCTGATTTACCCTCAGCTGGGTGAAATACAACCCCCACCCCCATGCCTCATGCCTTTTTCCCCACACCTGTTCACACCTTCTGGTCAGCCCCATCCTCTCTCATTCCTTAAGGAAGCGTCTAGGTTCCAGACTTCCAGCTGAGCAAATATGCTTACAGTTTTCTGATTTGCTAGGAATTCTGCACTTAGTCACTTCAACTGAAGCTATAAATGGATAGCACTTTTGGTACATTAGAAATCCAAGCCCCTCATCTTATGATGAAGAAACTAAAGTGGAAGGGAGCAAATGCCTTGTTTAAGTTGGTCATCTGTTCCACGCCACTGCTGGACAGGAAACTCAAAGCTAGCTTATTCCTTTATCTTTAGTACCTAGTTCAGCAGCCAACATGTATAGACAGCCATTAATGTTTGCAGATAACTACTTGAAGTAATTTACAGCCTTTTGGGATTTTGTAGCTGGAAAGGACCATAAAAGTGAAAGTGAAGTCGCTCAGTCGTGTCCGACTCTTTGCCACCCCGTGGACTGTAGCCCACCAGGCTCCTCCGTCCATGGGATTCTCTAGGCAAGAGTACTGGAGTGGGTTGCCATTTCCTTCTCCAGGGGATCTTCCCAACCCAGGGATTGAACCCGGGTCTCCCGCATTGCAGGCGGATGCTTTAACCTCTGAACTACCAGGGAAGCCCAGAAAGGACCATAGAGATGTGGGAAAATGAGACTTACATGGATTAATGAGGTATATTATTGTTGTTCAGTTGCTCAGTTGTACCCAACTCTTTGCAACCCTCTGGACTGCAGCCCTCCTCCAGGCTCCTCTGCTATGAGATTTTCTAGGCAAGAACACTGGAGTGGGTTGCCATTTTCTTCTCCAAATGAGATATGATGTTTAGTTATTAGTGGCAAGTTGGAATAACAACTCTGGTCTCTCAATTCCCAGGACATACAAGGAGAAATGAGGAGAAAATCAGGCTTCCTGGGTTGAGATGGGAATCATGTAGAGAAGGGATTCACCTAAGTTTGCCTTGGTCCAGAGAGAGCAAAGCCAGGGGTAAGAAAACAGGTAGTTGCTGGTAGATCAATTTCAGCCTAATTCAGGGAAGACCTTTTTAATAGTCAGGATTGTCCAAAACTGAAATAGGTTTTCTTGAAAAGAAGTGAGTTGTTCCTAACTGGAAATGTTCAAATAGAAACAGGGTATGTTTGAATAAATAATTTGTCAACTATGTTTAAAAATAAAAATTGTTTTGTGTGACTGGTTGGAATAGATGACATCTAAGGTCTTCACCAAAACTAAGATTAAGTGATTTTATGAATAGATAGACAGAAGGACAATTTTTTTTCTTGTTGATATATTACTTTGTACTTATGTCTTTTAGTGTGAACCCATTGTCTCCTTACAAATAGGAACAGATAATTCTAAAGTCTTTTTTTCCCCAAGATTCTATGGTTCTAAATAATTTTTTTAGTGCTAATTCAGTGTATTATACATAGGAGTTCAAAAGAAACTTAAATTCTTTTAAGTCAGAAAATTCTACATTTAAGATAAATTGAGCTACAGCCTCCATGCAGTTGAATAATTTGAACTCAGCTGATCTCAGTCAAATCTATGAGTTGATCACATTCACGAGCACTAAATATGCATTAACTTTTTTTTTTAATAAAAAGGTTAAAACTAAAAGAAGAAATTTGGGTGGACTGTATTGTGATGAGATTAAAGTGTTCTCTTACTAGGTTTCTGACTGATGATATGAAATTTGACTGGAATTATTTCCTAGAATATAGAGAACTTTTTAATATTAAATTGCTAGTATGATTTAATTGTACTTCAAGTATGAAATTACTGAAAGACTGCCCATTGTATAATACTTTCATCCAAATTCTAGTGGTAAGACTGACACATAAATGAACCATATTACAGGAATACTTTCAATTTGCAAGACTTCCCATCAATAATAGAAATGGAGGTCCTGACAAGTTCATACTTGGACTGGGTGAAAAGCTCCACTCCCAAATAGTCATCTAGCAAAGCTTTGGTGAGAATCATAGAGGGGGCCTGTGATGCACTCTTTGCAAATCTAACCAGGAAGTAAATGGATAAAAAAACAGCCAAGGATGCCTTTTTTGGCTTCCCTTTTCCCTTTCTTTCTTCCCCCACCCCTTCTCTTATTAGAAGGTTAAACAAGGAAAAGTAATGTTCAAATTAAGTGTTTAATTTATTAACATTGTCATTGTTCTGAACACTCTTAACAGTAAAAAAAAAAAAAAAAAAAAGAAAAATTACGGCTTAAGTCAAGATGGGCTATTATTGATTAGAATTTCTCAGCCCTGCCTTTTTTTCCCCACAGAGGAAAATGTGTATTTCAGGGATAGCAAGAGCTTCTATGTTTCAGACATTGTCCTAGATGTCAGAGAAAAAAAAATCAGTCATGAAGCTTGACCTCATAGAAGCTAGTAAATGCATAGCATAGGTTCAACATGGGATCCTGATGAGACTCAGAGTTCTTCCTGACCCAAAACTCCAGTCACTGCTAATCTACCACAGAATGTAAGAGTTGACAACTATTAGTCACCCCATGTAGGAAGTCAAAAGTTCTCTGGTGACCAGGTCTCATTCTAACAATTATAGTCATGGTTTGCTCATGTCTATAAAGACTCATTTCAATCTAGAGGGCTGAAGGGAGGCTCAGAAGGGAGGGAATAGATGTATACTTAAGATTCATGTTGCTGATTCACGTTGTTGTACAGCAGAAACCAATAACACTGTAAAGCAATTATCCTCCAATTTTTAAAAAGACCTACTTCATATATATCTTGTTTGATTTTTTGAATTCCACTCTCAGAAACATGAAACAGAAAAAATAAACCCAAAAGCTACCTCCACAGCTGCTTTTGCTCTTTCAAATTCTTCTTCTAAGGAATGGTTTCTGGAAAGCAAGGCACTTCCCCAGCGCTGCTCTTTGGTCAGTCGAGCCTGAAATAAACCAAACACAATTTTGGAATCCCGTAATATAAAATACAAACATTTTCCTTTTCTCATAGTACCTAGACTTTAAGAAGCACCTGTGACTGGCATCACTTTTGGAGTACTTTGCAAGTGGACCGCTTCTTAAACGAGGATGGTGCCAAAATGTGCGCCCGGCTCACACGCAGGCATCTTCTAACAGAAAGTCTCAGCCGAGGTCATATTAAAAATCCACACCCAGGCCTTACCTATCAAAGATCTTACATCTCACTGGTCTAGGTTCAAGGTGTTGATAGGTTAGGAAGTCTCCCTATGGCTGGAGAGACTTCAGAATAGAATAGAATACACCGTAATAGAATACACCTGGAAGCTGATGTTTGTGCTTTCAGCTTGTTAGGAGGATCAGCCTCAGGTGAAGCTGTGAAGGCTGCAGCCACGGAAGGTAGCTGCTAGGCCTTTCTCCTTACACTTGAGCTGGACTTCATGCTGTATTCTCTTTCCTTTGCCTTCCCTCTCGGCACACATCTGTCTCATGCCACATTTCCTCAGGTCACTGCTCTCTGCTAAATAGTCACTTAGATAAAATCATGTCTGGTAATGCCAACTGCTTTGTCACCATTAACAGGAAATGTGATACACAACTTAGCTAAATGCAAATATTTCCAGAAGATCTCCCACAAAGAGTTCGCTAGAATTAAAAAAATATCTATTTTAAATTTCACAATGATTACATTCTTTTTGAAAAAAAAAAAATCATGGTAAATCAGAGGCATAATTCTAGACCTTTCCCCCTTGAATTTGCATGTATATTTATGCACCCATGGATAGAATATCACAGTGTTTCAAAAAGCTTTTGGAAATGTAAATGGTGCTATTCTGTGGCTTGTTTTTTTCTGTTCAGCAATGTACCTTGGAGAGTCTCCACATGTTGCAGTCTTTTCCCAAGGATTTACTAGTAAGTATACACTGTATGTTGATTAGAACTCTCTCCATGAGCGTTGAATGTTTCTGATTTTTCTCCATGTAATTGCTTGTTTTCTTATCTATCTTCTTCTCTGATCCTCTTGCTCTGGTCGGGGGGAGGACTTTGGTAACTCTTGTACTGCCCTACCCTGAGCCCAGGGTCTGACAAGTGATACATGCCCCAAGGATGCCTGTGGATGGATTACGGGAGGAGGCCCAGCACTGCTAAGGCAGCTAGGCCTTGGGAGCAGGGGGAGAGAGGCTCGGAGTCAAGTCCCCCACCCGCTTTCTGCAGGGCAGGGTGGCTCCTTGGCCACATGGGAGATGGCTTTCCTGCAGGGATGCTCAACCCCTGCTTCTAGGGGAATTACTTGAAAGACCTGGGCCCCACCCTAGACCAATGAAGTGATCTTTGAAGGTGGGGCCCAGAAATTAAATATTTGAAAACCTCTGTGGTGATTTTTAAAAGTAGCCACATTTGAAAACCAAAACTATGGCAAGACTTTGCTCTCCACCCAGCACTTACCATCTATTCTGTTCAGTTGCTTTTCATTCTTTCTCCACCATTAGTGGTCCTCAAGAGGAACCCCCTTCTTTAATGATTACACAGTATTCAATCCCTGGGTTGGGAAGATCCCTTGGAAGAAGAAATGGCAGCCCACTCCAGTAATCTTGCCTGGGAAATCTCATGGACAGAAGAGTCTGGCGGGCTACAGACCATGGGTCGTAAAGAATCGGACAAGACTTAGAGACCGAACACACCAATACCAGGACTTTCTACCTGCCAGATGCTGCTTCAAGTCCTTTACCTACTGGAACTCATGTCTTTTCAACAACCCGAGGTAAGTACTAGCATTGACTTCATGACCCTGAAGCACAGAGAGCTGACTTGCTTGCCCCTGGCCTCACAGCTAGCTAAGTGGTGGGACCATTGCTTCTGGGCCATGCTCAAAACCACTGCATGCACTGCCTCTCACAGGAGGCTGTGCTCAGCTGGCCATTTTGGGAAGATGCGAAATACAGACAAGCTGTCCCTTGGAGACAGGGACATTCAGGCAAGGTTGAGAGAGCTAGCCAAGAAGCTGTCTAGAATACTGTGGGCTGAAAATAATAATAACAATTACTAGGAATGTTTCTGAGCATAAACAAGTCTTAGACTGCCTTCTGCTTTAATGGATGTGAAAGGTTAATTTATTGGAACATTAATTTATGTTTTCTCCTCCTTGATGTATTTATTCCCTTCTGTATCCCTGGCCCCTCCTTCTAAGGGTAGGTGCTCCACAAATAATCAGTAAATATTTGCTGAAAATATACTGTCAGGGAATATACGAGTGACCAAATTAAAGGTATTTCTCTTCCCTACTCCCAGAAGGTAGCTGTGTGTTCTCAATCAAAGCCTCATGGCCAATCTGGAGGCTAAGGAGAGTTTATAGGAGATTGAAAGGGACTTGATTTTTGTGCTGTACCTGGACTGGCAGATGTCTGTGCTAGTAAACCCTGGTTTGGGGGTGGGGTGGGGGTGGCTGCAGGATGCCCTAGTGGGGTTCCTGGTAATGAGGAACGCCTGTGAGTAGCTCAGGACTGAGGCCTCTGGACCAGTGCCTGTGGTCAGAAAAGGGAGGGTGATGAAGGCAGGTCAAGGCAGTGATGCTACTGCCTTGGCATCAGTGCCTTGCTCACTGGTGGGCGAGGCCCAGTGGCCTCCCAAACAAGCATCCTCCTTATTCTCTAGGCCCTGTGGAAGCTACTGTATTTTTCTAATCCAGAAAATCAAGTCAGGGAGGGGAAGACTGACTCAGGTTCCAGAGATTAGGATATGAACATATCTTTTATGGGGGCCACCATTCAGCCCACTGCCACCCTCATCTGACACTCTTGGGTGACAATATATTTGTTTAACAAATATAAAGGTGCAGATGGTTTATAACCTTTAGGATCTTACAGCCTGGTAGAGAAGTTAATGCCAAAGATGATATGACTTTATTGTCTTACAGACAGTTAATCAACCTTGTATCTAACTTGGTAAACTCTTCATTTTGATATTTCTTTCCCAACTGGCTACTTAAATCTCTGTTCCTTATTCCTTTGCTTTTAGAACCAACGCTTTTATTTTCTTGCAGGTTTGTTAATGAAATAAATATTCATTGAGATAAAGTTAAAAAAAATGGACACACAGGGTAAGAAATAAACTTTGTGCATTTATATAATAATGGAAGACATTAGGAGAAGAAAGAGGAAGCGCTAACATTTTTGTCCCCAAGGCACCTCCTTTAATTAGAGGCACTTTTCACCTGTGAAATATGATCTGTCTTTCCTGTGAAGCCTGACCGAACAGGACTCCATTACTGTCACTGGCTTCCGTTAATCAATGTTTCATGACCCAAGTGGATTATGAATCACAGGATGCAAAGGGCACCATACATCAGGAAGAAGAAAATCTCTCAGGATTCTAGACTTACAGTTTATGTTCTCTTAACTGCCTAATACAGTAAATGTAAATACAATCTTACCATGCAAATGAAATTTTGTTTTTGATTTTTGTTTGTACAATTACTATTTAGGTAAATATTATTTCCCACATTGATAGGAAAGGAAAGCCTTATGTTATTACTAATTTGAATGTTAGCTACCTCACATTTTTAAGCCATCTATTTTTCCTAAGGAAGCATAAAATTAATGCTATAAAATATAAGTAGATAACTGAAAGTAAACAGAGGCAGTTTGCAAGGTGAGAGTAGTATACATCTAAAGATTCTAAAACTTTTTAGCAACTCAGCAGTGTGCCCAGACATGCTGATTTAGGACTGAGAATGAAAAACAGATGAAAAACACAGTCAAGAACAGCCTTCTTTTTGAACAATGTATATATATATATATATTTTTTTATGTCTAATTTCATTATGGGCAAAACTGTAATATGGAAAAACATAAATAATGCTAGTAAACTGCAGATATTTCTTAATATTTAACTAGACGAATGATAAGACAGTTACACCTGTAAGTCTGTCTTGCAGCTATTTTGGTAGCACAATGGCTGTAATAGCAGCTCTTAAGCTTTAGTGTGCATTAGAATCACCCACAGGTCACCTTCAATTTGCAGGGCTCCACCCCTTGGGTTTCTGAATCAGTAGGTGTGGGGGTGGGGCTATAGAATTGTCATTTCTAACAAGTTCCCAAGTGATACTGACACTGCTGGTTTAGGGACCACACAGTGAGAACTTATCTAGGAACTGACATTATGTGTATGTGGGTGGAACTCCGGAGTTCACAAATATACTCTGACGTAGTCATTTCTTTCCTTCTTTGCATGGTTTTGAAAAAGGCTCCGCACTTAACAGTTACCTCCTGGAAGTGCTTTGGCTTAAAAACAGCATTTTAATTCATTTAAGATAATTGGATTTTAGGGTATTACAGTCTCCAAAGAAGGAAAGCATTTAATTCCCCAGCTATTGATTGCACTGAATGATCAGCACTAGGTGAAGGGAGAGAAGAAAGAATTAAATAACTCTGAAAATAATATTATGCTTTATTCTCTTTATTCAAAGTTATGACTGTGATCAAAGCAGTCATATGATCAAAACAGTCAAATATGATTTGCAAAGGACTGTATTTGTGGCTGTGGTTGTCCTAGCATAATTTTCTTGGCTAACATCTAAAGCCATCATTCATAGCTCCTCATACAATTGATAGATATCTTCCACCAAAACACATTTTAAAAAGGCTTAGTATCTTTCTGAAGGAATTGGAGGAGAAAAGGGATTTGCTTAACCGTAGAGAAGAAAAATATAACAACTAGCAGGGATTATATAACAGTCATTAAAAAGTCTCTCTAAAGTCAGTTTCAGTTCAGTTCATTTCAGTTCAGTCACTCAGTCATGTCCGACTCTTTGCGACCCCGTGAATCGCAGCACGCCAGGCCTCCCTGTCCATCACCACTCCCGGAGTTCACTCAAATTCACGTCCATCGAATCGGTGATGCCATTCAGCCATCTCATCCTCTGTCGTCCCCTTCTCCTCCTGCCCCCAGTACCTCCAAGCATCAGAGTCATTTCCAATGAGTCAACTCTTCACATGAGGTGGCCAAAGTACTGGAGTTTCAGCTTTAGCATCATTCCTTCCAAAGAAATCCCAGGGCTGATATCCTTCAGAATGGACTGGTTGAATCTCCTTGCAGTCCAAGGGACTCTCAAGAGTCTTTTCTAACACCACAGTTCAAAAGCATCAATTCTTTGGCGCTCAGCTTTCTTCGCAGTCCAACTCTTACATCCATACATGACCACTGGGAAAACCATAGCCTTGACTAGACGGACATTTGTTGGCAAAGTAATATCTCTGCTTTTTGCCTAGGGTCAAATCCTGGTTTACCATTTACTATTAATGGTGACCTTGGACAAATTACTTAACCTTTATAATCCTTAGTTTTTGGGAGGGTGGGGGCATGCCACTTGGTTTGTGAGATCTTGTTGTTCAGTTGCTAAGTCCTATCTGACTCCTTGTGACCCCATGGACTGCTGCACACCAGGCTTCCCTGTCCTTCACTATCTCCCAGGGTTTGAGCAAACTCATGTCCATTGAATCAATAATGTCATCTTACTGTCTCATCCTCTGTTGCCCCGTCCTCCTCCTGCCTTCAATCTTTCCCAGCATCAAGGTCTTTTCCAATGAGTTGGGTCTTATGCATCTGGTGGCCAAAATATTGGAGCTTCAGCTTCAGCATCAGTCAGTTCAGTCACTCAGTTGTGTCCAACTCTTTGTCACCCCATGGACTGCAGCACGCCAGGCTTCCCTGTTCATTATCAACTCCTTGAGCTTGCTCAAACTCATGTTCATCGAGTCAGTGATGCCATCCAGCCATTTCATCCTCTGTTATCTCCTTCTCCTCCCTACTTCAATCTTTCCCAGCATCAAGGTCTTTTCCAAAGTGTCACTTCTTTGATTCAGGTGGCCAAAGTATTGGAGCTTCAGCTTCAGCATCAGTCCTCCCAATCAATATTTAGGTCTGATTTCCTTTAGGACTGACTGGTTTGATCTCCTTGCAGACCAAGGGACTCTCAAGAGTCTTCTCCAACACCACAGTTCAAAAGCATCAATTCACAAAAATTCAACACAAAGCTTTCTTTATGGTCCAAACTCAAATCTGTACATGACTACTAGAAAAGTCATAGCTTTGATTATATGGATCTTTGTTGGTAAAGTTATGTCTCTGCTTTTTAATATGCTGTCTAGGCTTGATTTGCCTTGATGAAGAGCAAGACAGTTCCAAGGAGCAAGTGTCTTTTGATTTCATGGTGGCAGTCACCATTTGCAGTGATTTTGAAGCCTCAGAAAATAGTCTGTCACTGTTTCCATTGTTTACCCATCTATATGCCATGAAGTGATGGGACTGGACGCCATGTTCTTCGATTTTTGAATGTTGAGTTTTAAGCCAGCTTTTTCACACTCCTCTTTCACCTTCATCAAGAGACTCTTTAGTTCCTCTTTGCTTTCTGCCATAAGGATGGTGTCATCTGCATATCTGAGGTTACTGGTATTTCTCCTAGCAATCTTGATTCCAGATTGTGCTTCATCCAATCTAGCATTTCTCATGATGTACTCTTCATACAGGTTAAATAAGCAGGGTGAAAATATATAGCCTTGACATACTCCTTTCCGAATTTGGAACCAGTCTGTTGTTCTATGTCTGGTTCTAACTGTTGTATCTTGGCCTGCATACAGACTTCTCAGGAGGCAGGTAAGGTGGTTTGGTATTCCTATCTCTTTAAGAATTTTCCACAGTTTGTTGTGATCCATAAGTCAAAGGCTTTGGTCAATGTAGCAGATATTTTTCTGGAATTGTCTTGCTTTTTCTATGATCCAGCAGGTGTTGGCAATTTGATCTCTGGTTTCTCTGCCATTTCTAAATCCAGCTTGAACTTCTGGAAGTTCTCGGTTCATGTAGTGTTGAAGCCTAACTTGAAGCATTTTGAGCATTACCTTGTTAGCGTGTGAGATGAGGGCAATTGTGTGGTAGTTTGAACATTCTTTGGCATTGCCTTTCACTGGAATGAAAACTGACCTTTTCCAGTCCTGTGGCCACTGCTGAGTTTTCCAAAGTTGCTGGCATAAAGGATTTGAAATAGCTCAGCTGGAATTCCATCACCTCCACTAGCTTTGTTTGTAGTGATGCTTCCTAAGGCCCACTTGACTTTGCACTCCACGATGTCTGGCTCTAGGTGAGTGATCACATCATCATGGTTAGTGTTAGTTGCTCAGTCGTGCCTGACTCTTTGCGACACCATGGACTGCAGCCCTCCAGGCCCCTCTGTCCATGAGATTTTCCAGGCAAGGATACTGGAGTGGGTTGCCATTTCCTTCTCCAGGGGATCTTCTCAACCCAGGGATCGAACCAAGGTCTCCTGCGCTGCAGGCAGATTCTTTACCAATTGAGCTACAAGGGAAGCCCCTTCATTATGGTTATCTGGGTCATTAATGTCTTTTTGTATAGTTCTTCTGTATATTCTTGCCACATCTTCTTAGTATCTTCTGCTTTTGTTAGGTCCATATGGTTTCTGTCCTTTAGTGTGCCCATCTTTGTGTGAAATGTTCCCTTGGTATCTCTGATTTTCTTGAAGAGATCTCTTGTCTTTCCCATTCTATTGTTTTCCTGTATTTCTTTGCATTGTTCACTTAGGAAGGCTTTCTTATTGCTCTTGCGATTCTTTGGAACTGTGTATTCAGATGGATATCTTTCCTTTTCTCCTTTGCATTTTGCTTCTCTTCTTTTCTCAGTTATTTGTAAGGCTTCCTCAGATAACCATTTTGCCTTTTGCATTTCTTTTTCTTGGGGATGGTTTTGCTCGCCGCCTCCTGTACATTGTCGTGAACCTCCGTCCATAGTTCTTCAGGCACTCTATCAGATCTAATCTCTTGAATCTATTTGTCACTTCCATTGTATAATTGTAAGGGATTTGGTTTAGGCCATACCTGAATGGCTTAGTGGTTTTCCCTACTTTCTTCAATTTCAGTCTGAATTTGGCAGTAAGGAGTTCATGATCTGAGCCACAGTCAGCTCCTGGTCTTGTTTTTGATGACTGTATAGAACTTCTCCATTTTCGGCTGCAAAGAATATAATCAATCTGATTTCAGTATTGACCATCTGGTGAGGTCCATGTATAGAGTCTTCTCTTGTGTTGTTGGAAGAGGGTATTTGCTATGACCTGTGCATTCTCTTGTCAAAACTTGGTTAGCCTTTGCCCTGCTTCATTCTGTACTCCAAGGCCAAATGTGCCCGTTACTCCAGGTATCTCTTGACTTCCTACTTTTGCGTTCCAGTCCCCTATGATGAGAAGGACATCTTTTTTTGCTGTTAGTTCTAGAAGGTCTTGTAGGTCATCATAGGACCATTCAGCTTCTTCAGCATTAGTTGTTGGGGCACAGACTTGGATTGCTGTGATATTGAATGTTTTGCCTTGGAAACGAACTGAGATCATCAGCATCAGTCCTTTCAATGAATATTCAAGGTTAATTTCCTTTAGGATTGACTGATTTGAATTGATCTCCTTGCTGTTCAAGGGACTCTCAAGAGTCTTCTCCAGCACCACAGTTTGAAAGCATCAATTCTTTGGTGTTCAGCCTTCTTTATGTTCCAACTCTTACATCTGTGCGTGAGTATTGGAAAAACCATAGCTTTGAATATACAGACCTTTGCTGGTGAAGTGTTATCATTTTTCTGCTTAGGGCTTATCAGGTGTGACTTTGGAAATTCGATTAAAAAAAACACACTGTGTTTAGAACTCTTTTGTTTAATCTGGACTCATGATAGAACAGATCATCTAAACACTTTCTTCATTAAGATGGCTATGATATTTTTCTTAATCAGCCAGCAGACATTTATCATTGAAAGTACAGAAAAAAGGTGTACCTTTTGTGTCAAGAGCAGATTCTCAGAGCTTTGTGCAAAGGTGGGTAGCCCATGGTTCCTGTCTGCCTCCAATCATGCAATTCTATGTTATGGACTATCAAGGCAAATCAGGACTGATTTTTAAAGAAGATGAACAGTCTATTAGCAAACACAACTAAAAATTATTTTTTGAAACTAGCTTCAAATGCTAAAGGAATAAAAATTTATCCTTTCATTTTCCCCATCTTTAACCACTGGCCTCTATTTTCAAATTTTTAGAAATGACAAACATTTTGTTTCTCCTTTTGTTAGCATTCTTTATTTTTCCACTATATAAAAAGTATTTATTGGGTACCTAGTATGTGTAATACCTACTATGAAAATGATCTTCAGCTTTCTTTCTTTTTGCCTTCCTGCTGACCTTGTCTTTCTGCCTTCTTGGTTTTGTTACTTCTTTCCATCTTCTCTTGCTTTCTTCCTCACTGGTAGCTCACTGTGTGTTGCCAGGAGGGTAAGAGGATGCTGATGTGGCTCCTGTGCTGTCTTCCAAAAAGCAAAACTATATTTATATTTATAGTGTATTATCTACTTCTACTAGATATGAAGTTCTTCATACTTAAAATCTGTCTCATCTTTCAAACTTTCCCACTGCCTCACTTATGGCTTTATGGATGGCAGACATTGTCTTCTTCATTAAATTGAAAAGGAATGGCATGGAAGTCATTAGCATTTCTAAGAGCAAGAGGTTGAGAAAGAATTTGGGAGGGGAGGCACAAAAATGTGTGCATGGCCTCAGATCAGATGACAATCCTAATTCATCTTCAGATTTTCTGGAAGAAAGTGATTTTTTTAAAACCACTTAACTCATATTAACCCTGTAAACTAAGTAATAATCAGGGCTTGCATTGAGAAGGGAAATCGATGGTCTGTGAGTTCTCTCAGGTAGAGAAGTCTGATGTGGCTGATAAGAGGTGATGTGTGATGAAGAACAAGGGCTTTAGAAGCTGACTGATTTGAGTGCTGGCTCCTCTCCATCTTTGCTGTGTCACCTTGGGAAAACTACTTCTGTTCTCTGAGATGCACTGCTATTAATGGAGAAAACGTTAATTCTCAAGATTATTATTGTCAACATTTCAAATAGTATGTTAGGAATATCTTACATTGCTATCAGTATGCCTTTCCTTTTTCACTACTCCTTCAAAAATTTAGAAAACATATCTGCACTTTTAAAGTTTAAACTGTTCTGGTTTGGAACACTGCCAACTTGATGGAATAATGACAATATGGAAAGAAGTATTTGCTCTGCCAAAATCAGCAGAATCAGAGTGATTCTGTTCACTCTGATTCAAATACTGAGTCAGGATTGTGACTCAGTATTTGAGAGCCTGGCTGCCTCACTTTCTCGTGTAGTCCAGCTTAGGTTAAGAAGAGCTTGTCTTGGAGCTGTCCTTCCAGTGTCCATACTTGAAAAAGAAATTTGTGAACCATCACTCTTTGGTGGAAGCTGGTTCTTTTTTTTTTTTTTTGCCTTACCACTATCTCAATTCCTTCATGGAAAAAGCTAATTTTATATCATTGAAGAATTTCTTCAATTCTTCAAAAATCTTTAAATTTTTCAGATATCATAATTTCTTTAAATGGTTAGCTGCAGGGAATACAAATTACACAGTTTGCATAATATCAAGAAACTTTATTCTTCAATATACAGAGGTTATAGAATTTATTATAATCTCCTGTTACTCTGACTAGTGTATTCAAAGTGCTATTTGAAAGAGATTAGTCTATGCTTTTCTTTTTCCCCATTTTGAAAAGAAAATAAACTAACATAAGAATTCTTCTCATTGTTAGCTTTCATTCTTTTTGTGATTTTGAAATATGATTTTTAAGCAAGGCTTTTAAATAGCTCCTCACCTGTTGAACTAAGATTATTTATGTTGGTTTGAGAGAGAATACATTTCCTTGATTTTCCTGTGAACCATCTGAGTGTTAGGGAGCAGTAAAAATTTTTGATGAGCTGAAATTTTTACCTGAATAGTTTGCAAATCAGTTTTAAGTCAAATTTTCATACTGCTTCATCATCTTGTTTATGTAAAGAGATCATATATTTAAGAGCAGCATGCTAAGAGTAAAAACACCTTTCTGGTTTTTTTTTTTATTACAGGTAGATAAGTCAGTCTATTTTCTTGCTGTTCCATCTGAGTGACTTAATATTTTAAATGATTAAATCCCAAATTCATGAAATTTGCCTAATTTAACCATAGGCTGGAATTACAACTAGGAGGTTATAAATTTGCTCAGTTTAGGCAAATCTTGTTAAGTAAACATGCAGCATTAAAAAAAAATAATTTAAAGGATAAATGCTTTACAAATAATTGGTAACTTTCTAAAAGGATTCACTATGATTTATCCAGACAGAACTGTCTCAGGGCAATTAAAATTATGTTTTGGAGAACAATTTTGGGACTCTCATACAAATTTTCCAAAGCATATTGTGTTTGCTTAGAGGCACACCAGTGGGTAAGTGGACAATGTGGTGGGATGAAATCAGACAACCAGCAGGGGAGTAGCAGTCACTGGAATAATAAGACGAGTGCATTCTGGGTCTCCATGGCAACTGAGGACCCCAGCTGATCCTCCACCCCTCCAGCTCCCCGTGGAACAGCCCACCTGTGCCAGGTCTTCCCCTGCTGCAGAAATAAGTATTCTCTTGCCACATTAAACTGTTCCAAGGATTCCAGTTTATGAAACAGCACCAATTACTTTACCTGAATCTAAATCTCTATGCACTTATCAAGAAATGTTTCTGTAATAGATGTTATCAATTTGCTTTTTTGAAAGATACATTTAAATGAACAAAGATAAAGAACATGGTACCTTTGCAATTCATTAAGCTTCCCAGGGTTATTTGTTCTAAAAGTTAGCTGACTCGTTTTCCGGGAGCAGTAATGTCCACCTCTCTCTTGTAGGGTTGCTGTTAATGACTTACAACTGTTTCCAGATGCCTTGCGTTTTCTTTCTATCTGTGTCCTCCTTCTCTTGGCCATTAACTGGTTGTGAGTGCATTGACAATTTTCTTAGTCTCAGTGTGCCTTAGTTTCCCCCTTTATAAAATGGGGGTAATAAATACACTTATAATCGAGTCATTTGTTAGGATCAAAAGAGCTAATTAATACGTATTAGAAGGCCTTCTCATAACACTCAATAATATTTGCTATTGTCATGCTTTACTCACTTCAGACAACGTATCTCCTCTCTTAGTTTCAGTATCTTATCTAATAAACTCAGGAAAATTTCTTTTGCTCATTTCATCCTACTTATTTCCACGGAGATTATAGATGTGTGAATGTGGATACATTTCTTAAGAGATCTTTTTGGTTTTAGATCAAGGCTGTATACCCTTGTAAAGTGTTTGAGCAAATGAAAAGATTGAGATTGACTTGGGTTTTCTTGGCACAGCCTTAACCATAGGAAGTAACTAGTTATAGGCAAGTCAGTTACACTGAAGTTGAGGGTCAAATAGTGGACAGACTGGTCTGGTTTACTTATACAAGGGATTAGTTGGGTGCCCCAATAAAAGGATTTTGACTCTACCAAGTTTAGAGACAAAGTAAGGCTAAACATAATTCACAGGATTTTTTGAGTATTAGGTGTAACATCAGGTTGGATAAAACATTCATTTCAGTTTTCCCTGTAGGATGTTATGGAAAAACCAAAACAAACTTTTTGGCCAATCCAATATGTGAAAAGCACATAGTGGAGTCCCTAATACTTAGTGCTGCTAAGTCGCTTCAGTTGTGTCCGACTCTGCGACCCCGTGGACTGCAGCCTACCAGGCTCCTCTGTCCATGGGATTTTCCAGGTAAGAGTACTGGAGGGTTGCCATACAAATGGTAGCTCTTAGTATTATCATGATTGCTCATACTACACTTAGTAATTCCTTAGCATCACATTTATTTTAATGTGATGGCCAGAATACTGATGTGTAAGTATATCTTGTCCCACAGAGCATAGATGTGAATGAATGTTCAAGATATACTTTCCTCTTCTTTGTATCTGTTACATAAACAATGCTAATGCTGGAGTAGAACAGATTTTGTATTGAAAAATAATGGAACAGTAAATGGTAGAACAAGGAAAAAGTGCTAAGTAGTAAGTTCACTGACACACTTTCCAGCCAAATCTATCTATCTTTCTACCTACCTACCTACCCACCTACCTACCTATTTATCAATCATCTGTTATTTTAAGCATTCAGATAGCTACTGAGTGAGAAAGCAAATAAAATACAAAATACAGAAAAAAAACTTCAAATTTTTTGGTTAAAATTTAAATAAAATATTTATGATATAAATGATCTATTAGAAAAGATAGTTGCGTTGAGGAATTGGATTTGTTACCTGTGTTGGAGGCACTAGTTCCAGCTCTGAAGCTGACTCAGAGTTCAAGGCGCTTTTCCCACCACTCAGTTCTGGCTGAGATCTGTGCTCTGAAGACCTATATGGAGCGCATGAAGGAAGTTAATGTACACCAAGAAGCAAATTCAGCTAGAAAGTCAGCCAAAAAACCTGGCTAATTTGGATCACCAAGGACCTTGGTAACAAAGCTCTCATCAGACTTTTACTTTATAATGACCACTTTTGGAATATCAGTGGCTGCAATGTGCTAGGTGTTATTGTCTCTGATTGATTTAGACTTCAGTTATGTGCAAAAGGCAAATAAATGCAATACCATTTTTGTTGCAGAAAGTTCTGCTTCATCGAAAAAGTATTGGCTTTTTTGGGGGAGGGAGCTTCTCACAAAGTGTATTAGTAAAGATTGGATCTTTATATAGAATTTGAAACGTCATATAAGTGGAGATGTGTGAAGGGCAACAGAAAATGAAATCTGTTGCCCTTTAGGAAGTTTTAAAGACATGGTAAGGTTTGGGCAGCCAGTTTTTGTCATGGGCATCCATAGATTATTATTAGTTCATTTTCTGATAGTGATGATTCATAAAGTCAGGACAGGCTGCCTGTTTAATTAGAAACACTTAATTTAACTATAGCTCACTTAATGGGATATTCCCGATTCAGGGATAGACCCTGGGTCTCCCACATTGACAGGCAGATTCTTTACCATCTGAGCTACCAGGAAGCCCCCATTGAATAAACACATATATGAAATATACCTGTGTACCTATTTTGAAAGATCAGTTACACATTCAGAAAATTATTAACAAATATTGAGTATTGAATTATGAAACTGTCAAATTCCTTATTGGCTGAGTTTTTGACAACTCAGATGAAATAATTTAATTTTAGAAGTCACAATAATTAGCATTGATAAACAGGAGCTTATAAATGGCACCAAGAATCTGGACTGACCTTAGCTCAATGGCTATTTCAATACATGTGTACATGACACATAAATGGTCATTTTCTGATATTAAAATGTCTTACCATAAAAGTTCTTTTGATCCACTTCTAGATGAGCTTGATTTTCTCTCTGCCATGGGATGCCCCTTGCTATTTCGATCTCCATGAAACTTAACATCATCCCATTTTTCCAGTTGTGTCTGAATGTCTGCTAAGGAGACAGGAAGGCGGTGAGGGGAACAGGGGGAGAATATGAGGTGGAGAGAGAACAGAGATTGGTTAAGACTGAGAAGTCTTATACAAGTGAACTTTACCCTTCAACCCAGCCCTCCCTAAAACTTAAGGGCCTGGCAAACAAGAACTCTCATTATCCAACCCCTGGTGACTCTAAGACTTAATTCTCACTACTCTACCATTCTTGAATACTGAGACAATATTTGTATTTGCTTGAAAAAGCATCTTGGTCTGTTTATGCTTCTGCATCAGAAAGCCCTGCCCTTTCCTCCTTACCCTCTCTGATCCATGTTTTTCATCTGACAAATTCTTCCTCATCCTTCAAGACTGCTATCACAATGCTTCCTATAACATACGTTCTATAAACCCCTGGCTGAGTGAGGGGCTTTATGAAGGTGCTGGTATGCAGTAACTAACCCAGGCTTTTCTTTATTGTAGCACGTAGTACATACTTCATGGTAATCATTTAATCATTTTTGTATCCCTCCACTAGACTTTAAATTTACTAAGGAGCGGAAAGTTTATGTTATTTATCTTTGTATTCCCAGCACATAGTAATCACAACAGGTATCCAGAAAAATGTTTATTGAACAAATGGATAAATTAATTCGTGAGCATCTAATATGTATATAACACAGTGCTAAGCGATTTTATATATCTCCTTTAACCTTCATGACTTTATGGATAAGTTACTAATATGCTCCTTTCATGGATATTTACTCATCCATGTTTCCCTTGACTTTCTGAAATTCTTGCCACCTTTCTTTCTCTTAAGAAAAAGAGCCTAATTGACTGGTTCCATGAGTCGAGGTTAAGACCTCCTTTCTCAGGAAAATGTGCAGTGGAGAGAAATATGGACTTTGAAGTTAATTAGAGCTTGGCTCAAATTCCATCCAGCTCTTCTAAATACTAACTGGGATCTTGGGCAAATTATTTAAATTTGAAAACCTGGTTCCTCACTCATTTCAAAGAGTTGTGATAATATATGTAAATGATGTAGCACAGTCCTAGACATTGCAAGTCACCAATAAATGGTAGCTAACATTATTGTACTGCAATATTTCCATGCATGTTACATGTTACTGTTCCATTTGGCTGTTCCTAGACCTTGATTAGCATTTTCTCTTTCTAGACTCTCTTCCTCTCTAGACTGAATGGTCCTGGAGAGCAAGATTTGTATCTTATTTTCATTGTCACTCCAGTGCTTAGTATGGTGTCTGCCATCTGTCAAAAACTCGATACACATGGGTTGTATAAGTAAACATATAAATCCACACCAGTTCTACAAAGTTGAGTTCCCCAACTGCTACTTAATCTAAGCTCAAAGTGTGTCCTGCCCACTTTCCTACATAGACATCAACTTTTCTACTGCTTTGCCCACAGTTTTCATGTCATCTGTAGAATGGCTTTGTATCAAGGCAGCAAACATAGCTATTGCCTTACTTAAGTCTAAGGATGCTGTCTCCGAGCCTCGGAGAGCCTGGCCTCTCTGCTCAGCATCTGCACTGATGAGGTCAGACCCATCAGCCTTTTTCTTGAGGGATGAGGTTTTTGATGAGGCCTCCAACTTCTTGGCTTTGGTTTGGGTTTGAGAGACAGGTTCACTCAAGTCAAGGAGATCTAAGCCTGTAGTCAATACTGTAAGAGAGAGAAGACATTAAGATAAGCTCACTCACTGCTCTGAAATTCTTTTTAAAAATAAGCTTCAGTTGGGTGCAGAAGGATTTTGTGTTTGCAGTATAGTTTAGAAGCACCAAATTGAGTTAGCTCACCATTGATTTATCAAGACGATTTGCATTTAGACCGGGAAGCTTGCTGCATGTTCTCTTTTTTTGGCATGGTAGAAATCTGCTGAATAAGACTTAGACCAATCGCACCAGTGATGAAGGTTTGAATGGAATTAAAATGATAAAATTGAATCTAAGTTCAGGTACTATTTACTTGATTGCTTTGCTTTATTTATAAAGAGGTATACTTTAGAGTGAAGTTTTTTCCCAGCATAGAGTCAATGTATCATATTCTGAGAGAGGCTTGCAAAACAGTGATGAGGAAGATTTGGTAAAGTTTCTAAATGTCTTTGTATTTGAATTTCAAACTGCTAAAGTATCTAGGGTATAAATGAATGTTGCTAATCATCTTTTATTTAATTAAGCACTTAGAAAACGGCTTGATGTTTGGGCTCACACTAGAGAGGTATTTCAAAATCTATAGTTGATGAATAGGTACACATGTTAATGCCCTTGCTGTTTAATATGCAAATTTAAATTTCAATGTAACAAACCATAAAATGGTTACACTTTTACTTCCCAGCAGGTTGGTTACATTGTGTTAAATACTCTAATGAAGGCAGAAATAAGAATTTGTTCAAATGCAAACTAGGCAAATGAGAATTAAAAAGGCAAGCTATCTAACTTTTTATTCTTTCTCTTAAGTGCAAGTAACTGCAGTTTGACTAGCTCATTGTGAGAAATGGAGAATTCCTATTGAAAAGGTTCCTCCAGCTCTACTTCTCTTTTAGCCCCAGCATCCCAGAGACCGGCTTATGAACTGGCCTGATGGCTTCCTGACCTAGGATCTCTTTCCTGGCTCGCTTAGAAAAGCCACCAAAGTGGCAGGGACACTCCTTATGCTCTTTCCAGCACTGTCTACAACCTCTGCACAGCTCCTTCTCCTCCTCCTCTTTGATCTCGGTTTTTCCTCTTGGTAGGAAATGGATCTTTGTTGGCATCTCAACACTCTTCCATCTATTTCCCCCTTGCATTCAATGCAGGGTCAGGGATTAATTTAGTTTACAACCAGGATTTCTTTAGTACTGAAGTGTTCTTATGAGCTAGCCATCATATGGGATCCTTAGGATAGGATGTAAAACTTTCTATAATCTTGCTTTCTGATTTCAAGTATAAATCGCAATGGTTGGGGTGTTAATGGTGAAGTGGAAAGACCAGACTCTGCCACTGCCTAGCTGTGTGACTTGAAGTAAGTTTATCGACATCTCTGAGTTTCAATGTCCTCACTTAAAACATGCAGAATTAAGTGTCTGCATTAGATACGATATGAAGATTAAATTATCTAATTTATAAATTAAATGTGTAAAGTGCCCAACATACTGCAGGTATTCAATAAATATTATTTCCATTCTTTGGTGGCCAATTTGTGATGCTTTCTTTCCTTTTCCTTTATCTCCTGTTTCCCCTACTCCCCTCTGTTTTAGGCAAGAATCCTATCCATACACTGACAGAAACAGGAAAACACCCCTGGGAATAAAATGGCAGATGAGACAGGCTATTGGCTCTACAGAAGATGCTATGAAGTAAATTTATCATAAAATGGCCTGAAAGTGTCATCTCATGTGAGCTTATCTTGTCCCAGTCTTCCTGAGATAGGAGTCACTTTCCAGAGTAAGATGCTCCGAGCCATGGAGGAGTGTTCTGGCTGGCTCAGTGTCTAAAAGTTAAGCACGGCAAGCAGCCAGAGTAGGCTCGGATGCCACACATTTCATATCTTTTGAATGTTTAAATAGAAAATTCTAGGCCACTGTTAATGTTGGCGAGGATTCTAGGCCCACTGTGATTTCCTTATAACAAGAAAGGAAGTGAATAGCAGTCTCTGAAATGCCATATATGTCTTTTTACTAATTGCACAAACAAGAATTAGTCACTTTCTCCTTCACTTCTTTTAGAAGAAAATTATATAGGACTTGTCTGCTTGTAGATAGGAAGTACATTTGTTACAGAATAATAACTGATGAGTATTAATTTAACTCTATATCTGTTTCTCACCATTCAGAAAAAAATGAATTACTCAGAGACTGAATTGCGAATTCAAACTTGGCTCAGTAACATTCTTTTCCCCTCCAAGCTGTCCTCAGCACTTCCTGTGTTTGTTATGAGGTCTCTGTTTCTTTGTTCTTTTCCTAGCAAATGTGAAACAACTGCTAGGCACACACAAAAGGCTTTGTTTATTCCTCAGTTGATGAAGGGGTGCCTTGGAGGTTGAATGGCAAGCTTGAAACAGAGAGAGTCCCTGAGGAACACAGTTTCAAAACCATAGAAGGATGTGTGCAGCCTTTCACTTTCTGAAGAAAGACAAATCTCATTTTAGCGTGGGAGTATGTGAGGATGTGTGTGTATGTGTGTGGTGTGCACTCTAGTTAAAGACAAAAATAAAGGGCATCAGATGTCACTGTTCAGATGGGCTTCATAGATAGCATACCTTGGTATGGAAGGGGGTGTCTGCTCTACTGATTTTCTCAATCTGATCTTAAATATTCTCTTAGGCACATGAAGGTTTGTGTTCCAGAATTTGTGTTTAAATTAAAATAATCACCTGATATATCATGGAAGTGAAATTGTGTGTGTCTTTTCTCAATAGAGAAAGAGCGACAAGGGGGAGAGAGAGAGTGAGAGATGCGGGGAGAGTGAGTGAACAATAGCGAGAGAGAGAAAGAGAGTGAGAGATGGGGTAGAGAGAGTGATAGACAGAGACAGTGAGAGATAGGGAGAGAGAGAGAGAGATGGGGGCAGAGAGAGAGAGAGCAAGAGATGGAGAGAGAGGTGGGGAGAGAGAGAAAGAGGGAGAGAGTGAGAGACAGGCAGAGAGAGTGAGAGATAGAAGGGGAGAGAGACAGGAGGAGAGAGAGAGACAGGAGGAGAGACAGACAGGAGGAGAGAGGGAGAGAGAGGGAAGGAGGGAGAGAGAGGGAAGGAGGGAGAGGGAGAGGGAGAGAGAGGGAGACTAAGAGATGGTGGCAGTGGAGGGTGGAGAGAGAAGGAAACAGAAAGTGACTTGAAGATGCTATGCTGTTGGCTTCGGAGATGGAATATGGGGCCAAAGGCCAAGGAATTTGAGGTACCATCTAGAATCTGGAAAAGGCAAGGGAATGAATTCTCCTTTAGAGCCTCCAGAGAGAATAGAGCCCTCCTGATACCTTGATTTTAAGATAGCTGATTTCCAGAATTACAGGATAATAAATTTGTGTTGTTTTAAGCCATTGAATTTGTAGCAGCTTGTTACAGCAACAATAGGAAACTAATACAGCTGGTAGGTCAGTGGTCCATACAGGATTCAAACACAGTTCCATCATCCCCAAGCCTATGCTCTTCACCACTCTCTAGACTTTATGTGAACTTGGAGGCAATGTGCTGACTCCATTGATGTGAATTTGATTAGTTTTTGTTTAGCTACCAATTATTTGCCAGTTTGGGTAGTCTGAGGGCATAAATAGTTGGCAATCTCAAAAACCTTTTGTTGGATAACTTAATTCCATTGTGTGGAATTTCCTGAAGTTAGAAGACGTAATATACAAGTTTTGTTCCCATCTATCTCAAGGACACTTGATTGAAAATCACAGCCTATTGAACGGGAAGGCTCCTACAGGGCACTGAAGATGTTTATGAATACAAGACTACTTGGGCCCTGGGAGGTGAGGCTGCTTACAACAGTTTGGGCAAAATAGCACCTATTATGAAGCACTGATTTGATACCTTAATGGGAAGTCCAAGGGTATTAACACCATTACTGTATAATGAGCCTAGATTTTTAGTGACTTTCTCCAAAGGAATAAACCTACAGGGAGTGGTCAGAGAGGATCGACTGCGGACAGCCTTGATTGGGGCAGTCACAGAATGTGCCACAAGGAGCTGAAGGGTTTTCTGTTCTGATCTGTAAGTTACTCTGGCATTTTAGAAAACATGGGGTTACTTAATATAATGCTGACAAAGCAAACTCCTTTAGGAAGGATTTTGCTAGTGGTGTCAAATAGATAAATCGGACTTAAATAATCAACCAACTCTTGCCTTTTTATTGGAATACATAATTAAAGCTACTTCCCAAATTTCTAAGTTCTGTAAAGAGGCATGCCATTGGGTTCATGGCTATTTGGGCTTTATATATGTGTATTTGGGAGACTTCCCCATCCAGTGGGTAAGACTTTGTGCTCCTAATGCAAGGAGTGTGGGGAGCTAGATCCTACAACTAAGACTCAGTGCAGCCAAATTAAATAAATAGTTCAAAGAAATTTATTTGGAAAAATTACACTAATTTTGCAATTAAGATATTTAATTAGGTGGCTGTGATAGCACTGTGAACTTCGTTAAGGATGTTTTGCCTGCATATACAGTGATCTGCTCTTTTATAGATATACGGGTCCCTTACCAAGGAGTAATATTAGTTTTTAAACTATGAAAAATATTTCTTCTATAGTAACTGTCCATATAATAGCTCAAGATTATAGATAACTTTTTCTGGCTATGTAGATTGATAAATGCAAACAAACGACACCTGTTATTCTTGCTCTCTAGGAAAGAGCTTTTCCTGTACTTTGACATATATAAAATTTTGGGGGAGATTATAGGATAAGAAATTATTTGCAAGTTTTATAGTAATTACTTGTCTTAGAATATAATTATCTTAAAAATATATGCTTTCCAGTCACTTCCAGAGCGTTTGATATATGCATTGGTGTATAATATGTATTTATTTGCCATTTAAAAATCAAGAATATTAGTAATCATGGCCTACCTACAATTTACCAGCTGAGCCACAAGGGAAGCCCCCAGGTTGGCTTAAAACTCAACATTCAGAAAACTAAGATCATAGCATCTGGTCCCATAACTTCATGGCAAATACATGGGGAAACAATGGAAACAGTGAGAGACTTTATTTTCTTGGACTCCAAAATCACTGCAGATGGTGACTGCTGCTGTGAAATTAAAAGACGCTTGCTTCTTTGTAGAAAAGCTATGACCAACCTAGACAGTATATTAAAAAAAAGCAGAGACATTACTTTACCAACAAAGGTTCGTCTAGTCAAAGGTATGGTTTTCTCAGTAGTCATGTATGGATGTGAGAGTTGGACTACAAAGAAAGCTGAGCACCAAAGAATCGATGCTTTTGAACTGTGGTGTTGGAGAAGAATCTTAAGAGTTCCTTGGACAGCAAGCAGATCCAACCAGTCAATCCTACAGGAAATCAGTCCTGAATATTAATTGGAAGGACTGATGCTGAAGTTGAAACTCCAATACTTTGGCCACCTGATGCGAAGAACTAACTCATCTGAAAAGACCCTGATGCTGGGAAAGATTGAAGTTGGGAGGAGAAGGGGATGACAGAGGATAAGATGGTTGCATGGCATCACCGATGCGATGGACATGAGTTTGAGTAAGCTCTGGGAATTGGTGATGAACGGGGGAAGCCTGGTGCTGCAGTCCTTTGGGTCGCAGAGAGTCAGATATGACTGAGCGACTGAACTGAGCTGAACTGAACCTACCAGTTAAGGATTCAGTTTGAGAGGGCCAAGGAATTAGCTGTCTAACTAGATTACAAATGAGTAAAAGACAATTTAGGAAGTTCATGGCCCCCAAACGGAATGAAAAACGTCCTTATTTGATCAACTTGAAGTTATCATCATTGGATGACAAAAGTTAATCCTAATATAGAAACAATCAGAAAGTAAAAACAAAAATGAAATACATAGGAATAGAATTATTATCTATAACTTTCATGAGGTAGAAGATTGATATGTTCTTTTAGGGTCAGAGAGAAAAAAACCTGTCATTGAACTGACCTTTGGAAGAGGTAATTCCTATATTGTTTACTCTGTGTTATTTTATATAAGAACTATATTCCTTATATATTTAAGGAGTTGTCAAGATGGTGGCACACTGGATTTATTTTTCACTGGAAGAAAATGCCAAGTATAAAACCTCTCATCTTAATACAGCTCTTCTTAATATGGTTCTTCAAATTTCTCTTTGATGACTTAGTACAACTTGCAGCAGGTTTCCCCCAAATTTTGCTACAAGATTGTCTGCTATCCATTTGTTAAATATAAATACATACATAATGTTTGGGATGTACTAGACAATGTCCACTGTCTGTCCTGATTTTTCAATGTAATTTCATACTATTCTATAAAATGATGATGTTCCATTTAAAATGACTACTTATTAAAAATTTGGACAGAAAATGATAATTGTACCTTTGCCCAGAAACTTTAGCTATAAAATTATCATACCACATTAGAATTCTTTCCAAGGTGTTTGTATGCTAAAACTTTTCCTTTTTAAAAAAATGTATAATAATGTGAATTGTTTTGCATATTGAGATATGAACCGCAGGTTTGTAATAATTTAAAAAGAACTATAATCCTTAGGGACTGACAAAAATATAGGGTTTCTGCCTTGAAATATATTTTTAAGATTAAAAACATACTCTCAAAGGAGAGTCTTCCTTAAGGATAAAAATCTGTGTGACCCAGATGCACGGAGTGCTAAGGCTGAGAAATGAAAAACCTATAGTCAACATACATTTCTGAACCTCTCACTTTGGAGGGTGTTATGGATCAAATTGTGCTCCCCCAAAACTCATATGCTGAAGTCTTCACCCCCGGTACCTCAGAATGTAGCTTTATTTGGAAATAGGGTCATTGCAGGTGCAGTTAGTTGAGTTGGATTGGAAGAGGGTGAAGTGAAGCGAGTGAAGTCGCTCAGTCATGTCCGACTCTTTGCGATCCCGTGGACTGTAACCTACCAGGCTCCTCGGTCCATGGGATTTTCCAGGCAAGAATACTGGAGTGGCAAACGCTTTAACCGTCCCTAATAAAGAGAGGGCTCTCTTGATAGCTCAGCTGGTAAAGAATCTGCCTGCAATGCAGGAGACCCGGGTTCGATTCCTGGGTTGGGAAGATCTGCTGGAGAGGAGACAGGCTACCCACTCCAGTATTCTGGACTGGAGAATTCCATGGACTGTCAAGTCCATGGGGTCACAAAGAGTTGGACATGAATTCTCCAAGCCAGGCTTCAGCAATACGTGAACAGTGAACTCCCAAATGTTCAAGCTGGTTTTAGAAAAGGCAGAGGAACCAGAGATCAAATTGCCAACATCTGCTGGATCACTGAAAAAGCAAGAGAGTTCCAGAAAAACATCTATTTCTGCTTTATTGACTATGCCAAAGCCTTTGACTGTGTGGATCACAATAAATTGTGGAAAATTCTGAGAGAGATGGGAATACCAGACCACCTGACCTGCCTCTTGAGAAACCTGTATGCAGGTCAGGAAGCAACAGTTAGAACTGGACATGGAACAACAGACTGGTTCCAAATAGGAAAAGGAGTATGTCAAGGCTGTATACTGTCACCTTGCTTGTTTAACTTATATGCAGAGTACATCATGAGAAACGCTGGACTGGAAGAAACACAAGCTGGAATCAAGATTTCTATTAGAAATATCAATAACCTCAGATATGCAGATGACACCACCCTTCTGGCAGAAAGTGAGGAGGAACTCAAAAGTCTCTTGATGAAAATGAAAGTGGAGAGTGAAAAAGTTGCCTTAAAGCTCAACATTCAGAAACGAAGATCATGGCATCCAGTCCCATCACTTCATGGGAAATAGATGGGGAAACAGTGGAAACAGTGTCAGACTTTATTTTTTGGGCTCCAAAATCACTGCAGATGGTGACTGCAGCCATGAAATTAAAAGACGCTTTCTTGGAAGAAAAATTATGACCAACCTAGATAGCATATTCAAAAGCAGAGACATTACTTTACCAACAAAGGTCCATCTAGTCAAGGCTATGGTTTTTCCAGTGGTCATGTATGGATGTGAGAGTTGGACTGTGAAGAAAGCTGAGCGCCGAAGAATTGATGCTTTTGAACTGTGGTGTTGGAGAAGATCCAACCAGTCCATTCTGAAGGAGATCAGCCCTGGGATTTCTTTGGAGAGAATGATGCTGAAGCTGAAACTCCAGTACTTTGGCCACCTCATGTGAAGAGTTGACTCACTGGAAAAGACTCTGATGCTGGGAGGGATTGAGGGCAGGAGGAGAAGGTGACGACAGAGGATGAGATGGCTGGATGGCATCACCTACTCGATGGATATGGGTTTGGGTGGACTCTGGGAGTTGGTAATGGACAGGGAGTCCTGGTGTGCTGCAATTCATGGGGTCGTAAAGAGTCAGACACGACTGAGCGACTGAAGTGACCTGAGCGACTTTCACTAATAAAGAGAGGAAATTTGGACACAGAGACTGCATGCATACTAGGGGGACATGCACACACATCATGTGAAGGTTATAGAGTTATGCTGCCCCAAACTGAAGAGCTACCAGAAGCCAGGAGAAAGGCCTAGAGCAGATCTTTCCCAAGTACCTTCAGAGGGAGCATGGTCCTGCTGACACTTCCTCTAGACTTGTGAGACAACAAATCTCTGTTTAATCCACTCCTTTTGTGGTATTTTGTCACTGCAGTCCTAGGAAACTGATACAGAAGGTAATACTAAAGGTACTGGGATCGCAAGAAGTTACATGTGCTTTTGATTTTTTTCCTCCAGAATCTCACAGATTTCTCTGTTATATGTCAGAAAAATCAAGGTGAAAGGCAGCTTTTGAGTTGGAAATTATGTTGCTCTCTCTGGTGAGTCCTTCCTTTGCAACTTAGTTCTTTCATCATGGGGAGATGCAGAGGGTACTGGAATCAAGATCTGAGAATTATGCTTTGTAGCTTTTTCCTAGAACAGCAGGACTTTCTCCATGTATCCATTCTCATGGATTTTCTTGCAATTAGAGACACAGGCTCCTCTGTATTTTTCCAGAGGTTAGATCAGTTTTGGGGCGGTAAGCTCCAGTTTCATAGAAAAGGAGGATTAAGCTGATCTGATAAGATCTGAACTTGTCCTGCCTAAAATGTACCAAGTACAGTTTTATTTGCTTGACTACTCAAAGTGATAGTTGAATTTAGGAAATGATTGCTTTGATGTGATATAAAGAAAGTTAGTGCATCTGCAAAGGGAAGTGTTGGTGTGCTGTTCTCACCCGATATTTCACAGTGATGGTAACATCTGTTACAGCTTACATGGTGTTAGCACTTACATAGATTGCTTCATTTAATCTTCCCAAGTAACCTATGAGATATAGATCTTACTATTATTAGACAGATGAGGAAACAGACTTAGTTATGCAACTTGCCCAAGGACAGGGAGCTGCTAAGTGGCAGAGCTCGGGTGGAAATCACAAAGTTTAACTCCAGAGACTGTAGGCTACACTCCCACATAAAGTTCCGCTGTCTTGTTTTAGTTACTCTTATTGTTGTAATTTTTAGCATTTCTTAAGAACCACAATTTCCTTCATCTGTGATTTTCCTCACTTACTTAAAAGTATAATAAAATTATGCTAGGAAGCAGCCAGCTGAGGACATGACGGGGGAATGAAACTTTAAACAGGACAGTCTGCAATTATCCTTTCCTTTCCTCTTTAAATTCTCTCCTGCAATCCAACATAACCTTTCTTCTTTGATTCTGGACATCATTCTTTCATCCTTATTTGAACAACATGCCTTTGAATGTGAATGATGATTGAATGAAAATGCAGAAAGGTTGCCACTGAACCAGAAGGTGAAAAGCAGTTTTTGAGTCAAATTTGTTGTGGCCTCAAAGTAAGCAGAACTTAGGTGATTTAGCTTTGGCATCCGTGAGAATTGTTAAATGCAGAATATGCTGGAGAAGGTGTGACTGATACACTGGTATCCTATATTCACTCATTGGATGACTACTTCTTAGTCCCTATACAGATAGTTTAGTTTGAATACATTTAATTCCAGAGCAGTATTCAATTAAATTCTTGTAAGAAGGTAATTCTTGGTTACTTCTTACAAGTAACCCATTTATATGACAACAAATGAAATTGTCTCAATAATATACCAGGTCTCTAGGACATTTTAATTGTCATTTCAATCTACTTAAAAGGGCTGCCTATATTTTTATTTTACTAGACTTTCTCATATAAAATATTTCCATCCAGAACTTGAAAAAACCTTACTCTGAAAGAAACACTTTTGTTTTAAAGATTTCCTATATGATGTGACTTGAGATGCAATGACGTAAATATGAAAATTGGCACTGAAAAATGAGTCATTGCTAACAGTGGTACTCTAATGTTCAGCAAAATTGGTTGGATAATATCCATTGGCGTTTCTTAAATAACCAAAAGTGATTAACTGCTTTATGTTGAAATAAAGTTTCATCTGGTTGCAAACATTATTCTCCACTTAAAATGCATTGTGGAAAGAAATGTGCATTTTTTTACTGTGAAAATTAACTACTTGAGGATAAGTTAAAAGTGAAAGAATTACCGGCTGTGTTGGACGTTACTGGCCTTGCTATTGCCTCCGATTTGGTTTCACAGAGAAAGTCATCGATGGAGGGACTCAGGAGGGGTCTGCTTTCTTGCTGTTCATTCACCAGCTGAGAACAAATGAACACAGATGTTAAAGGGCTTTGTCAAAGTCCAGAATCAGACGAATTAAAATGCAGCCTTGCAACAAAATAGGAATAGCAAGCCTACCAAAAATCAATCAATAAATAATGGATAGGGGCAAGAAAGGAAAAAAATAAAGTCAAGGGATGGGGAATAAGCCTTTTAGCACTGTCATATTTTTGATGCAGCAAACGTTAATTTTTAAAGCTCAAGCTTTTTTTCTCCTCCTAGAATGGTTTCAGAATTATTCTGTAACTTCACTATGTAGAATATGACACCTATGGAAACATAGTTCCTGAGGGCCAACCTCACTTTTCACTTGGCCAAAAGCTCTTACTGAGACCTGGAACAGTGGCTTCAGAGCGTGGGGTGACACACCCAGTTAGGACTGGCCCGTCAGTGCTGTAAGAGCACACACACGCACAGAGAGCCGCGTGTGTGGAATAAATGCTCTTTTCACCCTCCCTTAAAAGCTCAAATTACCTAACGGTACACAACCTCCCTTACATTTCCTTGGAATTCTTTTATGCAAATATTTTGAGAAAGTAGAAAATATCGCTATGTTAACTTGATATATATATCAAATATATATATATATATATTTGTGAAAATCTGCATGTAAAGTAGCTTTCTGTCAATTCCATTCAACTGGCTTATTCTCTAATTTAAGAAATCTTTCAGTTTGGTATTTATTAGTTTTCATTATCAGTGGCAGCCAACTATTTACCTCCGATTTTTCTGCACTTCTTTGAATCCAAACATTCTTAAGTTCTGTTTCTATGGTTAAGGGAAAAATTACACCTAAGATACACAATTGGTTAGCCCCTAAATGAACTGTCCTAGTTTTCTGGGAGTATCTATCTTGGCCTTTCTTAAAATGGGCATAGTCATCTAGTTTTCTACTTGTTATAAGAAAAGATGTGCCAAAAAAATCTCTAGATTTTTGAAATGCTTATTTGCAAGGCTGTATTTTAGGAGACACATAAAATAACAAATGAACTGTTTTGAAGTATTGCCAAATCAAAATATGTTCTATGACTCACTTTCACTTCATTATTTCTCTGGCAGTGTTAGTGGTATTATAGTTTAGAGATTATGGACAATGACAAGAGACTTAAATAATGGTAAATATGGGAAGAAAAATGCAATTCTATCATTGGAGAAGGAGGAATATGGAAACATTTAGTGATTATTTGGGGATGAAAACCGAGAGGCACCTTTAGTAATTTTACACATTCATGCTATTAGCCTAGATAAATCTCAGATCTTCACTACAGTCTAAATTTTGACATAGTATTGGCAATTTAATTTTCATACATATTAATTTGTACATTTTATCCAGGGCTAAGAATTAATGCTCATTTTCTTTTGATGTTAAAGTTACAGAAATAGAAAAAATTTTGTTATAAGTTTTAATATTACTGTGTATGTGATGGGTTAGTCACTAAGTCATGTCCAACTCTTTTGCGACCCCATGGACTGGAGCCTATCAGGCTCCCTGGCCATGGGATTCTCCAGGGAAGAATATTAGAGTGGTTTGCCATTTCCTCCTCCAGGGGATGTGTATAAAGACTTAACAGATTTTTGTCAATTATCTGAGGTCTGTGTGATAGTAACCTTTCTGGGGAATGCTCCTTTAATCCATGAATGAAACTCCTGACTTTCTTCGCATTTTGTCTTCTGAATTTGAACATTCTTAGATATCACCATCCTATTTAAATGAATTTTTTTTTTTAAATGTTGAGGGACTATGGGTCTTTCATGTTTCTGGGATAAAATATGTTAGAATTTTTGTAAATGCCATGGTTAAAGCCAGCTCTTCTGAAAGTATGATTAGTTTTCCAGGATCTGTTTTTCATTTATAAGTAGTTCATGTAAAAGCTGTGTTAACACAATTTCTTAAAGAGCCATATATTAATGTATATTTCTTGGTAGAACTTGTCCTTTTAACTCTTTGAACTTAGAGTAATGAACCCATCTAGTAGGATATCACCATAGTGATGTGGTTCTGATGTTGCAACAATGCAACATCATGTGTCATTCTCATGGCTGTCAAGTGACAGCTGGATTCTGCTGTGCTACAAACACCATGGAAGATGAAGGTCACCATCAAATATGATCCCGTGCTATACTCACAGAATTACTTGTAACAGGCTTACATTTGAATTACTTGTAACAGCCTTACATTTATTATGTTGTGCAATCTGATCACTAGGTCTTATTGACCTAGGTTAAAGTGAAAACGTGCAAAAACTCAATACAACTTTGACTTTTAAATATGTATAAATACGTATTGTGATGCCATAACTCTCTTTGTCAGCTATTATTTCTCTGAAGAAGTCTGATTTTGTTGTTAGAAAACTAAGAAAATTTATTCTCTTAGTCATGGTTTTGAGAAATATCAATTATTATGTAAAGATACATAGATTTACATTTGCACAAAACCCTCCTTATACTTTTTGTTTACTTTGGATACAATTAAATTCCTTTGTAAATAAAAGGACTATTTCCAAATCACAGTTTGGTGAGTAGACATGTGGAATTTAGATCTAGATTATCTATAGTTTCAGAAAACCAGGGTATTAGATTTCTGTAGATACTTTTAGTTGTAAACACTGAAAAATTACAGTCTAAATTTGATAAAAGTATTCTAGAAAGTAAGACCTTTCCACATAAATATCTAAATGGAAATATAAAGGAAAGGACAATTAATCAAAAGACCTGTATTTTTAGGTATCTGCTTTATCAGAGGTAATAGTATTTTATTTATTTACTGAATCTCTTTTCTTATTCAAACTTCAGGCTTATTGTCTAGAAAAAGAACGTCTAGCAGTCAGATTTTGTCGGCATAGGAAGAACACCAAAGAGAAGGTTGTTCAGAGAAACCCTAGACAGCCCAAGACGAAGGTGTGACTTTTCCTTAAAAGGTCTTTTTCATACCTACTGTCTTATTTGTGACCATATTTCATCCCTGGACTGGAGCTGTTACATCTGTCCCATTCTCGTAATTGAGCTCTTCCTGTGATTTCCTTCCATAGATACATATCAAAGAGGAAACATCACATGACTTTCTGAGTCTGCTTTTCAAGCTAGAGTACAGTTCAGCTGTCAGGAAATGCTGAGCTTAGAGTAGGGGATTGAGGCAGGGCTCAGGGGTGAAGAAGATGAAGGGCCCAATTTCAGATCGCATGGAAAGGTAATTTGGGAGATGAAAGTTTTTTGGTTCTGATTGAGATATGGAAGATGAAACAGGAGATATCATGAAAAACACCTTTTCTTATAAGTTCTGAGGTCAGAGGCTATGTCTCTCATATTTATATCCTTCACAACTTTGAATAGAATGTCTTTATATAAAAGGGGCTCAATCAATGGCTACCAAATAAAAATCTCTCTAAAAAGCCCTATTCTGAACTGTATCTTCAGTTGGATGAATTTAAAAATCATTATTTTATCCATATTTAGCCCCATTTTATTTTTATTTGTTTAGATAAGAATGACTTTTCACATGCCCCTCTCCTGATTTTCAAAAAAATGTATGGCTTTCCTGTGGTGACTTGAGAATAAGCTAAACCTTTTAGGTCCTAAAGGAATATTGTAAATGAACTGAACCCCCAAATAGTTCCCCTAAGCTTTACTTCCAAATAGTATACCATTTATTCTGTCTCTATTCATTGGGAGGATATAGGTTATTGACTTTCTCTTAGAATTACTTCCTTCAGTTTGAAAATACTTTATGAACTTACCTCATTTCATCCTTTTGGCACAGAGTATATTGATGTTATAAAATAATAAAAGGTGAGTCAAAAGGGTTCCAGTTTTTTTTTTTTAATACTAAGTTGGAGTGATTCAATTTGGGTTCAATCAGATCAAAACTGAGTTAAAATGACCCACTTTATTAGTTGCTAAAGACCTTTGTCTCAAATTTACATTTAAAATTTTCCTTTATTATCCTTCTTTGTCCTCTTCTCAATATTTAGATTACTTCAAAGGCCTTTCTAATGGTGATAGAATCTTATTTCTCTTTCAGAACCCCAGTCTATTGACACATTGTCTGGTAACCTTTTTCAGTGCTAAAGCAGTGAGTACATTTTTACAGCATCTCCATGTTCCCACACTTGATCTAGTTTTATAACCTTGGTTCTATCTGTTTTCCTTCCTCTATACTATAGTCTCTTCAAATGTAGAGACCTTATCTAATTAATTTTTGTGTCTCATTTAGAAATTTAATAAATGTTGGCTGATTTTATACAGCCCAACTGAATGGTGACTTGTACAAAAGAATGATCGCATGGGCTTTCTCAATTTTGTACTAGGCTTGATCAACTCAGAGAGAGGCCAGTGGTCCTTAGGAATGTTTACTAAATTCCTAGCAAATTTTAAGCCACAAATCTGAGTCCATTTTTCTCCACTGTCACATCACTAAAATGCATGGAAACCTAGAAGTACATAAAGGAATATTTGCAAATGCGAGGCTTCTACCAGTAAGTCTAAAATGCAGAGTGAATTCTTGATGAGAAAAACTGAAATAAAGGCAAGGACCTGCCACATTGCATCTTTGGAAGCAGGACACGGACCAGTACAAACATGAAGCCGGTGACACTTCAAGAAATCACACCACTACCTCACTCAGGGATTTTAAATCAGAGATACGAATTTGGAGATTTTGAGGGAAAACTCGTGCATGATAAATGGACATGGAAACAAAAGGAAACCGAAGTAAGAAGATAGGTGAGAACTTGCCTGTAGGAACTTCTTGTCACTTGTAATTCAAAAGCCTATTGAACTTTTACACCTTCCTTGTAATCATAGGTTGTAAATGACATATTCAGTCAAATGCCTTCAACTTACTTATGACTCAAAGCAGTCAGTTGATGTGACTAATAATAGCCATTCAGGACCAAATTGGTTCTTATTTTATATCAATACTGTGTTCAGTGTTGAGCAAAATGCAGACAATATTACCCAGCTTTAATGAATTATTACCTGTTTTAAAACTTTGTCTAAAAATGCATTTGCCTTAGTTCAACTTGAATTTCCTTAATATAAATGTTAAAAATTAAATTATTAAATTATTAAAATTAAATTATTATCTGATCTATGGAGAGTATTTTGTTTTTAAATACTGCTTGCTACTTAAGCTCCAGTGCATTGAAGATAGCTTATTTTGTGATTTAGGTCTAAGTTTATTTATCTTTAAATAATATACTGCTTAGGTGTTTCATTAAAAATACAGAGCTAAAATTTGTGAGAGCTTATGTTACTAAGAATTAACTCCAAATTCAAATACGTTTTAGGTGACAAAACAAGATCTGTAAAGGATTCATTTTTCTGTAATTTTACACTTTAGATTGATAATCTTAATCTCTTGTTTTAAAGTAAAATAGTCTGTTTTTTAAAAACATTTTAGTACCTAAAGAATAATTTTAAGTTAAAACATCAAAGCTAATAAAGAACAGTTGACAAATATCTTATATTTATAATGTTGATTAAAAATTTGTAAAAATATACGTCTTTTTAATCTTATTTAAATAATAGAAACAATTAACTTTGTTTTGTTCTTATATAAATAATAACACAAATATGTTTTCAATAGACACATCTTTATACATTTTGAAAATTCCTTTATTATTTGTACTCTCCTGATTAAAAGTATATGTCATTTGTTAAGTAGATTTTGTTCATAGGTTTGTAATTAAATTGTGTATGGCTTTATAGTCCTATCCAAGATTAGAAATGTGTGCAAAGCCCATCAAAATAGTCTCCATATTAAAACTAAATTGACTCAATCCATTGAAAAGACAAAACAACTAAATCATTAATATATACCCTGTAAGTATTCAGCCTTTGAAGGCTTTGTGACAGTAACTCTGCCACCTGATGGAATTAATTTATGAGCTAGTACTAATGGCCCTGCCCCATCTCTTGTTCTATAATGGGTCCCAGTGGAATCTGCCTATAAAGGATAGTCATGTGATAATTTTCAACTCTTTGACTTGCTCTAAATGCCAACCGACTACAAATATTTTCTTACCAGGATAGTTAGAGCCTTGTAAAATGTGAATCTATTCATGGGGAAATGAACAATTACTGTTTATAACTTGGGTAATACTACTATCAAAGCAGGACAGAGAATATAATTAAAGGAACTGTTTCAAGTTAGTGATAGAAAATCCAAACAAGGCTGTATTTAGCAATCTTGTATTTTTCCAATTGAGGACATTACTCTATCAGACACCAGATTAAATCAGTATTGAAGTGGGGACAGATAGGAAAACAAAGGCTGAATTAAAAAAAAAATTCCCTTGACCCAAAGAGGTCTGCAACACATAGTTTTGAGACACAGCAGAAAATGAATTGGCTGTACCTTGCTAACAAAAGTATTCAATACCAGGGCAGGTGGTTAAAACAAAAATTTTGAAGGTTCCTTATGAGAGAAAAGTATTCCCTAAAGCCACTTCGTTCTCATACAGAAGAATAAAAATTTTTCTTTGATATACTCAATCTTCTGATACATAGTTTTCCCATCTAGACTGAAACTGGATTTATTTACTCTATTACAGTCTAGAGTACTACTACTGTTCAATGGAAATGTAACGAGAGCCTGGTAATTTAAAATTTTCTAGTAGCCAATTTAAAAACAGTAAAAAGAAATAGGTGAAATAATTTTAATAACATTGTATTTACTCCTATATATCCAAAATATTATCATGTCAACATGTAATCAATGTAAAAATTATTCATGTGATGTGCTTAGTTGCTCAGTCATCTCTGACTCTTTGCAACACCATGGACTATATAGCCTGCCAGGCACCTCTGTTCATGGGGATTCTCCAGGCAAGAATGCTGGAGTGGGTTGCCATGCCTTCCTCCAGAGGATCTTTCCAACCCAGGGATTGAACCCAGGTCTCCTGTATTGCAAGTGGATTCTTTACCATCTGACCCATCAGGGAAGCCTTAAAATGATAGTTTACATTATTTTTCTTTGAACTAAATCCTCAAAATCTGGTGTGTATTTTATACTTACAGCATATCTCAATTCAGGGTATCCACAATCATGTGTGGGCTAGTGGCTACTGTATTGAATAGCACAAATCTTTATTTCCTCCAAGAATTGATGGTTCATATATTTTTTCCCTTCAAGCCTCTCATCAATACACATTTGTTTCCATACTGTTTGATTTAAAGTGTTAGTCTAGGACAGAATGAACTTAAGCTTCTATGAAGAGCTTGACATATTGTTTGCAAAGAATTACTAATAAAATGAAACAGAGCAATTTTCAGGGGTCAGACAATTTCTGAGTTCAGGTCACCTAGCCAACTCTTCTGTTTTGTTCCATTTGTTCAGTGTACTATAGATGACTTGACTGGAATATGCTTGGCTACATACATCTCTCTAAAAGAAACCCTAAGAATCACATAATACAAAAATGCTTCAATATAAACTACACTTACCAATCTGTGGAATGAACAGTTACTAAACTAGTTAGGCACTCAGTGTTTCAAAGACTCATTCTGTATTTTATCAATTATGATTGTCCTGAAGACATTATTGAGACAGCAGCAATTAGCTTCTGACATTTCTGAAATCTGAGAATGGGCACCAGTGATGAAGATGGGTCATTGTGTCCCGCAGTATGTAGCTCTATGTCATAAGAATTCTACAGGAGACACGGGACAGACATGTGTCAAGACACTAATACATTCACACAAGATAACGAGTAAGAATGTGGTATGGTACACAGATTGGATGCTGTGGTTGCCATGAGAAGTACTCACTTTTTCAGATCATTCTGCTGCTTTTTGGCTTGTGCATGCCACTGGTGCATAGCAGGGAAGAAGCCACTTGTGTGTGGTGGAAAAAGTATATCAACTAATAAAATCGCATTTGACTGGGAAGTAATTGTATCACAGCTGTCACAGGGTTAATTTCACAAAATTATCAACACAATAGGTGCATTGCATTTTATGAATCAGAACTCATTTGCTGATTCATAAATTAGCCAGTATGCAACAAGAATATGATGCATCAAAGAAAGCATTAGACCATCTTCATGCAGTAAAATTGTAACTATTACTTCAAAAACAGTTAATGCAACATTAGACAGGGATTAAAGAAGGAACTTGGTACACACAAATATTCTGAATATGAGAAAATGGTAATAATCACAGTTTCTTTTCTGATTAAAAAAAATCCATATTGTTATTTTGCATTAAATTTAGTTTCGGTTCTTGAGGTAATCTTGGACATTTGAAAAGGATTACTGGGCACTAGAGCCTGGCCTAATTCTGATGTCCTGGAATGAGTTGTTGCAGCACAATTATGCCAACTGCAAATCTGGATAGGTCTTATCTACTGGTGAATATGGCTCTATCATTAGCCAAGAATTCTAGTTCTCGGCTAATAGTTCTCTACCTGGTAGTTCTCACCTCCCATAGCGTCTACCTGAGGAACTGTGGACTGTATATTTTGGACATGGATTCTACAAAGGGCAGGAAATCAATGTAAAACTGTACATGTTTTACTATGTAAACTAACTAAAGAATGGAGGCCTTGGTAAATATAAAGCAAATTTCTTTCCAATGATTACTTGTGTCATTGGCAAGAAGTATCTCTTCTTTTGGATAAAACAAAACAAAAACCAAAAACAAACAAACAAAAAAAAAAAAAACCCCAAAAACTCACAACATAAGATTATCCCAAAGTCCTGGGAATCTTCAATAACTTTTATTATTCCATTTTGATGTAATATGTTATAATTTTCATTACTTACAACATAGTGTTTGGAATAAAATAAAACCACACATGTTGGCAGCAGCTGGGGATATGGTCTGATGCTATTCTAAAAATAAGTTGCCATAATTTAGCTTTTGATATAAATGCCTTTCATGAGGAATTTAAAGGGACATTTTTCTAAATTGAGACATGTTCATATAATTGGAACTGAATCACTGCACTTACTATTGCATTATGGAAAAAAAAGAAATGTTTAATATAACAATCTAATCTAAATTATAAGATAAATGCAAGTAAAAATATTTTGCATTTAAGAATTTAAAGCTGATAGTTCCACAGAGTGGTGATGAGTATATTATACATATGTATGTGGATTTTACAGGGTGTTTCAAAAGTCCCTGAGGACATACAGGATTCACTCTCGGCATGTCTTTGCATACAGATAGAAACCTTTTTTATACTTGTTATAATAAATGCTGAAAATGGCCCTCATGTGCTTTTAATAGAGATGATATTTTTGTTGCCAAGGTCACCAAATAGAAGAGGGATCACAAATGCCATTTTCTGCATGGGGACTCAGGGACTTCTGGCTCATTCCCGTAAATTAGTCATCCACATAAATATGTATAGACAGATATGTAGTATGCATAGTCACAACATAAATATATTTAACATTTAAGAAAATTTAGGTATTCTACTGGTAAACTGACATATGTATGCAATATAAGTTGTATTTATCCATAGGAACTTTTTTGGTTGTTGTTGTTCAAATGTGCCGTTATCTTAATTGTTACTTTCCCAACAAGACTCCTTTATAAAGAAGCAACATGTTTTACTTGCACATACATTTTAACTAAAATTGAGTAATGAAAATTAATATCCACGAATATGTAACTAAATGATGGAATTTTCATTTAAGTAATTTTGGTTTTCGTTTTATACTGTATAATTGTTTCATTGAAACTATGTTTTTAAAAATTGGATCGAGTTAATGTTTTTTTTTCTAGTTAAAAATCACAGTATCTGATATATTAACATATGTCAGCTTCCTACAGGAACCCTAAGGGTCTGCCCACCTGTGATGTCATAGTAAGGAGGGGCTTTTCTTCAGCAGACTCCTCCCTCGGTATCTCCTTCATCACCATGGCAACAGCCTTATCTGCCGCCCTAGAGCCTTTTCCCTATAACAGTGAAATCAACAATGACTTGTGTCAGGAGAAATCTTTAACTTATTATTTATCACAAGATATTCTAATGTTTAAAGAGCAATCCAACATAAATGAAGAGGTAGGCTGCTGCAAGTGAATCTTGAGGCTTTTGGCTGAGGAGAAAACACATGAAATCTGAAAAAGATTATTTGTGAACTTTTTAGTTAGCTACTTTTTCACCTTTACAGCTGACATATTATATTATATTTAATTTTAACATAGTATTTTATATGTATAATATATTTTAAGGCAATTTACATGACATGACAATTTTTTAGTATTGATTTTAAAACACTATGGATTGCCTGTTATGTTCATTTAAAATTATTCCTGTATAATCTCTAAGTGTTTTAAATGACAGGAGTCTAGGATAGGGATTAAGATCAGGGTCTCACTCCTACAGAGAAATTTTGCTGGGTGGTCTCTGGAGTCTGGCACTTTTGATTGGATCGGGCACAAAAAATAAATGTGTCATAAAACCTCTAAAAATTCTTCAGTAGCCTAAAGTCACAGAAATTCACCCAGCTTGTTTGTTTTGGGGAGGTACTATGGAAAAAAATGCAACTCTCAATGTTCTTGAGATCAAAAAATGTTAATAGAATTTTAAAAATGTCTTTTAATTGGAGACTCTCATAAATCCACATGTAAATAAAGGATAATTAATAATAGGGGCACTGATATACTGATATGTACAATTTTTTGGTCTCACACAAACATAATAATGGACTGTAAGGGGTATGCTGGCTTTCTATGGTTTTAGTTTACCAGATTATTATGTTTTTGAGGTTAGATAGGGAATAATAGAAAAAAAAACAAACAGAAAACAAAACATCACCTTCCCAACTCAATTAGCAGCATCTCACACTATGTAAAAATTAAATCATCTTTAAGCACTTTTAAAAACAAAAACTTCCACTGTCTTTGGTCTGTGGGCAGAGCCTCCCTGCAGAAAACAACCTTATACAATAGGTACAATGTGAATATCTGTGTTGCAAATTTATATAAAATACAGATGTAGCATACAGAGATACCATAGGCAAGGAAACAAAAATGGACATATGAGGGTCTGTTGTCTGAAAGGAAGTTAAGAGCTAGGGTCAATATTAACTCCAAAGATTAATAGTCTCTATGCAACTAAAAGGATAGACTTACATTATCTTTGGTTTGCACAGGGCTTTAAGTGTTTAGAAGGTAGGTTGACTCTAGGAAGCAGAACATCCATTTTTTTCAAGTGTTGCCTTTCTAAAATGTAACCAGTGGCACTTTTTATTTATGGAAACCAAGAAAAACTTTGTCTAGTTACTACATTTAAAACTGTGTGAATCTCTTTGCCATGCTGAAAGCTTGTTTCTTTGGTTTGTTAACTTAAGAACTAGCATTATTGAGAAGTAATGTGTTATTTCTACAAAATAATATCAACTGTTAGAGATTTTATTGAGCAGATATAACAGCAGTAATTTTCTTAAGTGTTCTGAAAAGTTTATATGGCTACAATGCTTAGATTAATTGAATTCTGGAAGAATAAAGGGAAACAGTGGTTAACTGCATAACAAATTGGGGTACATAATGATCTCAGGTTTTTCCTTTAGTAGTGCACTGTCACCTTCCTAATATACATACAGTTCTGAATTCTGGAAAATGATTCATGGCACTGCTAAGCTATCTGACATGTTTTCAAAATGTAAAAATTACTTGGATAAAACATTATATACAATAAGCTCAGTATGTCTTTATAAGCTACACTCATTTACAAAGTTTATATAGTTTAACATATTTTTGCAGCATATTTTTCAAAAGAGCAAAATCATTTGTGAAGAATTATTTCCATGCTCTGAGAAGTGTAATAATATAGCAATAAACAAAGTGGCATGCTTATATTAAATTCCTAATATATTTAAAAAACATATCTAATGTTACAAGTTATAATTTAAAAAATAATAATTCAGATTCTTTCCTTGGGCTAAGAAAAAAATCAATTGATAAGCATCTCAAAAGTTTCAGGTCAGTATTTCAATATAGTATTTATTTGAAATGCTACCAATCCGTAAACTATGTATAGGTATTTTTCACATGTGCAACTATAATAGCTAGAATTAGCAACGGACATGCCATTTCACTAAAACAAAACCAAACCAAAACAAAAATTAGTCCTTTCATGCTGAACTCTAGAACAAAGCAGTGGTCAGCTAGAAAGGATATATAATAAACACATGCGGTGCTTTTTATTTCTTGCAGAAAAAACCCACCAAAGCCAGGGTCAGGTCACTTTTTTGAAGACAGTGCCACTTTTTCTTCAAGGTTACACCTACTACCTGAAAAAAGTCATGACACCCAGGTTAGTGCCTGCTAGCAACTTTGTTTCCTTTACAGCCTCTTGGCTTTTGAGTTATTACCCAATGAACTTCACTGTTTCGGAAGTGTGGTACAGCCCCAGAAGAGAGTGGGAAGGCTGGCCACGTGACATGTCCACAGTTCCAGACAGAGTGTCTAAAACCACTGCCAAGTCATGTGAATGCACTTACATGTCAAAGCAAGATCCCCCAGGTCATATTGCCACCTCTACCTTAAAAATTAAAATCAAGATTTTATCTTAAAATCAAGCTGTGTTATTTCTGACTTGTCCATTTATCTTGTGAGATAATGCTTCTAGAATTCAGAATCTGGCAGGTAACTGAGTTGGTAATTCATGAAATTATACAATTTGGCTTATCAGGAGCTCTCTAGGATTGACAGTAATACAACTGTGCAGGTTTTACTTTTCTTTTTTAAATTCAGTGACTTAAAGCATTGTAAGAAAGAAATACACATAGTTATTCATATTTCAAGTTCAATTTTTAAAATATAACTACACCAAAAGATCAATATTAATCTATTATTTGAAACAACTTGAGCACAGCAAAAGGAAATATATACTGACTATACACTCCAGCATATAAATGGATTTAGAAGCCAGTATGCTTCTACATCATTCTAGCTACAACAGAAAGGAACAGTGAAACTTTGCAAGTTGATTATCATATCATGACACCCTCCAGAAATTATTTCAGCCCATTTCTTTTCAAATAATACTTCAAAATTACCTTTTTCCACTTGCTCATTTAATCTCTTGAGATATTTTTGACTGTTTGGAAAACAGTATCAGCATAAAAGGAAATGTCTTTCATTTTGTGTGATTTGCTAGAGAAAATTCTTTGATTTATTAAAATTTCTTTTATCATTTTGTTTGTTCACAAATGAAATATATAAAATAGTAGCTTTTCTAAGAAATAATAATTCTTGAGAATAATCTTTTAATTTCTATTATAACACCAGGCATAAATGAATGAAACACAGGGAGTATAGTAATGATACTAAAGTTTATTATGAAAACTCAATTTTGGCCCACTTCTGCTTTTTTAATATAGAATGTAAGAAACAGAGTAGATGGGAATTATCCAGGCAAGAATACTGGAGTTGGGTGCCATTCTCTTCTCCATGGGAAGTTCTGACCCAGAGATGGAACCCAGGTCTCCTGCATTGCAGGCAGATTCTGTTACTCTCTGAGTCACCAGGGAAGCCCTAGAAAACACTAGAAGTCACAGAATCTTAGGCTGGATATCAGGCTGTGGAGGTATCAGGTATCCTCAGATGAGGTGCTGGCTCCAGGTCTGTCTTGCACGGAAGAGATCTAACCTTTTTGGAGAAGCTAATGTGTGCTGAGCATGCTGCTGGGTGTTTTGCAAGTTTTTATTGATTTGATTTCATGAGAATTCTGTGGGATAGATGATATTATTGTCTTTGCTAGACACTTGCGGGCTTTGAGGCTCAGAGACAGTACAGTGTGATTTAGCCAAGACCTTAGAGCTAATCCAGGATGGGAACCCGGACCCACCTCCCAGCCTGTGTGCTTCCTTGCCTACCACTCTGTTCTCATCCATCTGGCTTTGTGAGGTGGAAATGGTCAGTAAGAATTAGCCACCTACAACTACACTCATGAGCACATTTCTCAAAAAATGTGTTTGTTTTTACTATTTTCATAGAAAACCAAGCTAAGCATCTCACATATACACACTTCTTTCTGTTCTGTAGATCTTAATAGAGATTTATAAGTTTCAGCATCTCTTTAATTCTTTTAAAATGCTAACTCAATGCCACTAAATTCCATGTTTACTAGAATTATCCTGAGATCTATTTTGGACACATGAAATAAAGTAATTTCAGAGTGACTCAATACCTCATCAACAATTTTCCAGTTGATGCTACTATGGAATTTGTAACTTAAACATTATTTTTATCATTGTTTTAAGGATAAACTACAATCAGGTTTACAAGTATGAATGCACTGAATACATTTTCCTCATACATAACATATATATAAACAAATACCTGCCATTTGGATCATTTTAGCATAACTGTTTGAAATGAAATGATATTCAGTATTGCATATGTTGAAAAATTATATATCTCATAAGCTCCGGACCCTGGACTTACATGCACAAATTGGTCACAAAAGGCTAATTTTTGATGGCAATTCTTGTTGCTTATGTGCAGAGCCAGGATAACCTTTTTACTCAAGAAGGTAAATGTCATAGAAAGTGTCATGCTCTCTTCAAACTTCTCTTTCAACACAGGAAAATGTCAGAGCAATATTCCTTGAATGGTGGTGATCTCTGCCTACCACATTATGTCCTTTCCTAGTTGTGTGTTCCTGTGGATTTCTTCCAACATAGAGTAGGGCTCAAACCATTCTATTCCAGTAGCATTTAACTCATTCCCTTCTTCCCCTGTCAACAAAATGTTTTGTAAATTTTAAAATTTACAAATAGAACTAAATCTGAACATGTTGGTCAATTGTTGTTTCTAAATATCCTGAAGATATTTGGATATAAATAATTGGGAAGCACGGACAGAATTCTCTCTTTTCTTAATCAGTGACTCATATGTGGAATTCACAAATCATAATAAATTCACCACTGGTCAGTGATTTGTTTATAGCTGGAAATAATTTGATTATTGATTCTTTATTAAGGGTAGTCAAGTTGCAATAAAGAAACTGATGCCTTTAGTTAAAGTAATGTCACGTGGTATTTAAAAGAAGGACATTTAGTTGATTCTCCATATTGTTCTTACTATCTTTTTTGTTTCCATTGTAGCATTGTTTTTTTCCAAATGACTCTCCAAACCATCACCTTTTCAGTGAAGTCTTCTGGTGTGAATGAGGACTGATTCTAATTACATTCTATGATATAACTCCCATGGGGCTCCCCTGGTGGCTCAGTTGCTGAAGACTCTGCCTGCCAGGCAGGAGACCCTGGTTCGATCCCTGGGTTGGGAAGATCCCCTGGAGAGGGAATGGCAAACCATTCCAGCATTCTTGCTTGGTAAATCAAGAATTTACCAATCCCACGCACAGAGGAGCCTGGTGGACTACAGTTCATGAGGCTGCAAGAGTCAGACACAACTTAGCAACTAAACCACTACCATGTAACTCCTGTATCTTCAGTTTGTGTTATGTAGCACTTTTTGCTGTATATGGTATATGTGTATGTGGTGATGGGAGGGCCATGGACAACAATCTCTTTAATTCTAAACCTCCACACATGAAAGTCCCTGGGTTTTAAGCTCTCTGCATGCACACTCATTGTCCTTGGCCTGACTGATTGCTATAGGGGGTCTTCATGACTTTTATAGGTCCTCAAACTTTTGCTTTAATCAGATACTTTTTCCATCAAAAATGTAGAAGGTTGTATTTTATGACTAAGCTGTATCAAGAAAAACATAATCCAGACCAGATTTGTTATTAATATTATAAATTCCTTATTATAATAGTCATTTGAGGGATTCTGGTTTTTAAGAAAGATAAAATGAAAGTATTTTTACGGTCGTTTATGGAGACTCTTGGGCCTTCTGAATTGTGTTCACTGTGCCTGTTATGTCAGTTGACCCTGGGTCGCTGTCTTCTCAGCAGGCAGGGTGCTGTCCCTGGAGCTGCTCGCTCTCCCACCTCTGCGTGGCCCATTTTGGCAGCTACTGCTTCCACCACCCCCTCAGCACTTCATCACAGCTGTTCCTGTGCTAACAGGTCCCCTAATCACCACCCTTGCTCTTACTATTCTTATTAGCATTCAAAGAATCGTCCCTAAAAGCACTCAAAAATCATAATGGGTGCCCAATCAGTAGCTCTCATCTTGTGGTTCTTAAAACACACTCAGAAAACTTGGAACATTTAGTCCTGAAGCAGAACACACTGGCGTGTAACACTGATGGTGACTCTTAAAATGTTGTCTCTCCCCATAAAATTAGGCCCCAGCACTTCAGTCTCTCCCGCCTCAGAGTGTCTTCTTGACCATCCAAGAGTACTTTTGAAGAAGTGAGTCAATCTCTCTTATTTAAAAAAACAAATCAGCCTTCAGTGACCGGAGTCACCAATCGATTCCAAAACGCTCCTTGTCATTTTTTTAATTACACTTAGAAAAGGGACTTGGGTCCCTTGAGGAACAGAATTGCCCTGTACCCAAAATTTCTGAGTTGTACATGCGGATTAAGCTTCTCCTGGGCACCTTGCTATATAATCCTTCATTGAGAAAACAGGTTCTGTGACTGTTTTTATCAATGAAACTACCTTGTGTGAACAAACGTTGTGCTTGTTTCTTTTGAACTACTTGCATTATTTGGTATAGTGGTAAGAGACTCAAGTTTACTCAGTATATACAAGTAACTATCAAAAACCTTTTCAAATTATTTAAGATATTCAAATCACATAATATGGCCAAGTTTGACAGAAGGTGGTTTTGAATTACATAAAAAGTCTGAATTAGACATTTAAGGAAATTAAATAGTTTCAAGTATCTAAATAAAAATTCATTAAAATTAACAAAGTGTTGCCAAGTAAAGATGCTTTAAATTGGCTCTGAAGGACAGGTAAGACTTCCTTCTAATTAATAAGATCTATTTGCTCACAATTTACAGTTTGTTTGTTCTCTGGAGAAGATTAAACACTCCCCGTCTCACTCCCACCTTACCCTCAGGCTTATTTACTCTGCTTTGCAAGCTTTCTTGACAAAAGGTCAAAGTCACAACACTGAGTTCCCCCATCGTCTATAACAGTTCTCAATTAGTGAAGTGTTATTATTAGGCTTACTCTGATTAACGTTTCTCTAAATTATTTGGAACCTATTTCACCTTAATATTGAGCTTCTCTATTATGCATCTGCAAGCATCTTTTGCTACCTAAAGTGGTCTGGTCTAGAAAAATTGTTTTCTTTTGACCTTGTTGGCTTTATGCTGAGGATGACATAGTAATACATATTTAATAATTAAGAAGTAACTGTAGAATGTGGTGGTAAGTTTTCCTTTCTAGTATGATAAATCCCCAATTTGTAATTTATATTTATATAAATATATTTATGCTTGAGAAGCCTTTGATGATTGTGTGAATATGTAACCAAAAAATACAACAGTAATTAGAGGGTTATATATGTGTATGTGTTGGTTGCTCATTCGGGTCTGACTCTTTGTGACCCCATGGACTGTATCCCGCCAGGGATACAGTCATCTGTGCATGGAATTCTCTGGGCAAGAATACTGGAGTGGGTTGCCATTCCCTTCCTGACCCAGGGATCGAACCTGGGTCTCCTGCATTGCAGGCAGATTCTTTACCATCTGAGCCACCACAAAGGGTTACCTTTGTTATTTTTAATTCATTGTAAATATCTCAGATGGTTTGCAAATCAGGCACTTTTTTTGGGGGAGGGGTAGTGCGTATTTTTAAGTAAAATGATTGAAAACATAAAATCCTAAAGATTATTATTTTTTTTTTTTTTTCAAATACAAGCACTCTAGACTTGTATCTGTTGTACACAAATGGATGGATGTCAACACTTAAGAGAAAGTAAGGTGTTGTGAGAATCATACATCACCAGCATGGATGGATAACTGCTTAAACTCTGCTGAATCAGTGGTGTTTTAGGGCATAGGGGAGGTGAGAAAAGGTCTATTCCTGGAAGGGGTTAGGGAAGAGGTATTGAGGTCTGGTTTCTAAGTGTTTGTAATTAGCCAAGGTGATGTCCTGTACAAGACAGTAGAATGTGGAAGACTAGTGGGAAGGAAACTTGGCAGGAAACATGTACAAAACACTGTTTTATCATTTCTGTCTTTCCCATTTATTCTTGACTAGAAAGTTTTCCAAAGTAAATATAATGAATAAGAATCTCTGTAGGTAAATATGTGGTTAAGACCATGAAACAGTTCCCTTGAACTGATTACCTATGAAAATCTTTTTTCTTTTCAGTGATTAGATGCATCCCCCAACTTCTTGGGGTTTCCTGGTGGCTCAACGGTAAAGAATCTGCCTGCAGTGAAGGAGACACAGGAGATGAGGGTTTGATCCCTGGGTCAGGAAGATCTCCTGGAGGAGGAAATGGCAACCCACTCCAGGATTCTGGCCAGGGAAATCCTATGGACAGAAGAGCCTGGCAGGCTACAGTTCATGGGGTCACAAAGAGTTGGACACAATTGAGCACATACACACATCCCACATTCTTGCCCCTAGTAAGTAAAATCTATTTACTGTGGCTTAGACAGTAAAGAATCTGCCTGCAATGCAGAAGATGTGGGTTCAGTCCCCAGGTTGGAAAGATCCCCTGGTGAAGAGAATGGCTTCCCACTCATGTATCCTTGCCTGGAGAATCGCATGGACAAAGGAGCCTGGCAGGCTACAGTCCATCAGTTTGCAAAGAGGAGGACAGGACTGAGTAACTAACACTGCCCCCCTCTTTTTTCCAAGTCAAAAGAAGGAATTTCATTCTTCTACCAAATTGGAAGCCTTTAAATGTTGACTGTCGTTATCTTAGAGCATAGAAATTGAATCCCAGTTGAATCCCACCTCCTTTAAAATATTCTCCAGGCAAGAGTACTGCAGTGGGTTGCTGTTTCCCTCTCCAGGAGATCTTCCAAACCCAGGGATCGAACCCAGGTCTCCTGCATTGCAGGCAGTTGCTTTACCATCTGAGCCACCTGGGAAGTTACAGATGTAATTACCATATGGTAAACGTATTATTACCAAAGTTTCGAATTTGAGAAAGCAAATTTATGCAGATGTCATGAAGTAGAATTGCATTTTGTCCAATTTTTTTCTAGAGAAGGACTTGTAACTAGTGAACCTGAATTCCCCTTTATGAATATTTCAGGTAAATTCTATTACTATTTTATGAATAAGAGCTGTGGACTTGGAATCTGACTATTCAGTAGCCTTCTTTGTAGCTTTATTCATTTTCTGGCAGGTGCAAGTATTTTAACTAGTTTGTCCTCCAGTCACCAAATGCCCCAGTTTTGTTGAGATAACTTAGGAAAACTAAATTACAGAAACTAAGTTAAATTCACAAGCTACTAGCCAAAAAGTTCTGAGCTAAGGTACTCCATCTACCTGACTTACCTGAAACAGCTCTAAGAGACAAGCTGAGGCTTTCCCCATTTCTGTTCTAACATTATGGATCAGACTGTAGCATCTCTGCTTATCTTGAGGGTCCTCTGGGGGTCATAGGCAATATGTGAGTTGGTTCCTCCCTAATGCCTTCTAGTTCCTTAAAAGGATTAACAGTCTTTCTGTGGAGAGGAGCTAGGGAAAATATGAAGAGACCTTGGAGTGGGGAACCCCAGGCACCGAGTGTCCAAGAGGTTGACAGTGTATAGAGCCAGTGAAGCCTCCATGGTCAAGGGAAGGGAAAGAAGGATGGCCATGTGGCATGTTGGCACCAATCCTGGGACTGGAGTTTCAAATCTCAGCTCTGCCTTTTATAAATCATTCTCTCTAAGGCTTCATTTTACCTTCTGAAAGTAGGATAGAAATCCTACCTAGCTACTTCATAAATCTGTGAGAATTCAATGAGAGTATGTATGAAAGCACTTTCACAATGGCCAGCAATGGTAGATACTCGATAAATATCAGTCATGTATGGATGTGAGAGTTGGACTATAAAGAAAGCTAAGCGCCAAATAAATGATGCTTTTGAACTGTGGTTTTGGAGAAGACTCTTGAGAGTCCCTTGGACTGCAAGGAGATTCAGTCAATCCGAAAGGAAATCAGTCCTGAATGTTCATTGGAAGGACTGATGCTGAAGCTGAAACTCCAATACTTTGGCTACCTGATGGGAAGAACTGACTCATTTGAAAAGACCCTGATGCTGGGAAAGATTGAAGTTGGGAGGAGAAGGGGGTGACAGAGGATGAGATGGCTGGATGGCATCACTGACTCGATGGACATGAGTTTGAGTAAGCTCCAAGAGCTGGTGATGGACAGGGAAGCCTGGTGTGCTGCAGGCCATGGGATTGCAGAGTTGGACACAACTGAGTGACTGAACTGGACTGAACTGTGACTGCTGAATTCATGGACTCTGTGGTCTAAGTGTCCTTATGAAGTAGGTAGCAAAAGATATAACATTGTGTTTGGGAGATTCATCCATAGAGTAAGTAGCAATAGTTATTACATTCCCTCCTCTGTATAGTGTTTCATCACCTGAATATACCACAATTTATCTATTCAACTGTTGATGGACATTTGGGTTGTTTGTAGTTTTTGGTTATTATAGACAACAAATGAGTCAGTTCTTCCCATCAGGTAGCCAAAGTACTGGAGTGTCAGCTTCAGGATCAGTCCTTCCAATGAACATTCAGGACTGATTTCCTTTCAGACTGACTGAAATCTCCTTGCAGTCCAAGGAGTGAACTTGAGTTCAGATGCCATAAGAAACAAAAGAAGGGCTGTAGATATGAAAGTAGTAAAAGTATTTCAGTAAAAGCAACAGAGGCAGAGGATAATCACAGTATGGATAAGAGACCAGGGTTGGGACAACCCAAATCAAAAAGGACTAATAAGGCACAGAAATCAAGGATCCAGTGCAAGACTGGGATACTGAATCTAGCCACCAGGGATAATGAGAAACCAGTTTCTAAAGAGTTGAGATTATAACTGTTATGGTCTGAATTATATCCCTCCAAAATTCATACACTGAAGGCCTAATCCCCTAGAAGCTCTGAATGTTAACAGTATTTGGAGACAAGATCTTTATTAAAGTGGTAATTAAGTTAAAATGGAGTATTGATGTTAGGGTAGGTCCTAATCCAATATGATCGGTATTTTTATAAGAAGAAATTAGGACACAGAAGGAAGGGTATATGGAGGCACTGGGAAAAGACAGTTGTCTATAAGCCAAGGAGAAAACTGCAGAAGAACCCAATCCTTCTCTCACCTTAATCTCAGAATTCTAGTCTTCAGAACTATGAGCAAATAACTTTCTGTTGTTTAAGCCACCCAGCCTGTGGCACTTTGTTATGGATTCCCTAGTAAACTATTACAATAATGAAACATTCCCTGTGATTACAAAGTAATCTTACTTTTGTATCTGAGTAAACTGTTTAAAAATATCCAAAGACAATTCAATTACAAGTTTATTTTATTTTAAGCCTTCTCAATTAATTTCTTCTGTGATTTCTAATCTGATCAAAAGGACTTCTTAGATATGGAAAACTAGAAATGCTAAACCCACGTGGCCAAAATTCCCACTTTGGTGATACCCCATCTGGGACTATGACCTAAGTAATTGTCAGGAAGTATTGCCTAAAAGAAGCTCAAATGAAGACTATGCCTGGAGTGGAGTGGTCAGCCAGTGCCAACAGTGTTCTGTGTTCATCCCCGTACTTGAATTGAACTTCTAGCCACATGACCTCAGGTTATACATTTAGAACTTCTTGAAAAGAATTTTCTTGTGAAAAACAAATTTCTTTTGCTTTTGAAATCTGAATGCTTCTAAATTTTTAAATTAATTCCCAATTAAAAGTTTATTAAATTATATAACTTTAAGAGACTTCAATTAGATAATACATACATCAGCTAAATATCAATATATATTGGTTATGTACATAAACAGAATAATTGAAAAAATAAAACAATTAGAAAATAATATGTATCACAGGTAGTTTTTTTGAAGGTTCTTGCTAATATCTCTGCAGCTTACTGTGGGGGTTGAGCTTACAGCTTGTACAGAATGAAGATGTCACCTGGGTTGATGTCCACAGGGGACTTTAAATGAATCAAGATCCCTGGAGTGCCTGAATGTCTTTCTACTCTGTAACTCACACTTCTATTGTTATAGAGATGATGTACTAGTTCAGTTTGCTGAGATGTCAAACTTTCTAGCTAAATCACAGTTTGATTAATTTCAAATGTAGGACACATAATTATATCAATAGATAAATGAAACTTGCTCTTGAAGCTTCCACTTAAGTGCTTATTAAAAAAACAATCTCTCAATTCTCTCTCCCACTGCATGCTTTGAAACCATGAAGGTGAAAGCCTGGATTAGGAGGACAACCAGGTAGGCCATTCTGGCTGGTCAATATTCTAGAGGGTTTGGAGTTGATATTTACCTTGTGCCTAGTCTCATAGCCCATTCTCTATATTACGTATTTCTTTCTTTTGAGTTTCTCCTTCAACTGACAAACTGGAATAGAAAAGAAATAATTGTCAAGTTTTGAATTTTTCTCAGGTATAATTCCACCAAGTTGTCAAGTTGCTAACCCAGCAGTGTGTAGCAACATGGCTTTATACATATGTGGTTACTGAGGTTAGTTAGGTGTGGTCTGTGTTGACAAAGCATGGGCTATGAAGTTGGAAACCCAGGGTTTGAGATACAGAAACAACATTTTGCATTTTTGTGTAACCTAAGGCTGAGAGCTTAGTTTTCTCAATTGGAGAGTGAGATTAGTATTAATAACTGCCTCACTGACTTGGCAGGGTTTTTGTGATGATCAAATAGATAACATGTAAAGGCGAGTATTCAATATGTACTAATAATTTTATAAATCAGTGAAATCCCATTAGCTAAGTAAATTATTTTCTACATGTACTTGGGAGTCTACAGTATCAAGAGCTATTTATTATTTTAAAAGAATAATTTGATAAGGCTACACTGTAATGACATGAAAAATTAATGAATTTCCCCTAACAATAGGAAAATAAAGCAAGTTTAGATCTGGCCCATTAAGGTAGCAGCTGCAAAATTCCAAGGTACCATTAGATTGCTGATGAATTCACAGACTGTGCTGTGTGCTCAAAGGCTGACAAGTGTAGGGCCATATTATGAAACCTATGCGACCAAAGTTATGTAATCACAATAAAAAAGATGATCTTCAACTTTCAAAGTCTAAGAAAGGATTCAACATAAAGGACCTTAAAACTGTCAAAACATTCCTAGCAGTTCCAAAAGTATGTGTTTCTACTAATGAGCTCTCTGGTTTGTCTGATGAATTATAAATAGGCACCACCTTCATATCTTGCTCCTAATTCTGAAGGACTAGAACAGTTTGGTGGGCCATTGAGTTCATGGAGGTGTTGAGTCACTTCTACACTCTATTTTAGGCAGATTGCCTATATCGCCTATATTGGAAATGTATCTATACTCTGTGTCTCAAGTCACTATAAATAAGCAGAAGAATGATTTGATAATATTAATTTTAAGTTGCCTATGAAGTTTTTCTCAATCTGTTAAAGATGAATTATCTGCTATCCTGTACATTTTCTTTCTCCCAAATCTTAGATACATTATCAAAAGAGTTTAACATTTAGAAGAGATTTGGCCTGAACTCATTTCAACCTTCTAAATAATGCATTATGGTTTACTAGGTTCAAAGAGAAAAGCAAGTACATGATACTGATATTTCATTAGACAGACTGAAATTGAAATTGATTCTAATTCTAGATAGATGTTACGTGTATGCTGCTGCTGCTGCTGCTAAGTCGCTTCAGTTGTGTCTGACTCTGTGCAGCCCCATAGATTGCAGCCTCCCAGGCTCCCCCGTCCCTGGGATTCTCCAGGCAAGAATACTAGAGTGGGTTGCCATTTCCTTCTCCAATGCATGAAAGTGAAAAGTGAAAGTGAAGTCGCTCAGTCGTGTCCGACTCTTAGTGACCCCATGGACTGCAGCCCACCAGGCTCCTCCATCCATGGGGTTTTCCAGGCAAGAGTACTGGAGTGGGGTGCCATTGCCTTCTCTGGTTATGTGTATAGAAGAAGTTAATTTCTTTAAGAATCTAGTTGTTATCACATCAACATATGCCAGAGTTTATTAAGCTTTTAAAAGGTTCCTAGAAAATATAAAAGGTCTTAGGTTCTCCACTTAAGCTATTCCTCTAAATTGAAGAAAGCTCAAAATGGTTTAAATCTATCAAAATTTATTTGCCTGAAAATTCACCATTAGTCTTCCCTCCCCCACAGATTAACAATATCACACTATTTCCTTTTAGTCACTTACAATCTGTTCAGTTATAATAAAACCAAAACCCAATTAACCAGTATCCTCAATTAATTTTTCAATAAAATGTCATGATTAGAAGAAAAAAATTAATTTACAAACAAATAACCTCATTTGAAGGATACTAAAGATTCCAGGTTGTGCCCCATACTCAGTATACATTCAGCCCGTCTCTGACAGTTACAGCTGGGTACCATTCAGTAAGGAGAGATACACTGAGAAATAGCCCTGAGGACTGTAATATCCCAATTCGTCAAAGAAAGAATTAGGTATAGAGTTATTGTATTTAGTAACATGAAAAGAAGCATTAATACATTTTAGAAAGGTCGACACTCAAAAGCTTTTATTCCCCTTTTAGTCAATCTTGATGTGATGAAAAATTTCAACACTCAAATAGTTCTGAGTGTTTTTGTTAATTTAAACCTTGTATTATTTCACCAGACTCAAAAAACCGCAAAGACTTCTTTTTAATTTCTTATACTTAAACACTGTTTTTCCTCAAATGTCACCACCAAAGTTTAGTTATTTTAAAGCCTTGAAAGTGAAAGTGAAAGTGAAGTCGTGTCTGACTCTTTGTGACCTGTGGACTGTAGCCCACCAAGCTCCTCTGTCCATGGGATTCTCCAGGCAAGAATACTGGAGTGGGTTGCCATTTCCTTCCTTTCTATTTTTTTCCCTTGGTCCATCACAGATCACAGTTGCTTCTATGTGTGAAACATTTATGTATGTCATAAACACGTGTGCTGTTGTATTTAAATATATATGTTATATATGTGTGTGTGTGTGTGTGTGTGTATCAGGCTAATTTATTCAACTGAATAAAAATGTTAGATTCATTTTCTAGTTTTATTTCCATCTATAATAGATGTTTGTAAAAAGTTTATTGCAAATGTCTTTTAAGAGATTTTAAATTTCAGTAAAAATTTAGCATACTGGATTGTAGAACTTCCTATATTAAAGTCATCAAAATGTAGAAATTCTAGAAATATTTTTTTCTGCTTGACCTTTCAAACAACTTAAAATGTTTCTTTCAGTAGGCTTAGAGTTATGTTGACCTTTTCTTTGAAAAGTAAAAATAAAGTTGTTTGCATGCTTATTTTCTTAGAGAAGATTTAATTGGAAATAGAAATGCATTTCTTGACTCTGGATATTTTAATATCATAGGGTTTCAGTTACAACAATAATACTAACTATGTCATAGTAAACAAAGAAAGTGCCTGACAGGTTTTGAAAGAATTTAACTTGTATTTATCTATTATGAATTACTGTCTACTTAGATCTATTTTACTTGATACTATAAAATTTTACTCATTTATTTTTCAGTTTAAATTCTGTGAAGATATATAGTTTTATTTAAAAATCATATCATGCGATGTGAATATTTTTATATTTTTCCCCTTCTCTAAAATGAACAGTGAAATCCGGTACTTTATATGTTGGGGTCTTTTATGAATATGGTTTCTCTCTGGTATTTGTGACTGCAGAGTCAAGTGCAATAGCTGACAAAAATATATGGACTGGATCTTTCTTTGATTAACTTGGTTTCAGAAAGTTGATGCCTTAAGTGCAAACACAATTCTTATAATGTCAATTTTTCTACAGGGAGTCAAATTTCGACAGAGGACAGTCCAGACTCTAAGAGCTGCATGGCATCCAGGAATGTTCTTTAGAGGAGGAGCTCTTTGTGCCTATTTCCCTGGTTAGGTCTGCAGGATTCTCCTCCATCTCTTCCTCTCCTGCAGCTTCCCCCTCACTAGCTACTCTGCACCACTAACCGCGCCAACGAAGGCTGTATGGATCCAAGTTTCTGTATCTTTGCAGAGACTGATTTCTTCACTTGGAAGTCCCATCTCCTCATCTCTACATGCTGAATTCAATGCCTTCTTCCAGATCCTGCTTAATCACAATTTTTTCTTAGTTGAGATCTAGACTGTGTTCTCCCTGAAGTTGGACACAGAGTCTTATAGTCTGTTTTGTGTTGCCATAAGCACAGTGTCTTGTGGGCACAGGGGTGCTAAATGAAGGCTCTTTGAGTGAACAAATGAAGGAAGGCATGGGTAGATGGATAGATGATACATAGTCCTATCTGTCTAAGACTTGTTGAGGTTTTCTCCTAAACCTGGGTTACAGAAGTATGACAGCATTTCCTTCCCATCCTCCTCCTCCCTTGAGCAGAAATTGGAAATCTTGGCTCCTGGCTAAAAATTGAATGGAGTCCTAACCCATGATAATTTAACGCCCTTTGATCCCACTGTAGTAGCCAAGGGAAAGGCTATTATGAGTTTATGACTCATGCACAGGCTCTTTTCATATTTTCTGCAATACCCATTGTGGAGGTGGTAGAAATCACATTAACTTTGGATTAAAACATAGTAGGAATTTGAAATAGGGAGAAAGGATAGAAGATTATCTTAAAAAAAAAAAAACCCTCTGTATAACTAAAAAGATTAATTTGGTGGCAATTTAGTCCTCTCTCCTACTTCTTTCCTGTTCAAGTTACATCCCTAAACCTCCAGTAATATCTGCTAGAGACACGGGTACTGTCTATAAGATGCAACATTTTTGCTTATAATTGAGGAATAGAGCCATGTTCCACATGTGGCACAGTTGGTAAAGAATCTGCTTGTCAATGCAGGAGACACAGGATTCTTTGATCCATGGGTCGGGAAGATCCCCTGGAGGAGGGCATGGCAACCCACTCCAGTATTCTACCCTGGAAAATTCCATGGACAGAGGGGCCTGGTGGGCTATAGTCCATGGGGTTGCAAAGAGTCGGACATGGCTGAGCATACACATGCACGAGGAACAGAGCTATGTTCCACATTCATACTGATAAGGTGTGGAAGAAGGAGAGGAAACAGAGAAATGATGTGTATGTTTTGCTTTGTACCACATATGAAGAGCCCAGAATAGTGTGTGACACAGAATAGGTTGAATGAACTATTGAAACTCCATAAGCACCAATGTTAAAGCAGAAGTAACATCTCAGAGCCAGAACACTTGTTTAATTGCTAAGTTGTGTCTGACTCTCTTGCTACCACATGGACTGTAGCCCACCAGGATGCTCTGTCCATGGGATTTCCCAGGCAAGAATACTGGAGTGGGATGCCATTTTGCCCTCCAGAGGATCTTCCCAACCTAGGGATTGAACTTGTGTCTCCTGCATTGCAGGCAGATTCTTTACCAACTGAGCCACCAGGGAAGCTGCTAGAACACTTAGTGTCCCCTAAATTTGCAGAAACCTTGTGAAGTGATGCTGGGATGGAGAGGCATTGAATATCATATCATAGCACAGGAGTGCTTTTGTTAACCTTATTTTGATCCTAAGATTCAGGGAGACCCACTGATGTAGAGGTTATACATAATAAAAAGAGGAGAAACTAACTTTAATCAAAGATGCCTGAAGGAAGGACCAGTACATTCTTGTTCAGTGATATTGAAACCAACACAAATTAACTCGTGGTGAGAGATATGCAGAAAATCACCCAATTTTTGATGATTATTGGAAAAAGTTGAAAATTTCAGTGATGTTTTAAGTGGAAAAATAGTGATTATGTGTTCTGCCTGGAGGAAGGTAGAAAGCATTTTCTGACTTCCTGAGCTAAACAATTTCCTGAGCAATATGAGGAGAGTCACCCGTCAAGAAGATGGCTATGTGCATTAGATGTGCTCTTCACTTTGACACCTCCAAGAATAAAACAATTCTTTATTTAATGTTTAACAATGAAAAGAGCAATTTCTAATTCTTGGGAAACTACTCAGAACTGTAAACTTATCTGAAGAGTGCCGACAAAGAAGAGCTGAACCTCAAAGCATCTAGTTTATTAAAATAGCTATCCAAATGGTATTAAGCATGTTATTATTTCCAGCTGAATTCTCATAAACATTTCTTTGAAGTATGATTATATCCTCATTTTAGAAGAGAGGTACTTGAAACCCAGAAAGAATAACTTGCTCATAGACAGGTACCTAGTAATAGTACTAGTAGTAATAATAATCACTTACTGGGCATCTAAAATGTACCAGGTACTGTACTGAATACCTTACATATATTTCAACAGTGCCTAGGTCACAACGATCTTCTGAGGTGTATACTTTGATTTTAACCATTTTATAGATGAAGAAACTGAGACAAAGAGAGTTAAGCAGAAAGAGCTATTGAGTCTCAGACTGGGACAGGAGTCCAGAGTCTGACCTCAGGCTCTGTGTTCTTAACTACTCTATTTTATCGTGTCTCATTTAGAAGTCAGGTTTGTTTAGCACTGAAGCTATATTCTTAGCTATACTCTTATACTCTACTACCGCTAGGTTCTATTTAGTGATACTGCAGAATTTCCACTGCAGTTTAGTTCTTCCTTGGGAAAAAGCATATGGATTCCAAGTAGCCGTGTGTGACTAAGTTTCTATTGTTAAACAGGCCACATGGGTGGTGGGAAAGGTAAGCACCAGGATTTGGACGCAGGCACATTCGACTCCCAAACCCATGTTCGCTCTTCTGTTCCACACTGGATAACTTGACAGAAAAAGCCCTGAACACACCATGGCACAGCAACTTCTATAGTGTCACTGAAATGATTCCTTTCTGCCTCTCTCTGGACCGAGAGGCAGGAAGCCTAGACTTAAATCTCAGCACTTCCACATCTGAGGGTGTCACTTTGGGTAAAGTTGCCTTTCCGAGCTTCTCCGCTCTCATCTGTTAGAATGTGAATACCTACTTTACCGGGGCTGTGTGAAAGAACACAGCCAAGGGAGTGAAAGGTGTGGGTGTTTGACAGACATTAGTTTCCTTTGCTTTCTTTCTTGCTCTTTTGTCTCTCAGGCAAGACAAGAGATATCACCATTTTTAAGCGATATGAGCACTATGCTACAATTGGTATATATTCGTGTGTACTTCATGAGACATCCACAGGCTGTAGAGAAGAAAAGGGGCCCTCTGAAATGAAAATATCTGAAAATTTTTTTCAGTCTTTAAGTCCAACTGAATTCTCTAAGATACCCCATATTTCAGGTCAGCTCAAGCCCAGCTGTGGGTTTGGAAGCACATCCCACAGATAGGAGGACTTGGTCAAGTACCATCTCATTCTGTGCTTTTGTGACTTCATGTCTGTATATCCTGCTTTTTTTTTTGTATTTGTCATTTGTGTATACTACAATTATCAGTACAAAGGGGAAGGCAAGGTCAGGGAGGTAACAAGACACTCTACCAAATTCTTTGTTAGAGATCAAATAGAATCTTAAAACACCCCAGAAAAGTAGGTCCTAATACTTCTATAGTGATGCTGAAAGTGGAAGAGGCAAGGTGGGTTCAGACAGGGTTGGTTTAACTCTGAAGCTGAAGATCTTCTACTACAGGAAGCTGCCTCCCTCTAGGTACTTGATAAACAGGAATTAAATGGAAATAGGCTTTAGGCTCATGCAAACCTTTCCTAGCCAGAGCTACTCCTTGTTAGGGGATAGGTCTATATCGGTGAATGTTATGGGGAGACTTCACAGGCACCCTTGAGTCAACACTTAATGGAACTCAGGCTCTATGTGCTTGCATGCAGAAGTTGTAGAGTCAGCATCTAGGAGAATGCTTATTTCCATTTGAGTAATTTGTGTGCAAACAGGATAGGCTGCCACTGGGTGAAGAGTTCATGGTGGGGACATAAGTGCATTTTATTTCTGTGTATTGAACGACAAGCTTAGCAAGGGCTTTCACTCAGCTCTCTTTGAAATGAAAAAAGGAAAAAAAAGCAAACAGGAAGCAACTTCCTTAAAATGGTTAGATGTAACTTCCTTAGAAGATTTAAATGTTAGAATTGTCTTTCTTAGCTCTAGAGCGAGACTTGATAAGATGTCCATCAGCAAAAAGAATAAGGAACGGCCCTTGTAGGTCTCTGCTCCCAAATTTGTTTTCTGGAGCCAAATACCCTAAATAGGAAAGAGGGAGCCCCAAGCTTCTGATCTGGGAAGAAGCTATAGTGGTTACCGTCTCTCTGCTAATTTGAGCTAGCTATCTCTCCTTCCAATGGCTCTTCTTTCTTCATCCTTTTCTTTTTTAGAAGGAAACTCACTTATGCTTCCCCTTTCCCTTTTCAACTTCCTTTTGACTTAGGTTGGAGGCTTGATAAAATGAAATTTGTGTTTAAACAGCCATGCCCTTATCTTTAACAGAGAACCCGAAACATCTATTTTTTTGAAGCAAAGTTTACGTCAGAAGCATTTAGACAAAACATCATGGTTTTAATAGGGAAAAAGAGGCATTAATGGAAAACCTGTTATGTGACAGGTATACGTTACATGTTTGATCTAATTTAATCCTCACAAAAATCTTTCAAAATGAAGGTATTATTCTGCCCAAGTTTAATAGGAAGGAGATAGAGCTAACAGGATTACATAATTTGCCCAAGATCATTAGGAGGATATGTGTCTATTTTTCAGAATCCCTTGATAAGCTTTTCGTATCTTCACAAACAAGTTCCAGGAGTATGAGATCTCTGTCACCTCAGAGAGTTCTTCACACTTCATAGATGCTCACAAATTTTGGAATAAGCTTATTCGCACCTTGCGATACAAATGGATGTAAGTTGGCTTTCAAAATTAATAAAAAGGAGAAAGAAAACACATAATAAACACCTGTGTATAGACTCACTGCAGCATCATACAGAGTCAAAAGTAAGTCTGGTACAAAATGAATACCATGAGTTTCATTTTCCTAAGATACCAATTACTAATATAACTAGGAACACTGAATCCTAATCAGTTACATAATTTCTAGTTTCTTTAAGACAGGAAACATACCAATTGCTCTGCACATGTACAGCTTTTCTAAAATGCAATCTCTTCCCTCCTAGGGAATTCTACCCTACCAAAGGATACTATACAACATGCCCTCTACCTGTGTGATGTCCTAAAAATATCTGTAAGGGAGACACGATAGTGAATGCATTCTATTCTCACTGCGCTTCTCCACACTGGCCAGTACCATCACGCTAGGGCATAATCCAATGGACACCATCCTGGTCAATAGTTACAGAACTAGCAGAATGAAGGCTTTTACTTAGGATCTCATTCTGTAGAAGGGGCACTCATCTCTCTGATGCTGGCAACTCAATAATGAACTAAATTACAAATGTATTCTGGTCCACTGTATTTGCTAAGCATTTATCTAAAGTTTTTCCTATCTATGCCCTCAAGCTCTATGACTCTTCTTCCAGTGCTCTGAAACCCACGAAGTATCATCACAAGCACAATGGGAGTGAGAAGAGACATATGTGATCTGAGAATCTGAGAGGGATGACTCAGGCAGCATCTCCCTGGTGCACAAGGGTAGGGACGGCTACTGTGTCATCTGGAGCACAGCAATGAACACAGTCACTGGTCCTTCCTGATATAGCCTGCAACCATCTGGGCCTCCAACATCCATTCACATTCAGGCACATCCCCTACTACTCCAACTCCTACATCTTTTGGCAGGAAATACCCACACAGCTGGATGGGACTCATAGGATGTTTTTATTTTTCGCCTCATTAAGCTGTAGCTTTCCTCAAGCGATGTGTGTTTTCTTTATATTTTAGCCCAGAAATTGTTTAACCGGAAGAAGGCATCTCAGAGAAGAGCTTCAGGAAAAGGCTCTGCAATGGCCAATAAAAGCACATTGCCTCTGATTTATGGCACATTCACACTGTTCTTTCTCCTCTATTCCTTGAAATATACAGGTATTTACTGTATTTTCTGTAAGAAAAGTTCTCTCTGGAGCTGGCAAGGCAGCTTTGTAGTTGCTGGGCTGTGATTTGTTGCATGCAAGATTATGGAGTAGAGAGCAATAAGTCAGCCAGTCAGCAAACATTGCCAGGCACTGTACCAGGCTGAGGAGCTGATGACAAACAAGACAGATGCGATGCTTTACAATTTAGAATCAATGAGAGATAATACTCAAACATTTTCAAGTGTGATGAATACCATTAAGGAGAAGCAGAGGATGCTATAAGAAGAGACCATGGCAGGATGTAAGACAAATATCTTTTCCTTCATTTAGATGGTCCCAGGATAACATGTTCTCTTGCTTGTCCAGTGCTGCCTTTAGAATTTGACAGCTTGCCTGCTTTGACGTCTCATATTATATCTGTTTGAAGGATAAGATATTCACTGGAACTATTATAAGTTGGTGATCAGAATACCATTCACCTAATTTAAAAATCTTCATTCATGTAGGAAGATCAACCCTGCCCTTGATGAAAATAAATTTCATATTCATTTCATAGGAGAATTTAATTAGGAACTTTAATATATTGGTTATTTGCTTTAAATTGTCTGTGAATCAGTCTGTTCAAAGACTTTGAGTGAATTCTTGATTATTCCAATAAAGGGAAAATTGGCATAAATATTTATCTGCTGAGAGGGGATTCATGTTCCTCCATAGAACATTGGGAACACTACCATTGGTAGAGCAGCAGACAGAAATGGTTCTCAAATGTAGCATCTGTGTTACCCAGGAACTCGTTAGAAATACAAATTCTTGGACCCTACTCCCATCCTCCTGAATTAGAAACTCTAACTCGGTGGAGCTGTCAAACTGTTTTAACAAGCCCTCCAGCTCTTCTGGTGTTTGCAAAGTTTGAAAACCAGGGGCAGAGAGGTTAAGATCACAGGTTTGGGATCAGACAAATCTGGATTCAACTTCTAGTTCTATCACTTAGTGGCTGTAAGACTATAGACAACAGCCTCTTCAAGCGTCGATTTCTCTATCTGTACAATGGGCACAGTAATAACAGTGTCTCTAACTTGTAATTTTGATATAAGAATGAAAAGAAGCAATGCTTGTAAAGTAGGTAAGCACAGTATGTATTTTAAAAGTGTTGGCTGTTATTTGAAATTAAGTTTTAGATTTTTAAACCTATGTGACTGGACTAATGGGGTTACTGACTTTGTTTACATGGAGGACAAGTTGGGGCTATATTTATTGCTAATCATGTGACATCTTGTTCAAGTAAGCAGTGAAAATCTAAACTATCATCAGTGTTATCAAAGTATTTCAAAGACATAGAAATTAAGGTATACAGTCAACAGATATCCTTTGGCCCCACACCGAGAGCACCGGATACAGAAGCTTCTCTCCTGATAGGAGGTTTTCACAGGCTTCAGTTTTATCTGGGGTAGGTCTGATCTGGACCCCATCAGAGAGGCTTCGCCTGGGGTCCTGAGATGAAGCCTTCCCTGTTGCCTTGGCAGCTCAGCTGTTACCTGTCTCTTCAGAATACTTTCTCCAAACCTCTCCTAAGGCATGGATCATTTCTGATGTGTATTATGTGTATCATAGTTAATTATGAGCAGGCTAAATGTTACCTTCTTTTGGACGGATCCTAAATCTGAATCATTTTCATACTGCTTTCAGCATCTACCGTCATACCTAGCCCCTGGGAAGGGATCATGTTTTGGAATGAAAAAATGAGTGAATGAATGTTTTCAAACCTAAGTGCAAAAGTTGAAAGAACATACTTTAAACTCTTACCACAGTAGACACAGTAGCGCTCACCGTAAGAAAAGAGACAAGCTGTCTTACCTTCCCCAAAGTGAAATCTGATCCTAAATATTACTTTAGAAAGAAATGGAATCAGGTGGATTTTGCCTCTTAGACCCAGGTCGCAAATGCATATCTTGTTCTTATTAAGTACTTGTGATTTCAGGCCAATGATTCAATCTCTGAGGACCATGCAAAGGGGTTGGTATGTATTTTCCATACCAAGAGGTCAGTTTGTATGCAAAGAGGTTGGTATGCATCCCCACCTGCAAAGAGGATGGTATATATTTCTTGCCACCTTATACTTTTAATATACTAAGAGGATCAATCAAAATTAGATTAATCTTTGTATATTTAGGATATAATGCACTGCACATAGGAGATGGCCAATCAATATTTATTGAATAAATGAATGAGAGAAAAGAGGTAGTAAAGCACTGAACTTTGGCAGAGTAAGAAGAAAGCAATCACGCAAATATAATAAGATGACTTATTTATCACTTTTATCTTAGCAACTAGACATTCTGGCTCTTTCTTAACTCAAGCTGGAAAACTCTGTGCAGAATCTGAGAAGGTAGGGTTGGAAAGTGCAGCAGAGGGAAGATTCACAATAGAAATTCATCGTCCCCTTTCCTAGGGGGATGCTCAGAAGCCAGAGGAAGTTACTTGCTTAAAAAAGGTTTCATTGGCAACAGCGTGCTTTCAGTAATAATACTGGTCATTCTTTGATTCTGCATAGTGTTATGTTTCTTTTCTTAATTTAATATTTTGAATAAATGTTACATGGTTCAAAAATTTAAAAATTAAAGAAGATATCTAAATGGAAAATCTTCCTCATACCCTTATCCCCATCTCCCTAATTCATCCATCCACAGAGCCCCATCCATAAGTAACACTGTGATTAGTTTCTTATTTTTCCTTCCAAAGTTTCTTTCTGCTTATATAAGCAAACTCAGATACTATACATATTTTTATTGTCCCATTATTTTAATGATAAAAGGTAACATTCTATACCAATTATTCTATACCTCGCTTTCACCACTTAATACACCTTAAAGGTTCTTCTATATCAGTACATAGAGAATTTCTTCATTTTTATTATATCTGTATAATATTCAGTTGCAAGGGTATACTTAATTTATTTATATAGTATCTTATTAGTAGGGCTTCCCAGGTGGCTCAGTGGCAAAGAATTCACTGCCAATGCGGGAGATGAAGGAGATGTGGGTTTGATCTCTGGGTCTGGAAGATCCCCTGGAGGAGGAAATGACAACTCACCCTACTATTCCTGCCTGGAGAAGCCAAAGGACGGAGGAGCCTGGCAGGCTATATTTTCTATCGGGTCACCAAGACTCGGACACGACTGAAGCAACTGAGCATGAGATCTTACTAGTAACAATTTTCTATTTTTTGCCATTATAATCATTGCTATAATAAATAATCTTGAACATAGTGCTACTTATTTTCAAGGAAAAAGATTAACTCATTATCCATACATTTAAGAAACTTATCTTGACTTACTGGTAAATCTGTACCAATATTCTGTAAGGCTTAACATTTCAATGACTAATTCTGTTATTCTAACTCTGGCAACTCTCTCTTACATAATAAGTAAAATATTATGGCATAAAATACATGCACAGATAAAGTCATTAAAGAAAATGTCAGCATGATGAGGTTTCTGATGAATTCTGTTGAAAAATGTTTTCTCTCTGTGGTCTACACTATGTGTCATTTACCCCTCACACACCTTCTCTCTTGACTTCAAACCAACGCCCACACTCCAAATGCTCCTACGAAGTCTTTTGAGATCCCTGTTTCCTGCACTAGTATTCATTAGTTCAGTCACTCAGGTCAAAGATCTTGCCATTATCCCGAGTCCTCTCTTTACCGCCAACATCCAACCTATCAGCAAATTTTGTCAACTCTGCCTTTAAAAGCAGTCTTGAACCTGACTGCTTCCCACCACCACCACTGCGGCCACCCTCCTCTCGTCTTTTGCCTGGACTGCTGACCTAGCATATTCGATGTCCTCGTCCACCTGTCACCAATCCCCTGACCTCCTCAATACTCTCCTTAACAATCACAGTGGTCTTTTCGAAAGACAGATCAGATCATGTCACTGGCCTCTGCCCCGGCCAACCACAGTTGGCCACTCTTTACCCTTCCTCCTTGAAATCCCCTTCTGTCCTTTCACTGTGCACTCCTGCCACACTTCCTGGCCCTGGAGCAAAGCTAGACGTCCCCAGCCCCGCACTTTGCAGCTGCCGTCCCCTTTGCTTGCCACTGGATCCCTGTGGCTTCTTTTCGTGTTCAGGTCTAAATTCAAGCGTCACCTCCTTGAAGTGGCCCTCTGACCACATTATCACAAATAGTACCTCTGTCACTCTCTATCCCTTTATCTTGTGCTTATTCTCTTCACAGGACTTATCACTGATCATGGGTACTTTTCTGTGTTTGCTTATGTCTGCTGATGTCTCTACCACTAAGTTGAGACCCAACAGACTCTAGGCTTCCTCATTTCCTGCTATATCCATAGCACTTAGAGTGGTCTCTGGCATACAGTAGGTATTCAGTAAATATCTGTGGAATGAATAGATGGATCATAAAATAAAATATTGTTGGCGCAAATTTTCCAGACAGTTTTGGAAATAACAGAATTGAAAGCTAGGCTTCAACTCATAGAAATGCTATCGTCTAAAACAGCTTTCATTATGTCTGTATAATGTCCCATTTTAGAATGTGTCATGCAAAGGGGGTGGTGTGGAAGCTGACAGATCTGAAATAGTTTTAAATATATATATATATATATTTTTCACACACATATATATATATATGTCTTTGGAGATTTTGGGCAAATTGCTTAAACTTTCTGTAGCTCATTTTTGTCATTTGTAAAATAAGGATTTGAATGATATAAACTCAGGTTATATTTTCAATATTTATAAGTAGAACAAGTATTTATTGAACATCTACTGTGCTGGTCATTTGGAATCCTTGGTGAACAAGACTGATGACAGCATGCTGTTCATGGAGTTGACAGCTTAGTGAAGGAGCTGCTTTTTTTCTAAATGGTGATGAGTGTGATGAGGAGAGGAGAGTGGTACAGTGAGAGCCCAGAGCAGAGGCCCTGACCAGGTCGAGGATGTCATGATAGACAGAGACATGTAACTTGAGATCCATCAGATGGTTCCAGTAAATCAGGCACAGAGAGGCTGGAGACTTCCGGACAGAGGGGACAACCCTGAAGGACAAGGAAGATGGCACGTTCTGAGAAGGGGGACAGGTTGATGTGGCTGTAGAGAGACAGGGAGAGGTAGGCAGGGGCTACCCTGTGCCACTCAAAGTGTAGTGTGTGGATCTGTGGACTGTCTGTTACCATACTGTGATGAGACAGGTATAGACACGGAAGTATGAAAGTTTAGACATTGTTATAGCAATTTCACAAAGTAATTTTATGTTTGTTTAAACTAAGAGCAAAAACTTGGGCTTACATTTTGCATGGCCTTTTGTTTTCCTTTCATTTATCTCTGTAATTAATCTTTACTGTATTTATAAGAGAATAAATCCACAACAGATTGGACATGAAAAAGCAAAAGAAGCCCTTCAGCAAAGAGACTGCAGCTGTGGGCTGGATCCTGTGAGCCAAGCTTGCTTTTCATCTTTAGAGAAATAAGCATCAGTGCAGCAAATCTCATGTTGCTGGCATTCCAATGAACAGTGCGAATGGGAGGTAAAAAGTTTCAGCCAGCAAGTTCCTTCACCACAGTAAGAGCTGAGTAAAACCAACCTATATACAGTTTCAGGAAACTGCTACTAGACTGTGAGCCTTTGGAAGGGATTTATTGTTTCCTGGAAGTTCAGAGCCTGCTTAATTATGGAGAGAAGTTCAGTAATATTGCTGAATTCAGAACAGTCACTTTCAAAGCTATAATTCAAAACAGTCACTTTCAAAGTTTTCAGCCTGTGGTCCAACTGGGAGCACCTGTGCCACTCTGGATTAGAGCCCTGTCTTATCTAAGGCTCCTGGTTGCAGGAGAAAGAAAGGTCACCTGCAGCTGGGCAATGAGACAGGGCTCATGGGAACACACACACATATCCCACCCCAACCTTCAGAAATAGGGTGCAAAGCAGCTTTTAAAAACAAGAACAAGTGCTGAGTGGGGAAGGGGTGGCATTTAAACACTTGTGTATGTGAACTATAATCTCGACTTTCCAGCTGATACTGGCTTGAATTTTAAGCACCTTCTTCATTTCCCACAAGTAACCATCAGTTATCACCAGCATCACATAGTTCCTTCTGTGTCAGATCTAAAGCTCAGTGATTCTTATAAAAAGCCAGCAGTCCCTTTTGATGTTACAGAGAAGAATTGAGGGCAAAGGACTGGAGCTGGCTTACACTCATACGGTTTTTTCACACAGAGAACAAAACCACCAGAGCATAAACCCCACTTTTTGTTGAAGGTAATTAAATGCAAACACACTTCAGCAAAATCTCTAAGATCCAAGCTTGAAGCCCTTTTATTCTATTACTCTTCACTACATCCTCTTAGCCTGATAACTGAAACCTGGAAACAGTTGTCCCTGCCATTTGTGAGGGTTACTGAGAGTCCAGCTGTAATTCCATCCTTCTTTTCTGACTCTAAGTTATATCCCAAAGGGAAATATGTCATGCTTGTAGGGCTCACATGATAATGCCTTATCCCATCAAGTTTTAATGGTCTTATAATGGAGAAAAGCAGTGGCAAGGATTATTTGAAACAAGGGATAATCCTAAATGACATGTTTAAAAATCCTGAATTTTTTTTTTTTTTTTTTTGAATAGCTCTGACCTCCCCAGTACATTTAAAATCAGCTTGCTTCCCTGGCAGACAGCAGGGGGCAGCAGATCAGAGTCGGCTCTCTGGCTGAGAGCAGTATCAAAGACGGAAAATTTACTGCAGAAAAATCCTCAAAGTGCTTGAATCTAATAAATATGGGAAACCTAAGAGCTGATTCCTCATTAAAGAATTTTTTTTTAAAAAGAGCTAAATTAAACATAAAGAGTTTTGCATTCATTTTCAGCTCATATTCTAGTTTATATTAGGTTGAACCTTGTGAAATTGCCACTGTTTTTGTGCGTAAGCAAAGCTTGCAGTTTCCAAGGGTTAAAGCAAATATTTGGAACAGAACTTAGATATAGCAGTTCTCTTCATGTAGACCTGAAGAAGAGCACATGTTCACAGGCAGCAATAGACCTTGGTTCAGAGAGATGGTGATGAGTCCCTGTGGACAGTGAGGCCATGTCTTGTCTAAGTGCCGCCTCTGCCTCTCCCCCTGCTCCCCACAACTGGGATCATGGGTATCCCCTGGACCCCCGTCCGTGGCATTTGTTCTTAAACCAGGCACTTCTTCAGCTTCTGTCACATTGCCGTCTCTCACCCTGTGGATATTCACCTTGCTGTCCCAGACAGTCTCACTGCTCACAGATCAGGACTCAGCTCCGGCTGAAACCACAGACTCCATGGTGCTCACCTTCATTTCAGACCTCTCATTAGGAAAATAGAGTTTCTGTGTCTGAGTTGCTGAGCCTCGAGTGAATTCTTCTTTGTTTGTTCTGTAGGTGGTTCTCAAAGTGAGGCCCATGGCCTGGAGCAGAAACATGAGCATCACCTGAGAACTTGTTTACAAAGCAGATTCTTGGCTTAGACCTACTGAATCAAACATTCTGGGGCTAGGGTCCAAGAATGTGAGCTTTAACAAGCCACGGGAGTGATTTGAATGTGTGCTGAGGTTGAGAACTACTGCAGTGAGTGAGTGATAGCTGCTCAGTTGTGTCAAACTCCCTGCCACCCCATGGACTGCAGCCTACCAGGTGCCTCTGAGAACTACTGGACTAGCTCACAAAACCCAGTTTTTCCTCTAGTCTTTGTTTTTTTTTTTACCAATGGCCTTTACAATCTCTTTTTCCTAGACAGTTTCTAATTTCCTTTTCATTAGCTTTAAAGTTCAAGCCAGAATCCCAGGCTTGTAGCTGGATTCCTGTTATCCATGAAATGACTTCTCGGTTGCCAAATGCCACCTTCCTGGGATGCTGATATCCTCTACTCTGAGTTCCAAAATGTTATATTCTGCCCATTGGTTGGAACCCAGGAAGCTAGCCATTAGTTCAACTGCAACTGTGTTTGTGGTGAACGTGAACTTGGTGCTTTGCCAGCCTACATGAGTCTCCTCTGGATGGGCTTTATGGTACTGCATCTGGTCCTTCTCAAACTTAGGATCAAACACCCATTTTTGGTTTTAACTATGGTAAATACTTTCTAGGTTGTTTATATTTGAACAATTAAGAGGAAACGTTAGGACCCATTATTCAAAGAGGATATCTTAATTCTAAAAGAGGTTCCATTTTTTCCTCCTAACAAATTGCTCAAAATCTTTATTATTTTCATCTGTATCATGAAATGGGGGAAAAGGGAAATGTTGTCTCATACAAACGAGAGTTTTGAGAAAGAAATCATATTATTTAAGCACAACCTCCAATTTTCTTTCAGACAACATTTGCTTGCTTATTTGTTCATTTTCCCACTGGACACTGGGCTCCTTGGAAGGAAATTTTGTCTAGTTTATTCTTGTATTTCTAGCACTAGCCTGTTAGATGGCAGATGCTCAATGAATGTTTGAGAAATGACTGAATGGAAAAACACATACACATGTACTCTCAAATGCAAAAATAAAAGATCCATTTCTCTAAATTGTCTAGATTATTACATATTATTGAAGCAAAAATGGACTGTTTGCATTTGACCAAGATCTACGCTAAGTATCTATCATCATGCTCAAGATAGGGGGCTAGAGTTGACTTAGTGCTAGGATTGATATCCGTCAAAGCCAGCAAAGCTGTAGCCAGCAAAGCTAATGTCTTTAGAATGTATATCATCATCACATCTTAGGCTGTCAAGACCTCAAGAAGCTCCTTTCATTTTTTGGAGAAGGAAAGTGAAGCCTATAGGGATGAAGTCAATTTTATAAGGTCACCAAGTTGGTTGGTGGCAAAACCTAGAACAGAACCCTGACTTCCTGACTGTTAATTCTTTTCCCAGTCTGCTTTAGAGATCATGTCTGGCATATATTTATAATGATAGAATCACATTGAAAAGGATGATTTTTTTCCCCAAATACTTTTTTCAAGATTATAAATATCTTTAAAAATGACAAGATGCCTGAAGCCGTATGCTCTGATGTATTTAAATTATTCTTATCTGTTTCTTTTAAGAGAAGCTCGCTGTGTGTTTTTCTCCTAACGAGGCTCAAAGAAGTGTCGTTTCCAAGCTTATAAATTAAAAAGTTCCTTGGATACAGCATGGTCCAATTAACTCAGATGCTAACCAGAGGGGTCCTGAGATATTCAGTTAATTTTACATGTACCCTGAACTCAATTTTCTTTAGCTTCACTTGTAATGAAAGAAACAGAAATAAGAATGAGATGTCGATTTCTGTCCATCAGATTGGCAAAGATGAAAACAAATGGCACTCTCTTGGCTGGAGCATAGGTAAATAAGATTCATGTTCTGAATGTGGGAGGGGAACTGACATAGTATTTTTATTTATTTATTTTTTAAAATTTATTTTTAATTGGAGAATAATTGCTTTACAATATTGTGGTTTCTGCCATACATCACCATGAATGAGCCATAGGTATACATATGTCCCCTTCCTCTTGAACCTCCCTCCCCCCCCACCTCTCTTCCCATTCCTCTAGGTTGTTACAGAGCACTAGATTTGAACTCCCTGAATCATACAGCAAATTCCCACTGGCTATCTTATTTTACATATGGTAAGGTATGTTTCAATGAATTGTTACTTACTCAGTCATCTCCAACTCTTTGCAACCCCATGGACTATACCCCACCAGACTCCTCTGTCCATGGAATTCTCCAGGCAAGAATACTGGAGTGGGTTGCCATTTCCTTCTCCAGGGAATCTTCCCGACCTGAGAATCGAACCCAGGTCTCCCACATTTCAGGCAGACTCTTATCATCTGCACCACCAGGGAAGCCACTTTCCTATCAACAGCTTTGCTTCCAGTTATTTATATAAATGATACCAGAAAAGTGCAAAGATGTCCACGTACAAAGATGTTTTCCCCCAAATTATTATTATTTTGGCCACACCATGAGCTTGTGGGATCTTAGTTCCCCTACCAGGAACTGAACTCTAGCCCCTGGCAGTGGAAGCTCGAGTCCTAACCACTGGACTGCCAGTGAATACTTTCCCAGTAATTTAGAAGTATCAAAACCTAGAAGGATTCTAAAGTCTATGAATTGGGGATTAGTTATATATTTATTGGAGAAGGAAATGGCAACCCACTCCAGTATTTTGCCTGGAAAATCCCATGGACGGAGGAGCTTGGTGGGTCGCAAAGAGTCGGACACGACTGAGTGACTTCACTTTCACTTATTTGTATTATGATATAATGTAATCCATAAAACAAAATTCTACATAGTTATTAAAAAATAATATTGGTATACGTGCATGCTCAGTTGTTTCAGCCATGCATGACTCTTGGACTGTAACCCACCAGGCTCCTCTGTCCACTGGATTTTCCAGGCAAGAATACTAGAGCAGGTTGCCATTTCCTCCTCTAGGGATCTTCCTGACCCATGGATTGAACCCACGTCTCCTGTGGCTCCTGCACTGCAGGCAGATTCTTCACCACTGAGCCACCGGGAAGCCCAAATCATATTTACCAAGATCTAAATATATCCAGGATACAGGAAGGAGAGGAAAAAATACAGTTGAACACCTCAAATATAATATGATCATATTTATGTAAAATTGTGTGTGGGTGATTATAGGAAGACATGTGTAAGACTAACCCCCTAAAATAACCCCTAAAGCAATTATCTTAAGATGGTGAATTTGAATTGCTTCCCCCTCTTTATGTTTGCATGAATTTTATGCATGAGCAGGTATAAGCTTTATAGTTAGAAAGAAAAAAATATCTACTTTCATATTTTAAACAAAATAAAGCTGAATATGTTTAGATATTGCCAAATTATGCTTTATGATATTTTGAGAAATGAACACAAGGCAAATATTTGAGATGTTATAAAAGCCACAAGTGATTGGGTTTCAAATCTAATTTGATTTGAATCTTATTTCAAATTGGAAAAATAAAAGCTAACTAAAGCTCTAGTTATGTCATTAACTTTTTATAAAGACACTTTTGATGGAATAATTCATGGCCCCAGATTTTTTTCCACACGCGTTTCATATTGTTTCCAGCAGTGATTGCTATTCTCGACCACCTGTGTCTTCCTGATCCTGTACCCAGTGACCCTAGTTACTAGGAACCCCGGGGCCAGTCACGGAGATGACAACGGCCACCCGCTGCAGAACTGCTAAGAGCACATGTGCCCTCCAAGCAGGAGCTGTCGCCCACCCCACCAGATGACACTGCTAACGCTGGCGCTTCAGGGAGCATGTCCTGGATTAAGTGACTGGAGGCACTGGAGCAATGCGCGAGTCCCTGTTTTGAGAAAACTAATCTCAACACCAGTGAAATACCTATTATTAAAAAGCAAGCATTTCAAATGAACTTTTAACTGAAATTGGAAAATAGTCTGAAATTTAGAACTAGAACTGTGGATAAAATAGGGATAGAATTTTAACAGTTCTAATTATGTTGAGTCCTTACTTTTCCGATTTTAAGTTACAGCAAGTGGGCCTGTGTGTCTGGTGTCAAGTGAGAGTGGCAGGTACTTAGAACACAGTATTGAAGGAAAGTGGTTCCACTTCACATTAGACTTTTTTGAGCACCCGAGTCCCTGAAGAGTTCCATCCCGAGATTCTGATCCAGCAGGTCTGCAGTGAGACCCTGAATTTGTATTTCTAATAAGCTTCCAGGTGGTGCTGATGGACAACCTTGAGTAGTTTTGCTTTAGGTTGCATTAGATTCCTTATATCTTCTGACACTTGAGAGTTTGAAATGTGGCCCATTCTGACACTCCAGATGGAAGAAGAGTACTTCTCTATCTGAGAAGGTTGTTGCAGTACTCAGAAGGACCCCATGGGATACCAAAGAAGAAGGGACTATTCTCTCAGACTAGCTGGGAATATCTGTCACGTCCAGCCTGGCAATTGATGAGCATAGCAGATGCCCTGGCCAGCTTGCTTTCACAACCAGTCTGCACCGACCCTCTCCAGACTGGGTAGGTTGGCATACAATTTGTACATATGAATAGCTGCTACTTGGAAATTGTCCTGTATGTATTTGCATAGAGTAAAATTTGCATTTACATATAGTACATTTCTGTGCAAGCGGATATGGCAGGATCTATGTATATACAGAGCAGGAAGATCGGAAAGGATGTGTATACTGAACCAGGAATTAAGCTAAATGTCTGTTGGGTAAACTTGACTATATAAGGAAAAAGGAAGGCCAGTGAGAATTAGCACTTATGAAACCTCCATTATCTATCACGAAGTGTTAAGAATCTTCACACAGTGTCTCAGTTATTCCTTAGGATAATGAGATGGGCTTTAATGTTCCTTATTCAGTGAATGAGGTCTCTGAGTCTCAGAGATGAGACAACTTGCCTAGAAAAATGAAGTTACTAAATGGCAGATCTGGAATTCAGTTACATCTGACTTCAAAGTATATACTTTCTCCAATCTATTCTCATTGACAAAACATGAATCAAATAAAAATTTGATGAGAAAATATAATTATGAATCTAATATCAATTTGTATTCCATAGGCCATTTATTACCATGGTGTGTGGATTTTGCTGCATATACAAAAGGGCTCAATACTAATACTCTAATTGTTTGGAAACTACCATCTCTAAAATATTGATTATCTTATGCAGTAACATTTGATTGAATTAATGTACTTTTTCAAAACATTTTTTCTTGATGGTGCAATCTCTTATATTAAAGAATCATTGTGTTTGCACGCCTCTTCATTATAAATGGTCAGATGTCAATTTTAAAGCATTTTTGGATAGCAGCGGACCAGATTTTGGCAGAAGTAATCTGGCCAGGAATCAAACCCAGAAGAAAAACCACGCTTATGAAAATTCCTGTATGATTGTGTTGTTAGTGAGAATTATTTTTTGTAAAGGTTGTATGTGTGGAAACAGAGGAACTAAAGCAGCTATTGAAGTGAGACTTATTAACATTAGCCCTAACTTACAAATATGAAGTATATACCACTGTAGCCACAAAAATATTCTTGGGAAGAATTTATAACATAGGAAAATGATAATGTAATGTTACGTGAAAAGAGAGAACAAAAGTGTATATGCTGCTGCTGCTAAGTCACTTCAGTCGTGTCCGACTCTGTGCGACCCCATAGACGGCAGCCCATTGTCCCTGGGATTCTCCAAGCAAGAACACTGGAGTGGGTTGCCCTTTCCTTCTCCAATGCATGAAAGTGAAAAGTTAAAGTGAAGTCGCTCAGTCGTGTCCAACGCTTTGTGACCCCATGGACTGCAGCCTACCGTCCATGGGATTTTCCAGGCAACAGTACTGGAGTGCGGTGCCATTGCCTTCTCCGAAGTATATATGCAGGTGGTTTCAATTAAGGAAAACCATATATGCAGAGGGAAAAAAAGAGGTGGAGGCCTACAACAAAACAGTGTTATTTTGGGGATATGCTTATGGGTTATTTTTGCTTTCTTTAAAACTAAGTGTAATTTCTTGTTATTTTTGGTTAGGGCATAGATTAATAGGAAGAAGTGCACCTTTATTTTTAAGTTAACTAACTGATTCTTTCCTTACTCAAGCTTAAAGTAAGCAGAAAAAATTATTTTGAAAACTATCATGGTAGCCTATTTTCGTGTGTTTGTTTGTGATCATGGTAGCCTGTCTTCGTATGTGTGTGGGTGTGTATGTGTATGTGCACATGAGGGGGAGGGAGAAAGAGAAAAGAAATGAAGAGATGGGAATAGGGTAATGAGGGTGGTTGGTTTGGGCCAAACAGTTTCTGGCTCTTCATATTTTTCTTCTGGAACCTGGTTCACACACTAGCAAAGCACCTCAACATCTTTCAGGATTAAGATGCCAATACATTTCAGATGGCATTCATCTACATTTGAGCAAGCGGAGAGGAAGGAGAAGAAGTTTTTGTCTATGTAATAGACAACCTACCTCTTCATTTCTTGAAGTTTGAAGTGAGTTAATAAACCTCTTAGAAAACATGCCATTTAGGAAATGTTAGTTGTTATTGAATCAAAAGGAGCTACTTTTAGTTTCTAAATTAAGTTTTAGATTTAATGATTTTCCCCTTTTTGTCTTACTTAGGTAACCTAACTTTGTTCTATTAACTTTCAGGAAAACCTTCAATTTGCAAAAGAAGCTTGACTCTCAAGGAATTAGGTATTTGCTAAGAGGGTTGGATGCAGTTCTGTGTAGGTGCCCTTGACAGGAGAGGGACAGGGTGTCCTGCACCTCCCTGAGAAAGAGTCTAGTCACTGAGGCGAAGGATTAGGATGATGACGGATTAATACAGTTCTTGACCTTTCAGCCTCTCTCTTCTGTCCTATCTTTGAGATTGCCTTGAAAGTCTTAATCCTTGCTCCATGGCCATAAGCACTGTCTTTAGCACTGAGAAGCATACTGGGGTTTCTGAAAAGAAAAGCAAGGAAAATACACTTGACAGCCTGCATGATGGTGTGCTTCCCTAGTTACTTAGTTATGTTCCAGGTGTACAAAACGTTGCCCATACCGGAGTGAGGTTAATGCATCACTGTGCTAAAATGGCTTGGATGGGATCTTGCAGTCATCTAAGCAGTCAACACATGTTTACCGTATTCCTAAGTATACGAAGTGCTAAAAATATGAACAAATGTATAAAAGCAGATACTATCCTGAGGAGCTTCAAGCAATCTTGTGTAATGGTGTTTACAATAGTAAAAAGTTGTAATAGTAAACTACCAAATATTATGTTGCAACAGTAAAAGTTCATATTGTTTTATATTTAAAACAATAAACTAAATATTAAAGTACGGTGTCTAGTTAATGGTAATATATCAAAGAACTCATGGAAAAGAAATGCAAAAAGCAAAATGGCTGTCTGGGGAGGCCTTACAAATAGCTGTGAAAAGAAGAGAGATGAAAAGCAAAGGAGAAAAGGAAAGATATAAGCATCTGAATGCAGAGTTCTAAAGAATAGCAAGAAGAGAGAAGAAAGCCTTCTTCAGCAATCAGTGCAAAGAAATAGAGGGAAAGAACAGAATGGGAAAGACTAGAGATCTCTTCAAGAAAATTAGAGATATCAAGGGAACGTTTCATGCAAAGATGGGCTCGATAAAGGACAGAAATGGTCTGGACCTAACAGAAGCAGAAGATATCAAGAAGAGGTGGCAAGGATACACAGAAGAACTGTACAAAAAAGATCTCCATGACCCAGATAATCATGATGATGTGATCACTAATATAGAGCCAGACATCTTGGAATGTGAAGTCAAGTGGGCCTTAGAAAGCATCACTATGAAGAACAAAGCTAGTGGAGGTGATGGAATTCCAGTTGAGCTGTTTCAAATCCTGAAAGATGATGCTGTGAAAGTGCTGCACTCAATATGCCAGCAAATTGGGAAAACTCAGCAGTGGCCACAGGACTGGAAAAGGTCAGTTTTCATTTCAATTCCAAAGAAAGGCAATGCCAAAGAATGCTCAAACTACCGCACAATTGCACTCATCTCACATGCTAGTAAAGTAATGCTCAAAATTCTCCAAGCCAGGCTTCAGCAATACGTGAACCATGAACTCCCTGATGTTCAAGCTGGTTTTAGAAAAGGCAGAGGAACCAGAGATCAAATTGCCAACATCTGCTGGATCACTGAAAAAGCAAGAGAGTTCCAGAAAAACATCTATTTCTGCTTTATTGACTATGCCAAAGCCTTTGACTGTGTGGATCACAAGAAACTATGGAAAATTCTGAAAGAGATGGGAATACCAGACCACCTAACCTGCCTCTTGAGAAATCTGTATGCAGGTCAGGAAGCAACAGTTAGAACTGGACATGGAACAACAGACTGGTTCCAAATAGGAAAAGGAGTACGTCAAGGCTGTATATTGTCACCCTGCTTCTTTAACTTACATGCAGAGTACATCATGAGAAATGCTGGGCTGGAAGAAGCACAAGCTGGAATCAAGATTGCTGGGAGAAATATCAATAACCTCAGATATGCAGATGACACCACCCTTATGGCAGAAAGTGAAGAGGAGCTAAAGGCCCTCTTGATGAAGGTGAAAGAGAAAAGCGAAAAAGTTGGCTTAAAGCTCAACATTCAGAAAACAAAGATCATGGCATCCAGTCCCATCACTCCATGGGAAATAGATGGGGAATCAGTGGAAAGTGTCAGACTTTATTTTTTGGGCTCCAAAATCACTGCAGATGGTGACTGCAGCCATGAAATTAGAAGACTCTTACTCCTTGGAAGAAAAGTTATGATCAACCTAGATAGTATATTCAAAAGCAGAGACATTACTTTGCCGACTAAGGTCCATCTAGTCAAGGCTATGGGATTTCTTTGGAAGGAATGATGCTAAAGCTGAAACTCCAGTACTTTGGCCACCTCATGTGAAGAGTTGACTCATTGGAAAAGACTGATGCTGGGAGGGATTGGGGGCAGGAGGAGAAGGGGACGACAGAAGATGAGATGGCTAGATGGCATCATGGACTTGATGGACGTGAGTCTGAGTGAATTCCGAGAGATGGTGATGAACAGGGAGTCCTGGCGTGCTGCGATTCATGGGGTTGCAAAGAGTCAGACACGACTGAGCGACTGAACTGAACTGAACCAAAGAACCAATACTGGTTCATTAGTTGTGGCAAATGTACCATATTAATGTAAGATGCTAACAACAGGGGAAATTGAATGCAGGGTATGTGGGGACTCTATGTTTAACCTTTCTTCAGTTCAGTTCAGTTCAGTTCAGTTGCTCAGTCATGTCCGACTCTTTGTGACCCCATGAATCACAGCACGCCAGGCCTCCCTGTTCATCACCAACTCCCGGAGTTTACTCAGACTCATGTCCATCGAGTCAGTGATGCCATCCAGCCATCTCATCCTGTGTCGTCCCCTTCTCCTCCTGCCCCCACTCCCTCCCAGCATCAGAGTCTTTTCCAATGAGTCAACTCTTCGCATGAGGTACTGGAGTTTCAGCTTCAGCATCATTCCCTCCAAAGAAATCCCTTAGTACTTTTCTGTAAATCCAGACATAGAGAACAAAGGTATGGCTACCAAGGCGGGAAGAAGGCATGGGGGAATTGGGAGATTGGGATTGACACATTACACTATGATACTATCTATAAAATAGGTACTACGTATAAAATAGGTAACTAACAAGAACATATTGTACAGCACAGGGAACTCTTCTTAATGCACTGTGGTGACCTAAATGGGAAGGAAATCCAAAAGGGAAGGGATATATGTATATGTATGGCTGATTTGTTTTGCTGCACAGTAGAAATTAACACAACATTGTAAAGCAACTATAGTCCAATAAATATCAGTTAAAAAATAAAACTACTCTAAAAGAAAAAGTTTGTTTTAAAAAATCAAATAGCATTTGTTAAGCACTGCAAATGGTTTTACCTGCCTACAAATATACTTTTGATCTCTCACCCCTGGCTCCCTATCATGTAACTATCATATGACAGTACATCACCTTAATTTTATTCTCTCCAGGAGAGTCCAATATGTTCACTAGTTCCAGCTGTAAGTCCCAACTGCACAGACTCTAGGCCTTGAGTTGCCCCTTCGGTTGACGTAAAAGATATATACCCAGCTATGGTGGAAGCCAGGTCAGTTCTTCGACTTGGGAGAAACAGGGTATCCTCAGCAGGTCTGAATATCTGGTTCTAAGGATTTGGTAACTCTGAAATCTTAGTTCAAGGGTGTTGGTGTCATTTCTCATGGGCATCTCACATTCCTCCAGTTTGGTGCATCGGAACAGGAAGGAGGCAGGAAGGTGAGACTCCTCCTGAGTAAAAGGATAATGCTGTCTCGTCTTTGAGCTTCGTCTGAAAAGCAGGGCCAGATCTGGCATTCCTTGCTTCCTCTTGGCTCTCTCCAGGCAGAGCACCAGCACCAGCACCTCTGTTACCTCCGCCTCCAGCACCTCCTCCATCTCCACCTACCTGCCTCCACTGCTTCTATTACTGCCTCCACCTCCCATGACCTCTGCCACCATCTCCACCACCATTACCGCTCCCGCCGCCTTCTACACCCTGACCATCTCCAACATCACTTTCACCACCACTGTTTCCATTGCTATCACCACCACCTCATAATTATGGCACTGGAAGATTGACTAAACACCACGATGACTGACTCTGAAGAGGTGAATGTCACACGAACTCTGCAGAGGTCAGTAGAGAAAACGGGGATAAAACTTCCCAAGCAAAGGTCCAGAGAGATGAAACTGCTTATGACATCCAGACCAGAAACCCCTCTTTTCACCTATTTAAGTGTGGGCTAGCTGACCACCCTCTTTCCCATTAGGTTCAAGAGTACAGATGATACATGCATCACGCCCATCCTGAATGTGGACAGATGAGACGTTGGAAGGTATTTAATCTGTTAATCCTCAAAACCGTGCATCTGAACAAATGGTTTGAAAATCCAGTTACTCTGGAGATTCAGCAAGAGCTGTCTGGTGTAATTAGATCAGCATGATAAATTCAAACCTCTAAACCATCATTTAACACTTTGGTAGGTAAGGGAAATAGTGTGTTTAATAAAACTGCATCCACTGGGATTGGCGTTGTAAGGTTCATTAACGTAACCACACAAAATAAGAGCTGATGGGAAAAATAGCACAGAATGGAAAGGTGAAAACTCTAAGTGGGGAAAAGGAGCTTTCAAAGTAGACATGCTTCAAGGAGAGTATGCAGGTGTACGGGCAGGGGAAGCTCACATGCTCTTCTTAGAGTATTTCAGATTCATAGTAGTCATTGTTCCATTTCAGAAGCTGAATTTCAGAGGGGGTCATTGTACCTTCTAAACGCTCTGGGACTTTCTGAAAGTTATGAGACCAGCACTGGCTTAAGTCTTTAGATCCCAGTCTTAAATCTCCTCTGTAGTTCAGCATATAGTCACCTACTGCATTAGAAGCTAAGTCTGATGTATCAATTGTCAGAAGTGTTTTATCCACAGGGATCATAAAACATGAGCCCTAAACGGATGGATGGGCCTAGTGAATGGCTCGTGAACTGGGGAAAAGACTGCTTTGTGCTCTTGGAACTCAGCTGCGGAATTTGATGCCATTTGAATCACTCTGGAAAATTCACTGCGCCTAAGAATTATACCTCAGATTCTTTGTCCTGAAAATTAACTTTCCCACATGGCCTTCTTTTTATGAGGGTAGAGGTTCTAGGACAATAAATTTTTATTGAGTAGGCATCCTTTGAAATAAAAATACTTAAACTCAGGAGTGATCAGTCTTAAAAAAACAGACTTAATACATACCTCTCACTAGAAAGTGTCAGTAAAGACTTCTTGAAATTCTTAGTCTGGTGGTTCTCAAAGTGTGGTCCCTCGACCAAAAGCATCCTCATCATCCAAGCACTTGTTGTTCAGTCGCTAAGTTGTGTCTGACTCTGCATCCCCGTGGACTGCAGCATGCCAGGCTTCTCTGTCCTTCACTATCTCCCAGAGTTTACTCAAACTCATGTCCATTGAGTTGGTGGTGCCATCCAGCCATCTCATCATCTGTTGCCCACTTTTCCTCCTGCCCTCAATCTTTCCCAGCATCAGGGTCTTTTCCAGTGAGTTGGTGCTTGTTAGAAATGTAAATTCTCTAATTAATCAGAAACTCTAGGATTGGTGCTTGTGTTGATGGTCATTTTTGAAACCTTAAACTAAAGTAAGATATTCTAGAGGGTTTGGAAGAAGCTGAATAAAGTATTTACATCTTAGGGACTTATTGCTTTAAAAGAAATCTGAAGAAAGCAGAGGATGGATCTGAGTTTTGAACGTATGTGGCTGTCTGTGTTAAGCACAGATACATAGGATTTTAGGCCTGGAAGAGACCTTATGACATACAGCCCAGGGAGGCCCATCGTTAACACAAATGCAGAAAGGTTCAAATGAGCAATTCCTAAACTTCTTTCATTACCCAGAGCGGAGCACCCCAACTAACATGTTCATGTCCATAAGGAGGTAACGGTTGGGCCAGAAGCTGCCCTTGGACCCCACAGAGTGACTGACTAGGCAGGTCTGGGGTTTTAGGTAAGGCTTGTGAGTGGGCACATCTCCTTGGTGGAGAGTGGCCTGAGAAGAGCAAGGTCTGATGGTGCACAGGTGAAAAAAGCTGGGAAGCACTTACCCAGAGAGAATGAATTCATGTTATTAAGTATCAACTTACTGTTCTATAAAATGAGGGTGGTATGAACACAGCCGAAGAGTTCTCCAGCAGTGTATCCCAGGAATGCCTGGCATTGGGACTCCTCAGCATTTCACAAAGTGCAGAATTTTAATTTTATTCACCAGAATTCCAAGAAGGGGGAAGAAGCATGTGCTGATCCTTGCTGGGTACTATTCAGAGCTGGGGACTTGGCCATGCTTCCCAAGAACTACACACAGAGGGGACAGTCAAGTCCAAGAAGCCTAAACTCTGGATGCAGGTGAGCAGAGATGGATGAGAGCAAAGTATGGAGGAGGGGGAAGGAAAAAGAGAGGGAGAGAGGAGGGAGATGGATTAGCAGTTCCTGTGAACAGGAAGGTTTAATGAGTGGGAAAGAGATATATTAGTGAGAGGTTTTCTTTGTGAGGTGTGAGAGCCCCTCAGTCACCACCATCAGGAAACTTCCTTAATTATCTGCAGTATTCTTCAAAGCTGTTTCTTTGAAATGACATAGTTCATAGATTGGGCTGTATGTGGCTCCAGTTATATTCAGGTAAGATAAACTCTATACAGGATTCATATCCCTCTAAAGGGACAGCAAACGTATGCTCCATTTTTTGTTCCGCCTGTACTTTTAGAGCAAGATAAAACTCCTTAAAAACATAGACTCAATCCTCAGAGACTTAATTTAGAGAAATTTCCCCTCATTTATTGAAGATTAAAGAAACTAATACATTTGTAACGTAATATGAGCTCATTATTTTAGTCCAAATAATGATCTTCTAACACCCAAAGGAAAAAATGACCTACCACTGCAGTGTTTAGAGTTTTCCAGATGTAAAAGACAGAAGGGAAAGAGAATTAACAATCTTCTTCCTTCTCTATTCCCCCAAATCATTTAATGAGTGCTTACAATGTAGCAGACACTATGGAGGTAAGAAAGATGAATAAAACAGAATCAATGGTCCTCTACACTCAGAAAGACTGAAGTATAATAGTAGTGAGAGACAGTGGATAAAACAGTGTGAAAAGTGGCGTATGATAGAAATATGCCGAGTGGGACACAGACGAGAAGTATCACTTATTACTTGTCACAGGCCAAGTGCTATTGTAAACATTAAAGATGTACTGACTTATTTTATTGTGATAAAGAATATATAACATGAAACTTGCCATTTTAGTTATTTTTAGGTGGATGATTCAGTGGTATTAAGTACATTCACACTGCTGTACAACCATCACCACTATCTATCTCCACAACATTTTCATCTCAAGCAGGAACTCTGTACCCAGTAGGAACCAACTCCAGATTCCCTGCTCCCCAAGCACCTGGCAACAACCACCATTCTCTCTGTCTCTGTGAATTTGACTACTCCAGATTCTTCATATATATGGAACATTTGTCCTTTTGTGTCTGGTTTATTTCACTAAGGATAATGCTATGGTAAGTATTTAAACAGGCAGTCTTCATGTGATTCTCATATCTCTGTCAGGTTGGTAGCATTTCTCCCATTTTACAGATGAAGTAACTGATGATCAGAGAGTTAGGGGTTCAAAAATCACAGATAATGAACAGCACAGCTGGAATTTGAACCCTGGTCTGCATGGTGCTAAAGCCTTTGCCACAACACTGATTTACCTGGTAGGGAAGAGAGGGGAGTCAGGGTAGTTACAAAAATTCACCTAACCAGCCCAAACCTTTGTGATATAGCTCATACTAGCTATAGGATTAGGACCGCTCTCTCTGAAAGGAAAAGTGAAAGTGAAAGTGTTTGTCTCTCAGTTGTGTCCGACTCTTTACAATCCCATGGACTGTAGTCCGCCAGGCTCCTCTGCCCATGGAATTCTCCAGGCAAGAACATTGGAATGGGTTGTCATTTCCTCCTCCAGGGAATCTGCCAGACCCAGGGATTGAACCCAAGTCTCCTGCATTGCAGGTGGATTCTTTACCATCTGAGCCGCAGGGAACAAGATTTGAAATCAGTTATCTCAAAAGAAGGTTGATGGGAGGGAGAGCATCTAGATCTAAGGCTCGCTCTGCTTTTCACAACTGTGAGAAAATGTCGTGGTAAGTGCACTATCACTATGAGGTCCTCCCAGAAAGTGGCTGCTGAGCTGAAGGTGATTGTGATGGCTTTTTCTGTGTTGCTCCAAACAAGCAAGGGCCACATTTCCCTCTGAGGGCTCCTTTCAGAGGCTGATAGTTAGAACGCTTTGATCATTTTAGAGTCCTTTGCACCGGAACGTGAGGGGGCCACTCCCAGTGCAGCACACCTCTGGGGGCTGTTTGGGAGAGGGCTGTGTCTGTAGAGGCCAGAGCAACGACTGACCACCGTCCCTGTGCCCATGGCCAAGGCCCCCAGCTCTCCAGGGATGAGATCTTCTCCAAAACTTTAGAATCTCCTGGTCCTCCTGTGTCTCATGGTGCACCCAGCCTCTTCCTCCCTGCCCAGGCCCATGAGATGGATGGATTCTCCCTTACTGTTGCCTTCTCTGTGAATGTGTTGCTTGCTCAGTCATGTCTGACTCTTTGCCACCCCATGGACTGTAGCCCACCAGGCTCCTCTGCCCATGGAGCTCTCCAGGCAAGAATACTGGGGTGGGTTGCCATGCCCTCCTCTAGGGGATCTTCCTGGCCTAGGGACTGAACTCCAGTCTTCTGCATTGGCAGGCAGATTCTTTACCATCTGAACCACCAGAGAGGGTTACCCTTGCTTTTTAAAATTTGTTGTCAAATACCTCAGGTGATTTGCAAAACAGGCCCTTTAGGGGGGAGTGAATACAATGAAGATGACAGGAGGCAGGGACAAGGCTCACCTTTCAACTCAGCCTCCCAGATTCCTAGGTTCACACCCTGGTCTGGCCGCTTGAGGCAGGCTGTCTCTTGTGAAGGAAGTGAGAATAACCGAAGGACGTGGTTTCAGGTTGACCTTTTCTTTCTCTCCATGTTATGCCCTTTCATCTTAATTACTGCAGATATAGAGTACAGCATTTGGCATCAGGAGACCTGGGTTCTGATTCTGACTCTATTAGTTACAAGCTGGGCATCCTTGAGCAAGGCACTAATGTCTCTGAACTTCAATTTAAATTTCAATCAAATGGGGATAATATAATAATAATATTGATATTCAAGGTTATTGTATGATAATCGAATGGTTTAACATCTACTCTAGCACTTTCAAAAATAAAACACTACACAAGAGTTGATTCTTTTTTTTTTATACTGTATTTACTTTTAGGACCCTGTTTATGCTATATGAAGGTTAGCACTAGGATCAAAGCAAAAATATGTATTAAGTTCACTCCACTTAATCAACGCTTGCAGTGCATGACCACTCACTGTATGTCCAGTGGTTGCCTTGACCATGGAAAACAAATCATCTCATCTTTTAGTGCAGAGATTGCCAAGCTAATACATATTCTTTGCATAAATGAGTGAATTTTTCATTTGTTGCACAATGAATCACATATACTTTCTCATTTCCTAAAATGAAATCATCTAATGAATTGGATGAACGAAGATGAAAACTGGCTTTTAATTCATTTATTCAAAGTATTTAAGTGTGTAACAATTAGCTTGCAGTAAATTATTGTGAGGAGAACAGAAGCTCATGTTCAATTAGTCAAATTCTTTGCTGTAGTGTTTAGATATGGGAAACTCAGTTTCTGTCCACTGAAAGCTAATTTTCTGGGAAGCTGAAGGCATTCTGAATTCTGGGAGCAAGGTTTCTTTTACCACGTGAAGAATTACAAAGAGATAGATGGAGCAGTGCATGCAAAGCATGTGACATCTGTGGCCTACTGCTGTCATTATATGAGATAGAAAAACAAGGCTTGAATTCTTAGATGCTTAAGTCAAACAAAGGTCTCTTGAAGGACTCAGTCACAATTCTCAACACAATGCTTAATTCTTTTCTTTTCTACATCCACGATTCAAACATCTTAGGAAAATAGAAGGAAACAGGACCAGAGATGGCTTCCTGGTAAAAGTGGGTAGCTCAGATATTTAGAGCAACAGATGCTTAATTTGAATGAGATCCTTAACAAATTTTCCAGATGAATATGTCCTCCCAAAGAAACTACAATGATCAAAAGAATTTGTAAACTGATGGCCATTCAAATTACAGTTAGGATCATTTAAGAATGCACAGACTACTTCCCCACATAAAAACAGATCACAGCATTAATATCTTTCATCAGGAGTTATTTCAAACTTTACAGAGTAGAGAGAATATGCCAGAAATTTTAGAAATATGAGTCCACATCAGGTCCTGCCGGAAGAGCAACTATTAACTCAGATAATAGCACATTGTTGCCTACAGAGATGCATGAAAGATAAGATGTTTTGTCTGCACCCAGCCTCTTAAGAAATTTTTATTAAACAAAATCAAAAGACTATGGCCTCTACTAGAAGAGCTCAAGCTTGAACTTGAGTTCAAATTTGGTCTTGAATACTCAAGGCAGTTTTCTTAAATTTTCAACCTTAGGGTTCATCATTTGTGAAAATGGGGATAAAATTGCTCATCTTACAGTGCTGGTGTGTGGATTAAATGAAATGCCTGGAAAAATCTAGCATGGCCTGGCATGTATCAGGAGCTTAATAAATAAAAGTTTCCCTTTTTCTTCCCTTAGCTTCCCCAAACTATCGCACAATTGCACTCATCTCACATGCTAGTAAAGTAATGCTCAAAATTCTCCAAGCCAGGCTTCAACAATAGTGAATCGTGAACTTCCAGATGTTCAAGCTGGATTTAGAAAAGGCAGAGGAACCAGATATCAAATTGCCAACATCTGTTGGATCATTGAAAAAGCAAGAGAATACCAGAAAAACTTCTGCTTTATTGATTATATCAAAGCCTTTGACTGTGTAGATCTTAATTTATGCCCATTTTAAGGCACATTTAGCCATTTTTCTTTCATTATTTGAGGAAGGAGCACAAACACCTGTGACACACCCATAACAATCTGCAAGCCCCTTTTCTACACATAGAAACAGGAACTCACTCTAATGACAGGAAAGGCAATATCACAGAACTGGTAAGTGGCAGAATCAGGACTTAACCTCAGATCTCTTAATCTCTCTTTGTCTTCTTCCTAATGCAAGACTGCCTCTCAATATGTTTATTTCTTGATATTTTGTCGCAGTGCTGACCTTAAAGTCATATTTGAAGTGAGAAAAGCTGTGCAGAACTTGCACTTAGAATATCTCCTATCTTACTGTCTGCTCCAGAAACAATAGTGACCCATTAAAGACAATTTGCAACCGTTCCCTTGTGATTCCACTGCATGGAACCAATTGCACTTAATCCCACTTCATAGTCCCAGAAACCAGGGAGGGGCTAGTGGATGGGAGTCCTTGGGTGGCTCTTTTGTGATATGGTCTGGACAGCATGCGATGGGTTAGAGCTTGAGTACTAGGATACCAGGGCTGGGGCAGATTTGCTGAATGATGACTCAAGATTCCAAGCTGGTGTCCCCACTGAAGGAGGATACTTGGCATAGTCATTAAGATCACAGACTTTTAATTTCAGTTAAAGTCTTCTCTCTGCCATTTACTATCTTGTGCCCTTGAACAGCTTTCTCAGTCTGAGTCTCGATATCTTCACCTTTTAATTGGGGTTAATGGCAATTACCTCTCAAGGTTACTTTTAAAGGTTAAAGAACTAATGTGTGTAAACCTCTTTAAATGATGCCAGGCTAGCTAAGACTGCAGCCTCTGCCAGGATCCAGCATCTTGGCAGCTTGCACGGTGCATAGCACAGTGCATGGAATACACGAGAGGCCCAGTAAACGTTTAGCAGGATTGTACCTTCTGTCATTGGGAAGGAAACTTTCCTTAGGATTGCTGGGGCATTAGTACTGTGATCTGCTGGTACTGTACTTGCTGCTGGTTCATGGAAGCCAGATTTTCTGCTAGGCAGCTCTGATGGGAAGGTCTCTGAAACATACCAGATCAGAATCTGCCTCCTTTCACTGCCACTCATTTGTCTCAGTGATCCCACCTGAGGTCACACAGTACATTCCTGGCCTCTTCCATGTGGCTGGAGAGTGAAATTCTATGACTGTGGAATTTTTCAAAACTTAAAAGCCAGTAGCTTGCAAGCCAAATCCAGGGTATACTTAGATGTGTCTTATTAGCCTGCAATGTTGAAAAACTGTGCATCTGAATGTTCTCATTGGGGCATTCATGTTTCACTTTGCCACAGTCCATACCTCTCCCTATGGCATACGCTCAGCTTCACTCTTTCATATGGTCTCGCCCTGACTTCCAGCCTTTGATTATGTGACCTGTGGTGAGCACAAAGAGGAGGTATTTTGAAATCAGAGATGATCTAAACTTGAACCTATGCTCTTGCTGAATAGCATTAAGTGGACTAGCCTTCACAAATCACAGTTTCCCTAGTGGTATATGGGCTGCTCCGACCTGCCTTCCAAGACTGCTGTGAAGAGTAAATGAAATAGTTCCTAGGACAGTGCTAGGCACAGGCAGGGACTTAGGAAATATGAACACACAACAGCTCATCTCCACTGAAATTCCTTGTTTACAGGTCCAACTTGGAGACTGAAGAAAGAAAAATATCAGAGATGAAAAAGTTGGGTGAGGAACTATATTAGGAATAGAAGTGAGGATGAGAACAAGAAGCAAGTAAGAAGATGATAAAACAACCCATTTCCAAGGCACACATGGATTCTGAAAAACTCCAAGTAGCGTCAGTAACAGGGTTTCATGGCTACTGGAAGGGCAAAAGCTCAGGGTGAGGTGAGCGAGAACTGAGCCCAGCTCTAGACTAATTGAATCAGAATCCCTGTAGGTGGGACCCAAGCATCAGTTTTGTAAAATGTCCTCAGGCTGTCCCAGTGTGCAGCTATGACTGAAAACTGAGGGAGCCCGAGGCTCTCCCACCTACACAGTACATGGTGCCAGCAGGCCTTCAATAAGTGAAGGCAGATTTTGCTAGTCAGGCTTTCCTGGACACCATGTGTGAAACAGAATTGGGATATACATGAAGTTTTGCACTGACAAAAAGAGAAGGGTCAATGAGCAACATCTGCCATGAATTATTGTCTCTGTGGGCCAGTGGCAGTAGCAATTGGTATGCACTGAGCATACCAACTATGTGGGGCTGACTATGTGGGGCTTCCTAGCATATGAGACAAGAGCCCCTTCCTTCAGTAATATTCCACTGGGTAGAGGCTCTCATAAACTAATGATCAGGGCAGACCTGGAAAATCCCTTCCTGAGGCATGGAAAAAGTGTTCTCATGAGACAAACTGGTGATGTCCTTCTCAGTTCTACACGTTAGGTATATCTACCTACTAGAAATAGGACTGAAGTTCCTAAGCATGAAAAAAAGCTGTAAAAAAGCTTAAAGTCTTAAACTTATAATAGCTATTATTATAGTTGCCATTAATTGATCAGCCACAATGTGCCAAGGATACATTATTTCTAATTCTCATGCCAACTGCATGAGGCACATATAACTATCTTCATTTTTCAACTGAAGAAAAGTTTTTGGGAAGTTAAGAAACTTGTCCATAATCACAGCTGGAAAGTGGCTGCTGCTGCTGCTGCTGCTAAGTCGCTTCAGTCGTGTCCGACTCTGTGCAACCCCCAGAGACGGCAGCCCACCAGGCTGCCCTGTCCCTGGGATTCTCCAGGCAAGAACATTGGAGTGGGTTGCCATTTCCTTCTCCAATGCATGAAAGAGAAAAGTGAAGTAAAGTCGCTCAGTCATGTCTGACTCTGCGATCCCATGGACTGCAGCCTACCAGGCTCTTCCATCCATGGGATTTTCCAGGCAAGAATACTGGAGTGGGTGCCATTGGCTGAGTTAGGATTAAAATTCAGATTTGTTTGAAAGGCTTATTCTGTTCAGCAGCTTGATTCTCCAAAACAAAGCAAAAACAATATAAGGAGAGTACGGATATAAAGAACAGCATTCTTGCATTTGTCTGCAGACTCCAAATTTTTTTATGGTAAGTATACGTTACCTCTTATAATCAAAGGTTTTTTTGAAAGAAGGGAAAAAATGAATGGTAAGTATAGGGATCAGATCTATTATATAGAACATTGTCATTAGTCAGATACTTTTCCTTAATTAAAAGCATTAACACCCAGGAATAAATACAAATGTAAGCAATTTTCCATAATTACAAATAAATTTCTTGGATTTATATTTCATTCAGAGCAAAGCACCTGGATTCAGCTCCCATTTTCATGATGGTCTTTGCATCTGAGACACAGACACCTTCTAACTTTACAAAAGAAGTGGCGGATAGGATCCAAATGCAATCCTTATTTAGCAAACTGTCTTCCTTCCTGTAGGATCTGAGCTTCTGTTTGGTCTTTATCTAAAGCTACTGCCAAACCACTTGGGTTTCCACCCTCTTGTTTGATTGTGGTCAGCAAGGTGAGAAATTACAAGGAGGAAAATAAGATTTTGGAAATGGGTGCCGACAAAGCTGTCATCTCACCAGAGAAGATGAATGAGGACACGAACAAGAACGCAGCGCAGGAGAAATACAATTAGGTGTGTAGAGCCAAGGAGAGAATTGGAGCTCAGCGAATTTTCCTCCCTGTAGGAGTTACCAATTCAATCCTGAAAAATTATAAATGATACTATCACTTGAAAACTGGGTACGCACAGGCTCCATTTTTTTACTCTCTCCTGGTCTCCCTTCCCCACTAGCCACTGAAAAACAAAGTACTAGATAAACAAAAGGAGTGCCTACCTCAGACCTCTCTCTGGAAGCACAGGAGGCTTTTATTAATCTGAAGACACTGAAGCCACTTCATGCTTATTGTTGAAATGCACTTTTAACATAATTATATAAACTTGGCAACTAAGAAGTTTTTAAGAAACATTTTTACTGATGCTGATTTTCAATACAAGCAGTCAGTATATCTCTATTCCATGGGAAGACACTTTAATAATATTTAATTAAAGTCCACACAACAGTAAGCAGATGACTAGCTTTCCTGGTTCTAATTCCATTGTGTCTCTTACTTAAACACATGACTTTATTTGTAGCTGGTGTTTGGGACCGTTATTTCTAGTCTGATTAGTTGTACAGACCTTTCTCATTATTTTTTTACCTTTAGTCAAGTAAAGTAAAACATTTTTACTTTTTGTTTTTAAAAACTGATTTTGTGGCAACTGATGAATTGCAAAATACAGAAAAAGAACAGAAAAGTAGTTTAAAAATCTAGCATTCAGAGATAATAACTTAATAATTTAGAATGCTTCCTTAGAGTCTTTTTTTTTTTTTTGCTAAGTTTGTTTTAACACAGTTGGAGCTTTCCAAATTTTCATCTTGTGTTTGTATTTTGAATAATAGTTTTTCTTTGAATAAAGTTTTTCTTTTTTTTTCCTGTGTTAGTAAAACCTCTGTCAGCATGATTTTAAGTTGTACATAGTATTCTATATTATGAAAGGGTAGCCAGTTGCTATCTTTTAAATTGAGAGCCCCTGCAGTCTAACACAATGGCACCTCACTCCAGTCCGCTCGCCTGGAAAATCCCATGGGTGGAGGAGCCTCTTAGGCTGCAGTCCATGGGGTCGCTAAGAGTCGGACAGGACTGGGCGACTTCTCTTTCACTTCTCACTTTCACGCATTGGAGAAGGAAATGGCAACCCACTCAGCGTTCTTGCCTGGAGAATCCCAGGGACCCTGGAGTCTGGTGGGCTGCCTTCTATGAGGTTGCACAGAGTCGGACACGACTGAAGCGACTTAGCAGCAGCAGCAGCAGTCTATCACATCCGGCAGTACTGCACACAAAGTTGCCTGTGTTAATGTTGGACTGCCCTTGATAGCACGGAATATCATGTTTTGTTCCCAAGTACAAACAAAGGACCTGAGCAGGGCAGGTGGCTTTCTTGCCCCACTCCCACATGCTACTTTCCTCATACGAGGTGAAACCAACGGAGTTCTCAAATGGAGGAGGAATCATTCCACTAGCAAGGTGGAGCCTCAAGTAGTATGGTCACGGACCAGGAGGGACAAGCATTTATTAAAAATATACTGTGAGCAGGAGAGGGTGAGGTGCTGAGAACACCAAGATGAATAAGATGTAGTTTCCTCCTTATAAGGTCTGCAGTGCTGACCTGTAGGTACAACTGAGTTTCAACATCAGTTGCTCTGGGAACCTGTCACCTCACCGAACCACTTGCCAGTTTCTTTCCCTGAACCATCAGCCTTTGCCCAGGGTCTGCTGTAAATGGACAGATTCCTTAATATTTAAAAAAATAACTTAATTTTAATTGAAGGATAATTGCCTACAGTGTTGTATTGGTTTCTGCCATACATCAACACGAATCAGCCACCGGTGCACACTGTGCAAACTGTGGCCCAAGCACAGAGCACTGTCTGGAGTCCCACTGCCCCCTGGCCTTCCTCTGTTAACAGCACTAGCCCAGTGTTGCCCGGTTCTTTATGTTCAGGTCAGCTTTTGCTCCCTTCCTCTGGCCCTATGGTGGTGGGGTCTCAGCATGCCTCACCATCAACCTTGCTGGACAATTAGGGTGGCCTTATAAAAATACCCCTCTTTTCTGTCTTTTCACATCTTTTGCTTGTTCTCATAGCATTTACTATGAGAGGCTACTGAGGGCCTGTTTACATACACCATACACCATACCTCTGGGGGCTAAGGCAAGAATATAGACTGCACAGCTATTCAGGCACTTAGAATCTGGTTGAAAATGCACACTAAAATGTGAAAGAAACAAAAGTAAGATCATGAGAACATGCCCCTCACTGACATGGAATGTGCTGAGGGGACAAAGTGAATGAAGTATTTGTGCAGGGAGCTTAAAGAACTGATGAACTGAGTGATGAATGAGGAAAGGCTGGGATGAAGTTGGTGGGATTCTGAAATAGGGAAACATGACAAAGGGCTTGAACCAAAATGTGTGCTGCCTAATGGCCAAGGGTATCAGACTGCAATGAAATTATTAATTCCACAAGATCTAAGTCTTGTTGACCTCTTCTTATTTCAGAATATACACAAGTAAGTCTGTTCCTTCTTGTATTGCTAAATGCTGGAGACAGTACTGCAGATACTTTGCATATTCCCTAAAAACAGTTCTTCCTGTTTCCCCACCCACAACTTAAATAATATTGGGCTCTGTGATTCTGTAAGATAAAATTGTTAACAAAAATTTGCAAAATGTGTGATACATGCTATTTTCCTTTGTCAATGACTTCAGAGGTGAAATTTGTTTTTGACAATTTTAGAATGACAATTATGGCTGAGATGGGTAGTTTTCTACCCCAGTATCTTTCTTCCTTAGAAACTACTTCTTTGGTGGACACAGTACCATGCAGAATAAATGATTTTGTATTTCCTGGGAGTTGCCCCCTTTGTAGTAGCCGCATCCCACTCCAGTACTCTTGCCTGGAAAATCCCATGGACAGAGGAGCCTGGTGGGCTGCAGTCCATGGGGTCGCTAAGAGTTGGACACGACTGAGCGACTTCACTTTCACTTTTCCCTTTCATGCATTGGAGAAGGAAATGGCAACCCACTCCGTTGCCCTTGCCTGGAGAATTCCAGGGATGGGGGAGCCTGGTGAGCTGCTGTCTATGGGGTCGCACAGAGTTGGACACGACTGAAGTGACTTAGCAGCAGCAGCAGTAGCCACTGTGATCATATGACTAAGTACTGGGCAATGAAATATAAATTAAAAGACTCAATGGAACTTCTGGGAAGCCGTCTTAAAAGGAGGCGTGGACGAGAGAAAAGAAAAAAGGAGGTAAAAAGGAGGGGTAGATAGTCCCTGTCCTTCTCTCCCCACCTTTCTTTTTTCCCACTTCTTGGAAATCAGAGACAATGGATGGGGATTCAATAGCTATGTTAGAATACAAGGAGTAGGGCTTCTTCCAAGGTGTAGTAGAACAGAGAGCTGGAAGAAGCATGTATCCCTGTTGTCTCTGGGAAGCTCCATACCAGCCCTGGATGGTGAAACTCCAGATGTTAAGTGAGGGAGAATTAAATTTCTGCTTATTACATGCCACTTTGTTTAGGCATTAATTTCATAAATATATAGAGAGCATATACTTCTCAAGAGCAGAAGCAAGTATAGTGGGTGTTCAGCAATGCCACGATGATGACAACAGTGATGATGATAAAATGAAAAACAATGAAACAAAGTGGATTGAATAAACTGTACATAGTTATTTTTTATTTAAGGATTCTACTGCTGATGCTACTTAATCTATTTGTATGCAGGCGTCCTCAACAAGGTCTGCATTTTTAAATAAAATTCTCAATCTACTGAACATTACAAGATTTCATTTCATGAAGCAAGGCTGTATCGTGTCTACATGTCTTTATGCTGGCTTCCACAGTGATGTGAGGAATGTCTTTAAGTGACTGATCCTCAGTGACGGAGGGACTGTGAGTTCTGTGGGCCTCACCATGACTTGGCATGTAAATGGTGGAATGATGCTGAGAAATTCATGCCACTGAAAGTGGAGCAGTGGACAGCCTCTCTGAGGAAGTGACTCAAAGACTAGCATGCACTAAGTCATGAAGGAAGTGGAGGAACTGGACAAAGAGACATGGTCAGCCAATGAGGATACAGTGAGAAAGCAAATAGTTGGCAACTAATGAATCTAGAAGGGGACAAGGGACTCAAAATATCCTCAAAGGTGAAATATGGTGCATAGGTAACTCCCTTTATCTACTTTTAGTTCAGTTCAGTTGCTCAGTTATGTCCAACTCTTTGCGACCCCGTGGACTGCAGCACTCCAGACTTCCCTGTCCATCACCAATTCCCAGAGCCTGTCCATCGAGTTGGTGATGCCATCCAACCATCTCATCCTCTGTTGTCCCCTTCTCCTCCTGCCTTCAGTCTTTCTCAGCATCATTATATACTTTAGTCTTCTGGAAAAATTACAAAACGTTTAAACTCTTGTTTTTCCCAACATTGTTAATTCCATAAATCCCAGAAAGGATGTGAGGGGTAATCTCATCTAGCTACTGGGAAACTTCATGGCATCCTAAGTTCCAAAAGGATTTCTTTTCTTTCTTTTGTACCTGCTTTGGATAACTTTACCTAAATTGCAGTTATACAAGAACAAGCTCAGGAATTAACTTCTAGTGAGAAAAAATATCTGCCATGAATATAGGAACTCCCGTGCTCAGCATGGGAGAAAAACCCAGGGAAATAAGCCATTTTTTTCCAGTGTAATTTATCTTTAGGCAAATTGTGAGTAAAATATAGGCACGGTCATGTAAAACTAGGAAATAGGACACTACATCCTTCAGTTTTATTTCTTGTGTTTCAAGAGAACCTTCTGCCTGCTCACTTCCATTATTTAGCACTTGGCTTCTTTCAAGGAATCTCTAAGAAGGAACTGACCAGCAGGGGCTGTGTTTTGAGCCTGACCCAGTCCCACCTTTTCTTCGCTGTCTGTGACTTTAAAAAAAAAAAATTTTTAAAGGCTTTTATTGGAACTCCCACGGGTGCTAGGCAGTATACAGTAACTAACAATTGTACCTTTAAATTAAACAAAATGCAGTGTAGCTTAATTTTCTTGAAGACTTGTGGGAAGGCAGTTGGTAGGAAGAACATGGGCTTTGGAGGGAGACTATTTCCATTTCATTTTTCCAGTTTTACTAGTTATGTGATTCTTTTCATGCTTCCCAAACCTTCTCAGCCTTGGAGTTCCCCCTCCCCCCACCCCCAGTTCTTAAAAATTGGCATAATAATATCTCTCAGATTGTTGTCTGGCACATAGAAGTTGCTCAACAATGTTAACTCCCTTTACTTCCATCCCTCCCCTACTCCTGACATAACCAAATTAAACTGGATAGTTGAAATATAGTTTGATCCACCCAGCTCTAACAATCTCAACCTCAATGCTTATGCATGTATTTAAAACGAACTTTGCACAAGCTGACTTAACTAAATTTCTCTGCAACCTGTCTTCAAGTATGGCTTTAAACCTTTCAAGTTTTCTATATTATTTTTTTCTTCGTGATAGGCCAGAAGTCCTGAGGAAGCTGACCATAGGACTCCCTTGTGATGTCAGAAACAGATTTCTAAATAAGGAAGAATAATAAAAACTCATTGGTGATTACTACTCTTTCACACTAGTATAACCTGAAATAACTGTTCCAAAGAGCACTTATTGACAGAGGGCCTGATTTCCTTCAAAGCTATATAGAGAGTTTCTAAATGCCAACTTATTTCAGGAAAGGAAGTTCTCTTCTTTGGCGCTTTGCTGAAGCTAATTTGGGTTTTCTGTGTTTTGAGAGATATGATGTGACTTTTCTGCTAAAGACTCATCATGAACCCTGCATGCTTTTCATTTTTATCTTAAAGCAGGCTCAGCTGTTAACAAAATTCATCTAGCAGGACTTTTCTAGTTTTGGAGGGCAGATACATTGTTTTTACTTAGAATAGGCAATTTCTTGACTACTAAATAAACTTTAGAAACCTCAGCATAAGTTTTGCTTTTCCAGGAAAAAAATTTGCTGATTAAAAATAATAGAATCAGTAGTATTAGCAACGCTGTTATTTCTCTAGCTCTATTTATAACATCCTCTTTTCAAAACAGTTGAAAAACATAAATATGAAAACTTATCTTTTTCTCTCACATGATTAGAAAGTTATCAAAAGAATCATTTGAAAAGAAATACAATGTAATTATATCACTTGTAAATTAATAAAATTAAGCTATACTTTGCCTCCTTCCCTAAGTTTTACTGATCTAAAAATGATAGTTCTGTATGTGTTCATTTTTCTACAGTGGATCTCATTTTTAAATTGCTCCTTAATACAGGACATTGATTCATAACCTCAGGGCCTTAGTAAGTGGCTTCCTTGAAGATGATACTATTTTGGATTTATTCACAAGAAGTAATCTCCTTGAGTGACTCAGATAATTTTTTTAGTTTTCTTAAGAAATTCTTCAGGAATTCTTGTGAGATAGAAGTAGGAAAAATATCACTTTGCTGATAGGGATGTCAAGGCTTAGAGATTTGTTCAAGGTCAAAGAGAAAGTCATTGCTAAAGCCAGAAACTTGAATCCTAACATCCTCGCTTGTATTTTAGTTCTGCTAAAATAACTTCCTATATTCCTTGGATCTGCATTAATGTAAGAATTTTGCATTTTGGGACCCAGGCAACATTTTTAAAATCTAGAATACTTACAAAAGACTATATATTCTAAAACGCATTCACAATTACTTCTTTTTATCATTGCCTTTCAACAGGAAAAATTCATAGGACTTAAGTCTATTATTCCATTCATATAAGTTGCTTAGACTTCAATATAGGTCTCTAAGTCTGTGTATTTTATTTTTTTCTTTTGGCAAGAGAATATCCCAGTGGGTCCATACATCTGTGTCCTCAATGCATATGGCACCAGAGTAAATTATATCCCAGGTTATTTGTGGTTAACAATATTTAGTCAATTTCCTTTCTCAGCAAACTTAAAAATTCATGCAAACCAGATTTATGCAAATCATGTTTGTGATTCGGCTGTGGTCAGCCTCAGGAAGCAGAATCCTGGGTAACTGTCATGTAGGATGTGATTTAAAGTTGAGGATTTACAAGAGCAGTGCAATGTGTGTGGTGGCACACACCCTGGACATTTAAATATACAGTGATATTTAAAGATGCAGAGGGGTATGAAAAGATGACAATGTGCAAATTCCCACAAATATGCATAATTCATGGTAAATTAGTATATGTCTAATCATAGCAAAGTACACGATTTTCTTGCAATCCCTTCTTTTCCTTTTTAAATTGATAACTGGCATCTTAAAAGAAGAAGGGAAAGATGTGGGTCGTCACCACAGAAGCCAGAGAAAGTTGTGTGGTATGTATATCTATGGCTGATTCATGTTAATGTATGTCAGAAACCAACACAATATTGTAAAGCAATCATCCTCTAATTAAAAATAAATAAACTAAAAACACACTGCCCCCCAGATGCCTAAGGATCCCCTTGATTCAGCATAAGGCAACCATTAAAATGACATCTATGAAAAATGAATGATGATATGGAAAAAATGAGTCTGGCATAATACATAAAGAGGGAATGCACACTAACTGCAGCTATGTAAAAACTGAAATTATGCTTGTGACTATGCAACAATGAGAGAGGGTGTAAAAATGAAGAGTTCTTGGGTACATGGGTGATACTTTTGATCTGGTCAGCTTCTCAGAAGGGTTCTATCTACTCATAAGCAGAGTTACCACTGAAAGAGAAGAGACCCCAAGAATGACTGTCAGCGCACCAACAGGTAAGGCTCTTGGAGGAAGGTGGGGTGCTGCTATTGGGAGGATGTGGGTTCCCAGAGCTTGGAGGGGCAGAGTTGTGGCAATGAAAGTCTGAAGGGGTGGCAGAACATCACTTCTCAGACCACTTTTCTAGACAGGTAAGCAGGGAAACTAGAGATCTGCCAACACCTGGGATAAACTAGCTCTACTCGGTAGTTCAGCAGGGACTTCAGCCTGAGAAGAAAGATCAGCCGCTGTGGGGCAGCTGGCAGAGTGACATTTCCAGAGCACAGTTATAGAAAGCTATTCAACAAACGCTGAAATGATGGGCTTTCCTGTTTTGATCCAGGCATGGATATTTTCAAATGTGGTGAGCACAGAAGCAATTCTAGGTGCAAAGTAAGGATTTAACTTATGTGAAGCACCTCAGATGTGAGGACTTGAGCCCTTGTAGCAACCCTAATGTATGACCTTGCCTTTTACTGGTTATCTAGGAAGGCTGCCTGGTTACCTGATCCCACCATTCAGTACAGGGCAGGGTCCCAGTGGCCTCAGAGGTAAGCAGTTATCCACGGACTAGGCAACTGCCCTTTTTCATAGATTTGCTTTTGGGCTTGTGTGTTTATGACTCTTTTTATACACACACACACATATACACATGAATAATGTCTTTTGAAGGAAGAATATTTCTTTTTCAATTTATCCATCTTAATTAATTTATGCTTTTAAAAATCCTATACATCTTTCCATTTTAAACAGAAAAGGTTTCTCAGATTCTACCCTATTACACTCCTAGCACAGTCAAGATGACATTAATAAAGGGTCTCCTTGATAAGTCAGGGAATCACGAGAGAAGGACAGCTCCTTAACTGTAAACTCCTTGGACCCTGGGCAGGCATGCACAGCCACACAGACTGTGCACACAGCACATCTCCTTGGGGTTGTGCAAAGCCGTAGCCTAGCAAAAATTCCCTGTGCCTTAGTGTACCTTGGAAAATGGGGATAATGGCAACTACATCATAGATTTGTTGGGAGGATTAAATGAGTTGCCGGGAAAAATATCAACAGTCTCAGATATGCAGATGATTCCACTCTATTGGCAGAAACTGAAGAGAGTCTCAAGATGAGGGTGAAAGAGGAGAGTGAAAAAGCTGGCTTGAAACTGAACATCAAAAGAAACTAAAATCATAGTGTCTGGTCCCATCACTTCATGGCAAATAGAAATGGGAAAAAAGTGGAAACAGAGTCAGATTTTATTTTCCTGCGCTTCAAAATCACTGTGGATGGTGATTGCAGCAATGGAATTAAAAGATGCTTGTTCCATGGAAGAAAAGCTATGACAAACCTAGACAGCATATTAAAAAGCAGAAACATTACTTTACTGACAAAGGTCCATCTAGTCAAGGCTATGGTTTTTCCAGTAGTCATGTAGGGATGTGAGAATTGAACCATAAAGAAGGCTGAGCACTGAAGAATTGATGCTTTCAAACTGTGGTGGTGGAGAAGACTCTTGAGAGTCCCTTGGACAACAAATAGATCAAACAAGTCAACCCTAAAGGAGATCAACCCTGAATACCCATTGGAAAGACTGATGGTGAAGCTGAAGCTCCAATATTTTGGCCACCTGATGCAAATGGCCCACTCACTGGAAAAGATCCTGAGGCTGGGAAAGATCGAAGGCAAAAGGAGAAGGGGGGTGGCAGATGATCAGATGGTTGGAAAACATCACCAACTCAATGGACATAAGTTTGAGCAGACTCCAGGAAATAGTGAAGGACTGGGAAGCCTGGCATGCTGCAGTCCATGGGGATGCAAAGAGTTGGACACAACTTGGTGACTGAACAACAATAAATATAAATATATACATATATAGTGTTTCAGTTCAGTTCAGTTGCTCAGTTGTGTCTGACTCTTTGCAACCCCATGAACTGCAGCACACCAGGCCTCCCTGTCCATCATTAACTCCCAGAGTTCACTCAGACTCACGTCCATGGAGTCGGTGATGCCATCCAGCCATCTCATCCTCTGTCATCCCCTTCTCCTCCTGCCCCCAACCCTCCCAACATCAAAGCCTTTTCCAATGAGTCAACTCCTCGCATGAGGTGGCCAAAGTACTGGAGTTTCAGCTTTAGCATCATTCCTTCCAAAGAAATCCCGGGACTGATCTCCTTCAGAATGGACTGGTTGGATCTCCTTGCAGTCCAAGGGACTCTCAAGAGTCTTCTCCAACACCACAGTTCAAAAGCATCAATTCTTCGGTGCTCAGCCTTCTTCACTGTCCAACTCTCACATCCATACATGACTACTGAAAAACCATAGCCTTGACTAGACAGACCTTAGTCGGCAAAGTAATGTCTCTGCTTTTGAATATGCTATTTAGGTTGGTCATAACTTTCCTTCCAAGGAGTGTCTTTTAATTAGTGTTTAGATCAGGGTATAGTACATGCACAGTAAATTCTATGTAAGTATTTCTTTAATAAAAGTTGTTTAAGATTAGAAAAGCTTAAGGCAAAGATTACATTAATAAGTTTTACTTCTTGGTCTCCATCAGCTATACTTGCTTTATGAAACAACATAGGTCACAGGATTGATTACTGAGTAGGTTCACTTTAATGAATGAAACCAGGAGGGAATATCTACAAGGTTAGAAACAGTTAAATAAAGGACTGAAGATCCCTAATTTGTCTTAACTCCTTTTCTTTTGTATTGCTAGGAAATAAAAGTCTTTACCAAAATAGTAATTGATCCTTTCTTGACATCAAAAATTTGAATAGTCTAAAAACTGCACCTCAAAGCGTTTTGTGGATAGGAATCCCTGGAAGGCTTGTGAAAACTGATTCCTGGTCCCCACCCACCCTTAGAGACTGATTCAATCTGGAACTTGGTGTATGAATTTCTAACATACTGTAGGTGATGCTGATGCTGCTGGTCCATGAACTTCTCTTTGAGTCACTGAGCTCTTCTGCAAAGCCACGTCTTATCCTGGGAATACAGGGAACACTAGGAAGACTTTTCAGGACCATGGCTAGGGTAATAATACACATCTCAGAGGCCCGAGGGTCCTAAATGCTCCCTTAGGCCCTCAGTTCTAAATCTCCTGTAGCACTGGTACCATAACTGCCTATTGACTGAGCTTTATACTGTACTATTGGTTTCTTAGCGGCCGTGCTTGTGTTTATGTAATTTCTGTGTCCCAGCACCAGGCAAACACCTAGCAAGAAATAGGCTGTTAAGTTTTTGTAAGATAAGTAGATGAAGTAAGAGGTTAGAGCATTCCCATTGAAATACTATTTTTTTTTTTCAAAAGCAGCATTCTCTTTATCTTTGGAAGTTGTTTTATTACCATATAATTAAAAAGAAGACAGTTTAATTTTGCTCACAGTTTATCTTAGAACCAGTTTTTAAACATATGATTCTTTGCTTAGGGGTCACCCCTAAATAGCAAATGTTAAATGTTGCCAGCATTCCCTAAGCTGGTTCTTCTGGGCTCTCCACTGTTCTCCCTCCTGTATCCCATGAGAGGGAACAGGGCAGAATCAGGCTCCAGTTTTCTTTAGAACAGCAAAAGGTATACATGTGCTGAATGTAACTAAGCATTCGCCCCTACAACCAAGCCCCAGAAGATACATAGCCAAACTGTTTCCATATCACATGTCTATAAAGAATAGTTTCTCAGATTTTTCTGTTTTCCCATTTGCTTCTTCTTCTTTGGCATAGGCTTTATTTTCACTGCTGTTTTCTTTTTCCCCTTCTCACTCTCCCCTACAACTATGGGGTTTAGGATGTCTGTCTGCAGAGCCAAGAGGGGCTTGCTCCTTCTCTTTTTCTTCTCCTAGGATCTGGATTCTCAAAGGGGAGATGAAGAGGCCCCTTTCCCTCCATCTACACCCTTCTACTCCTAGGGCATCCATCAGAAGATTTGGTGATGTGTATCACATATGTATACACATGCACAGGACAAAGGCAAAAGGGGAGGAAGAGTGTTACACACCTGTGCTGCTTCAAGTTGTTCAGTATGAATAGGACATGGAGTTGCGGTGGCATTGGGTGAGGATAACAGGGTAGTCAGGGCCTGGACCACCCATGGCCTCCGAGCCCAACTGAGGAGTCTGCACCGTATTTGGGACCCAGCAAGAGACATCATTTCTCTCCACACTTTGAGTATCTATCATCTGTAAGCCAAGCAGTGTTGTGGTCCATCCATGTCTTGTATGGCTACCGTGGTTCATAAAACCACAAAAGGATTTAAAATCCTTTGGATGGAAGGGTAAGATTGCTCATTCATTTAGTGAAAGACATATTGTGTCATATTTTTCTTTAATGCAAAGTTTCCAAGGTTCTGTATCTTTAACTTAAAAGTTTAAGAATAACAAAGCCTGTTTGTGAATTTCAACTTGTTTTATTCTGCACTAACAAGTTGATTAAAAAAATCCATCAACTGATGCATTATTACTCATTTCTTTTTCAGAAACTACTCCATAGTTCACAAAAATTAATGTGTCAATTTTGGGGACACATTTAAAGATAGAAGCTGAGAGTGTAGGGAAGTGATATTTGGACAACTTTTGACTGGAAGAAAACTACTTGCCTCCATGTTTAGTGTTTTTCTACAAGAATTCATTAATTATTCACGAATTACACAAATGAGATAACTTTGTTAGAAAAAAGTGATGAATGAATTTTTTTTTCTATTCAGAACATCCAGCACAAAGCCAAGATGGTACATTCTCTCACCATTTCTTTAATAAGTCTCTTATTCATATGTTTAAAGAATGAGGTCATTTGGCAAAAAAAAAATACTATGAGGAGGAATAAATAACAATTGTGCTGAATGATCATTTGTGTGTGCATGTGTTTTTCTTAGATCACAAGATAGGAAGGAAGTGGTACTCACTGATTGGGGGTAGACCATGTGAAAAATTAATGACTAAAAATGGAAATGACAGAATTATAGAGTTGTTTTGAAGAAAGAGAAGGAAGCAATGGAGCATTAAAAAAGGGCAGGTTTGCAAGAGCTGTGTTTCTGTCAAAGCTTATATATGCAGTACCAGAATAAGAGACACATTCCAGAGGCAGGGATCAGAGCATGGGGCTGAGCAGAAAGGAGAAGACATGTATTGCAAAGTCTGGATGGGAGAGAAATAAATGCATAACCACAGAAATGACAAGGTCAGTGTAATGGCAGAGAACAGGCATGTAGGTCTGAAGTCAGAAGAGAAGGAAGGGAAGACTACTCTCTAAATTCTCTCTCCTATTTAAGTATCAAAAGAAGAAAAAAAATTTTTTTGTATGGCCTATCTCGTCCATGCTCATTTTTATTTATCAGATTTTGAATTTGTAACATAAATAGTTTCAGTATAAATATTTCCACCCACAGCTGTTTTTCAGATCCTTGATAATAGACACTGATGGAGTCAGTAATCAGTGAGGTCACATGCAGGGTTCATCAGACAGAGTGCTGGGAGCTCACTTCAGAATGGATGGACTCGGAAGCTAGGGGTTGGACTGTAGGGCAGCTTCGCATTCCCCACAACCACCTGAAAGGGTGATGATAAGCTGATCCAAGTGAAAACCAGAGAGATGAGCTGTGGAAAAACCCTCTGCTTCAAAGGGGAGGAAATGCTTTGCTAATCTTCCTAAGGTGATCTTAGGAGATTCAGAGAGTCCTTTAAAACTCTTTAATATTTGAACCCTGATATACAATGGAATGGAATGCCCTGGTGGCTCATATGGTAAAAGAGTTTGCCTGCAGTGTGGGAGACCTGAGTTCGATCCCTGGGTCAGGAAGATCCTTTGGAGAAGAAAATGGCAACCTACTCCAGTATTCTTGCCTGAAAAATCTCATGGACGGAGGAGCTTGGTGAGCTACAGTCCATAGGGTTGCGAAGATTTGAACACGACTGAGCGACTTCACTCCACTTCCATACAGCGGGAAGCTGTCACAAAGTTTGTGAGAACCTCTTTATGAAGTAGGAAGCATCTCATATAAATATCCTTTTGTAAAAGTCTGTCAAATTTAATAGAGTTAGCTGTGCATTTGAAATACATGCTCTTCTCAAGTGATTTTTCTAGACTGACTGGTATGCTTAGCTTACCAGCATGAGGGAATTTAGAAGAAAGGATAAAAAGTAGTTTAATTTAGGAAGGCAGTTATAGGGGTGGATGAATAAAGCCAGGACATGAAGCTATAGACCTGAATTCTAATATTTCTTGTGATAAAAAATAATCTAAGTGATAGAGTCAAGCTATTTCCCTATTCCAGACTCAAGTTACTTTGTATGAAGAAGAAGAACCAATATAATTAAACTTCATAGCAGCAGTACACTTTAATCATTCAAAGTTTCTCTGCACACCTAGGGGCCGACTTACTCTGAGGGACTTCAGCATAGGCATTAACCCCTCCTCTGTTTAAAGTGGCTGGGAATGGGTTCCATGGAGCACAATTTAAAAACCACTGCATTAGATTCTCTTCTGAAATTCCTTCCAGCTCTAATGTCTACAGTTTTCAGACCAACTGGATAAACGGACTTAAAACAACCAAAAACAAAACCAGTAAAAGCACAACAAACATTCCATAGTGAAAGGCTGAATGGTTTCCTTTCAAGCTGCATTCCAAATGGCTGAGTTTCAGCACTACTGTCCTGGCCTGTTATTTTCATATATCACATCATTTTTATACTCAGCAAGTCAGCTCATGTCATTTCAATTTTACATATATTTTTCTCAGTGACTAAAGATGCTGCCAGCACTTTCCCTATTAGATTAAAAAATGGGCTATTTGAAAGTTACTTACATTTATTTATTTTTCCAACTTGAAAGTTTAGTTTTTTTCCTGTGATGCGTGTAATGAACATAGGCTGTACAATAATATCCTAAAATAAAAATACATAGTGGCATTTAAGATGTTTGTTAAACTTGAAGTGGTTGCTCACGGTCTCTCTCTTAGTGATTACAGGTTTTCATTGGACCCTGTGGTTTGCATTACTGTTTGCAAAGTTGGGGAAGATGGACTGGTGGAAGAAGGCTGGGTGCTTTCCCTCTACAAGGTGGGTACCTTGCTAACTCTCTGAGATGCTAAGTTGGTAAGAACAGGAGGTGGTAAAAGACCTGAATAGGAAATAACAGCAATACTTTCTGCTTACAAATATCTGACCTACTCATTTTATCAAGTGGGGATATTTTATGTTTTAGGTTAACTAGTTCTTTTTGAGGTACTTGAACCTCGGAAGACAGAAGCCCATCTAACAATGTATCTTAATGTCCATCGTTTTAATCCGATCAACAACTGGGTTAGGTTAGTTTCAGGGGAGAGGCTTGAAAGTGGGAGGCATAAAGGAGGAGAGAAACAGGGGGAGAGCAGAGGCCCACGCAGGTACAGGGACATCCTACTCTCCTCTGTTCTTAGAGTCTCACAAGTGTAACAGGTCACAGACTGGAACCCCAGGGCTGTATACAGACCCACACTGTTTTGACTACACACGGTTATAAAATTTAAAAACTGATTTTGAAAAGTTAAAAAGTAGATTTATTGCTTCTCTTGAAACGTGAGTACATGTGGTGACCCTGAGCCCATTTTCAATAAGATGGCAATTAGGTGGGGCGGGTGGGTGTTGCCCCTTCTAGAGGGGCCAGCGGGTGATCTCAGCCACTGCCTTTCTCACTTTTTGTTTTTCTTACACATAGTCTCTTCTCATCTCTGGACTTGGTTGATCGAAGGAGGCATTTGTCTCTACAACCTCAGAACAGCCTCTATTGTTTAGTAGTATTATAATGTAGTCCCGAAGAAACCCAAGGGGATTCTACACCTACTCAATCCAAGACTTCTACCGTCAACTCCGACCACTCAGCCACTCCAGTGCCTGACATTTATAAAGCACTTATTTCATGCCACACATTCTGCTAAGCATTTATTCATGGCAACTTATTTATCCTAACTACTGTATGAAGTAGATAGAATTTTCTTCATTTTATAGCAGAGCAGCCTGAGGCTCAGAGAGGCTGGTTAATTTTTCCCGATATAGCTACTACATGGCTGTAGTCTGTTTTCATTCGGATTCCTGACTGTGAAAGCCTCGCTCTTAACCACTGTCTAACAACTGCTATATTCACAATGGCCAACGTGTGCAGTGGCAGAGGAGCCAGCAGACCTGAAAGGCACCAGACTCGAGCACCCAACAGTGCCCCACAGAAGGCACACAGGCCGCTTACTAGTAACAGAGAGATGTAATGACCAACTCAGCATTCAGGAAGCCTGAGCTGCTGGTGCAACGAACATAAGACCAAATAGCAGTGGGCCTGGATTCTAAACTCTGCTGACTGAAGGAGGCTGCATTGGACACAAGGCTCCTCAGAGAGGCACCCCCATTTGAACCTCACAACAGACGTCTAAGCCAGATGGTATTATTCCATTTTACAGATGAAGAAACCAGAACTCTGAGAACTTCAGCTGCTCACTCCCTGGCCTTCTGCTTAGTAAGTGACAAAGCCGAGAGTGGAAACCTGGAGGATGGCCACCTCCTTCATCTCAGGTCTCTCCTCTCTGCCTCTGTGTCACTCTAAAGAATCACCCTCTACATTTTCTGGCATTCTACCTTCAGACCTCAGTAACATGTCAGAAGACTCTGAAATTAAGATATTAGGTCTGTTCTTTTAGTTTTTCCTGGAGACAGAGGTGATGCCTAGGGGAATCAGTACACTAATCTGAAATGTATGAAGTCAACATCCTCCCCCCACCCCTCAAATCCCTCAGCATTGTAAGTTTACAAGGGAAAATTAAGTTACCTTGCATAACTGTGATTTCTACCCCATGCCCCCTTCTCAATTACCCAACTCAGGGTAGGTAATTGAACTATTTTCATATTACTTGACACAAATAGGTAATGTTTTCATATTATTACTTGACACAAGTAGATAATGTTTAGGAATAAAAGATGAGTGAAAATGCCTTTATCCCAGTTACTCTTCTGCTTAACCTTTCGCAAAACTTTCCCCTTGCCTTGTATAACACTTACTGATGATAAATAGCTTTGCTGACAGATGGCATTGATTGGACTACAGTAGTGAATTTTTATTTACTCTAATGCTGATTTCATATAGACAGCAAATTTGAAAAGCTTTGGTCTCTCTCATCAGACATAAATATGGCTTATTTTCATTGAACCATTTCTCATCTATCAATCTCTCTGGGGAAAATGCTAATGAGCCTACGTCTATTGTGAGCATAATGGGGGGCAACCACAACCGCATAATGTGCTTGGTCCTTCAGAATCTCACAGCACCCTGATTCAGAATCAGTGGGCTGCCCAGCTTGTTTCTTTCTTGCAAGTCTAGAGGGGGTTTCTGTTCTTGGTGACCAACATGGAGTTCCAAGAAGGTACCCAGGGAGAGTGTTATACATGATGTCAAGAGACAAGGTCTCAAGGTTTATAAGTCTTATCAGAGGTAAATGGGATCTGAATTGTATTTAAATTAAGTCACCACACTGATATGGCAAGAAATGCACTGGACAGTTGGTGCAGAGTACAACAAGGCAGTGACGCGCATCACCCCCATTCCTTTCACTATTTATGAGTCCAGAATCAGGTCCGCTGCTTATATGGCAGTATGACCACATTAACTGTTAGTACAAGAAGGAAGCTCAATATCCTTTCCTGTTTCTCTGTTTCTCATTCTTCCATTTTTCTTTCACACTGGCCTATATTTTCCTCTTTAGGATTCATTCCCACAATGACCACTAGGATAAAATTACAATCCTACTCAAATGCATTGCTGCTACTGGAAACAGAGGGGGATGTCTATACTTTGCCTCTTTTTTTTCTTAAGGGCAAATTCATAGAAATTCTAGTTTCCATGGCTTTCTGCTTGGGCTTCTTCTACAAATTTAAAAGAAGATTCTAATAAGGGTGTCAACTACAAATTGACACCTGCCAAGAGCATTTGCCAGTGACTGAACAACACCAAGGGCGTTTGCCATCTGCCTCTGTGGAGATTGAACCCTGTGCTGCGGCAGCTGCACCTTCAATACCCCGGAGGGTGGAGATGAGGCGCTTTGCGCTCCAGGGAAATTGGTGGAACAGGTCTTTAGATAGATATTTTCAGGAACTGATTTCATGACCTCAGTCCTTACATCTCTTCGTATGTAGAAAATCACTAAATTCTTTCATGGTAACATCAGTTCCTCATGACTAGCAGAAAACCTTTTATAAAGTAAGCTTTTGATTGCATTGAACTCCTCCTTCACCAAAATCTGATATATTGACCTTCTCCCACTACCTCTTTGGAACAGAGAGCTATCAGAGTGCTGTCTCCTAGACTGCAGTCCTCATTTTGACCCAAATAAAACTTAACTTGCAACTCTCATGTTGTACATCTTTTTAGTGGATAAAGGTTTTAGGCTAAGAAAGGTATGGGTTGTTTCGCTCCGTGGTGCTTCTCATGTCTGGTCAAGGCTCTCCTGGGGGAGGCTGTCTAGGGATGGGAAAGGTGAGTGGATGGTAACAACCACCTTTCAGCTCTAATTATGTATGTATTTGCTTGGAAGGGCATTTCTCTCCTAATAAAGCTACAGGGGCCAAGAGGGAAGTAAGCTGTTAAGGAATGTTTATAGAAAAGATTATTCCTGTGAGGGTTCAATAAATACTGGCCAATTATGATACTTCCTAGCAGGTGGTTATTTTATATAATTACAGCACTGAAGCAAATCAACCTCTTAATGCCCACCTATGGGATGACCAATAATGGGCGACCATAGGGAGCTATGTAGGATGATAGACGGTGTATTGGATTGCACATCAAGAGGGAAGGCTGGCTTCCAGTGTTCTCTCTGTACCTAACCAGGGACTCAGAGCAACTCAATGCAGCTTTCCAGATCTCAGTGTTCCTGTCTGCTAAACTGGGGTTTTGGGGTGGTATTATGGACTGAATGTGTCCCCTCCAGATTCATATATTGAAGCCCTAACCTTTAATGTATTTGTATCTGGGAACAGGTCCACAAGGAGATGATAACGGTTAAATGGTGCCTTAAGAATGAGGCCCTAATAGGAGGACGAGACACCAGAGCTCGCTCTCTCTCTTTGCCAGGTGCTGATGTGAGGATACAGTGGGGAAGGCTCTCTTTCTATAAGCCAGAAAGACAACCTTCGCCAGAAACCAAACATACCAGCATGTTTATCTTGGACTTTCTACCTCCTAGAGCGGTGAGAAAGAAATATGTGTTGTGTAAGCCACCTGGTCTATGATATTTTGTTTGGCTGGCCAAGCAGGTGGTGATGACCAGCTAATTAAAATGACATACTCCAGAGTCCCTTGGACTGCAAGGAGATCCAACCAACCAGTCCATCCTGGAGGAGATCAGTCCTGGGTGTTCATTGGAGGGACTGATGTTGAAGCTGAAACTCCAATACTTTGGCCACCTGATGCGGACAGCTGACTCATTTGGGAAGACCCTGATGCTGGGAAGGATAGAGGGCAGGAGGAGAAGGGGATGTCAGAGGATGAGATGGTTGGATGGCCTCACTGACACAATGGACATAGGTTTGGGTGGACTCCAGGAGTTGGTGATGGACAGGGAGGCCTGATGTACTGTGGTTCATGGGGTCACAAAGAGTCGGACATGACTGAGCAACTGAACTGAACTGGTTTATAGTTTATAAAGTACTTTTACAAACTCATTTTCTTAGAGAAACTCTAAGAGGCGGGAAGAGCAGAGTATTATTTTACATATATGGAAATACCTCAAATCACAAGGCTACCACAAGGCTACTAAGTGGAATTCAGTCAGATGCAAACTGAATCTTTGAGCACTTTTAGTTGTAAACGGCTGTGGTTTTCTCGTTTTTATCATCATTACATTGGATATCTATGAATTCTAGTTTTCAGGTTTCCAGGTAACTCCCAAGTGAAGAATGCCAGATTTATCACAAGTGATACATGTATTTTTCTCTTCAGAACTATCAGAGTTGCTCCCTTTGACCAGATATTCTCAAAATAAGGACTAGGATCAGCAGTGAGAACTGAGGATTTAGACAAGCAAGTTGTTGGGCCCTACTTGGACCTGACCTGCAGAATCAGAAATTCTAGGGGTGGGTGGGACTGAACAATTCCTGAGAAGCCCTCAAGGGAATTCTGAGGCTGCTAAATTTGAGAACAGTGGTTCTGATCGTGTACACCTTTGTTACAGGTTGACTTTGACATTTCCCTGCCTTATTGTACTGAAGGATATGTGGCTGCAACTCTGAGTCCTACAATCATCTATGGCATACTGTTAAAGCTATTTTGAAATGCTTGAACCTACAAATGTATCCTCTTTACAATGACAATATTCTATAATTTGGTGTTAGCCTTCCTTTGTTTGCTTGGAATTTGGAAACATTTTAGAAAAAGTTATCTTGGTCAGCATATCACAAACCTTGAATTAAATTGACCCTATTCTAATTAAAATAGTACTTTCAAAAAGATTTAATTTACTATTTATTCAAAGTGGCTAATGTTTTTAATTACTTACACATGGTACTTGACAATCTACTCCTCCACACTGACCCCTGACATCTCAGTAACTTCAAAGGAAATTCACCTGTACATGAGATCTATTCTTAAACAAGAGGTATCCCCATCCAATCAGGAAAGAATATTTTAATAAATAATAAAAATAACCAAAATACATATATAAAATTTCTTTTAACATTTATCCTAGAAAGCCAAATATAGAACTAATTCTATTAATTATATGTAAATGTACACATGTATATTATATATGTTATATAATTATACATATAATGAAATATTTTTATATCAAATGTCTGGATTTTAGAGGTATAAAGATTTTTATCCAATGCTTCCTTTGATTGCTTTCCTATGCTTGGAGTTTGAAAACTAGAGATTTCTGGAAAAGAATATGGACTTCAATGCCAATGTGATCCATTTATATTTAAATGACTATAGAATTGTGTGGGTGTGTAATTACATATTATGTGGCACCTCTTATTACTTTAGGACATCAACACTAACCTAAGAATTCTCTGGAACATTTTCTTATGTATCTTAAATAAATCTTGCCACTAAAGTTTCACAAAGAGAAAAGCACAATATTGCCTTTTAAGAATAAAACTTACACATTTCCAAAATTACTTTTTCTTACAGAGAAATGACAAAGAAATCACCTTTTACCCCCTTAACTGTAGGCAGCCAGAGTGAATAAAATCCTCAAACTCTATGCTGCTTGTTATTAATGTGCTTACATAAGCAAAACTGTGGGCTTTCAGTGGAAGTATTAGACTTACAAATCACCTGACTGATAAAATGGCATATAGCTTACACAGTGTAGAGCGACAGCTTCTGAATGACAGTTCTAATGAGCTTAATGGACTTCTGACCATCACAGCACTGCAACTATTTTATTTCTCTTCTTTAGATTTGCTTTTGGCAACATTTACCGAGATAATTTTTTAACTATACGAAGACTAACAAATTTCCACCATGTTTCTGAAAAGACACAGGAAGACTAAATTGAACATAAAGATTCCTCCTCCCCTGCCGAAATATGTATAACAACTATGAGATGAAGCAATATTAAAAAACTATTCCACACACATCCACTCACAAGCACACATGCACTTTTAATGTTGATCTCTTAAATTCAGGACGAATTTTTAATAGTGTTATAAAGACTAATAAGGGTGTTTTCCCAAATATTTTACTTTGAGGTTGTCAATGCTGTTATTGTTTCTACCTAGGATTTACTGATTACATCAACACCAAATAAACCATCCCCCAGAGGAGGGACTACTTTTACTGCCAACAGCAAACACCAAAGCCAACTTATATTCATAATTACTCATCTTTTAAAATAAGTTTTGACATGAATGACTCAGCAAAGCTGGGTTACTGCCAACTGCTGCCAACTGGTCCAGTGGCACCAGAGGAAACATGAGAACTAGAGTCAACAGTGATGGAGAAACTGAATCCTCCCTCTTTTGATCCAGGTAAGAAAAGTGTTATTTTCTGAAAAAGCAGGAGAGTAGGTTCTATTTTTAAAAGATTCTTTAAAAGTTAACAAAATGTGTTTAGGCACAATAATATAAATTTGTGAAAAGTGCAACAACAGAAAAACAATAACTCTCTTTTATGAATCACCGAATTCACTTAAAACAAAAATAAGCTTTAAGAAAAAATGAAGAAAAGAAAGAAAAGCAGCTCTGGCAATAGAACAATACTAAAGAACTGCAAAAAGAATGGGAATTCAACTTCTTCATGATTAAGAGAGAAATAAAATAAAACTTTTCATTTTAATAGAGATATGTAAAGGTATATGAATTCTCATACTCAACTGCATTTTACCTTTTTATATTTGCCAGGGAGGTTCAGTCCTTCCATCAGAATGCCAGTCTACAGGGCAGGGTATATGGGAAATAGAGATCACACACCCAAAGAAATTAATCTGACTTAGTTAAAATGATGGCTAATAGTCCAGCAGAGCACTTAGGCTCTGATCCCACTTATTAACTGAACTGACAGTTTGGCACTAAGTAGAAACACAGGGCCAAATCCAACATTCTTCCACCCTGGTTTACTCAGGAGCAGCAGAGTGAAGATAAGGCAAGAAAAACCTGACTTTAGTTTGAGTGAACCCTCTAGTATGGACATACTCTGCACCTCCTGGGGAGATGCTTTGTTTGGCCAGTTTTCTCTGGAATACTGCTTCAGTAATCACAATTACTCCAGGCCTAACAGGCCAGTCTGCAAGTCAATTGTTTCTGGTTGCTCTCTTCTGATGGTCATTTTCCCTTTTATTCAGAAGCAGACACAATGGCCCCTTTAATACAATCACCATGATGCAAAACAAATGGCATGATTAGGAAATTGTCCAAATTCAACTTGGCTTTCTGTAACTTGCTGACTGCCTTCATTCTAATAGTGTCATATGTTCAGATCTCTGAATTATTTCTCTATCCCTACCTGAACTTAGGTCGAAATCATCAGAATCACAGCCACTTACGTATGAAATAGATGTGCAGTTCTCTTGTCTCTTTGATAATTAACAAAGACGTTAAGGGCTAATGCCAATTCCGTGACATGAGCTGGATACCTTCCATTACCTGGTATGCTGTTGTTTATGGTCTATTAAGCAGTTTTCATTTCACCTTATGGGCCCATATAAAATACAAGCTAGATGTTTCTCAAATTACAAGAAGTTTTAAAGACTATTGCCTAGCTTCTTTTTGGTTTGTTTTGAAATTTGAACTCTCTAAATTTGCTGAGACAATCTGTGAAAGTAAACAGGGCAATATGTTTTAAACTTCTCAGTTTTTGAAAGTCTTTTATCCTCCTCCTAAATTATAATTGTTTTATACTAATAGTAGCATTTCTCATTTTCAAAATAAGATACATTCTGGTTCTTTTTAAAATATTTTTTCCAAACCAAATTATCATGGTACTGATTCATTTTTTCAAGTAGGGTTTTCAATTTCCAAACATTCTCTTATTTTGCTGTTTTATTTTTCTTCATTCTTACATACAGGACATACATGTTGACATCATGCAGAAGTCAGTGTATCAGAGGCCTTAAACAGAGAGGCCTAGCTGCTCTCAAAATCTACCTTATGCAGGCCTCAGTTAGTCAGGCTAATAAAGCTCCCAGGGCAGAGCTGAAAGCTCAAAGGGCTCACAGTTGTCAAAAATTTACAGTACAACAGTAGAAAATGTATGTAAGCATTCACTTACCTGCTTTTGATCAACAATTATTTCCAGGTCTTCATCACTGCTTAGTTTTCCATATCCTTTTTCTTTACTTTTCTTGTGAAAGAATAATTTTAAATGATCATTTAGTTTCTTTCCATTAATAATGTTAATTCCTACTTAATACTTTTTCAAGATAAAAGTCTTTATTTAACCTTGTTCACTAGTCATAATACATCATTCTTTATGCCAACCTCTCATGGACAGTAGCAAATATTTTTATTAAATTGCTGGCTTCTGCTCAGCCTCTCCCATCCAAATTATACCTTTAATCCTTTTCTGAATACTGTTATGCTTATTTTTCAATTCTATAGTTTCAGAAAAGATTCTTTAATAATTCAAGTAAATAATACATTCCTTAGAGTCCTAGGGCATTTTTCTTAAACACTGAAGCTGCATTTAGTGATCATATTATGCTTAAGATTACAGGTACTCAATGTTTTCTTTTAATCCTTCACATATTTTAAAGCATAAGCAAGCGTAACGCCACTCAGATAATGAATCTTCGGATTTTCTATGTGCTGTGCCATGCTTAGTTGCTTAGTTGTATCTGACTCTGCAACGCCATGCACTGTAGCACACTTAGGCTCCTCTATCCATGGGGATTCTCCAGGCAAGAAAATACTAGAGTGGGTTGCCATGCCCTCCTCCTGGGGATCTTCCCAACCCAGGGAAGGAACCCAGGTCTCCTAATGCATTGCAGGCAGATTCTTTACCATCTGAGCCACCAGGGAAGCCCAAGAATACTGGAGTGGGTAGCCTATCCCTTCTCCAGGAGATCTTCCCAACCCAGGAATCGAACCAGGGTCTCCTGCAATACAGGCTGATTCTTTACCAGGTGAGTTACCAGGGAAGTCCCAGATTTTCTATATTTGCCTATAAATCTGATGAAAACTAATATTGGGAAAGACAACTCAGAAATAATTTTTAAAACGTAAATAAGAAAATTTTCAAAATTAGCTTAAAAAGTTGGAAGAGTACAGGCCATTAAAAAAAATTCTTTATTGGCATTTTTCCCTCCATCTATCTTTCCCCATAGCAAAAGTTACAAAGTTAGAAAAGAACACAGATCATGACAACAATTTTACTGTTGTGTTACAGGAGAGAGATAATATGTCTGAATCTTCTTTTTCTACCTTTCTCCCAGTGCATGGTTAAAGGAAATACCAGGAATGACAGTTACTTCTTCATAATTTCAGAAATTATTAGTACCTTGCAGAGGACCAGTAACAAAAAGAAAAGAAAATTCACTACCTAATTAGCTGTATTCTGAGATTTCTATCTTTAAAAAAACAAAAACAAAAACAAAATCCTGCTCAGTATTAACTATATCAACTAGAATTAAAGGAATTATAAACATTTCTTAAGTTTGCATTCACTGTGCCACATTAGGATGCTCGTCTTATTACGGGAAGAATTACATCCTTCAGCAAACATGACAAACATCTTCTTTACATTATGGGACATGATTCTTGTCTGTTTTTTCTCCTATAATGTTTCAAAAGCAGACTTCCACATTTCCCCACTCCCTCACCCTCCAACAAACATACCTCCTATTGTTGTGTTTTTTTTCCCCTGTGATAGAGATTTTCTGAATATTCAAGTACTAGCATGCATAAATAAAATCTGAATTCTCATTCATATATTAATGAGTTTAGCCACTTAGAACAGAACAGATGGCCACAGCATTGCTATTATTATTCTTGTCCTCATTTGAGGTTCCATTTCAAGACTGATGGAAAACAAAAAGAACAAGGTTGGTTTCAATCAAGCTGACTTCCTATCACTTTGCTTTCGTATCCTTTTAGTCCACTGGTCACCATAAGATATTGTCCAGAGACCCACTAATGCAAATCATCTAGAAATGCCTTTACTGATTATTGATCTATATACGTACCAAGTAGCTCATTTGCACGACCCGATTTCTGGACAAAAGGACATTAAGTAGAGATGGAATATGTGTCTTTCCATCCATTTCACTGTCAGACATCCCAGAATTCTTTGCACCAGCCGCAGTGGCTTCATTGCCAGGACTTGCTGACCAGAGGACCACAGATCTCGCCCAGCAATGCTATATATAATGCGCCACACTAACCGAAGTATCCCCGGATCATTGTTTTGACTTTGTAAACATTGTGAACTCATTGAAACTAAAATTTCTTCTTTTTCTAGCTAATGTTTATCCAAGTACTGCCATGTTCCTGACTGCTGTTCTAGTTTAATGCTCAAAAAACCCTCCATCTATTATTAATTATACAAATTTTTGTATTTCATCTCATGCATATAGACTACTCAGTTTCTCTGTTAAAAACGTTTTCAATGCCCCACCCCAGACTCTCTTGTGATTAGCAAATCACTACTAATAGATATAACAATGTTGGCATTCACAGAACATAATTCAAGACTGCCCTTCGTGCCAGTACAGATTCTACTTCTCCAGTTTAATCACAACTCCTTATCTGGTCTAGTACTAAATTTCCCCAGAAAGAGGCTAGATCAAGGAAGGAGATTATATTCCCAACTATTGTAAACAGAAGTTGGCATTTTCCAAGAGTGGGAGGAGGCATTTACAGCTCTGGGTTTGTACTTAAGCTCCTAGTCTCTAAACAGCAGACAACTGTACACAGTCAGAAGCTTTCCAGTTTTACTCTAGAGTTAAGCAATATTTTCTAGCTCACCCCATAACCCCATGGGGATTAAGCCTTTCTAAGCCATCATGGTTATTCGCTCACTTACTGCTTATTTCTAGTGCGAGTATAATCCTCTTTCAAGCACTCAGCTTCCCACTTGGACTGCTTAGATCAGCCAGCCCAGCCAGGGATCTTCAGCTCTCCTCCCTCCTCCCAGCCGGGAATCCCTGTCTTCTATCTATGCACTTGGTCAAGCACAAAAAGGCAACTCCATAGCTCCTGCGTGGTCTTTCACACTGGTCAGAGGACTGACCTAGAAGGAGAAAGAAAGCTAACCTCCCCACTGGCCAAGCATGTGGAGGCGGGGCTTCTGGGGGAGGAGAAGCCAGAAGGGAATCATTTCCTGTGCTCCTCCCACCTCCCTGCAGCCACTGCAACTGAGGACTGCCCCCTGAGGCAGTGAGGTTAGGCCCCTGTTCACCTCAGCCCCAGAGCGTGCTACCTGCTGAGAGCAGATTTTTGTGCACTGCCCCTCTACCTGCAGCTGAGGTGCATCAGTGCAGCTGAGGTGCATCAGTGCAGTGAAGTTAACACGGTGAGGGCCTCGAGGTGGGGGAAGTGAGGAAAGAGAAAATTGCTGAAAACGTCTCCCAGTCTGTGAGAAGCTTTCAGCTCAGGAGTCTGACACTCCAAATACAGTATTCCCCTCCTCCCCACACCATTATGAACCCTTTCTGAATAACTGGAAGGAGAACTATCTAGTTATTTTTAGTACTGATGATTTTTATTTTTAATATCAGTGGATCAGAGCTGCTGTTTTCTTAGGAACATTGAGTCTGATCATCTTTCCTCTGTAAATGTTCCATCTCTCTTTAACTCTATCTACCTCCACAAAAATGAAACAGAAAGGTGGGTATATTCACTTGAATTAAATAAACCATAAAACTTGGAAAATGTATAGGAAAATCATACATGGCCATGGATACAGAATGTCTATTATAGAAGAAAATTTTGCAAGTAACAAAACAATAATAAAGTCTGATGGGATAGAGACCTGGAAAACAAAGCACCCAATGTTCTTTTTAGAAGAAGACTATAAGAGTTTATGAAAAAGCAAGAGTTTCAACTGAAAGCTTCCAGTTGTGTATGGGTTGAATTAAAAGAATTCATCATATCCACTAGGAATGGAATATACAAGGGAAATTTTGAAAGGAAAAGGAATATATGATTTAATTAATTGTGCCAATTAGCCTCAACTCAATTACAATTTTTGCCTAACTATAGATATCAAAATAAGTGTAAAGGTTTACATATAAATATTTCAAAGAATTTTATTACTATTTCTTATTCAATACTGCAATGTGATAAATAGTAGACCTGATATTTACTAAAGCAAATGTTAATGAAAAATATATAATGTAGACAAAAGAAACAAAGACCATCCTACTCTTTTCTTTGTGGTTGTCAGTTTTCAATTTATATCTTATTATTCCTATCTTCAATCCCTTCTTCTCTACCACCTTCCTTCCTGCAGTCTACAAAACTGCTCACTTTCCTCCTGTCCTAAAAGATGACTTCCTCACTTCCGCTTTTCGATAAAGGCATTCATTTAATCTCTCTTATCTCTTTATCATCAAACTTGAAAGAGTGGTCTGTGCTCACTAGCCATCAGTTCAGTTCAGTTGCTCAGTCATGTCCGACTCTTTGTGATCCCATGGATTGCAGCACGCCAGGCCTCCCTGTCCATCACCACCTCCCAGAGTTTACTCAAACTCATGTCCATTGAGTCAGTGATGCCACCTTCCTTTCTCTTCACTTCTAAGCCAATCACAATCAGGTTGCTGTTTTCTATAACTGCATTCTTGATAGTCACCAATGGACTCTTAATGATTAAATTCTATAGCAGCCCTTTTTAGAGTTAATTGTATGAGGTGGTTTAGTCACTAAGCTGTGTCCAACTCTTGCAACCCCATAGACTGTAGCCTGCCAGACTCCTCTGTCCATGGGATTCTCCAGGCAAGAATACTGGAGGGGGTTGCTGTTTCCTTCTCGAGGGGATCTTCCCGATCCAGGAACTGAACCTGGGTCTCCTGCATTGCAGGTAGATTTTTTACCAACTGAACTACAAGGGAAATCCTATAATTGCATGAATTAGTCCCAAATGCAATTTATGATTGACTATAGATGTCAAATTAAATACATATATTACTTCTTTCAGTGATCAGGTCTGTATTATGATCATGTATTTTCAGAAATATCTTTGCTGTTATTTACATTATTATAGCTATTAAATGATATTGCCAGCAGCTGAATAGAGGATCAATGAGAGAGGGGAAGATTGGGAAGGAAGATGCTGTGCTAAGAAGATACTTGCTGAGTTTGTAGTTCCTTTGGAAAGTTCATCCAAGTGGAAAGATCCAGTTGTCCAGTTGGATATACGGGTCTATATTTTTAGAAGAGAGATAAGGACAAGACATATGGATTGATGGAGATGATTAAAGTTGTCAGAGAGGTCAAGCTCATTAAAAGAGAAAATGTGGAGACAGAATAGATGAGGACTAAGGCTGGCATCCTGGAGAATCGTTACATTTAAAGAATGGGCCAAAGAGAAGAACCCAATGAAGGGATGTGGAATAGGAGTGGGCATAGGTGTAGGAGGAGAAACTCAATGCAAAGGACATACGGTTGTAGATGGTGTCAAATGCTGATGGAAGTTTAAAGAAGGAGGCGAACTGCATACTTTCACTGTATTTGGCATTTTGGAAGTCATCAAGGATGTTAGGAAAATAGGAATTAGTGATGATGGAACCAAGATTAAAGTAAATTAATGAATACATTGGTGGTAATGGTAAGAGGGGACTTATTTTCTCTTAGAAAGCTTGAACGAAAAGGGAAAGAGGGACAAATTTGTTAAGGTGGTAGATCTTATGTCCTTAGGCTACAGCTTTAAAGAGAGAAAGAGAGAGAAATAGAAAGAGAGAGCAAGAACGCTAGTGCAAAGGCAAAAATACAGGAGAAGAATACCGGGAAAGTTATAGTTTTCCCTCCTTCCCTTGTGTAAAGGCATTGAGTATGTTTATAGTTCAAGAAACAGCAGTAATGAGAGAGAAGGGGAATAATTCATGAAGCATGAACATAAGAAGAACAGAGTGCTTTTGGAGAGAAAAAAAGTGCCTGTCTCTCTTAAAATTATAATTATGTGATATATATTTACAGAAGAGAAATCTAGACATATATTTCAAATAGTAAGTGTCTTATTCTCTGGGTGATAGAATTACACATGATCTCTATTTTCTCTTTATACTTGGGAGCTCTTCTTGAAATAAGAATGATTTTCTTTTATAACAATAATGAAAAAGAAGACAAAAAATGTGATTACTTGAAAGATCCATAAAATTGCCATAGAAAAGACTTATTTAAAGTCTACATTGCAGAAAAGCTACCGGGTTGGGGCTTTACCTTTCCTTTACTGCATTTCTGGAGGAATAAATGCTAGTTTTTTTAAAATGTAGAGATTCATGCTACAGTTATTACTTCTGTCCCTGGTGGCAAGTGTGGCGGGATGGTGAAGTGGACTGTTTTGTTTATTGCATTTAATACGCCCCTTTCCTTTTCACTCCCCCTTATGATATTAAACTTACATTTTTTTAAAAATATCATTTTGGCCCCATATCTGTTGTTTTTTTTTTTTTTTAAAGATCCACAGTGTCAGCACACCTACCAACACTACTGCTGTAGATACAAAGAAATAATGAATGGAAAAAAACAGAATGAGGGAGAAGGAACTTCGCCCCAAAGACTTGGACTAAAAGCTTGAGAGTTTCTCCATTTAGGACATAAGCTGAGACAGACCTTTAAGAAAGTCATCACCTTACCAATTAAAAAAACAATTTGTAGATCTTTTATTTTTCTTTCATATGGAGGAAATAAACCTTCTGAAGAGAAAATGTCATCATTACAGAGAATCCTTTACAGAAGGGCTTACACTTGGCATTTTTCAAAAACTATTTGTTTTTCTTAAAAAAGACATTCACAGTTGTGTTTTCCCCCACCAACTGTGATGTTATGGCAAAAAAGAGCCACAGGGTGCAATTTTTTAGTTTTGGGCCAGGCTTGAGCAAACATAACATATGGTAATCAAACTCAGTTCTAAAGGTATATTGCTGAGTGAAAAAAGAAATGTAAGCACAACAAATATGTTGAGGCATTTTAAACCATGTTTTAAAACCACAAGCATATGGCCAGATATTTAGTAATTTTTTGATTTTAGGCTAAGTCTATTTGGGAAAATAGGTACTCCAGTTACTTACTGCTGCTGCTAAGTCGCTTCAGTTGTGTCCGACTCTGTGGGACCCCGTAGACGGCAGCCCACCAGGCTCTCCCATCCCTGGGATTCTCCAGGCAAGAACACTGGAGTGGGTTGCCACTGCCTTCTCCACCAGCTACTTACTAGCTGAACAATAAAATAGCAGTGATACACAATACACTTTTCACCCTTGGCTTTGAGGTCCCTCCTTAATGCTGCCTTTTCTATCTTTAGAGTGGCTCTTGGTCTATAAGAGAATAACCTGAAGAGTGTTAAAGCTTCTTAAAATTATTTTTATATTTTCCAAGTTTCTCAAAGATGAGAATTCAACAGAAATATCCATTAAGATCACTCAATCATATGTCATTGTACAATGACATTTTGTCCAAAACACAAGTTCAGTACTAGACATACACCTTCTTACATATCTTTTCCAATATTTTATTAAAGAAATCAAACATACAGCAAAGTCAAAAGAATTTTATGGTGAGCATCTATATACTTACTAGCTAGATTTCACCACTAACATTTTATTATACTTGTTTTTGGATAGCTGTTCAGTTGTCTGCTGATTTTAAGGCTAAGTCTAATTGGGAAAGTATAGTACATGTAGTACATATAATCACATTTTTACAGATTCTTTACTCCAAGGTTTATTTAATTTTAAACCTCAGAAAAGCAAAATCATTGGTTTAGTAAGCTTCCACAATAAGAATACTAAAGGTTTAGGACTTGTTACCCTACAGCAAATCATTACTTTCATTTGAAAAGCAAATCAGTGAACTACATTTCTAGCATTATGTGCTAGTGACAGGACCTATCACTAGGATTAGGGAAGAGGATTTCTGATCAAAGTGCTGGGATTTTTATAGTTCTCAGTCAAAGCAAGTGATCAAACAACTCAATATTTTGAAACAAATCCAGGGTGTGATAGGCAGTTCCAGTTGATATTAATCATCATGTCCTCAATTTCATACTCTTTGATCATACCCTGCAAATATCTTCACTTTACTCTGGGCTGTGTGGTAAGTACCTTTGGTACAGCCAACAAAAGTAGGAAGACTCAGGCAGGGCTAGGACGACTAATGATTTCTCAGAGGAGTTACATATGCTCCTGGCAACAGTCCAGTACTAGGGTGGTTTACTGAGAATAAGTAGGCAAAAACAAAAATTAAACTTGAAATTTTCAGTCATGTCAGATTCAGCAATGTTCCACATTATTTTGAGGACAACATAGACACTCCTCTTAACCGTCCCTCCCTTCCAAAACCAAAGAAAATTGCATTCAAAAAGAAATAGCAAAAAAAAAGAAATATGATGTCCATCTTAACAGGAAAAATTTGAGTCCAGTTTGTTCATCTGAAAGGCTCTTCTCTATAAAAATCATTTCCATTTTTTCTCTAGACTAGGCTCTTGAAGCTGTAAATGCAGTGGTATAGCATGCAATGACAGAGCCATACAACTCGTTTCCTGCCTGCTAAAGACAACAATGATATATATATATTCAATCTACTAGATTTCTCAGCATTATGTGGCATTGGTGCTATTTCCAAGGCAAGGTCAAACTAAAAGCACTCCCATTTGGCAGTTTTATCTGTCATCACTCAAACAGCAGGGAGTGCTTGTTGATGTAAGACAGGTAAGGGGCCTGAGAGAACTAGCATCATCATTTTGATTCTCAAATGGAAATAAATATTTCCATCACATAAAAAGTCTCATCCCCTCCCCAAAAAACTAATAAAAGGGTAAATTATGTACTCCATACTTGAGAAAAATAAGAAATAATCTAAAACGAAAACTCTTCACCTACGCCCTCTTCTGACCCCTATTGCCATGACTTCTTGTTGCTATAGGCACTGGCCCTGCCAGATGGGGGCTAGGCGTGTGGTACTCCCATCTCAGACACAGGTGTGCTTATCACTGGCCCCTCCAGTGGCTCCTCTGCCTTTTCACTGGCAGTTGGTGCACCTGGCACCACACACCTGCTGCTGACTCCTTTACAACTGGTCTGGACATGATGATTTTATGTCCTTGTGAAAGAAAACAGCAATCATTTTACTTTAATAAAAAGGAAAGAAAAGCTAGCTGCTTCTGTAAGCACTCTGTCTGCCAAGTAAATATACTCATAATAATGCCTCTATTTTCATACCATCTCTAAACTCACACATGGCTTTGATGCTTTGACAGTGCTCAAGAAAAATGTGTTTCTGACAAGAGTCAACCTGAAGTCTGTGCCTCAGTCACCAGATCTGTGTGGAAGGCTGTTGACCATTAAGCTGCATTTATGTGACTCATTGATAACCAGATTTTTTATTATGGCTAAAATAACATGAGGTTTTTTTTTTTTTTTCCTTTCACCTGGATCTATGCATAGTAATGATCTTAGAATAAATTTTCCCTATTCTTGAGAGTGATTGGCTCGAGGTACAGCCTATTACTTTCATCTCTGGGCTCTCCTCCGTGGCCTTGATAACCTCAGGAATTCTAACTGGACACCATAGTTCTTGTTATTTATCCATCAGTCTCCTGATGGCTTCTTTTGTTCATCTCATTTCTGCAATGGCTTATGAATTCACTGATGACAACGTGGAAATCCCTAGATGGTGGGCAGGTCTGGGTTTCCCGTCTTTGTCACGGAGCTTCCAGGCAACTACTTACTGAGGGAGCTCTTCTAAGCCACAGGATGTACAGAGGCAAGAAACATCTGGTCAACAGACAGCTCATTTATTCACTGGACATGTGACATTGGTTACAAGATTAAAACAGCAGAGTTCAGAGGATATGTAGCCAATCAAACACACTATTTTTTGATGAACATCAATTAATAATACCTTGCTTCATAATGCAGGGAAAATAAAGTGGCTTATAATGAAAGGCAAAGTTTAAATAGCTTTATTGATATAAAGTATTGTCACCAATCACCTGAGAGCAAATATCCTGTGGTTCCTGGGCTCAAGTAAAAGGAGTTCGATGGCTAGAAATTATAGATTTGAGTCATGAGGCAATTTTTTTTTTAATTTGAGAAAATACAAGGTAGAGTGTCTGACAACATTAGGTGTTCAAGTACTTGATGAGTTTGTTCAGACAAAACTGTATTAATTTAGGACAAGGGTTGCTTCATGTTGATGCAAGATCACCCTTTTATCACTAGGGGTGGTAGATTCAGTCAATACAGTTACATGACAGTAATCACAGAAATAGTAATATGTAGTGGATCACTCCTGACATTTTCAGCAAACACAAAATCCATTACTGGAAAAAATAAGCACAAATGTATGTGAATACACGTGGCATTTTTGGTATTTTGCTGATTTTTACAGGAAATTCCTTATGACTTAATTGACTGATAAGAAATAATCTTCAAAAATGAACAGCTAAAAAATTTCCCTTGTTTGATGATGAATAAGGGATAAGAAGGAGCTTCTCAAATATGGTAATTTTATTTTCCCTTGGCATAAGAATGGAGTATTTTCATTTTGTTCTTGTACTACTTTAAACATTTCATATATGTTATACTTTACAGTAAGAGTATATTACTAAAATTTTATTTTAAATATATTCTATAAAATATATCTATATTTTTTCCATAAAAGAGACTTGGGTATCATATAAATATAAGGTAATAATGGAAGAGATTTTGCCATATTTTTAGTCTACCAAGTATACTGTAAGCTGCTTGAGGTCAGGGCTGTGTTATTCACTCATCCTCTTAAGTATTTTTGATCATTTAGTATTGTTGTTGTTTAGTCACCCAGTCGTGTCCAACTCTTTGTGACCCCATGGATGGCAGCACACCAGGCTTCCCTGTCCTTCCCTATCTCCCAGATGTCCATTGAGTTGATGATACCATCCAACCACCTCATCCTCTGTTGCCCCCTTCTTCACCTGCCCTCAATCTTTCCCAACATCAGGGTCTTTTCCAATGAGTTGGCTCCTTGCATTCATCTAGTATGAATGTGCCGAAATCTGGGGCTCTAGAGCCCACAGGGGAGGTGTGATACCCTGCTCAGAAAGCTTGATACCTACTGGGAAAGGGAAGTAACTGAACAGATAATTATAAACAAGTGAAGAACCTGTGACAGAGGAGCCTGGAGATACGAAGGAGACCACGAGACTTTGCTTTGTGTCAAGGTCACAGGAGGCCTAGAGGAGATACTGGGATCTGAATGATGAGGGCAAGCCATCCAGGTGGAGGACAGGGCCTGTCAGCATGTGGGCTTGGGAAGCTGGCCTGCAAAGAATGATAAAGAGAGAAGACCAAAGACAGGAGGTAGCAGGGTCTCCTAGTATCAGAAATGAGGATGGTATTCGGTTTTGGGAGGATGATCTCAGATGAGGCTTCAGAGGAAGGTGGGGTCTTGAAAATCACGTCTTTATGTTAAGGGCAATGTGGAGCCATGGAGGGCTTGAAGCAGGAGAGTAAGCACATTATAAAATCTGTGATTCAGGAAGGCTGCTCTGGCTTAAGTGTGGGAAAGAAGAATGGAGGGAAGGAGAGCAATTAGGGGCCACTAAAGTGGTCAGGGTGTGCCCGCCATGGAGCCTGTAATAACTGGTGTATGGTCAGTTGAGAACTGACACACACCAATTCTATTATGACGTGCTTATTAATTCATCACTTTGTGTATCATAAGATTATTTTTTCAATACTGGCGACTATAAGTGACAAAAGCATCTGTATTTTCTCTAGTCAGGAATTAAATTAGCAGTGACTAGGTCTATAAAAATATATGCTAGGCACTCACTTATTTTGGTAATATGTAAAATTATTTTAAGAAAAATACAGTGTTTCATTTTTTTCATATTTTTGAGAGAGAGATAGCTAGAGAGAGAATATATTTTGACTAATATAGGGAAAACATTTTACATTTAATAAAGGATATTTTTGCACTTTGTAAAGTTCTAAAGCAACATCTAAACTTTTCTTGTTTCTTGCTATTTGACAAAACAAAGGGAGTCTGTTTTTTAAAAATACAATGTGTAATTGTTCAGTACTGTAGAACATCTAAAAAGATTTATTGTGTTTTTTTTTTTTGACATCAATAACAAGAATTCTTTATGCAAACCTAAGAACTGAACTGACCAGGGAGTATAAAATATTAAAAAGGAATGTATTTACTCATTGCTTTCATTGTATTTCACTTGTTTTTAACTTGTCCAAGGATAAAACTTTATAATGGGGGAAAGCTGGAGTCAGGTGAGGTAGAGTACGGCAGAATCAACCACAATATTTATCTTCTTGCTCAAAGTTTCTTTGGGGATTTTTGCTATTTAATTAGATACTCCTTTGTTATTAATATTTTAAAATAATTTTGTTACATGAAAACTATTGAAGGATATTCAGCTACACATAGGCAAGCTTCAGAGCTGCAGAACAGCATTCTTTCTACAAGATCACAACATCCCAGTGAGTACACATAACTACTGATGGGCTTCTTCCATCAGTTCTCACATTTGCATTTTTCCTTTCTTTCATTTTTAGGAATCAAACCCCAAGTCTAGATGCTTGTATTACAGAGGTCATCACAAAATTATAAAGACAATAAGAGAGACTTCTTGAACAATACAGAGCAGATAAATTTCAGTGAGGAAAAGTACAAAGTTCATATCAACTTGAGAGCACTGGAAGGAAGCGCTGAACACTCTTTTCGCAATCTCTGATTAATACCCAAGTGAATACTAGTAATATATTGATAACATCGTGCTAAGAGACAGAAAACTGACTGCAGCTCAATAAATTTAAACCCATCTTTGGAAGTAGATGTAGAAGAAACTTCTAAAAATCTCTGCACTGCACTCAAAAAACAAACAAACAAACAAAAAACACCCAAATCAAAAAAGGCCATGGTTTTTCCAGTGGTCATGTATGGATGCGAGAGTTGGACTGTGAAGAAAGCTGAGAGCCGAAGAACTGATGCTTTTGAACTGTGGTGTTGGAGAAGACTCTTGAGAGTCCCTTGGACTGCGAGGGAGATCCAACCAGTCCATTCTGAAGGAGATCAGCCCTGGGATTACTTTGGAAGGAATGATGCTAAAGCTGAAACTCTAGTACTTTGGCCACCTCATCCGAAGAGTTGACTCATTAGAAAAGACTCTGATGCTGGGAGGGGTGGGGGGCAGGAGGAGAAGGGGACGACAGAGGATGAGATGGCTGGATGGCGTCACCGACTCGATGGACATGAATTTGGGTAAACTTTGGGAGTTGGTGATGGTCAGGGAGGCCCGGCGTGCTGTGCTTCGTGGAGTTGCAAAGAGTCGGATACGACTGAGCGACTGACCTTAACTGAACTGAAACCAAAAAAACTCTGCACTCTTGCAAAATTGTTCTGGGTAGGCGAGTGTGGGGGTTTTAAAGAGAGATGAAGTGAGGCTCCTGTAAGGAAGAGCTAAACTGCCATGGACAAATGTGCCCCAAATGGAAAAAGCTTTTAAAATTATAAAAGCAGAAGTTTCTCCTTATAGGAAACACTAAAACTTTTTTTAAAGTGCAGAAGTATGCCTGTCACATTGTTGATGCTTAGTAAACATTTAATGAAATCCTTATGCTTTATAGCAAGAGGAAAAGATTAATAACTCCCATTACTCCTAACTCCTCTTTCTATTGTTGATGTCATACCTCCAAATATTTGTATATAGATACACATATATGTATCTGTGTATAAATATATCATACATATACACTTTTATGATACAAATGTGGTTCTTGTATAAATACTAAACTACACTTTTACTCAACAACACATTGTGAATATCTTTACATGTTAACACACATTCATATCTACCTTACACGTCAAAATCCACCTTACACTAAGAGTTTTGTTAAGAACGTTTAAGAAATCCAGAAAATCATCAGACTGAAGAATGCCTTTAACACTTAAGAGACAATGTTAACTTTTGAATGTTATCCACAGAACCCTAGTGGTTCTGAGATTCTTTCAGGTGATCTGTGAAGTTAAATCTATTTCTCATAAAAGTATTAAAACATTATTTACCTTTTTTGCAGTGTTGACATTTGAATTAATGGTGCAAGGGCAACAGTGGGTAAAGCTGTTGGCACCTTAGTAAGCAGGGCAAAGGCTAATAGAGTTCTGGAAGAGAACGCACTGATCATAGCAAACACCCTCTTCCAACAACACAAGAGAAGACTCTACACATGGACATCACCAGATGGTCAACACCAAAATCAGATTGATTATATACTTTGCAGCCAAAGATGGAGAAGTTCTATGCAGTCAGCAAAAACAAGACCAGGAGTTGACTGTGGCTCAGATCGTGAACTCCTTTATGCCAAATTCAGACTGAAATTGAAGAAAGTGGAGAAAACCACTAGACCACTCAGATATGACCTAAATCATATCCCTTATGACTATACAGTGGAAGTGAGAAGTAGATTTAAAGGACTAGATCTGATAGATAGAGTGCCTGATGAACTATGGACTGAGGTTCATGACATTGTACAGGAGACAGGAATCAAGACCATCCACAAGAAAAAGAAATGCAAAAAAGCAAAATGGCTGTCTGAGGAGGACTTATGAATAACTGTGAAAAGAAGAGAAATGAAAAGCAAAGGAGAAGAGGAAAGATATAACCATTTGAATGCAGAGTTCCAAAGAATAGCAAGGAGAGATAAGAAAGCCTTCCTCAGAAATAAATGCAAAGAAATTGAGGAAAACAATAGAATGGGAAAGACTAGAGATCTCTTCAAGAAAATTAGAGACATCAAAGGAACATTTCATGCAAAGATGTGCTCGATAAAGGACAGAAATGGTATGGACCTAACAGAAGCAGAAGATATTAAGAAGAGGTGGCAAGAATACACAGAAGAACTGTACAAAAAGATCTTCATGACCCAGATAATCATGATAGTGTGATCACTTACCTAGAGCCAGACATCCTGGAATGTGAGGTTAAGTGGGCCTTAGGAAGCAAAACTATGAATAAAGCTAGTAGAGGTGATGGAATCCCAGTTGAGCTATTTCAAATCCTGAAAGATGATGTTGTGGAAGTACTGCACTCAATATGTCAGCAAATTTGGAAAACTCAGCAGTGGCCACAGGACTGGAAAAGGTCAGTTTTCATTCCAATTTCAAAGAAAGGCAATGTCAAGGAATGCTCAAACTACCACACAACTGCACTCATCTCACACACTAGTAAAGTAATGCTCAAAATTCTCCAAGCCAGACTTCAGCAATACGTGAACCGTGAACTTCCAGATGTTCAAGCTGGTTTTAAAAAGGCAGAGGAACCAGAGATCAAATTGCCAACATCCGCTGGATCATCGAAAAAGCAAGAGAGTTTCAGAAAAACATCTACTTCTGCTTTATTGACTATGCCAAAGCCTTTGACTGTGTGGATCACAATAAACAGTGGAAAATTCTGAAAGAGATGGGAATACCAGACCACCTGACCTGCCTCTTGGGAAACCTATATGCAGGTCAGGAATCAACAGTTAGAACTGGACATGGATAACAAACTGGTTCAAATAGGAAAAGGAGTACATCAAGGCTGTATATTGTAACCCTGCTTATTTAACATATATGCAGAGTATATCATGAGAAACACTGGGCTAGAGGAAGCACAAGCTGGAATCAAGATTGCCGGGAGTAATATCAATAACCTCAGATATGCAGATGACAGCACTCTTATGGCAGAAAGTGAAGAGGAACTAAAGAGCCTCTTGATGAAAGTGAAAGAGGAGAGTCAAAAAGTTGGCTTAAAGCTCAATATTCAGAAAATGAAGATCATGGCATCCAGTCCCATCACTTCATGGCAAATAGATGGGAACAGTGGTTGACTTTATTTTTTGGGGCTCCAAAATGACTGCAGATGGTGATAGCATCCATGAAATTAAAAGATGCTTACTCCTTGGAAGAAAACTTATGACCAGCCTAGATAGCATATTAAAAAGCAGAGACCTTACTTTGCCAACAAAGGTCCATCTAGTCAAGGCTATGGTTTTTCCAGTGGTCATGGATGGATGTGAAGTTGGACTATAAAGAAAGCTGAGTGCCGAAGAACTGATGCTTTTGAACTGTGGTGTTGGAGAAGACTCTTGAGAGTCCTTGGACTGCAAGGAGATCCAATCAGTCCATCCTAAAGGAGATCAGTCCTGGGTGTTCATTGGAGGGACTGATGTTGAGGCTGAAACTCCAATACTTTGGCCACCTCATGTGAAGAGCTGACTCATTTGAAAAGACCCTTATGCTGGGAAGATTGAGGGCAGGAGGACAAGTGGATGACAGAGGATGAGATGGTTTGATGGCATCACTGACTTAATGGACATGGTTTTGGGTGGACTCCAGGAGTTGGTGATGGACAGGGAGGCCTGCCGTGCTGTGGTTCATGGGGTTGCGAAGAGTCAGACACGACTGAGCGACTGAACTGAACTGAAGAATCAAGGTGGTAGCACCACACTGACTTGTTGGGAACTGAACATGACCACTTTAAAATATGTGAATTGCTTTTACTTGAAAAAAAAATGACAGACAAGCTATGGTTACTGAAATTTGGGAATCTTGCATTTCCCCCTCAAAAATGAGGAGAGTCGTTCAAAGAGAGCAACCAATTTTTGTTGCCAAAATTCAAGGTTTTAATGAAAGGTAGAATTGTGGAAACTTGTATCTGCCACTGTGAACTTGATAACTTCTAAACAGCTAGATGTTCCTGATGTCCTCAGTAATATTAATAAATTATTTTTTGACATTATATAATGAAGTATGGCAACATTTGGAAGATAAAAACAACTCAGTAAATCTTTCATTTTCCAAATGACAGATGCATGGCATGTTATCAAAACTATGCAAGAATTAAAGACCCACTCAAGGTGTAGGAAAAATCATGGATTTTAATATAAAAAGTACACACAGCTTATTGATCTCACTTAGAAATACCGCATTGTTACTAAACTTTAAGAAGTAACGTGCCAAGTTTTGATACTGTAGCAACAAAGACTATCCATAATTATGTAAAATGGCTATCAAAACACTTCTTCCTTTCCCAACTGTATAGTTGTGTGAAGACAAATTTATCTTTTTATATTTCAACCTCCCTCAATTGCAACAGATCAAATGCAGAAGCAGATATAAGAATTCAGTTTTCCTCCATTAATTCTTATATTTATGAGATTTGTAAAAATATAAAACAATGCCATGCCTCTTGCCAAAATTTCTATTTTTTGGAAATAGAGTTTTAATAATGTTATTGGTGTTGAGTGTTTTATTGCTATTTTCCAATGAATTTAATAAGTATATAGCTAAAAATTTTCATAGTCTTCTCTGTTAATACAGTAAAAGTCAATAGATATAATCCATATAAACAAAGGGTTTTTAGAGTCTTTAATATTTTTAAAAAGTACAGAGGGACATTGAGATGAAAGTCTCCAGAAACCACTTTTATAATATGTAAAAGAAAGAATGTAAACTTTTTCTGCAGTGGTAGAACAACCTGCCCTTGGGAAATTAGGTATTTTCCCCTTCTCTTTAATGATAAACAAAGTCAATTTATCATTTTTAGATTCTGGTAGGAAATTCCATAGTAGACTATGTAAAAAATAATCCAAAAGTCTTAAAATAAATTGCATTGTAAGTTAGTTACTATATTTCTGAATTATATCTAATGATTATTGCTTTAGAGTTTACAAATACTTCTACATGGGTTATATCATACTTTATCCAGGTAATTTCATGAAGGTAGGTATTATTCTCCTTATTTATATTAATAGCCGAGGAAATGAATACTAAGAGAGAAAAAGCACTTTGTCTAGAAAGTGTTAGAACACAGAACCAGATTCAGGTCTACTGATCTTTTTTGTTTTTGCTTTTTTTCATCTTTGGCTGAAAAAAAGCCTTTTGGTTATCATTGGCATAGGCTAGCATTTCGGCTCTTGTATAGTAGAAATAAGGGCTGGGTATTGCCATATCTTTTGAATTTGATCCTGACATCTTACCAGCCCATTTCGTCTGCCTATATATAAGGATTGTGGGAAATAACAAATGCTGAATTATGTGGAATAGTGCTCAGTATACATTAGGTCTTGTTTATTATTATTTTTTCTACTTAGCATAACAGTGTAACCGTGCACAAGGCCAGAGTAGCTTCTGTTTTACCCAGCTCTTAGATCAAATATGAAATGGCTTAGTCAATATGACAGAAATAGATGAACATATGAAAAAGCTTCAGAATAAATGCAGGCCTGAACAGCAACAACAGAAATGCAGTCTTTTCCAGGCTGGAAGCCAGAGGTCATTCTATATATACTGGTGACCTACACATCAACTCTGTGCTCAGATTTAGAGGTGACTAGATGGGTCAATACATCACTCTTCTGCTTGCCAGGCCTGGTCCAAACCAGCTTTGAATGACTGCTGGACATCACCACTTTCAGGGTTTCTCCCCTGATCCCACCTGAGGCTGCTGGAGCCACAGAAAAGCTCGAGAGTCCAGGTAAGGCTTCCTGACCCTTTAAACCCTATATTCTCTTTGTTTCCCTTGTTTTGGTTCTCTTGGCTTCACACCTGGAGCCTCTCTCTGAGATAAGAGTGCCTTCAGGATGAGTCAGCCTTCCCAGAGGCTCCTACAGAGCCTTTCAACTACATGATGGTCAGAGGTAGTGCTGGTTATATTTGGGTGGATGTGGAAGGAGATGAGCCAGATCCTGGCAGTTAAGGGAGGTAAGACTTTCTGGAGGAAGTAGTTCGTCAGCAGAGGATTGTTAATGGTATTAATTCAGCTGCCTTTGCACATTGATCCCAACATGGACAGCCACATATGTACACATAGTAAGATAATAATGATAATAACAGCTATCACTCATAGGAACAGTCTCATATATACATTCTTTCCTGTATAGGTATAGAAACAATAATGAGAATGACCCACTAAAATTTTTAATTTGTTATAGTAAATTTACCTTTGGTAGGATAGCTTGCTATGCACAAAAATGAAGACTTTACATATGTCACCTCATTTAATTCTCTCAGTATTATACCATGAGTTTGTATTTTTCTTAGTTTTCAAATGAGGAAGTGGAATGTCCTAAAATTTTAAGATTTTTTTCATGGTCATGTCCAAGGTCACACAACCACTAAGTTAAGTAGCAGGGCAGAATTAGAACCTAAGATTTTTCTGGCCAGTCCAAAAGGTTGGATTCTTTTCAGCTCAGCCCCTTGCCTCCAGCATATTTCCGTTTGATTGAAAGTTGGGATGGCATAATGCAAAGATGCATGTGACGTTAAAGGAAAAAAAAATCAAGAACTGTCAACAGCCCTTTAGTACTTCTTCAGACAAACATCCAGCTCAAAGCTATATAGTGGAGAGGTAAGAGGTCAGCCTCTGAGGTCAGACAGTTTGGTTTAAAGCCAGCTCTACTGCAGACAAACATGACTTTGAGCAAGTTATTTAATTCCTCTATGTCTAAGTTTTCTCATCAAAAAATAATAACAGAACCTATCTCTTTGAGTTGTTGTGGGAAAAAATTTAACAATTCATGTAAAGTGCTTACAACAGTGCTTGATGCATATAATACTCAAATATATAAGCACTATTATTAGCTGATATCTTTCCTTTTTCCCTCCCTTCTTTATTTGCTTCCTTTTCCTCTTCTCTCCCTCCTTTCTTCCCTTCCTTTCTCTCCTTTCCTTCCTTTTTGAGTTAATGGTGTGTAGCCACTAAGTAGTCTTTCTAGCAAGATGCCAAGACTCACCAAAGGTGGTTCAGAACCTCAATCTTGAAGTTAAAAATTTTTTTGGGACTGGGATTTAAAAATAGAACCTGGTGAGAAGCAAGTCTTGCTGTGTCAACTTTTAGAAGGCTGTACTGAGAAAACCCAGCAGAGCTTTATTTTAAGAAGACCCTGAATGGCTTAGCTGCAGTTCATGGATACATCAGAACATTCCCTTGACGGTTCACTTTCCTGTGAACCTAATACCAAGCAACAGTGAGAGTTCTGGGATGACCAAACCTCCCCTTTGCAAAAAGCCAGAGAACTCAGGTGCTGCTGTCAAGTAACTGGAGCAGAACCCCAGCAGTGAGCCTTCATTGCTGATGCTTTTGAAGTTCACCTCTTTGTTAAATCCACTTTTAACAAAAACTGGATTTTTTTTTACAGTATGTTTCAGGAATGATGCAAAGTATTAAGGATACAGGGAAAAAAATATGACTACAGATGGTGGAATTGGAAAGTAGGTAGAGAAGGACTTTGGTGTGTTTCAACATCTGAGTCCGAGCCTTCTTTTATCACTTTTTTCTGAGATGGTTGGCTATCTCAACTGTTTTGAGCTCAGCTTTTCCATTTTCAAATAAGGGTTTATACTAAATGATGTTTAATGTTGTTGTTTCTATGATTTATTTGAAACCATTAGGAAGATAGCTAATTGCTAATTTTATAGTGGTTAGGAAAGAGGACCATTGTTAATTGAGGAAAGAAGCTAAGCCTAATAGAATGTAACAATTCAAATGCTAAGGAGGAAAAAAAAAACCAAAAACCAATGCTGAGGAGAAATTAGGGTCTTCCACAAGCTGCTATGTATACTTCATTCATATCTGTCAAACTCAATATTTCTTAATGTAAGAAAAGGCTACAACAAACTTAAGTCTCCATTCTGATGCAACAAGGAGAAGTTGTTGAAACTGGATGTAAAAATATGTTTCTCAAGAAGGAATATGTTCATGTTCAATCATCTTTAAGTGTATGCATAAACATCTGTTCAGGAAAACTAATCAGGCAATAAGGGATAGAATCCATTGAAGGGAGTGAAAACTAGCAACACTAATGAGGCTAGGAGCCAATCACAGGTAGTAAACTTGAAAATAGACATCAGCAAACCAAATAGAATTGCTACGGTTTGGCAAGTTAGTGTTTATATAGAAATTTGAATGTATATTCTTTGTGTTACTTTGGAAGATTTTTCAATGAAAAAGCAATAAAATGCCATTTCAACATAAAACTCTAAACAACAGGTTTACATGTTACACCCCAAAGAACAGAGGTTGGAATAGGAATGCTTTTTTTGGCACTGATTTGGAAATTGACTGAATTCACTAACATTTTTTTTCTTTTTTGCTCATGCATTTGAGGAAGCCAGTGGTAGGGTAAGACTGAGGGCATGGAATCAGTCAGTCAGTTCAGTCCCTCAGTGATGACTCTTTGGGACCCCATGGACTGCAGCACACCAGGCTCCCCTGTCCATCACCAACTCCTGGAGCTTGCTCAAACTAGTGCATTTAGTCGGTGATGCCATCCAACCATGTCATCCTCCGTCATCCCTTTTTCCTGCCCCATTCAATCTCTCCCAGAATCAGAGTCTTTCCCAATGAATCAGGTCTTTGAATCAAAAGCCAAAGTATTGGAGCTTCAGCATCAATCCTTCCAGTGAATATTCAGGACTGATCTCCTTTAGGATGGACTGGTTGGATCTCCTTTCAGTCCAAGGGGCTCTCAAGAGTCTTCTCCAACACCATAGTTCAAAAGCATCGATTCTTCTGTGCTCAGCTTTCTTTATAGTCCAACTGTCATGTCTATACATGACTACTGGAAAAACCATTACTTTGACTAGGTGGACGTTTGCTGGAACAGTAATGTCTCTGCTTTTTAATATGATGTCTAGGTTGGTTATAGCTTTTCTTCCAAGGAGTAAGGGTCTTTCAATTTCATGGCTGCAGTCACCATCTGCAGTGATTTTGGAGCCCCCAAAATAAAGTCAGCCACTGTTTCCACTGTTTCCTCATCTATTTGCCATGAAGTGATGGGACCAGATACCATGATCTTAGTTTTCTGAATGTTGAGCTTTAAACCAACTTTTTCACTCTCTTCTTTCACTTTCATCAAGCGGCTCTTTAGTTCTTCGCTATCTGCCATAAGGGTGGTGTCATCTGCATATCTGAGGTTATTGATATTTCTCCTGGCAATCTTGATTCCAGCTCGTGCTTCATCTAGCCTGGCATTTCTCATGATGTACTCTGCATATATGTTAAATAAGCAGGGTGACAATATATGGCCCTGATTCACTTCTTTCTCAATTTGGAACCAGTCTGTTGTTTCATGTCCATTTGTAACTGTTACTTCTTGATCTGCATACAGATTTCTCAGGAGGCAGGTCAGAGCGTCTGGTATTCCCATTCCTTGAAGAATTTTCCACAGTTTGTTGTGATCCATACCATCAAAGGCTTTGGTGTAGTCAATAAAGAAGAAGTAGATGTTTTTCTGGAATTCTCTTGCTTTTTTGATGATCCAACGGATGTTGGCAATTTGATCTCTGGTTCCTCTGCCTTTCATAAATCTAGCTTGAACATCTGGAATTTATGGTTCATGTACTGTTGAAGCCTGGCTTGGAGAATTTTGAGCATTACTTTGCTACCATGTGAGATGAGTGCAATTGTGCTGCAGTTGGAACATTTCTTTGGCATTGCCTTTCTTTGGGATTTGAATGAAAACTGATGTTTTCCAGTCCTGTGGCCACTGCTGAGTTTTCCAAATTTGCTGGCATATTGAGTGCAGCACTTTCACAGCCTCATCTTTTAGAATTTGAAATGACTCAACTGGAATTCCATCATCTCCACTAGCTTTGTTCGTAGTGATGCTTCCTAAGGCCCCTTGACTTCACATTCCAGGATATCTGGCTCTAGATGAGTGATCATACCATCGTGGTTATCTGGGTCATGAAGATTCTTTGTGTACAGCTCTTCTGTGTATGGTTGCCACCTCTTCTTAATATCTTCTGCTTCTGTTAGGTCCATACCATTTCTGTCCTTTATTGAGCCCATCTTTGCATGAAATGTTCCCTTGGTATCTCTAATTTTCTTGAAGAGATCTCTAGTCTTTCCCATTCTGTTGTTTTCCTCTGTTTCTTTGAATTGGTCACTGAGAAATGCTTTCTCTCCTTGCTATTTTTTGGATCTCTGCCTTAAAATGGGTATATTTTTCCTTTTCTCCTTTGCTTTTTGCTTCTCTTCCTTTCTCATCTATTCCTAAGTCCTCCTCAGACAACCATTTTGCCTTTTTGCATTTTTTTTTTGGGGGGGGGATGATCTTGCCTCCTGTACAATGTCATGAACCTTTGCCCATAGTTCTTCGGGCACTCTATCAGATCTAATCCCTTAAATCTATTTTTCACTTCCACTGTATAATCATAAGGGATTTGATTTAGGTTATACCTGAATGGCCTATTGTTTTCCTTACTTTCTTCAAATTAAGTTTGAATTTGGAAATAAGAAGTTCATGATCTGACCCACAGTCAGCTCCCAGTCTTGTTTTTGCTGACTGTATAGAGCTTCTCCCTCTTTGGCAGCAAAGAATATAATCAATCTGATTTTGATACTGACCATCTGGTGATGTCCATGTGTAGAGTCTTCTCTTGTGGTGTTGGGAGCGGGTGTTTGCTATGACCAGTGCGTTCTCTTGGAAAAACTCTGTTCGGCTTTGCTCTGCTTCATTTTGTACTCCAACGCCAAAACTGCCTGTTAATCCAGGTATCACTTGACTTCCTACTTTTGCATTTCAGTACCCTTAATGTAAAGGACATCTTTTTGGGTGTTAGTTCTTGAAGGTCTTTAGGTCTTCATAGAACTGTTCACTTCAGCTTCTTAAGCACTACTGGTTGGGGCATAGATTTGGATTACTGTGATACTGAATGATGTGCCTTGAAATGAACAGAGATCATTCTGTCATTTTTGAGATTGCACCCAAGTACTGCATTTCAGACTCTTTTGTTGACTATGAGGGCTACTCCATTTCTTCTAAGGGATTCTTGCCCACAGTAGTAGATATAATGGTTATCTGAGTTAAATTCACCCATTCCAGTCCATTTTAGTTGACTGATTACTAAAATGTTGATGTCCACTCTTGCCATCTCCTGTCTGGCCACTTCCAATTTACCTTGATTCATGGACCTAACATTCCAGGTTCCTATGCAATATTGTTCTTTACAGCATCAGACTTTACTTCCATCACCAGTCCCATCCACAATGGGGTATTGTTTTCTCTTTGGCTCTATCTCTTCATTCTTTCTGGAGTTATTTCTCCACTCTTCTCTAGTAGCATATTCAGCACCTACCAATCCAGGGAGTTCATCTTTCAGTGTCTTATCTTTTTGCGTTATCATACTGTTCATGGGGTTCTCAAGGCAAGAATTCTCAAGTGGTTTGCCATTCCCATGTCTTGTGGACCATGTTTTGTCAGAACTCTTCACCATGACCCGTCCATCTTGGGTGGCCCTTACACAGCATGGCTCACAGTTTCATTGAGTTAGACAAGGCTGTGGTTCATGCTATCAGTTTGATTAGTTTTCTGTGATTGTGGTTTTCACCCTGTCTCTCCTCTGATGGATAAGGATAAGAGGCTCTTGAAGGGCACAAACAAAACCTTGTGTGCACCAGGATCCAGGAGAAAGGAGCAGTGACTCCACAAGAGACTGACACAGACTTGCCTATGAGTGTCCAGGAGTCTCTGGTGGAAGTGTGGGTTGGTGGTGCCCTGTTGTAGGGTCAGGGGCACTGACAGTGGCAGTGCCTGTATGGGACCTTATGAAGGAGGTCACCATTGTTTTATTACCTCCACCATAGTTTGGCCTTAGGTCAAACAACAGGGAAGGATCAAAGGAAAATTGGATTAAAGATTTACTGAGCATGGCCCCACCCATCAGAACAAGACCCACTTTCCCCCACAGTCAATCTCTCCCATCAGGAAGCTTCCATAGCCTCTTATCCTTATGTATCAGAGGCCATGGAATAGAACTAAGTTGCCTGGCTCTATCCATGACAGGCAGCCAGGGACCATGGCTGCACCTGCCTTATTTGCCCAACCAGGACCAACTGTAGCTTCCGATCAGAGCAAGCACTCAGTGTATTTTAAAAGTTAAGTAATAGATAGGAATTGGCATTTCTCTCATCCCAGCTTAAATAAGACTGCTGTACCCATGAAGCCAACTGAATTAATCTAAATCAGCTCACCCTTCCAGTTCTCTGTTATTATTTCCACCATTTTGCTAAAAGTTAAAAAAAGAAAGCATTCAAATTTGTTAAATTGAGTAGAACAGTTGAACTAATTCATATGCTAATATTAATACTAAAGATGAAATGAAAGAATCACACAGAAAGGTTATTTGCTCAAAATCAAAACAAATAAAAAGTATATAAGAACATATCCCATACACAACATTTTCCTTTGGCTTCCTAAATTTGACTAAGAGATGCATATCTCTTCCTATCTTCACCTGTAATTCTTTCCAACTATTTATTGAGTTCCTAATCACCGCTCATCATCACAGCACAACACTCAGGAGACACAGAAATGAATTAAGCCAGTACCTTGTCCTATAGAATCTCAGTAGATAAAATGATTTCCCCAAATTTCCCATTCTATTGTATTAAGAGATTCTTTTAATAGTCATTACAGAATTTTTTCTGGTGGTCATGATCTTTGTAAATATAATGAAATCAATTTAAAATTATAATTAATCACATATGTTGTGCTTAGAATTATAGCAATGTGTAAAGTTTAAATAAACTTCAAGTTTCTGTAATATTCAGACCTGTATACTTCATGTAATATAAAATATTACAAATATTTTACATATGAATATTACATTAGTGTTTACAAATTTCTTTTACTCATTTGTTTAACACTTACTGAACACACAATTATTTTGTTCTCATGATAACCCTGTGAGGTCATAACAGCAACACACTGAACATTTATGATAGGCCAGGCATAGTCTAGGGCTTCCCAGGTGGCTTAGTAGTAAAGAATCTGCTTGCAATGTGGGAGATCGGGGTTCAGTCCCTGGGTCAGGAAGATCCCCTGGAGAAGGAAATAGCAATGCACTCCGCTATTCCTGCCTGGGAAATCCTATGGACAGAGGAGCCTGGTGGGCTCACAAAAGAGGCACGGGGTTGCAAAAGAGGCAGACACAACTTAGCGACTAAAGAACACAGGCATATTCTAAGCATTTTACACATACTTCGCCTAGTTCTCACTATAACCTTATGAGAACTTTGTCACTTTCATACACAGATGAGGTAACTGAGGAAAAAAGAGGTTAAGTAGCTTTCTCAAGGAAGACAGGGTTTGTTCTATGCAAATATCCAGGATACACTCTTGGAGATTTTGATACAATTGGTCTGGAATGGGTTTGGGCATCAATATTATTTTTAAAAGGTAATCACTTAGAAACACTCCTCAGGTGATCCCAATGTGCAGTTAAAGGTTGAAAATGACATGAGTGAGTCAGTGTCCCCGTGTAAACAGGGCTTATAATCAGAACAATTGCATTCCTGACTAATGATTAGATTTAGGGCAATCTAGATCAGTCTATAGGCTCCATGAAATCCAAGAGTCTGTTGTATTAAAGAATTGGCTAAATTACAGAAGGCAGATTTATTAATGTCTGCAGCAGGAAGTGAAACACAGAAAAAGGAGAATGTGGCCCTGGTAGCATGAGTCCTTACACTCAGCTGCTCCCTGTGTAACAGCAACCCGATAGAGCACAAACTGATGCACTGAAATTCTTTTTATGATACAAACTTCTAACTCTGGGGCTGAGCAGTTGGAGAGTTCCCTAATCTGTTGCACTGTAGGATATGGTTAAGTGTAAGCAACACTGCAGGCCTGGGTAGGGTAAAGCCAATCATGTGAGAAGATCAGAATCTGTGACTTGTTGGAACCAAGTCACAAGGCCAAGGTAACTGTATTCACTACAGACTACGTGCTGCTGTGTAATAGCTGGGTCCTCAAAGCAGCTGACAGTTTCTTATCATCATTGCCACAAAGACTGACCCTTGGGCCCCAGGTACATCCCAGAGCTGTTTTCTAAGATGTTTAAGGCCTCAAAATCCTTTTTCCGCTTCACTCATCTCTAGGTCTTTGTCTTGTGGTTCTTCCTTCTTGCCTATTTTTCAGGAGAAAACATTTCCTGACAGGATGAAGCTCTTTTACTCTGGTTCAGGTCTCATTTCCCTCACATATTTCGCTACTTTGTTTCACCAGTTATTCTTTCTCCTGTACCTTCCATCTCTCACTCTCCCTCAGTTCTTTCTCTGTGTGTAAGTGGGAACAGCTCTTCTGCTGCCTAGATCATTTCTAAGATCATGCTGTGTGTGTGTGTGTGTGTGTGTGTGTGTGTGTGTGTGTGTGTGTGTATAAATCTAAATCGCTCAGCCATGCTGACTCTTTGTGACCCTATGTACTGTAACCTGCCAGGGTTCTCTGTCCATGGAATTCTCCAGGCAAGAATACTGGGGTGAGTAGCCATACCCTTCTCCAGGGGATCTTCTCAATCCAGGGATTAACCTCAATCCAGGATCTCCTGCATTGCAGGTGGATTCTTTACCGTCGTGAGTCACCAGGGAAGCCCAAGATTATGCCATTTCCCCTTTTTCTCTCTCTTTCCCTTCTCTCTAAAATATATGGTATTTCTGTTTGTTTTTTAAAAATTCAAAACACGTAACAAAATATATTTTCTTTAGTCATTTGCTTGATAGAGCAAATCAAATCTAGACTATTCTGTCTGCTAGATATTCAATTACCACTGTGTTAACTTATGAAAGTAGTATATTAGATGTTTGTTTTTGTTCTTAAAAAACAGGAGATATGAATGATGTCACCTGAGTCCTATTTGTGTGCAAGGATTTGTGAGGAATATGAGTGAATCCCATACAGACAGTGCCCTCAGAGAACAATTAGCCTAGTGATTAAAATGAAGACAGAGTAGATTTATACACAGCAGATATGTTCTGAAGTGACACTTGATGTAATCTATTCTGCCCAGCCTTATGTAAGTGTCCTGATTTTTAGACTGTTAAACTTTTATTCAAGCCATGTAAAAATGGGAAAATATAGAAACAAACTTATTTAATTTTCATAGCTGAAAGGAATCTAAAGAACATTTAGTCCAGCCTCTGTTCCCCCAACATTATAGATGGGAAAAAAATGAGGGTCAAGAAAGTCTGCTGTTGTTCAGTTGCTCAGCCATGTCTGACTCTTTGCGACCCCATGGACCATCTCCCAGAGCTTGCTCAAACTCATGTCCATTGGGTTGGTGATGCCATTCAACCATCTTGTCCTCCGTCGCCCCCTTCTCCTCCTGCCTTCCATCTTTCCCAGCATCAGGGTCTTTTCTAATGAGTTGGCTCTTTGCATCAGATGGCCAAAGTATCGGAGCTTCAGCTGCAGCATCAGTCCTTCCAATAAATATTCAAGACTGATTTCCTTTAGGATTGACTGGTTTGATCTCCTTGAAGTCCAAGGGACCGTCAAGAGCCTTCTCCAACACCACACTTCAAAAGGATCAACTCTTTGGCACTAAACCTTCATGATGGTCCAATTCTCACACCTATGGATGTGACTACTGGAAAAACCATAGCTTTGACTAGATGGACCTTTGTTGGCAAAGTAATGTCTCTGCTTTTGAATATGCTGTCTAGGTTGGTCATAGCTTTTCTTCTAAGAAACAAGTGTCTTTTAATTTCATGGCTGCAGTCACCATCTGCAGTAATTTTGGAGCATCCTCCCCCACAAATAAAGTCAGTCACTGTTTCTATTGTTTCCCCATCTCTTTGCCATGAAGTGAAGGGACAGGATGCCATGATCTTTGTTTTTTGAATGTTGAATTTTAAGTCAGCTTTTTCACCCTCGTCTTTCACTTTCATCAAGAAGCTTTTTAGTTCTTTTCTTTTCGCCATAAGGGTGGTGTCATATGCATATCTGAGGTTAATGATTTTTCTCCTGGCAGTCTTGATTTTGGCTTGTGCTTCATTCATCCCCACTTTTCACATGATGTACTCTGCATATAAGTTAAATTAGCAGCGTGACAATATACAGCCTTGACTTACTCCTTCCCAGTTTTGAACCAGTCCATGTCCAGTTCTAAAACTGCTACTTCTTGACCTGCATACAGGTTTCTCAGGAGGCTGGTAAGGTGGACTGGCATTCCTATCTCTCAGAATTTTCCACACTTTGTTGTGATCCACACAATCAATAGCTTTAGTGTCATCAAGGAAGCAGAAATAGATGTTTTTCTGGACTAAAAATCAACCACTGTGTGTTTATCAAATAGTGATTTTATACCAGATCTGGAGTAGGTAAACCAGGAGATGCAATGGAAGCTTAACAAATAGTCATTTAGTCTCTATAGTCTTGCATTTTCCGTATGTCATACTGTTGGAATCATATAACATGTAGCCTTTAAGACTGGCTTTTTTCACTTACTAATGTGCATCTAAAGTTCCTCCATGTCTTTTTACAGTTTGATAGCTCATTCCTCTCGCACTTAATAACATTCCACTGTCTGGATGTACCAACATTTATCCATTTACTTACCAAAGGACATCTTGGATGCTTTCAGGTTTTAGGGATTATGAAGAAAGCTGCTCTAAAATCCATGTGAAGGTTTTTATGTGAATATAAACTTTTAACTCCTTTGGATGAATAATACCAAGGAGTATGGTTTTTGGATCATATGGTAGGAACATGTTTAGTTTTGTAAGAAATCACCAAACTATCTTTCAAAGTGGCTGTATGGTTTTGCATTCTCAGCAGCATTGTGTGAGATTTACTTACTGTTCCACATCCTCACCAGCATTTGGTATTATCAGAGTTTCAGACTTTGACCATTCTAATAGGTGTGTAGTGGTATCTTATTTTATTTGCATTTCCCTGGTGATATACGATGTAGAACATCTTTTCATATGCTTATTTTCCACTTGTATATCTCTTTGGTGAGGTGTCTCTTACGGTCTTTGGCCCATTTCTAAAAAAGTTCAAATTGTCTTATTATTGAGTTTTAAGAATTCTTTGCATATTTTGGATAGTCTTATCAGATGTATCTTTTGTATTTTTTCCCAATCCTCTGGCTTTTGCTAATTCTCTTGACATTGTCTTGCAGAGCAGTTTTTAATTTTAATGAAATCCTGATCAATTTTTTTCTTATTTTACCTGTTTTTTCCCCCACTGGGTTTTTGATAGACATAAAAATGACAAAGGGATCAAAATATGTATATAGTTTTATAACTTGTTTTCCTGATTTAATATATTATGAGCTTCGTTCTTATAAATATGTATACTCTCACAACATCATTTTTAATGGCTATGCAATCTTACATAGTTCATCGCTAGTAATGGACATTTTAAATTTTTACTGAATTTTGTTGCTGTCATTACTTATAAATAAGGCTTCAAACCATGTCCTTGTAGCTAAAACTATGCACACACCCTTTGGAAGGGGGTTGATAAATAAATGTTAGCTGCATTTATTTTTCATTGTGTTCTCAAGGAATGATCTGTGGGTTTGATTTGAAAACACTGATTCAATAATTTTAAGTTAAATATTTTAAACATATATGGAACTTGACATAAATGCTTTTATGGGATGATATGTGTTGTTTTTATAGTCTAGTCTTTGTCTATTTTTTTCCCTTACCTACTCCTCCTACCTACCAATATTTTCATACTGTCAACTATCCAATTCATGCGTAATTAACAATTCAATATATATGTTCTCTATTTTAGCCATAGTCAAATACACATCTTTGTATATAAATACATTGAATCATATACATATATAGATTAGCTGGGACTATCACTGTCTTACATTTTACAAATAATATGATGTGACACTTCTCTGTGTCTTGTTTTTCTCTCTCATAATTATGCCTCATAAACAATCACTGAAACTAACCTTCATAGCTCTAGTTTATTCTTTTTAAGGTTTGCACGTTGTTCTAGGTATGGATGTACTATGATTTTTCAACTATTTTATAAAATGGGCATTCACTTGGTGATTTCCTTTCTCCCCCTCTGTGCTGAATAATGCTGCAACTAGCATCTTTGTGCATATTTCCTTAGGTTCTGGTTGCTATATATCTATGGGATAGATTTCTAGCAATAGGATTACAGAATAAAAAAGAATACATACTTCTAATTTTAAAATTGTTTAAAAAATTTGCAACTTATAATTATATAGTTATACAGTTCCTCTATCCTTGGCAGCAACAGGTATTAATTGCTTTAAATTTTTTCTTGGTCTGATAGGTATAAAGTGATGTCTTTTCTTTCATTTCCCTATAAGTTAATTTGAACATCTTTTCATATTTGTTGACCATTTGGCGTTTTCCCCCTAGAAAGTACCTCTTGTATCCTTTCCCCAGTTTTATATCAGGTGTGGTCAATTTATTGGCAATTTGTGAGAATTTTTGCATAGTATGGCTATTGACCCTTTGTCAGCTGTGTGGCAAGTATTTTTCCAAACCTGCATTTTCCTATCAATGTAACCCTTTTGAGGGTGCATGTTATTAACTTTCCTATCAAGAAATATATTTACTTCAGAGCTTCACAGACTTAGAAAATGAACTTATAGTTGCCAGGGGGAAGAGATAGCTAGGGATTTTGGGAAGGTCATGTACAATCATTGCTATATTTAAATGGATAACCAACAAAGACCTATTGTATAGCACATGAAACTCTGCTCAGTATTGTGTGCCAGCCTGGATGGGAGAGAGGTTTAGAGGAGAATGAATACATATATATTCATGGCTGAACCCCTTTGCTGTTCATTTGAAACTACCACAACATTGTTAATCAGTTATACCCCAAGACAAAATGTTTTTGGTGCTAAAACAATAAAAAAGAAATGTATTTACTTCAGTTTTGAGTGCAACTAGAACATTCAGCTGCCCTAGAATTGTAGACAGACCACCTAATGTATAGCATTTTACAAGAAAGGACTGAGATAATGGCAAACGTATGAAATTCTCTTTCAGAACAATTTGATAAGTACTGTTAACAACTGCTAAATCAGGAAATAATCGCGATCACAATGCAGAATATCCCATAAAGATCTAAATTATCTTACATTTTCATAGCATATTAGATCTTGAGGGGATATTACCTTCAGACAAATCATTCATTTCACAGGCTAGGAAAGTATGATAGATGAGACCAAAGGGTTTCTGTTTTCAAACAGAGAAAAGAGTGATATAAATCTAATCCTTTCTGGGTTATTAGTGGAGATGTAAACTGACACAATTCAGGTGAGGATTTAGAGCTTGGCCTCAAATACCCTACTGAGACTTTTTAAAATAAAGCCAGAAGTCTTAGCAGCTCCAAAAACAAGCTGATTCAGAAAACTTGGTCTCCAAAGGGAGCTTAGTGTACTCTATTCTATCATGCGAAACACAGAAAAATCTGTGTCTTAATCCTTTATTAGAACAATCTGTATTATACCCCACGCTTTTGTGCTACTGAATGAGGAGAATATTAGGTTTTAAAAGACTAATTTCTATGGCCTCAGACTCTGCACTAAAAGCAAAACAAAAACCTACTCTAATCTGCCATATGTTTTAAAACCAAACTATGGAGAGCCAAAATACTATAATTATTTGATCAAATTTATATTATTGATATTTTAATCTTTCAAATACAGTGCCCAAACCTAGGTAAACCAAGAAGTCATATATACAGGCCTTTGTTATTATAAAGATTTAATAAAAATAAACATTTTCATATCTAAAAGCTCCAGAGGCATTTGATCTTTTATTCAAATTCAATTTTACAGTGCAGCTGTTTGGAAGAAATTTTATACATTTTATATGACAATGTCATAAGTTTAATTTAAAAAATTTCCAGGAAGGACAAAAGGCAAATACATAACAACTACATCTTACCTATGCTCCCTGATAGACTACTTTTGGCTACTTTGGGTTACTAAAATGATAATATTAGAAAAGTAATTAAATTTATTAAAATCTATAGATATCTGTTCTGATATAAAGTGAGTTTACACAATAATGATTTGAATTTAAAAATGAGGCATGTGAGATAATGCACCAGCAAGAGCTACTGACCACTGATTTTTTCCCAATCAATGTCTCCTTGACTATTTATACAGAGAATCTTATATTTTCTCTTCCACAAGAGATCTGATAATTTTAGTTATAAAGAGAGAGTGCTATTTGGAAATGCCTTTCCAATTTGGAAGTAGTATTATCTGAATAGTAAGAAGTTTAGAAAGGTCATCCTATAAATTTATTTTTGGCTCTTGAACTGCTTAAAAATACCTTGGCTGGAAAATTAAATCCTGAGACCCTAACCAGTCAGACCATAGAGACCTCTGTTTAGAGACTTCTGTTGCTAGGTGTATAAATGGTCAAATTTAGTGAAAGCATTTCAGATATTTTCACAGGTTTATATTCATGATAGGCAAGCCAAATTCATTTTTAGTTATTGGTTAAAATACTTTTTTACCATTTGGTGAAATTTGGAAATAGAAATGAAGACAAATTGCATATAAAGGTTTTTAGTTAAGTTAAAGGAAACCGTATATAGTTCACAAAATATTAAAATAATGTCAAGAAATACTGGGTATATTAATATGAATGAAAATGATATCAGTTCTACACTAGGACCCAAATACATACCAAACAAAATGAAATGGAAACCTGGTTCTGAGCTATTTTAACCTGCTGTTTTATTATTATTTTTTTGCAGAGATTATCTTGCTGCATCAAAACTTCCTGAAGTTTTGTTATTATAAAAATGGCATCCCTGGGCTCCTTCCAAGATACTGAAATCACTGAGTGGGGCTCTGGGAGCTGTCCTTTCAAAAGCACTGCAGGTGGATTCTCATGCATTCAAGCATAAATATCATCAACTTTGACAAAGCAGACTATCTTGTTGACTTCATCAACTGTTTGTTCTGAATCACTCTATAAGGACTTGAATAAAATAAATGCAAAATACAGACAAGAATTACCTAAAACTTAGGTATTTCAGATAAATCAGACTAGTTAAAATTTTGCTTGGCATTTTTGTAAATATAAGATATAAATCAATTTTAAGAAATCTGTTAAAAACTTAAATAAATGTTTTTAAAATAAAATTTTAGTTCATTAACATTTTTTTCTTATTGTGCTAATGTTTTAGCATAAAACAGTAACTTTTTCCATAGTATATATAGAAGGAGAGTGTAATCTTTCTGACTGGAGGAGAAATAATGTATTAAAAATAGGCATTGAGAATGGTGAAATTATAATGAATTACTCTATATTAAATTGCTATTTCTTAGAACAGAAAGATAAAACTGAAAATCACTGTTATTTTGAGTCAAAACAAATCAAACAAATTAAATAGTCTTAAGACAAATGAATTTTGAATCTCAAGACAAGTGAAATGAATTGGTGAGTGAGTTCTAATTTACTCCTAGCATGAGCATGCTTTCTTTTCTCATCTGTTTAAAACTAAAATTCTTACAAATGTGATACGTCATTATTAGACGAGGCATAAGGGCATCCATCTTACCATAGACATGAAATATCTAGGCATAAGGGCATCCATCTTACCATGTTTATCTTTAAGAAGCCTCTTGCTATTGTTATTAATTCAAACTTTTTCAACACAGCTTCCGTCAGGTGAGAAAAAGATTACCCAGTTTTCCCTTGAAATGATACTCATTGATGAATTCATTGCTCTCAGGTTGTTCTGTGCTTCAACCTTGAGTAATTAACAAAACCTCTCTGCTTTAATTGCTAATCTTTCCCTTAATGGCAGTCAATGACATTTTTAATTAATTACTTCAGCAACCTCATTTCCATTCATATCAAGGTCTTACATTCGCCTCACCACTTCCTTATTTATTAATTATTTTTTTTTACTAGTGTACCTAAACTGAATCCCTGAAGTAGTGAAAAAACACAAGGTCAAAAGCATGTCCTAAACCTGTGGAGATAAACATACCTAATTTTTTTTTTTTTTAAGTAACAAAGTTAGAGGAAGATGGTGCACGGACCACTGGGAAAATTACAGAGAGTGGAAATTAACTCTCAAATCACATTTACCAATAGCTAGACACTTCCGGGGCCATTCTCTGGCTTTTTCATTCAGTTCAACAGCTGATTTTTTGAATGGAATGTTGGGATTAATCTGTTTGCTTACTTCAGATTAATCATATAATTGCCAAAGACTAACTTCATTTCATTGTGTATAAACAGTGTTGATGGGTAAGTGATAATTTTACTCATAGCTATTTCCAATTGGTTAAGGAAATTTCCAGTTTTCAGTTTACTCTTCCCATTCATCAGAACTTAATCTTTGCATATTATTCTTTCTCTTCTACATGTTGGTCATAAGTATTGAGATAGTCTGCAGATAGTATTTCTTTATGGATTCACTTACTAAAAATAAAGAACAGCTACAATGTGTAGGTGTAGGCGGCTGCATACAGATCACATTCCTTAACTTTTGTTATATGTGATTTTGGGTTCTTTCTTGTTATATGCCCTCATAAAGCCAAACAGATTAATTAATACTTTTTCACAATTTTGGTTATTATGCCTACCTTTTACCATTTGCTTATCATTTAGTTACTTATGTTTATCTTTACTCAAAAAAGGATTTTAAATAGTTTCACAAAATTAAGCAATCAAACAAGCAAACAATATTTTAAAAAACAGAAAGAGAGGAAAGCCAGTTAAAAGAACTGAGTGAGTAGGAGGTTGTAGGAATCGATCATGAACTATTTAGATGAAATTCTCACTAGACTTAGATCTGATCTCTGAAAATAAGGGAAAATTAAATTGAATTTTATGATCTTTACTGTTCTTTTAAAGCTAAGGAGATCACATCTTTGCTCAAACTCTTCTGATTTTTTAAAAATCTTATTTAGAGTAAAAATCCAAAGTCCTTATGGTTTAGACTTGCATTGTTCAATACAGTAAGTTCATTACATATATCTGTGATGAACTACTGTACTGAACAATACAAGTTAAACTAAAATTCAGTTTCTCAGTTACAGAAGCCATATGTGCTCAATATGCCACATGTGGTCAGTGTTTTGGGCACTGTGGCTACTGTTCTGGGCATATAATATATGGACATTTTCATCATGGCAGCAAGTTTCGTTGAGCAGAGCTAATCTAGAAGTCTCTGCCTGATCTGGCCTTTGCTTGCCTTGGTGACTTCACTTTTTCCACATGCTCACTCAGTTCTAGCAACAAATGGCCTCTTGCTAGTCAGACATTCCAAACTGGTCCTGCCTCAGGGCCCTCCCACTTGCTATTCCATCCATCTAAAACACTGTTCCTCCAGATAGTCACATCTCACTTTAGATCTCTGTTCAAGGCACCTCCTTGGAGAGGGCTAATCTAAATATCATCCAAATTATTTTTTACGCTCTTATCCTGCCTTACTTTTCTTTTCATCATTTGTCACTCCATTATATAGTTTGGTCTTTTTCTCCCATCACTCTCTCACTAGAATATAATTTCTATGAGATCAAGGTCTTTGTTTAGTTTACTTCTACATGTCTGGCCTACACGCAGGTGCTCGATAAATGCTTGTTTACTCCAGTGGTTCTCCACAGAGGGTGAATCTTGTCCCCAGGGGATATTTGGCAATGTTGAGAGAGAGTTTTGACTGTCAGAACTGGGAGGATGCTACTGGCATCTAGTGGGTGGATGGGAGGGATGCTGCTGAACATCCTACAATGCACAGGGAAGCTCGCACAACACAGAATTACTGGGCCTAAAATGTTAATGGCACTGATGCTGAGAAAATTGTGTTGACTATTAATTATCCACTGAGGATACATAACAATTACTCTGATGGGAAGACTGAATCACAGGTGTGGTTTACCAAATGACTCAGCAACTATATATTTTCTCCTAGTTCATTTACATTTAAAGCAAATGAAATTCTTCATCTAACTTCTTTCTCATCTTTACACTTCTTCATCTGTATGCAATCTTATACTTTCATTTATATAAAAATGCCATTTTACTAAACTTCAATAATATCCTATTTTTCATCTTTGCCATATCCCATTGTCTTTTTCTGTGTATATTTTTGACATTAACTATTATTAATTTTGTATTATTCACTGAAGTATTTAAAAAAACTTCTTTAACATGATTCCTTTTAAATCTTCCTTATGAGCTGGGTTAAATAATAACAGAAAATTGGCAAGTAGTAGTGGACAATAGGGGGCTTCCCAGATGGCACGAGTGGTAAAGAACCTGCCTGCCAATGCAGGAGGCTTTAAGAGACGAAGGTTTGATTTTTGGGTCAGAAGGTCCCCTGGAGGAGGGCATGGCAACCCACTCCAGCATTCTCGCCTGGAGAATCCCATGGACAGAGGAGTCTGGCAGGCGACAGTCCATTGGGTTGCAAAGAGCTGGACATGGCTGAAGTGACTTAGCGCACACACACAAGCGGACAACAGGACACTAGTGTCTAGTAGCTGGTCAACAGGACACCTGTCTTCAACACAGGCTCTTCCACTGATCAGCTTGTGCGTACTTGAGCAAGATAAGTCATTTAATTAAAGTGTGAAAGTGACGCACCACACACAGGACTGGAACCAGTAAAAGACTGCATCCATCCATATCTTCCCTTCTGTCCAGTCAATACTCTGTGAACTAGATGAAACTAAAAACTTCTTTGGTGATCTCTGCTTAAAACAGGGTTATGTCAGTGACAGTGTACTATTGAAATCTACATCATGATGCTTCTAAAAACTCTCTGGAAAATGAAACTTCAAAAGCAAAGTTGAATTAAAAGTTTCATCGTTATCTTTCTTTTTTTTTATGTTCAGCTCATTGGTTTCTTTTTTATATATAAATTTATTTATTTTAATTGGAGGCTAATTATCTTACAATATTGTATTGGTTTTGCCATACATCTACATGAATCGTCCATGAGTGGACACGTGTTCCCCATCCTGAACCCCCCTCCACCTCCCTCATCATACCATCCCTCTGGGTCATCCCAGTGCACTAGCCTCGAGCACTCTGTCTCATGCATCGAATCTGGACTGGCGGTTCGTTTCACATATGATATTATATGTGTTTCGATGCCATTCTCCCAAATCATCCCACCCTCGTCTTCTCCCACAGAGTCCAAAAGACTGTTCTATACATCTCTGTCTCTTTTGCTGTCTCGCATACAGGGTTATTATTACCATCTTTCTAAATTCCATATATATACATTAGTATACTGTATTGGTGTTTTTCTTTCTGGCTTACTTTACTCTGTATAATAGGCTCCAGTTTCATCCATCTCATTAAAACTGATTCAAATGTATTCTTTTTAATGGCTGAATAATATTCCATTGTGTATATGTACCACAGCTTTCTTATCCATTCGTCCGCTGATGGACATCTAGGTTGCTTCCATGTCCTGGCTATTAAAAACAGTGCTGCAATGAACATTGGGGTACATGTGTCTCTTTCAATTCTGGTTTCCTCAGTGTGTAGGCCCAGCAGTGGGATTGCTGGGTCATATGACAGTTCTATTTCCAGTTTTTTAAGGAATCTCCACACTGTTCTCCATAGTGACTGTACTAGTTTGCATTTCCACCAACAGTGTAAGAGGGTTCCCTTTTCTCCACACCCTCTCCAGCATTTATTGCTTGTAGACTTTTGGATTGCAGCCATTCTGACTGGCGTGAAATGGTACCTCATTGTGGTTTTGATTTGCATTTCTCTGATAATGAGTGATGTTGAGCATCTTTTCATGTGTTTGTTAGCCATCTGTATGTCTTCTTTGGAGAAATGTCTGTTTAGTTCTTTGGCCCACTTTTTGATTGGATTATTTATTTTTTCTGGATTTGAGCTGCAGGAGTTGCTTGTATACTGAGATTAATTCTTTGTCTGTTGCTTCATTTGCTATTATTTTCTCCCATTCTGAAAGCTGTCTTTTCACCTTGTTTATAATTTCCTTTGTTGTACAGAAGCTTTTAATTTTAATTAGGTCCCATTTATTTATTTTTGCTTTTATTTCTGATATTCTGGGAGGTGGGTCATAGAGGATCTGCTGTGATTTATATCGGAGAGTGTTTTGCCTGTGTTCTCCTCTAGGAGTTTTATAGCTTCTGGTCTTATGTTTAGATCTCTAATCTATTTTGAGTTTATTTCTGTGTATGGTGTTAGAAAGTGTTCTAGTTTCATTCTTTACAAGTGGTTGACCAGTTTCCCCAGCACCACTTGTTAAAGAAGATTGTCTTTTCTCCATTGTATATTCTTGCCTCCTTTGTCAAAGATAAGGTGTCCATAGGTGCATGGATTTATCTCTGGGCTTTCTGTTTTGTTCCATTGATCTATATTTCTGTCTTTGTACCCGTACCATACTGTCTTGATGACTGTGGCTTTGTAGTAGAGCCTGAAGTCAGGCAGGTTGATCCTCCAGTTCCATTCTTCTTTCTCAAGATTGCTTTGGCTATTTGAGGTTTTTTGTATTTCCATACAAATTGTGAAATTATTTGTTCATCGTATCTTTCTGTTGAGGAGAGAAAAGCTTTTATTTATTTATTTATTTTTAATATAAATTTATTTATTTTAATTGGAGGCTAATTACTTTACAATATTGTATTGGTTTTGCCACACATTGATATGAATTCGCCAGTAATTTAGCTCTTCAGAGCAGATGGCTTCATTATCTTAAAATATGTCAAATTATACTAATTACCAAAAAAGGGCAATTTTGTAAGGTATATTGTAAGAAAATGGTAGCATCTATCCTGAAAAGATGACTGGGGAAATGTATGTGACTTATGGTTACTAAGATTCAGAAGTTGCCAAGTGTTTTGATAATGTGATCTTTTCGTTCCCATGTTTTACCATTATAGAGAGTTACAAAGAGCATTGTTTAGTAGGCCTTTATGATACTTTGCTTAAGTGATTTTAAAGGAATTAGAATACTTGATTTTGAATGCAAATAAGATGCAGTTTGGTAATGCAGTCTTTTACTTTTCAGGACTGAACTGTAAGTTTCAAGTTTTGAGTGATCCTCACTCACTCTTTCATCCCTTTCTTCCTCTCCCTTCTCTTTTTAATCTTTTCAAATAAATGACAACAGACCACATTTGAAGGGCTGTTGTTTAAATTCCAGAAGACTGAAAAGAGTTAAGAGTTTCTCAAAGGCAAAAAGCAACCAGGCACTGAATTTTGGAAGACAAGAATGATGATGAGTATAGCCTATTTGCACTGCCTGTTTGAAAAGAAACCATAAAATTCAACATCTAACTTGGCAGCTAGAATCCTCATAGAAAGAAAACAATCTTGCCCCCTTAATTTTATGTTCTCCTCCCATCATTTCATGGCAATTTGCTTAGTGGAAGAGAATCATGGAGCCTAAAATAACTTACTCCCTTAAATGGCTTTATATCCATCACCTTCATGGTAATCCCATTTGCCCCAGGTTTGGTACACAGTCCCTCACACAGTAGTGATACAATCTGTAATTAGACTTAAAACTACTCTGAAGACGAGCAAGGAAGAAAAGGATTCCCAATATATTTGTAAAAGTTATGATAATTGACAGATACTTCGTCTTATTGATATTTTAATGCTAATGTCTATCAATCAAGATCCATTTACAGTTACTGGAACACTAGCATAAAGCAATGTACAACCTTTTATGAGAAAGAGGCAAATAATTTCCCTGTCTCATTATCTCTATCACAATGAACTCATAATAGAGACTTTATTATATAGACATAAATAAGTAAAAGGAAAGCAACAACCCCAAACTTGTAGGTTTTCTTTTAGACGCAGTGCAATTTAAGGCTAACATCTTCTTTAGAAGAATTATATGATTACAGAACTCACCAAGAAGAATGATGTTTAAAATGTTGACCCTGGTTCAGGTAGTACAAAAAAGATTGAATTATGTTTATGTTTAACATACTTGGTGAGAGGAGGACATAAAATAAAGACAAAAGTTTTTAACACAGAGTAAATAATAAAATTAATGATCTTCACTTTATGGAATACATATTATTCAAAAGAATGGTAAATTCCAGCATATGGAATATATAGCATACATGGAAAAATATATTAAATTAGCTATGGCCATCCTTTTAAAATGATTTTTAGTAAAGATTTCCTGACTTTATATGATCAAGCTATTCTTTCGAATGCAGAGTTAATTTTAAAATATATCTCTCTGAATCACAATTAAAAATGAAGTATTTATTCCATGGATCTAAAAAGAATAGACTTCCACTCACAATTATGTTACTAAGATAATTTCTTTTTAATTATTCAGCAATCTTCAGAAAGAAATTGCGAATAGTTCTCAGTTGAGCTTTCAGTATTTTTCACAGCAGTACTTTTTTTCCATATTGTTTTAATTTTAGGAAGAATGATCAGCTTTGTTCCCCTGAGTAAATTTGTATTTATTTTTATATAATTAACATGTAAAATGACTTTATACAAATATGAAATTATAAATGCTTGGTTATTAACAAAAAAATGCACAACCATGTATTGTCCATGATATATTTAGTCATATTCAAGTCATGTTCAAGTATTAAATGCAACATGTATGAGTGTAAGTCTCTGTATCTGTGCATCCATGTGTGCACTTAAGAGTCTCAATACTTTGATTTTTCTCATCTTCAGATTAGGTCTTAGTAATTCAAAATGATGGCAAAGAACATTTTTTTGGATAAAATAACTTAATACTCAATCTTTAACAATACATAAGTTTATAAGTTTTACTATGTTTAAAATTTTTACTTTTGCTATAAAATTCCTAAATTCACATCTTAATGTTTAATTTTACCATTTTAATATTGTTTTCCATAATTTTTGGATCATTGCTAAAACTATTAGTCTTGATTCTACTTGGTATCTTTAACCACGGCTTGGAACTATGCAAGCATTCCTTCAGAACTTTATTTCTGGAGAGAGCTAAGTTCAATATGTGACATGCTTAGTAGAATGCCTATTATATAGTAAGCATCCTGTAAAGGTTGGTTGTTTGATATCCCCTCATTCTTCTCTTTGAAATTGCCCAAATCTCTCCTCACCAGCCTTCTGGCCTCCACTTTCACACTCCACCAAATCCATTCTCCACTGCTGCAGTGCTGTACCCCTTGCTTACCCTCCATAGCTCCCCATTGCCCTCAGCACCAAGTCCATCATCTTCATCATGGCTCACAAAGCCTCATACCAAGTGGACCCTGCCCATTTGTCCTCTCTTATCCCTCATATTCAACTTGTGAGCCACGGCCACATTTTCATTGCCTTCTTTCTCCAGCCTCGGGGTGAGGGGTCATACTTTCCCCCTTTCCTCACTAACTCCAGCACATTGCTTAGGTCTCAGTGAGGGTATTCTTCTAAAAAGCCCCTTCTGATCTTACCCACTCAGGTAGGGTTTAGGGCCCTTCCCTGTGCTTTAGCATGTATCTGCCTTCTCTAGGAGGCTCTGAAGCCCACAGCTACCTCTGGCTTCTCAGTTCCTAGCACTTGTAAGGGTCATGGCAGATAACTGGAATAAAATGTAATTATTATTTGACAGTATCCTGAGGATATTCACCTCTACTTACAGAAAGAAGACCCCAGGAAAAATGACTGAAAATTAATAATTATCATATTATGGATGATTTTGTATCTCCATCTTTCTTTATAGACCCAGTTTTCTGCAAAGATTATGTATGAATTTTATTATTAGAAAAAAATCTTAATTTTTAATTGCCTCAAGTTTTGTTGAACTTCTCTAGTGAGTCTGTTCATCATATTCCATTGGGAACTGCAGAATTGCCAGTATAGACTGATGACATTAAAAATCTTAGCATCATTGGATGGGAAATGTGATAACACATCCAAGTTTATGCCCTTGAAGAGTCTGAGAGCAGAATGAAAATTAATGAAATGCATTTTATGTTTTCTGTGACATGTCAGCAGGTCTCTCTAAGGAAATTATCAGTTGAGGAAGGAACCATCCTTCTGATTCTGTACTTCAATTAGGGGACAATGTATGTGACTTCAAGGCTGAGATTGGGCAAAGAAAGGAGACTCAAAATCTCCAAATTACAGGCATGCAGAGCTATTACTTTAATTAAAATTTAAAAAACAAATTAACAGATTATAGTTTCCAGAAAGCATGTTGGAAATTTAAATCTGGGAACTTATTAAAAAAAAACACACAAAAATAAACTATAGAAAGTAATCTACCTGGCTTAATAGAAGCTAAATTCTTAAGTCATACAAGGACAGTCTTAAAAATGAGAATAAAAATGTGCTCCATCTTAAATGACCTTACTGAAAAAATAAGACAAATCTTTCCATTAAATCCTTTTTTCTTTTGGGAGAGGAAACAAACCAACCACCCTGAAATCTGAATTGGGATTATTATGATGCTTTTGATCTTGCAATTGCAGCTATTTCGCCAAGGCTCTTATTTCATCCGTGTACTGGATTTACTACAATGTGCTTGTTACATGTAAACATCAGTGTGTTCTTTCTATTATTTAAAAACCATTTTACAGCATCAACATTGAGTACAAATGTGAATAAAGTATAATATATTCCTTTCAAGTAAGGGATCTGGGAGGTGAACACAAATAACAATAACCCACTTGTAAAAGTGCCATGAGAAAGGAAAGGATGAAGTGCTATGGGGATTCTGGGTGGAAAAGTCTCCATCTTCTTTCTTAGCAGAGCCCTGGAGAAATGCTTTGCTGAAAGAAGAGTTGGCTCTGTAACCCTCTTGAGGACAGGACCATACCTCATTCATCTTTGTATTCTTTGCTGCTAACACTCCAATAAATGCTTGTTTAATAATATTGTACACAAGTGGGTGGACTCCGGAGCCAGATTTTCTGGGCTCAAATCCCATCTTTGCTGAGTTAGAGAATGAGCTGCTGGAACTTAATTATAATATACAGAAAATGTGTTTCTCCAAAATAAGATTTTGTTTTTGTCTTTGTTTTTAAATTATGAGGTAATGTTATATATGGTCTGTTCTCAGTATAATAGAAGAAGAGTAAGAAGAATAAGCTCCATTCATGGCAGGCATCCATACTTATACAGTGGAGTTGTTCTTTAAAGAGATAATTATCCTATGTTACTAAAAATCCAAACAAAGCAACAACCCTGATGTCTTACTGTATTGAACTATAATTTTAGAGTTGGAGGGACCCTTTGACCATTCTGTACATTATTTTCCTCTCTCTTCAGATGAGCAAACCAAATTGTAGAGGGGACTCTAGTTAGAAGAAAGAAGGCAATGATAAGAGAGATTTGAAACAAACTGTTGGGACTTTTGTCTTGACACATAGACATAATTAGTGTATAATATAAATAAAAATGTGGAATGAATAAGCAACATGTGAAATTATAGAAAAATATAACAGAGGTATTAAAGTTTAAGTTTATCGAGCCAGAAGAATAATGGCTAACAGTGATTTAGACAACAAAAGGGCATGAGTAAATTGAGGAAAAATATTATTTTCCATAAAATGCAAGAAGTAAAGACAATAATACCACCACCATGACTACCATGTCCTTAATTCTATCTTTTATTTTATTCTAGTATTTCAATCTCAAGGGCAACCCCAAAGTTGTAAAGAATTTGCCTGCCAATGCAGGAGATGCATGTTTGATCCCTGGGTCCGGAAGATCCTCTGGAGAGGGAAATGGCAACCCATCCAAAATTTTTGCCTTTGGAAATCTCATGGACAAAGGAGCCTAGGCTATAGTCCATGGGGTCACCAAAGAGTCGGTCATGACTTAGTGACTAACAACAATCTCAATCTCATCCTTAGGAAAATGTGAAAGGTCATACCACTGAGAGGAATGACTTTGACTGACGGTTAAATCACGGTATTCACAGTCTGACATAAAAACTCACTGCTATTTCTAATGTTCATAGTTTCATTAAGTTAGACAAGGTGGTGGTCCAAGTGATCAGACTGGTTAGTTTTCGCAGCCTTGTCTAACTCAATGAAACTGTGAACCATGCTGTGTATGGCACCCAAGACAGATGGGTCATGGAGGAGAGTTCTGACAAAACGTAGTCCACTGGAGAAGGGGATGGCAAACCACTTCAGTATTCTTGCCTTGAGAACTCCATGAACAGTATGATAAGGCAAAAAGATAGAACACTGAAAGACGAACTCCCCAGGTCTGAAGGTGGCCAATATGCTACTGGAGATCAGTGGAGAAATAACTCCAGAAAGAATGAAGAGACAGAATCAAAGCAAAAACCTGTTGTGGATGTGACTGGTGATGGAAGTAAAGTCCAATGCTGTAAAGAGCAATATTGCATAGGAACCTGGAATATTAGGTCCATGAATCAAGGCAAATTGGAAGTGGTCAGACAGGAGATGGCAAGAGTGAATGTCAACATTTCAGGAATCAGTGAACTAAAATGGGCTGGAGTGGGTGAATTTAACTCAGATGACCATTATATCTACTACTGTGGGCAGGAATCCCTCAGAAGAAATGGAGTAGACCTCATAGTCAACAAAAGAGTCCAAATAGCAGTACTTGGGTGCAATCTCAAAAATGAGAGAATGATCTCTGTTCATTTCCAAGGCAAACCATTCAATATCACAGTGATCCAAGTCTATGCCCGGACCAGTTATGCTGAAGAAGCTCAAGTTGAACAGTTTTATTATGAAGACCTACAAGACCTTCTAGAACTAACATCCCCCAAAGATGTCCTTTTCATTAAGGGGAATGGAAGGCAGGAAGTCAAGAAATGCCTGAAGTAACAGGCAAATTTGGACTTGGAGTATAGAATGAATCAGGGCAAAGGCTAATATAGTTTTGCAAAGAGATCACAGCAAACACCTTCTCCCAACAACACAAGAGGAGACTCTACACATGGACATCACCAGATGTTCAATACTGAAATCAGATTGATTATATTTTTTGCAGCCAAAGATAGAGAAGCTCTATACAGTCAGTAAAAATAAGACCAGGAGCTGACTGTGGCTCAGACCATGAATTTCTTATTGCCAAATTCAGACTTAAATTGAAGAAAATGGGGAAAAGCACTAGACTATTCAGGTATGACCTAAATCAAACCCCTTACAATTATACAGCGGTAGTGAGAAATTGATTCAAAGGATCAGTGAAAAATAGGTTCAAGGCACTCTGATAGAGACAGTGCCTGAAGAACTATGGACAGAGGTTCATGACATTGTACAGGAGGCAGTGATCAAGACCATCCCCAAGAAAAATAAATGCAAAAAGGGAAAATGGTTGTCTGAGGAAGCCTTACAAATAGCTGTGAAAAGAGAAGTGAAAGGCAAAGGAGAAATGAACGATACACCTATTTGAACGCAGAGTTCCAAAGAAGAGCGAGGAGAGATAAAAAAGCCTTCCTCTGTGATCAATGGAAAGAAATAGAAGAAAACAATAGAATAGGAAAGACTAGAGATCTCTTCAAGAAATAAGAGATACCAAGGAAACATTTCATACGAAGATGGATTCAATAAAGGACAGAAATGGAATGGACCTAACAGAAGCAGAAGATATTAAGAAGAGGTGGCAAGAATACACAGAAGAACTGTACAAAAAGATCTTCATGACCCAGACAATCCGATGGTATGATCACTCACCTAGAGGCAGACATCTTGGAATGCAAAGTCAAGTGGCCCTTAAGAAGCATCACTAGGAATAAAGCTAATGGAGGTGATGGAATTCCAGTTGAGCTATTTCAAATCCTGAAAGATGATGCTATGAAAGTGCTGCACTCCATATACCAGCCAATCTGGAAAACTCAGCAGTGGCCACAGGACTGGAAAACATCAGTTTTCATTCCAATCCCAAGGGAAGGCAATGTCAATAACGTTCAAACTGCAGCACAATTGCACTCATCTCACACAGTAGCAACGTAATGCTCAAAATTCTCAAAGCCAGGCTTTAACAGTATGTAAACTGTGAATTTCCAAATGTTTAAGCTGGATTAGAAAAGGCACAGGAACCAGAGGTCAAACTGCCAACATCGGTTGGGTCATTGAAAAAGCATAAGAGTTCCAGAAAAACATCTATTGCTGCTGCTGCTAAGTCACTTCAGTCGTGTCCAACTCTGTGCGACCCCATAGACAGCAGCCCACCAGGCTCCCCCCGTCCCTGGGATTCTCCAGGCAAGAACACTGGAGTGGGTTGCCGTTTCCTTCTCTGATGCAGGAAAGTGAAAAGTGAAAGAGAAGTCACTCAGTCGTGTCTGACTCTTCGCTGCTGCTGCTGCTGCTAAGTCACTTCAGTCGTGTCCAACTCTGTGTGACCCCATAGATGGCAGCCCACTAGGCTCCTCTGTCCCTGGGATTCTCCAGGCAAGAACACTGGAGTGGGCTGCCATTTCCTTCTCCAATGCAGGAAAGTGAAAAGTGAAAGTGAAGATGCTCAGTCGTGCTCGACTCTTAGCGACCCCGTGGACTGCAGCCTACCAGGCTCCTCCGTCCATGGGATTTTCCTCGCGACCCCATGGAATGCAGCCCACCAGGCTCCTCCATCCATGGGATTTTCCATGCAAGAGTACTGGAGTGGGGGTGCCATTGCCTTCTCTAGAAAAACATCTACTTCTGTTTTATTGACTATGCTAAAGCCTTTGACTGTGTAGATCACAAGAAACTGTAGAAATTCTGAAAGAGATGGAAATACCAGACCACCTGACCTGCCTCTTGAGAGATCTGTATGCAGTTTAGAAAGCAACAGTTAGAACTAGAGATGGAACACAAACTGGTTCCAAATAGGGAAAAGAGTATGTCAAGGCTGTATATTGTCACCCTGCTTATTTAACTTATATGCAGAGTACATCATGAGAAATGCTGGGCTGGAGGAAGGACAAGCTGAAATCAAGATTGCTGGGAGAAATATCAATAACCTCAGATATGCAGATGATACCACGTTTAAGGAAGAAATAGACGAACTAAAGAGCCTCTTGATGAAAGTGAAAGAGTGAAAAAGTTGGCTTAAAGCTCAACATTCAGAAAATGAAGATCATGGCATCCGGTCCCATCACTTCATGGGAAACAGATGGGGAAACAGTGGAAACAGTGTCAGACTTTATTTTTGGGGGCTCCAAAATCACAGCAAATGGTGATTGCAGCCATGAAATTAAAAGATGCTTGCTCCTTTGAAGAAAAGTTATGACCAACCTAGACAGCATGTTAAAAAGCAGAGACATTTCTTTGCCAACAAAGTCAGTGTAGTCAAAGCTATGGTTTTTCCTGTGGTCATGTATGGATGTGAGCATTGTACTATAAAGAAAGCTGAGTGCTGAAGAATTGATGCTTTTGATCTGTAATTTTGGAGAAGACTCTTGAGAGTCCCTCGGACTGCAAGGAGATCCAACCAGTCTATCCTAAAGGAAATCAGTCCTGGATATTCATTGGAAGAACTGATGCTGAAGCTGATACTCCAATCCTTTGGCCACCTTATATAAAGAGCTAACTCATTTGAAAAGATCCTGATGCTGGGAAAAGTTGAAGATGGGAGGAGAAGGGTATGTCAGAGGATGAGATGGTTGGATGGCATCACTGACTCAATGGACATGAGTCTGAGTAAACTCTGGGAGTTTGTGATGGACACAGAGGCCTGGCGTGCTGCAATCCATGGGGTTACAAAGAATCAGACATGACTGAGTGACTGAACTGAATTGAACTAAACAGTTTTTACAAATATAAGTAATTTTGCACTTACCATCTGGGTTGTTTTTTTTTGGTCAATCAATATCTAAATCAATGGGACTCCTGAAGAATAAAGCACTACTGATTCATGAAGAAAATTACTTAAGATCTTATTACTAAAATTTTTACTGTAGAATGAGTAATATTCATCAACATGTATATTTATATAAATATATATTTATATATGAAGCTATTTTTCCACAATGAAATTTTATACTGGGTTAACTTCTATAAAAGATTTTCTCTAGTGAGTAAATTACTGTGTTGTGATAAAAGGCAAAAATTTTGTTTATACATTTGAGACTAAGATTTTGTATTGAGAGAATCAAGAGAATATTCTACCACTAGATTTCTGACTTATGAATAGCTTGAAGTGGCAGTTTCTATTGAAATTCAACATTTACTTATCCCCAGGTAGAAATATCTTTAATAATTTTCTCTCTGCTGTTTTGGGAAAGGGACATTTTTCCCTACATAACATCTAGGGTATGAAATAATACCAAAAAATGAAAACGGAAAAAGAATAAGTGGATTACTAATTCAGGCCCCAGGATACTGTCACATTTCTCAAATGTGTTTTAAATCTGTGGTTAGTAAAAAGCTACCCTTTTCAACCAGAAAAAGTTTTAAACTATTATATTTGATTGGGAACTATTTTTTGACACTCACTACAAAACACTGTAAATATGGTCTACTAATTTACTCTCAAACTGAGTGTACTGCTTCTGTAAGTCATGTGCAACTAAGCCATATTTTTAAATAGTTATTTTCCATGTACTTCACATTTAATTATACTGCCTTGTGAAAATTCTTGAACTATTTCTTTATTTAATTTAAATCTGATTTTGCTATGTAAGGTTTCTTGTGTCTTTTTCATAAATTAAAACTCTCTAAGGAGAGGGAGTATCGTAGAGCTTTGTTTCTATAAAAGAGGTGCTCAAAAATATTTGATAATGAACGAATGAGCATTTACTTCTATCAGCATGACTTAGGTACACACCTTTCAGAAATGTTTAAGAGAAAAGAATCAGGTTTCAAAATAAAGAAAAAGTAAAATGAAAAATGAAGACTTGGGGTGGGTGGATATCAGATTTGCTGAAAAGATCTATTTCTTATCCTGCAATGTTTCTCAGATTTTATTTTAGCACCCACAGCTTGAAAATCAGATAAGATTTCCTAGAGTGTGGCCAGGGAATAAATGAGATTTCAGTCATTTACATTTATTATGGTTGTACAATGCATCAGGCACTGTATGGAACATATACATTCCACGAGAATGTCCTTTTCCTCCAAAGGCTGTGTTCTGATTTTACACCTACATGCCATATACTTAATCTGAATAAAAACAAAACATGTGTTCTAACTGCTGTGAGGAGTAGTTTTATACTTGCCATTTTCCCATCATTTAGTAGGTCTGTGTTAACCTTATTATGAAATGGGCTGGAGTTATTTTGGCCTGTGTGTAGTTCATGCAAGCATATTCTAAAGGAAATAACACTAATCATAGGATTGGGAAGCTGGTCTTGGATTTGCTACTAATCAGCTGTAACTGACAATGACCAGAAAGAAATGCCAAGGAACTAACAACCTGTGCCTCCGTTAGTGACATGACTTGTCCTTCTGACTTGACAACAATATCACGAACATAGACTATGATATAAATCAGAACATGATTTTCTTTTTTTTAGTGAAAAGTTTCAGTTAAAGACAATTCAAACATTTGTGACTGTGCAGCTCTTTCCAAACTCCCCTTTTGTTTGGTCTGTTTTTAGGAGGAGAAGGAGAAGATCTTCAGTTGGCCTGGAGACCTTGTTCTCTGGGATAGGAGACCATTGCTGCTCTGAACAGCAGCAGTCACCTCACAGAAGGCTTGAGGCACAGCATTTAGACCTTTAGCAGCAAGCTTGTCCTGGCTGGTGACGTATAGCTGCTCTGCTTCTCAAAGGGCTCCCCCTGCCTCTGGAAGACTCTTAGAAATTGTTGCAGATTCAGTCTGTTCAAGTTGTCTGGGATTTCTCTTGTGATTCAGGACAGCAGAGCTGTTTCTGGGTTGCCCTTTAAAAAGGAATTTGGAGCCACAAAGATCAGTGTAACTAACACATTTTATGGTCAGGTATGAATGGTCAATAAGAAGAAAGCATTTCTTTGAGCTCTGTGTATTTGGTGTCTATTTAATTGTATGTATAAAGGGGTGGGAAGTGAGAAGGAAGAAGCAACAAACAATTTTCCCCTACTAACTGGGGTAGCATCCTGCAAGCTGTGGAGAGGGCCTGAGAATGGATTGAATAGGCCATTTAAAGCTACATGGAGTTGGGAATAAAGTTAAGAATTTGAACTCAGTCTCTTGATTTTAGTTTCTTTTTGTGGATTGTAATTCAATTGTACAGTTATGCTAACTTAAAGGATATATGAATAAATGCATATTCACCCCATTGGATCAGCTTTTTTGGTTATCTAATAAATCAACATTATTAAAAAACTTCCACTCCAGATATTAAACTTGCTAGCTTCCTATAAAAGAGAATTCTTAGCGCTTAGATCAGTAGTTTCCGATCTCTACTTTTGATTAACAAGGTCTCCTTGTTCTAAATTTTCAGAGTGATCAGCATAGTTTTAAGGTCCAGTTTCCAATTTTTATTTATCATACCTGTCCCTATAGTTCCCTCTACCAAAGGCAGTTTATATAGTCTCTGCAGCTGTATCAGATGAGCAGCACACCAATATCTGTATTTCTTTGGGGCTCACTAAAGAAATGAAATAGATAAGAGGAAATAGAAATATGTCTCACTTCAATTAACTGAATCAGTTGGTTTGAGGATATAATTTCCATTATGATAATCTTATTGTAGACTTTTTTAAAAGGGGGAGTGCTCTTCTCTGTTTTAATGAGACACTGTTTTAACTGGATACTGGCAGCAACTCTTTTTCACTCTCAATAATATAAAGATATTTCTTAAGCAGAGAATCAATGTTAAAATTTGGCAACAAACCTGTGTTCTTGTTGTCAAAAGTCAGAAATCAAGCTGTCTTATTACATACTTTAGCTTTCTACTTTGAGATGCTCAGAGAGGTTCAATAACTTGTCCAAGGTCACACAGGTAGATTAATACCTCACTCAAAAATTTTTCCTATGTTTTTGAAACCATAAGGAGAATATGAAGATCATCTACTTAGTCAAATAATGCTGTGACATTAATTTCACTCATGATAGTATCATTCATGGGGATAAAAGCATATTATTATTTTATGTATTAAGCACATCATACAATTAACTGACAAAAGAAAAATTCAAATCCACATGACCAAATACTACAACCAAGTAGAAAAAAACAGACTAAATATAATACTAGTCTAATGTTATGGTAAATTTGGATCAATAGATTTTTCCTCCCCAAACCCAATTTCATTCATTGAAATTGTTTTTTATTGCAGTAAATAATATATCAAAATGCTAATTTACTAAATTTTAGAGTTATAAAATAATAGTTCAAGGAAAGATTACGATTCTATTAGTCTTTCTGTAGATGAGAAAATTGGGAGTCACAGAGATTAAGAGGCCTGGGATCCAATTCTTGGCCTACTGGCTCATACTGTTTCTTTGGTTCCTCACACCTGCCCCCTCCCACTTTGTTATTAATCAGACAGGAATGTGAATATATCACTCAGGATTAATTGGTTTTTAAAGGGACTATTCTATTTTCATAATTTAATTTAATTCTATCTTCAAAGAGCCCAGATAAGATTCTCAATCTATACTGGTCTATAGGAATCTCCAGAAGTTTAACTCAAGCCAACTGGATTAATTCAAGCTAATTAAAAGATGAATTATGATTCATTTAATCTAACATGTACTATTCACCTACCATGAGCAGATTCTGTGCTAAGTGTGTTAAAAAGATGAATAAGACACAGTCAAGAGAACTCACTAGAAAGCAGTGTGAGAGGATGTGAGACAGAGGTCTGCATAGGCTAGGAGAGCAAAGAGGAGGGCATCTACCTCAGCCCTGGAGACTCAGGGAAGAGTCCTTATAGGAAATAACCTTAACTCCTTTAGCTGAATTTTGAAGAGTGAGCAAGGATTAACCAAGTAGATGAAACAGTAGGTGTTCTGTTAAAGAAAACATCATTAGAAAAGGCCAGAGGTATAGAAGCATGTGTGCAGTTTGAGGAAATACCCAAGTTGAGCAAGACAAGACTAGGGTGCTTATGGGGAAATTGTAGATGAGAAGAACAGATAAGAAGACCTCACAGGTCACATCTTTTGGAGGTTAGTGTTTTCCACATATCAGTGTACACGAAATTTACCTGCAGAGCATTAAAATGCAGATTCCCAGACCTTATCTTCATGGAGTCTGGTTTAATGGATGCAGTAGGTTCCAGTTATCTGTATTTTTAACAAATATTCTAGATAACTATTCTAGAGAAGAATGAACTTGGAAAAATGCTGTTATAGATGATGGTATACCTTGAAAGGTGTTTAAATATAACAAACATTCTAGATAACTTTTCTAGAGAAGACTGCACTTGGGAAAATACTGTTACGGATGATGACGTACCTTGAAAGGAGTTTAAATATAAAGGTGATATCATGAAATTAATGCTGTAGCAAAGAGGATGGTGAGATATATGTGACCCTGGCAGCAAAGGGACTAGTTGAAGAGTCAGAGTGACTCTTCAGATAAAGACAAGAGAGTTTTCTAAGATAGTGACTATGTGGATGGAGAGACAAGGCAGATACAAGAGCAGTAGGGAGTTAAGTGCTAGAGCGTTTAGATTTAATTTGGGGAGTGAGAGAGAAAGAAGACTGAATGAGGGAGAAAGAGGAGAGGATGGTTCCCAGGTTTCCAACACAGGTAACTGAGTAGGTGGTGGCACTATTAAATGATCCAGGAAACCAAAAGAGGCAGGCTTTGTCGGAGGTTATTGGTGGTGATAATGAATCCAGTTTGGAACATGTTGACTTTGAGTTGGATCAGGTAGAGTTGGTCAGGTAGTGGTACTGGTATTTAGTTGGAAAGAAATAATTGGTTTGTAGATACACATTTAGGCTGAGCATAAATGCAAGATTAACTATGCTTTCAGCTTAGTTACTTTAATATTTCTTTATCTGAAAATAGACTATTTACACATTTATTAAAGATGGCAAAATTATGTGCAGAACAAGCCACAGGTAATAATTTTCAAGAAGCTAGGTACAGAATGTACTCTGTTGTGCTTAGTCACTCAGTCATGTCTGACTCTTAGCGACCCCATGGACTATAGCCTGCCAGGCTCCTCTATCCATGGGGATTCTCCAGGCAAGAATACTGGAGTGGGTTGCTATGCTCTTCTCCAGGGGATCTTCCCAATCTATGGATCAAACCCAGATCTCCCTTATTGCAGGAGGATTCTTTACTGTCTGAGCCACCAGGGAAGCCCAAGAATACTGGAATGGGTAGCCTATCCCTTATCCAGAGGAACTTCCTACCCAAGAATTGAACTGGAGTCTCCTGCATTGCAGGCAGATTCTTTACCAGCTGAGGTACTAGGAAAGATATTTTTACTTTAATTTTTAACTAGGTGACTAGTTAGATTAGTGCTTCCTTGATATAACACAGAACATTTACATTTTTTTCTTATTGATTCTGGAACCAGGATATGATCACATGAATGTGCTAAAAGTCAGTCTCTGAAAAATTAATTTTAACAAAATCAGCTAAAAAGAAAACATGATTTTTATTTTGGTACTTTAAATTTTATATTATGCCAGTTGATCAATACTATTACATTCTGATTTTTATAATGTTATTTCTTGACTTTCCACTCCTAAAGCAATGGAAAGTTTAAAATTAATTTAAAGAAATTAGGGAATGGTGGTTCCATTTTAAGTAGATATTTTAATGTCAGTTGAGATTAGTAAAACCTATGCATAATTCTAGTAATCTTGATCCTTCCATTGAGGAGCTCTCTTTCAATAAAACTTGTATTTTCTCTTTCCCTGCAAAAATGAATCTCTAGGAGCAGAAGAAATTAAGAGAGCTCCCTCAAATAAGTAGTGATGTGTTTAACAGAGGTTAAAGTCTTAAAGTAAGAATTTTTATAAGAGCAAAGTACAAAATAAAACATAAAAGTAAAATATTTAGGTGAGTGACAAATTTTAAGGGTGGGAGGACATTTAGATTTAATTTGTACATTCAGTCCAGGATTTTGCTTCTACTCATACAGCACAGAGTGACTCTACATTGGATTTTTAGCTTGAGTTAATCCCATTGCCTTACTATTTTCCTGGCTTCCTGGGCATTTCTGCTTCTAGGGAGGCTTTCTGCACAAAAAAAAATTGATGTCTCACAGCTGTTTGTACTCCAGACAAAGGTAGTCTCAAGGGACTAAGTTAATATATACAGATGTTGAGTTCAGAGAATTGACAGAGCTGTATGGATTTAGTATCTGTCTTGCATAAATGGCAGGAAGAATGCATTAGAGATTTCTACCCTCTAAGGCCATGCAGTGCTCCAGAAAACTTATGAAATCCTTTTGTCCCCTGTTGAGTCATTCTGCAATAGTTGAGTTACTGATGTGGAGACGTGGCCTGAATTTGCTATGTGGGCTCAAGAAATAGAGTAAAAATTTGAAGACCCAGATTCTGGTCTTCAGTCTCCAAGTGATTTGATGTAGAAGCTTGGGTGAGACAGTCAAAGCCTGTGAGCTGCATTCTCCTTATCAGCATGACAAAGATAAACTATCCATCCTTTGCCAACCTCACTGAAGCATTTTATTATTATTATTATTTTTTAAATTTTTATTTATTTATTTATTTTTTAAATTACAATACTGTATTTGTTTTGCCATACATTGACACGAATCAGCCACAGGTGAACACAATCTCCCAATGCCGAAGCCCCCTCCCACCTCCCACCCCACATCATCATTTTAGAGATTAACTTTTATGAGGCACTCACAAAAAGTGACTATTGTAGTAGAAATAATCAGTGTTCTATCACAGCTGACAATTCTGCCATATTGGGGGTGGCTTTGTCAAAAAATATCTCTTGTTATTTTCAGAATGGGGGAGAAGTACAACAGGATCCTCCCAAGAAGCACTCCTTTAAAGAATTATGAGAGGTTGATCTTTAGTTTCATAGGAAATAACAAGTATCTTGATGTTAGGAAAGCTTTTGAATTTATTTTCCATGATGTGGTTATTAGTAAACTGGAAAAATCTGCCCCTATCAAACCCTTAAAGATGCATTGGATCATTAATTAAGAACCTGAAAATAATAGAATCCTAGAGCTGGAAGGAAAACCAGAAATAGTCTAAGCCAACCATTTGTCAGAAAGACTAGCAAACTCGCATCTGATCTGTGTTTGATTATCTTTGGTAAAATTGAGTTCATTTCTCTACTTTTCTTTATACACCTCTTCACCCTGCCCACCCCCCCCACCCCCCCGCCACACACACACATTTGGTTGTACATATTGGTTGTCCAAGGATATCTGGATCAGGGAGCACAAGTCAGGTCTGAAACTCAACCCTCTAACTCCACTTGCCAAATCACGTGCCTGGGTGTGGGATTGCGTCCTTCAGGGAAAAGGAGAGTGTTTATGTATTCAGCCCACTCAGAGAGGTTCTCTTTTATAGTTTGCCCAGAGATGGTACATGTCATTATCATAGTTATTTCCTCTCTCCTATTAGAGAGAACGTTGACATGTGATTTTTGAATCTGTGTCTCTGAATCAGAAGAAATACTCCTTCAAAATTCAGGCTCCCATATCAGACTAACTATGGAAGACTATTCAGACAGGCTCACAAAATAGACATGTCCCTTGGATGACCATTGTGAGTGTGGCTCCTTCCTTGGATTCCTGGAAAAATGGGTCTGTGTGTGTGTGTGTGTGTATGTATCTGGAAAGGTTAGGGTTAGAGACATAAGCAAAACTTATATCTGGGTATAAACAAGATGTCCTTGTAGAACAGTTTTAATGATGATGTTCTGTTGTCTCAGCAGTCTCAGGGATGTATGTGTTAGCACTATTACCAAATCACTATTGACAACTAGCTGAAGTGGTAAGGAGGTGCCTAGAACACTAGAGGCATGGATTCCAATTCCAAGTGACCTTGGCTAGCTAGAGATATAGATAGAAACCATTAGGAGAATTTATTATATTTCTAAATCTGCAGCCCCAAACTGTCCTCAGGCTTTAAAAATTTGAACCCGTTAAACAGCGTAGACTGCTTTGACAGCGAAGTGTTGCTTAATTACAGTGGCAATCTAAGCCTTATAAGGTTTATAAGGTTTCCTGTAATTGATTCTCTTTCAACTGTGTGGAAACTTCACTTGCTATGTATTCCTCCCTGAAACTCATGGGAATAAACCAGTTTCTGGGGCCACTGTGTCTTAGAATCAGAAAGACTATGCCAATTGCACTTTGGAGTCCTTATTCAGGATAGTAAAGGACTCTTCTGAGTATTACAATTATTCATTGTTCCATTCTTTCATTTGTTCATTCACCAATTCATTCTTTCATTCATTCAATAAAAACTACATCAATATATATGTACCTAGCACTACTAGTCTCCAGGGATATAAAAATGTACTGCATATATAGTCACTGCTACAGATGGGCTTACAAACAGTTGGGGAGACAAAAATAAATAATTAAAGCTAAATGTTAATTATGGTATTAGTGATGGATATAAGATGCTAAGTAAGCATTAAGAAAGACGTTCCTAATTCTTCACTGTGTTGGGGGAGGTGGGTGGGTGGTGGTGCAGGCACAGGGCAGCACTCATGAGGAGATAACATTTGGGTGAAATATAAAGGATGAGGAAATATTCAGTGTACAGAAGGCAAGAGTTCTGTTATGTGGAAATGCAAAAAAAAAAAAAAATCATCCAGAACTGTGAGAGAAGAAGAAAATCAAGCATCTGTCACCATGTAAACAACCAAATATAATAGGCACTGCTGTGGCTAAACTCCTTCTTCCACATATAATATATACGAAACACTTTGCTATTTCTGTAAAACATAAAACTATCCTACCAAATGACCAAAGGCACTTTTCACAGAACTAGAACTTCCCTGGCTTCAGACTATACTAAAAAGCTATAGTATACTCAAATACTGGTTTGTCTCCTGAGAAACCTGTGTGTGGGTCTAAGCAACAGTTAGAACTGGACATGGAATAACAAACTGGTTCAAAATTGAGAAAGGGGTATGTCAAGGCTGTATACTGTCACCCTATTTATTTAACTTATATGCAGAGTATATCATATGAAATGCTGGACTGAATGAATCACAAGCTGGAAACAAGACTTCCAGGGGAAATATTAACAATCTCAGATAGGCAAATGCTACCACTTCAATGACAGAAAGCAGAGAGAAACTAAAGAGACTTTTGATGAGGGTGAAAGAGGAGAGTGAAAAAGATGTCTTAAAACTCTCCATTCAAAAATTAAGATCATGACATCTCGTCCCATCACTTCATGGCAAATAAAAGGGGAAAAGTGGAAGCAATGATTGATTTTATTTTCTTGGACACTAAAATCACAGTGGAACTGACTGCAGCCATGAAATTAAAAGATGCTTGCACCTTGGAAGGAAAGCTATGACAAATCTAGACAGCATATTAAAAAACAGAGGCATCACTTTGCTGACAAAGGTCCATATAGTCAAAGCCATGGTTTTTCCAGTAGTCATGTATGGATGTGAGAGTTGGACTATAAAGAGCACAGAAGAATTGATGCTTTTGAATTGTGGTGCCAGAGAAGACTCATAAGATCCCCCTGGACTGCAAGGAGATTAAACCAGTCCATCCTAAAGGAAATCAGTCCTGAATATTCATTGGAAGGACTGATGCTAAAGCTCCAATAATTTGGCCACCTGATGTAAAGAGTTGACTCACTGGAAAAGACCATGATGCTGGAAAAGATTGAAGGCAGGAGCAGAAGGGACTGACACAGGATGAGATGGTTGGATGGCATCACTGACTCAATGGACATGAGTTTGAGCAAGCTCCAGGAGATGGTGAAGGACAGGGAAACCTGGTGTGCTGCAGTCCATAGGGTTGCAAAGAGTTGGACATGACTTAGTAACTAAACAATAACAACATGGTACTGGCACAAAAACAGAAACATAGATCAATGAAACAGGATAGAAAGCCCAGAAAATAACCCACGCACTTATGGTCAGTTAATCCATGATACTGTGGAGAACACTGGACATTTCTTAAAAAACTAGAAAAAAGGTTACCATATGATCCAACAATCCCACACTTGGGCATATAGTCGGAAAAGATGAAAACTCTTTGAAAAGATATATGCACTCCAATGTTCATAGAGCACTATTTACAATAGCCAAGACATGGCAGCAACCTAAATGTCCATTGATAAATGAATGGATAAAGAAGTGTGGTGTATACAGACAACAGAATATTACTCAACATAAAAAAGAATGAAATAATGCCATTTATAGAAACATGGATGGACCTAGAGATTATCATACTAAGTGGGGTAAGTCAGACAAATCTATGACATCACTTATATGTGGAATCTAAAATATGACGCAAATGAACCTATCTATGAAGCAGAAATAGAATCATATACATAGAAAATAGACTGGTGGTTGCCAAGGGGGAGGAGGTTGGAGGAGGAGTGAAATGGCAGGTTGGGGTTAGCAGATGTAAGCTTTTATATATAGGATAAATAAACCATAAGGTCCTACTGTATAGCACAGAGAACTATATTTAATATCCTATGATAAACTATGTTGGAAAAGAACACTAAAAAGAATGTAGATATAAGTATAACTGAACCACTTTATTGTATGGCAGAAATTAATACACAGTAAATCAACTATACTTCAATAAAATATACTGATTAAAAATTGATACAAATGAACTTATTTAAAAAACAAACTTGCAGACATAGAAAATAAACTTTATGGTTACCAAAGCAGAAACTGGGGGAGGGCTAAATTAGGAGTTTGGGAAATGGCAACCCACTCCAGTATTCCTGCTTGGAGAATCCCAGGGTCGGAGAAGCCTGGTAGGCTATAGTCCATGGAGTCGCAAAGAGTCGGACACGACTGACCCACTTCACTTCACTACTGTATACACAAACAACAAGGACCTACAGTATAGCCCAGGGAACTATATGCAATATCTTATAATAATCTATAATAGAAAAGAGTCTAAAAAGAATAAAATATATATATCACCACTTTGCTATATACCTGAAACTAAAACAATGTTGTAAATCAACTGTATTTCAATGTTAAAAATATTGAGTAAATCCTTAAAAAATCATCACAACATATAGGTACATTTATTATAATCTTGCCACAGATGGGGAAAGTGAGGTTTAATGAGGATAAGTCATAAAAGCAAGATCCCACAGATAATATATGGTGAAGCAGGATTTGAAATTGATGTCTGACCTTGAGCCCAAGCTCTTAAGCAGTCCGTTTCTGCTTAAGAAACACATTAAAAGTCTCTTCAAATGTAAGGAGTCATGAAGCAATGTCTGATGCACGCCATCAAAGCCTTTCAGCATCCGTTCCCCACACCTCTCATTTTGGAGGAAGGCAATTAATTACAGAAGGTCTAAGCCATCAAGATCTAGCTCTCAGTTTCCTCAGAGGTGAAATGACAAAGTTGTGCTATGTAAACTCTAAAGAGCTTTGTATCTCCAAGATTCTGTTTTAATTTAATCTTGCCCCAAGCTTTATTTTAAAAAGTATTTTAAGAACATTTTGTTTTTGTCTTATATAAATCTTCCAAAAGACTTACATAATAGATTGCATATCAGTATTAATGACTCAAATGCGTAGGGCATCTAGATTATAATCATTCTTTGGATGACTGTGAAACAATAATGTGTCCAGTTTTCCACGTTAAATTCCTACATATGAAGAAAAAGTGTTCTTACAACTAAAGTACAGGACATGTATTTTAATTCCCTGATCAATTACCAAATTCTTCACAGAGCTCTTTCTAATTTCTCAAAAAGTGAGAAGTGAGCAGTAGATGGACCCTGATGAGGAGTCATTCTGCTCTTCTTTGTTGCATGGTTTAATAAACCAATATATTTTAGCTTTACTGTATTCTCCTTTGCTGTATTTTCCTGCATGTAATGGCTGCTGCTGCTGCTGCTAAGTTGCTTCAGTCGTGTCCGATTCTGTGCAACCCCATAGATGGCAGCCCACCAGGCTCCCCTGTTCCTGGGATTCTCCAGGCAAGAATAATGGAGCACATTGCCATTTCCTTCTTCAATGCATGCATGCATGCTAAGTCACTTCAGTCGTGTCTGACTCTGTGAGACCCTTTGGACAGCAGCCCACCAGGCTCCTCTGTCCATGGTATTCTCTAGGCAAGAATATTGGAGTGGGTTGCCATTTCCTTCTCCCATGTAAAGGCAGGTAGTGCCAAATAAGCACAGGGCTTAAAGAGCATTATTTTCTTTGAATTCTTATTCAAGGCCAACTAAACTCTAGTTAACTCAAGACAGAGAGGTGTCTATTTTACTTTTAAACAATATCTATAGCATGTTATACTGAACACTGACTTTTTAATTGTTTTTAACTTCCTCAAATCTACATCCTATATTTGGGAAACTGTCCACTTTTGGAATCTTGGTGGTAAGCAGACATGCACTTTCCCAGACTACATTGCAGACAACATATGGAAGTGTAATCTCAGCTCCACCAAGCAGCATCACCTGAAGTGAAGTCGCTCAGTTATGTACGACTCTTTGCGACCCTGTGGACTGTAGCCCACCAAGCTCCTCCGTCCATGGGATTCTCCAGGCAAGAGTACTGGAGTGGGTTGCGATTTCCTTCTCCAGGGGATCTTCCCGACCCAGGAATTGAACCCAGGTCTCCTGCATTGCAGGCAGACGCTTTAACCTCTGAGCCACCAGGGAAGCCTGAGCCCACATTAAATGGAGACCTGGGGGCACACAGGCATGGGAGAACATTCATCCTGGCAGTGGGGGCAGCAGCTGAAGCTCCAGCATGCGGTTTTCATGGTCCTTCCATCCAGAGTCTAGTTCCAGGGGTGTTTTTCAAAAACATTAAAACAAATCTTTTTACTTTGAAATAATCTCAAGCCTACATAAAAATTCTAAGTATTCTTGTAATACTTATGTATTTTGTAATACCATTGTAAGTTCAATGGACTCTCATAATACCCTTTTCCCAGACTTACCAATTTCTAACATTATGCTATATTTGTGCTTTTTCTCTCTCTTTATATAGGCAATTATATTTAATATCATGCACATTATTTTCATTATTCCAAATCACTTGAGAGTAGGCTACCTACACTATGCCCCTATAATTCTCATATTGCAGCATGTATTTCATATGAACAAAGATATTCTCCTGCCATAGTTATCATATATCAATCAATATATATGACACCAATCTAACCTCCAGACCATATTCAAGTTTCAACTGTGCCAACACCGTGCTTTATGACAATTTTGTTTCCCAGTCCAAGATCCAGTCCATGATCACATATTGGATTTCTCAGGTCTCCTTAGTTTCCTTTTAATTTGTAAACATCTCAGTTTTTCTTTGTTCTTCATGATACTGACATTTTTTTAATATAAATTTATTTTAATTGGAAGTTAATTACTTTACAGTATTGTATTGGTTTTGCCATACATCAACATGAATCTGCCACAGGTATACACGTGTTCCCCATCCTGAACCCCCTCCCTCCCCCGTACTATCCCTCTGGGTCATCTCAGTGCACCAGCCCCAAGCATCCTGTATCATGCATCGAACCTGGACTGTTGATTCGTTTCATATATGATATTATACATGTTTCAATGCCATTCTCCCAAATCATCCCACTCTTGCCTTCTCCCACAGAGTCCAAAGACTGTTCTATACATCTGTGTCTCTTTGCTGTCTCGCATACAGGGTTATCGTTACCATCTTTCTAAATTCCATATATATGCGTTAGTATACTGTATTGGTATTTTTCTTTCTGGCTTACTTCACTCTGTATAATAGGCTCCAGTTTCTTCCACCTCACTAGAACTGATTCAAATGTATTCTTTTTAATGGCTGAGTAATACTCCATTGTGTATATGTACCACAGCTGACATTTTTAAAAAAACATAATCTGCTACTTTTTATAGAATATCCCTCATTTTAGGTTTATCTGAGATTTTCTCATGATTAGATGCAAGTTTTGTATCCTCACAGGAGTGATGTGTCCTTCTCAGGGCATTGCATCCAGAGATGGACATTCAGTTGATCACCTTATTGGTGATGTTGACTTTGGCTACTTAGGGTGCAGTTTCTCCATGGGAAAGGCACTATTTTTTGTTTTATAATTTACTTGGGTGACCTTTGAGGTCATGTAAATCCTGTTTATACTCAAATCCCCCTTAATCAGATTTAGCATCCAATGATCATTTATTCTCTCTCTCTCTCTCAAGAGAGAGAATAAATGATTGCAAAAGTGGTGATTTTTCTATTTTTAACATTCTTTCTATGCTTATCAATTGTTTATGTTTATCAATTGTTCAAATATACTTCTAATAAATTCCCTTTATGCTTAAATGAGCCAGAGTTGTTTTCTGTCACTTAACAGCTAAAAACGCCTGATGGATTTACTTGTATATTTAGGCAACTAGTTCTAAGAACCTATCAAACTAGTTCACTTAAATGGCCAATCTAATCAGTCCAAGGAGAGACAGTGAGGAACACCTCTAGGAAATAAAAATGATACAGCTTTTCACACTTCATTCTACTTTTTAAAACAGATTTACAGACTAGACTTTTTTTTTTATATTGTTAGCCAAACAAATGACAAATATATAATATATATATTTGACAAACAAATATATAATATATCAGATATTTTATATATTCAATTTGAGTAGGTTCCTTAAGAAGCTAAAAATAGAATTACCATATGATCCAGCAACCCCACTCCTGGGCATACACCTGGAGGAAAACATGGCTCGAAAAGATACATGCACCCCAGTGTTCATGGCAGTGCTGTTCAATAGCCAGAACATGGCAGCAACCTAAATGTCCACTGACAGATGAATGGATAAAGAAGATGTGGTACATATGTACAATGAAATATTACTCGGCCATTAAAAGTAATGAAATAATGCCATCTGCAGCCATATGAATGGACCTAGAGATGATCATACTAAGTGAAGTGAATTAGAGAAAGACAAATATGTGATATCACTTATATGTGGACTCTAAAAAATGATACAAATGAACTTATTTATGAAACAGACTCACAGACTTAGAGGATGAATTTGTGGTTACCAGCAGGCAAGAATGGGGAGAAGGAATAGGCTGGGACTCTGGGATTGACATGTGCACATTGTCATATTCAAAATAGAGAGCTAACAAGGGCCTACTATATAGCACAGAGAATGCTGCTCAATATTCTGTAATAACCTAAATGGGGAAAAAGAATTTGAAAAAGAATAGATACAACTGAGTCACTTTGCTATATACCTTTTTAATCAACTAATAAAACATTTTAATCACTAAACTATGTTAATACAACATTGTTAATTGTTAATTAGCTATGCTCCAACATAAAATAAGAATTTTAAAAAATAAACAAGATAAAAAATTAGTTACACTAAAAGCAGGAAGAAATATTTTTTTGTGACTAAATGCCAAACATTGAACATTTGAAAACATCTAGCAGTTTATTATAATGCTTACTTTTCCCTTAGATTTTTTATTGTAATTCAAAATAACAGTAGTGTAATGGGAATAGCACACTGGTAGAAGGCAGCTTTCATGGCAGTACTAGTTCTGCTAAGTTATATGGGACTTTTGAGCAAGCCTCTTATTTTCTTCAACCTCAGTCTCCTCATCTGTGAAATGAGATGACTGAACAAAACAATTTCAAGAGTCCTTCAAACTTAGGATTCTGGGGCCTCAAAACTAAACATTATTGCAATTTTTGAAGATATAAGGAACTGTTAGCCTAGAATATTCTAATGAGCATGTTTGGATCCAAGATTATTCTGGTATAAAGACAACACATGTAAAGCATCAGAACAATTTAGAGGGCAATTAAGTCTAAAGATGCTATAATAGCTGTCTGAATAGATGTCTTTCCCAAGAGATAAATAACGTCACAGTGCATGGCACTGGCCAGATCACATCTTGATCTGTGTGTCTTGTTCAGAGGGCCATACTTTCATGGAACCATTAAAACATCAGAAATGTCATTATGAGAAACGATTGAGTGAACTGGGCTGTTTATCTTGGAGCAGAAAAAAATTTAATAGGATGAAGACACAATAGTTCTTTAAATATTTAAAATTGTTTTATTCAGTTGGAACATAATAGGTTTGCTGAGCTTTCTCCAGATGGAAAAAGTATAACCAGTTGGGTAGAGGTTATGATAGGAATATAAGAAAGAAATTTTATTCAACCACAGCTGTGGTAGCTGCTCTTGCCAGCTCCTCTGTCAGGTACCTCATCATTGTGCTTCTGTGATGTCAGAAAATTATTCAAGAATCAAGCTTTTTGCTAAGGTCTCAGTGCAATAGATCAGGTCCTGTTCTTTATGCAGATGTTTTCAGATCACTGTACCCTAAATGTTAATGTGTATAAAAATCATGGGTATACTAGAGAATTCAGTTTCGGATTCAGTAGGTCTGAAGAAGGGCCTGAGATTTTGCATTTTTCAAAAAGCTCCCAAATCTTTCATGTGCACACAATCACCTGTCCAATCAGATGTTATATCCCAGCGTGATCAGAAAATACCATTTCATATGTTATAGTTAACACCTGTGTGAAAGGAAGTGAAAAAATATTTTGCAGCTCCAGCAGCTTCACCTTAAGAGGTTTAAATGTTTTCCTGTTTCTCATCTTGACAAGGTTCTGTATTTTCAGACTTTTCACTAGTTTTGATCACTTTGCATCATGGCACTGGCATGCCTCTGTTTGATGCTCGGCTGTATACTTTCAAGAAACCAGGGAATGTTTCCCCAGAACACACTGGGTTTTGCTTATTTTAGGTCATTACTTCAGTCAACTACAACCATTTTGGGTGGGCCACACAGACATGCATACCCAAACACACATGCCATTTCATGGTGCTTTCCAGTCCTTTCATCCACAGGCATAATGGTCTTAGATCAGAGGCCTGCGTATGCACAAGGACACTGTGCCCTGCTCCCATTCGGCCCCCCTTTACTCTTGGCCTCTTCCATCTCCAAGCAGGCAGCTCACTATAAGAATGGGGTACTGTATCCAGGGTCTTCTCACAGTCACTGCCTTGAGGAAACTTTATCTCACCCTGCTAGGGTACCAGTTTTAACCCTCAAGGATGTATAGACTATTCCCTTCTTACATAAAATCCACTCTAATATTTATATATATAAAGTCATCACGATCTCCTTGAGTCTTTACTTTCCAAGCCAAACATCCCTAGTTCCTTCTATGATTGCTCATCTGAAATGGTTCTGAATTTCTCTACCATACCAGTGACTTTAAAAACTGCATAGTTTCTAAGAGGCTCGGTGGGAGTGGGAATTCTGTGGCTCCCTAAGTAGATTTCTGGCATCACAACACCACCAATCAGCTGTTAGAATCTCCATGATTTACAGATGACCATATGGCATTCTGTTTGGAAAAAAAGTTTTTGCTACACTAACTCCCACTTACAGGGTTTGTCTGGCTTTTCAGGGCGGTTCCTATGTATGAGCAGGGACTTTGGGGACTTGTATATGCACCTGCAATGCAAACTCTCCTGCCTGGCTCAGGTTCACCCCATTTCAAAGCTGCTGGCAGAGTTCTGTGGGTTTCTGTTTAATGAAATGGTGGCTTAGCAAATGTTACCTATCTATATCAGCTCATTATTTTTCACCTGTACAATTTTTAATGGTCATTGTCTAAAAATAATAAAGATGATCAATCTAGTGAAATCTCACGTGGAGAGTAATAATGGTCATTTATCTAATGGAATTCTAATAGGAGAAGTAGTATAACAGCACTAACACAGATCAGTCAGAAATGATGGTATGGCATCCAAAGCACAAGCAACAAAATGAAAAATAAACAAGTGGGACTACATCAGACTAGAAAAGCCTCTGCACACACGGCAAAGGAAGCCATCAACAGAGTGAAAAGAAAATCTACGTAACTGGAAAAAAATATTTGGAAACTATATGTGATAAAGGGTTAATATTCAAAATATATAAAGACCTTATGCAACTCAATAGCAAAAACACCCACAATAGCTCAATTAAAAAATGGGGAAAGGACCTGAGTAGGCGTTTCTCTAGAAAAGGTATAGGAAGGCCTACAGATACATGAAAGGATGCTCAACAACACTAGGTAGTAGGAAAAAGCAAATTAAAACCTTAATGAGCTATCACCTCATACTTGTTAGAATGGTCATCATCCCAAAACCAGAGATAACAAATGCTAGTGTGAATGTGGAGAAAAAGGAGCTGTTGTACACTGTGTGGGATTGCAAACCAGTATAACTATGGAAAACAATATGGAGGACCTTTAAAATGTAAAAGTAGAACTACCATATGATCTAGCAATTTCATTTTTGGGAATACATCCAAAGGAAACAAAATCACTAACAAAAAATATTAGCATCCTCACATTCAGAACAGCACTATTTACAACTGCTGAGACATGAAAATAACTGAAGTGTCCATTGGTAGATAAATGGTTAAAGAAGTTGTGGTATACACACACACACACACACACAATTTTATTAGTCATAAAAGTGAGGAAATTGTACCATTTGCAACAACATGGATGGACTCTGAAGGCATTATGCTAAGTTAAATAAGTCACTCAGAGAAAGACAAATACTGTATGATCTCACTTATATGTGGAAACTAAGAACAAACAAATAAACTCAGACTTACCAGAGGCAGAGGGGAGGGGAGAGGCAACTGGAGGAAGGTAGTCAAAAGGCACAAATTTGCAGTTACAAGATAAATACTAGGGATATAATGCACAACATGAGGGCTATAGCTAACATTGTATGACATAGAGGAAAGTTGTTAGAGTGAATCTTAAGAACTCTTATCATAGGAAAGAAAGTTTTCCTTTTTCCCTTCTTTCTTTTTATTGTATCTACACAAGAAAATGGATGGTAACTGAACCTGTGTCACAATATAAGTAAATCAAACCATCATATTGTATGCTTTAAACTTATATAGTGTTGTACGTCAATTATTTCTCAACAAAATTGGGAAAAAAACAGACAATATACAAACAAATAGTTATTAAACACTAGGAAAAAAAGCCTCAGAGGATCGGATCCTTGAGAGAAGGAAAACAAAGTGAGTCCTATAATTGCCCTAGCCTACTGCCAGGAAAGAGTTTTCCAGTTTTCCATAACATAGGAAGAAAGAACCCCCAAAACTCTTAAACTCTCAATAAGCTGAGGAGACAGAGTGGAGGGTTTAGGAGGCCCAGGTGTTAGAATACACAGGGCGGAGTAGTAGGGAGAAGTCTGAACAGAGGGAGAGCCCTGGAGAAATGCAGGGCCTTCCTTCTCTGTTTTCCACTGAGTTATGACCACGTATGTGAGGAAATGACCCTTACACCATCAGAAAGGAGCAGGCAGAGAAATTCTTAGAGCTCACATGGGGTTATAGAGTCCATATTCCCAAAGCCAAGTCAAGAAATCTTCGGATGAGTAGGACGTCAGATAAAGTACTCAAAAGGATAGTACCACAGTAAACAGGACAATCAGCCCTAGACCAAAGTATTTTGGTAGCTTCTGGTATCATGTAAGAATTCTTAAAAGCAAACCTTGTAATGGTCAAACTGTTTCCGAGTATATTAACTGTGTCCAAACATAAAACTTAAAAAAAAAAAAAATCCAGCACCCAACAATGTAAAATTCACAATGTCTGGCATCCAATCAAAATGTACTAGGCATACAAAGAAGCAGAAAAACACAGCTCATAATGAAGATAAAAATCAATCAATAAAAACAGTCCAAAAATGACACAGATAATAGAAAGAGTAAACAAGGAAATTAAAACAACTACTGGTAAATGTTCTCTTACATGTTCACTGCCTACCTGCGAGGTCATAAATATATTCTCTTATTTTAAACTACTTGAGATGGGCTTTTATGTACATGCAAAATAGAAGTCAAGATTTACTTTTTTTAAAAAATAGATATCCAATTAGCCAAGAATCGTTAATTGACAAAGAACATTTTCCTCTTATAATGCAGGTGTCTATGTCGCAAATAACATATTTATACATGAAAAATGACATTATAAGACAATACTGACAGTGTGCTGTGTTAGATCTTGGGCTCTGAACAATTAGTAATGGTCATGATAGTCAACCAACAGAGTATTAGCTATCTGCCTGTTTATATTCTGTATAACATAATAATATATAAGATATAAAGATATTTCTTAACAGGCTAGGGAAAAAGTCTTCTGTTTGGTATTCCTAGGGACAGCATAGTGAGAAGGGGTGAGAAGTGGGTGAGTGAGGTGGAGATGAAGGAAAGGGTCTCTAAAAGACATGTAACCCCCAATTCATAGCATCTGCTCTCTGATCCATGGGTTACAGGCTAAAGATGATTTTTCCCTTCCACGAAGTCTGAATCATAAAAAGGTTTTATTTTTTCAGAAAACTTGGCAATTCTATGTTCTTTACTGGTGTATTTGAAATGACATCATATTTAGATGTCCCCAAACACCCAGATCGGACTTAGGTACCACAAGGAGACATTAGGTTGGCGTGTACCTTCACTAAGTGTAGGAAATGCATACCAGTTATTCTATCAAAATATCAAGAAGTTAATTCTAGAATATAAAGTCTTTACACAGCTCTAGCTTATGCCTGTGTTGGAAACATGAGAGCTCAATGAAAAGTGTAAAAAGCAGCCTGCCAGATGTTTTGACTACATGGTACATCACATCTCAGTGTTTCTTAGGTTGGTAGTGGGAATACTAGAGACTCGGGCTTTTAAAATTAACAAGCTCTGTTTTAACCTTTTTCTCATTCTTTACTTTAAAAATGTTTTTAGAGTCAAAACATTTGTATGCTGGAATTTTTTCCTTCAAACACATGTTTTTAGGAAGAATGTTTATAAACCGTAAACAAAATCTAGGAAGAACATATTGTGTTTCTTATAGTAAATCTATAAAGGAAACTGTTGGCCAGTATAGCTGAGGAATGAGAGTTTCAGGTTAATCAAATATTCAGCAATATTATACCATACATATTATCATTTTTCTCAGTATTAGGAGCTTAATATTACTCTCATAACAAGCATGATTTGCTTATAAATATACTGGAAGCACTTGGGAATCTTGCTGGTGCTTGTGTCATAATTTAGAGCATCAGTTTCACTGTACACGAATTTTCTTCAAGAGAATTCTAGTTAATTTTAGACAATACATTTATGTCTGAAGTAAATTAACTCAAGGAGTATTAACACTGATTATTTGAGGGGGAATGGCAGGTACTATTTGAGCTGAGGGGGAGAAAAGGTGAGGGCAGCAGCTTGTTGTTCAGTCACTAAGTCAAGTCTGACTCTGCAACCCCATGGACTGCAGCACACCAGGTTTCCCTGTCCTTTACCATCTCACTGAGTTTGCTCAAATTCATGCCCATCCATGACCAAATTAACATAATCAACCCCAGCCTTAAGCCAGCATTACCTCATTCTCCTCACAAATTCTGCCCCTCCCTCCAAATGCCTCCTGATTTTCACAGATTTCCTTCTAAAAATGTAAATATCCCTGTAGGGTTTGTGCATGTGTGGTATATTGGTATTAACTATGTTTTTGTTAGCAAAGGGTTGATAAAGAAATGACACAGGATAGAAAATGGTGGCGTCAGGAGGGAAAAAATGGATCTTTTAAAAAACTGGAAATATCTATGACAAATATTATCTACTTCACAGTTTTGCTTTAGGTACCACTAACGACAAACTGCTGTTATAGATGCTGAGAACATTCTATGACGTTATGTTGGACTGGCTTCTTGTTAGTTGTTTCTAGTGAATTGAATGAGTCTCCAGTGGCCAGACCTAATGTATTAACATAAGTTGTTATCCCAACTTCATGAAAAATTTTTAAAAAGCTTAAGTAAGCTTAAGACAAACACAAAACCCTTTTGGGGGAAGATAAATAGCTACTCATTGAGCTGTTAATAATCTTGCAAATTTTGTCATTTAAATTTTCTTTAGTTAATGTCCTGTGAAGCCAGAGGGTATGGAATTTTTCCTTGGCAGGTTTGAATAAGTCAAAAAGACTGTTTTCAATGCCTAGCATAGAGATCAGTTATAATTATGAACAGATTTTTTGTCTTCTGAAAAAACTTTTTTCTTTTCTAATTTATTCAGAAAAAATTCATGTGTAATAAATACACTCAGTTTTAGCTGAAATAACTTTTGTAACAAAAATTCTACTGGGGATCCTTTATTAAAAATTAAAAAAAATTAGTTCAAAATTGAAATTATATTGCTTTGTATTTATACCATTTCAGAAAAACGTTTGGTTAAGGGAACATTCAGAGACATGTAATAATTTTGCTCTAATTGGCAGTGTTAACTCATATGCATATACACAAATAAGCATCGCACTGCAGAGCACACAGAGGTATTGGAGGAGTTAAGATCATAGGTCACCTATTTTAGGAATCGAGAGTTAGTCAGAACTGATGGTAAAGTGTATTTAAACATCACTGATTCCCTTGGTCAAAAGGGAAAAAGAAGGAAATCTAAAACAGTTGCTAAAGAAACAACCTTTGCTTAAGTCGCTGGGGTGATGAATTCCCCTTGGAAATAACTGGTGAGGCACCTGGAAAAACGGCACAACTCTTGGGCCTGCTCTTAAGAAATATACCTGTGGCATTCACTTTGAAACCAAGAAATCTAAACCACTATGCTGTGCTATCTATCTGTAATAGTTGTCATTTGTCCACTTTTATCTTCTAATGAACTACCAGAGTAAATCAAATTCGTGTTTTTAAAAGTTTGTGACTTCTAAAATGAATGCAGTTTCTATGGTACACTGAATGAATTAGACATGTATCAAAATTAATAGATTTTATTTACAAAGTTGTTAAGTTGCAAAAACAAAGGTACCACAGGAGTTTTAAACAATTTTGAAAACTTCATGTGAACACCTTCCCTACTTCAGACTGTCTATTTACAAAGCATTTTATTTAAAAATCTTTTGGATTCGGAAAAGACAAGAATTAGAAGGCACAGTTAATGACTGCAAATATTTTCTGTTGCACTCCCGTTTTAAGGTATCAGCCAAGTAACACCAGTGTTCAAATAAACTCCAAAGTTGGCAAAAATGTTAGTAAATCTGCTCATCCCTGGTCCACTTTACTAAATATGTATTCCAACTTTAAATTACAAATATTTTGGAATTTTGGGCTATGCTTCTTCTCCCTTGTGATTAGAGTCAGGTATGCAGGGGAAGATGATGCTGTTTCGGATAAGGAAAAATTCTTTATTTAATCTAAAGGTATCAACACAATGGGGATTTTGTACATAGGCTGTATACTATTTTCTGGGAAAGAGACAGGGGTTTTAAAATGTCAGCAAATGACTATATTACAAGTCAGGTTGTAATAAGTGTTTTAGTTTGGGGAGGGAGTATTCCCAACCAGATGATCATATCATTTAATAGCTGCTAAACTAGTAAAGCCTTAGAAGTTAATATCAATGGTCAATAGCAAATAGGAAAAAAGTATTGTGCTCTGAAATTTTGGCAAGCATATTGATTACAGTCTTTATTTAGTAATGTTTCCAAGTTAAGCTTGGCAGCAAAGATTTGTGAATTTTACTGCAAGCCATCATATTTGTTGTTACAGCAGTGCACAAGCAAAAACATTAAGGCAGAAGCATATGCAGAGTCTTACATTCTGTCTATTCTCTCAAAGTGAAATGAAACCATCAGATATTATTCTGAGCAATTCAAGTTTCAGTAACACCTTTCCTTTAAATATCCAGAAAATTGAGTTTAAATTATTTTGGGGTACCTGAGTTTATCAGATTGTTGCTTGCATTATTCATTCACAAAAACATATTTTCAAACAAAAATAATGTGGAAAGTTTCATTAAATTGCCCAAGTAGTCAATTATGAATTTTGTGTGAATGAGCAATTTTCTGAGGGCTGACTCCATTTATTAAAATCTTCCTTTTTATTCCTGTGGAGAAACTGTTTGGGGATAATAAATAGATCATACATAAAATTAAAAGTACCATTCTTGGGAGTGAAGATGAAGCATAAAACTATGGTAAAAACCCTTCGTTAATTTTTCAGCTGTCATTGTTTGAATGGTTGTTACTTAACTTCTCAATTAGTGTAGCTTTAATAAGAAACATGCAGATAGTATTTATTGTATGTATTTAGAAATACACTTCAGGTACTAATTATTGTCTAATAATTGTGATATAATTCTATTAATAATTTTCAAAACAAGATGATGTCAGTAGTATGGGAAATGCTTTTAGAATTCTGATAGTGCTGATTCAGAATTCTTATAAAACTTTGGAATATGATACAATACCATTTTATATAAAACTAAATCATAATCCAAAAGAATTTCTCCACAGGCTTAGAAATTAAATATTGGGTACTACTAAGTCATAAATGCAATAACATGTCAATTTATTTGTTTTTCAATTGCCCTAAAGATACAGAAGTAACATCCTTGTAACATTCATGCACATTATACACTAGAGTGAAATTATCACATATGATAACTGTAGTTGACCATCTTTGTAATGGAAAGGAAGCCCAAACATCAAGTCCATGACTAAAACATTTAGGAACAGTAAAAAGAAATAAATAAAATAAAAGCTCAGTTTATACTTTAGAAGCTGACTTGGTATTTCATTTTTTTTTCCACCCAAAGCATGCACCTGCCTTTATAAGGAAGAACCAACTATGTGAATGAAAACTGGAGTCAAGGTTAAAGTAATCTTGCCCAAGAGAGTGGAGAACATCAGAGAGAAGCAGTGGCTCAGCTCAGATGAGCTTTAATAGCCAGAGACAGCACCTCCTCTGAAAAACATTAGAGCCTCTTGGACATATGTTTGAAATTCATCCTAAGTCATCCTGTGACTATAGGGATAGGTGACAATGTCCCATCATCTGAAGTGGGAAAAATACAGCACAAACCATTTTTAAAACGATCACTTAAAAAATAATACGAAAGTGGCAAAGTGTTCCAAACGCCAAGAACCTTCGCAGATGATAAAAGAAAAGCTTTGTCTTTCCTATGATTGTTTGCCCTTCAGTTGACATACATGCTGAGTCGCATCAATAGGAATACAACGGAAACACGGTCATCTCCAGGTTTCCTCCTTTTGGATTCCTTGATCTTGTTTAAAGAAACAGGCTCAGGGAATACACATAAAACAAACTTCCTAATTGAAGTTCTGAGGTCTTCCTCCCCTTCACCCAGCCTCAGAAACCCTTCTGGTTTTTCCTACAGCACTGGACTGAAATGTCATGGTCATGTCGCACCACTTCACTTGTTGAATTGTATGGAGGCAGTACTTGACCACAGTAACTTGTGAACCGCCTTGCTCTTATATTAGTCCCCAAGATTCCTATCCAATTCGATGGAAATGTCTTACCTGCATGTGTCCCTGGTACATTCTGCTTCGGCTTCTTCAGGACTCCCTGAGGTTGCCGGATGCTTCCCCTCGTGTTCACTTGGACGGCAGCAGAGAAGGTGGATTCTCAGAGGGCGCCCCTAAGCCTGGGGGAAGGCTCCAGGTAGCCCGGCCGCCAGCGGCCCGCGGAGCTCTGCGGGCTGCGGGGAACTGTTCTCCGCTCGGGGTGCTGAAAGGGGACACTGGAGAGCGCGCGGCTGAAGCGAGGAGCCCAGGCGGCCGCGCTCTCCCGCAGGCACGGTCCTGCTCGCCGGGCGTCTTTAAAACTCACTCCTTCGCCGAACACTTTCTCGTTTCCTGCCTGCCTGCCTCATGTCTCTCTCTCTTCACAGCGAACCCCTTCCTCCTCCCAGCCCTGACGTGAGCGCCCACACCAGCCGCAGCAGCTGCCGAGCTGGGCGCGCGCCGCCCTCCCGGCCGCGTCCCTGCCGAGAGCCCGCGGGGCCGGGCACGCGCGTACGCGTCCCCGGCTGGCCTGGCCTCGGCCGAAGGAGGCGCGCGCCCCCCTGCGCGCGTGCTCGGGAATGCGCACACGTGGCGGCCAAGTGCCCGGGTGGTGGTGGTCCGGTGGGGGAACGGCTTCTAGGGGAGGTTCCAGAGAAGGTGGAGGCTAGTTGCAAGAAAAGTAGGAGGAATGTGCATTGTCTGTTCAGGAGCCATCAATGCCGAGTAAACCCATCATTCTACTGATTAAATAAACCGAGCGTGGGGGGTTCTGAAGAGTTTATTTCTGTTCTGATTCAGCTCTCTCAAGTTACCTTCGTGTCACTCCATGCCTCTCTCCACTCAACCCATCCCCAATTCACTCCACCTCCAATTCATTGCTGGCTACCCTAAAACAGCAAACTCCAGTCTCCAAGGGCCTTCCATGATTTGTTTTTCTCCCTAGCACTTAACATCACATAACATCCTGTATATTTTATATATTTATTTTTACTTATTGTCTATCTCAATATATACAGTGTTATTTCCATGAGATCAGGGATATTTGGGGGAAGGAGTGTACCTGTTTTTGCATGGGTATATCACAAGCACAGTACCTCCTGGCACATAGTACACACCCTATAAATATTTGTTGAATGAATGGGTGTTTAATATATAGGTAGAGTGCATTTCAATATGTTTCAAGTTTAAGAGACTGGATAGTCTGATGCAATGTTTACATTATAAATGTATATACACAAAACAATGGGCTGGTGTATGTGTGTGTACTGTGATTACCTACTTTTGTTGGTAAAAAGATCTCCAATTGCACAACATCCCCCAAATTATATATGGCATGATATAATCCTCCAAATCTTGCATATAGCATAATATACTTTTCATAAAGTTAAAAAAAAAAACTCCTTAGGAATAGAAATATATTTGTATGTAACTATATGAAAAGAAAAACAATAAAACAATATCATATTTAAAACGGTAACACTGGGTGAGGGGAGGTAGGGGAAAGGGAGGGGGAGGTATTGTATATGAAGGCTAATTGTCATATCTCAGCTATTATGTTGGGTGGTGATTCACAGACATATATTACTCTATACAAATCACTATGTAACTAAATAAAACCGTGCATGAACTAGTGAGGACAGAATGAAATGAACCACAAAAAACGATTACTCCAATTCGGTGCACCTGAGGCCCTAAAACAATCAACCAACCAAACACAAAATGACTAAGACTTGTAGGCAGGAGACTTGGATTCCTATTAGATTCCCCCAGTGGTTAACCTCAGAGAAGGCAATGGCACCCCACCCCAATACTCTTGCCTGGAAAACCCCATGGATGGAGGAGCCTGGTGGGATGCAGTCCATGGGGTCGTGAAGAGTCAGACACAACTGAACGACTTCACTTTCACGCATTGGAGAAGGAAATGGCAACCCACTCCAGTGTTCTTGCCTGGAGAATCCCAGGGACGGGGAGCCTGGTGGGCTGCTGGCTATGGGGTTGCACAGAGTCAGACACGACTGAAGTGACTTAGCAGCAGCAGCAGCAGTGGTTAACCCTGGACAATTTCCTTTACCCTATAAACTTCAGCTGTTTAATGTCTAAACCCTGCATGAAAAGCTCATGGTTTTATTATGAAAATTGATACATGTTCATAAGCATTGTAAACTGTAAAGTACCATCCAATTCTTGTTTTATTGTCCTTTATAACAGAGCACTGAAATAGGAGTCAGTAGGTAGAAGGGCTACTTCTATGGCACTATCTCACTTCTCTCCTGGGCAAGAAACTCTCTATTTCCTCACTTTTGAAGTAAGGCAACTATCTGCCTAGCCTACTGCATAGGACTGCTGAGAACTAATGTATGCAAAGGGAATTGTCAATTTTAAATCATCATGTGTGAGTATGCAAACTGGTTTTTTCTAGTTCAGAAAATGGGGCTTCCCAGGTGGCTCAGTGGTAAAGAATCCACTTGCTAATGTCGAAGGTGCAAGAGACATGGATTTGATCCCTGGGTCAGGAAAATCCCCTGGAATAGGAAATGGCAACCCACTCCAGTATTCTCGCCTGGAGAATTCCATAGACAGAGGAGCCCGGCCGGCTACAGTCCACAGGGTCACAAAGAGTGGGACGCCACTGAGCAAACTGAGCACACACAGTCCAGAAAATACAAGTGAGGTTTCCTGAGACCTTGAGCTCTACAAGCTTAAATAGGGGGAATTATGTTGGAGAAGACTCTTGAGAGTCCCTTGGACTGCAAGGAGATCCAACCAGTCCATTTTGAAGGAGATCAGCCCTGGGATTTCTTTGGAAGGAATGATGCTAAAGCTGAAACTCCAGTACTTTGGCCACCTCATGCGAAGAGTTGACTCATTGGAAAAGACTCTGATGCTGGGAAGGATTGGGGGCAGGAGGAGAAGGGGATGACAGAGGATGAGATGGCTGGATGGCATCACAGACTCGAGTGAACTCGAGTGAACTCCGGGAGATGGTGATGGACAGGGAGGCCTGGCGTGCTGCGATTCATGGGGTCGCGAAGAGTCGGACACGACTGAGCGAATGAACTGATCGTTCTTTTAGTGTGAATTTTATTTTTAATTAACGGATAATTGCTTTACAGTATTGTGTTGGTTTCTACCAAACATCAACATAAATCAGCCATAGGTTTACCCATGTCCTCTCCCACTTGAACATCCCTCCCATTTCCTTCCTATCCCACCTCTCTAGGCTATTACCAAGCCCTGGTTTGAGTTACCTGAGTCATATAGCAAATTCCCTTTGGCTATCTATTTTACATATGGTAGTTTATGTTTCCATGTTACTCTTGGGAAAATTATTTATTATGAAATGTTTGCATGTTAGTATAGAAATCTTGGGGAAATTGTAGAATTTGATTTGAAATCACTACAAATCCGTGAAGTAACACTGGAGCTAAAGTTTTCCAATCCATTATATGCTTATTTTCATCTAATGGCAGAGTCAAAGACCCATCAACCATATAAACATTTGAACCTCTATGGCAGGTACCTAGAGTTGAAGACAGAAGTCAATATATCCTCTTTTAAAAAGTTAAGAAACTCATTTAGCTACTCCCTACATTCACAGAATCTCAGAAATACAAGTGCATCTGTGAAGGCATGCCCTCTCTTCATTCATGCATTTTTATTGAAGACTTAGTATGTGGGAACGCTGTGCCAAGTATTGAAATACACTGATGAGACAGACATGGTTTCTATCTCCATGGAACTCATAGTCCAGCTTCCTGATAGGAGTACATTTTACTATCCCAGAAAGAAAAATCTGTCTAGACTTTTCTTAAAACAATAGTTCTACAGAGATTCCATAATTTCTCCATTTCTCCTAAGAGTTCACATCTTCTAGTTAAATAGTCCACCTTGTCATGGATTTTGATTATTTCTGTGGCACAAATATTTCCTTCAAAGCCTATAGATATAAACATCATGAGCAAAGGTACCGATTCAAGTATCAGTGTCTTGAGATACTCTTGCTTCACAGAACCATCTAGTAATTGATATATCTCATTTGGCTAGGCCAAAAATGTTGATCCAGATCTAGTGTATTAGCTCAAGTATTATGATATTTCTGCACAAAAAGCAGCTTTTCATGTAAATGTAGACATACTAGTAGAAAATCGATAAGATAAAGCAGGTGTGAATTTTGTGACACACATAAATAGTTGAATCATAATATAATTATATTTATGGAAATATTTTTGCAAATCAAATTGTCTTTAAGAGATCTTGAAAGGAGAAAACATGCATAACTTTATCCTGAGAGTGAAAGTGAAAGTGAAGTTGCTTAGTCGTGTCCTACTCTTTGTGACCCCATGGACGGTAGCCCACCAGGCTCCTCTGTTCATGGAATTCTCCAGGCAAGGACACTGGAATGGGTTGCCATTTCCTTCTCCAAACTTTATCCTATGACTGCAGTGATGGTGAGAAATATATCTCTTTGTAATCTCTGGTGCCCCAGGGAATCATTAAGGTAAACTGGCAGAAGGCAAACAAACAAACCAGAGATGCAACAGTTTAAAAAGGTGTGTGTGTGTGTGTGTGTGTTTGTTTGTTTGTTTTTAAGGAACAACAGCTGTGTGTCTGCTTCTCTGACAAAGGAAATATCTGAATACAAATGGAAGAAAGTGAAAGTGAAGTCGCTCAGTTGTGTCTGAAATTTTGTGACCCCCATGGACTGCAGCCTATCAGGCTCCTCTGTCCATGGGATTTTCCAGGCAAGAATACTGGAGTGGGTTGCCATTTCCCTCTCCAGGAGATCTTCCTGACCCAGGGATTGAACCTGGGGCTCCCGCATTGTAAGTAGACACTTTACATCTGAGCCACCAGGAAAGTCCAAAAAAATGGAAATTTCTGCCAAACATCTGTATGCTCTGACTTTTCACAGGACTTCCTAGTTTTCGTATTAATAACTGGAATCATGGACAAACAACACTGAAGATGAATTTGCGATATATGTCAAACTCAATTATATCTATGATATGAAGCAAAAGAAGAATGTCTCTGTAAACACTGTGGAAGGGACAGTTACTAATGAATCTTTTCTAACCTACATGTATACAGGTATATATTTCATTGGCAGTAATGCTGTCATCAGCAGCAATTTAACTTGTAAGTGGCTGGGCCATGATTGCCCAGCTAAACCCATTATAATTCATGTTATGAAGGCACACTTTGTTTCGGAGGAAAATAAAGATGATCTGTGTTTCATTCCTATAGCATGGTTGTTTTACAACCTACCATCAGCATGACTTAATACCAAACCCAAGGTCCAGAAAATATTTCTCATTTTAAATTCAAAGACCCTTGTTACTCAAAGTGTGGTCTGTTGACCAGCAATATCAGATTCTCCTGGGAGCTTGTTAGAAATGCAGACTCTTAGGCCCCATCCCTGACCAGCTGGATCAGAACCTGCATGTTAACAAGATCCCCAAGTGCTTTGTATGCACCATCACATCTGAGCAGTACTGTGGCTTAGACGATTGTAAATATGTACAAAGCTAACTCTTGCCTTTTGCAATGGTAGAACATGAGCGACATCAGTGCCAAGAGAAAAGCACCACACATATCATTCTCCATTTATACGATAATCTCATTGCATTCTGAGTGGCTAAAGGACTTGGAATAAAATCATAGCACGCACAGCTTTCTTATAGCAAGAAATGTGCTAATATCGCCTGGAATTTTAATCACTATAATAAAATTAAAGAGTTGAGTGGTAGTAGAATATATTTTGTATTGATCAAATTAAGTTTTGTTTATTAGTAAGTGAATCCTCTGGCATATTAAATGGATATTGAAAATTCAGCATTTATTAAATCTTTTAAAAAGCTGAGTAGTAATGGTGTTGTCAGTAGGCTTGTGGACTTGAGAAAATTAAGGATAATAGTCTTTTGGTGATTCAACCATTCTTTTATAATCTGTGGAATTCAAGCCCTGCTGCTCAAAGATGGTGTAGGAGAGAACAAAAGTCAAAATAACTAGAGACCTAAATTAAAATGACTAATTAGTTTTTATTGTTCAATCAGAGGCAGGAACATTTTGTTAAAGTTTGCCCTTTTTGTCTCTTTGACACATTGAATGGGATTAGCTGGGGTTCAGGGCATTAGATCTGGAAAGAATTTCAACAGTCCACATGGCAGACCCCAAGGTGGTGGTGGAATTATGACTGAAGCAAAGTATATAGACTCTGATGACTAGGAGAGGGCAGACTATGTTCTTCCAAATGAACAGACGAGGTGGATGCTTCAGGGCTGGGCCACTTATTAAACCACTTTGAGAAACCACACTAAAATAATTTGCACCTTACACTTTTCTTTTTCCCTTTATGACAATGTTCTTTCAGCAAACTAATATTGCCTCGAATATTAAATGTACTTTCTAGAGTTTCTTAGTCTTGGTGAGCCAACATTTGCGACAAAAATATCTCTTGCTTTTGACTCCTCCTTTCGTCATAATCCAAGCGCAGACTCACTAAACCTCTTAGCAATTTCAAAGCTAGTTTTACCACCTTCATCCCTCTCCCAATCCAAACTATCATCTATACTGCAGCCAGATTAACTTCACAAAGGCCAGCCTTCATCATATTACTGCCCAGTTCAAATGCCATATTCTTAGTCCCTCAGTTGTGTCTGACCCTTTGTGACCCTTTGGACTGTAACACACCAGACTCCTCTACCCATGGGATCTTTCAGGCAAGAATACATGAGTGGGTCGTCATTTTCTCTTCCAGGGGATCTTCCCAACTTGAAAATCAAACCCGTGTCTCCTGTGTCCCATGCATTGCAGACAGATTCTTTACCCACTGAGCCATAGGGGAAGCCCAAATGCTATACTGGCTTCCTACTGCCAACTAACATTCAAAAACTTCAAGCTTTTTATTCACAGTCACAGAATACAGTCTGCCACACAGAGCCATATCTTCAGTGGTAGGAAGAACTATCTTTTCACTTTGAGGAACCATCTTTTCCCACTCTGGCCCATTTGTATGGTGGGAAATATTTACTATTTGGCTTTTGAGGTGAAATATATGATACAGGCTGAACAAACTAGTACATTCAATCTCCAGTGGTCACACATATGACTCAAGCCAACAAACCAGGGCAAATGGACTCTGCTCTAGGACCATGTGGCAGCAGACTGACTCTTCATTAGACCAAGTGTTCTAACGATGTAAGCTGAGAGCTGCCAGGATCCAGCACTTCCATCTGAAGGAGGAAAAGTCTAGGAAATCTCCTGGGGTCAATAGTTGAGCCTTTAAATAAACGACACATAAAGCTAGCCTAGCTATGTATTTTAGTTATTTTAGTTAGGACATTCCCTTTTCTAGCTGAGTTGTATTTTCTGTTACTTGCAACCAAAAGAATACTTTGTTCTTCTACAAACTGGCCCCTGTGTCTTTTTTCAATTCTGTACATTCCCTAACTGCTGTCATTATTTTTATATCATTTCCCAAAGATAGTACAAGTTAAACTTCTGCTCTTTCCATTGTTTGGAATGTATTTGCTCTCCCTACTCCTTTGGAATGAATGTTTATTCATTTAAGGAAAGATACACCCATCTGAATGCAGAGTTCCAAAGAACAGCAAGTAGAGATAAGAAAGTCTTCCTCACTGATCAATGCAAAGAAATAGAGGAAAACAATACAATGGGAAAGAGTAGAGATCTCTTCAAGAAAATTAGAGATACCAAAGGAACATTTCAAGCAAAGATGGGCACAATAAAAAACAGAAGTGGTATGGACCTAACAGAAGCAGAAGATACTAAGAAGAGATGGCAAGAATATACAGAAGAACTATACAAAATAGATCTTAGTGACCCAGATAGCCATGATAATGTGATCACTCACCTGGAGCCAGACATCCTGAAGTCTGAAGTCAGGTGGGCCTCAGAAAGCATCACTACCAACAAAGCTAGTGGAAGTGGTGGAATTCCAGCTGAGTTATTTCAAGTTCTAAAAGATGATGCGGTTAAAGTGCTGCACTCAATATGTCAGGAAATTTGGAAAACTCAGCAGGATCACAGGACTGGAAAAGATCAGTTTCATTCCAGTCCCAAAGAAAGGCAATGCCAAAGAATGTTCAAACTATAGCACATTGAATTTATTTCACTCGCCAGCAAAGAATTCTCCAAGTGAGGCTAAAACAATATGTGAACTGAGAACTTCCAGATGTTCAAGCTGGATTTAGAAAAGGCAGAGGAACCAGAGATCAAATTGCCAGCATCAGCTGGATTATACAAAAAGGAAGAGAACTCCAGAAAAAAAAATCTACTTCTGCTTCATTGACTATGCTAAAGTTTTTGACTGTGTGGATCACAATAAACTGGAAAATTCTGAAAGAGATGGGAATACCAGACCACCTGACCTGCCTCCTGAGAAACCTGTGTGCAGGTCGAGAAGCAAGAGTTAGAACCAGACATGGAACAATGGACTGGTTCTAAATTGGGAAAGGAGGATGACAGGCTGTATATTGTCACCCTGCTTATTTAACTTATATGCAGAGTGTATCATGGGAAATGGACGAAGCCCATGCTGGAATCAAGACTGCTGGGAGAAATTTCAATAACCTCAGCTATGCAGATGACACCACCCTTCTGGCAGAAATCGAAGAAGAACTAAAGAGCCTTGTGATGAAAGTAAAAGAGGAGAGAGTGAAAAAGCTAGCTTAAAACTAAACATTCAGAAAACTAAGATCATGGCATCTGGTCCCATTACTTCATGGCAAATAGATGGGGAAACAATGGAAACAGAGACAGACTTTATTTTCTTGGGCTCCAAAATTACTGCTGATGGTGACTGCAGCCATGAAACTAAAAGGCACTTGCTCCTTGGAAGAAAAGCTATGACCAACCTAGACAGCATATTATAAAGCAGAGACATTACTTTGCCGACAAAGGTCCATCTAGTCAAAGCTATGGTTTTTCTAGTGGTCATGTATGGATGTGAGAGTCGGACCATAAAGAAGGCAGAGTGCCAAAGAACTGATATCTTTGAATTGTAGTTTGGAGAAGACTCTTGAGAGTCCCTTGGACAGCAAGGAGATCCAACCAATCAACCGTAAAGGAAATCAGTCTTGAATATTCATTGGAAGGACTGATGCTGAAGCTGAAACCCCGATATTTTGGCCACCTGATGCTAAAAACTGACTCATTAGAAAAGACTCTGATGCTGGGAATGATTGAAGGCGGGAGAAGGTGATGACAGAGGATGAGATGCTTGGATGTCATTATCAAGTCAATTGACATGAGTTTGAGTAAGCTCTGGGAGATGGTGAAAGACAGGGAAACCTGGTGTGCTGCAGTCCATGGGTTTGCAAAGAGTCAGATATGACTGAGCTATTGAACAACAATTGTAATATACATCCATAGTGCTTGAGTTTATACTCCTACTATTTCTTTTTAGACTAACTTATAAGAGTGTCCTATATTTCACCCTCCCTTTTCTCTTTATTCTAATGATTTCTCTATAGGAAATAGTCAACATTCAAAAATAAATGTAAATTAACTAAAATATCCTTCAACTTTTTACATTAACTGGAAGATGAAATCCACATTATTTTCAAGACAAGTAAAGTTCTTTGCTATTTTTTCCTTTCAAGCTTCTTTTCTCACAAGATCCTAATACAATCCAAGATCATCCAGCTGCTGGCTGTCCCTGGAATATGCTGCACTGGATTGCACCTCCGTGTCTTCACCCATGCTGTTCCCTTCATTTGCGTCTTTCTCTCTCTCTCTTTTTCTCCTTCATGTGCTGGGGAAGCCACACATTTGTTTCAGGCCATTGCTCAAGTGTCAGGCTCACTGTGAAGTTTTCCGTTATTCCTGCATGCCTTGATTTACACATCTGCCTCCTCACTAGACTGTGAGGTCTTGGCAGCAGAAATTGTGCTTACAAATCACTGTGTCCTCAGGCTTGAGCACAGTGCCTGGCACACCATGAGTGCTTACTCAACATTTGTTGAATGAATAAACTTCCCTTTTTCCATTAATAATGTGCCTTGAGTTCTCTGAAGTGATGCATCAGTTTTTAGTGAGTAAATATGCAAAAATAAATGTCACTGCTAATGAGGGAAAAGAAATTGTGTGTTTTATCTATTAGTCAAAGTAAGGAATGGGGCATTTGAAACAAATCAAATCTTGTTAAGCCACTAATGAAGAGTTATTTTTAGACATATGCAGTACTAACTAAATTAAGATCCACAGAAGGGTAGAGCTGAAAAATATGCTGAAAATTGCCTGGATTATGTAATTAATTTTACAGTGAAGAATCTGTGGCCTAGACAAGGTAAGGAACTAACTTGATCAAGGCCTCAGTCCTGGCTAACCTCTATGCCCAGCTCAAAAGCACTGTAATCCCAGGGCTTGAGCTCTTCAAGGAAGGAAGTGTAAAAACTACTTGATCAGCCAGTTGAACCTTCCTGAAAACCAGAACATATAAGTCAGGGGAGGCCAGTGTTGAAGATCAGTGTTGAAGCTGTGCTTCTTCCACTCAATGTGAAAAACATAAGCTTTTGAGGTGAAGTAGGTTAGGTAGGAAATGTGATAGATTCTCTGCTGGAATGAGCTGATAAGGCTTATTTATATCTGCAAGTACTCCTAAGGGGACTGATTCAGTTCGGTAAATGGGAATATAGCCCAAGCTTTGGAACCTCTCAGGCTCTGAGAAGAAAAAAACCTCACAACATAAAAGATTGACAATGGGCAATTATACTTAATATACAAAACTTTTATGGATATAGTTTTTAAAGTAAATAATCCAATAGGAACATCAGCAAAGCCTGAATAAAAAAATTCATCAAATAAGTATAAATGATCAAGTAAATATAAATGATAAGAAGTTAGCAAAAGTAGCAATGAAACAAATGGTTATTTGAACATAGGTGCATCATTGCACTTAGGCTGGTAGCTTTTTAAAAGAAAATGTTCAGTATTCAGACATTGTAAATAAATATTTTCTTACACTACAGGGGGTACTTTTCCAGAGGACAGTTTAGCAATATGGATCAAGAGCTTCAAAATGTTTATGCCTGGTGACTTAGTATTTTCACTTTCAAGAATTTAGAAATCATCACAAATTTATATGAAGCTTTATATATGGAGCATTGCTTGTTATAATGAATAAAATAAAGGGCCAACAAGAAGAAAATGAGAATTTATTAATTTGGATATGATGGAACACTATACATCTTTAAAAATAATGATTTGGAATCCGAAGCATGAAAAGATGTGAGTAAAATATTAATGAAAAAAGTGGTCTCTGTCTTAATATTAACATAGTGTGTGTGCACACACACATTATATATGCTGCTGCTGCTAAGTTGCTTCAATCATGTCCGACTCTGTGCGACCCCACAGATGGCAGCCCATCAGGCTCCCCCATCCCCGGGATTCTCCAGGCAGGAACACTGGAGTGGGTTGCCATTTCCTTCTCCAATGCATGAAAGTGAAAAGTGAAAGTGAAGTTGCTCAGTCGTGTCTGACTCCTAGCAACCCCGTGGACTGCAGCCTACCAGGCTCCCTCCGTCCATGGGATTTTCCAGGCAAGAGTACTGGAGTGGGGTGACATTATCTTCTCCCACATTGTGTGTGTGTGTATATATATATATATATATATATATATAATATAAAATTCTTTGTTACAGTGAGCAACACTCACTGTAGGAACATTCATTGTAATCACTTGTAAAAAAAATTACCCTGAATTGACTAACCAAATTCATTATCATTATCACTAAATTCACATTATCCAAATTCATTATCTAAATTAAAAACAAAACTATAAAGGATTTGCAATAATGTTTAGGGAAGACTTTTCAGTTGCCCCTGAGTCTTGGCAAGAAGGTATACAGATCACTGCAGGCTCACTGCACCTGTTACCTAAGAAGTGTTGTAAACAAGCCATGCATTATCACTACTATCTTCCCCACCCCCTCTCGCTAATGGTCTAGACATTCAACACTACCAGAGATCACTTCTGTGAGGCACCTAAGGGTTCTACTGGTCCAGGTCCAACTGAGCTCTTATTTTTATCTGACTCATTAGTTAATCATTTATGTTATAATACATATTTCCTATAGTATAGAGGGAAGACAAAATTTGTATTTGCTAATGTACAAGTCTCCATGCGTACTGCATATAAACATACCTATTAATGAGTTTATTAAGAGTTTATTAATGAGTTCATTAAGAGTTTAGTAATTACGTGATTGGTGTTTTATATGTTTTATCAGTTCAGTTCAGTCACTCAGTAATTCTTGGTGAATTGTTACATTCATGTATGAGTATTTTAATGACTTTGAGGAAATTATCTGGAAAATTTTGATGGGCTGAGAACTTTTTGTATCTAGAGTACTGAACTATGACTACTGTTAATTGAATATCCAACATTTTTTGAGAAGCAGATTACATTCAGATAATGAAGGTAATGAGAGATTTTGGGAGTAGTTTTGATTTTTTAAACTGGAATTAAATGTTCCTGAAATATTGGTAGTATCTTCTCTGTGATACTGTGAGTTTATGTTGTTTTACACTATATTTCCATGTTTTCTGAATTTTGTAAAATAAGATTTTGCCATTAAGTTTTTCCAGTAAAGAAAAAGAAGAAAGAAAGATAAAGGAGGATGTCTCAAGACTTTACTTCAGTAACATCAGTGAAGCTGAATCACATTTGCATAAGGAGTGTGGAAAGAATGTGTTTTTGCATAAATTTATCATGGTTAAAAACCCAACTTTATGATATGGATTCTGAGAAAAGTGTTTATGATTAATTACTTCACCAGATTCTCTTTTTTTTCTTTTGCATCTTAAGAATTCATGTCACTTTGTGTCTCTTGAGTGGTATCGTGAGCCAGCAGCTAGAATCATCTAATATTAGGCATCTAATACTAGGCATCTAATATTAGTACAAATTGCATTTATATTATTCTTAAAGAAGGAACAAGAATATTTATAAATATTGTTAAAACTGTGTTTCTGTAACTTAGCTGTCCTCAGTTTCTCCAGTCTTGGGTGAGAGCAGTGGAGGTTCTTTGTGGCACATGATTCTCAGGAATTTCTGTTTATTCTTACTTCCTCTTTTTAAGACATAGGTCCCCCATTCACCTGGATTGCTTCTTTGGATTTCTTGGTTTTTCATAACTATTCTTCCAGCAAATCACACAACTTAGTCCCATGTGCGAACATAGGACCCAACTGAAATTCCCCAAACTTGTAGACCAGACTGTGATTTTAAATAAAATTTTATAGAAAGATTAAAGTTAAACAGAACAGAGTTTATAATGTAGAAGGTAGAAAATACAACTTGGGGGTAGATACTGCTATTTCTAACTGGTCATTCTCCCATTTTCCTTGGCTCTTGCCATATTAGAGTGGCTCTTCGTTCTCATTTAGGATTGATTTTGAACAAGTACTCTCAGTTCTTGAGAAGTAAAAAAAATTGAAGAGGGTCTTTTATTTATTATGCAGAGTAATGTTACTCCTCAGTGTCCATTTGAAATCACAACCTTGCTCTTTCAGTTGCCCTCCAAAGGCCCTTTATTTTTCAAATGAGAGAGTTCTGAGTGCAAACGGTGAAGCCAAGCCCCTCTCATGAATACCAGAAAGAAGTACAGACATTTTGAAATTGAAGTATATCTCAAAAAGTTTCAAACCTCTTAGCATCAATTCTTTGGTCTTAGCTCAACTCAAATAATTTCATCTCTCTCTCTATTATCTGACTGCCCCCTTCTTCCCCTCTCCACCAATTGTATATTATTCTCTCAAAAGTCTTTGCAAACAAAAAAGTTTTCCAAGTATTTGCATTAGTATGTCAAGGAAACTCTAATACTGGTTGGTTGGGAGTATGTGTGAGGGTGTTTTCCAGAACAGACTTTAGCAGTCATGCTTTATTTTATTCCTGTTATCTTTCCAATGAGCCAGGGATGGGAAATTAAAATGACTCTACTGAAGTCATTATTAGCAATTTAAGATATGTAAGATGCCATTGAATTCCAGGTCAGATGCACACGAGACATTTGTGGATTTTGCAAATCACTGAATATCATTAGGCCTTAGTTTCATCACTTGTAAAATGAGAATAACAATACCTATTATTAAGATATGTTCCCAAGATTGTAAATAAATTCTGTAGAGCACTGGGCATGCTGTCTTACACATCATAGGTAACTAATAAATTTTGACTACTGTGAGTATAATTATAATGTTTACGTCCACTCCTTTACTCCTAGCTCCCTTTGTCAATCACCTGTCAAAAACCTAATTCTGATTAAATCTAGTCATCTGCTATTTGCTACAAATTCCTGGTCTCATCTTAAAGTTTAGGACCAAAATCACATGTAGGTCTTTGGGTTGCCCAGCAACCTTTCCACATTTTCTTAGTCAATCTACTGTCTCATGTTTCTGATCCTCAATGCCTCTTTCCCTCAACTCACTCTCATTTGACTACTTCAGTTTCTCATGTCACTGAGTAAATAGGAAAAACCTAGAAGATAATTTCCACACTCTCCTACCACCTCATCTATTAATTTTCCTGCATCTGTGCCTGAATGCTTTACCTTCCTTCTGTTTCAAAAGACAAAAGCTCTGCTCCTGGGGCCAACTGTTTCCCTTGTGAACAGGATCCCATTCTCTCTTCTCTCCTCAAGAACTTCATGCTTGAGATTTTCCAAATTCTCTCTTACATTATAAACTGTCCCCACTTCACTGCTTATTTCTACTAGCTTAAAACATGGATATCTCCCACTGAAAGCCACATATTCCTGACTCCTCTTTCCCTCTCAGCTATCAATCTTTTCTCTGTTCCTTTATAGATAAACTCTTTAAGAGATTTGACTATTCTAGATGTTTTTGCTTCTCCTTTTCTAATTTCTTAGGAATGCAATCCCTTTGGCCTTTTGACTATCCTGCATCACCAAAACTGCCTTGTTCAGGTCAGTAATGACCTAGTTGTCAATTCTCAGTCACCATCTTATTTGACCTGCTGGCAGCATCTGATACTTCCTAGGACACCACTTTATTTTGGTTTCCTTTGACCTCACTGCTGCTTCTTCCTCTCCTTGACTAGTTCCTTCTCAGGTGTGCATTAGGCCTCGGTCCTTGGGCTCAGTCTTTATCTCAATTCATTCTTTGGGTGATCTCATTCAGTCCCAGAGCTTCTTTATATGTACAATTCAACACTTTTGTCTCCAGCCCCATTCTTGCCCCTGAACTCCAGACTCGGATTTCCAACTGCTTATTTGATATTTCCACTTTAAATGCCTAATAAACATTTCAAAGTTAATAGTCCGCCAAATAAAAGTCTTATTTCCCACTTCCCTCTAAATCCATTCTTTGCATAGCTTTCCCATTTTTCTAGTTGCTGGCTTCAGGCACACTAGCTTCCCTCCTCTTCCTCTACCACCCCAAGGATACTTCAACTTTGGAAATTTGTAAATAGAAGGTTCTTCCTCCAGTTATCCATAGTGCTCATCTTCTCACTTCCTTCAAGCCTTTACTCAAAAGTCATTATCAAATATGCCTCTCATCATTCTATTTGAAATAGTTTATTTGACTGTAGTCCCAGTTTCTAGTTCAGAGCACCTAAAACCACTGGATTTCCAGTGAGGAAAGTGACACAGGTGCCTTTTATTAGTTAATGAGGTGACTTTTGATTGTACCTCAGTATGGGGATGGTTACCAGTAGAGTCAGTTGCCGGGAGCTGCCACGGGAGATCCCACCCATGACAAGGTCATGTGGAAGAGAACTGTTAAGCAAGGCTTCAGAGCTCAAGGGGCTCCCTAGGCTTTCTCGAGCATTCTACCCCAAAACCAGCATCTGTCTGTTTTACTGTTTCATGACTTTCACCAACTCCTCTGACATTAACAGGGGGCTGACCCTGACCACCTTTCTCTGAAGAAAATCAACTTAGGGCTATAGCTAATAAGTCTCCTGGACATGAGAGAAATATCTCAAATCCAACCCTCTCTGTTAGCATTCTAGCTTGCTTGGCACATATACCCAAACTCTTGCAGCTATGCATACAATTATTTACAGCCTCCCAACTGTGAAAAGCACGCAAAGCCTAAGACACAGAGCCTTTGAAAGAGTTAAAAGTTATTAGAGTAGTGCTAGTGCTGGTGTAGGATTTCATTATTGGGCCAATGCTTGTTGCTAAGTTCCCATATCTCTTATCCACTGTGCACCTGGGAATGTGTTAGTTAACATAGTGAGAATGCAAGAAAAATACGTGTAGCCTTGAATTTAACCATATCAGACTTTTGAGCTAATTGATTCTTTCTTGTAACTCGCTGCATCCTTTGCTCTGTGAAAAACGTAACTCTTTTTGGCACTTTCTGAGGCTGACATAGATTAGAAATATAAAGAAAAAACACTTTGAGGAAAAATAAGTTTTTGGTTGAGCAGCCTTTATCAAAAGAGGGTCATACAATGTTCACAGGCCTCCAAGGCCAGAAGATACTGAACACAACAGTTTCTGTGGAAAAGGTATGCAGAAAAAAATCATGGTTTCGATAAGGGCAAAACTGCTGGAATGTTGGGCTGATTCTGTATGACCTTGCATCTTTCACTTCCCTCTATGTACAAAAAGGTATATAAGTACTGTTTAAAAATAAAGCTATGGATCTTGCTTGTCAAAGCAGCTTGATCTCCTCGTGTCAATCATTTTCTTCCTCTTCCTCTCTCTTTCAGGCTGGTTCCCATCTGGAGTACAGAGATCTGCCGTGTCTACTTATTTGCCTGGGTTTCTAAGACCTGACCGGGAAGGCCCCTGTGCCTTCACTCCCTTGGGAGACCGGGAAGGCACCTGCGGCCTCACGTAGACGGTGCAAGCCTCTTGTCTTGAGACTTTATTGATTTTCTGTATAAACCAAGGAACATCAGCCTCTTTTCTTCTCTCCTCTATTTTCTTATCTACAACATTCTTATCTGTCTCGCTCCCTCTCTAAATCAATCGCCGACGCCGTTCCTCCTTCGAGTTTCCTGGATCCTGCGGGGGCTGGACCCCGGCGGTCAGTCAACCAGGTGATCAGAGAATTAGAACTTGAGTCTTCCCTCACCTTCAACTTCTGGGGAGGGAGGAGGGACTGATGTTTCAGTTCAGGTGACAATTGCCAATGACTTAATCAATCATGCCTACACAGTGAAACCTCCATAAAAATATTAAAGGACAAAGTTCAGAGAGCTTCTGGGTTGGTGAACCAGTGGAAATTCAGGACGAGTGGCCTCGAGGGCAGGGAAGCTCGGCACCCCTTCTCCATACCTTTCCCTTTACATCTTTTCCACCTGGCCATTCCTGAGTCATACCTTTTTATAATAAACCAGTGTTCTATTAGGTTGGTGCCAAAGGAACTGCGGGTTTTGCATTTTTGAAATTTGCCATTTGATATTGGAATACATTCTTAAACAAACGTGGTTATGTTATACATCATTTTAATGTGCATTTCTCAATTTATTTTTTTTTGCTAGTAACTTATTGCTTGCTGTTATTTTATATTTATTTTAGACTATAGAAATAGTGTTAGACAAAAAGCAAATTTGAGTAACGTTTTTGAGTTCAAATGGGTCATAAATCAATGGAGACAACTCATAACATCAACAACACATTTGGCCCAGGAACTGCTAATAAACATACAGTGCAGTGACGGTTCAAGCAGTTTTTGTAAAAGGGATAAGAGCCTTGAAGATGAGGAACATAGTGGCTGCCTATTTGAAACTGACAATGACCAATTGAGAGGATTGTTAAAGTTTATCCTCTTACAACTACACAAGTTAATGCAGAACTCAGTGTTGACCATTCTATGGTCATTCAGCATTTGAAGCAAATTGGAAAGGTGACAAAGCTTGATGAGTGGGTGCCTTGATAAGTGAGCTGACTGAAAATAAAAAGGTCATTTTGAAGTGTTGTTTTCTCTTATTCTATGCAACAACAAACCATTTTTGGATCAGACTGTGATGTGTGACAAAAAGTGGATTTTATATGACAACCAATGTTGACCAGTTCAGTGGTTGGATCAAGAAGTAGCTCCAAAGCACTTCCCAAAGCCAAACTTGCACCAAAAAGGTCTTGGTCACCTTTTTATTTGGTGGTCTGCTGCCCATCTGATTTGCTACAGCTTTCTGAATCCTGGCAAAATCATTGCATCTGAGAAGTATGCTCAGAAAATTGATCAGATACACCAAAAACTACAACACCTGCAGCTGGCCTCAGTCAACAGCTGCTACTGCTGCTAAGTCACTTCAGTCGTGTCCGACTCTGTGTGACCCCATAGATGGCAGCCCATCAGGCTCCCCCGTCCCTGGGATTCTCCAGGCAAGAACACCGGAGTGGGATGCCATTTCCTTCTCCAATTCATGAAAGTGAAAAGTGAAAGTGAAGTCACTTAGTCATATCCGACTCTTAGCGACCCCATAGACTGCAGCCTACCAGGCTCCTCCATCTATGGGATTTTCCAGGCAAGAGTACTGGAGTGGGGGTGCCATTGCCTTCTCCAAGGGCCCAATTCTTCTTGACAATGCCTGACCACACATCACACAGATAACGCTTCAAAAGTTGAACGAATTGGGCTATGAAGTTTTGCCACATCCATACTTACCTGACCTCTTGACAAGTGACTACCAGTTCTTCAAACATCTTGATAACTTTTTGCGGGGGAAATGCTTCCACAACCACCAGGAGGCAGAAAAAGCTTTCCAAGAGTTCATCAAATCCTGAAGCATGGATTTTTATGCTACAGAAATAAATGAACTTATTTCTCATTGGCAAAAATGTGTTGGTTGTAATGGTTCCTATTTTGATTAATAAAGATGTATTTGAGCCCAGTTAAAATCATTTAAAATTAATAGTCCAAAACCACAATTACTTTTGTACCAACCTAATAGTAAGTAAAATGCTTCACTGAGTTCTATGAGCTGTACAAGTAAATTAATTGAACCCAAGGAAGGTGGCCCCAGAATCTATAGCTGGTCAGTCAGAAGCTCAGGTTATAACCTGGATTTGCAATTGGCATTTGAAGTGAAGGACAGCCTTGTGAGACTGAACCCTTAACCTTTTGAATTTGATGCTTACTTCGGGTAGATAGTGTCAAAACTGAGTTACATGCGAGGATACCCAGCTGGTGTTTGAGAATTGCTGGTATGTGGGGGAAGCCCTACATTCCTCCCAAAACACATTAAAATTGGTGTTTAAAATCCTTAGTCCTCTTAACTGAAATACAGGTTCTACGAAAGAAAGACTGACTGATTATTGCTATATCCATGTAAATACATACACACATATACAAACACACAAATACATACATGTATATACACACATGTTATATATAATGTACACACATTCATGAATGTATATTTGCATTTCATGCCTGTTTTACAACTCTGATGAACAGACTACAGTCCTAAGGACCTTCAATTACATTTAAACATTTACATAGGGCAGTATTTTGAGTCTGGACTCCTATGAAGTACTTTCTCTACTTGACCTCTTGTTCTGCTTGCTTTGAAGTGTGTTTATCTCATTTTCTCACTCAATTTTGACTTCTGCTGATACAAACCTATATTTTTTGCTTCATGTTTTATCTAACTACAACAAATGACTTCAACTGTTATGCTTGACTCACTTTAAACAGCCACGTCTAGCCTGACCAGTGATTTGCCCTGACAGATCAATTTCCTTACTCTTTTTCACCTGCTGCGTGGTGGCATAGCCATGTACCACAACTTTCTGCCTAGTGCTTCACTATTATACTGTACCCTAAGTGCCTTCTGGATGGAATGAAAAAAGAATGTAACTCAAATACATCCCATCAAGTAGCTGCAAGGGCACTTGGACAGCTTTCAATAAAGACATGGGGATACACAGTTTTCAAACAATGAAATGTCTTATATGGCAGCAGATTTGAAGAAAGCTACTCAGCCACTATTAGAGTTTTAAACAAGTCTTTGATTCCCATGGTTGCTTATCTACTAACTCTGGTTTCTGGAGAAGTCATCATTTCTCAATAGTCATTAAATGGCAGAAACAAATTTTTCTTCCCATAAAGCAGCTACCGGGAGCACAAAAATCTACCTAACAATATTTATAGGTTCTTAGTGGGAGTGAGCAAAGTTATAACCTTCTAGAAGATAACCTAGAAAAATGTGTTACATTACAAAATGTGTAAATTTGTTGGCCCAACATTTCACTACAAGAAATTTACCATAGGACTATACTCATTAAAGTTTATCATGATAAAAATTCAAGGATGTTCATTGCAGCACTCTGAAATAGAAAACTTTTGGAAACCATCTAAAGTCAGCAGGGTCTTGTTTAAAGTGGACTTTGGGAAATGAATTTTTATGTAATCATTACAAAAGACAAGATGATTTTTATTATGTGTTTAAGTGGAAAAATGATTAGGACATATTAATGATTTTAAAAACATACTATAGAACACTGTATAAAATATGAACACATTAACTCAAAATATCTGTGCATAGAAATCCAGGCTATCTTAAAACTTAACAGTGGATACTGCTAGGGATTGGAAATACAGAAGGGTTGTGTGTGTGTGTGTGTGTTGCAGGGCTTGGGAGGAGAGTGTGTGGAGATGAAGGGGAACTCTCTTGGGTCACTTTCTTTACTAACTGATATTTAGAGAGAAAATTATAAACTTGCTTTATAATAAAAACTATTGAGTATTTTAATTTTGAAAAAATTTTCTGAGAGCATTTGAAATTTCTAGTACAATAATATCTCCTGGGATTATTGTTGTTACTATGCTCATCTTGGGAGAAGGAAATGGCAACCCATTCCAGTATTCTTACCTAGAGAATCCTGTGGACAGAGGAGCCTGATGGGCTGCTTTCTATAGGGTTGGACACAACTGAAGAGACTTAGCATGCATGCACACATGCATTGGAGAAGGAAATGGCAACCCAATCCAGTATTCTTGCCTGGAGAATCCCAGGGACAGATGAGCCTGGTGGGCTGCTATTTATTGGGTTTCAGAGAGTCAGACACGACTGAAGCTACTTAGCAACAGTAGCAGCAGCAGTAACATTGTGCCAGTCTTCTGTCACTTTATGTCTCTAGCACCAAGGCACTTTTGGGGGTGATGGGCCCATTATTTCCTTACCCTTTCACTACAGTGAAACTAGTATTTACTCTCAGCAATGCCTTCATATAATTGAGTTTTCATAAAATATTTAATAGTGTTAGACATTTTAAATCCCCTCTCTCTTATCTATCTACCTACATACCCATCTAAATTTATGTACTGCAAAGTAGCTCCAGCGTTTTTTAATATAGAAATGCAGCTATTGGATTTGTTGATGAAACATCTACCACTGGGGTCTCCTGACAGTGACAAAAGCATGAGCCATGTTCTCAGGCTCCATGGCTGCAGCAGTGTTCTTTGAGGGTCTAAATACTGCTTATTTTTCCTCACGCACCCAAAAGCTACCTCATCACTGTGAAGTGTTCTTCAGATACAGATAGAACAAGCCTAGTAATAACATCTCAGAAGCTTGGTGGCAAATACTTCTCGTTGCAAAATAAAACACAAATTATATCTGGTGATGTGCTTTTCTTTTGTAAAAAGTATAAAAGGCCAGAGAAACTGGTGGTTCCTATGCTTCTTAATTTTGCTAAGCAAATTCCTTGGATTGGAAAGAAATTGCCTCCTTTCATGCTGAGGGAAGCAGAAATGGAAATTATTCCCCTTGTCGCTTAGCTCAAACACTTGGGAATTTATTGGCAGTTCAGCAAGAATAGCTAAAGAAAGGAAAAAGGCTAAGCAATCTGTATTTGGGCAAGTTTTTCTTTGGAGATACAATCACGTGAGGTCAGGTGTCCTTTGAGGCCATTAAAAGAACTTGTGGAAAAGGAAAAAGCTATTCAGAATTAACCCCTTAAAGAAATGTGAGAAACAGCTATTTTCTTTTGGGGACTCCTCCCCCAGTTTGCAATCCCTGCTCTTCCTCAGCCAGAAAACCATCCAACCTAGCTGTTCATTCATCCCTTGCCCACCTTGATGCTGCAAAACAAAGTTTACCTGACCCATGTTCCATTCTCATGGGGCCCAGACATTAGGCAGGTATGAAAGTGAAAGTGAAGTCACTCAGTCGTGTCCGACTTTTTGCGACCCCATGGATTGTATAGCCCATCAAGCTCCTCTGTCCATGGGATTCTCCAGGCAAGAATACTGGAGTGGGTTGCCATTTCCTTTTCCAGGGGATCTTCCCGACCCAGGGATCAAACCCAGGTATCCCACACTACAGGAAGATGCTTTAACCTCTGAGCCACCAGGGAAGCTAGGCAGGTATGTAATGGTAAAAAACCCTGGTTAGTCTTCTGATGTGTTGGCTTTTAGAGTTTCTTTATAACAGATTGAAAGTGAAAGTTGCTCAGTCATGTCTGACTCTTTGCAATCCCATGGACTATACAGTCCATGGAATTCTCCAGGCCAGAATACTGGAGTGGGTAGCCTTTCCCTTTTCCAGGAATCTTCCCAGCCCAGGGATTGAACCCAGGTCTTCTGCATTGGAAGCAGATTCTTTACCAGCTGAGCCATAAGGGAAGCCCATAGTATAAGAATTTATGAGGATCAAATGGCATATAAAGAGTGTAAGACCTTTATGGCTTGTCAAACATTATATAAAGCTGCTATGATCAATTTCTGTCCCTAATACTCTAAACTGTGAGCTTATGCAGGTCACTTCACCTCCCTGAGCTTTGGTTTCCTTTGCTATAAGTAGGATGAAGACAGTAAATTTGTCTCTAGCATTAAAGTCCTGTGGGTTATCAAAGTTGATAGATGTTAAATAGCATTTTAACACAGGTCTTTCTAAAGCACCTCTTCACTGCAAGGAAGTGATTAATAGCCTCAAGGTGATAATAGAAGAACTATCTGGGGGCAACAAGAGCAATGAGAATATCTCTGGTGGTTTCCTTGGTGCTTCTGTTGAACCGAGCTGGGATGGTGTGACCAGCATTCTAGGAGGAACGGTAAGGTAGGGAATCAGTCTTGGATACACATGCCTTAGGCTAACAACTTGATATGGGAAGTTTCAAAGATTTTCTTTTGTTAATGAACAAAGTACAATATCATTAGAATTTTTTTTAATGCCTTTTTTTCCCTTTTATGAACTAGCTACTTTTCAAAATTTATAACAGTATTCTTTCTCCCTAAAACATTGAGAATCTTTCCAATTTTGAGAGCTATCATTAATATAAATTAGATTCATGGGTCACTTGCTGAAAAAACCAAGCCAATTATACTGGTCCAAAGACCTAAGGCAGAATTTGGTATCCTAGAAATAAGTTCAGCTTGAAATAAGTGTCTTATCTATCAGTTGCTTTTAACATTCAAGGTTCTTTTGTTTTCCTAAGGAGTACCTGTGAGGATCTAATTGTCTGATTTACACATGCCATGTATACCTTTCCCCTGGCTTATAGGATTGTCTGCAGCAGGGATGAGAGGTAGAAGACATAGTTAAGGGAGATTTTGATAGGACTGGCACTCTAGACCCTAATAGGCCATTAATGTTATCTCTACTTACACATACATCATCTCACTCCATTGTCCCATGAACCCGCTAAAGAGACAGAGTGGAAGATGGTCCCCATTTTTTAGACTCTCATCCTAGTGAGAGACTGGATCTGTGTTCCCTGTTCATGAATCTGGGTTTTCCCTGCAACTATGTAAACAGGAGAATATGGAGGAGGCATTACTGAGTCTATTCCTGGGTCCAAGCCTTAAGAGACCAGTGATTTCAACTTTTGTCTCATAGGACAAACTCTCCAAGAGCCCTGAGCTGCCTTGTTAGAAGACTAATTTTTTTGAGACTGTCCTACTGGAGAGACCACATGGAGGTACCTTGGGCCACAGTCCCAACTGAGCCTGGCCTTCCACAGAATCTTGCAAAGGCACAGATACAAGAGTGACAGCATCTTGGACCTTCAGAACAGTCCATACTTAAGCTGAATGAAGTGACCTTAGTTGATGCTGGAGGAAGCAGATACATTACTTGCTCAATTTTCTGATCCAAGAATCATAAGTAAAAACAAAATGGCTGTCATTTTAAGACACTAATTTATAGGATAACTTGTTACACAGCCATAGTTAGACAACTAGAACAGATTATAATAATCCCAATTTTATAGATGATCTCTGAAAAGAGGTCCAGAATGCTGTTGTGACTCTCTATTACTAATTTTTCTATCTGATCTTTTTGCCTTAAACTGATAGAAATCTTTTTGGACAAAAGTGAAACATTTATAAATTTAATAAAATACTCATCATTGCCACACTCAACTGATGGCCCTGTTTTAGAGTTGCCAAATAATATGCAGTATTTGAGTATCTAAAATGTATTCATTGTATATCAATGAAATTCAAATTGGGCATCCTACATTTTTGTTTGCTAGATCTGTGAACATTATCCCCTGTGAACTGTTTCCTATCTACTGACTTTGCTACTCATTTGATTCAGGGGGACAGACAGCTGTAGTCCAAACCTCTCTGGGTAGGAAATGGTAAACAGGTAACCAGAGTTTAAAAAGTTTTATGTGAAGCCTTATGTCTTTACCAAACATCAGCTCCACACAGAACTCCAGCAAAAAAAAAAAAAAAAAAAATAGTTGATTTATTTCCTGCTTCCACTCTCCAGCCTCCCTGCCTATCTCTTTTTCCAATCCTGGCATCCATTCCCATGAGGCCCTGCTCAAACTAGCTCTTATTATCTAATCATCTGTATATTAAATATGTACTCAGAATCTACCATGTGTCAGGCACAGTCATCAGTGGCTACTGAGGACTGAATCAATAAAAGAAGGCCTCAGGGCAGAAGAAGAAAGAATTACCACGCACTCAGAAGCAACACGATGCATTTCATATTTCAGCGTGTGCCACCAGGTCCTGTGAGAAGCCCTTATAAAGAAGGGTCTGCTTGAGTTGAGAGCTGACAGAGAAGTAGGAGTTGTCAAAGCTCCTGGTGAAGGGGTCTGGTGGGTGAAGAACCTTTCGGTAAGAAGGAGCAGCAAGTGAAATCTGGAATATCCAGTGTGGCTGCAGTAGGGAGGAGGTAATACAAGGCTGGAAAGGAAGTTACACTTTGAGGATCTTAATGGTTAGCTAAGGTAACAGGATATTTTTTTCAAATGGACACTGTCAGAAATGAAGATTTTTAAGTCCACAAGTTATATAACAAGATTCAATTTTTAGAATATTTCTGGGAGCAACGTGGAGAACTGACCAGAGTAGGAAGACAAAATGGTGGACTGTTCTGCTAATTCTGGGGTGACAATGAGACATTAAACCAGTTTGAGGCATTGGAACTGGAGAGGAGGGGCAGAATTCAAAAGAGAATTCTACAAGAGAATGATGAGTGCCATGACAACTTGTTAAAAGTAGTTTTATAGATGGTCTTTGATTATTAGAAGTCATCAATATACACATAAATACATTTTTAGTGGAAAATTCCAGGATCTATGCCAATGGCTATTTAAATATCTTCAAAACAAATTAGGGAGATGATTCTCTATTTTGTCTAGTCTTAAGAATTTTCTGATTGCAACTTTTATGAAAAATACTTCTGAAAGTAAATTCCAAACAAATCTGCTTTACTAGTCCTAAATTAGGTTTAGAAAGTCAAAGCAAAATGGATGGTTGGAATAATATCCAGATAATTTGGACAAATTTCCTGCTGAGCTAAGTTCATACCTTTCCATTTATTAGCTGTATAATGATGGCCAGTGCTCTTAGACGTTATATTTTGTGCCCTCAGCTATAAAATGAGGAAAACAATGCTTGCCAGCCTACCTAACAAAATTATCATGGAGATCAATTATGAAAACTATTATATAATATGCAACCTTGCTATTAACATCTTACACTAGTAATATAATAATAATATGACATTTGCTGAGTACTTACAATGTATTAGACTCTGTTAAGGGAGTTAATTGTAATTCTCTTATTAATTTTTACAATGACTTATGAGACAGATACAGTTATTATCCCCACTTTACAGATGAGGTAACTGAATCGAGATATTAAATAAATGCCCAGCATCACATAGGTAGTATGTGATGGAACTGGAATTCTAACGCAAGTTGTCTTGGTCCTCCCACCCATCCTTATTCTGACTACACAGTACTGCACCCTTGCATCCTTCTGTGTAGCTCTTTATAATTTACACACTGATCACACACACGTGTTTGTGTAAAGAATTACTGAGTGAATCTTGTTGAGTACCTACTATACCTCAAAAATTGTGTTTGGCACTCATTTAATCCTCACACCTGTGAAGTAATTATTATGAATCCCTAATTATCTGGTGAGGACATTGAGGTTAAAATTTAAACAATTTCCCCAAGATAACATAGATAAGCCTCAGGACTGGACGGAGTAAGGTATCCATAATCTAACTAATGGTAACTACTGGAGCTCGGATTTTAAGTCAGGTCTCTTAATTTCACATGACTTCTCATTGTTTAATGGTGCCTCACATGCTCATAAATGCATATTCCCCCATGTGCACTTTCAAATGGGAACTGTGCCATAAAGCAACCTGTGACTTGCCAACTGGAATTCATTGCTTCCACCATTGGGGCCTGCTGTTTGTAATCATCACTCCTCCCGATGTACCTTCTGATTAGAGGCATGATGATAGAGAACAGCTTGGCCTGAAGAATGTTATAGAAGAATTTCCTGACCTGTGTTCATGATTCCCCCTGCTTTTTATGATAGCAGGCCAGGTGCTGTCTAAAACCCAGTGTCTTTCAGTTAACTCTATGATAAACACTGTTGTAATGTTGTAGCAGAGATATTCAAACTTTATCATGAATAAGAATCATCCAGGGAACTTAATAGAAATCTAAGTTTATCAACTTAGTCCCCAGAGATTTTGGTTTTGAGGCTCTAGGTATGGCACTCTCCAGTAAGCATTCCAGGTGCTTCTGATGCAGGAAATTCTTGAATGATATTTTGAGAAACACTGGGATGTACACTTTTCCGTTCTCTATTACCATGACAATCCATGTTCTACTGCATTAGTTTTTGGAAAGCTTGGAATAAGCAAGATTGTAAATGTGATCTTTGCCATGAATTTGGGATTTTTGTCTGGTAATCTTACCTTTATTTATTTATTTATTTTTACTGCGAGTTCTGAATTACTTGACATATAGCACTAGCTCTGGAAATGTCCCTGAATGCTTCCAACATCTCAGGACTAAACGGCTGAGATGTATATTCAGTAGATGAGTTGAACCAAAACTACAAAGAAGTCTACAAATAAAGAGGAGAAAAGGAAAAGCTAGCAATGCTCTCTATCTGCGAAATGAAAGTTATTACTGAATGTAAAGAAGTACAGTGTTAGGTGTAACTGTAGAAACCACATAAACAAAGGGGAAAGGAATACAAGCCATGAGGGTTTGAAATATGTGCTGAATTAAGACTTGTCCTCCTTAAGTAGGTTCTCAGTATAGCTCAAATTAATTTTTTAATGTTCACATTTTAAAGCCCAACCACTGACAGAAAATAAGCCATTAATTCCTTATCCAATTAAGTGAAATGTTTATCATTTAACCTACTTTGTGAAGTTCACTGAATATGGGTTATACGTAATGAATAATCACTCTTTTCCTTCCACATCTTCTCTTGAAAGACCTCCCCGACCCTACCTTTTATGTTATTCTACCATATAGATAGTTGCTATACCTGGTTACTGAGTCAGCTGTGGCTAACTAGAGTGAATTCATTAAACTATATCCCAACATGCTGGGAGATTACTGAGAATCTGATGCTAAAGACTGCCCTGAAAAAATGAGTTCACTAAATCAGTTCTATGAGGGAGTTTATAAGATTTCTATTTATTGGGTGAATATTTACAAATTGAAACTAGCCTCTGGCTAGTAGCAATATTATTATTAAAAAATAGACTCTTCCATATATATTCTAATGGGGAAAATTTATGATCAACTCTGAATTTCTCTTCCTGGAAATTCATCTTCATGGTATCTATACAGAGCCTGAAATTTTGAACACTGCAATGACAGAACATCACAGGTTAGACTTTACTTGTGGATGGTCATTGTGCTTTTGATTTTGAGCAAATATATTGATTAAGAGCCTCGTATTTACAAGATTTGTACATGCTAAGTCACTTCAGTCATATCCAACTCTTTGCGACCCCACGGACGGACTGCAGACTGCCGGCTTCCTTTGTCCATGGCGTTTTCCAGGCAAGAATACTGGAGTGGGGTTGCCATGCCCTCCTCCAGGGGATCTTCCCAACCAGAGATTGAACTCAGATCTGTTACATCTACTTGCATTGGCAGGAAGGTTCTTTATCACTAGTGTCACCTGGGAAGCCCATTTATAAGATATTATGCTAAAATTATAATAGTATTCCCTAATTTATCATAATACCTTGCCTTAATAGTACAAACTGTTTCAGATTCAAATGACCCTCACTGATTTGCCAAAACCCTCCCAACAGAGCCAGGGAATGTGCCATCATTCTTGTTTGATTTGACCACTCCAGGCCCATTCTACTGCTTCTCATTGTGTGGTAAAATAATCATATATCAACTTAGGGTCTATCACTTAGACAAGGGAAAAATGGGGAACTAGAAATTAGTGAAATCAGTTGTCCAAACTTCAGACGTAGTTTTCTCTAGTCTATTTTTATCCGGAAATTAGAGAATCATTTAATTATTTTTAATGAGATAAGTCAGAATGATATGTCTGACTCTTTGTGACCCCTTGGACTCCAGCCTGCCACGCTCCTCTGTCCATGGGATTCTCCAGGCAAGAATAATAGAGTGGGTTGCCATTTCCTTCTCCAGGGGAACCTCTTGACCCAGGGTCTGAACCTGCATCTCCTGTGTTTCCTACATTGGCAGGTGATTCTTTATCACTGAGCCACCTGGGAAGCCCATTGGAGAACAATTTAATTATTTTTAATGAGAAAAGTCAGAATGATATTCTAAAAGTAATATTTCTGAAGAATATTTATGAACATGGAAATTCTCTTGATGCAATATTAGGTGTTCACGTAATTATATATGCAATATAATCTTAATTTTAAATATCATATGTACATATTCTGACACACATAAAAAAACATTGGAAAGAAATAAATACATCAAAATGCCAATGATAGGATTTCAACTTCATTAGTCACTAGGAAAATATAAGTTAAAACCACAATATGACAACATTTTATCTACCAAAATTGCTGAAATGAAAAAGAAAGGAAACACCAAGTTATGGTGAAGATATGAAGCAACTAGAATGCTCATGCTCTGCTAGTAGGAGTGTAAATTGGTACAACCACTTTGAAAAATCATTTGGCAGCAAAAACTTAACTGAACATATATATTCTGTACATATCCTGCTGCTGCTGCTTGCTGGGGGTCACTCCGCAGAAAGAGAAGAGGCAGTGGAACTTCCCTCAGCAAAGCCGAGGGGTCCTGAGGAGAGGTGAGCCTGCTGTCCACCAACCCAGCCCCTCTGTGAGTGAGAGACAATCAGATATGACAGGGGTTCCCTCGAAGCAGTTCCACTTTATTGCTGCAAACTCCCAGCTTATATAGGCAAGTGGGGGGTGGGGGTGGGGGTGGGGGTGGGGGGAGGGGGTTTAGGAGGAACTTTCCATAGTTGCACCAGTCACGTTAAAGGTCAAATCATTATGTGCCTTCAGGTGCACCAATCACGTTAAAGGTCAAATCCTCACCTGCATGGAAATCAAGAGAGCCAATCAAAACTTTGACAAACATAGACCCTGCCCCTATCACTTCCACCAGGTGCTATCTTAGTTTCCAAAGGCTTCCAACTGTAAAGCTAGCCCCTCTTTTTTTTTCCTCTGAGGTTTCCCATTTAGGGCCCCACAGCTGCTGAGTTGCTTCAGTCGTGTCCAATTCTGCGTGACCCCATAGACGGTAGCCCACCGGGCTCCCCTGTCCCTGGGATTCTCCAGGCAAGAACACTGGAATGGGTTGCCATTTCCTTCTCCAGTGCATGAAAGTGAAAAGTGAAAGTGAAGCTGCTCAGTCGTGTCTGGACACAGCGACCCCATGGACTGCAGCCTACCAGGCTCCCCCATCCATGGGATTTTCCAGGCAGTACATATCCTATTGTTGAGACCTGACAGAAACCATGACAAGCTTCAAGGACTAAAGTAGCCAGAGCTACAATCACAGAAAAAGCTGGGTCACTGCCCAGAAGGAGCTGAAATCATCATCCCCCCGACCTTGAGACTCAGCCGGTCAGCATATTCCCTGTAGCCTGGTTAGAACTAGCCCAGATAACATGAAAAGTCCCTTAAGCGAGTCCGCATGTGCAAAATTTAGCCAATTAATAGATGCCGAGAACCCCTTGCAACCAATCCGCCCTTGCCAACTCACTGTCTTTGTTCTAAGTCTATAAATACCCCTGTAATTCTGGGCTCAGGGCTCTCTGCCTCACTCCACTGCGTTGGATGTGACAGAGTGCCCTAACTCGAGTTAGCAATAAACTCCCTTCTTGCTTTTGCATTGCCGTGGTGGACTTGTTCTCTCAGTCTATTCGGAGACTTGGACTCGGAGCGTAACACTATGATTCGGCAAATCTACTCAACTAAATATGTAACATAAGTGCAGATATATGTTTACCACAAAACATACAGAAATGTTCATATTGGAAGTATTTGTAATTGCTCCAAACTGGTGGTATATTCACAGCTGCTTCCCTGGTGGCTCAGAGGTTAAAGCGTCTGCCTCCAACTTGGGAGACCCGGGTTTGATACCTGGGTTGGGAAGATCCCCTGGAGAAGGAAATGGCAATCCACTCCAGTATTCTTGCCTGGAGAATCCCATGGATGGAGAAGCCTAGTAGGTTACAGTCCACGGGGTCGCAAAGAGTCAGACACGACTGAGCGACTTCACCTCACCTTATGAGAATGAATGAGCTATAGCTACACAAAATGATATGTATAAATTTTACAAATCTGTTTTCTTAATGTTGAGAGAAAGAAGTTTTATAAATGAAAAGCACACAAAGCTCACTTATACTATTAGACATCAGGATAAGGGTATTTATCTTCAGTGGAGGGTTGTGGCAAAAAGGGATCATGAAATGGGCAGGATTCTGACATACTTGTAATATTCTATTTCTTGATTTGGGAGTTGGAAGCTGATTACACAGTTGTATCTGTGAAAACTTACTTACCTAAAAACAAATGCCTTTTGAAATTTTCTTAAGAGTATTTATGAGACAATTTAAAATCTCCAAAAAAGAAAGAAAAATTAATGGCTTTTATTCTCAATAGGGGATATGGGAAAATTTTAGATTATTTATATCTTCTATTAGTTTCCAAATTTTTAATATATAAATACATAGTACTCATAATTAGAAAAAATGTACTCAAAGGAATCTTTTCCTATGTGGTTTCTTGAGAGGAGTTAATTATTATGATAATATCTTAAATTCCATGAAAAAAATTTCAAATTAAAAATACATCTTTCATATCTACTCTCCTACAGTCCTACCAGGTGCTCAGGGCAACCTGTATTATTTGCTATTTAATTAGAATCTCTGGGTCTGATTCAGGAACTGAATATTTTTCAACATTCCTAGGTTATTCTTATTCACAATTGATTTTGAGAGATAGTTCATACTGTTGCAAAGAGTGGTGTCTTACAAAAGAAGAGCAATATGGGGAGACATTTATTCCCCCTGCTGCTCAAATTCATTTCTCTGGCCAAAGAAGTCATTATGTAAAAACTTAAAAATATTTTTACTTCTGCATTGCATAAGCGAATTTTATGAGATGTTAGAGGAAATTATGCTCTAACAAAGGCCTGCTCTATTTTCTAGGGAGACTTCATAATAATACTGAAAATGGTAAATGGTCATGCAAGCCAATTGTCCAGACTAGCCCAGTTTGTGATTTATGTGAAGTTACATCAAGGTAATCCTAGTTACTGCATTGACTTTAAAGAGTATTCATATAAAACATTTGTTTTAATTGGGATTCTCATTAAAGACATTATTGAACAATATTTATTGAGTATTAATTATATACTAGATATTGAAAAATAGACCAAAATGTCAAATAACATGGCTATTTCCCTTTACTGAACTCCACTGCATGGATGATAGTATATAGCAATGGTTTGTGATGGCAGAGAAAGTCAGATGCAAGAATGTCTAACCATGGGTTCTTGTGGAAAGGAAAATGTAATTAGGTTGATATTTTTCATTTTAAATAGTTCATAATTATAAAGCTTAGCAAAATTTGCATTACTCTCACATCATAGTTTCCAGAATAGATTAATCCATAGTACATAATTGTGAAATCACTTTCAAATGAGAATCTTTACTGTTTTCTTTTAATCAATGCCACCTGCCTTCCTATTAATAACCATAGCTGTTTATACTATAATTTTTTCCACTTTGTGCTTATGTAAAAGGCCTTCATTTCAGAGATAGGTGAAAACACTTTGAAAGGGTTTTTCAGAGTCTTCATAAGGTACTTTCTGAACTTAAACTATGTTATAAGCAAACTCTTTCCCAAACAATATTAATCATAACTATTATGAATATATTTTTGAATAAAATATGGTTCTGCTTCAAAATCCAAACAGAAATCCCCCAAAAGATAAGCATTTCTCTGATTGCAATTATGAAATCTTTTCTTCTAGGTCCTGCTTGAAGAATCTTGAATGTGTTCAATTAAGGTTTCCCAATTATATTTATGGTTGTTTATTGTGATGTCACAGATACCAAAACTGAAGAAAGTAGCTAGGTAGGCAGAGATTAAAATGTATTTTCTGTAGGTAGGCAACTTCCCCTACAAGAAGTCATCTTTTACTACTTGTGCATAAATAAGTACAGCATGGAGTAACCCTAGAAAACAAAGAATTTCACCGTCTTATTTGATAGCTGCAGGAAATGAACACTAGAGATGATAGAGGCCATATATTTATGTATCTATCAAGTAGAGATAGCCATTTAGCAGCAGTTGTTTCTGTTAAAAAGATGAAAAAGAAAAAAGGTTCTAGCAGAGTACATCATGAGAAATGCTGGGCTGGAGGAAGCGCAAGCTGGAATCAAGATTGCCGGGAAAAATATCAATAACCTCAGATATGCAGATGACACTACCTTTATGGCAGAAAGTGAAGAAGAACTAAAGAGCCTCTTGATGAAAGTGAAATAAGAGAGTGAAAAAGTTGGCTTCAAGCTCAACATTCAGAAAACGAAGATCATGGCATCTGGTCCCATCACTTCATGGGAAATAGATGGGGAAACAGTGGCTGATTTTATTTTTCTGGGCTCCAAAATCACTGCAGATGGTGATTGCAGCCATAGAATGAAACGACTCTTGCTCCTTGGAAGGAAAGTTATGACCAACCTAGACAGTATATTAAAAAGCAGGGACATTACTTTGCCAACAAAAGTCCATCTAGTCAAGGCTATGGTTTTTCCAGTAGTCATGTATGGATGTGAGAGTTGGACTGTAAAGAAAGTTGAGCACCGAGGAATTGATGCTTTTGAACTGTGGTGTTGGAGAAGACTCTTGAGAGTCCCTTGGACTCTAAGGACATCCAACCAGCCCATCCTAAAGGAGATCAGTCCTGGGTGTTCATTGGAAGGGCTGATGTTGAAGCTGAAACTCCAAAACTTTGGCCACCTGATGCAGAGGGCTGACTCATTTGAAAAGACCTTGATGCTGGGAAAGATTGAGGGCAGGAGGAGAAGGGGATGACAGAGGACAAGATGGTTGGATGGCATCACTGACTCAATGGACATGGGTTTGGGTGGACTCTGGGAGTTGGTGATGGTCGCAAAGAGTTGGACATGACTTAAGTGACTGAACAGAACTGAATTGAATCCTAGTCTGTTGCTTTTATAATCCCACAGAAGAGCTTCTACTTTGTCAAACACATTGTCCTATGATAATACAAGAAACAATAACATTTATTTTAATATTTATCATTTTTATCTGTAAAACCTTCTGATAAGGATCTAAGAAGTAAATATGGCTTCCTTAAATGTAACTTATATTTTAGCTAAACTGAACTTCTAGCAGCCTTCCTCAGTGTCTTTGATCATGCTTTATACTATCTCCATTTTTCATCTGGATACCTACTAGTTCTCACTTTTACTATAAACCATTAAGTTAAAGCCTACTTTATTGTTACATTTATGGGACAGAGTATAGAGTCAGGGCATGTTTGCATAATATATGCCTTTGCTTAATATTTACAGAAATAAATAACAAAGACATCAAGAACAAAAATGGAGATAAAACTTTATCTTTAGGAATCCAAGGGGCCTGACCACAAAGTCATCTTACAGGTTCACCAGATGTAATACATTTGGGTGAAGACAAATGAGGACACTAAGGTTTGAATCAGTAAGTGAGTCAGTTCCAGTGATGAAAGAGAGCCATGGGAGGAAAAGAAAGAAATGGCCCATTTGAGACCCATTCTTTCTCCAGAGAACTAGAGAGAAGCAGGTCTAATGGAAAAATCACATTACACTATAATTTTAACCCCTAGATGGATTTTAAACAGGAATATGGTGCATGGTTGGAGGCTAAGGTAAGCCTAAAGAGAGCTTATAAATAATACTTGGTGGTGGTGGTAGGCTTGCAGCTACTTGGTGAAATCTATAAAAGACTAGTTAGGGAGATTAACCTGGAGAGCAAGTAAATACTAGATGCAAGCATGCTCAATTGTGTCTGACTCTGTGATCCCATGAACTGTAGTTTGCCAGGCTCCTCTGTCCATAGGATTATCCCAGCAAGAATACTGGAGTGGGTTGCCATTTACTCCTCCAGGGGATCTTCCTGACCCAGGGATGAAACCTGCATCTCCTTCATTTGTAGGCGGATTCTTTACCACTGAACCACCAGGGAAGCCCCTAAATACTAGGTACTCTTTCCCCCAAATCATGGAAAGCTCCCAGAGAAAACTACTTTAAATTTCATAGAAGTAGGCAAATACAACCCACCTGGATTGGCTACCAGTTTCTCTAGCCTACTCGTCACGCAGGCCCTAATAACTGAATTACTAGTTAAAAGCTATTGGCTTATTCACTAAATTTTCAGTTCAAAGTCTATGGGAATAAATAAGCCATACTCAGGTAAACTAGGACTAGAATCTTAGTGAAGTTCAACTGACAGAACAAGCAGCACATCTATCAAGGGGTAAAATATTAGTATGGCCTCAGACTTACTAGCTTCATTAGAAGTAAAAAATTATGGACTAACAGTGAAAAGTTGTGAGGAAAATGAATACTGTTAATCTTCAAGGAAGGAGTTCAAAGCTTCTCTTCATTACTTCTTCCACTTCAGGAAAGAGAATTGATCCTAGTTAGATCCTGCAGCAACACATAGCCTAGGCTTGCTAACAGGGAGAATTCTTGTGTATGAAAATTAAGAGATCATTGCAAGTGGATATGCTTCTCTCTTCTGTATTTCCCTTTCATAATGGTGCAGCGTTAAGGGCCAAGAATGTTGACTCAACATTATGGAAGGCAAATAATCCTAGCTCAGCATTCAGAATTAAGGAAAACTCATTATTTATATTTCTTGTTTACACTGCACCTGGTGCTGGTATGTATGTATTTTATCAACCTGGAGAGAAGTAGGGCCTACATTAGCCTGATTTTGTTAAAAACTACAAAAGCCTAATTTGTTTATAGCCTAGGAATAGTTCACATGATAAGAACAAGATAACCAGAAAGAAGAGGTAAACTGAGTTTAGAATTCTCATCAGCAGCAAAATTATCATTAGACAAAGGAAGAATGTCTTCAAAGAGCTGAGGGAAATTAAGCTAGAATTCCACACTCAATTAAAACAATCATTCCAGAGTAAGTGCTAAATAAATAATTGTTTTCAAAAACAGAGACTTCTCGAAAGTCTACGACTCATGGAGTCTTACATAAAAGCATACTAAAATTGAATCTAAAGAGAAGCAGTAGGACCTACAGTGAGTTCAGAAATTGATAATACATATTAAAATAAGCAATTACATAGGATCTTAACTCCCTAGCAAGGGATAGAATCTGCACCCCATGCATTGGAAGTCGAGGTCTTAACCAGTGGACTGCTGGGAAGTCCCTATGTGGGCATTTTTAAAGAATCTATTTAATAAAACCAAGAAACACTGGTAAATGAGGATAAAATTTACTAAGGACTTACTCGAGAAGACAGGACAACTGAATAACTTTATAATTTGCTATAGGAATTTATAGATAAATATATATAAAACACAGTCAAAAACCAAATGAAAGCAGTAGTATTAATATCAAACAAAAGTGATTTCTAGGCAGTAAAAATGAAAAATCATTAATGTCACAAATATATCACAAATTTAAAAATCAGAAGAAAAAAAATGAGACCCACAATGAGAAAACAAATAAATAGACCAGTTGAACAATGGTCATAGAAAATAATTAATAGAAGAATATAAATACCAAGGAACATGAAAATATAGCTAATTGTATTAATAATCAGATAAATGAAAATAATAAACTATGAAATATATTTTGACTTTGGATTGAAAGTGAAAGTCTTGCAGTCGTGTCTGACTCTGCGACCCTGTGGATGGTAGCCTGTCCATGGAATTCTCCATGACAGAATACTGAGTGGGTAAGCCATTCCCTGCTCCAAGGGATCTTCCCAACCCAGAGATTGAACCCAGGTCTCCCACATTGCGGGCAGATTCTTTTATTTTTTAAAATATAAATTTATTTATTTTAATTGGAGGCTAATTACTTTACAGTATTGTATTGGTTTGCCATACATTGACATGAATCCACTATGGGTGTACATGTGTTCTCCATCCTGAACCTTCCTCCCACCTCCCTCCCCATCCCATCCCTCTGGGTCATCTAGTGCACCAGCCCCAAGCACCCTGTATCATGCATTGAACCTGGACTGGTGATTCATTTCACATATGATAACATATACACGTTTCAATGCCATTCTCCCAAATCATCCCACCCTTGCCCTCTCCCACAGAGTCCAAAAGACTGTTCTGTACATCTGTGTCTCTTTTGCTGCCTCACATACAGGGTTGTTACCATTTTTCTATATTCCATATATACGCGTTAGTATACTGTATTGATGGCACCCCACTCCAGTACTCTTTGGACAGAGGAGCCTGGTGGGCTACAGTCCATGGAGTCGCTAAGAGTCAGACATGACTGAGCAACTTCACTTTCACTTTTCACTTTCATGCATTGGAGAAAGAAATGGCAACCCACTCCAGTGTTCTTGCTTGGAGAATCCCGGGGACAGGGGAGCCTGGTGGGCTGCTGTCTGTAGGGTCGCACAAAGTTGGACAAGATTGAAGCGACTTAGCAGTAGCAGCATACTGTATTGATGTTTTTCTTTCTGGCTTACTTCACTCTGTATAATAGGCTCCAGTTTCATCCATCTCATTAAAACTGATTCAAATGTATCCTTTTTAATGGCTGAGTAATACTCCATTGTGTATATGTACCACAGCTTTCTTATCCATTCGTCTACTGATGGACATCTAGGTTGCTTCCATGTCCTGGCTATTATAAACAGTGCTGCAATGAACATTGGGGTACATGTGTCTCTTTCAATTCTGGTTTCCTCAGTGTGTAGGCCCAGAAGTGGGATTGCTGGGTCATAGGCAGTTCTTTTTAAGGAATCTCCACACTATTGTCCATAGTGGTTGTACTAGTTTGCATTCCCACCAACAGTGTAAGAGGGTTCCCTTTTCTCCACATCCTCTCCAGCATTTATTGCTTGTAGACTTTTGGATCACAGCCATTCTGACTGGTGTGAAATGGTACCTCATTGTAGTTTTGATTTGCATTTCTCTAATAATGAGTGATGTTGAGCATATTTTCATGGGTTTGTTAGCCATCCATATGTCTTCTTTGGAGAAATGTCTGTTTGGTTCTTTGGCCCGCTTTTTGATTGGGTCATTTCTTTTTCTGGAATTGAGCTGCAGGAGTTGCTTGTATATTTGTGAGATTAATTCTTCGTCTGTTGCTTCGTTTGCTATTATTTTCTCCCATTCTGAAAGCTGTCTTTTCACCTTGCCTATAGTTTCCTTTGTTGTGCAGAAGCTTTTAATTTTAATTAGGTCCCATTTGTTTACTTTTGCTTTTATTTCCAATATTCTGGGAGGTGGGTTATAGAGGATACTGCTGTGATGCATGTCGGAGAGTGTTTTGCCTATGTTCTCCTCTAGGAGTTTTATAGTTTCTGGTCTTACGTTTAGGTCTCTAATCCATTTTGAATTTATTTTTGTGTATGGCGTTAGAAAGTGTTCTAGTTTCATTCTTTTACAAGTGGTTGACCCGTTTTCCAAGCACCACTTATTAAAGAGATTGTCTTTTCTCCATTGTATATTCTTGCCTCCTTTGTCAAAGATAAGGTGTCCATAGGTGAATGGATTTATCTCTGGGCTTTCTGTTTTGTTCCATTGATCTATATTTCTGTCTTTGTGCCAGTACCATACTGTCTTGATGACTGTGGCTTTGTAGTAGAGCCTGAAGTCAGGCAGATTGAGTCCTCCAGTTCCATTCTTCTTTCTCAAGATTGCTTTGGCTATTCGAGGTTTTTTGTATTTCCATATAAATTATGAAATTATTTGTTCTAGTTCTCTGAAAAATACTGTTGCTAGCTTGATAGGGATTGCATTGAATCTATAGATTGCTTTGGGTAGTATACTCATTTTCACTATATTGATTCTTCCAATCCATGAACAGGGTATATTTCTCCATCCATTAGTGTCCTCTTTTATTTCTTTCTCCAGTGTTTTATAGTTTTCTATATATAGATCTTTTGTTTCTTTAGGTAGATATATTCTTAAGTATTTTATTCTTTTCATTGCAATGGTGAATGGAATTGTTTCCTTAATTTCTGTTTCTGTTTTCTCATTATTAGTGTATAGGAATGCAAGGGATTTCTGTGTATTAATTTTATATCCTGCAATTTTACTATATTCATTGATTAGCTCCAGTAATTTTCTGGTGGAGTCTTCGGGGTTTTTTATATAGAAGATCGTGTCATCTGCAGGCAGATTCTTTACTGTCTGAGCCATTTTGGATTAGTACAGATTAAAATACTACAGATAAAATCCATTATTAATGAACATGTAGGAAATAATCACTCCCATGTTTTGCTGGTGGGAGTTAGTTACTTAGGTAGTTCTTTTGTAAGTAACCAGTATTTATTAATATACAAAATTGTACATTGAACACATTATTTGATTCAGGGTATAACAACACTTCTAGAAGTTTATTCTAAGGAGATAATTAAAAGATATTCTTCACATTATTTATGATACCACTTTGAGAATGCAAAGCCATAATTTTAAAGATGACAAGGCAGAACAGAAACAGGGATACTCTTTGGCATCCTTTGCTGTTTTCTTTTATCTGAGGGAGTTTTTAAACCACTTTAGCCACTGCAGTATAGAACACAGAAACAAATTTTCCTTTTAAATTGAGAACATAATTTTATTGTCATAAATTAGGAGTGACCTCAATAAACAGGCAACCAGACATACTACCTAATAATCCTCAGAAGGATGGACCTCGGATCAGTTGCCCTAGCCAAAGCCATCCTTCTTGGCAGAGATCCTCCATTACATCAACATATTAAGATACCTGCAGTTAATTTATTTTGAAGGATTTCATTAGATAGCTATGGTTTTAACACTTTCCCTGAAAAGTGCCTAGGCTATATAGTCACTGGGCCTTGTTCTATGGTAGAGTCACAAAAGCAGATGTCTGCAAATGCTGGAGAGGTAAAGTAATTGAGTAGAGTAGTTTGGGTGAGAAATGTAGTCAGCTGGGGAGCACAGGCTTCTTTGAGGATAATCTCAACTTTTAGCAGATAAGCAATTCGGTGGATGTTTTCAATGGTTTCACTCAATGAGTAGGTTCAGTGTTTACAGAGATCTTTTGGCAGTGGACAGTGAAAGCTACTGAATTGGGACATTCCATTTAATTTTTTATATCACCAGATCTCTTGCTTATTTCTATGAAAGTTACATTTGCAGAAATGCTGTATCAGGTTTTGCAGAAATGCTGTCATCAGCTGAGATTGGCTTGCAGTCCTCCAGGACCTCTCTCTCAATTATTCCCCCACAAAGCTAGTGCTGTACTTTCTGTCCCTAGGCTACCATATAGGATTTTACTGACTAGCCCAGAATAGTACTTTCCACCACAGGATTTGTTCGAGTCTATGAGGTGTGTTCCATCATCATCTTTTCAAGAATCAATATTATTCAGGGTGAGTAATCTCCATTTCCTGTCATCACCTTTTCAGTAATTGAAAGGCATTTTGACTGAATTGGTGGAGAAAGATAAAACGGAATATACTGTGGTTCAAAGGTGCTGATTTGTGGGACAAATGAGAGCTATATCAGAATTGAAATAGTCCCAGAAGATATTCCAAACAACAGCAACAAAGGTGTCTCTTTGAACTTGAATGAAATCAACTTTTCTCACCTCAAACTTGCTTCTCTCTTCATATTCCATATCCCAATGAGTAGGATTAACACCTATCCAGTTTTTCAAGCCAGGACACAAGCATGTCCTTGATTTCTGTTCCTCCCCAACTACTTCTAACAGCTCCCACCTTGTCCTGTCAATTTTATCTCAACTGACTCTAATTCATCTACTGCCTTGATACTATTATTTTAAAAGGTTCCCAATTATTCTCCTTTGATCCATCCTTGTCCCTGTAATTTGCTTCTTACACTGAAGCCGAAGTGACCTTTTCAAGATGCAAATCTGATTACCTTGCTTGACCACTTAAATCTTTCAGTTGTCTTCAGGTAAAGGTTTCATGGCTTAATATGGAGATATCAAGGCTTATAAAGCTCATTAAGATGATGTCTACCTACCTTTCAGTTTCATATTTTGCCACTACTCTTTGGACCATTCTGAACTGTATTCGGTTTTTCTAATACTGCCTTTCTCTTTCCCTAACCTTTAGTTCTTTGAACAAATTCTTCCCTCTGGAATCCTCTTCCACCTGCTCTTTACCTGGCTAATTTATGAAAACATTTAGGTCTTATTGGGGTATCAATTTGTGCAGTGTGACTTCTCCAATCTCTAATCCTAGTTCTAATGCCCCTTCTGTTGTATTAACTCCATAGTACTTATACCAAATTTTACAGGTGGCTCAAGTGGTAAAGAACCTGCCTGCCGATGCAGGAGACATGAGACATGGGTTCCCTGGGTTAGGAAGATCCCCTGGAGAAGGGAATGGCAACCCGCTCCAGTATTCTTGCCTGGAGAATCCCATGGACAGAGGACCCTGGTGAGCTACAGTCTACAGTGTCGCAAAGAATTGGACAAGAATGAAGCGACTTAATATGCACGCACAGGCAAAATATCAGTGCACTAGATGATAAATTCCTGAAGACTGATTCATTTGTCTAGATATTTAATACAAGAGTATGTAAATAATAAGTCTAAATATTCACCAACTGCTAAACAGTCACTAACTGATGAACTAGAATAGATCTTGGCTAGATATATTTACTATGAGTCTAGTCTATCTAGGACCAGACTATGCCAAACTGAGGCTGTTACTGGCTAATATTAATATAAACAATCTTTTACATGTATTAAGAGATTAGAATGTTTTCAGCAGTTAGCACTGCTAAATATATATTTGAACAAATACCAAATACCAAATAAGCATTAACAGCAAAGTTCATTTCAGTAAACAGATGCCATTCATATTGTTATGAACACTTACCAAGTGCCAGCAATGTGTGAACCTCTAGGCAGAATGTTGTGTTAGACGAAGTTTCTGCTTGGGAACTAAATTTGACAGACAGTGTGCAAATATAGTACAGGCCTAGGTTATGCTCAATAGAAGGAGGAGCGATAAGACTCTTTAATCTACATGTAAGCTTTTTTTTCCCCCAATAGGATATGACATTCAATATTTTAGAGAAGAAGGTTTAGAAATCCGTCTCACTTAGAATTTGAGGGCTACCACCCGGGGCTATTGATGCAGACAGGTTTAAGTCCAAAACTGATTCTTCCATTTACCACTTAGAAGAGGTCCTTAGTGGTACTGAACCTCAGTTTTAAGTATTTATAAGATAACAACAATAATAATATCTACCTCTGTGATGACTACTTTTCTTTGTCAACTTGACTGGGTTAAGGGATGTTCAGATAGTTGGTCATTACATCTGGTTATGTATGTGGGAGTGTTTCTGGATGAATTAGCATTTGAATCAGTAGACTGAGTAAAGCAGATTGCCTTCTCTAATGTGAGTGAGCATTACCTGATCCACTGAGGGCCTGAACAGAACAAAAAGGAGGAGGAAGAGATAATGTGCTCTTTTTTCTTGATTTAAGATAACCATATTCTCCTTTTGGACACTGAAACTTCTCGTTCTTGTGCATTTGCGCTCCAGGACTTACATCAGCAGTTCCTCTGGTTTTCAAACCTCTGGCCTTGGCTGGATTATACCACTAGCTTTCCTGGTTCTCCAGCTTGAACATGGCATACTACAGAATTTCTCAGCCCCCATAACCATGTGAGCAAATTCTCATTAAAGATCTCCTCTCACATATCCATATAATTCGTATTGGTTCCGTTTCTCTGGAGAACCTTGACAAATAATCTCATAGATTTATTATTGTGAAGAATAACCAATACTGATTATTTAAAATTCTTGGCATAGTACCTGGTACATAGAAAGTACTCTCAGTAAATGTTAGATACTAAAATTCTTTAGTCTAACATTATCATTTCACTGATGTTGAAACCGAGGCACCAAAGATGTTAAATGAAATCACCTATGGGTTCACAGCTAGTTAGTAAAAGACACCCAAAACTAAAATTAAGATCTTCTGATTCCCCATCATCTCCCCTATACCTGGTGCCCTTTACCTGATTGCTTGAATACAGTACATGAATACAAATTGAGGAAGCATCATAACCCATGGTGTGCCATGGTCAGTATTCTTATAGAATATAAGTATTGTTTAATTTATTGTCACTCAGCCCACCTTCTATGTTCATTATGATTATAATAAGGAGAAAATAACATGGAAAATTATATGAGCAAAGAAAATGTCATGATTGGAAGAAAAAAAAAATGTTAAGTTTAGAAAGAATGTTAACTATGTAGACTTGTTATTTTGTGCTCCAAAGTGGTAATTATGTATTTGATTAAATGTAGTGATAATTATATCTTTGATATCAGAGGAGACACTTTGAGCGTCACAAGAGACATTGTCCATTAATTTTATCAGCTAGTAGAGATTCATGAAAATTTGAATACTTAATCTTTTGATTTTCTAAGGCTCTTCTACTTTATGTTTTGAAAGTGTAAATACCATATATTAATAAGATTGTGATCTAAAAACATTTTTCTTTCTTTTTAAATTGAAGATTAGCTGTATACCATTAAAAACATGTTTCTAGCAAATGGGACACATGATAAATGGATGAGTTTGTGTAAGGAGTTGTCAGTAGGATAAAGATGATTAGCAAAGCATACTTTAAAAATAATAGTTCTTGATTCTGCAAACATTCATTTATTTGTTCGTTTTCCCCACAATTTATAGAATTGATAAGGACAGATACTACACTTGATCTTTAGCTCAAAGCTCAAGAGGTGATAAATTGTCATGACCAACTATGATTAAGATACTCATTTTAAATTTATTTTCTTGACATAAACAACTATAAAACTATAAAAATGAATAAGGTTAACATTTTCAGCACTCGCTGGATCATCGAAAAAACAAGAGAGTTCCAGAAAAACATCTATTTCTGCTTTATTGGCTATGCCAAAGCCTTTGACTGTGTGGATCACAATAAACTGTGGAAAATTCTGAAAGAGATGGGAATACCAGACCACCTGACCTGCCTCTTGAGAAACCTGTATGCAGGTCAGGAAGCAACAGTTAGAACTGGACATGGAGCAACAGACTGGTTCTAAATAGGAAAAGGAGTACATCAAGGCTGTATATTGTCACCCTGCTTATTTAACTTACATGCAGAGTACTTCATGAGAAATGCTGGGATGGAAGAAGCAAAAGCTGGAATCAAGATTGCCGGGAGAAATATCAATAACCTCATATATGCAGATGACACCACCCTTATGACAGAAAGCGAAGAACTAAAGAGGCTCTTGATGAAAGTGAAAGAGGAGAGTGAAAAAGTTGGCTTAAAACTCAACATTCAGAAAACTAGGATCATGGCATCTGGTCCCATCACTTCATGGGGAATAGATGGGGAAACAGTGGAAAGAGTGGCTGACTTTATTTTTCTGGCCCCTCAAATCACTGCAGATGGTGATTGCAGCCATGAAATTAAAAGACCCTTACCCCTTGAAAGGAAAGTTATGAGCAACCTAGATAGCATATTCAAAAGCAGATACATTATTTTGTCAACAAAGGTCTGTCTAGTCAAGGCTATGGTTTTTCCAGTAGTCATGTATGGATGTGAAAGTTGGACTATAAAGAAAGCTGAGCACTGATGAATTGATGCTTTTGAACTGTGGTATTGGAGAAGACTCTTGAGAATCCCTTGGACTGCAGTGAGATCCAACCAGTCCATCCTAATCAAAATCAGTCCTGGGTGTTCATTGGAAGGACTGATGTTGAAACTGAAACTCTAATATTTTGGCCACCTGATGTGAAGAGCTGACTCATTTGAAAAGACCTTGCTGTTGGGAAAGATTGAAGGCAGGAGGAGAAGGGGATGACAGAGGGTAAGATGGTTGGATGGCATCAGCGACTCAATGGACATAAGTTTGGGTAAACTCCGGGAGTTGGTGATGGACAGGGAGGCCTGGCATGCTGCGGTTCTTGGGGTCGCAAAGAGTCAGACGTGACTGAGTGACTGAACTGAACTGAACTGAATGTTTTCAAGAACTGGTAAACAGGCAATGAAGGACCATGACCCTTGAGAGAAGGGAAAACGTATGTAATGAGCTTCCTGTTTACACCAGATTTCTGTCCAGAGGCATTTTCCTGACTGTGGTACGGGTAGGTTGAACACCAGCAGAAACCAGAAGTCTGTCTCTAATGAGGCAGAGATCAGAGTTAAGGGCTGCAAGAAATGGCTGGAATTTGTGCAGCAGAGATTGGAAACAAGAGAGGCAAGTGTATGAGGAGTACCCAGATGTCAGCAGGTGGGCTTTGATCATGTCTTTGAATAAACAGATCTTATACTGGGTGAAAACCCTCAAGGGCCAGCAACTTGTGCAAAGAGTTAAGAAATAAACTGTTGAAAAAAAGATTACAGAGTGCAGGGAGGTAGAGCTCACCCCACAAAGTGTGAAGAGAACTTACTGTCTACCTGAAGAATCCAGTGAGAAGTGGGTTAGGGCACTCTTTGACAGAAAGAATCTCATACCCTAAAGTGAGTGCCATGCACTAAGACCAGGGATAAAACTCATATGACTCATTCTAACAAAGCATAAATCAATAGAAATTGATTCTAAACTAAAGCTATGAAGGAAAAAATGATTTTTAATAAATGTACAGAGACCTAATAACTTGTAAAAAAATATCAAGTAACATGTCAAGTTACTTATAGCACATATGTAATCAGAGAGTCAGTTGGAGAGGAGATGGAGAACTGAGCAAAAACATAGTTTAAGAAATAAAAGCCTAAATTTTCCTAAACTTGTCAAGAACATCAACCTAAGAATCTAGGAAGTTCAGTGGATCCCAAGTAAGGTTAATACAAGGAAAGCCACACTAGTCACATAGCTTTCAGCTTTGCTGAAAATCAAAGATAAATTGACTAATAAAAAGAATTGTCTAGAGTCTTCTAAAACTTTAGTTGATTTTGACTATTAAAAATGCATATATATACATATACACATATACATACATACATACATACATATTCCTTATTATTTTTATTCAAACAACAACAGTTTCAGGAGCTGTTAAGGCAGCATGATTGAAAGTAAAGTCCCTCAGTCGTGTCTGACTCTTTGTGACCCTGTGGACTATAGCCCTCCAGGCTCCTCCGTCTATGGGATTCTCCAGGCAAGAATACTGGAGTGGGTTGCCATTTCCTTCTCCAGGGGATCTTCCCGACCCAGGGATGGGACCCAGGTCTCCCACATTGCAGGCAGATGCTTTAACCGCTGAGCCACCAAGGAAGCAGGATACGTGTTAGCTCTTCTCTAAATTTTTGGTAGAATTCAGCTGTGAAGCTCTGTGGACCTGGGCTTTTGCTTGCTGGAAGATTTCTGATTACAGATTCAATTTCCGTGCTTGTGATGGGTCTGTTAAGATTTTCTATTTCTTCCTGGTTCAGTTTGGAAAGTTGTACTTTTCTAAGAATTTGTCCATTTCTTCCAAGTTGTCCATTTTATTGGCATATAATTGCTGATAGTAGTCTCTTACGATCCTTTGTATTTTTATGTTGTCTGTTGTGATCTCTCCATTTTCATTTCTAATTTTATTGATTTGATTTTTCTCCCTTTGTTTCTTGATGAGTCTGGCTAATGGTTTGTCAATTTTATTTATCCTTTCAAAGAACCAGTTTTTGGCTTTGTTGATTTTTGCTATGGTCTCTTTTGCTTCTTTTGCATATATTTCTGCCCTAATTTTTAAGATTTCTTTCCTTTTACTAACCCTGGGGTTCTCATTTCTTCCTTTTCTAGTTGTTAGTTGTAGAGTTAGGTTATTTATTTGACTTTTTTCTTGTTTCTTGAGGTATGCCTGTATTGCTATGAACTTTCCCCTAAGCACTGCTTTTACAGTGTCCCATAGGTTTTGGGTTGTTGCGTATTCATTTTCATTTATTTCTATGCATATTTTGATTTCTTCTGTGATTTGTTGGTTTTTCAGCAGTGTGTTGTTCAGCCTCCATATGCTGCAATTTTTACTAGTTTTTCTCCTGTAATTGAGATCTAATCTTAATGCATTGTGGTCAGAAAAGATGCTTGGAATGATTTCTTTCTTTCTTTCTTTTTTTTTTTAATTTACCAAGGCTAGATTTATGGCCCAGGATGTGATCTATCCTGGAGAAAGTTCCGTGTGCACTTGAGAAAAGGGTGAAATTCATTGTTTTGGGGTGAAATGCCTATAGATGTCAATTAGGTCTAACTGGTCTATTGTATCATTTAAAGTTTGTGTTTCCTTGTTAATTTTCTGTTTAGTCGATCTATCCATAGGTGTGAGTGGAGTATTAAAGTCTCCCACTATTGTGTTATTGTTAATTTCCCCTTTCATACTTGTTAGCACTTGTTTTACATATTGTGGTGCTCCTATGTTGGGTGTATATATATTTGTAAGTGTTACATCTTCTTCTTGGATTGATCCTTTGATCATTATGTAGTATCCTTCTTTGTCTCTTTTCACAGTCTTTGTTTTAAAGTCTATTTTACCTGCTATGAGTATTGCTATTCCTGCTGTCTTTTGGTCTCTATTTGCATGGAATATCTTTTTCCAGCCCTTCAGTTTCAGTCTGTATGTGTCCCTTGTTTTGAGATGTTTATATATGATGTCTTGCAGACAACATATATAGGGGTCTTGTTTTTGTATCCACTTAGCCAGTCTTTGTCTTTTGGTTGGGGCATTCAAACCATTTACGTTTAAGGTAATTATTGGTAAGTATGATCCCGTTGCCATTTACTTTATTGTTTGGGGTTTGAGTTTATACTCTCTTTTTGTGTTTCCTGTCTAGAGAAGATACTTTAGCATTTGTTGGAGAGCTGGTTTGGTGGTGCTGATTGAAGCATGATTGAAGTTAGTTGCTATATCTCTTCTGATAGTTGAGTGTTTTTGTTTATTCCAGCCTTCAAAATAGCCCATGTGCTATCACAAGAAAAAAATAGCTATAAATATAGGTAGAGATACTGATATAAATTGAGACATTAGGACAACCATCTAAATGAGAAGATGGGAAATCACAACCAAACCAGAGTCTGAAAACAGTACACATCTCTCTACTTGTTATATTTCATTATTTCAGGTTATAATGCAGAGCAACCTCTTGGATACCTGGAACAAATCTGCTTTATTTAATCCTAAGATCCAATATTCCATCAGGATTATTTTTCTTCATGTGAGGACTGCCCTGTTGCTCTTATCATCACGATTTTCTGGAGACAAGACTAGATGAATGCATAGAAGCTCTCAGTGGAAACCAAAGTTTCTGTTTAATACTAGTTCTTGCCCTTTAAGGAGAAGGAAATGGCAACCCACTCCAGTATTCTTGTCTGGAGAATCCCAGGGACAGAGGAACCTGGTGGGCTGCTGTCTATGGGGTCACACAGAGTTGGACAACGACTGAAGTGAATTAGCAGCAGCGGCAGCTTACCCTTTAAAAACCTACATAACTCGTAGTGGAACATTTGGATTTGCATAATCTCTCAAAGTCTTGCAACAAAGTTTAAGCATTTCCTGAAAAAAAAACAAAACAACAACAACAAAAACCAAAACAACAGCACTTACCTTACCTTGTTTTTGTGCCTGAAACCAGTGTCAATTTTTTAAATAAAAATAAAACAATAAAAACTATGGTATTGGTGTATTGAAATGTTGGTGTAATGAAGACAGGTAGATCATATGAACAGCATAGATAGTCCAGGAAAAGCCCACATGTATACAATAATTAAAATTTTCATAAAAAGGAGTCAAAACAATTCAATGGTGAAAGGATGATGCTGGAATTGTATAAAATAGCTGTTCTCAACCGCAGGCAATTTTGCCCTCCACCCTCAACATTCCACAATGTCTGCAGACATTTTTTATCATCACAGTGGAGTAGGGGCACTATTGGCATCTAGTGGGTAGAGACTAGGAATGCTGCCGTATAGCTCGCAATGAAGAGGATAGCCTCCTATAGAAAGTATTTTCTGACCTCAAATGTCAGAGATATCCTGGAATAAAGGTATGAAAAGAAAAATAAGTTTCCATTCCTATCTTGAAGTATGCATAAAAATAATCTGAAAAGACTCTTAGGCCTAAATGTGATAGCTACATTAAAAACCATATGGAATAACACATAGGAGACTATCTCATGACATGAGTACAGGCAGATTTTTCAGGATAAAAAAGCATTAATCATTAAAAAAAATCTATGAATTAGTTTTCATGAAAATTTAAAAATTCTTCCCATCCAAAGATATTTGTAAGAAGATGAAGGCACAGATTGTGAGAAAATATTTGTGACACATATGTATAACAAAGCATAAGTGCAGATAAAAGACAATAATAATGATAACCCGATAAAAGTGCTCAAGAACTTAAAAAACACTTGACAAAAGAACATATTGAAAGGACAAGAAGCATATAAAAGGTGCTTAACATAATTGTTATCAGGGAAATGCAAATTAAAACCACAATGAGATATCACTACACAACCACCTAAATAGTTACAATGAAAAACTGATAGTATCATGACAAAGATGGCATGTTCCATAACAAATGGAATAACTGACATTATTGGCGGGAGTGTAAAATGCCATAATCACTTGAAGATGTTATTCAGTGGTATACCACTCATTAATAAGTAGTGAACTTCTGATTGTACACAAAAATACGGATATATCTTATATTGAGTAAAGGATTATAGAAAATTACATACTGTGTGATTCCAATTACATAGTTTAAGAAAGTTCTATGTGGATAGAAATAAGAACAGTTGTTGAGAATGTGAGAGTGGGTAATGATTTTAAGTAGGAGTGATGAAATTTCTGGATTTCTGATGGCTCAGCTGGTAAAGAATCTGCCTGCAGTGCAGGAGACCTGGCTTCAACCTCTGGGTTGGGAAATCCCCTGGAGAAGGAAATCCAATGTAGCAATGGGTAATGCTTTGAAAGGACTTAAGGAATTCCTAGAGTCATGGAAGTGCTCTGTATCTTAGTTTTTGTTGTCCTTTACATTTCTCTTTGATTCATTTCCTTGATTGTATTACCTCATTCCTTCAGTTACAAGTTATTAAAGTTGTATTTATCAAAGAAAACTCTCTCTCCTCTTTCTTTTGATAAGTTCAAATGTATAACTCTGGATATATATAAAAGTGGTGTAACATGTAGCAAAGATTGCAGTGAGGGTTCCCAGACAACCTTTGCAAATGCCACTACATTATGGTGGAGATATAGGAAGGAGATTCCTTCCACCTGATTTTCAACTACAAGTTCCTGATTCCTATTAAGATGTATCTAATCTAGGATGGTCAATTATTAGAATATCTATTCACCGTGAACCACACACGCTGTATGTGCATTAAAAACGGCCAACGTTTTTGCAGAGTTTATGACATGTTGGGAGGAGAGAACCTCTTTCCTTCTGAGATCACATGCAAGGATGACATGAACCTGGAGCTTGGTAGAGGCAGTCATTTGAGCCTATAGTGAATAAAGCTAACACAGAAACATATTGCTGAGAGAATGAGAGAGGTATTTGATGATATTTTATATTGTAGACTTTTTTGTTATGTGAACTATTAAATAGTGCCTACTCTTTAATTTTTTTTTTTTTTTGCATTAGCTAATGTGAAGGGGCTTCTTCTATTTGCAACAAAAGGAAACCTGACTAATATAACAGGCTGCTGTTTTAAGAAACTTCTCAACTGAAATTCTGAAAGGAGCCTGCAGGAAGTATACAGTGACCTTACAAAGCAGTAGGAGTTTGACTGACTTTTTGGAAGAATGAAAAAACTGAACATACTCAACTCATCTTCAAATCTATTGGGGAAAAGCAGATGAATCCAGCAATCTCCTATAATTGCTTACTTGGCTAAATCACTCAGGACTACAGGGATTTGCTATTTTATGAAATTAAAAGAAGGAACAACAGGAGCTATTATCTAACTTTTTGTAAAGAAAAATTCCTGCAAGTTCTTAGGGCCCAGCAGGAAAGAGGTCATAATCAGTCTATTAGTCTTGCCGTAGTTAAAAGTTGGATGCTTTGTGCATTGCTAGGGTTAGCATCAGCTATTTTCTAGCTTCCACACAAGGAGATTTCCCACATTATCTTAGGATCCCAAATGCTCTTCTTTTAATTTAGGCCTCCTAATGGGAAAAATAGCTATTTCATAACAGACATTCCAAAGAAACGTGGATCTAAAACCTCTGATTAGAGAGGTCTGAAGGACTATGCTGCTGCTGCTAAGTCGCTTCAGTCGTGTCCGACTCTGTGCGACCCCATAGACGGTAGCCCGCCAGGCTCCCCTGTCCGTGGGACCCTCCAGGCAAGAACACTGGAGTGGGTTGCCATGTCCTTCTCCAATGCATGAAAGTGAAGAGCAAAAGCGAAGTCGGCTCAGTCGTGGCCGACTCCCAGCGACCCCATGGACTACAGCCCACCAGGCTCCTCCACCCATGGGATTCCCCAAGCAAGAATACTGGAGTGGGTCGCCATTGCCTTCTCCCTGAAGGACTATAAACTATGCCAAAGGGCAGAGGCAGACATCCTGCATAGAAAACCTCATGTTAGGCCATCCTATTTTTAGTTTTAATGAGGTAGCACTCTGGTTGATGCAGGCTGCACAATGACTCAGTTCAGTTCAGTTCAGTCGCTCAGTCGTGTCTGACTCTGCGACCTCATGAATCTCAGCAGCATACTAAGTCTGAAAGGGAGATTTCAGGATGTTGAGGGTATTGAAGGGCTCCATGGCGGGCAATCCACTAGCGTTTCCTATCCCACCATTTGCTGGGTGTCCCTCAAATATCAATAACCCCCAAATATGAATGAGAAAAAAATTGGAAAAAAAAGAGAAAAAAGATACTCATGAATTATTGAACCATTATTGGCCACATTTTGTCATATTTCCTTCTGGCAATTTCACCTTAATATATGTTCTTCATGTAATAGTAATTATAGTATGCATACAGATTTGCATTTACTTTTTCAACATTATAAATATTTTCCCACTTAAAAATAATATTTGTAATAAGCATTTTTAATACAGATTTTATTTTCTTGGGCTTCAAAATCATTGCAAATGGTGAATACAGCCATGGAAGAAAAGCTATGACCAACCTAGACAGCATATTATAAAGCAGAGACATTACTTTGCCAACAAAGGTCCTTTTAGTCCAAGCTATGGTTTTTCCAATAATCATGTATGGATGTGAGAGCTGAACCGTAAAGAAGACTGAATGCTGAAGAATTGATGCTTTTGAACTGTGGTGTTGGAGAAGACTCTTGAGAGTCCCTTGGACTGCAGGAGATGAAACCAGTCAATCCTAAAGGAAATCAATCCTGAATATTTATTGGAAGAACTGATGCTGAAGCTCCAATACTTTGGCCACCTGATGTGAGAGCACTGACACACAGCATTCATTTAATAAATATTTATCAGCTACTTGCTAGTAAAATGTTGTGTGTGTGTGTGTGTATGTTTGGTAGAGTGATTTAAGAAAATGATTAGGTAAAAATCTAATGTCTCAAGAGTCTAGGTGTTAGTAATGACTGCATGGCTGAGTGAGGACATGAGATGCTACAGAACTTTGTTACAATAACAAAGCATTTGTCAAACTGAAGTCATGCTCAAGGCAAAAGCATGCTTGAGTGATAGATGACAGCCTATCAATCAAACTAAGTCCAATGGCCAGGGTAGGACAGAGAGAGACTTTGAGTCCTTTCTCTCCACATCAGACCTTCCTCTACTATCCACCATCTTCTTAGCTCATCTACCTACTTGCTCTCTAAAAAATGAAGAGTTGCAGCCTAATTCATGATGGTCTTTTAAGGAATGACTCTATGTTCTACATCCTGTTTCTTGTTTTAAAGTGATAAGCAGGTCTAAACAGAGCCTGGCTAGGCAAACTAAACTCTCATTTCTACCTCTTCTGCACATGCAACTATTTGGATAAGTAAGCCTGGGTCTGATATGCAGACCTAGTCATTTCGTTTCCCTTCAGCCCTCAATCTCCTTTGTTTTTTATGGTCAGCTAGAAGTGGTGATTCCCAAGATTTAGATTTAGGGGAACTAGAACCTTGCAGTTTTTAAGCCTAAGTAGTGTGGATTCCACGTTTTACCAGTGCTGCATAAATTCAGATGTGTGGTATAATAGGTAAGCTTCTAACAGCTAGAATAAAACGTCAAAATGCTCTTAGTTACATAACACCTAGTTTATAAAAATCCTGAGTTAGGAACAGGAAATATAGTATATATTGATTGGCAGAATGTTTGAGTTGGAAAAGTCCTTGGATATCACTGAGTCCATTGTTCTTCACCCCTTTGGGCCTTGAAACTTTCGAAAATTTCATGAAGTGCCGGGAGCCAGCATGAGGAACTCCACCCATGGCAAAGGTCATGAGGAAGGAGGTTTCAGCATATGCAAAGGCGGGATCAAGCCTCAGGAAACCCCCTGTTCTCGAGCATCTACCCACAAAACCAGAGTCTATCTACTTTACTGTTTCATGCTCTCACCTACACCTCTGACTTTATGGGGGCTGTTCCCCACCGGTTGTCTCAGAGGAGGAGTAAACTTGCAGCTCCAGTCCATAAAAATTCCTGGGCATGACAAGGGTGTCTGAGGTCAAACCTCTCTGCTGGCAGACTAGCTTGTGTGACAGGATTATCCACACTCATGCCACTAGGAACATGATTGTTTACTACCTCTCAACCATAAACAGCACAGAGAGTTTGGAGTATTTTGAAAATCTTAATTAAAATAGGGCTTTTCTCATTGTTGAGTCAATGATTGCCACAAGGCCTCCATATCCTTAGACACTTGGGAATATATTAATGTTTTTGGAATATAGAAAAGGAAATATAGTAGTTTTTTATGTTAGCAATACTTGACTTTTTGAGCTAAAGAATTTTCTCTTTTGTTATAGATCACTGTACTTTGTTATTAATCACTGTGTCCTTGCTATATAAAAATGTAACTTTATCACTATCTTAACACTAAATAGATCTTAAGGGGAACATTGGTGAAGGGTTTTCATTTGTTGGGCTGATGTTTGCTGCTAAAACTCCATATTCCCTGCCCTTATAATGAATATAACTATCATATAGGAGAAATAAATATTAACCTTTAAGATTAATCATATTAGCCTTCAGTTCAGTTCAGTCACTCAGTCATGTCTGACTCTTTGTGACCCCATGAATCACAGCACATCAGGCCTCTCTGTTCATCATTATCTCTCGGAGTTCACTCAGACTCATGTCCATCGAATCTGTGATGCCATCCAGCCATCTCATCCTCTGTTGTCCCTTTCTTCTCCTGCCTCCAATCCCTCCGAGCATCAGAGTCTTTTCCAATGAGTCAGCTCTTCGCATGAGGTAGCCATAGTACTGGAGTTTCAGCTTCAGCATCATTCCTTCCAAAGAAATCCCAGGGTTGATCTCCTTCAGAATGGACTGGTTGGATCTCCTTGCAGTCCAAGGGACTCTCACGAGTTTTCTCCAACACCACAGTTCAAAAGCATCAATTCTTCAGCACTCAGCCTTCTTCACAGTCCAACTCTCACATCCATACATGATCACTGGAAAAACCATAGCCTTGACTAGATGGACCTTAGTGGGCAAAGTAATGTCTCTGCTTTTGAATATACTATCTAGGTTGGTCATAACTTTCCTTCCAAGGAGTAAGCGTCTTTTAATTTCATGGCTGCAGTCACCATCTGCAGTGATTTTGGAGCCCCCAAAATAAAGTCTGACACTGTTTCCACTGTTTGCCCATCTATTTCCCATGAAGTGATGGGACCGGATGCCATGAAATTCGTTTTCTGAATGTTGAGCTTTAAGCCAACTTTTTCACTCTCCTCTTTAACTTTCATCAAGAAGCTTTTAGTTCCTCTTCACTTTCTGCCAGAAGGGTGGTGTCATCTGCATATCTGAGGTTATTGACATTTCTCCCGGCAATCTTGATTCCATCTTGTGTTTCTTCCAGTCCAGCATTTCTCATGATGTATTCTACATATAAGTAAAATAAGCAGGGTGACAATATACAGCCTTGATGTACTCCTTTTCCTATTTAGAACCAGTCTGTTGTTCCATGTCCAGTTCTAACTGTTGCTTCCTGACTTGCATACAGATTTCTCAAGAGGCAGGTCAGGTGGTCTGGTATTCCCATCTCTTTCAGAATTTTCCACAGTTTATTGTGATCCACACAGTCAAATGCTTTGGCATAGTAAGTAAAACAGAAGTAGATGTTTTTTTCTGGAACTCTCTTGCTTTTTTAATGATCCAGTGGATGTTGGCAATTTGATCTCTGGTTCCTCTGCCTTTTCTAAAACCAGCTTGAACATCAGGGAGTTCATGTATTGCTGAAGCCTGCTTTGGAGAATTTTGGGTATTTCTTTACTAGCATGTGAGATGAGTGCAATTGTGCGGTAGTTTGAACATTCTTTGGCATTGCCTTTCTTTGAGATTGGAATGAAAACTGACCTTTTCCAGTCCTGTGGCCACTGCTGAGTTTTCCAAATTTGCTGGCATATTGAGTGCAGCACTTTCACAGCATCATCTTTCAGGATTTGAAACAACTCCACTGGAATTCCATCACCTCCACTAGCTTTGTTCATAGTGATGCTTTCTAAGGCCCACTTGACTTCACATTCCAGGATGTCTGGCTCTAGATGAGTGATCACATCATCATGATTATCTGTGTCATGAAGATCTTTTTGTGCAGTTCTTCCGTGTATTCTTGCCACCTCTTCTTAATATCTTCTGCTTCTGTTAGGTTCATACCATTTCTGTCCTTTATCAAGCTCATGTTTGCATGAAATGTTCCTTTGGTATTTCTAATTTTCTTGAAGAGATCTCTAGTTTTCCCATTCTGTTCTTTCCTTTCTCAGTTGTAACCCACTACACCCTCACCCTATAGGAATGCAAATTTATCTGGTACCTTCAGAGGGTGGCGCTTCGTTTAAGAAAGAACACCCTTGGAAAAATAAGTTTTCTTGTTAACTGACCATTATCAGAAAGAAAGGGTCATAAAATGTCAGCAGGCCTCATGGCCAGAAGATGATGTAAAACCCCCAAAACTTTTTAAAAATACATTTATGTGAAGCACCTGACTTTGATAAAGGTCAGGACTGCTGACCCCACGTGACTTTAAAATTTCCATTTGTCTCTATGTGTAACAAAGAGTATATAAGCAAACCTAAAAATAAAGAAATCGGATCAGTTTCTGGAAAGACTGATTCCCCCATGTCGTTTCTTTCTTGCTCCCTGTTTTTCTGACTGAATTCCCATCTGGAGTGTGGCTGCTCGCCACATCTACTTACTTTCCCTGGCTTCTAAGATCTGTGAGAGAGGGAGCCCAAGGCGGGGCACCCTCCGATACTCAAACGGATGCCGGTGGCCCAACGTAGATGGTGCAAATCCCTTGTCTTGGAATTTTATTGGTATCCCATGTAAACCAAGTTATTCAGCCTCTTTTTCTCCACTAATATTTTCTACTACACTATCCATTTCTAATTTCTCTCTATATCTGTAATTAAATAAGTTTTTTCCTAGGATACCGATTCTGTCTCCCCTTCGGATTACCCTGGATCCACTGGGGCTGGACCCTGGCAATGAAGGCTATGTGAACAAAATTTTTCAGACCATACGAGGGCATTCCTATACCCACCATATATCCATGAACATACCTCCTAATCTAGTCCCGTCGCACCATTTCATGAATCTTGACACCAAGTCCATATTTGTTCACCCACAAATGTTTATTGTTCACCATCCATGTGCCAACTATTTTGCTAATTGCAGGGAATATCAAGATAAATAATTTTTACTTTCTTTTCTCAGGGAATCTGGAGTTGGAATGAACTGCCTAAGGTGATATATATAAGTGGTAATGTGGGGTCTTTAAATTTCAAATCCAATCTCTGAGGAAAGCAAGGCTGGTACTCAGAAGAGTTCCAGTAAATAGTATTTTACTAGATATAGTAAAATGTTGGTAGAAAAACTCAGAAAAGACATTTAAGTCTGCATATGTGGGAGAATGTCTGTGAGGAGCATGGAAACATCAAAAGCAAACTCCTCAACTTGGGAGATGAAAATGCTTTAAAACTGACTTATGGTGGTGGTGGTGTTCAGTCACTCAGTTTTGTCCAGCTCATTGTGACCCCATGGACTATAGCATTCCAGGCTTCCCTGTCCTTCACATCTCCTGGAGTTTCCTCAAAATCAGAGTTGGTGATGCAATCCAACCATCTCATCCTCTTGTCCCCTTCTCTTCCTGCCCTCCATCTTTCCTCAATCAGGGTCTTTTACAAAGAGGGCTTTTCACATCAGGTAATGATTGCCTTACTCAGTAAAGTTGCTAGAAATTACCTCCTTGTACACTTAAAATACATAAATTTTATAATATGTAGACTAAAACTCATGAAGTTGTTAAAATATATTTTGTGAATTCTGACATGTAAAAACTTAGAAATTTCCACTCCAATTCTCACAAGAAAAACACTGAACAAGTTAGAAAAATGATGACATTTTTTAGATCCATCAAATAATTGAAATTATAGAGCAAGTTCTCTTCCTAAAATCCAGAGAACTGGTGAATACAGAGACCAGAGCTGAGATCAATTTACCTGAAACAGAAGCCACTAGAGCCTTAAATGAGTAAGAACATACACATGGTCATTTTGATGAATTTCTGGTGACTGGGTCTGGACTAGCTTGAGAGTTAAAAACTCCTAAGAGCCTGGTCTTAGATTGCCACACTTTCATCAACTATATCTCTAGGAATCTCACCAGGTTCTTGCCTAAAAGATGAGAGCAAAACTCTCTTCTCCCTTAAGAGCAGGAGGAAGGGAAATATAACCATTTTGAAATATGCTCAGAATGCCTACATTACAAAATCTGCCCTTCAAGGAAATTATCTAACCAGAGTCTTATGTGACCTAAAGGAGGGGCAACTAGCCAGATCCAGCATCCTCTAACTTTCTTATCACAAGTAAAAGTGTTCAGCTGATTCAGACTCTGTGACCCCACTGACTCTAGCCCACATGGCTCCTCTGTCCATAGGATTTTCCAGGCAAGAATACCTATGGTTGATTCTTATTGATGTTTGACAGAAAACAACAAAATTCTGTAAAGCAATTATCCTTCAAATAAAACATAAATTAATTAAAAAGAAGCACCTAAAAATGAAAGAAAAACTACTTCCTCAATGAATCTAAACCTGAAGGAAAACAAAACTGAATAAACATGCTGAAAATAGCAGATGTGAAGTAAGGGGAAAAATTAGAGAAAAAGATAAACATAATTCTAGAGAATAAATTTTCTAGAATTCTATTGTTACAAAGTTTGCAACCAGGCAAATAGTAATGCATGATATTAAAAGCCACAGTGGTTTTTTTTTTTTTTTCTGTTGGAGAAGAAGGAAAGACTACTGAGGTATTAGTGATACTGTACTTTTAACCCATTTATGTTCACTTTACTGGAGAAGGAAATGGCAATCCACTCCAGTGTTCTTGCCTAGAGAATCCCAGGGATGGGGGAGCCTGGTGGGCTGCCGTCTATGGGGTCGCACAGAGTCGGACACGACTGACGCTACTTAGCAGCAGCAGCAGCATGTTCACTTTGTGATAATTTATTAACACACCAATCGTGATCTGTACACTTTTTTGTCATGTTTTGTTTCCATAAAAAAGTGAACATAATATACTGTTGTTTCATTAATACATTTTGAATGAAGATATTAATGTTAATATTTCCTTTTTTTTTTAACCCCTGAGAATTTTTTGTTCTTATGCTTCGATCAAGTCTTCTTCAAATGCTTGGCATCTCTCGATTGTTCACATGCATTCCAGACTATGGCAACAAAAAGTGTGTTTAGAAAAAAGTAAAAAGAATACTGGAGTGAGTTGCCATGCCCTCCTCCAGGGAATCTTCACCATCGAGAGATGGAACTCGAACTCTCTGTCTCCTGCATTGCAGGTGGATTCTTTACTGGTGAGTCACGATGGAAGCCAATCACAAATAAGGAGAAAACGGAAAACCAAACCAAACAAAACAAATAACAAAGAAAATTAAGATGCACAACTGAAGCCCAGGAACTTAGAAACACTAATAAAAATGAGATTTTAGTATAAGATTATAGAAAAGTGTCTCCACTATACCTTACCATCACATCAGTAAGATTCCGGTATAATATCAGTGGATTACAACTGAGGAAACTGTAAGATTGAGATGCAATTTAAAAAGACTTTTAAAAGCATTAGTTAAGCACAAGGACAAATGAGTATTTAAATACACACACACACACACACACACACACACACACACACACACGAAAACTAGAGGAAACTGAAGCCTCTGGCACCTACAGCTACAGCAAGCATTAAACACAGCCTACCTCCTAGGCAGATTATTATAAAACCTCACACCCAAAGCCTAATTACCTCTGTTCCTATTAGTTAACACATCATGTCAGGCTTTCACCAAAAATTACTGGGTGTACTAGAAGACAAAGAAAAACATATTTTGAAGAGATAAAGCAAACATCAGAACCAGACTCATATATGGCATAGGTTTTGGAATTATTAGGTAGAGAATTTAGAATAACTATGAATAATATATTAAAGACTGATGAAAAAAGTAGATGGTATGTATGAAGAGATAAATAAGCAGAGGAATGAAAATTCTAAGGAAAAAATCAAAGGCAAAGGCTAGAAAACAAAAACGGTGGATAGAATGAAGGAAGGCTTTAATGGGCTCATTATGAGACTGAACACTTCAAGGAAAAACTGATGATTTTAAAGATTGGTCAGTAGAAATTTCCCCAACTGAAATGTAGAGGAAAAAAAAAGAGAATTTTAAAAATAGGAAACAGAATATGCAAGAACTGTGGGACACTTAAGAAGGGGGTTAATAAATGCTATGGAAAGAGAGGAAGGAACAGATTTGTTTGAAGTGATAATGGCTGTGAATTTTTCAAAATTAATGACAGAGGCCAAACTATAGATATAGGAAGCTCAGTTCAGTGCAGTTCAGTTGCTCAGTCATGTCCAACCCTTTGTGACCCCATGGACTGCAGCATGCCAGTCTTCCCTGTCCATTACCAAATCCTGGAGCCTACTCAAAATCATGTCCATCATGTCAGTGGTACCATCCAACCAGCTCATCCTCTGTCATCCCCTTCTATTCCCGCCTTCAATTTTTCCCAGTGTCAGGGTCTTTTCCAATGAGTCATTTCTTCACATTGGGTGGCCAAAGTATTGGCGTTTCAGTTTCAGCATCAGTCCTTCCAATGAATATTCAGGACTGAATTCCTTTAGGATGGACTGGTTGGATCTCCTTGCAGTCCAAGGGACTCTCAAGAATGTTCTCCAACACCATAGTTCAAAAGCATCAATAATTCGGCACTCAGCTTTCCTTATAGGACAATGCTCACATCCATACATGACCAATGGAAAAACCATAGCTTTGACTAGACAGACCTTTGTTGCTAAAGTAACCTCTCTGCTTTTTAATATGCTGTCTAGGTTTGTCATAACTTTTCTTCCAAGGAGAAAGTGTCTTTTAATTTCATGGCTGCAGGTACCATCTGCAGTGATTTTGGAGCCCAAGAAAATAAAGTCTGTCACTGTTTCCATTGTTTCCTCATCTATTTGCCATGAAGTGATGGGACTCCACATTTAGAAAACTAAGATCATGGCATCTGTTCCCATCAGTTCAGTCGCTCAGTCGTGTCCGACTCTGCGACCCCATGAATCGCAGCACGCCAGGCCTCCATGTTCATCACCATCTCTCGGAGTTCACTCAGACTCATGTCCATCAAATCTGTGATGCCATCCAGCCATCTCATCCTCGGTCGTCCCCTTCTCCTCCTGCCCCCAATCCCTCCCAGCATCAGAGTTTTTCCAATGAGTCAACTCTTCGCATGAGGTGGCCAAAGTACTTGAGTTTCAGCTTCAGCATCATTCCTTCCAAAGAAATCCCAGGGTTGATCTCCTTCAGAATGAACTGGTTGTACCTCCTTGCAGTCCAAGGGACTCTCAAGAGTCTTCTCCAACACCACAGTTCAAAAGCATCAATTCTTCGGCCCTCAGCTTTCTTCACAGTCCAACTCTCACATCCATACATGATTACTGGAAAAACCATAGCCTTGACTAGATGGACCTTAGTCGGCAAAGTAATGTCTCTGCTTTTCAACATGCTATCTAGGTTGGTCATAACTTTTCTTCCAAGGAGTAAGCGTCTTTTAATTTCATGGCTGCAGTCACCATCCACAGTGATTTTGGAGCCCAAAAAAATAAAGTCTGATACTGTTTCCACTGTTTCCCCATCTATTTCGCATGAAGTGATGGGACTGGATGCCATGATCTTCGTTTTCTGAATGTTGAGGTTTAGGCCAACTTTTTCACTCTCTTCTTTCACTTTTCATCACTTTTTAGCTCCTCTTCATTTTCTGCCAGAAGGGTGGTGTCATCTGCATATCTGAGGTTATTGTTATTTCTCCCAGCAATCTTGATTCCAGCTTGTGATTCTTCCAGCCCAGCATTCCTCATGATATACTCTGCATATAAGCTAAATAAGTAGGGTGACAATATACAGCCTTGACGTACTCCTTTTCCTATTTGGAACCAGGAATCAGCGAACTGAAATGGACTGGAACTTGTGAATTTAACTCAGATGACCATTATATCTACTACTGTGGGCAGGAATCTCTCAGAAGAAATGGATTAGCCATCACGGTCAACAAAGGAGTCCAAAATGCAGTACTTGGATGCAGTCTCAAAAACAACAGAATGATCTCTGTTCGTTTCCAAGGCAAACCATTCAATATTACAGTAATCCAAGTCTATGCCCCAACCAGTAATGCTGAAGAAGCTGAAGCTGAACGGTTCTATGAAGACCTACAAGACCTTTTAGAACTAACACCCAAAAAAGATGTCCTTTCATTATAAGGGACTGGAATGCTAAAGTAGGAAGTTAAGAAACACCTGGAATAATAGGAAAATTTGGCCTTGGAATATGGAATGAAGCAGGGCAAAGACTAATAGAGTTTTGCCAAGAAAACGCACTGGTCATAGCAAACACCCTCTTCCAACAACACAAGAGAAGACTCTACACATGGACATCACCAGATGGTCAACACTGAAATCAGATTGATTATATTCTTTGCAGCCAAAGATGGAGAAGATCTATACAGTCAATAAAAACAGACCAGGAGCTGACTGTAGCTCAGATCATGAACTCCTTATTGGCAAATTCAGACTTAAATTGAAGAAAGTAGGGAAAACCACTATACCATTTAGGTATGACCTAAATCAAATCCCTTATGATTATACAGTGGAAGTGAGAAATAGATTTAAGGGACTAGATGTGATAGACAGTGCCTGATGAACTATGGACTGATGTTTGTGACATTGTACAGGAGACAGGGATCAAGACCATTCCCATGGAAAAGAAATGCAAAAAAGAAAAATGGCTGTCTGGGGAGGCATTACAAATTGCTGTGAAAAGAAGAGAAGTGAAATGCAAAGGAGAAAAGAAAAGATATAAGCATCTGAATGAACAACCTAGACAGAATATTAAAAAGCAGAGACATTACTTTAGTAACAAAGGTCCATCTAGTCAAAGCTATGGATTTTCCAGTGGTCATGTATGGATGTGAGAGTTGGACTATAAAGCAATGAGATCCAACCAGTCCTTCCTAAAGGAAATCAGTCCTGAATATTCATTGGAAGAACTGATGCTAAAGCTGTAACTACAATACTTGGGCCACCTGATGAGAAGAACTGACTCATTTGAAAAACCCCTGGTGCTGGGAAAGATTGAAGGCAGGAGGAGAAGGGGATGACAGAGGATGAAAGGGCTGGATGGCATCACTGACTCAATGGACATGAGCTGAGTTAGTTCTGGGAATTGGCAATGGACAGGGAGGCCTGGCATGCTGCAGTCCATGGAGTTGCAAAGAATCAGACATGACTGAGTGACTGAACTGAACTGAACTGAACTGATGGAACCGGATGCAATGATCTTCGTTTCTGAATGTTGAGTTTTTGATAGAAAGCTCATAGAATACCAAACAAGGTAAGCATCAAAAAATAACTGCATCTAGACATATCATATTCAAACTTTGGAAAATCAGGAACAAGATAAAAATCTTGAAAGAGCCCAGAATAAATTAACATTTTACTTAAAAGGAGCAAAAATAAGGGTGACATCAGATGTGTAGTCAGGAACCATGAAAATAAGATGGGAGGGCAGTGAAATATTTTAAGGGTTTAAAGAAAAACTATCAGTATTTTAAAAAGTCTGTGTCCAATGACTTCATCATTCAAAGATAAAGGAGAAATGAAGGCTTCTCAAATAAATAAAAAAGTGATGGAATTCACCAGTACCCTGTGGGAATTACTAAAAGTTCTTCAGAGAGAAGCAAAATAATATAGGGTGAAACACATATACATAACAAAAGGAAGATCATCAGAGAAGAAATAAAGGAGAAGTAAAATAATTTATGTGTGAATTCTTTTTTTTGAGGTATGATTGACATACAGCTTTCTAATCCTTAATTGATCTACTAGATTACAGTTTATTCAGAGACGTAATAGCAGTTATGTTTTGGGTAATTATAGCATATATATAGGGGAAATGAAAGTCAGCAATGTTATAAGGTATAGGTGGGAAGAACTGGAATACCCTGTGATAAAGGTACCTGCACTACCTGTGAAGGGGTAATGTGTTACTTGAAAGTAGAATTAAATTATTTATAAACATATTTTGCAAACTGTAATGCAACTTCTAAAAAATTTTAAACAAGTATAATTAATATGCTACAAGAGGAGAGAAAATAGAATAATATAAAATGTTCAATTAAAATCACAGAGGGCAGTAAAAGGGGGAGATAAAAAACAAAGTGGAAATAAAGAGCTATACATGATAGATATTAATACAGTTCTATCAATAATTGACTAAAGTGTGAATAGCATAAATGCATCAATTAAAAGACAAAGATTGTTTCAAAAAATACCAACATTTAAAAAAATTACCAAGTATATGTTGTCTACAAGAAGTCCATTTTATATATGAACATATAGATCAAAGGAATAGAGAAAAAGATACCATATTAATACCAATCAAATGAAAGCTGGATAAGTAATTTTGGACAATGTAAATTTCAGAAAAAAATATATTTATCAGATAAAGGGGAATATTATATAATGATGAAGGGATTGAATCTGTAAGAAGATATCCCAATGCTTAATGTGCTGCCAGGGGCCAGTGTGAGGAACTCCACCCACGGCAAAGGTCATGAGGAAGGAGGCTTTGGCGTATGCAAAGGCGTGATCAAGCCTCAGGAAACCCCCTGTTCCCGAGCATCTACCCCAAAACCAGAGTCTGTTTTGTACACTCACCTACACCTCTGACTTTACGGGGGGCTCTCCCCCATAACCGTTTCTCTCAGAGGAGTTAACTTGCAACTCCATTAATAAAAATTCCTGGGCATGACAAGAGTATTTCAACTTACGAACTCTGAAGGTTATCTAGCCTGCCTGTATAGGTTCCTCTGGCCGCATGTGATTGTTTACAACCCCCCAACTGTGAGAGGCACGAGATGTTTTATACTTACTAAAGGCAAATTCTTTTGGGAAGTTATAAATTATTAGTATAGTGGATTGGTTAGGAATTATATTGGTGAAGGGTTTTTCATTTGTTGTGTCAATAATTGCTGCTAATTCCCTGCCCTGGGTGGGACAAGGGTGTCTCAGGTCAAACCTCTCTGCTGACAGACAAGCTTGTGTGACAACCTCTCAACCATAAACAGCACAGAGAGACTTGGAGTATTTTGAGAGTCTTAATTAGCATAGGGCTTTTTCTCATTATTGAGTCAATAATTGCTGCCAGGCCTCCATATCCTTAGGCACCTGGGAATATATTAATCAATGTATTTGGAATATAGAAAAGGAAATATAGTAGTTTTTGATGTTAGCAATATTAGACTTTTTGAGTTAATGAATTTTTTCTTTTGTTATAGATCACTGTACTTTGTTATAAATCACTGTGTCCTTGTTACGTAAAAATGTAACTTTATCACTATCTTAAGACTAAATAGATCTTAAGGGGAGCATTGGCGAAAGGATTTTAATTTGTTGGGCTGATGTTGCTGCTAAATCTCCATATTCCCTGCCCTTATAATGAATATAACTAGCATATAGGAGAAATAAGTATTAACCTTTAAGATTAATCATGTTAACCTTGAGTTAAATAAATTCCTTTCTTGATTGTAACTCACTACACCCCTCACCCTATAGGAATGCAACTTTATTTGGAGGGTGGTGCCTCGTTTAAGAAAAAAACACCCTTGGAAAAAATAAGTTTTTTTGTTATCAGAAAGGGTTGTAAATGTCAGCAGGCAGAAATGGCTTGAAAATGATGTAAAACCCCTAAGAATTTATGTAAAGCACCTGATTTTGATAAAGGTCAGGACTGCTGACCCCCGCGTAACTCTGTAGTCATCCCTATGTGTAACAAAAGGTATATAAGAAAACCTGAAAAATAAAGAAATGGAATCAGTTCCTGGAAAGACTGACTCCCCCATGTCGTTCTTTCTTGCTCCCCGTTTTTCCGGCTGAATTTCCATCTGGAGCATGGATGCTATTCCATGTAAACCAAGTTATTTGGCCTCTTTTTCTCCACTAATTTTCCTACTACACTATCTGTTTCTAACCTCTCTATATACTTGTAACTAAATATGTATTTTTTCAAGGACGCCAACTCTGTCCCTACCTTCGATTCACCCTGGATCCACCGGAGCTGGACCCCAGCAATGTGCATCACTTAACAACACAGACTCAAACTACATGAAGCAAAACCAATAGCATGTAAGGAGAAGCAAGTAAATTCACCATTGTAGTCAAAGATTTCAACACCACTCTTCCAGTAGCTGACAAATCCTACAGGCAGAAAAACAGTATGAATATAGTTCAAATGAACAGTATCATCAATCAACATTTATAGAGGAATTCATACAATAGAAGACTACATACTGTTCTTGAACTCACAGGAAACATTCATCAAGATAAACTACGTTCTGGACCATAAAACACATCTTCACAAATTTAAAGGACAGAAATCATACAAAGTGTGCTCTCAGAACATGATGGAAATAAACTAGAAATCAATAACAGACAGATAGCTGGAAAAATCCAAAGTAATTGGAGATTAAACAATATAATTACAGATAACAAGTGGATGAAAGAAAAAAGTCACATGGGAAATTTAAAATATATTTAAAACTAAATATCAAAATTGTGGGAAAAAGCAAAAGCAATGCTTACAGGGAAACTTATGGCCCTGAATGAATATACTAAAGGAAGAGAGATTTAAAATGCAAATCTAAATTTCCACTTTAGGAAACTAGAGTAAGTTTAAGCACAAGCAAGTACAAGAAAAGAAATAATGAAGATTAGAAAAATCAATGACATTGAAAACCAGAAATCAAAGAAACCAAATCTGTCTCTCTGAAAAGATCAACAAAACTGATAAATCTTAGCCAATCTAACCAAGAAAAAGAAATGAAGTCACTCAGTTGTGTCCAACTCTTTGTGACTCAGTGGACTATACAGTCCATGGAATTCTCTAGGTCAGAATACTGGAGTCGGTTGCCATGACCTCCTCCAGAGAATCTTCCCAACCCAGGGATCAAATTCAGGTCTCCCACACTGCAGATGATTCTTTACCAGCTGAGCCACCAGGGAAGCCCAAGAATACTAGAATGGGTTCAGTTCAGTTCAGTTCACTCACTCAGTCACGTCCGACTCTGCAACTCCATGAACTGCAGCACGCCAGGCCTCCCTGTCCATCACCAACTCCTGGAACCTACTCAAAATCATGTCCATTGAATCAGTGATGGCCTCCAACCATCTCTTTCTCTGTCATCCCCTTCTCCTTGCACCTTCAATCTTTCCCTCATCAGGGTCTTTTCCAATGAGTCAGTTCTTAGCATCATGGGGCCAAAGTATTGGAGTTTCAGCTTCAGCATCAGTCCTTCCAACAAATATTCAGGACTGAATTCCTTTAGGATGGACTGGTTGAATCTCCTTGCAGTCCAAGTGACTCTCAAGAATCTTCTCCAACACCATAGTTCAAAAGCATCAATTCTTCGTCACTCAGCTTTCTTTATTGTCCAACTGTCACATCCATACATGACCACTGGAAAAACCACAGCTTTGACTAGATGGACCTTTGTTAGCAAAGTAATGTCTCTGCTTTTTAATATGCTGTCTAGGTTGGTCATAACTTTTCTTCCAAGGAGTAAGTGTCTTTTATTTATGGCTGCAGTCACCATTTGCAGTGATTTTAGAGCCCCCCAAATAAAGTCTGTCACTCTCTCCACTGTTTGCCCATCTATTTGCCATGAAGTGATGGGACCAGATGCCATGATTTTAGTTTTCTTAATGTTGAGTTTTAAGCCAACTTTTCCACTCTCTCTTTCACTTTCATTGAGAAGCTCCTTAGTTCTTTGTTTTCTGCCATAAGGGTGGTATCATGTGCATATGTTAGTGGGTAGGCTATCCCTTCTCCAGCAGATCTTCCAGACCCAGGAATTGAACCGGATCTCCTACATTGCAGGAGGAAAAAAGAGAGAAGATACAAATAGGAATATAAAAAGATATTCAACATTATATGCCATCAGGGAATTGCAAATTGAAACAATAATGGTGTATCACCTCTAATTCCAAAACAGTGACAACAGCAAATACTGGTAAGGGTATGGAGCATCTCACACTCTCATTCATTGCTGAAGGGAATGCAAAGTGGTACAGCACTTGGGAAGACAGTTTGGCAGTTTCTAACAAAGCTAAATAAAGGCTGACTACATGGTTCAACAATTTTACCTGTAGGTATTTACCCAAAGGAATTGAAAACTTAGGTCCACACAAAACCCTGCAAATCAATACTTATAGCAGTTTTATTAATAATTGCCCCAAACTTGAAATAACCAAATGCTTTTCAGTAAATGAACACAGAAGTATAGCCATACAACGAATTATTTAGTGATAAAAAGAAACGAGCTATCAAGTCACCAAAAGAAATACAGGAAGTTTAAATGAATATTACTAAGTGAAAGAAGTCGGTCTGAAAAAGCTACATCTACATGCTTCCAACTGTATCATATGCAGCCATGAAATTAAAAGATGCTTACTCCTTGGAAGGAAAGCTATGATCAGCCTAGATAGCATATTCAAAAGCAGAGACATTACTTTGCCAACTAAGGTCCATCTAGTCAAGGCTATGGTTTTTCCGATAGTCATGTATGGATGTGAGAGTTGGACTGTGAAGAAGGCTGAGCACCGAAGAATTGATGCTTTTTAACTGTGATGTTGAAGACTCTTGAGAGTCCGTTGGACTGCAAGGAGGTACAACCACTCCATTCTGAAGGAGATCAGCCCTGGGATTTCTTTGGAAGGAATGATGCTAAAGCTGAAACTCAAGAACTTTGGCCACCTCGTGCAAAGACCTGTCTCATTGGAAAAGACTCTGATGCTGGGAGGGATTGGGGACAGGAGGAGAAGGGGACGACCGAGGATGAGATGGCTGGATGGCATCACTGATTTGATGGATGTGAGTCTGAGTGAACTCCGGGAGTTGGTGATGGACAGGAGACCTGGCGTGCTGCGATTCATGGGGTCGCAAAGAGTCGGACACGACTGAGTGACTGAGCTGAACTGAACATGTTTCCAACTGTATCACATTTTGGAAAAGGCAAAACTATATAGATAGTAAAAACATCAGTGGCTTCCAGGGATTTGGGGGAGGGAAAAAGAATGATTAGTTGAAGCTCAGGGGAATTTTAAGGCAGTGAAACTCTTCTGTATGATACTATAAAGTTGGATACAGGATGTTATGTGTTTTTAAAACCCGTAGAATTGTACTGTGAGTTAAGCTGGATGCAAAATATGGGCTTTAGCTAATAATATTGCATTGATATTAGTTCATTAGTTATAACAAATGTACAACACTAAAGTAAGATGTTGATAATAGGGGAAAATATGTGGGAGAGTTGGGAGTACACAGTGAGACTGCTCGACCTCTTCAAATAACACAATTTAAAGATCCAAATAAATATTATTCTTTTGGAGCAATTGCAGTGTCCTTGATAGCTTTAAGATCTGTAGGATGACTCCCTTGAAGTCATCCTTCAGAGCTCATTTACAAGTTGCATCACAGGCTTTTGTTGTTCTGCCTCACAAGTCCTCAGCTCACCTCTGGTTAGAGCTGCAGCTGCAGTGGACAGCTGCCTGAGGGCTTAACAGGCACATGGTTGGCATCACACTTGAAGTTTGAAAGCTTTTCCTGCCTTTTCTAAACCTGCAGGAGTCCCATTCAGTCTCTCAGGAGGATAATCCAGAAATACAGAACATTGAACAACTTTGGCTGCATTCAACTATTGGAAGTTAGAGGATAAATACCCCAGCTTCCTGTCCTTTGACTGGAAAATTCTTGGAAGTATTCTGTACATGTTTCACAATCCCAGTGTAACTGAGATCCCAATGCTCCCAATAGAGACCTTGAAAAACACTCTTACACTGACTTTTTCTCTTTCCTGTTTTATTTTTACCACCCCCTCTTTCTTGACTCTTGAGAGCATTGCCTAAATAAATACTTGGACTCTGGTTCTTGTCTCTGGCTCTGCTTGCAGGAGCAAGAAAAATAAAACACATATTATATACATAATGAATCCAGGAAACAGAACAACTCTGGCCATGTTTTAAAAGATGCCTTAGTGAAGCAAATCCGTAATTTGGTTAGAGAAAAGCTTCCTGAGAACACTGTTAAACTATGCTTTAACTGGTGTTTAAGAACAGAGAACTGTAAACATCTGAAAGGAGATAATGACTTACAACTACCAATATCAGAAAAATCATCCTTTCCCTCTCACAGAACTATCGAGATCTTAATAACTGTGACCCATGGGCCATATGTGAACTTACTCCATATCCTTCATAGTCTTTTCTTTCCCCAAAGTTTCACTGAAGAGATTTGGAGGATATTTGTCGTATCTTGAGATTTGATCAGGCATTAAAGACAGAGCGTGGTATCTAAGGAATTAAAGAGTGAAGTGTGACATGGATATGGCAAGAACAGCTTTAATCTGGGCAAGAAATTTTGCAGGAAGCCAAACTGCAACTAGCAGGTGTGAAGATGGATAACAGAATATCTACCTGTGGTGGTTTAAAAATATTCTCCAGATATCCTTCCACACTCCTCCTTGTAAAATGGGAGGCTAATTCTCTTCCATCTGAGTATGGGTTGGACTTAGTGACTCGCTGCTAACTACAGGCTATGGTGGATATGTGCTTGTGTGACACCTGAGAGCAGGTCATAGACCAGTATGGGGGCCCACTCTGTGTTCTCCCTCTTTCTCTTGAATCTGAACAAAAGTTTCTTGCTCTGAGGGAAGCCAGCTACCATGTAATGAAGGCACTCAAGTCAGCACTAGAGAGAGAACCATGTGACAATGAACTGAGTCTCCCTTCTAATAAACATGTGAGTGAGCCATCTTGGAAGGAGACCCTCCAGCCCCCATCAAACCTTTGGATGACAGGAGCTATGATCAGAATCTCGACTTTAAACTTTATAAGCAACTCTGAGCTAAATCAACAGCTAATCTACAAGCAATTCTGATCTTCTTGCCTTAGGAGATAAAGTTCAAACTCCTAGAAAGGCACATAGGGACCTTCACGATCTGGTCTTTATTCCCTCACCTCCTGGTTTTCTTCCTCAGGCACCCTCTTTCTAGTCATACTAATCTGCTTTCCATTCTATCACCATATCATTTTCCTTTGTGACTAGCATATGCTCTGTTCTCTTCTGTAGGTCTCTAATCATCTTGCTTCAGCTACTCCATTTGGGAAACTCTTGTTATTATGTATGCCTCAGCTTAAATGCTATCCTCTCTGTGAACATTTTTTTCTGATTTCATCAGGAAAATTTAAGGGATCTTTCTTTACGCTTTCAGAGATCCTTGTGTGCACTTCTCTTACTATACTCAATGCGAGCTAAATATCCGTGCCCTTTCCTTTCCACTCATTAGTATAGGGACTGATGTGTATTTTCTTTTCTTCTTTAAAAAAACCCCCGACAATTTGAGTACCTTTTAGAGTATAAAGTAAATAAAAGTGTTCCATTATTGAATTTGGTAACTGAATGAACTGCTATAGTATTAGGGAACTCTTGGCATTCAAATAACAAATATAAGAAAGCACTAAATCTAACTCAATTATTTACCATGAGTTCATATTCAGCAACCATGTATGAGCACTGCATAATACTTTGTGTTGCTCTCTGCATCAGATTATTAATTCTTCACAATAATCTGTGGAAAGGCATAGGTTTTATTACTTCTACTTAGCTTACAGTTTAGATAGAACCAGAATTCAAACCCAAATTTCATATCTCTGATCTGAGAATTCTCTCTCCATATTCCCACAGCCTTACTTTAGTAATAATAACAACCATATCAGAGAAAATTCTTTAAGGGTTTATAAAGATGAATTGAGGCCATGTCCTACTACATTCCAGAAGAATATTTTTCAGTGTTTTTTTTTTTAAATACACATTTCAGTGAATAATTCATGCCAAGCAGAGTTAATAAATACTCATGTCCTGACCAAACAGTTTTCTCCTTTTGTTGTGGAATTTTGCACTATAAAGTCAAGAGACATGAAAAAAAAAAAAACAGCAAAACATTTTATGACAACCATACTAGTGAGCCAATAACTCAAAGAAAGGTAATTAAGAGGATGATCAGAAAGTATTCTCAGCCCTAATGAAAGATTTTGCTTGGGAAAGCTCTTGGTGATAGTTATTCACACAAATTATTTCTCATGAGCCCATGGCAGATTGACTAGACCAATTTTCAATTAAACTGCAGTACTTTCTGAGTGCTAGGAAAATGAAAGACATTTTTAAAAGAGAGCAGTTTCCCATCTACTAAATAACTACCTGCAATGGCATAAAGTATAATAGTAGTTGTGGCATTGTACATCAAAAAAGTAAATTGCAGTATACGAAGTTAAAAAATTCTCAGTGCGGATGCTGCCAGCTTTTTCTTTCCTAGCAGCACCAAGCAGTGGCAGGTCACGAAAAAGCACTACTTGAGCTGTTGATTGTATATTCAGTTGCAGACACATCTAAAATAAGGCTAGTCACCTGCTGACCTAAACAGATGACCAATTCTTTTTTCCAGCAAAAAGACAAATTAGGGTCTGCAACCACTGTGAGCCACAAGCAAGTCCCTGAACAATAGAGTGAGGACAACTCTTTTAAAGAGGGAAAAAGTAAGTTGGGAGGGCTGCAGTAAACAACTCCTTCACTGGAGGAATTGAGAGCTCAAACTGTAGTGGTCATTGGCTGAACTGTGACAGTCTCTCATTGGCTGAGCTTTTGGCAGGCAAGAAGCAGAAATCTTTCTTCTTCCTCTTCATCCCTGGTATTGTATAGGATATGAGAACTTCCCTTTCTGACTCCTTGACTTTAATTAAAGTTTATATGTTTTTTTCACACAGTTTAGCAAGAATTATGAGTGAGGTCTCTGCTTTGATTTTCTGTACATTTATGTGTATTAGCATGTTATGGTAGACATTAATGTGTAATTTCATAACAGAATAATAGCCAAGTCCTCTGTGAATATAACTGATAACCGTAGTAGGTGTTTTCAGAGCTTGTGTGCATACATTGAATGGAAAGTAATATATTACAAAAATATATTGATATAATTATTTTAAAATTTTCTGATATGATTTTATTGAGGGCAGAGATTGTTCTTTTTGTTTTCTTAATGTTTGAGTGAATGAATGAAATAACAGAATATTTTTATAATAGGCATAACATTTTTAATCAAGTAAAGGAAAAGAAATTGCAAAAAGGCAAAATGGTTGTCTGAAGAGGCTTTACAAACAGCTGTGAAAAGAAGAGAACCAAAAGGCAGAGGAAAAATGGAAAAATATAGCCATTTGAATGCAGAGTTCCAAAGAATAGCAAGAAGAGATAAGAAAGCCTTAGTGATCAATGCAAAGAAATAGAGGAAAACAACAGCATGGGAAAGACTAGAGATCTTGTCAAGAAAATTAGAGATACCAAGGGAACATTTCATGCAGAGATGGACACAATAAAGGACAGAAACAGTATGGACCTAACAGAAGCAGAAGATATTAAGAAGAGGTGGCAAGAATACACAGAACTGTACAAAAGGATCTTCACAACCCAGACAATCACGATGGTGTGACCATTCACCTAGAGCCAGACAACCTGGAATGTGAAGTCAAGTGGGCTTAGGAAGCATTACTACAAACAAAGCTAGTGGAAGTGATGGAATTCCAATTGAGCTATTTCAAATCCTAAAAGATGATGCTGTAAAAGTGCTGCACTCAATATGCCAGCAAATTTGGAAAACTCAGCAGTGGCCACAAGACTGAAAAAGGTCAGTTTTCATTCCAATTCCACAGAAAGGCAATGCCAAAGGATGCTTAAACTACTGCACAATTGCACTCATCTCACATGCTAGTAAAGTAATGCTCAAAATTCTCCAAGTGAGATTTCAACAGTATGTGAACTGTGAACTTTCAGATGTTCAAGTTGGATTTAGAAAAGGCAGAGGAAACAGAGATCAAATTGCTAACATCTACTGGATCATTGAAAAAGCAAGAAAGTTCCAGAAAAACATCTATTTCTGCTTTATTGACTATGCCAAAGCCTTTGACTGTGTGGATCACAAAAAACTGTGGAAAATTTTTAAAGAGATGGGAATACCAGACCACCTGACCTGTCTCCTGAGAAATCTGTATGCTGGTCAGGAAGCAACAGTTAGAACTGGACCTGGAACAACAGACTGGTTCCAAATAGGAAAAGGAGTACATCAAGGCTGTATGTTGTCACCCTGCTTCTTTAACTTATATGCAGAGTACATCATGAGAAATGCTGGACTGGAAGAAACACAAGCTGGAATCAAGATTTCTGTTAGAAATATCAACAACCTCAGATATGCAGATGACACTACCCTTATGACAGAAAGCAAAGAAGAACTAAAGAGCCTCTTGATGAAAGTGAAAGAGGAGAGTGAAAAAGTTAGCTTAAAGCTCCACATTCAGAAAACGAAGATCATGGCATCTTGTCCCATCATTTCATGGCAAATAGATGGGGAAACAGTGGAAACAGTGACAGACTATTTTGGGGGCTCCAAAATCACTGCAGATGGTGACTCTAGCCATCAAATTAAAAGGCTCTTGCTCCTTTGAAGAAAATTTATGAACAACCTAGACAGATTAGTAAAAGCAGAGACACTACCTTGCCAACAAATGTCCATCTAGTTAAGGCCATGGTTTTTCTAGTAGTCATGTATGGATGTGAGAGTTGGGCTATAAAGAAAGCTGAGTGCCAAAGAATTGATGCTTTTGAACTGTAGTGTTGGAGAAGACTTTTGAGAGTCCCTTGGACTGCAAGGAGATCCAACCAGTCAATCCTAAAGCAAATCAGTCCTGAATATTCATTGAAAGGACTCATACTGAAGCTGAAACTCCAATACTTTGGCCCCCTGATGCTAAGAACTGACTCGTTGGAAAAGACCGTGATGAGGAAATGATTGAAGGCAGAAGTAGAAGACGACAACAGAGGATGAGAAGGTTGGGTGGCATCACCAACTCAATGGACATGTGTTTGAGTTAGCTCCGGGAGTTAGTGATGGACAGGGAGGACTGGTGTGCTGTGTTCCATGGGGTTGCAAAGAGTCGGACACAACTGAGTGACTGAACTGAACTGAAATGAACTGATGGTAAATATTTGTTTTTGTTTGCCTGGCATCCCTTCTCTCTTCTGCTAATGTCACATTTTTTATCCTACAAAATACCACCCCTTCTCTACTCATAGTTCACACAGTTTTGGGCATGGGATGCTGTGGGGTAGAAAGATAATTTTAATTCCCATTCTCAGAGCTGGCAGAACTATTTTCCTTTCTTTTCACCCAGTGATTCATGGATAGGCATAAAAACAAAGTTTGTTCAGTTACACTGAATCTTGGGAGTTTCCCTAGACACGCTAGAAAAGTGGCATCTGTTAAAAATTGAGCACCCATTCCAGCTCTATCATGAACTTCTCATCAATATGTGCCGATAAGTTTCCAATTATTTGACTAGTTTGAATTGAGTTTGTGTCTTTGATTTAATCTCTTCTGCTTCCTCCAAGGATTTGTAAATCTCTCAGATTAGATCTAGTAGGTTCCTATGATGCTGAAAAGGGCTTCCCTGATAGCTCATTTAGTAAAGAATCTGCCTGCAATGCAGGAGATCCTGGTTCAATTCCTGGATGGGAAAGATTCACTGCAGAAGGGATAGGCTACCCACTCTGGTGTTCTTGGGTTTCCCTTGTGGCTCAGCTAGTAAAGAATCTGCCTGCAATTGAGGGAGACCTGGGTTTGATCCCTAGGTTACGAAGATCCCCTGGAGAAGGGAAAGGCCACCCACTCCAGTATTCTGGCCTGAGAATTCCATGGACTGTATAGTCCATGAGGTCGCAAAGAGTTGAACAAGACTGACTTTTACTTCATTTTTGTGATGCTGAAATAGTCAGGGTGGTTATTTATTAAGCTTAGCTGTATTTTCTCCAGCAGTTTGGAGTTTGCCCAATACACTGAAAAACAAACAAGTGAATAAGTAGGTAGGTAGATATACAGATAGATAAACAATGTGCAAAAAGTTGTGAAGCATGGACTCTAAAGAGTAATCATTTAAGTATATGCTACTGTATCTATCATTTCACATGGAGCTCTTAGCGATTTCATATCTCTGATCTGAGATTCTGAAATCTTCTTATGTTCAATATGACACTGAAATATTAAATCAGTCTCTTAACTACCTCAGCGCATTACATTACATGTGACTCAGGTTTTTCTAGGTCAACAAGCCAAGTTACATAGTACTCTGTTGACTGGAGAATGGAAGGCTCACACTTGCCAGGATTTATTTCAACTGCACTTTAGACTACAGCTTTGACAAATTAGCCATTTTTGGTACTAAGTTGCCACATATATAAAGGGGTAATATTTATTTGTTACATGGATAGCAAGGAAAAGAAGGCGGAATAAGACATTTTTTTGGTCCTAAATCTCCAGTGGTGGTTTCATTTCTATTATTTTATTAAGGGGCATGAACAATGAACAAAATACTGAAGATGTGGTGAAAAATCTCACAGCTATGCCTCAAAATTAACTAGATATTCTAGCATACAATTACGACTAGTGGCATTATGTCTCACTATTTAAAGGGAGCGACTGAGGAGATATAAAATACTGAGTGAAGGGACTATCAATCAGTTTGAAATGTGACAAAGGATTTGGGGTCAATCTTGCCTGAAGAAGTAATCAATAGAAGAGGCATAAGAAAAAACTAGAATATACCATCGTTGGTCAGTATTAGTTTAGAAAGCACACAATTTTAAGACTTTGAGCCAAAAGACAGGGTTGAAATATACTCACAACAGGGTTTGACTCTCATCCTTTTTCTAGTAACAGTCTAACTATGGAAATTGGGAAAAAAATAAAATCTTGGTTTCTGTAAAGTCAAAATAAAAATAAATTGCTCATCATGCAGTCATTTGTTAGAATAATTGATATGATGATCATCAGAGTTAACAATAACTTTGTGTGTGTGTGTGTGCTCATTCACTTCAGTTGTGTTTGACTCTTCGCAACCCCGTGGACTGTAGCCCACCAGGCTCCTCTGTCGAAGGGATTTTCCTGCCAAGAATACTGGAGTGGACTGTGATGCCCTCCTTCAGGGGATCTTCCTGACCCAGGGGTGGAATTCGCATCTCCTGTATCTCCTGCACTGTAGGAGGACTGTTTACTGTTGAGCCACCAGGAAAGCCCCAAACAGTAACTTTATTTAGTAACAAATATAATCCAAGCACTTTGCTAAGTGCGTGAATATAGCATATCCATTTAGTTCTAAAGACAACTTTAGAACTTTATTCATGTTTTACAAACAGGGAAAATGGGGTGGGGTAGGGGCATGTAGCACAGAGAGACTATGCTCCTGGCCTAAGTCCCTCATCAGTAAGTGACAAAACAGGCTTTTCATCAAAGCAGTCTACACCAGAATCTTAAAAAGTGCCTCTGCTTTCTCCCAGAGCAGAGAGTAACAACTAAATAAATCATAGTTGAAACTCAGTCACACAAATGCTCAAACTAGGGAAGATGAATAAAGATTATTCAAATGGGAATAAAATGTAGTAGATAGGTGACTTGTCCCTGGCTCCATTATAGTAAACGTAGTGCTGATCCAAGATGTTGTCCCTCTGCTTCTTGATCTAGATCCAATTTCAGATTCACTTTCTTTCCTTTATTTGTTTTTTTCTGCTTGATTTTTGAAATGATAGCTCTTCCAACTCTTACTTCTTTAGTTTGAAGCAGAATGAGGAATGAATTTACAGAGCATTATTTCTTTAAAATTCTTCACTTGTCTGAAACTTGCTTACAAAAGGCACCATGTCGAATCATCAGTTTACTGGGATTTTCTCTGCATCTAGCAAAAGTGCCTGGACATTGGATAATGACTCCATACTTGAATGGACTGTGATTTATCCCATGCCTTTCCTGTTGCACAGACGTACAAATGATTCCTTACATCTGTAGTTTAAGGAAAAGTCTCTTGATTTCCTGAAGCCTTTAAAGTATTAAAAAGAAGCTTGACAAGGGAAGAATTAGTTTTACCAGGTAGAAAACACATTATTTACCAGGTAGCAATTCTTCAAATAATATCATTAGGCATATAAATAGACAGATTGGTGGAATAGAATACTAAGTCCAGAAATAGATAAATAATTTGGTAGATTATAAAAGGGCCTCAAATCCATGGGGTAAAAATGAATTATTCAGTGAATACTTTCAGAGGAAACAGGAAGCCATATAAGACAATAAAATGGAAATAATATCTTCAGTCTCATTAGATCAATAGATCAAATATTTAAATATAAAGCTTTAAACATTTAAAACTGAGAGAATAAAAAATTCAAGATTCCAGAAGCTCTGTATAGCTATGAGATAAAGCTCAAAAGTCATAAAGGAAAGCTTAATAAATTCACCTCCATATATATATTTTTACAAAGATGATCATACACAAAGACAAAAGACAAATAATGGAGTAGAGAGACATTTGAAAATTACCTTAGAGGGCTAGTTTTCCTGAAATATAAAGCATTTCTAAAAATTGATAAGGGAAATACTATTACTCCAACTAAAAAAAAAATGGACAAAGATATGAATTGATAGTTGCTGAAAAGGGAAAAACAGTACTTAATCACATCATAGGAAACACTGGACTGGATGAAGCACAAGCTGGAATCAAGACTGCTGGAAGAAATATCAATAATTTCATATGCAGATGACACCATGCTTATGGCAGAAAGCAAAGAAGAACTAAAGAGCTTTTTGATGAACGTGAAAGAGGAGAGTGAAAAAGTTGGCTTAAAACTCAGCATTCAGAAAATGAAGATCATGGCATCTGGTCCCATCACTTTATAGCAAATGGAGAAACAATGGAAACAATGAGAGACTTTATTTTCTTGGGCTCCAAAATCACTGCAGATGGTGACTGTAGCCATGAAATTGAGATGCTTGCTCCTTGGAAGAAAAGTTATGACCAACCTAGACAGCATATTAAAAAACAGAGACATTACTTTGCCAACAAAGGTCCATCTAGTCAAAGCTATGGATTTTTCAGTAGTCATGTATGAATGTGAGAGTTGGAATATAAAGAAAGCTGATCACCAAAGAACAAATGTTTTTGAAGTGTGGTATTGGAGAAGACTCTTGAGAGTCGCTTGGACTGCGAGGAGATTCAACCAATCCATCCTAAAGGAAATCAGTCCTGAATATTCACTGGAAGGACTGATGCTGAAGCTGAAAATCCAATATTTTGGCCTCCTGATATGAAGAACTGACTCATTTGAAAAGACCCTGATGCTGGGAAAGATTGAAGGCAGGAAGAGAAGGGGATGACAGAGGATGAAATGGTTGGATGGCATCACCAGCTCAATGGACATGAGTTTGGGTAAACTCTGGGAGTGGGTGAAGGACAGGGAGGCCTGGCGTGCTGCAGTCCATGGGGTTGCAAAGAGTAGGGCACGACTGAGTGACTGAACTGAACTGAATCATATCCAAATGCTACTATTATTTATAATAAAATAATTTCATTTATTACACTGATATCACAGTTGTTTTCACCTGGCAAAGAGCAAACATTTGTTAATGCATTGTGATGATGAGAATGTGGGAAAACAGATACTCTCACATGGTTGATACTGGAAGCGTAAACTGTACTTATGAAGGAAGATTTAACAACACTCATCAAGATTAAAAAGATATATGTTTGATCTAGCAACTCCACTTCTCAGAATTTATCCTACACAAAGGGGGATTGTTATTTATTTATGTACTGATAAGAAGTGATCTATAGCACATATTGTTAAGTGTAAAAAAAAGCAAGGTGCAAAACAGGATATAAGGGCATGCTTTAGAGCATAAAATTATTTGGATCAGAATCTGGGAAAGAAACTGAATGACTGGAAGATACCGTTGGTAAGGAGATTTTTCACAATTTACCATTTTTATACTTTATATTTTTAACCATATGAAAATATTGCCTTTTGATAAATATTTATTGTATAGATTTATTTTATTATATTTAATTTATTAAATACGTTTAAAATATAAATATTAATATCCCATATAGATGAAAACATTTAAACATAGATTTTTGCATTAGTTGACAACTACTGAAGCTTGTAAGGGCAAGAGCTGAAATAATAATTATAGAAAAAATTTTTTTTAGCAGGGTTATTTTATGAGCACAGATCCCCAGGTTTTCCTCTTAAATTCCTATTTGGAAAGCTTTTAAAAATGTATGCAAGTGAGGAACTGTTTTTTAGCAGCCTTGGCAATCTAAGCCAAGTATCATCTATTGAATACTTATTTGACATTTGGAGAAATATGTATCTGGTAAAACGCTGATTTGGTGAAGGGAAAAAGTAGGAGATCCATGGTGCTATTCTAGGTAACTAATTAATCAGTCCTAAAGGAAGTCAACCTTGAATATCCATTGGAAGAACTGATGCTAAAGCTGAAGTTCTAGTACTTTGGCCACCTGATGCAAAGAGTTGACTCATTGGAAAAGACCCTGATGCTAGGAAAGATTGAGGACAGGAGGAGAAGGGGGTGACAGAGGATTAGATGGCTGGATGCACCACCAACTGAGCAAACTCTGGGAGATAGTGAAGGACAGGCAAGACTGGCATGCTGCAGTGCACGGGGTTGCAAAGAGTCGGACATGACTGAGTGACTGAACAACAAACAACAAGTATGTCACTCCCGTAATACAGCTAAATGAGAGACAAATGTTTTCTGATCTGCATCTGGATAGCAAACATAGTCTGAGGGACTCTTTGGACTTTTTCTCAGCTCCCTCTCATATTCACAGATTGGCTGTAGGAGTAACATACAGACCACGTGGAAAGGACCCAACCTGGATCCAGATAGAAATGATCACTTAAAAGAGATCCTGTATGTGGGGCCTCTCCTTAGAAATTCTGTTCATGTTATATTTAACTGATAGGAAACTCCCAGCAAAGGTCATGCCTTTGGTTTCTTTTGTTGTCTAAACTGGTTTGATGTCAATATTTCCATATTTAAAATTTTATGCTATTGATCTGAAACTAAAGGCCAAATTTATGAATTAAATTTAACACCTATTTAACTATAAAAGCACAACACATGCAGAACTTTCTATTGTGGAACAGTAAATAAGGAAAATCATAAGACTTCAAGAAGAATTCTACAGCTCCACATATTACTGAAGACTTGGAGGAGCAGGCTGCCTGTGTAACCGTGGATTTATGAAAAGAAGCGTGTGTAATCATTTGTCTCTCTGCTGTCAGCTTCATCTTGTCCTTTCAAGTTTTGCTCAATATTGCCGAGGAGAGAAGCCGAAAAACTCCATTTCGCAGACTGTTTTGCCAGTGTGGTTCTTCTGGTTGGATTCTATCAATGGGAAGCACTGCAGGAGATTAGACTAAGAAGGCAGGAGAAAAAGAAGTCATTTCTTCCCATTTTAGGTTTTAGGGGCTCTGCTAGCAGTGATGGCTGCATGGGGTGAATTAGGCTTCTGGGTTCTTCTCAGATAATGAGGTCCAGTGGCCATGGCAGGAGGGAGTGCTCTATCATCTCCATCAGCACAGAGCTCAGTCTGATGATTCTAGCAGCAACAGTGACAAAAGCTAGTGCAGCGTCAGTGGAAATGTGAGTTCCACACTTCCTGCGGTGGTGGTAGCAGCTGTGGCTCCAAAGTCAGTGGCAGGTGCTCAGTGGCCTTAGTGATGAAGTTCTGGGCACTGCATGCCATCATTTTCCTTTTCCTTCAGCCTCAATGGGTAGTAACTTCTTGCAGTTACCAATATCTCCCCACTTTACTTTAGATTTCCTATTTATAACCAATGTCCTATATTACATTTCCACCAATTGAAAAGTCTAGCATGGCTTTTGTTCCTCATTGACTTACACAAAACAGAAGAATATTTAGGAGATTCATGATTTATGAATTCAAGGAGACTTAAGAGAATGTTCCCTTTTGAAATCAGATTATGTCATAGAAAAAGAGACATATAAGATAAAGAAGTGCTACATGGAGATGAAAAACAATGTTGCGCAATTTTAAACCACAAAGGGGACCCAGGAGAAAAGCAAGATAGGGTACCAATTCAGTATTCAGACAATTGATAAAGGTAAAGAACCAAGCGTTTATTCTTCCTTTCCTATATGAACTGTGTCAGGGTGCCCAAATACTTATTAAAGGAAAATTCTTCTTTAATCAAAGAATCACAGATAATAAATGCAGAACAAATGATAGAATTACAAAATTACCATTTTGCAATACATAATGGAATAATGGATCTAAGTAACAATCAACAGTGGCTGCTCTATAACCATTAGGTGAATGGTTAATGGAAAATTATAATAGATGGATCTGAGATGACATCATCTGAGCCCTGTAATTAATGTCACCAAAGTAGACCACAGAGCTATTATGTGTCACATGATGTAAAGCAGTAGGAATTACACCACACACAGATGGTGATTGCAGCCATGAAATTAAAAGACACTTACTCCTTGAAAGGAAAGTTATGACCAACCTAGACAGCATATTAAAAAGCAGAGACATTACTTTGTCAACAAAAATCCGTCTAGTCAAGGCTATGGTTTTTCCAGTGGTCATGTGTGGATGTGAGAGTTGGACTATAAAAAAAGCTGAGCAGTGAAGAATTGATGCTTTTGAACTGTGGTGTTGGAGAAGACTCTTGAGAGTCCCTTGGACTACAAGGAGATCCAACCAGTCCATTCTAAAGGAGATCAGTCCTGGGTGTTCATTGGAAGGATTGATGTTGAAGCTGAAACTCCAGTACTTTGGCTGGAAAAGACCCTGATGCTGGGAAAGATTGAGGGCAGGAGGAGAAGGGGATGACAAAGGATGATATGGTTGGATGGCATCACCGACTCAATGGGCATGGGTTTGGGTGGACTCTGGAAGTTGATGGTGGATAGCGAGGCCTGGCGTGCTGCAGTTCATGGAGTTGCAAAGAGTCGGACATGACTGAGAGACTGAACTGAACTGATGTAAAAGCAGTAGGAATTACACAACATCACCTATTAAATACCCCCGAAAAAAGAATTTGACCTAATTAAGCCTGAATATACAAGTACTGAGGCTTCCCTGGTGGCTCAGTAGTAAACAATTTGCCTGACAATACAAGAGATGGGGGTTTGATTCCTGGGTCAGGAAGATCCCCTGGAGAAGGAAATGGCAACCCACTCCAATATTCTTGCCTGGGAAATCCCAGTGACAGAAGAACTTGGTGGGCTACAGTCCGTGGGGTCACAAAAGAGCAAACATAAATTAGCGATTAAACAACAATACAAGTTTTAGTTTTAAGGAAAAAAGGGAACAAGAAGAATATGTTAATTTACACTGCAAGATACGATCAGCCAGATCCAGAGTGTGGGAGATTTTACAGTTTTTCCCCCCAAATATATATATATATATATATATATATATATATATATATATATATATATACACACCCACATATATATATATTTTATAAAAAGGGGGAGAGTACACTGATGTCCATTAAAAGACAGTTTTTGAGATAGCTGGGGGAAATTAAGCATAGACAGAGTATTGTATAATATTTAAAAATTATTAATTGTGTTGCATGTCATATGTTGCTTTATGTGTGCATGTGTGTGTTTAAAAAATCCTTTTCTGTTAAAAATATGAAGTGTTTATGGGATAAATGATACAATGCTGGGGATGTGCTTTAAAATGCTCCACAATTTTTTTCCATTAAAGAAAAAAGTGTTGGGTGGGTATGAATGAAATAAGAATATCATACTGATTATAATAGTTGTACCTATGTGATAGGCACATGGAGGCTCATTATATATTTTTGTATGAAAAGTTTCTAATAAACAGTTTAAAATAATTTTCCTTATGAAATACTTTTAAAACCCAGAGACTCATGATTGCTTATTTGTTTTAAATTGTCAACTAACAGCTAATTTCTACATTTTATAAAATATTTTAAACCACTGAAAATATTGGGACTCCTTATCCCAATTTGTTTGACTTTCAAATTTAAGTGGAGAAATCCTTCACTGCTCCAAACACACATCATGATAAAAAGAACATTTAAATTCATAAAGAGAACATTTAAAAGACATAGTAGCATTAAAACAAGATAAACACCCCAATAGACAAGAAGTGGAACATAACACAAAAAGTAACATGAGAGGAGCTGAAGCAGGCCTTTTGGAATTCCAGTTGTTTACACTAGGGATACAAAGACAAGCATTTGTTTACCAGACTGCTACTTGTATAAGACAATGAGCTGCTCAAAGACAGGGCCCCATATATCTTCATCTTAATATGCCTAGAAAAGTGCCTAGAACACACTCAATAACTGAGTAAATAATGAGCAAGCAGAAAGCTTGAGGAAAGGGTAGCAAATAAGACCAGAAATATGCAAGAAAAATGTAAGCTTGAATTTGCACAAGCACTAAACGGAAATGTATTATTATTCTGTTATAGAAGACCAGTGGGGAAAAAAATTTCTCTGTGGGGCTCAAGAGTCCTTACATAAGATGGATAGACAGATTATGGCCATGATTTACTATTCTGAAGCAAAGTACTACCAAACCTTGTACCCCTTCCAAAAAGAAAGACTATCTCTGTGCTGAGAGAGGAAAATGTATCATACTCTCAGATTTCTACTTAAACCTCTTTGTTTAGAAATTCTGCTTGGTTACTGTTGTGATACATTTATATACAGGTGTATATTAAAAAAAAAAACCACAAAAACAAAACTCTTGTTTTTAAAAAAGTCTTCAAAAGACTCTTGAGTTTCCCTTGGACTGCACGGAGATCCAACCAGTCAATCCTAAAGGAAATCAGTCCTGAATAATCACTGGAAGGACTGATGCTGAAGCTGAAACTCCTGATGCAAAGAACTGACTCATCAGAAAAGACCCCGATGCTGGGAAAGATTGAAGGTGGGAGGAGAAGGGGAGAACAGAGATGAGATGGTTGGATGGCATCACCGACTTAATGGACATGAGTTTAAGTAAGCTCTGGGAGTTGGTGATGGTCAGGGAAGTCTGGCATGCTGCAGTCCATGGGGTCACAAAGAGTTGGACATGACTGAGTGACTGAACTGAACTGTGTATTTAAAAATAAATCAGACAAAACTTGGGCTTCCCAGGTGGGACTAATGGTAAGGAAACCACCTGCCAATGCAGGAGATATATGAGATGGGGGGTTAGAGTCCTGGGTTGGGAAGATCCCATGGAGGAGAGGGTGACAAACCACTTCATTACTCTTGCCTGGAGATTGCCATGCACAGAGGAGCTGGTGAACTACAGTCCATAGGGTCACCAAGAATCAGACACGACTGAGGCGACTTAGCAGGCACATGCAAAAACTCATCTCATATATGTCACAAATTCAGTAAAAAGGATGATTATTTAGTCACATATGGAAAGACAATTTTTGCCCCAGTAAAGGTATGAAAGAGGTAAAAATTTGTCCCCTTTTCCATGAAAACATCTTACTTTTTTTTTTTTTTAACAAGAACTTGTCTGGACATTGCTGGCAAACTCTTATGCTTATCTTTTTCCTAATATATGTTACATCATTTCCAGGGGGCCAGGACTATTTGGGTTGCCAAATAGGGTTTTTGAGGGCTGTAGATCATTGTAAAAATATCTAGATATTTTTTATATGATATATGATATAGAGGGAAAAGAGTGAAATTCTTTCTATCTTACTTTTAATCCAAAGAGCCAAATTATGGTCTTGCCAGAGAGAAGCAGCCTAGTTATGGTAGCCCCTACCAAACCACCTCAAAATGAAATGCTAATCTGCTTAAATGTTATAAATCTGAATAAAATTCAGCCTTTGCACATTACATAAATGGTCAATTGCTGGGTAATAGGAAGAAAAATTCATTATTTCCTAAGAAAAATCTTTTAAACTTATGTGAGAAAAATATCATGACATTTTTTATTTGTTGCTAATTTTAATGATAAATACCAACACCCACATTTATAATATTTTATATAAGTGAAGTGGAAAAATCCTTGGATTGAAAGCTAAGTTCTAGTGCCAGTTCTGACTGGGCAATTGTGTGATCTTGGGAAAGTCACTTGGCTCTTGGAGACTTAGTTTTCTTACCTATAAAATCAGGGGGCTTGGGCAGGGCTCACTCAGGTGATTAATTGAAAGCCTCTTTCATTTCTGTCATGTGAGTTTAAGCTCTATAATGTATATGTCTACATTTTATAAGCATTATAAAAAGCTACATAGATATGCAGAGAAGTCAATAAGTAGCAATATTGAGGATTTTTGGCACTACATGATATAGCAAGAAAGAGAAAGAGAAATATAGTTCTTTTTCTTTTTTAATTTGCACTGACATTTGTAAAAATGGCTCAATTTAAAAGCTGTGGAACCTAGCATTCCCACTCTTGAGCATATACTTAGAGAAAACCATAATTCAAAAAGATATATGCACCCCAATGTTCATTGCAGCACTGTTTACAATAGCCAGGACATGGAAGCAACCTAAAGATCCATCAACAGAAGAATGGATAAAGATGATGTGGCACATATACAGTGGAATATTACTCAGCTATAAAAAGATGTGGATGGACCTGGAGGCTCAAGCAGAGTGAAGTAACTCAGAAAGACGAAAACATATACTGTACATTAATGCATATGTATGAAATCTAGAATAATGCATAGATGAACTCTTTTGCAAAGCAGAAATAGAAACAAAATGGGTAACTAATCAGAACTGATTTGATAGCACAGGAAACTCTACTAAGTGCTCTATGGGGGCCTCAATGGGAAAGAAATTCAAAGAAGAAGAGATACATGTATCTATGTGATTGATTTACTATACTGTACAACAGAAACTAACACAATATTTTAAAGCAATTATACTCTAATTTAAAAAAGCTGTGGAAGATAGGAAAATGAAATAAAATGCTAAGTATTATGTGTCTTAAATATTCTAAACATAAGATACAAAAGCCCAATTTTTAGTTAAGTCACATGGACATCACCAGATGGTCAATATTGAAATCAGATTGATTATATTCTTTGCAGTCAAAGATGGAAAAGTTCTATACAGTCAGCAGAACAAGACTGGGAGTAGACTGTGGCTCAGATCAAAATTCAGACTTAAATTGAAGAAAGTAGGTAAAACCACTAGGGCATTCAGATATTATCCATATCAAATCCCTTATGATTATACAGTGGCAGCAACAAATAGATTCAAGGGATTAGATCTGATAAACAAGAGTCCCTGAAGAACTATGGATGGAGGTTTGTAATACTGTACAGGAGGCAATGATCAAATCATTCCCAAAAAGAAGAAATGCAAAAAGGAAAAATCATGCCTGAAGAGGTCTTACAAAGAGCTGAGAAAAGAAGAGAAGTGAAAGACAAAAGAGAAAATGAAAGATCCAAAGAATAGCAAGGAAAGATAAGAAAGCCTTTCTAAGTGAACAATGCAAACAAATAGAGGAAAACCATAGAAAGGGAAAGACTAGAGATCTCTTCAAGAAAATTAGATACCAAGGGAACATTTCATGCAAAGATGGACACAATAAAGGACAGAAACGGTATGGACCTAACAGAAGCAGAAGTGATTAACAAGAGGTGGCAAGAATACACAGAAGAACTATATAGAAAACATCTTGATGACCCAGATAACCATGATGATGTGATCACTCACCTAGAGCCAGAAATCCTGGAGTGCAAAGTCAAGTGGGCCTTAGGAAGCATCACTATGAACAAAGCTAGTGGAGGTGATGGAATTCCAGCTGACCTATTTCAAATCCTAAAAGATGATGCTGTTAAAGACCTGCACTCAAAGTAAAGTAAAGTAAAGTAAAGTAAACAAACAAACAAAAAAGAATTGATGCTTTTGAAGTGTGGTGTGGGAAAACAAAACAAAAGACCTGCACTCAATATGCCAGCAAATTTGGAAAACTCAGCAGTGAACAGAGGACTAGAAAAGGTCAGTTTTCATTCCAATCCCAAAGAAAGGCAATGCCAAAGAATGTTCAAACCACCACACAATTGCACCCACTTCACATGCTAGCAAGATAATGCACAAAATCTTTCAAGCTAGGCTTTAACAGTATGTGAATTGAGAACTTCCAAATGTATAAGCTAGATTTAGAAAAGGCAGAGGAACCAGAGATCAAATTGCTAAGATCAGTTGGATCATAGGAAAAGCAACAGAATTTCAGAGAAACATCTACTTCTGCTTCATGGACTATGCTAAAGCCTTTGACTTCCAACAAACTGGAAAATTCTTCAAGAGATGGGAATACCAGACCACCTGACCTGTCTCTTGAGAAATCTATATGCAAGTCAAGAAACAACAGTTAGAACCTAACATGGAACAACAAACTGGTTCCAAGCTGGGAAAGGAGTAAGTCAAGGCTGTATATTATCACCCTGCTTACTTAACTTATATGCAGAGTACATTATGCAAAGTGCTGGGCTGGATGAAGCACAAGCTGGAATCAAGATTGCTGGGAGAAATATCAATAACTTCAGATATACAGATGACACCACTCTTATGGCAGAAAGTGAAGAGGAACTAAAGAACCTCTTGATGAAGGTAAAAAGGAGAGTAAAAATTCTGGCTTAAAAACTCAGCATTAAAAAAACTAAGATCTATGATCTATGATATGGTTCCTTCAGTTCATGGCAAATAAAATGGGAAAAAGTGGAAGCAGTAACAGACTTTATTTTCTTGGGCTCCAAAATCACTGTGGACATTTAATGAAGCCATGATATTAAAATATACTTGCTCCTTGGAAGAAAAGCTATGACAAACCTAGACAATGTGTTAAAAAGCAGAGACATTACTTTGCTTACAAAGTTCCATCTAGTCAAAGCTATGGTTTTTCTAGTAGTCATGTATGAATGTGAGAGTTGGACCATAAAGAAGGCTGGGCACCAAAGAATTGACACTTTTGAACTTTGGTGTTGGAGAAGACCCTGAGAGTCCCTTGGACAGGAGGGAGTTCTAACAAATCAATCCTAAAGGAAACCAACTTTAAATGTTCACTGGAAGGGTTGATGCTAAAGCTGAAGCTCCAATACTTTGGCTTCCTGATGCAAAGTGTCAACTCATTGGAAAAGACCTCAGAGGTGGTAAAGATGGAATGTAGGAGGGAAGGGGATGACAGGATGATATGGTTGGATGGCACCATGTGCTCAATGGACATGAATTTGAGCAAACTCCGGGAGATGGTGGAGGACAGGGAAGCCTGGCATGCTGTAGTTCATGGGATCACAAAAAGTCAAATATGACTGAGCAATTGAACAACAATAGCCACCAATAGGAATTTTTGGAAAATAATAACCACATTAATACCTATCCTGGTGGCTCAGATGGTAAAGAATCTGCCTGCAATGCATGAGACCCAGATTTGATCCCTGGGTTGGGCAGATCCCATGAAGTAAATGGCAACCCATTCACATATTCTTGCCTGGAGAATTCTATGGACAGAGAAGCTTAGTGGGCTACAGTCCATGGGGTTGCAAAGAGTTGGACACAACTGAGAGACTCACACCTTTCACTTTACCTCACCTACCTCTATATTCATAATCAACTGCTACTTCTTCTTTATAGAGGAGACATAGCTGCTACCGAAACTAACTGTAATCATATGTACATGTGTGTATGTTCTTAATCGCCCTGTTAACATTTCAGCAGTTAGGAATACAAACTCCCCAAACCTGGATATTATTACTACTGTATGGTTTTAAGAATTTGCTGTCAGAATTTCTAGAGCCTCAGATATTGTCCTGAGATATGAATAAATGAATAAATGATGCCTATTTATAAGCTACCACTTCTTTTTGTCACTCCATAATTTTAACTTCAAAGTCTACTGACTTGGCTGAATCTATTTTCAGTTCCTATAAAATTGTGCATTTGAAGTGGGAACAACAGTGACAAAAGTGAGAGACAGTGATTGACATGGCATGTAATCACTTTATGTATCAGAACTTTAGCATATTGTTTATAGATGTTACCTCATTAGAAAAATATGAAGGGATGTGTTAGTGGAGTTGTACCAAAATAATTGATGCCCCAAAAGCAATTTTTGGTACAAATATGATATTTTTCAATTGCTATTTAAAATTTTTTAAATTATAGATGGAGAGTCATGGGAAAGGGCTATATTATACCTAAGTTTAAAAAAGTTAGGAATGTGTGTGAGCAGCATGAAGGATGTAGGCTGAGGCAAAAGTTCAAGACAGATGAACTTCTACCTGTCTTGTGCTTTCCCACGTCTATCTGAGTGATTTTGGACCAACCATTTAAGTCTCCTAGCTTTGTTTTCCTCATCTGTAGGCTGAGAATAAAGTAGTTGACTCTGTCTATCTCAAGGAAGTATTAGAGACTCCAATAAGATATTTATGAAGGTATCTTGGTCTATGTTGAAGCAATTAACTAATATTAAGTACAGTTCAGTCAGTCATTCGTGTCTGACTCTTTGCAACCCCATGAAACACAGCATGCCATCCTCCCTGTCCATCACAAACTCCCAGAGTTTGCCCAAACTCATGTCCATTGAATCGGGGATTCCATCCAACCATGTCATCCTCTGTCATCCCCTTCTCCTCCTGCCCTCAATTTTTCCCAGCATCAGGATCTTTTCAAATGAGTCAGCTCTCTGCATCAGGTGTCCAAAGTACTGGAGTTTCAGCATCAACATAAGTCCTTCCAATGAACACCCAGGACTGATCTCCTTTGGAATGGACTGGTTGGATTTGTTTACAGTCCATGGGACTCTCAAGAGTCATCTCCAGTACCCCAGTTCAAAAGCATCAATTCTTTGGCTCTCAGCTTTCTTTATAGTCCAACTCTCACATCCACACATGACCACTGGAAAAACAATAGCCTTGACTGGACGGACTTTTGTTGGCAAAGTAATGTCTCTGCTTTTTAATATGCTGTCTAGGCTGGTCATAACTTTCTTTCCAAGGAGTAAGTGTCTTTTAATTTCATGGCTGCAATCACCATCTGCAGTGATTTTGGAGCCCAAGAAAATAAAGTCTCTCAGTGTTTCCACTGCTTCCCCATTTGCCATAAAGTGATGGGACCAGATGCCGTGATCTTAGTTTTCAGAATGTTGAGTTTTAAACCAACTTTTTCACGCTCCTATTTCACTTTCATCAAGTCGTTCTTTAGTTCTTCTTCACTTCCTGCCATAAGGGTGGTATCTTCTGCATATCTGAGGTTATTGATATTTCTCCCGGGCAATCTTGATTCCAGCTTGTGCGTCTTCCAGTCCAGCATTTCTCATGATGTACTCTGCATATAAATTAAATAAGCAGGGTGACAATATACAGCCTTGACATACTCCTTTTCCTATTTGGAACCAGTCTGTTGTTCCATGTCCAGTTCTAACTGTTGCTTCCTGACTTGCATACAGGTTTCTCAAGAGGCAGGTCAGGTGGTCTGGTATTCCCATCTCTTTCAGAATTTTCCAGTTTGTTGTGATCCACACAGTCAAAGGTTTTGGCATAGTCAATAAAGCAGAAATAAATGTTTATCTGGAACTCTCTTGCTTTTTCGATGATCCAGCAGATGTTGGCAATTTGATCTCTGGTTCCTCTGCCTTTTCTAAAACCAGTTTGAACATCAGGAATTTCATGGTTCACATATTGCTGAAGCCTGGCTTGGAGAATTTTGAGCATTACTTTACTAGCGTGTGAGATGAGTGCAATTGTGCGGTAGTTTGAGCATTCTTTGGCATTGCCTTTCTTTGGGATTGGAATGAAAACTGACCTTTTCCAGTCCTGTGGACACTGCTGAGTTTTCCAAATTTGCTGGCATACTGCGTGCAGCATTTTCACAGCATCATCTTTTAGGATTTGAAATAGCTCAGCTGGAATTCCATCACCTTTATTAGCTTTGTTCGTAGTGATGCTTCCTAAGCCCACTTGACTTCACATTCCAGGATGTCTGGCTCTTGGTGAGTGTGAGTGCTGACACCATCATGATTATCTGGGTTGTGAAGATCTTTTTGTATAGTTTTTATGTGTATTCTTGCCACCTCTTCTTAGTATCTTCTGCTTCTTTTAGGTCCATACAGTTTCTGTCCTTTATTGAGCCCATCTTTGCATGAAATATTCGCTTGGTATCTTTACTTTTCTTCCTCTGTTTCTTTGCACTGATCACCAAGGAAGGCTTTCTTATCTCTCCTTGCTATTCTTTGGAACTCTGCATTCAAATAGGTATATCTTCCCTTTTCTTCTTTGTTTTCACTTCTCTTCTTTTCACAGCTATTAGTAAGGCCTCCTCAGACAGCCATTTTGCTTTTTCTTGCATTTCTTTTTCTTGGAGATGGTCTTGATCCCCGTCTCCTCTACAATGTCATGAACCTCCGTCCATAGTTCATCAGACACTCTATCAGGTCTAGTCCCTTAAATCTATTTCTCACTTCCACCGTACAATCATAAGGGAAGATACCCCATGTCCAAAGTCAGGAGTGGTGGCTGTGAGGATATACCCCATGTCCAAAGTAAGGAGCAGCGTCTGCGCTTTGCTGGAGCAGCCGTGAAGAGATACCCCATGTCCAAGGTAAGAGAAACCCAAGTAAGATGGTAGGCGCTAAGAAAGGGCATCAGAGGGCAGACAGACTGAAATCACGATCACAGAAAACTAGCTCATCTGGTCACATGGACCACAGCCTTGTCTAACTCAATATGAAGTAGTTTTCCTCATTATTATCAAGAAAAATATATCTTATTGCTATTACCTATGACTAAAACCATGGAAGTGTTTAGAGAACTCAAATTACCTTTTTGGGGTACATTCATGAAATGTGGGTTCCTCTAATCTTATCATTAATTACAGTTTTCCTGGATCCTACACACATTTGTTATGATTAATTTTATGTGTCAACTTGACTGGGTCTCGTGGTGCCCAGATATTGGTTAAAGATTATTTCTGAGTGTATCTGTGATGGTGTTTCTGGATGAGATTGGTATTTGAGTTAATAGACTGAATAAAGCAGACTGACCTCCCCAGTGTGGGTGGGTATCATCATCCAATGCATTGAGAACTGATTAGAACAAAAAAGGTGAAGGAAGGGAAAATGATCTCTCTCCGTATGTCATTGCATTGATATACTAATTTCCTGCCTTCAGACTTCGGCTAACTGCATAGGAGCTCCTGGTTTTCAAGGTCTTTGTATTCAGACTGGAATTTACAACACTGGCTCTCCAGTTCTCAGGCCTTCAGACTTGGATTTGGGCTTATACCTTGGTTCTCCTGGTTCTTAGAACTTTAGTTCACACTGGAAATATATAACTGTTTTTCCCTGGGTCTCCAACTTGCAGATAGCAAAAGTAGTTTCCATAACTGTGTGAGCCAATTCCTTATAATAAATTTCTGTCTCCATCTCTCTCTCTCTGTAATATTTATTAACAATTATTTATATTATACACAATATACCTATTAGCTTATTTTTCTGGAGAATCCTAACCAATATAGATTCCATGCTTTTCAAATATTTGTTAGAGGGTGGCATAGATACATTGTAGCTCTTTTCCTAGTTAAAAATAATTGGCTGATATAAGGATCTACTGTATCTAGCTCCTGATAATGACTTTCATCTTGAAGATCAAAGAAATGTGTGTTCCAGTTTCTTGGTCCTATATGCATCTGGAATTTTATGTGTTTGAAACTGATGTCAGAGCCTCATCTCCCAGACATGCTCTGTCTGCCCCATCAGAATCCCATTTGTTTTCACTGAAGTCATCTACAGGAGATGCTTCCTCATGACTTCCATTCACTCTGCCCACAATGTAACAGCCACACCAAGAAATATGAGAGTCACCATACACCAATCTCTTCCCTATGGGCAACTGACATATTTTAGCTTACTTAATCCTCATGACCATCCAACAATGCTGTTATTATTCTTCATTTTATAGTTCAGAAAACAGTGGCTTTTAAAGGGTAACTAAGTTACTCAACGATACACAACAAACAGTGGAACTAAGAATTGAATTCAAAGCTATCTAACTGGTAAATCTATGTGGACTCAACTACGAGGCATAGCTCCTATTCCCATTCCCCTTTTTCTCTTCCCTCAGTTGCACATTTTTTGGTCCATCCAAGTTATTCAGGCTCAAGACAATTTATTATAGCTAGGGTATATGATTTCCTCTGGTATTTTATGTAACATTTTCCAAACAGCCCAGATATGTATGATGACCATGTTTTTGCCTGTCAGCATTTTCTTTTTCATTCTGAAAGGATTCTATCAAATTTGATAAGGTTGATATATTCTATAAATCCCTACTGCCTCCTTTAATGCAATCATAACTTTCTGAGGGCTGGTTCCTAGGGACAAAGCTTTATAGTCCATAACTTTCCAGTGAAAGATTTACTACATGGTAGAATTAATACGTGCCATGCATTTCACAGCTTTTCCACCTCAAATGGCATTTCTTAGTCAGCACACTAGGTTTCCCATATGTATTGCCACAAATAGTAATTCTTCCTCAGAGTTCAGGGAAATTTGCAGAAACAAGTATTTCCAAATTAAATCTTATTCACAGTTTCTGCTCAGTATAAAGCAGCCTAACTTGATCAGTGCCTTTGACATGTCGGGGAATAATTAAATTTAATTTTCATGCACAGAATGGAAATGAAAAACACTTCTGTAGGCCTGCAGTGACACTATGTTTTCAAAAGGGAAGGGAAATGGATTCTAAGAGAATGTTGCAGTCCACAAAGTTCTAGGAGAAAACATTCTAGAATAACACAGTCTCTGCTGATACGGCAGCTTTTATTTTAGCCCTTCGGGGTAAAAGTTGGAATGGACTTGATGGATTTCTTTTTTCCTTTTGAAAAATAGAAAGGTAATTTGACCTATTTATTATCCAAATGTTCTTTAAAAATTCACTGGCTTTTACATTGAGCAGCTGACTGCCTTGAAGCGACACCTCCCCCACCCCCCACCAATGCAGCCCCACAGCTACACAGACTCTGTTTCCAAGCACAGCTCTCAGTGTTACCAGTGTTTCTCTGGGGCCCCTTAACTTATCTTAGTAAAGGAGAATGTCAGCATTTTGAAATTAGAATATTTAAACCATAAAGAAAAAAATTTATTGGCTTTTAAAGGGCAGACCTGAGAGAAAATCTTAGAATCATATACTCCAAATTATCAGCAAGTACTGAATAAGAGGCGGAGCCTTTACTATTATTGAACTTTTAAATATTATTAATAATAGCTGAGATAAAGTTTCAATGTATTTAGAACCCCTTAGGAGTCAGGGTCTGTTTCTAAAGTTCTTTATATTCCTATAGACCGTCACATTGTTTTACCAATTTACACTTGAGGAATTTGAGCCTGAGAATGGTGAAGTGATTTTCCTGATGTTACACAGCTAGTAAATGACTAATCTGTAATTTGGTCCTAACGTCTGGATCTCTCCAAAGCCTGTGCTGTTTCTAGTACAATATATCATAATGAAGAGCACAGTTTCAAAAAGCAGACTTGGGCTTTTAAACTTAGACACTACCAGCTGCTGGCTGTATGAACTGAACTTAAAATTTCTGAATTCAGAACCCTCTTATATAAAATTATCATCATCATCTTCATCATTATTTAGTCAGGTTGTTATGGGGATTAAGTGAGTTAGTATGCTAAGAATTCTTTTATTCTCTGCCTGGCCCATACCTCACACTCAGTGAGTGTTAGTTATTTTTCATATTACCATACCAGGTAGACCCTCTTTATGAGGTTAAGGCATAGACAGAAAGTTGAGGAATCAATAAGGCTACATGCTTTTACATGACTGAATTGATTTTGAGGCAATAAAAAGATACATTAGTAACTTAAAGAGAAAAGAGTTCTAGTAACAGAAGTCTTTGGCCCATAAACTAAAATTGTATTGCCAACTGTTCTTTGGCCACCTCATGAGAAGAGTTGACTCACTGGAAAAGACTCTGATGCTGGGAGGGACTGGGGGCAGGAGGAGAAGGGGACGACCGTGGATGAGATGGCTGGATGGCATCACGGACTCGATGGACATGAGTCTGAGTGAACTCCAGGAGATAGTGATGAACAGGGAGGCCTGGCGTGCTGCGATTCATGGGATTGCAAAGAGTCGGACACGACTGAGTGACTGAATTAAATTTGAACACAAGCAATAATGATGAGAGGACATTTTTTATCTACTCATTTACTCATTCATCAGACTCATTTGCTTTTTTTTCTCCTCTAGAGTATGAACATATGTGTTGAATTTACCCCAAGGTAAGAGTTGGCTCTGCCTGAAAATTCCAGTCAGTGTCAGGACAGTGAACAAAAGACTGAACTTTATAAAACCTGAGACAGTTTATTTTCATTAAACTTATATTTTGTACACCGCTTATTTATTAAAAAGGTTTTTTGTTGTTTTTTTTTTAAGTGATGGAGCTTCTTGAAAAGAACACAGTGACCACACTTATTGTCTAATCAATGAGGTTCTTTTTATTCAAGATTCTCTTTGTTCACTCTATTTTTTTTTTTTTTTTGAATGTTTGAATGGAGACACTAAAGGTAGAGTGAGGTGAAGTGATTTGGGAACAGCTCTGAGGTACATGGTGCCAGGACCCAAAAGTCCCTGCTTGGCTGTGTTTCCTTGAAACAGCTTTGTTCATGTATGCAGCTGTATAAATTACACTGATTTGAAAGAAACAAAACACCTTTTGTCCTTAAAGTTCTTTTTCATCCATGCCAGAATTCTTTCTCTCTAAGGATAATAGCAAAGATTTGTTTTGCAAAACTCTGTGTTCAGAGCTGGAAGTGGGGGTTGGGGGAAAAGGAAGAATTTGATTCTGATTTTTTTTTTTTAAATCATGTAGTAGGCTGAGATTCCCTCCGGTGTGATAAAAAATAAAATGAGGACAGATGGTAGGAGTTGTTTATGGGTTCTGAAGAAAAAGTCATTAAAATTTGGAGGATATTCTCATTTATTCCAGTTTCCTTTTCTCATTAAATCTCTATTTTCTGCGGTTAAAGGCGAAGGGAGATAATGTCTGGGTGGCAGATGTGAATGCCTCCTTGCCCTGGCCATGGTTAAAGAGTATCTTTTGTTCTCTCAGATCTCCAGCTAGGAGTGAATGTAAAGGAATCTGCTTTACAGGAGTCTAGAAAGGTGCATGGAAGCACCTGTATAGGAAATAGGTAAAGGTTATCTACACTAAGTTTTAAGGCTTTTAAATCTGAATGTACTTTGAGACCCATTTCTTGGCACAGGTTTTTCTGAGAGCTCCTTAGATAAGAACTTAGCTTTATTAATAAATATAAGAGGGACATTTTCCAGCATAATGAATCTTGAATGCATATGCTCAAAGCTGATTTTAAAATTCATGGCTGGTGTTATCTATAAAATGGGAAGATGACATTGTCTATTTTATAATAGATAATTATTATAGACAATTATAAACATAATATATATTTAATTATAATATATAATATATTATAATAGACAATTCTAAATACTGTTCTATTTTTAAAAAGTAAAATCAATAAAGTTACTCAAACTATTTATGGGAATGATCCTGCTATTTCATGTAACTCTTTGCCATGAAAATATACCCAGAATTAAGCAGTTATGCAAATAGTTTGCATTTAAAAATTGTAGGTGATGCTAGTGATAAAGAACCCACAGGCCTGTGCAGGAGACAGAAGAGACACGGGTTCAATTGCCAGGGTCAAGAAGATCCCAGAATTTTTGCTTGGAGGACCCCATCGACAGAGGAACCTGGTGAGCTATAGTCCATGGGATTGCAAAGAACTGGACACAACTGAAGAGACTTAATGTGCACAGATGCAAGCCTTAGGTTTCATTCTGTTAAGGAACAGTTTTCTTCTGATGAGCCCATATTAATCCTTTGGTGATAGTTAGGTGTACAGGGTTAGAAATTTATACTGAGGGTTTGAATATGAGTTTAAGTCATAACTCTGCTACTTACTAACCTAGTGAACTCAGACACAACACTTTTAAGCTACTCTTTGTTTATTCACCTATAAAATGGAGATATTAATAGCTCTTACCTCATAATTATACACGAGGAAGCTAAATTGAACAATGTATGTAAAGTTTTTGCACAGTTTCTGGACCATGTTTCCTGGCTCTGGAGAAGCAAAACTATCTTAACTAAAGAACATCAATCTAACCGCCACTGTTAAACTTATGAAGAATCATTGACAGGAAAGCTTATCAAAATATGTATGGAGCCCTAAGGAACCACACAGACAACTAAGTCTCCTTGGGTGCACTCAGTGACCAGCTGCTTACACATGGTGAGAAACAGAGGTGTCAGATTGCAAGGCTCTCCCCTACAGTGCAGTATGTGGTGGGGCTAAAGATGGTGGGGCTGTCATGTCAAAGCTGCTGCTGCTGCTGCTAAGTCGCTTCAGTCGTGTCTGACTCTGTGTGACCACATAGACGGCAGCCCACCAGGCTCCTCCATCCCTAGGATTCTCCAGGCAAGAACACTGGAGTGGGTTGCCATTTCCTCCTCCAATGCATGAAAGTGAAAAGTCAAAGTGAAGTCGCTCAGTCGTGTCCAACTCTTAGTGACCCCATGGACTGCAGCCTACCAGGCTCCTCCAGCCATGAGATTTTCCAGGCAAGAGTACTGGAGTGGGGTGCCATTGCCTTCTACCATGTCAAAGCTACTAGGTTCTAATGCTAAGTAAGTAGAGAGTGGTGGAGCGTGGGCAGAAATTTGGATCAGGAAGCACTGTGGGAGGTTTCTGCTGCTTTGGAGTAATCCCCCCCAGGATTATCTCATTCTTGATCCAAGACTCTGGGGACAATAAGAGAGACGAGGAGAAAAAAACAGGAAACGGAAGTCCACAAAAACTCTGGGATAACCTCTCCTGCTGTAAAGTGAGGAAAGGCTGCTCTGCAGAGTTTTACTGGAGCCTTCATTCAGGGCTTTCTTTGTTCTTAAAAGGTTATGAGCTTATAGAACTTCTCAATTTCAGAGCCTCTGAATCTTCTGTGTGTCCCTGTTTAAAATTTTTATTTCTAAAAACATACAAGTGTTGGTATTTCATCTATTTCAAAAAATGAAATGTATGTAAAATATATGAGTACATTTTGGGGGAAATATCATGTATGTAGAGAAAGAGCCCTTTATCACCACCTGGAAACACACGGAATATGATTTGTGAGTCATTTGTTATAAGAATGTGATCATTCTACAAATATTTTTATGCAATTTTTAAAAAACTTACTAATATTCCTATGAGATTTCCATGATAGTACATATACATGTATACACTTACAGTAAATTTATGACAAAGAAGGCAAGAGAAAAGATAGTCCCTTCAATAAGTGGTGTTGGGAAAAGTGGATAGCTACATGTAAAAGAATGAAATTAGAACATTCTCTAACATCATATACAGAAAAAACTAAAAAATGGATTAAAGACACAAATGTAAGACCAGATACTGTAAAATTCCTAGAGGAAAACATAGGCAGAACAGTCTTTGAGGTAACTTGCAGCAACAGTTTTTTGAATATGTCTCCTACATGTTCAAAAATAAACAAATAGTACCTAATCAAATTTAAAAGCTTTTGCACTGTAAGACCTCGCGGCCTTTTCTCAGGATCTGTCGCTCCAAAGACCACAGTGACTCGAATTCGATGCAATAAGCAAGAGGATTTATTAGGCCGGCGCGCGGGGTTCAGTCTCCTCGGGAGGAGTGAACCTCGAACGCTAATCGTGAGGGACTTTTATACAAAAAAATCACAGGCAGGTGGGAATGAGGTCAGGATGTAGGAAACAATGTGATAGGGGGCCATAGGTAGGGTGGAGACACTTGATTGGTGAGAAAGGTCTACAGGTAATTAAGTTGAAACAGTTGGCTGACCACCCTGCGGCTTTTGGTCAATTTTTACCCGGAAAAGTCTGACAAAGAGATACATTCTTGGGAGGGGGTCTCCTATACTAAGTCATAAGTCATCTGTTAAGAATCAATCAGGAGGCTCTGAGTCACCAGATAAGGGGAAAGCTATTTTCCATGAGGCATGGCCTGCCTCCCGGGCTTAAATTTTAACCTAAGTTCTTCAGCACAGCAAAGGAAACCATCAACAGAATGAAAAGACAGCCTACTGAATAGGAGAAGCTATTTGCAAACGATAGGACCAAAACAGGATTAATAGGGCTTCCCAGGTGTCTCAGTGGTAAAAGATCCACCTGCCAATGCAAGGGACTATGGTTTGCTCCCTGATCTGGGAAGATACCCTGGAGAAGGAAATGACAACCCATTCCAGTATTCTTGCCTGGAGAATCTCATGGACAGAGGAGCCTGGCAGGCTCAGTCCATGAGGATGCAAAGAGTCAGACACATCTTAGTGACTAAACAGCATGGCATAAAGCACCTCCTATATATAACTCACTGTGTTAAAAAAAAAAAATCACAGGCCTTTTTGGATGGTCATTTTACTTTTTTATGATGCCTCTGTAATATGGATTTAAATTTTTGGATAGTCAAATTTATTTATTTTCTTTATAGCTTCTGGATTTGGTATAGCAAGTGCTTTGCATACCAAGCATATCCAAAACATGTATTTTCTGCTAATATTTTATATTTAGTTTTTGTGCTTAAAGTAATCAGTGGAGAATTATTTTTGGATATGTTCTTCTGTTTTGAGATGGATAGTCTGAATTGTCTGTTCTGATTGTTTGTTTGTTTTGTATTTGGTTTATTTGCTTTCTCTTATATTTTAGAAGGAATTCTTTGTATATTGGGCTTCCCAGTTGGTGCTAGTGGTAAAGAACCCACCTGCCAATGCAGGAGACAAAAGAGATGGTTTTGTTCCCTGGGTCAGGAAGATCTCCTGGAGGAGGGAATGGCAATTCACTCCAGTATTCTTGCCTGGAGAATCCATAGACAGATGAGCCTGGTGGGCTATAGTCCATAGGGTTGCACAGAGTCGGACATGACTGAAGCAATTTAGCATGTGCACTTTGTATCTTATGTATCAATTTATTTTTCTACTATCTTTGAATTTTATTTTTTTATAGCTCAAACTTTAAAACATTCCATGTTTTCTTCCAGTGTCTTTGTTTTAGTTTGTTATATTTTGTACTTTAATCCATAAGAAATTTTTCCTTATAATTTATTTATTTGTTTTTGAGTGTGCTGGGTCTTCATTATGCATGGATTTTTCCCTAGTTGGCGAGTTGGGGGTACTCTAGTTGTGGAATGCAGGCTTCTCATTGAGGTGGCTTCTTTTGTTGTGGAGCACAGGTTCTAGGGCACGTGGACTTCATTCGTTGTGCCATGTAGGCTCAGTAGTTGAGGCTCATGAGCTCTAGAGCACAGGTTTAATGGTTGTGGTGCACGAGTTTAGTTGCTCCATTTCATGTGGGATCTTCCTGGACTAGGAGCTGAACCCTTGTCTCCTGTGTTGCAGGCAGATTCCTTACCACTGACCTACCATGGAATCCCCATAAGAAATTTTCAAATTGTGGTTAAATATACACAAAATTTATCATTTTAACATTTGTATATGTACAGTTCAGTGGCACAAAACATGTTCATATTTTTATGCAATCATTATCACCATTAATCTCCAGAACTTTTTCTTCTTCCCAAACTAAAACTATATACCCACTAAATAATAACACTCCCATTTCTTCTTCCAGCCCCTGAAAACAACTATTCTACTTTCTTTTTTAATTTGACTGTTCAAGGAACCTCATATAAGTCAAAACATAAAATGCCTGTCCTTTCATGTCAAGTTTACTGCATTTCTGACTATTGTAAATAAAGCTGTATGAGCATGAGTGTACAAATAACTGCTCAAGGAGGAATACTTGAGCTTGGGTGGAAATACACAAATTCAACAACTTAGATGAAACGCATTAATTTCTTCAAAGACACAAAATACCAAGGAAGGAGTATTTTCTTTTACTTTGGAACTTGATAAAGCCATTAAGTACTTCAAAGAAGTCTGTCTCTGTATCAAAGTACCTAGCATAGTGCTTGCTTCATGGTGGATACTTGATAAGTTGTGGCTATTGTTATAATACTGCTACATAACATATGTGAAAGCTGAATTAGAAGAAAAAAATGATATGCTAAATTGAATTTGGATATGCTTGCTTAGAAAAGGTGCATTACTTACATCCTTTTCAAGTCAAATTATTCACAAATTCACTGATCTTTCCATTTTTGAATTCCTTTAAATGTTTATTGGAGGAGTGAGTCAGTCTGTGATGCTAGGTACTGTGATGCTGGGAATATGTAATGAAAAACACGACACCCTTCCCTGAGCAGCTCATAATCTAGCAAGACCTAATTAAGTATATGTGGTGAGATAGGGATTCAGTATATTCCCAGACATAAAGTGATTTATCTGGAAGAAATACAACTAGTACAGTACAGTAAAGCTCATCTGAAAAGTAAGAGAAGTCTTTCTAAAGCTAATAGTTAAGCTATGCTCTGAAGGATTTATACATGAATTCACTTTACTGGAACATAGGCAGAGAATTGAGCAGAAGAGAGTGGCCTGGGTATTCTAGGCAATGGCTTAAGCAAAGGACCACAGGAATGGACTCTTTCTGAGAAACGTCTAATAGTCCAGAACATTAAAGAATACAGTATGGAGGGAATAGCTGGAGAAGGCAGATACTGGAAAGAACGCAAGACCAGAGATGAAGAACTGGGTTTCTTAAGGAGCTGTATCCCTCAGTTGTGTCTGACTCTGTGACCCAATGGACTGTAGCCTGCCAGGCTCCTCTGTCCATGCAATTTTCTAAACAAGAATACCTGAGTGGGTTGCCATTCCCTCTTCCAGGGGATCTTCCCAACCATGGATCAAACCTGTGTCTCCTGCATTGTAAGCAGATTCTTTACCCACTGAACATCCTGGGAAGCCCCTCTCAAGAAGTTACTGATGGCAAGTGTGAATCTGTATTAACATAAAGAGAGAACTATTTTGTGGTGATGGTACTGGGAAGGAGATTCTTCAGTACACCTTCAGACCTTATATAAATAAAACTATATTTGTCATCACTTAAAGATGCCCCTGATTACATTAACTACACATTTATTTTGAATTTTGCTTTTATAGTATTTTTCAAGATGAAAGCTCCACATTATTGAATCACAAAGTGTATCCATATTTTATAATTCCACAAAGCTATTCCATAATTACTCTTAATAGATAAATCTGTTATCTCAATTTATAAAGATAATTAGGAGCTTAAATGAAAATCACATTAGTGTTAGAAACCATGTGGTAGTTTCAGGCTTATAATCTATAGGAATGTGACTGAGAATCAGAGATGGGAGGAAGAAAGAGGCCCAGAGTGAAGATCACACAACCAAAGAAACCCTGTAGCAAGTCAGCCTCACAAGGTGAAATAAAACTGACCTTGGAGAATTTGAAGGGAAGTTGCTGAAATAAGTCAATTTAAATATTCTAACTATAAAATGCAGGAAATCCCACTTCCATGCCCAATGGAATGTATATTTATTAGTTATTCTCTAATTTCCAGTTAAAGAAAAATATATGCAATGAATTTAGTCTATCTGGGAGGCTGAATGATACTCTTGGTAACTTCCCTCTTGGAAGACTATCATTTCTTCCCTAAGCTCATGATCCACCCCTTGAAGTATCAAATACAATGTTCCATTAGGACTAAGTGCTGTGGAGAACATATATGATAGATAATTCAAGCATTCCTGGGGTAGAAAGTCAGTACATCCATTTATTGATGGATATTTATTGAATACCATAGATATTTATTGAATACTTCTGATGTTTCACAGACACTATTTTGAGTGCTAGGGATACATCTCTGAGCCAAACAATTCCTGTCTTCATGAAGTTCATTATCAGATAGGAAAAACATTTCCTCTACTCTCTTAGATTCTATGCATAGGGGCCTGAAGATCATACTAAAAAAGACAGATTAAAAGGAATAAAAGGACACAATTTTTATTACTAGTATAGGAGTTCCCCAAAAAGGTATAAACTTCAAAGAGGCAGTTGGACTCAGGGCTTAAATTCTGTTTTAGCAAAGGACAGAGGATTTTGGCTTCAAGAGATATAAAATTTTGTGAAAGTAACTAAGAAAAACATGAAAGAAGTAATAGAATGTAAGGACTATTTTAGTAAGGTCTGTTTATGCAAACTCATCATGGTGTCAACTCCCCATCTTATAAGTTAAACGTATTTCTTCTCTCCCTAGTATGGGAAGTAAACACCTTCCTCAAAGGCAATTGTATGGCTGCTTTTAGGAAGACAAAGAGAGGGCAGAGAACTATTTCTGTATCTGTTGATTTTCAATTGCCTTCTGCTCAAAGCAATCCTTATGCCAAAGTGGCATTATTTGAGGAAGGGGGGAGGGCATATTCTGATTCCCTTTACTTACATTGCAGAAAGATGATTGTGCATTATGCTTATCTAAATATAAACATTTGTCTCCTTGCACTCAGAATTATCTTCCAACCCAAGTCTTCTCAGACTTAAATATGCAAAGTATCACCTTGGGAATCTTGCAGATATTAGTTCAGTAGGTCTGGGTGGTGCCTGAGATTCAGCCTTTCTACTGTAGTGAGTGATACCCATGCATGCATGGACAACATTTAAATTGCAAGGTAACCTCTGCATCTGCTATCCAGTTTGCTATCAAGAAAACTAGTCAAGGAAGATTATTTAAGAAAAAAAGAAAAAAGATATTTTTAATTAAGTAAGTTTGAGAATGACTGTGTAGTATATTTTTGCTTAAAGATTCACAGTGCATATTACCACACGAAGAGCTTTGAGAATTTCTTCAACAAAAACACTGCTTAACTTAGTTTTACCTATTTTGCTACAAAATAACAACAAAAATAACACCAAAATTATCCAAAAGCCACTTATTCAGGAGACATTTATAAATTTCCACCTAAGGAATGTTTCATGTTTGTCATTAACCATTCTATATACTTTGTTTTTGCCTGGATGCTATTCAATACTTTTCTGTTTAGGAGTCAAAATTATAAGCCTCAAAACTGGAATTAGTTGTGGTTAAAATTAAAATAAATTATAGATCATATTGGCATTTGATGAGAAATCTTTGGAAAAACTAATCTTGTTGACAACATCTACTTTTGCTTTATTGACTACACTAAAGCTTTTGACTTGTGTGTATCACAGCAAACTGTGGAAAAATTCATAGAGATGAGAATACCAGACCACCTTACCTGCCTCCTGAGAAATCTGTATACAGGTCAAGAAGCAACTGTTAGAACTGGATATGGAACAACGAACTAGTTCCAAACTGGGAAAGGAGTAAGTCAAGGCTAAATATTGTCACCTTGCTTACTTAACTTATATGCAGAGTACATCATGCAAAATGCCAGGCTGGATGAAGCACAAGCTGGAATTGAGACTGCTGGGAGAAATATCAATAATCTCAGATATGCAGATGACACCACCCTTATGGCAAAAAGTGAAGAGGAACTAAGGAGCCTCTTGATGAAAGTGAAGAGGAGAGTGAAAAGCTGGCTTAAAACTCAACATTCCAAAAGCGAAGACTGTGGCATCCGGTCCCATTACTTCATGGCAAACAGTTGGGGAAACAATGGAAACAGTGACAGACTTTATCTTCTTGAGCTCCAGAATCACTGCAGATGGTGATTGCAGCCATGAAATTAAAAGACTCTTGCTTCTTGGAAGAAAAGTTATGACCAACCTAGACAGCATATTAAAAAAGCAGAAATGTTACTTTGCCAACAAAGATCTGTCTAGTCAAAGCTATGGTTTTTCCAGTAGTCATGTATGGATGTGAGAGTTGGACTATAAAGAAAGCTGAGCACCAAAGAATTGATGCTTTTGAACTGTGGTGTTGAAGAAGACTCTTGAGAGTCCCTTGGACAGCAAGATCAAACCAGTCAATTCTAAAGGAAATCAACCCTGAATATTCATTGGAAGGACTGAGGCTGAAGCTGAAGCTCCAATGTTTAGGCTACCTGATGCAAAGAGCTGACTCATTGGAAAAGACCCTGATGCTGGGAAGATTGAAGGCAGGAGAAGGGGACAACAGAGGATAATGTGGTTTGATGGCATCACCGACTCAATGGACATGAGTTTGGCAAGCTCCGGGAATTGGTGAAGGACAAGGAAGCTGACAGGTGAAGCTGGAGTGCTGCAGTCCATGGGGTCACAAAGAGTTGGACATGACTGAGCAACTGAACTGACTAACTAAATCATGTTGACCAAAAAAAAAAAAAAAAAAAACCCACCAAAACCAAAAATTTCGGAGTTGTTTACTGCCCTTTGTAGCAAGATAAAGACAAGAAGGATAATGAGCATTAATATTCCAGTGACCATAAAAGAACAATGAATGAAAAGACAGAGCATAGGTGCATGTGGCAAATACTTTATATAATTAAAAAGCTATTTATCTTTTTTCTTGCTATCATGATCATAGTTTCTGTTTTTTCCATATTCAAAGGAAGAAGAGAAGAACTCTGGTATTCGACTGTTTATGATATTTAAAAAGTCTCTTGTAAAATATATTGCTAATCTTATTTGTTCATTTAAGCTACAGGTTAAATTCCCAGATATGTGCTAATTTTCATCAATCTCTTTACATGAACTCTTTAAAAACCCTATGTAAATTAGGCCACTACACTATATTGTGTGGATTCTTTTGTTAATGGCATTAAAACAAGCTGCCCCTGAAGATCCATTGAAGATGGGGAAAAGCTGACACTAGGCTATAGTTTGAAGATTTGAAAGTTTTCATTTCAGGAAGCCTTTATTATTTTCTTTTTTCTTGATTAGAGATTTGATAAAATCATGATGAAGAAAATTGTAAATAACACTTTGCTGCTATTAGATCTTACCTAGAGAAAGCAAAAATAAACTGCACCTGAATTGGCGTTAAACCTGGCAGCTCTCTAGATCAAGAATGGTTTCCTTTATTTTTCTATTTTCACCATGGATAATAGACAACACACATGGTAGGTGAACAATATACGGATTTTCTTTTCTCTGTTTTTAAAAATCTCTTTTTATTTTTAAAGTGATGTCTGAAGACATATATAAAGGAGTAAAAGCTGGCTTTCTTTCCCTTGTCTCATATAAATGATGTGTCCAAAAGTAGTAGTTTAATTTTTGGTGGTGTTTTTACTTTGAGGTTTCAGTGGGGTGTTTTGTTACTTTTGAATTCCTATAATTGTGTACTGTAACAACACAATTAAATTCAAATGGAGCTGGCACAAAGGTGTTCTTGCTCCACCAAAAGACTATTTTTGAAGGCTGTTTACTGAAACTGATATAACATTAAAAAATCACTTACTTGATGAATAGTGTGGCTAAGTAAAATCTTTTAATCCAGAAAAACAAGGAAGAATCAACCAACAAACTCTTAAGTTTTAAGTATATTTTTGCCTGGCAAAATAAAAGACTTTCTTCCAAAAGGAAAAAAATTTACACAGTGCGTGCTTAATATGTGTAAATTACTGTGCCTTTGCCAACTATTCTAAAGATAATCTCTCAAAAAGTCACTTTAATGAAAAAGATAATCATCTTGAAAGTGTCCTATTCAGTGTTATTTTTCTAGTCCTGGAAAGCATGAAATAAGGGTTTCCTTCCCTCTTCCAACCCAAGTTCCCTTTTCCAATGGGCATAAACATTAGCAGCACCTGTTATTATAAAAAGCAAATGTTCCAGCTGTGACACTGTGATGCAGACTTGGGTTCTGAAACTCCAGTACTTTGGCCACCTCATGCGAAGAGTTGACTCATTGGAAAAGACTCTGATGTTGGGAGGGATTGGGGGCAGGAGGAGAAGGGGACGACAGAAGATGAGATGGCTGGATGGCATCACCGACTCTATGGACATGAGTTTGAGTGAACCCCGGGGGTTGGTGATGGACAGGGAGGCCTGGCGTGCTGCAGTTCATGGGGTCACGAAGAGTCGGACACGACTGGGCAACTGAACTGAACTGAACTGAATGATATCAATTAACAGGAATGGGTGGGTTATCTTTGAAAAGGTAATTTCTGTGAACCTATAAGTAGGATTTTCTCTGAACTAGGCACAGAACACCTTTAGCTTACAATATGGACTCATGTGCATGCAGTTTCTTCAGTTGTGTCTGGTTCTTTGCAACTCTATGGACTCTAGCCCACCAGGCTACTCTGTCCATGGGATTCTCCAGGCAGGAATACTAGAGTGGATTGCCACACACTTCTCCAGGGGATCTTCCTGACTCAGGGACTTAACATGCATCTCTTGCGTCATGGCATTGGCAAGTGAGTTCTTTACCACTAGCACAACCTGGGAAGCCCATAATATGGGTGAATAGTCCAAATAAATATTAAGTTGTAGAACAATACTCTTCTTACAGTGTTTCTTGCAGTCTATTATTTTGTACATTCTACAGTTGATTTTACTTTATGGCAAAGTGCATGTAATACTTTTCATAAAATATTTTCTAAAAGTACAAATATTCTAAGCATCTACTTGACAAATTGAGGAAGTCACAATGGTTACTCTATCACTTCAACCATCAGGATTCATCAGATACTTATGTTTTATTTGTTGAGGTACCATAATACTTGATTTGTTTCTTTATTTTATCACTTACTCTATCTTTAGCTCCATATTTGGCAACACAGCTTTTGCCTGAGGCAGTATTTTCAAAGTGGTAGTTTTACTTCTTTCAATACTTCCATTTGGGCTTCCCTTGTGGCTCAGGTGGTAAAGAATCTGCCTGCAATTTGGGAGATCTGGGTTTGATGCCTGGGTTAGGAAAATCACCTTGAGAAGGGAAAGGCTACTCACTCTAGTATTCTGGAATGGAGAATTCCATGGACTATATAGTCCATGGAGCCCCAAGGAGTCAGACATGCCAGAGCAACTTTAACTTTCAATATTTCCATTTAGAAGACTTAAGATATAAATTGTACCAAATGTAAGCATCTTAGTATTACTTTATTACCTTTTATTTTCTTGGGCTCCAAAATCACTGCAGATGGTGATTGCACCCATGAAATTAAAAGACACTTGCTCCTTGGAAGAAAAGCTATGACCAACCTAGACAGCATATTAAAAAGCAGAGCCATTACTTTGCCAACAAAGATCTGTCTAGTCAAAGCTACGGTTTTTCCACTGTTTATGTATGGATGTGAGAACTGGATTGTAAAGAAAGCTGAGTGCAGAAGAATTGATGCTTTTGAACTGTGGTGTTGGAGAAGACTCTTGAGAGTCCCTAGGATTACAAGGAGATCAAATCAATCAATCCTAAAAGAAATCAGTCCTGAATATTCATTGGAAAGACTGAGGCTGAAGCTCCAATACTTTGGTCAGCTAACACAAAGAACTGACTCATTGGAAAATCCTGATGCTGGGAAAGATTGAAGGCAGGAGGAGAAGGGGATAACAGAGGATGAGATGGCTGCATGGCATCACTGACTCAATGGACATGAGTTTGAGCAAGTTTTGAGAGTTGGTGATGGACAGGGAAGCCTGGCACGCTGCAGTTCACAAAGAGTTAACATGACTGAGAGACTGAACTGACTGGCTGAGCAGAGTCAGCAGTTGTTGTCCCTTCTCTTGGTGTTGGGTTCCAGAGTGGGTGTTTTTGCCTCATTCATCTCTATTAGTCTACATTCTTGTCATAAATTATTTCTATTTCTTCCACATGCAAAAATGCACTTACCTCCCAAGATATCCATTATGACTTTAGGCTCAGATTCAATGTTAAGGATCTCAAAATCTATATTGGATCCAGGTGGAGATAAGGTTTTTAAGGTGGTTCTTTAATCCCAGTTCCCTGAATGCAACTCCTCTCAAGCTGAAAAGCTATAAGTTAGAGACAAGTTATCTGTCCCCCATATTTCATTGACCAATACTGGACATACAAGATGTGGAAACTCTAGAAAGCAAGGAGAAACTGATAGCATGTAGAAGTTAAGCAGAGTAAACAGCTTGAGAAGGAACTTATCTGCCCCTCTCCTTTGTCATTTCTTCTAAAGAATCTTTACCTAGAGATCTCCATATCCTGCTTTTGTGTTTTGGACCTAGTAAAAAATACTCCAACATTCATCGAGACAAGAATTGAGTCTTTCCACAGAAACCACAGAAAACATAATTCACCAAAGATCAAATTAGAAAAATTTGTGTATTACCATAATTTTCTATATGAAAATTTAAAATTCAAGGCACTGGAACCAAGATTTTCATCACATGAAGATTGCAAGTTATGACTATCAGGCATACTATTGCACATTTCAATTTATGCTGCTCCATTTAGCCATTTCAGTCACTACACAGGAATTCAGACCTCTACTGTATACCAGCCTCTATTTATAAAAGCAACAGCAACATTTAATAAAATAACATTTTGCAGATGTTTACTTTTGGAGCAACTTCTTTGTAATGGGAAAATACAGTTGCCATAAGACTTTGGATAAGCTTGTCTGGAAAATCTTTGTCCTGCTTCCTAATGTGCTTGTTTGTTCCTCTCTCCTACTTTTCAAACCTTCCTTACTTCCACCTTGCCTCTCTCTCTCCCTCTTTCCTCCATTCTCCCTCTCTTCATTCTCTACTTTCTTAGCATAGTTTTCACTCTACTTTTGAGACAATTCTTTCACAGCAAAAAGAAAGAAAGAAAGAAAGAAAGAAAGCCTCCCTCCTAAAAATTCACCCCAAACCTCTTTCATCTAGCTCTGAGAATTTGTGAGTATTACCATGTGAAATGTCATAGGCAAATGTTTAGAAAATGTTAAATTTCTGAAGTTAATAAATGTATCTGTCACGTTTCTTTTTTATTTCTTAATTGTAGTCAACCCATTTCAATCATCTGTTCTTTGCTTTACCAGTAAAGGGAAAAAGAAATACTCTAAACCGTTAAAGCAACCAATGTCCTCTTTATAGCAGTTTAAATTCAAAATGACTTATCCATATTCATTGACTATTGTGCATGATAGTTTATGTATTGGCATTTGAAAAATACCTATTTTCAGGCTGAAATCAGTATACTTTATGGCATCTATTTGTTTAAAAGTTTTATAATATCCTGAAGTTATAGAATTTTATGAATAAAAGACCATCTGGCTCCCTAGAGTGTGTGAATTTTTTTCACCCTCTATGAATGGAGCTTTATTTTCAGAAACATGCTACATTAGGAAAAAAAAAAAAAGGTTTGTGATGAATAAACCAATGAAGCCTTGTAAAGCACCAATTTTGCCTTTTCAAGGGAGCCTTTCTTTATCTCTTATTTCCATCTCTTTATCCTTCCTATGTCCATAGGAAATGGAAATTATTTTAGGTCTCTATGACTTGCCTTCTCTTTGTTTTGAGCTTTTTTTCCCAGAGGAGTCTGGGATTGAATCATGGTCAATCAAGGTAACTAGTATCAATGAATATGAAGGCCCTCCATGTTAAGTTGGGGAAGATAGCATAAGACATACCCCACCAAAGATTCCCATGTAAATTATAAAGACTTCCCCACACCAAAGTTGGAGAAGATAGTATAAGCATCCCCCTGCCAAAGATTCCCACATAAATTTTCAGTCAATTATGAAGACCAGAAACACACCTATGGCAGTTCTGGATATAAGGAATGGTGTCATTCACATTTTAGAAGCACCAGCAATGTTCAATAAATAGAATGCAGGTGATGCAGGACAGATTAGAGACGGAGGGTTAACTCATGAATTGTTCCAGAGAATTAAGCTGTGTGTGTTAGCTTTGCTAGGTTATATTTTTATTTATGGCCATGCCATGCAACCTCTGAGATCTTAGCTCCCCAACCAGGGATCAAACATGCTCCCTGTATTGCAAGGGCAGAGTCTTAACCAATGGACTATCAGGGAAGTTCTACTAGGTTATGTTTTGTAACAAATGTAACAAATAGCCCCAGAATCTCAGTGGCTTACCAACCAAATGAAAAATTATTTCAACATGTAAACACTTATGTGTGACAATATTAGAAGACATAAATGTAGTAGGCTGATATCAATAACAGTAGAATGACTAAGTTCCAAAGTTAAAAATATAAGCTGATAGAGGATGTTGCATTTGTGACTCAAACTTTATAAGCAACATTGTCAAAGGAAAGTTATTTCCAAATAGTGACCAGAATTTTGTCAAATTAAGAACACAAGAAAGTTGTATTCTATAAAATTTATTATTTACCAAACTTATTTTTAAAATTGTGTTTCTATATGAAATAAATATATGTTATAAAACTATGCCATCATTTTATAGTTTTTACTATAAAACTAGTTTTTACTTACATGACTGGTGGGATATTTAAAACTATGTGAACATGAGACAATATGTTTAGCATCTAGTATTTATTATCTACCCACTAATGAACAACAGTTCTTTTGAATCACTTGAGACAAACAAATTGTCCCAACAAATTTTCAAAATGTCTTTCCTAAGGGTGGTACACCTCTAGTGAGAACCAATGCAACAAAACAATAAAAAAGGATATATGTCTATCAGAGCACAAACCAAAAAGGAAAGGAAACAATATAAATATCCAGGCATATATGATAAGAGGAAAGAGCAAGAAAATATTAAAACAGGAGAACCATAAAGAATAGTAGAAAATGTTGCTCTGCTTCTGCCTGGAATGTAGGAATCTATAGAGTGTTATTCTCATTCTAATAACAGTAACAAAAAAGCCAAATAAACCATAAAATCATATTTCTTTGAACTTTTCAGAAAATTGACAATTTAAGGCTTAAAATCTAATGAAAGAATGTTCCTTTAAGGAGAGGAGGTTGAACACTGGTTCTCCTTGGCAGAACACTGGAGTAAGAGTTGTCAGGTAACGCTCAAATGGACAGGAAGAATTCAGCTAAAATGTTTAACATATTGCTAAAGGCCAAAATGGGCTTGTGTGAGACTATAAAATCCCTAGAGACCACAGATACTGGTAGATTTTACACCAGCTCACAGTACCTTCTCACATGTTTCTGTGGGGTACTTATGAGAATGATTGAAAGGAAGTTCAGTGAAAACCTCTGTTGGTTATGAAGACCTGGAGAGAGGGAGTGGCCTCTGCTGGGGGAAAGGACAAACTGTGTGAGTCCTACATACCTAGAAAAGAAAAGGCTTACTCCCTTCATGGAAGGGAAGCAAACCTTTTGTCTCTAGGACACAGGTGAAGATTTATTGCAAATGGGGAAAGGGGAAAGGCTGAAAAGGTAAGCCTTCTATATTGGGTCGTGTTGGTAGACAACTATCCTGGGCTCAACCATTAGAGTTATCTAGTGTTGGGAAAAGAGCAGGAATCTCACTCCTTGAAGATAAAAGGTAGAACTTGGCTGTCATTGGGGAGGAGAGACAAGCCCACTGGAGAATCTCCATCTAACAAACCCAGGAATGCCAGACTTTCTTAAGACAAGACAGGCCAAGATAAAGATAATATTCTTTTCAGTAACTGCCAAGTAGACAAGAACTAAGTACTAAGAAACAGTTGTCTACCATGGGGGATAGGGCAAGAGCATGCAGAAGGATCTTTTCGAAGGCACAGGTAACACAGCAAAGGCCAAAATATGAGAGAGCAGAATTATTAAGAAAAACTCAATATGCATGCTAGCCCTCAGTCTAAGCACTAGGTGAGGCTAGCAGAATTCTTAGTTGATGAGGCATGGAAGTTAATGGTAGCAACAACAAAACTCAAACTCAGACCAACTCTTAACTAGATTTACTCAATCACTCATAGCAATCATTTAGCAGCAAAACAGGGATACAAAGTATATGCCTTTGTAAGCATAAACATGATTTATCTTAGCTTCTACTCTCAAACAAACAAAAAACTATGTCACACAAAAAAGCAAGAAGAAGAACAAGAAGAAAAAAAATAGTGTCAAGATTCAAGACAATCAACCAAACCAGACTCAGATATGACCCAGTTATTAAAATTACTAGATAGGTATTATATAGTATGTTAATATGCTAAAGCAGAGAAGGCGATGGCACCCGACTCCAGAACTCTTGCCTGGAAAATCCCACGGACGGAGGAGCCTGGCAGGCTGCAGTCTATGGGGTCGCAAAGAGTCGGACACGACTGAGCAACTTCCCTTTCACTTTTCACTTTCCTGCACTGGAGAAGGAAATGGCAACCCACTCCAGTGTTCTTACCTGGAGAATCCCAGGGATGGGGGAGCCTGGTGGGCTTCCGTCTATGGGGTCACACAGAGTCGGACACGACTGAAGTGACTTAGCAGCAATATGCTAAAGACTCTAGTAGAAAAAGTAGACAATATTCATGAACAGATGGAGAATTTCAGAAGAGAAACAGAAACTATGAGTCAAATGGACATTCTAGAAATAAAACTCAATCACAGAGATGAGAAATTCCTTAATTCCTTTGACAGGCAGGCTCAACTAAGCCAAAAAAAAAAAAAAGAGGAAAATCAATCCACCAGAAGATAGGATAACAAAAATTATACAGTAAAAATTCATAAAACAACACAGCATCAGAAGCTGTGGGCACCATCAAAAGCTGTAATATATATACAATTTTAATTTCAGAGGGAGAAGAGAAAACATAATATAGAATAAGAAATATTTAGAAAGATAAAAGTCAAGAATATACACAATGGAGTATTACTCAACCATTAAAAAGAATATATTTGAATCATTTCTAATGAGGTGGATGAAACTGTAGCCTATTATAAAGAGTGAAGTAAGCCAGAAAGGAAAACACCAATACAGTATACTAACGCATATATATGGAATTTAGAAAGATGGTAACAATAACCCTGTATGTGAGACAGCAAAAGAGACACAGATGTATAGAACAGTCTTTTGAACTCTGGGAGAAGGAGAGGGTAGGATGATTTGGGAGAATGGCATTGAAACATAAGCTGTGGTACATATACACAATGGAGTACTACTCAGCCCTTAAAAAGAATAAATTTGACTCAGTTCTAATGAGATGGATGAAATTAGAACCGATTATACAGAGTGAAGTAAGCCAGAAAGAAAAACACCAATACAGTATACTGACACATATATATGGAATTTAGAAGATAGTAATGATGACCCTATATGTGAGACAACAAAAGAGACACAGAGGTATAGAACAGACTTTTGGACTCTGAGGGAGAGGGAAAGGGTGGGATGGTTTGGGAGAATGGCATTGAAACATGTATACTACCTTGTAAGACACGAAGTGCCAGTCTATGTTCAATGCAGGATGCAGGATGCATGGGGCTGGTGCACAGGATGATTCAGGTAGATGATGTGGGGTGGGAGGTGGGAGGGGCTTCGGCATTGGGAGATTGTGTTCACCTATGGCTGATTCATGTCAATGTATGGCAAAACAAATACAGTATTGTAATTAAAAAAATAAATAAATTTTAAATAAATAAATAAATAAGAGAAAGAAACAAATTGGCAGTCCAGGTTCGATGCATGATACTGGATGCTTGGCACTGGTGCACTGAGGCAACCCAGAGGGATGGTATGGGGAGGGAGGGTGGGAAGGGGGTTTAGGATAAGGAACACGTGTACACCATGGCAGATTCATGTTTATGTATGGCAAAACCAATACAGTATTGTAAAGTAATTAGCTTCCAATTAAAAAAATAAATTTATATTAAAAAAGAATAAAAGGAGGTAAAGTTTCAAATACATTTGAGATTTTGCCACTCAGAGGTCAAAAAGTAATTGTCTGGAATGACCAGTATAACGAGGTCATTATCCTCTTTTTCCTTCTTCATTGTTGCCTACAAATTGGTACCCAGTCCTAGGTTTATGAAGAAAATTATCTCATTTATATGTGAAATGGAATAAATTTAAGAATGACCTTAGGTAACAAAAAAAAATCAATAAAGCTGTAAATGTTACCACTAAAATAATAATAATAATAATAAATAAAAGTTAAAAAAAAAGTCAAGAATTTCCCTCCAAATAATGAAAGAGCCACAGACTCAATAACTCAGAGAAATCCAAACAGGATTAATATGAAAGAAACAAAATCTATATATCCTACATATATCTACACATATAATATTCAAACTGCTAAAACCAAAGATAAAGAGGAAATCTTGAAGATAGCCAAAGGCGAGGACACACATTACAGAGCAAAGATAAGAATTACAGTTGACTTCTCATTAGACACTCTGCAAGCTAGATGCACTGGGATGACATCTTTAAAGTGCTAAAAGAATAAAAGCTGTCGACCCAGAATTCTTATATCCAGTATATTTTTAAGTAGTAGTAAAGAAATATATAGGTATCAAATGATATCTTTTATATAGATATATCAAAATATGTCTAACCCCAGCTACTACTAGTTCAACCCAATGCCCAACTCTAGCTACTAATCTTATCTCCTAACCCTTCAAGCCATTCCTCATACAAATCCCAAGAATGATCTTACAAACTTTTATCACTGAAACAGTTTATAATGCAAAAAAAAAAAAAATAAGGAAGTAATAAGAAATCCACAAAATCACTTTTCCCACTTTAAAACAGCTTATCTCCTAAGTTCTTTATGTACCCTTCTAAAAATTTAAATGGCTTTAAATGAATACATTTTAAAAGGAAGCTTCTGGAATTAATTTCTCAATGTTCAATTATTAAAAAATTACTTGGTACACATTTGCTTTAATGAAAATAAAATTTATGTTTCTAAACCTCCATTTAAAATAGTTTTTTGTATCTTTCATGAATGTGATTAAAACATGGTTTCAATGTATTAACTTCAGAAATGAAATTTTATCTTTTATTTTGACTCCCTGTCAAAGAAATTCCCACTTCTGTAGTACTGCTCTCTTTTACTCTTTTCCCTTTTCAAGTCCTCCATTTTTATTGATGTCTTCTTGAATTTTTTTTCATTCTATGGATATTTGATTCTATACTATGATATTAAAAACATTATAATTTTTACATTATGAAATTTAATTTCAAGAATTGTGGTTAATTTGATTTGTAGACATGGTTACTGCTATTTTTCAGTGGATTCTGAACTCTTTGACAATTTTCTTTTCTTACTATGTCTTTATGTTTTGAGTTAATTTGTTGATTCAACTTAAAGATGGCTGAACTGTATCTTCAAGTAGATTTTTCAGACAAGTTTTATGAGTTCCTGAGTATTTCAGATTGTCCTCCATTTACTTTCACTTGTCAGTGAAAGCTTAATAAAGTAAATAAATTTTACTTCACATCATTTACCCTTCAATGGTCTTTAAAAATATTCATTTTCCTTTAAAAATATTTTGAGAAGAGGCTACATGTAACAAAGATGTTCCTCAGTTCTTTAATTCTTAGCTAAAACATTAAAAGTCCTTCTAGGAAGGACTCTAGGAAAAGTAACTCTAGGAAGCCTGAATTCTCATTGTATTATCTCCTTTTAGTATTTATGAGAATTTGAATTTTTCACAGCCTGATAATAATTATCACTGACCGCTTCGTGCTACCACAGATCACTACTCTGGACTACCTCATCCATTTCTCTTATCATCTTGTCTTATGTCTTAGATATCTCTCCTGCTTTGTCCATGCTAGCAGCTTTCTCAATATTTTTCTCAAGGTTGTACCTGTGCCATTTTAAAAATCCTCAAAGCAGAAATAATCCGCTCCAGTATTTAACAAAAGGGTCATTGTTTAAAAAATCAACATGTAGCATAGTGTGGTGATTAAAAGAGTGACCTCTGTAGGCACATTGCCAGGGTTAGAATTTTGTCCCCACCATTCACCAGTTTGTAACCTTAGGCAAAAAGATCTTCACGACCCAGATAATCATGATGATGGGATCACTCATCTAGAGCCAGACATCTTGGAATGTGAAGTCAAGTGGGCCTTAGAAAGCATCACTAAGAAGAACAAAGCTAGTGGAGGTGATGGAATTCCAGTAGAGCTGTTTCAAATCCTGAAAGATGATGCTGTGAAAGTGCTGCACTCAATATGCCAGCAAATTTGGAAAACTCAGCAGTGGCCACAGGACTGGAAAAGGTCAGTTTTCATTCCAATCCCAGAGAAAGGCAATGCCAAAGAATGCTCAAACTACCACACAATTGCACTCATCTCACATGCTAGTAAAGTAATGCTCAAAATTCTCCAAGCCAGGCTTCAGCAATACGTGAACTGTGAACTCCTTGACGTTCAAGCTGGTTTTAGAAAAGGCAGAGGAACCAGAGATCAAATTGCCAACATCCGCTGGATCCTGGAAAAAGCAAGAGAGTTCCAGAAAACCATCTATTTCTGCTTTATTGACTATGCCAAAGCCTTTGACTGTGTGGATCACAATAAACTGTGGAAAATTCTTCAAGAGATGGGAATACCAGACCCCCTAACCTGCATCTTGAGAAATCTGTATGCAGGTCAGGAAGTAACAGTTAGAACTGGACATGGAACAACAGACTGGTTCCAAATAGGAAAAGGAGTGCCTCAAGGCTGTATATTGTCACCCTGCTTATTTAACTGATATGCAGAGTACATCATGAGAAACGCTGGACTGCAAGAAACACAGGCTGGAATCAAGATAGCCAGGAAAAATATCAATAACCTCAGATATGCAGATGACACCACCCTTATGGCAGAAAGTGAAGAGGAGCTAAAGAGCCTCTTGATGAAGGTGAAAGAGGAGAGCGAAAACGTTGCCTTAAAGCTCAACATTCAGAAAATGAAGATCATGGCATCCAGTCCCATCACTTCATGGGAAATAGATGGGAAAAAGTGGAAACAGTGTCAGACTTTATTTTCTTGGGCTCCAAAATCACTGCAGATGGTGACTGTAGCCATGAAATTAAAAGATGCTTACTCCTTGGAAGAAAAGTTATGACCAACCTAGATAGTATATCAAAAGCAGAGACATTACTTTGCCAACTAAGGTCCGTCTAGTCAAGGCTATGGTTTTTCCTGTGGTCATGTATGGATGTGAGAGTTTGACTGTGAAGAAAGCTGAGTGCCAAAGAATTGATGCTTTTGAATTGTGGTGTTGGATAAGACTCTTGAGAGTCCCTTGGACTGTTAGGAGATCCAACCAGTTCATTCTGAAGGAGATCAACCCTGGGATTTCTTTGGAAGGAATGATGCTAAAGCTGAAACTCCAGTACTTTGGCCACCTCATGAGAAGAGTTGACTCATTGGAAAAGACTCTGATGCTGGGAGGGATTGGAGGCAGGAGGAGAAGGGGATGACAGAGGATGCGATGGATGGATGGCATCACCGACTCGATGGACCTGAGTCTGAGTGAACTCTGGGAGATGATGATGGATAGGGAGGCCTGGCGTGCTGTGATTCATGGGGTTGCAAAGAGTCAGACACGACTGAGTGACTGAACTGAACTGAACCTTCTCTGAATGTGTTATTGGGTAGTATATTGTCACCCTGCTTAGTATTTTGTTCAGGATTTTTGCATCTATGTTCCTTAGTGATGTTGGCCTTTAGTTTTCTTTTTCTGTGATATCTTTGTATGGTTTTGGTATCAGGGTGCTGGTGGCCTCATAGAATGAGTTTGGGAGTGTTCTTCTGAATTCATTTGGAAGAATTTGAGAAGAATAGATGTTAGCTCTTTTCTAAATGTTTAATGTAATTTATCTGTGAAGCCATATGGCCCTGGGCTTTTGTTTGTTGGAAATTTTTAATTAGTTACAATTTTGGTGCTTGTGATTGGTCTGCTCATATTTTCTATTTCTTCCTGGTTTAGTCTTGGAAATTTTTACTTGTCTAAGAATTTGTCTGTTTCTTCCAGGTTGTCCATTTTCTTGGCATATAGTTGCTTGTAGTACTCTCTTATGATCCTTTGTATTTGTGGTGTCAGTTGTAATTTCATTTCTAATTTTATTGATTTGAGTCCTCTTCCTTTTATTTAATGAATCTGGCTAATGGTTTATCAATTTTATCTTCTCAAAGAACCAGCTTTTAGTTTTAGTGATCTTTGCTACTCTTTTAATTTCTTATTCATGTATTTTTGCTTTGATTTTTGTGATTTTATTTTCTTTCTACTAACTCTGGGGTTGTTTTGTTCTTCTTTTTCTAATTGCTTTAGGTGTAAGGTTGTATTTGAGATTTTTCTAGTTTCTTAAGGCAGGATTGTATTGCTATAAACTTTCTTCGTAGAACTGCTTTTACTGCATCCCAAAGGTTTGGGGTTTGGTGTTTTTATTGTTATTTGTTTCTAGATATTTTTTGACTTTGATTTCTCCAGGAATCTCTTGGTTATTTAGAAGCATATTGTTTAGCCATGATGTGTATGGGTTTTTTACAGTTTTTTTTTGTTTGATATCTAACTCATAGCATTGTGGTTGGAAAAAGATGCTTGATGTGATTTCAGTTTTCTTAAATTTACCAAGACTTGACTGTGACCCAAACTGTGATATATCCTGGAGGATGTTCCATGTGCACCTGAGAAGTGTATTCTGATTTTGGATGGAATGTTCGGCACATATTAAATCTATCTGGTCTAATGTGTCATTGAAGGCTTGTGTTTCCTTTTTAATTTCCTGTCTGGATGATTCATCCATTGGAATAAGTGGCAAATTAAAGTCCCCTACTATTATGGTCTTACTGTTGATTTCCCCTTTTATGGCTGTTAGCATTTGCCTTATGTACTGAAGTATTCCTATGCTGGGTGCATAAATGTTTACAACTGTTATCTTTGTCTTAGATTGATACCTTGATCATTATGTAATGTCCTTCCTTGTCTCTTGTAATAGTCTTTATTTTAAAGCCAATTTTTCTGATACAAGTGTTGCTAACCCAGTTTTCTTTTGATTTCCATTTGCATGGAATATCTTTTTCCATTCCCTCATTTTCAACCTTTTCTATCCCTAAGTCTGAAGTGGGTCTCTTGTAGACAGCATATATATGGGTTTTGTTTTTGTGTCCATTTAGCCAGTCTGTGCCTTTTGGTTGGAGCATTTAATCCATTTACATTTAAGGTAATTATTGATATGTATGTTCCTATTACCATTTTCTTAATTGCTTTGGGTTTATTTTTGTAGATCTTTTTCTTCTCTGTGTTTCTTGCCTAGAGAAGTTCCTATAGTATTTGTTATAAAGCCAGTTTGTTGATGGTGAATTCTCTTAGCTTTTATTTCTCTGTAAAGCTTTTATCTGTCAAATCTAAATAAGATCTTCAAATACAATATAAAAGATCAATGAAACTGATAGCTGTATTTTTTTTTGAAAAGATACAAAATTGATAAAACTTTAGCCAGACTCTTCAAGTAAAGGAGAGGGCCCATGTCAATATAATTAGAAATGAAAAAGAAATTACAACGGAGACCACAGAAATACAAAGGACCATAAGAGGCAACTACAAGCAACTATATGCAAAGAAAAGGACAACCTAGAAGAAATGGACAAATTCTTAGAAAGCTGTAACACTTATAGGCAAGAAAAGTATTTCAGTACAGAGGTGGAGATCTAGTTCTTAAATAAAATTCAAAAGAACAAACCAGGTATTTTTAAGCCATTAGTTAAAAGTGATTAATTGGTTATACCAAAATTAAGGATTTTTGTTTGTGGATACCATGCATAAAATTAGATACTGGTGACTTATTGAGAACAGAGAATAAGAAACAGTTAATACCATAATACATTTAAAAGTCACAGTGGGTAAGAGTAAAGGGTCTTAAGCGTGTGTGCATACTTAAGTTACTTCAGTCATGTCTGACTCTTTGCAACCCTATAGACTGCAGCCCACCAGGCTCCTCAGTCCATGAGATGCTCTAAGAAAAACAGGGGTTTCCTTGCCCTCTTCCATGGGATCTTCCTGATCCAGGAATCGAACCTGCGTCTTTTACATCTCCTGCATTGGCAGGTGGGTTCTTCACCACTAGTGCCACTTGGGAAGCCCCAAATGGTCTTATACATAACAATAACAGTTGCAGAAGGAAAAAATAGGGGAAAGGTAATATTTATAGATATAATGGCAAAGATAGATATATCTTAATATCTCTTCAATCCTAATACTGAAGAGACACAATCAATATTGGGCAAGAGTAAGAAAAACATGAGTGCAAGTGGTCAAAGTACAAACTTCCAGTAATATGATAAATAAATACTGGGGTTATAATTTACAGTACAGTGACAATAGTTAGAAACCTGCAGTGTTTATCTGGATGACACTGAGAGTAGATTTTAAATGTTCTCATTATTATTTTTTAAATGGTATGTGTTATGATGGAAGAAGGAAGGAAGGAACGTCGCTCAGTCGTGTCCGACTCTTCGCGGCTCCATGGACTGTAGCCTACCAGGTTCCTCTGTCCATGGGATTTTCCAGGCAATAGTACTGGAGTGGATTGCCATTTCCTTCTCCAGCGGATCTTCCTGACCCAGGGATCGAACCCGGGTCTCTCGCATTGTAGACAGACGCTTTACCGTCTGAGCCACCAGGAAGTCCCTATGATGGATGTTAACTAAATTTATTGCGATAATCACTTTGTTGTATATGTGTGTGTGTGTGTGTATATATATATTACATCATTAGGTTATACACCAAAACTAATACAATGTTATATGCAAATTATATATTAGTTTAAAAAAATCATTAAAAAAACCAAACAAACAGAAAATGAGACAAAACAAAAAACTCCAAATCTTTACTTGGCTTATCATAGTAAAACTGCAGAATATCAAAGATATAGAGAAAAATCTCAAAAGCAACCAGAAAAAAGACAAATTGTTTTCCACAAAGCAATGAGTAGACCAAGAGCCAACTTCTTGGGAGAAACAGTAGATCTCTAGACGATGGCATAAAATTTTCAAAGTTAAGAAAATATCTGTTGAATAAAGAGTGAAGAAACATGAATGGTTTTCAAAAAAGAAAGTTGGATTCTCAGTAAAATAGACTTTCACTGAAGAAATTGTTTGCAGATATAATTTTAAGGCAATCAGCTACTGGAGAATAAAATGAATAATAAAACTTACAGTAAATATAGAAAAGAATATGATAAGTTAGAAACTAAATAATGTGGTAGAAACAAGCACAAATATATATGTAGTTGAAATAAATGCATGCAGAGCAAACTCATCAATCAAAAGACAGATTCAAACTTTAGAAAAACAAAATCTAGGTATTTAATGTGGCACACAAATTAGAATGGCTCAGAGGTTAAAGCGTCTACCTTCGATGCAGCAGACCCGGGTTAGATCCCTGGGTCGGGAAGATCCCATGGAGAAGGAAATGGTAACCCACTCCAGTATTCTTGCCTAGAGAATCCCATGGACAGAGAAGCCTGGTAGGCTATAGTCCACGGGGTTGCAAAGAGTCGGACGCGACTGAGCGACTTCACTTCACTAAATCAATAATAAAATATATCATTTTCTAAGTGGGATTTTTAAATCCCAATAATAAAAATTTGATTTACAAATTTACCTAGAAGTGGAGAGGCCCAAGAACTAGCAATGCAATTCTAGAAAAAAATATCATTTAAAACAGTAAAAATGTATGAAAGATCTAAGCCTAACCTGTGCTGAATTTAAAAAATTGTAGAAAGAACCATTAAGTTTTTATATATCTGTGTATATTTGCATATTATATGTAGTAAATTAATAGATGCATGAACTGAAATGTTACACAGCAAATTCATGCTGCTTGTCTTTGAGGAGAGAGAAAGGAGAATGGGCTTGGTTAAGGATCAAATGGAATTCAACTTTATATATATCTTTATTTTATTTAAATTGTTAAATTTAATTCAAATAAATTAAATAAAGTACTGTTTTCAAAACTACAACTAGTATGATGAATATTTCTTTCTAGGTGGTATGTATATGGATTTGAATATTACTCTTGATCTTTCATTAATATTTACCAATTAAATGGAATATATGGATAATAAGCAGAAACATTATTAGCACTATTGTAGAGGGAGAATAAGTAGAAATCTTTCAGCCATTGACAGATAAAAGTGACAAAAATGAGACTTAAATAGTTTGAACATAGTACTTTTAAAGCAATATATATGTATATACATATATATATTGTATGTATGTGTTTTGTGCTTGTGTGTATATAATACTCATGACATATTTATAAAAATTGATCATGTAAGCTGCAAACTGCATCTTAATTCATTTCAAAGGCAATGAAATGTAGAGGTCACAGTCCTTGAAATCAATGGAATCAATTAGCAATTTAATAAACGTTTGCTATTCAGTCACTAAATCGTGTCCAACTCTGTGGCCCCATGGACTGCAGCATGCCAGGCTTCCCAGTCTTTCACTATAATAAGAGGAGTTTTGTTTAATCCAATGAGACCAAAAATATTAACAGAAAGAACTCTTTCAATTAAAAAATATTCAAATAATTTTGTACCAATGAGAAAATTCAAATTACATTAACAGATTATTAAATGTAAATGTAACATGGAACAACATGTTCTGGACATGGAACAACAGACTGGCTCCAAATCAGGAAAGTAGTACACCAAGGCTGTATATTGTCTCCTGCTTATTTAAATTATATGCAGAGTACATCATGTGAAATGTCAGGGTGGATGATGCAAACTGGAATCAAGATTGCTGGAAAAATATCAATAACCTCAGATATGCAGATGACAGCACCCTTATGGCAGAAAGTGAAGAAGAACTAAAGAGTTGCTTGATTAAAGTGAAAGAGGAGAGTGAAAAAGTTGGCTTAAAGCTCAACATTCAGAAAACTAAGACCATGGCATCTGATCCTGTCACTTCATGGCAAATAAATGGGGAAACAATGGAAACAGCGACAGAGTTTTTTTCTTGAGCTCCAAAATCACTGTAGACAGTGACTGCAGCTGTGAAATTAAAAGATGTTTGCTCCTAGGAAGAAAAGCTATGACCAACCTAGACAGCATATTAAAAAGCAGAGACATTACTTTGCCAACAAAGGTCAATCTAGTCAAGACTATGGTTTTTCCAGTAGTCACATATAGATGTGAGAGTTGGACTGTAATGAAATCTGAGCACCTAAGAATTTATACTTTCGACTATGGTGTTGGAGAAGACTCTTGAGAGTCCCTTGGACTGCAAGGAGATCAAACCAGTTAATCCTAAAGATAATCAGTTCTGAATATTCACTGGAAGGACTGATGCTGAAGCTAAAATTCCAATACATTGGCCACCTGATTCAAAGAACTGACTCATGGGAAAAGACCCTGATGTTGGGCAAGATTGAAGGCAGAAGGAGAAGGGAATGACAGAGGATGAAATGGTTGGATGGCATCACCGACTCAATGGACATGAGTTTGAGTAAGCTCTGGGAGTTGGTGATGGACAGGGAAGCCTGGCATGCTGTAGTCTATGGGTTGCAAAGAATTGAACACAACTGAGCGACTGAAATGAACTGAAATATAAATTAAAAAATAAGAATTACCAGACATTTGATGAAAGCCTACAGCATGACAGAAAAACCAAGAGATTAAAATAGAAAAACTGTCTCTAGAGACAGCCTAGAAATAAATTAGGGAACGGAAGAGAACTTCCAAAAGAAAACTCCAATTATTGAATGTTAATTTAAGGGAAATTCAAGACCATATTGCATGGCTATTACTAGTACTGTCTCCTATGGGAAAGGCAAGTTCAAAGAAAAACTTTGAAAACTAAATATGTGGTTGCTATATAAAAAAATAATTTAAGATTTGGAAAAATAACTTACACAGAATGTAGAATAAAAGGACAGCCATAATTGTGTGGAAAATGATCCGTAAGTTACATACAGGATCACTTCTAAGAAATGATATTCAATTAAGTGGACATTCAAAAAGAGAGACTAGAGAAGATGTGGAAAGAATGTTATTAAATTATAAATAAATTATAGTTACAAAATGAATTTTCTAGAACTGAAGGGAAAATGTTCAAATGTTGCAAAAAATAGATGAACAGATTTAAATTTGGCATATCCACATGAAGTATTAGAAAATAAGCATACAGATAAGTTCCTATAATTTCCAAATAAAAGATAATCTACCCAAAAATAAGAATTCAACTGAAATCATATTTCTCAGAAATTCTGGATGCTATGAGAGAATGGAGCAAATATCCTTAAACACCTGAGGAAAAACAATTTCCCAAGTAAGCTTCTCTTGTCATATTATTAACAAGTGTAAGGACAAGATAAAAATATTTTAAAATATGAAAGGACTAAGATATTGTCTTAGGATTTATTTTTTAAAAGGATGTACTCTGTTGCAATAATGGCATGAATTAAAATGGGAAGTCAAGGAACAATGAGGAAAAAGTGAATTCTACCTGTGGCTCAGAGAGCAGTCCATATCACAGAGGTGGGAGGACAAAGGGTTTTGGGGAAAAACATAACAACTTAAAGTGTGATGGAACATATGCCATGATGGAAAGCTTGGGAATACTTTATATGATAAAAGCACACTGAGAAATGTAGTCAGAGATTCCATGAAAGCAAAATAAAAGAAAATTTTATGAGAAAGTCATTATCCAAAGAAGTGAAGTGAAGTGGAAGTCGCTGAGTTGTGTCCGACTCTTTGCAACCCCATGGACAGTAGCCAATCAGACTCCTCGGTCCATGGGATTTTCCAAAAGAATGCTGGAGTAGGTTGCCATTCTTCTCCAGGGGATCTTCCCGACCCAGGGATCAAACTTGGGTCTCCCGCATTGTAGGCAGACGCTTTACCATACGTATTAGCCACCAGGGAGGTCTTATCCAAAGAGACAACCATCAAATACGTGGCATATCTTGGGTGGTTCAGCGTAAACAAGAGGAATAAATTTAATCTTGGACCAAGAATATTCTCCTTCGATGGCACAGGTGACCACTAAAACTTAAAACGATGATGACAACAACAGATAAATATTCTACAAGTCATTAGAGTGTAATCACTCTTTATTGGTTTTCAACTTTCAGGATTTATGGTTTATGAGAGAACTGTGGAGAAATTAAGCTAATGGAAGAAAATAAAAATAACAATGAAAAAGTTAAGATAAAGCCCACTCCAGTTGAGATTGAATGAAGTTGGATAACAATAATGTTCTTATGCAAAGAGAATGTTAAAAGCTGTGTATATTGTTATTGGGAAAATAGGTGATGCTTTAAGAATGTTGCTGTAAATGGAAACAAAAAAATAATGGTAGATAGTTCCGGTGAAAAAGGAGGAAAAATGAAACGTGATACAGTCATGTTAAATCCTTATCTATCAAAATAAGAAGTCTATAGATATCTATATTAGTGAATCTTGAAATAGAAGTTCAGTGATCACACGCTAGTAAAGTAATGCTCAAAATTCTCCAAGCCAGGCTTCAGCAATACGTGAACCATGAACTCCCAGATGTTCAAGCTGGTTTTAGGAAAGGCAGAGGAACCAGAGATGAAATTGCCAACATCCTCTGGATAATCAAAAAAGGAAGAGAGTTCCAGAAAAACATCTATTTCTGCTTTATTGACTATGCCAAAGCCTTTGACTGTGTGGATCACAAAAAACTGTGGAAAATTCTTCAAGAGATGGAAATACCAGACCACCTAACCTGTCTCTTGAGAAATCTGTATGCAGGTCAGGAAGCAACAGTTAGAACTGGACATGGAACAAAAGACTGGTTCCAAATAGGAAAAGGAGTGCGTCAAGGCTGTATATTGTCACCCTGCTTATTTAACTTACATGCAGAGTATATCATAAGAAACGCTGGACTGGAAGAAACACAAGCAGGAATCAAGATTGCCAGGAGATATATCAATCACCTCAGATATGCAGATGACATCGCCCTTATGGCAGAGTGAAGAGGAGCTAAAAGCCTCTTGATGAAAGTGAAAGAGGAGAGTGAAAAAGTTGGCTTAAAGCTCAACATTCAGAAAATGAAGATCATGGCATCTGGTCACATCACTTCATGGGAAATAGATGGGGAAACAGTGGAAACAGCATCAAACTTTATTTTCTTGGCCTCCAACATCACTGCAGATGGTGACTGCAGCCATGAAATTAAAGATGCTTACTCCTTGGAAGAAAAGTTATGACCAACCTAGATAGCATATTCAAAAGCAGAGACATTACTTTGCCGACTTAGGTCCATCTAGTCAAAGCTATGGTTTTTGCAGTGGTCATGTATGGATGTGAGAGTTGGACTGTGAAGAAAGCTGAGTGCCGAAGAATTGATGCTTTTGAACTGTTGTGTTGGAGAAGACTCTTGAGAGCCCCTTGGACGTCAAGGAGATCAACCAATCCATTCTGAAGGGGATCAGCCCTGGGATTTCTTTGGAAGGAATGATGCTAAAGCTGAAACTCCAGTACTTTGGCCACCTCATGCGAAGAGTTGACTCATTGGAAAAGACTCTGATGCTGGGAGGGATTGGGGGCAGGAGGAGAAGGGGATGACAGAGGATGAGATGGCTGGATGGCATCACTGACTCAATGGACCTGAGTCTGAGTGAACTCCGAGAGATAGTGATGGACAGGGAGGCCTGGCGTGCTGCAATTCATGGGGTCGCAAATGTCGGACATGACTGAGCAACTGAACTGAACTGAACTGATTTTGTTGATATGACCTCAGATATGCAGATGACACCACCCTTATGGCAGAAAGTAAAGAGGAGCTAAAAAGCCTCTTGATGAAAGTGAAAGAGGAGAGTGAAAAAGTTGGCTTAAAGCTCAACATTTCAGAAAATGAGGATCATAGCATCTGGTCCCACCACTTCATGGGAAATAGATGGGGAAACAGTGTCAGACTTTATTTTTTTGGCTCCAAAATCACTGCAGATGGTGACTGCAGCCATGAAATTAAAAGACGCTTACTCCTTGGAAGAAAAGTTATGACCAACGTAGATAGCATACTCAAAAGCAGAGACATTACTTTGCCGACTAAGGCCCATCTAGTCAAGGCTATGGTTTTCCTGTGGTCATGTATGGATATGAGAGTTGGACTGTGAAGAAAGCTGAGCACCAAAGAATTGATGCTTTTGAACTGTGGTGTTGGAGAAGACTCTTGAGAGTCCCTTGGATTGCAAGGAGATCCAACCAGTCCATCCTAAAGGAGATCAGTCCTGGGTGTTCATTGGAAGTACTGATGCTAAAGCTGAAACTCCAATACTTTGGCCACCTCATGCAAAGAGTTGACTCACTGGAAAAGACTCTGATGCTGGGAAGGACTAGGGGCAGGAGGAGAAGGGGATGACAGAGGAGGGGGAAGGGGATGACAGAGGATGAGATGGCTGGATGGCATCACCAACTCAATGGACATGAGTTTGGGTAAACTCTGGTAGTTGCTGTGTAGACAGGGAGGCCTGGTATGCTGCGATTCATGTGGTCGCAAAGAGTCGGACATGACTGAGTGACTGAACTGAACTGAACTGACGGTACAGTGGTTTACGGTAATATTGGCAATCTAACAATGGCAGAATATCTGTCTCTTAGAAATAATAGCAATGAAAATATCCTTAGAATGCCATCAATGTTGGTTTCTACTTTAATCCTCAGGACCAGATTGCTTGAATTTGAATCAGTGGTGTGCTGGAGCCTGCTCAAACAGGCTTATAAAAGCTAATTGTGTGTCTCTCCTTCCAATTCTACTCAATGTCTGTTCTTCAGTAACTTGAAATTGATCATGGTGGAAGTTCTTGCAAACACTACACACACTGCTTTTTGGTGAGGATGGGAATTGTGAGAGGAAAGCTATTTGTCAATCATTGTGAAGGATTTACCAGGACACTACTAGATTGAATTCTTCCTGTGTTGTTTACTATATAATTCTGGGCAAGTTATCTATCTGTGCTTCAATGTACTCATCTAAAAGGAGCATAATAGTAGTGATTTCCTTGTAGTATTTTCTATGAAGATAAAAAAGTTAAATAAAACATTCTAAATAGTGTCTGCTTAAAAAAATGCACAGTGTTGAGCTGCAAGTTAAGTTTTATTTTGAGTAAAGTGCGGCCTGCAGCCTGAGAGACAGCACCTCAGACAACTCTGAGAAACGGCTCCATAACATATACAATACCAAATGTAAAATTAGATAGCCAGAGGATTTTGCTGTATGACTCAGAGAACTCACAGCCAGTGCTCTGTAACAACCTAGAGGGGTGGAATAGGGTAGGAGGTGGGAAGGAGGTTCAAAAGGAGGGGACAAATATATATCTATGGCTGACTCATGGTGATATCTGGTAGAAACCAAAACAACATTGTAAAGCAATTGTCCTTCAATTAAAAATAATTATTTTTTTAAAAAATGTGCAGAAAGAAAAGTTAATCAGTTCAGTTCAGTCACTCAGCCGTGTCCAACTGTTTGCAACCCCATGAATCACAGCACGCCAGGCCTCCCTGCCCATCACCAACTACCAGAGTTCACTCAAACTCATGTCCATCAAGTCAGTGATGCCATCCAGCCATCTCATCCTCTGTCGTCCCTTTCTCCTCCTGCCCCTAGTCCCTCCCAACATCAGAGTCTTTTCAAAAGAATCAACTCTTCGCATGAGGTGGCCAAAGTATTGGAGTTTCAGCTTCAGCATCAGTCCTTCCAATGAACACCCAGGACTGATCTCCTTTAGGATGGACTGGTTGGATCTCCTTACAGTCCAAGGGACTCTCAAGATCTTCTCCAACACCACAGTTCAAAGGCATCAATTCTTCAGCACTCAGCTTTCTTCACAGTCCAACTCTCATATCCATATCTGACCACTGGAAAAACCATAGCCTTGACTAGACGGACCTTTGTTGGCAAAGTAATGTCTCTGCTTTTTAATATGCTGTCTAGGTTGGTCATAACTTTCCTTCCAAGGAATAAACATCTTTTAATTTCATGGCTGCAGTCACCATCTGCAGTGATTTTGGAGCCAAAAAAATAAAGTCTGACACTGTTTCCCCATCTATTTCCCATGAAGTGATGGGACCAGATGCCATGATCTTCGTTTTCTGAATGTTGAGCTTTAAAACGTTGCCTTAAAAACTTTTTCACTCTCCTCTTCACTTTCATCAAGAGGCTTTTTAGTTCCTCTTCACTTTCTGCCATAAGGGTGGTGTCATCTGCATATCTGAGGTTATTGGTATTTCTCTCGGCAATCTTGATTCCAGCTTCTGCTTCTTCCAGTCCAGCGTTTCTTATGATGTACTCTGCATGTAAGTTAAATAAGCAGGGTGACAATATACAGCCTTGATGGACTCCTTTTCCTATTTGGAGCCAGTCTGTTGTTCCATGTCCAGTTCTAATTGTTGCTCCTAAGCTGCACATACGTTTCTCAAGAGGCAGGTCAGGTGGTCTAGTATTCCCATCTCTTTTAGAATTTTCCACAGTTTATTGTGAATTACCACTATTAATTAATGCAATGAAACAAGTTATATAGTTACCAAAGTGGTAAGAGTGACATTTAATTTCCCCCAAGTAAAGGAGGGATTTAGTCAATAAACCACACTGGATCACTGTCAAAGGCAGTCAGGTTAGAGCCCTACCTTATAGCAAAATAAATTCCAGAGGAATTAAATCCCTAAGTATTAAAAAAAAAAAAAAACCAAACATAGTTCTAGAACAAAATATAAATAGAATATTTTTGTAGTTTGATATAGGGAGACTTTTCTCATCAAGACACAGAATGAGAGATTGTTAGCAATGTTTGAAAATAAGATAGATGTTTGAAAGTAAATAGATAAGAAAATGTATAAAAATAAATTAGCAACAAATGTGATTATTTACGGGCTGGGATTGTATGTAGGTCATAAATCTACATCTATATATGGATTCTTGGTGATTTTCAGTTTGTTGTGTTTTCAAAGAAAATATAGTTTATGATAGAGGAATACAACCTACAAATTTGGACTCAGTGTATGATTTTCTGGGTAGTATGCATATATAAATTGAATAAGAAGAATTAGAAAATATAAATAGACCAAAAGCAGAGAAAAGCAGAAGAACTCAACAAATTCCCTCTCTCATTCCTTACTGCTCCATAAAAAGCTTCAAGTTTAGTATGCATTGGATACTGGTCATTTTAACTTTCAAAAGAACAACTAATTCTTAAGTTATTTATTCAGTTTTTACAGAAGAAATAAGAAAAGTTTTCTAATTCAATTTATGTATTCATTTAACAAGTACTTTTGGGTACCTACTCTATTAGATTCCTGGCCGCTAGTACTGAATGAGAGTTTTCATGGAGAAAATATAACCCAGAAAATAATAATAAAATCAGGCTATTATATATAATTATAATATCAATATCAGACAAAGATAACAACAAAAAATAACAAAAAACAGAATAATCTGAAGGATAGGTAGATGCAAAATAGATGCAAAGAAATCTATTAAATATTAAGTAACTGAATTAGCAGTATATTAAGAGACGATTATACCAAAGCCAATGCATTTCTATTTCAGACTTACAAAGATGATGCACCATTAGAATAATAAGTCACTAATAGCGTAAGTGGAAGTTCAAAGAAAAAAATACACATGATCTATCCAATATCTGTTTCTTCACTTAACAGAAGCTTATTTAATAAATATTCACTGAGTACTAATTCCAGGTGCTCCACCAGGCAATAGGTATAAAATAGTGAAAAAAATAGGAACTATCTCTGGTTGTATATAGTTTACATTATAGTGGGAAAGACAGAGTGGTAATCAAATAATTGTATTATTATAGAGTTCAAATGGCTTTGTTAGCAAAATACAGGAGATAACCATGGGCTACATATCAAAAGTATGTCTCTTGGAAGGCTTGCTGAGCAAAGAATAGGAGCTAAGCAGCAAAGAAGGAAAAAAAAAGTGTTTTGGGCAGAAGAAATAGTTTGGACAAAGACTGCAAATTGAGAGAAAATAGAATACTGCTAGAATGTAGAAATAAATGGCTGGTGGTGAGAGATAAAGCCTGGAAAGCTAAGCTGGGATGGATGACTGAGTTCCTACAAGCCACATTAAAGAGTTCAAGTTTTATTCTAAGAGCAATAGAGGCTTAACTAGGAGGTGACAAAATGAGTTTTGCATTTCAAAAATTCATTTGAGCAGAAGTATGGAAATGAATTGGAGAGGTTCCGCATCAGCAGATAGTTAAAAGTTTATATGATAATAGAAGAAAAAGTATAATAGTATTAACTAAGGCAGTAGAAGAGGACATCCATGGAAGATTTAAGAGATATTAAGGAGGTAGAATTGTGAAGTCTTAGTGATGACTGATTATGGAAAGGGGAAGGAAAAGGGAAGGGTCAAGAGAAGCTAGGTGGCAGTGCCAGGATTTGCTGAAAGTTCTCATTAACTGTGTTATCACTTTCTAAAAGCCACAAATGCTACACATTTGAACCTGACAAATTTATTCTTAATAATAAAACATCAGAGACATGCCTATGAAAATCTGTAACAAGAGAACAATGCCTGTTATTGCTATCATTATTTAATGCTGTATTTCAAATGATAGTGTAATAAAGTAGGAAAATGAATAAAAATAACTCCTGGAAGCCAAACAAATATTATCATTATATGCAGATAATATGTCTACATATAAAGAAAATCTAAGTGAATCAAGAATTATCAACGTGTAAAATTTTAAATTATAAATTGAATTTAAAAAAATCAGTTTTCCCCTGTATCATCAAAAACACATTAGAAAATAAAATAAAAACTTCTTTTTCAAAATAAAATTAAAACATGAAATGCCTAAAAACAGGTTTAAGTATTAACCAGTATTGATATGAAAGAAAATATAAAATTTTACTAAATCAACAGGGACTCATATGAAGTTCTTGAATATGGAAACACCAACAGAAAAAGTCAAGTTTCTTAAATTGATTTATAAAGTTTATATAACTTGATTTTAGAGTTAATCTTGAAAGTGTAAGAACAGCCAGGAAAATTTTTGAAATTTTAAAAAAGAATTCTGATTAAGAATTACACTGCCAGATATGAAAATATATTTTAAAGTCATGATAATTAGAAGTCTGGTACTGTTACATAATTAGATAGCACAGTAGGATAGATTAGAATGCCTCAAAATATTGCCAATTATATGCCAATTTTAGTGTATGGTGAAAGCAGTATTTAAACTAGAGAAAAAAAAGATGGGAATGTGATTGAATAGATAAATTTATCTCTTCTCCCTATGGAAACTTTTCTAAAATTCAGTAAAACAGTTTTTAAAGAGCATACAGGTACAAATGGATCAGAAGAGAAAGCAAAAGGAGATGAGAAATAATACAAGTTTTGGAAAACAAAACTCAAATGGAGCAATAGTAACTAACTCAGCAACGGAAGGAAGCTATAAAACCTATGTGCCTGCAGAGAGTGACACTCAAAATGTGGTCCAGACACAGTGGATGGAACAGGAGGACTGGGGGATATCTATTTCCTGAATCATGGGTGTCCTCCAACATCTTTCTCAAAACAGCCAGTCAATTATAAACCCCAGGCTGAATAAAAGAGGATTACTTTCTTGGGAAATTGAGAAGAGGCCCCAATGTCAGTTATTTAGGCTCCATATCTAAAAAGTTATCTTCCTACTTGATTGCTCTAAAATAAAGCCTACTAATTTAAAAGTTCATCTTTTCCCCCCTTCCACTAGAAAAACTCCAACCATATTTTTGGAGCCTCTCTCTTAAATGTGCATGGTATATTAGAAAATTAAGCAAAAGCTCCAAAAGAGAACAAACAAATAAAATCTTTGGAGGGAACATGACAAAAACAAATACAACCCTGTAATTTGTATGCTCAGAAATATGAGAGAAGATGTTGCATCCATAAAATAGTAACAGGATAATATGTAAAAGGAAATAACTTTCAGAAATTAAAAAAAATTAGAACAAGAACAACAGCAAATCAATAAAAGGTTTGAAAATAAAGTTAAGGAAATGTTTTAAAAAAGTAGAACACACACAAAAAAAACAGAGATAGGGTGTACCAAAGATCTAGTCTTGAGAATCAGGTGTGATCATCATAGGCATAGAAGTAGGTCAGTTGTGTAAGAAGGTATGCCAAGCAAGATGAGGAGTAGGGCACAGAATAGGGCAGCTCATCTATGGTTGCACGATAGTCTACTGTAGATTAAAACTATAAATTTATGTTGCTAAATTATGTTACTCTTGTCAGACGTTAAGATTTCTCTAGTTTTAAAACTCTTGCAAACAATCTTGCAGTAAGCAATGTTACCACAAATCATTGCTTACATTTCAGTTTATGTTCTTAGGACAGATACCAGAACTGCAGTTACTTTGAAGTGATGAGGTACTTAGGAAATAAGTTGAATATTTATATATTTTATGAACTAAATGGGGGTGTGATCTGGTCAAGAAATTATACTGACTGATCAGCTCTTTCTAAGGATAATGTACTTGTGAAAACAATATTTTCACAGCTTACTAAGAGAAGGTTGGGCCTCTTTCAGGCCTCTCAAATGTTAGAAGTTATTGGAAGAGAATTTGGGGTCATCAGATAGGCCTCAAAAGCATATTCACCAGAAACCTGTGAAGAAGAAACCAAGGGTTCTCTCTGCAGCTTTTCCAGGGAAGAGAGGAATGGGTATGAATTTGAAGCTAAGAACATGGAGGACAATTCAGTTCAGTTCAGTTCAGTCACTCAGTCTTGCCCAATTCTTTGTGACCCCATGAAACGCAGCATACCAGGCCTCCCTGTCCATCACCAACTCCCAGAGTTTACCCAAACTCATGTCCATTGAGTCGGTGATGCCATCAAACCATCTCAATCCTCTGTCGTCCCATTCTCCTCCTGCCTTCAATCTTTCCCAGCATCAGGGTCTTTTCAAATGAGTCAGTTCTTCACATCAGGTAGCCATTATTGGGGTTTCACCTTCAACATTAGTCCTTCCAGTGAATACTCAGGACCGATCTCCTTTAGGATGGACTGGTTGGATCTCCTTGCAAGTCCAAGGGACTCTCGAGAGTCTTTTTCAACACCACAGTTCAAAAACATCAATTCTTTGGCACTCAGCTTTCTTTACAGTCCAACTCTCACATCCATCCATGACTACTGGAAAAGCCGTAGCCTTTATTAGACAGATCTTTGTTGGTAAAGTAAAGTCTCTGTTTTTAAATATGCTAGCTAGGTTGTTCATAACTTTTCTTCCAAGGAGTAAGCGTCTTTTAATTTCATGGCTGCAATCACTATCTGCAGTGATTTTAGAGCCCCCAAAATAAAGTCAGCCACTGTGTCCACTGTTTCCCCATCTATTTGCCATGAAGTGATGGGACTGGATAAAATGATCTTAGTTTTCTGAATGTCGAGCTTTAAGCCAACATTTTCACTCTCCTCTTTCACTTTCATCAAGAGGCTTTTTAGTTCTTCTTCACTTTCTGCCATAAGGGTGGTGTCATCTGCATATCTGAGATTATTGATATTTTCCCGGCAGTCTTGATTCCAGCTTGTGCTTCTTCCAGCCCAGCCTTTCTCATGATGTACTCTGCATATCAGTTAAAGAAACAGGGTGACAATACACAGCCTTGACGTACTCCTTTTCCTATTTGGAACTAGTCTGTTGTTTCGCATCCAGTTCTAACTGTTGCTTCCTGACCTGCATATGAGTTTCTCAAGAGGCAGGTTAGGTGGTCTGGCATTCCCATCTCTTTCAGAATTTTCCACAGTTTATAGTGATCCACACAGTCAAAGGCTTTGGCATAGTCAATAAAGTAGAAATAGATTTTTTTTTCCTGGAACTCTCTTGCTTTTTTGATGATCCAGCAGATGTTGGTAATTTGATTTCTGGTTTTTCTGCCTTTTCTTTTTCTTTTTTTTAAATTTTATTTTTACTTTATTCTACTTTACAATACTGTATTGGTTTTGCCATACATTGACATGAATCAGCCACAGGTGTACATGAGCTCCCAATCCTGAAACCCCCTTCCACCTCCCACCCCATATCATCTCTCTGGATCATCCCTGTGCACCAGCCCCAAGCATCCTGTATCCTGTGGATACAGGACTGGCACTTTGTTTCTTACATGATAGTATACACGTTTCAACGCCATTCTCCCAAATCATCCCCAAAAGACAGCCTTCTGAATGGGAGAAAACAATAGCAAGTGAAGCAATTGACAAACAACTCATCTCAAAAATATACAAGCAACTTATGCAGCTCAACTCCAGAAAAATAAACGATCCAATCAAAAAATGAGCCAAAGAACTAAATAGGCATTTCTCCAAAGAAGACATATGGATGGCTAACAAACACATGAAAAGATTCTCAACATCACTCATTATCAGAGAAATGCAAATCAAGACCACAATGAGGTACCATTTCACACCAGTCAGAATGGCTGCGATCCTTTGCCTTTTCTAAATCCAGCTTGAACATCTGGTAGTTCACGGTTCATGTACTGTTGAAGCCTGGCTTGGAGAATTTTGAGCATTACTTTACTAGCGTGTGAGATGAGTACAATTGTGCGGTAGTTTGAGCATTCTTTGGCATTGCCTTTCTTTGGAATTGGAATGAAAACTGACCTTTTCCAGTCCTGTAACCACTGCTGAGTTTTCCAAATTTGCTGGCATATCGAGTGCAGCACTTTCACAGCATCATCTTTCAGGATTTGAAATAGCTCCACTGGCATTCTATCACCTCCACTAGCTTTGTTCATAGTGATGCTTCCTAAGGCCCACTTGGCTTCACATTCCAGGATGTCTTGCTCTAGGTGAGTGATCACACCATCAAGATTATCTGAATCATGAAGATCTTTTTTTGTAGAGTTCTTCCATGTATTCTTGCTACCTCTTCTTAATATCTTCTGCTTCTGTTAGGTCCCTACCATTTCTGTCCTTTATGGAGCCCATCTTTGCATGAAATGTTCCCTTGGTATCTCTAATTTTCTTGAAGAGGTCTCTAGTCTTCCTCATTCTGTTGTTTTCCTCTATTTCTTTGCACTGATCACGAGGAAGGCTTTCTTATCTCTCCTTGCTATTCTTTGGAACTCTGCATTCAAATGGGTATATCTTTTCTCCTTTGCTTTTCTCTTTTCTTCTCACAGCTATTTGTAAGGCCTCTTCATACAGCCATTTTGCTTTTTAGCATTTCTTTTTCTTGGGGATGGTCTTGATCCCTGTCTTCTGTACAATGTCACCAACTTCCATCCATAGTTCATCAGGCACTCTATCTATCAGATCTAGTCCCTTAAATCTATTTCTCACTTCCACTGTATAATCACGAGGGATTTGAAATAGGTCATACCTGAATGGTCTAGTTGTTTTCCCCAGTTTCTTCAGTTTCAGTCTGAATTTGGCAATAAAGCATTCATTATCTGAGCTACAGTCATCTCTTGTCTTGTTTTTGCTTACTGTATAGAGCTTCCCCATCTTTGGCTGCAAAGAATATAATCAATCTGATTTCAGTGTTGGCCATCTGTGATGTCCATGTGTAGAGTCTTCTCTTGTGTTGTTGGAAGAGGGTGTTTGCTATGACCAGTGAGTTCTGTTGGCAAAACTCTATTAGTCTTTGCCCTGCTTCATTCCGTATTCCAAGGCCAAAGTTGCCTGTTACTCCAGGTGTTTCTTGACTACATACTTTTGCATTCCAGTCCCGTATAATGAAAAGGACATCTTTTTTGGTGTTAGTTCTGAAAGGTCTTGTGGGTCTTCATAAAATCGTTCAGCTTCAGCTTCTTCAGTGTTACTTGTCATGGCATAGACTTGGATTACCATGATATTGAATGGTTTGCCTTGGAAACGAACAGAGACAATTACCCAGTGAAAAATACTATATTGCTCTCTTCCTATAATAGTCATCTTTCCTTTATTCACCTGTGTCCAGATCTCATTACACTTTGGTTAAAGCTGCTTTGTTACACTCTGTTATTCTTTCTTCAAGGCATCATGGGAAGATGCATGAGCTTCAGATTTACAAAAGCCTGAGGATGTTATTTAGTTCTTCCACTTATTAGATGGTGTTCCAATTGTTTATTGCTGAAAAACAAACCACCTCATGAAAGTGCAGCTTAGGGTTTGGCAGGGACAGTTTGTCTCTGCTCCACTTAGAATACTGTCCTGGCTGAAAGTCTGCAGGCTGGAGTCATCTGAAGCAGGGTTTCTCTATCTCAGTACTGTTGTCATTTGGGTTAAACATTCTTTGTTGTAGGAGACTGTGAATTGTAGAATATCTAGCAGTATTCTGGTCTACTACTTACTAACTATTAGCAGCATTCATTTTCAAGTTGTAACCATCAAACATATCTCCCCAAATTGTCAAATGGTCCCTTCTAAGGGAGTAGGGAGGCAACATTGTTCACGTGGGAACCAATGTACTCAATTCCACATATGTGGTAGTCGACAGTGGCTATTGACTGAGATTTTAGGGGAGACTAATATGTAGGCTGGAACACCTACACATGATCTATTCAAAGTAATGTGCTTTCTCATTATGTGGTAGCTGAGTTCCAAGAGCAGTTAGCAAGATGGAGCTGGGAAAGTCATATTGCTTTTTATGGCATAGCATTGGATGTTACATAGCTTCACTTCTATTGCATCTGTTCAGCTGAGCAGCAACAAAGCCCATTCTCAATTTCAAGTGGAGGAAAAATCAATTCTACCTTTTGACGAGGGTCTCTGACTTACATGTAATGGTTGATATTATTTATTTGTGGTGGTGTTGGAGAATACTTTGGAGAGTCCCTTGGACAGCAAGAAGAACCAAGCAGTCCATCCTAAAGGAAATCAGTCCTGAATATTCATTGGAAGGACTGATGCTGAAGCTGAAATTCCAATACTTTGGCCACGTGATGCAAAGAACTGACTCACTAGAAAAGACCTTGATGCTGGGAAAGATTGAAGGTGGGAGGAGAAGGAGGCAATAGAGGATGAGATGGTTAGATAGCATCACTGACTCAATGGACATGAGTTTGAGTAAACTCCAAGAGTTGGTGATGGACAGGGAGGCCTGGCATGCTGCAGTCCATGGGGTTGTAAAGAGTCAGACTCGACTGAGTGACTGAATTGAACTGGACTGAACCCTTTCTAGGGCTTCCTATGTGGCGCTAGTGGTAAGAATTCACCTGCCAATGCAGGAGACGTGAGATGTGGGTTCAAGTCCTGGGTCGGGAAGATCCTCTGGAGGAGGGAGTGACAACTTACTCCAGTATTCTTGCCTGGAGAATACCGTGGACAGAGGAGCCTGGTGGGCTATGGTCCAACACTCCAGGCTTCCCTGTCATCACCAACTCTCAGAACTTGCTCCAACTCATGTCCATTGATTGGGTGATCCCATCCAACCAACTCATTCTTTGTTGCCCCCTTCTCCTCCTGCCTTCAATCTTTCCCAGCATCGGGGTCTTTTCCAATGAGTTGGCTCTTCCCATCAAGTACTGGAGTTTCAGCTTCAGTGTCAGTCTTTCTAATGTATATTCAGGGTTGAGCTTCCTGCTGGCCAAGGGACTCTTAAAAGTCTTCTCCAACACAACAATTTGTAAGCATCAATATATTATTATATTATATAATATAAATATTATATATTCATATATATATTTATATTATAATGAAAGCTCTACTTCCTAAGGCTCCCAATGTGGTAACTAACCTCAACTATTCCTGAAACGCAGGGTAATGGAAAGCTTTTAAGAATTCCTGTGTTATTTTAAGAATTGGATATTCAGGAGAAAGTAGCAACAACTACAGAAGTGAAAATGTTTGTCTTGGATTGCATGAATGCAGTTGGTTTTCATCAAGATTGAGCTCATCTGTTTGAAGGTACACCTTGTTCCAAAATCTAAGCACAGCTTTCCTGGGGCTACTTGATCTTTATCAGGTTTTTCTTCCACAGAAGCCTGCTCTTGCTGAGCAACTTCATTGCCTTCTGGGAAAAGATGTTCTACAGCATAGTCCTCGCCAATCAGAGAATGCTCCCTGGAACAGCAAGTAGTAACTGATGTCTGAGTCTTCGTGCTGGTACATTATGATAAAAACAAGACATCTTTCTGCCTCTTTGCTTCACCTTTTAAAAATTGGGTCCAGTCACAAAATATGAGATGGTAAAAATATTAACTGGTTATTTAAGATTAAAGTCACTTAATGGTACAATGGGAAAAACTGACTAAATAAAATAGAGCCTTTGCTATTGGTAGAGAAGACTCCTTGGCAGCAGGGATGGAGAGCAATAAGGTCTTGCTCTTGGCTTCAATAGGACTGTTCAACACAATAGGATTCTTAACATTTCACCAAGTTAATTCTGCCCTGGGGTTCTAATTGATAGAAATTCATTTCAAAATAAAGAAAGTAAAAGAATCCTGTTTCTAAAAGAGATATATATTGCAACATTATATATATATTCTATAACAATGTAAAAGTCCAGAAACAGAGTAATTACTATAGAAAGTGGTTTATGGAATATTGTATGTTATTAAAATATTTGTCATAAAAAGCAGGCAATATGCTTAGGGATAATGCTAAATGAATTTAAGGATATCTAAAATTATATGAATATTATAATTCTTTGTTCCAATATTGAAAAAATTCCACAACAAATACAATAATTACATAATAAAATTCAAATACATTCATATAATCTCATTAAAATAAAAAAACTCTAAGAAGTAATAATACCTCTTTATAACTCTAATTTTATTCATTTCTAGATGTAATCATTGTTAACAACGTGGTGCATTTCCAGTCTCACTATCTATACATTTCTATGTTTCCTTTCTTAAGTAATGAGATTATACTAAATCTATTGTTCTACAACATATTTTTATTACTTAATGATATTTATTGGAAACCTTTTCCATAACTGACATTGCTATTATTATTCTTGCATAACAATTTTAAACATCTACTGATGTTCATTCCCCAGGATGAACATGTTGTAATGCATTTAACCATTTTTACTGATATAAATTCAGATGATATTTGTTTTTTTTTTTAAATTCTACAAAAAATGATTCAATGAGCATTGTTGCATACATAGTTTTTGAACCTGTCTGAATATTTCTGAAGGATGATACCTTAAAATATAATTTTAATAGATACAGTAAATTGCCCCATAATCTTTTTCCATTATGTACTCCAATAAGTGGAATATAGCTGTGCCTGTATTCACTGAAAATAGTGAATATTTTCGAGCTTTTGAATTTTTGCCAATAAATGATGCCTCATTGTTTTAATTTCAAATTTCCTGATTACCAGTAAAGCATGCTTATTGCCCATTTATATTTCTTCTATGAATTGCCTGTTTGCATCTATTATGAATTTTATTTCAATGAGGAAAAAATAATGAAATGATGAAGTATATAAAGATATTCATCATAATTATATTAGAGTAGAACTGTAGGTAATTTTTTCTCTCTTATAATTTAAAAAATGCTTATGTAGTTACAATAAAAGGGTTTTTTTTTTTTTTTGTCGTGTTGTTTATTTTTAGTGAAAGGAAAAGGCATAAGTACTCTGTGCTTATTCCTTTAAAAGTCTCTGTGGACTGTTTACTAAAAATAAGCCTATGCCCTAATTGGCCATGGGAAAAGATCTAGAGCAGTTTGTTCACTGTTTGAGGCTTCATGCTTTTAAGAAGCTTAAAAGCAATACTGGTTGTTGGTTCTCAATCTTCTGCTAATAGTGGATTCCATATTCTATTGTGTCATTTCCACTGAAAATTTGGCATAATGATGCTTTTAGCTGGTAGAATTGCATAAATTAATCTCACAAGAAATGGCTGAAAGACTCAGTGATAACAATGAACGATCTCATAAAGAACATATTTTACAGCGAGAAATGATTTATTATTTCATAAAATTGTCATTTGTCCCTTGTCTATTCTAGGTAAAGCACATCTGAGAAATACAGCAACTCTGGTGATCCTTAACGAAGTCTGATATTGAAGAATGTAATGGGATGAAGTACATGATAACCTCCAGTCCCCATATTGATTTTAATTCTTTCCATATTGTTCTTTGCTCATGCAGGAGGCCAGGAGGAAGCTACAAACATTTCTGGGGACAGATGACAAAGCTTGGAGTCAGGGAGAGGACTGAAGCAAGGACCCTGGTTACCAGGCTCTTTGCAGTGATCTGAACATGAGGTGGCAACAAACTCAAAGTGGATTTAAGTGAGGAAGATCCAACAGCAGAAGTTGGGTTTCATAGTTGAATAAGCTTGGATTCAAATCCTGACTTGGTCTATTTCTAGTTATAAGAATTTAAGCAAGTAATAGCTATTTTAGTATTAGCATTTTTTTCCAACCTAAAATGGGGACAAGAATATAATCAGCCCATGAGAGTTGTAAGAATTAAATGAGATAAAGGTTTGTAAAGTGCTTTAAACAGCATGTGGTATAAAGATACTGCTCAATAAACAGTAGTGCAACATTGATCTTATTTTATTTTATTTGTTTAAGTTTAGTAAAGCCAGAATCAGGGTAGGGATCCAATCATGGAGACTTGTGTTGAAGTTTGGAATCCATGCCCTGGAGGGCTTGAGGGACCTATTGTCTTAGACTATCATTACTGCTCCTTGATTCCTGCTAGTTCCTCAATGATTCAGAATCTGTACAGGTTCACAGATGTTTAAGATGAAACATTAAACTATTTGGCTTATGTCTGTTTAAATTCCTCTAGTCTAATGGCAGGACTGGCTTCACATCTTAGAGTAAGGGTAAAGCGGACCCCTAGGGGTCTCAGGAGGAAGGACAAGAAGTCAGGCTGGAAAGTACTGACAAGAGATGGTCTGAGAGGCATTTTGAAGGAGAATAAAACATCTTACTAACAGCTCAGAGGAATAAGTGAAGGAGTGAAGAGGGTTGAAATGTTTTGGCTTGAAAGAGATGGAGTAGTAGAGACTAGGACTCTCACTACATAATTCTTCATAAATTCTGTAGCTCAAAGAATTGGACTTGCAGTCAAAGCAAGTTTAGTGCATCTAGTTTATCATACTATAACTCTTAATACTTCTGCTTCTTATTTGATCACTTTTTTTTTTTTTTTGGAAAGACCTCTCTCTGTTCCTTCTCTTTACTTAAAATGCATTTACATAAATGACATCCATAGTAACCAATGATTTGTTGGCTCATTCAGTAAAGAATCTGCCTGCAACATGGGAGTCTGGGTTTGATCTCTGGATTGGGCAGATACCCTAGAGAAGGAAATGGTAACTCACCCTAGTATTTTTGCTCAGAGAATTCCATGGACAGAGAAGCCTGATGGGCTATAGACCACAGGGTCGCAAAGGGTTGGACATGACTGAGCAACTAACACACGTGATGATTTTTACAAATTGTTTCTAACACAAACTATTTCAGAAAGAGGTTATATTATTTATTTATTTATTTATTTTGAGTACAAACTGCTTTGCAGAAAAGTTGTCTGCAAATAATCTCTTGCTTATACAAGGTGTCTCCAAATGATTAAATTTCTGATGTGGATGACTAATAAGGAGTTAATAACTGAAATATACAAACAGTTCATACAACTCGACATAAAAAAGCCAATTAAAAAAATGATCAGAAGACCTAAATAAACACTTTTTCAAAGAAGACATACAGATAGTCAATAGGCATAGGAAACGACTCTCTACATCACTAATCGTCAGAGAAATTCAGTTCAAAACCACAATGGGATATTATCTTACACCTGTCAGAATGAATATCATCAAAATGTTGGCTAGAACATAGAAAAAGGAACACTTGTACCCTGTTGGTAGGAATATAAGTCAGTGGAACCACTCTGGAAAATAATACATAAGTCTTTCAAACAACAACAAAAGAACTACCATATGACCCAGCAATCTATGCTATCTGAAGAGAACAGAAAAGTTAATTCAAAAGATACGCCAGTGTTCACTGTGGCATTATTTCATAGCCAAGATATGGAAGTAACCTAAGAGGCTATCAACAGATGAATGGATAAAAAATTATATGTATATGTGTGTGTGTATATATATATATATATATATATATATATACGATATGCAAGTATCATATATATCATAATGTATATATAAACACACACACAGCAGACTACTACTCTACCATAAAAAGGAATGAAATTTTGCCATTTGTAAAATCACGGTGGACCTGGACGGTATTATTCTAAGTGAATTAAGTCAGACAGAGAAAGACAAATACTATATGCTTTTACTTATATATGGAATCTAAAAAATACAACAAACTAGTCAAAATGAGAAAATGTAAAAGACTTACAGATATAGAGAGCAAACTAGCGGTTATCAGTTGGGAGAGGGAACAAGGAGTGGCAAGATAGGGTAGGGGATTAAGAGAAAAGTAAAGTGACAGTGGTTCATTGAAGTATCTTCCTAAAATGTCAATTTTACTATACTCTTTAGATGAAGACATTTTATACTCAATAAGCATTTATGTGGAAATGTCTAGATCATCACCATGGAGTAGAAACTGCTGCTGCTACTGCTGTTAAGTCACTTCAGTCGTGTCCGACTCCGTGTGACCCCATAGATGGCAGCCCACCAGGCTCCCCCGTCCCTGGGATTCTCCAGGCAAGAACACTGGAGTGGGTTTCCATTTCCTTCTCCAATGCATGAAAGTGAAAAGTCAAAGTGAAGTTGCTCAGTCGTGTTCGACTCTTCGCGACTCCATGGACCGCAGCCTACCAGGCTCCTCCATCCATGGGATTTTCCAGGCAAGAGTACTGGAGTGGGGTGCCATCGCCTTCTCTGGAGTTGAAACTATGGCATCCTGTATCAGAACCCCAGAGTATAACAACTCTGAGATCACCACCTGCTAACTCTATCAGGATGTCCAGGCTTTTCTAGTAGCTTTTGATATGTTTGAGGGTCTCAAGGGGTTACCTTGACTTCAGAGGGAGTGTCCTATCTGCTATAATCTTTTACTAGCCAATGCAAATCTCAGATGTTCTCTCTTGAGGATGGAGATCAATGCAAACGGGGCCCTGGAAGCTGAATATGTAAGAACCTGGTTAGACTATGTGACTGCTGCTACTCAGCCTTAGCATGGATGCCTAATTCAGCTGCTTTCTGTCTGTTTGAGCCAAATTATTCTGCACCCTAGCACTCTATAGATTTCCTATTCAGGAGAGGGGTGCTACTCTCTTCTACACTGATTCATCCAAGCATCTCCAGGTTCTTCTCAGAGTCTAAGGTCTTTCACCTCGTGTAAAAGGAACCTTTGATCTCTCTCCGGGCATGCCCCATATCACTTACAGACAAGCATCTGACCATGGGTAGCTTCTGTCCCATGACTGGAGTTTATTCAAGTCCTCTTCAAATAACTGGCATAATCTCCTTAATCAAAATGCAGATACTCTTTACAAATAGGTGCACTTTTTGTTTTTTTAATCAATTGTTCATGTTCTGCAACTTCCTCTAATTCATTCAACACTTATAAGGCCTACTCTGTCCATAGGGATTAGTCCCATCTTCAAATGCCAAGAAAATAAATGTAAAAACCCAATTAACTTATCAGCACCATTGGTTGAACTGCCAATCTTCAACCAATGTTGCTGTGGGATTCTAATCTCACAAGTGCTTGTGCAGGCACAGTGATAGGCTTGCCAGTATAGTGTGCAATGGTGTCCTGTGCTTGGCTCCCAAACTTATTGCTGTCTTAGTTTGTGCTTCTAAAATCAGCCACTTCTCCCCTAAATATGACTCCATGCCTAGTAGATGAATTTGGACTAGCTTTCAAGTTACAAAAATATTTGGGCCCAATTCACCTTCCTTTTATCCTCATGGTAAATTACTTTTGGATAACAGGGCAACTGGTATGTTCCCCAAGAAGCTGATGCTGGGAAAGATTGAAAGCAAAAGGATAAGGGGGTGGCAGAGGATAAAATGGTTAGATAGAATCACCGATTCAACGAACATAATTTGTGCAAACTCTGAGAGATAGTGGAGGACAGAGAAACCTGGAATGCTACAGTCCATGGGCTTCCCTGGTGGCTCAGATGGTAAAGAATACACTTGTAATGCAGGAGACCTGGGTTTGCTCCCTGGGTTGGGAAGATCCCCTGGAGACTGGAAAGGCAACCCATTCCAAAATTCTTACCAGGAGAATTGTATGGACAGAGGAGTCTGGTGGGCTACAGTCCATGGTGTTGCAGAGTTGGACATGACTCAGCAACTAATACTTTCACTTTCACAGGGTTGCAAAGAGTTGGACACCACTTAGCAACTGAACAACCACAACAGGGCTTTGTTTGGGCTACCTTAACCCAACAAATTTTTAAAATAATTTTGAACATCAAAATCAGAAAGGGCTCATTAGTTTTTCAGAAAATTGTTAAACTTATTCAGTTTGGCTCTACTCAAAAAGTTTTGCATATTGAAGGATATTATGATGACAAGGAAACTTTATTAAGCATATGTCACCTCTGACTCAGGAGAAATGTGCTAAGTCACATTAGGTGTCCCAATCTCCCAATCTAAGGATATCTAAGGGTAGATTTAAGTTCTGAGTGCAGCTGATTCCTGCCTCAGAAAGGGAGCAAAGTTTCACTTTATTTAATATCTAGTTCCCTATTTCATACTCTTGCCTTTTCAGTACAACAGATAGTGAGAACATAGCTTTTTTTTTCCCCAGAAGAAAAAGCCCACACCTGAACTCTGTTATTTCTGAATTCTGAGTTAATTTATTTTATCCATGGTTACCTGATTATACATAGATGTCTTATGGATTTTAAAGTAAAATTCCTCTTATTATTTATACATAAAACATGAAATGACAACAGTATTTTAAGTTTCAGGTGAATAGTTATGTGTTGAACTCCCAGATTCATGGCATTTAGGGGTACTTTGGAGGGAAAGTTGAGAACACTCCTAGGGCTCCAAGAGTATACACATTGTTAGACCACAGGTCTTCTATTAGACCTTAAGAAACACTTCTAGGCCCAAAGTTTTGAATTCCCATGTTATATAATATGCATTAATAAAATATACACTATTACTTCTCTGCAAGAGTGGTTAGTGTAACCTGAACTCTTATAAATGTACAAGAATATCAGACTTTATAAGGAGTCAAGCAGAAACAAATGCAACCAGTCAGAATTCAGTAACAGCTCTATTATAATACATCCATATATGAAGAGTTTCTGTCAAACTAAACCATAGTGATGGTTGATATTATACCACATAAGATACTGCATAAACTGCTAATAGAGCAATTTTGAAGGTTAAAATATTGAATAATTAAAAACTAAGAAGATTTTACTCTGAACAAAAATGTTGATAACTATGAGAATAAAATAAGATAGAAAAGTCTTAGGTGAGAATACAGTGAATATTAGAGTATGTTTCCAATGTTGCAACATGACAAAGGGGGCAGTTTGGAGAAAACAATTGGCCTCCCCTCCCCCAAACTTCAGGTCTAGAGATCATTCAGTGTTTGATCCACACTGGTGGATTATTGGCCAAATCCTCTGATTGACATATTTACTTTACCTGCCACAGTATTGTAAACATTTTCAATAAACTGCCAACATTAAAAAAAAAGTGCAACTTAAAAAGAGATAAATTCCTGAGTTTCTTTGGAAAAAAAGAAAAAAATTGGTAAGAAAAATTTCTCCAAAGAAGATATATGGATGACTAACAAATGCATGAAAAAATGCTCAACACTGCTCATTATTAGAGAAATGCAAATATAAACTACAATGAGATATTAGCTCATACTGGTCAGAATGGCCATCATCAAAAATCTACAAACAATAAATGCTGGAGAGGGTGTGGAGAAAAGAGAGCTGCCTTGCACTGATGATGGGAATGTAAGTTGATACAGCCACTACTGAGAACAGTATGGCAATTCCTTAAAAAGCTAGGAATAAAACCACCATGCTGCTGCTGCTGCTGCTTAAGTCACTTCAGTCGTGTTCAACTCTGTGTGACCCCATAGACGGCAGCCTACTAGGCTCCTCTGTCCCTGGGATTCTCCAGGCAAGAATACTGGAGTGGGTTGCCATTTCCTTCTCCAGTGCATTAAAGTGAAAAGTGAAAGTGAAGTTGCTCAGTCGTGCCCTACTCTTAGCAACCCCATGGACTGCAGCCCACCAGGCTCCTCTATCCATGGGATTTTCCAGGCAAGTAATCTCATTACTAGGCATATACCATGAAGAAACCAAAATTGAAAAAGACACATGTATCCCAGTGTTCTTTGCAGCTTTACAATAGATAGGACCTGGAAGCAACCTAGATGTGCATCGACAGATGAATAGACAAAGAAGCAGTGGTACATATACACAATGGAATATTACTCAGCCACAAAAGGAATGCATTTGAGTTAATCCTAATGAGATGGATGAACATAGAACTTATTATACAGAGTAAAGTTAAATCAGAAAGTGGAAAACAAATATTGTATACTAACACATATATATGGAATCTAGAAAGATGGCACTGATGAAATTATTTGCAGAGCAGCAATGGAGATACAGACACTGAGAACAGCCGTATACATATGGCTGGTGGGGAGGAAGGAGAAGGTGGGAGGTATGGAGACAGCAAAATAGACAGCCATATATAAAATAGATAGCCAATGGGGATTTGCCGTATGACTCAAGGAACTCAAGCTGGGGCTTGGTAACAACCTAGAGGGGTGGGATGGGTGGGAAGATGGGAGGGGTGTTCAAGTGGTGGTGCCATGGGTCAACCTATGGCTGATTCATATTGATTTTTGGTAGAAACCAACACAATAGTATAAAGCAATTATCCTTTAATTAAAAATAAACAAAAATTTAAAATGTGCAGCTTAAAAAGAGAAATTTCTGAATTTCTTTTAAAAAAGAAAAAAATTGGTAGAAATTCTGTGCGGCATATAATGCCATTAGGACCACCACTCTCCAGAGATGTCATCTGTATGGATTCTAAGTTGATGATGCATAGTTGAGCTTCACAGTATTTTGGTCTTCAACTCCTCTTCTAGCATTTATGTTACCTAGGCAACCCATGTTTAAGGATTCTACTTGCTATAAACCATGTACAGTAATCAGTATTACTCTTCCTTTCCCTATGGAAATGGAAATCATCAATGTCTAAACAGAGCTCATGCAAGATAACAAAAGAGGTGTTAGAAAGAGACTCACCACAGAGATGTTTCAGGGTTGGTCAAAATAAGCACAGAGGAATAGTCATGATGAATGATCACAGTTGTCTAGCAACAGATATTATTCCAAATCCAAGAAAACAGTTGAACTCTAGGGAGTCTGTCTGTACAGAAAGGGAATTAACATCAGGACTAGGTGCAGGGAGAAATCTTTAATTCTGAGAAACAAGGCAGGATTCTCTTATCCTTGTAGAAGTCGAGAATTGAGCAGGCAACCAAAGCTGAGGTTCAGTTGCTGGTACCGCTCTGTGTGCTAGAAACCTTGTTATGCATCAGTGTGAAACCAGTCTCAAGGCAAATCTGGTACTAAGTTCTCCAGCTGGAAATCTTGGGTTTGCTGAATTACATGCCTGGATAGGAATGGGGCTGGTCACATTCAGGAGAGGAGGTTACATACACAAACACATGGAGCTCTACATGGTGACTAAGTTTACACTGCTATGGGGGCTGGTGATAAGAGACAAAGGGTCTAAAAAACTATTAGAATCAGACTAAAAGAAAGTGCTGATGACTCTAGATGCCCTGAAATAAATTGTAAGAGAAGAAAGGCCAATATTCACTAATTCAATTCAGAGGGTTGAGTGATTTCTTATCACTTAATACATTTCTTCATATCCACATTGAGTCAGTCATCCTGAATTAAATATAGAACCATGGATCTCTATATCTGTAAGTCTGTTTCTGGTCTGCAAATAAGTTCATCTCTACAATTTTTCTAGATTCCACATATAAATGATATTATACGATAATTGTTTCTCTCTTTCTGACTTACTTCATTCTGTATAACAATCTCTAGATCCTAATGGCTACCAAGGAGGGAAAAGGAGGTGGGATGAATTGGGAGACTGGGACTGACATATATACACAATCATGTGTAAAATGGATAACTAATGAGAACCTACTGCATAGCACAGGAAAAAATCTAAAAATGAGGGGATATATGTATACATATGACTGATTCACTATGCTGTACAGCAAGAAATTAACACAACATTGTAAAGCCAATAAAAACTGATGCAAAAATAAATAAAAATAGAATCATAGGTCAAGGATTTTCAAAAGATTAAAAAATTTTTTCCAATCCAGAATTAATCATCCTTCCTTATTAGGCACACAAGAATCTGTCTAGATGCTATCCTGTCTGTACCCAAGCTTTGCTAGGAATTATGGAACTGGATTCAATGTCACACAAATGTGGTGAGAAGATGGCACAGCATGGCAGCACCTTGCTGGCCAATTGAGAAGGCAATTGTCTCTGGGCATATGCACATTACAGTCTTAGCCATAGCTCTACCATATGGTACTGATCTTACAGTTGCATTTCCTAAACACTCAGCAAAATGACGAATGAGATGGTGATTCTTTCCTTGTCAACTAATTACTTTATGGAAAGCCACCAGTTACTTCTACACTCATTCAAGTGATGTTCCAGGACATGGCATGACCAGTTAGAATAAACTGGACAGTGTAAGAAGGACCAGGTCCTAAACTGGGGCAGAGAAAAAAATAGCTCTAAATTACATCCATGTAACTGATTATTCAAGCTTAGTTTTAAAAAATAGTGGCAACTACTATTACTCTCACCTATTATTGACCACATATTAAATTAGCATTAATACTCCACATTTCATTCAAACAGTAATGGCACAAGACTACTTATCTGAAAAATTTTCTGGGTTTAGCAATCTGGTTATAGGGGATTGGGGGTAGGGGTGGAATATGTCCTTTTGTCATTTGCGAAAGTTTTATCTAAAAACAGGAAATGTAAAAAATTGGGCAGCATGTTGTTTTCCACTATCTTATGAGGGAACTGTTAAACAGACACACCCTAAGAAATTTAAGAGAATATATTTTGTCCAGACTTTTAGTGAAGATACATGTTACATGTTAATTTATAGATGTTTGGTAGAAATACAAATAATTTCTGCTCATTTGCCAAGATAACACTAGGAGTTATAGTTCACTGTCTTGTAGGCATTTGCATCTATTAGCAAATTCATTTTAATCATTCTTCTGTGTTATTGACTGTGTAACTCTCTATTTTAAAATCTTCTTTGCACCAGCCTTACAATCTTGCTGATTTGCTTATTACTTATCAAACTGATTAAAATATTTGACGATATGAAGTCTATATTTACATTAGAGTCATATTCTTAACTTGTAGTAAATGAAAGCAAATATTCTGGAGACATGGCCATTGCTGTTATTGTTGGGGCCAAGCAACAGCTGCAGTCCTGACAAGTATCACTCAAACTACCACATATTCTCCTGCATCCCAGAGCTGACAGCTGCTGCAGCTGAACGTACTACTAGAAGCAGAAAAACAATAGCTTCTCTCTTCTGTCCAACTTCCCAGCACTTTGCAGAGCTAGCAGAGCCTTCTTTTGCAAGGTAACCAAAAGAAGGTAACCAAAGGCCAAGACCAAAGGTAACCAAAAGAAGACTGGCCAGAGTCCAGAAAGTTTGTATATTTCTTGCTAAGTATATTTGGAAGAAGACAAAAAGGAAGAGATGGAATTGAGAACTAAAAGGCAGATAACTAAAACAAGAACAAATAAATGTAGATGGAAGGGGGCACTAAAAATACTCCCTATATTATCTATAAGTACATGGAAGGCAGATTAATTATAAATCCTATTTATAAGAAATACAAGTGCAGAGAAGTTAAGTAACTCACCCAGAAGCACACAGCTGTTATGTGTCAGAACTGGGATTTGGATGTAGGTTTAATTCTAAGGCTGACTATTTTTCCACTAGGCTATATTGCCTCCCACCTTACAAGGTGGGGAGACAAACAAGAATAGCTGGTAGTTCAATAAGGTAGTAAGTATTGAGAAGATTATAAACAAAAACGGATGGATCCAGGGTGATGGAAATCCAGGAACAAGCAATATTTGGAAACATGAGCAAACAGGCAAAAATTTGTGGCCCTTAAGACATCCCAATCCATCATTCCAAAACTTTGATTCCAATTCCAGACTTTAGAGGACTTAAGGAAAAATGAAGGGGAAAAGATGAGGTATTAATTACTACATAGAAATTCAGTCACAGAACAAATCAAGAATTCTTTATTAGCTAAGTCACAAGATCAAGGTTAGAAAGCTACAGGGTTCAGGCTATAAGATTTAATTAACCAACTGAAGTCTGTATTGGAAATTCCAGAAGATATCATAATTGCATCTTAGATGGTTATTTGTCCCCTCCTTGTCATCATTCTATAATGATTAAGGATAGGATGAACTTAGATGAGTGTTTGCTCTCCCCAGAGAACTGGCGCTAAAGGCTTGCTCATTAGTTGCCTGGTCTCTGATAATATACATGAAAATCTAAGAGAATGAGCTTAAATTAAAATACAGGAGAATGTGTACATACCCAATTCTACTTTAGAGAATGCTGATCAGTGAGATCTTTTATCACTTATTTATCATTCACACATTAATTCATTTAAACACATAAATTAACCACTGGAATAAATCCTGGGAACACAAAAATGAATCAAACTCATTCCTTGCCTTTAGGGTTCTTATCAACTGGAGAGGAGTCAAATATGTATTGGCAGCTATCTGTACTATAAAGCAGAATTAAATAAATAAAAAGTAAAGAATTGCAGGACAAGCAAAAAGAATGGCTCAAATTCTGAGGGGTGAGGCAGGCTGCTTTGTGGTGATTCTTAAAGCAGGATTACACTACATATATGAGATTTGTGTGTATTTTAAAAAATTTTATATTTTGAGGACACTAGGAAATGTGGATGTACCACTTCTTTTAATAGCTGTTTTTGCACTTTTAAATTTATATTGCTTGCCCAACACCATACACACACACACACACACACACACACACACACACACACACACACACGTTTTTGAAGTGGGGTGAAGTGAGGAGTGAGATGAACAGAAGTCTTGTATTTTTGGTTCATATAGTATTATTCTGATTGATATTTTTAGGATAAGCATGAAATAGCTTTATAATAAATCATCTTTCATTAAAAAATACTTCCCCTTTTTTAGATCAATATGATTCTGACAGGAAAAGCATGGTTGGACTAGGGGTAGAGGAAAGGAAATGGAAGACAGTATACAGTTTTGAAGCAAAGAATTATAGAACTTGAGGATAATGTGTTGGGTCCTAAGGGCTTGAGTATTCAGAAATCTTTTAACAGAAAGCAATAGAAAACTGGACTTAATCTGGCTTAAGCACAAAGGGGAATAATTATCCAAAGTAACTGAAAAGTCCAGAGATGTCTTTTTCAGGCATAGCTGAATTCAGGTGCTTAAGTACTAAATCCAAAATAATGGCTTGGCCAAAATGTGGCCTTTTCGGCCACTTTGGAAAAAGACCTTATGGAATATTCCAAACAAAGTTTTTGACCAACCCAATACTTATTTCTTAATTTCTTGCCTCTACTTTTCTATAGTTGGGCTTATTTTCAGGCATGCAAATGGTACTGGCAGTCCCAGGCTAATATCCTATTGTATATTACCTGAATAGAAATAAATCTTTATATTTCCCCCAGATTCTAACAGAAATCTCAGCGCCAGCTCTCTTTAATCTGACTTCAGCTATGCCCCTGTGAAGACTTGCTGGTGTGCAGGGAGCTGAGGGCTGCATTCATTGCATTTGCCTCATTTTCCCACTTCAAGAATGTCTTCCCCTGAAAATAAGACATGAGCAGAAAGTTTAAGGGACGTACTTAAGGAAGTTATCAGAAGGGGGAATAGATTATGGGCAGAAAACACAACAGAAAAGTTATGTTAAGGGATTTTTGGATTTAAGGAATAGAGGTATGAAATCTTCTATAAAGCCCATAACATAGTGAGAAATGAGAAAGTCCAGCTAATGACACACAGCTACAGTGCGGGAAATGATGTGTTCCCTGCATGCATGACAAAAATGACTTCAGAGACCACAGTAAATGATGAGTTACTCATAAGAAAATATCACTCTGGTTGTTTCCAGGAGAGTAAAAAATCATATTGCAAGATATGAATACATAGTCCCAAAGCAGATAATTAGCTTATAAGGTGATCTTTCCATATTAGGAGAATAAGAAGTGCATGCAGATGACCCAAAGAATCACTGTCACTGAAACATGTAACTCTTTTGCTTTAAATTAATCAGAATGTGCTGTTTGCCATGAGCAGCAGCTTATCTTCTCAGAGCTTTCTTTCTAGCTCCTTCTCCTGCTTATTCATTCTCCTTCACCCTCTTATTGATTAGCTAAAATGACATTATTTTTGCTATTACTGCAGAGTCTTGTAAAGTGAGTAGTATATGCTTCCATTTGGCATCTGCCTTTTTTGGCTGATTTTGAGCCTACGTCTCTATCACCTTGGTTTCAGTCCTGAATGCTTTTTCCTCTCTTTTTCTTAATGTTGGTTTCAGCACTGGCAGCAGCTTTGTTGAAGGGGGCTAAGAACTGTGTGTCTGCTAAAGCATTTCTCATAAGAGAGTGTGCCAGAAAGAAGTCTGAAAGACTGAAAACACATATACACACAATTATGGAATAGAATCTGGGCTCACCCATTGCCTCACCATTTCCCCATCCGTGCCATCACTACGACTTCAGATATGATGCTGGTTCATTAAGGGTTGCCATAGTTTTGTTACTCATTGAAGTCTAGAGTATATAACGTATCATCCATTATGTAGCTTAATTATAGCGGAATAAATACACCATGCTCACATTTGTATATTCTTCACTGTCTTGATTTTCTGTCTAGATACCTGTTGTGGAGGGGATGTGGGATTGAATGACATGAGCTTTAAGATTCCTTTCAACATATTTAATACTGAAATTCCAATGGATCTATGATTTTATGAATTCACATCAAAATCTAGCTTTGCTTTATTCATCAGTGAAAACAGAGATAACTTCTCGCCATTCCTAAGGTGTTACACTGTTTTTTAGAAAATAAATCACAGAATGTTTGCTGTAGTATCATGAATAGTTAGAAATAAAATAAATTTGTTAAAATAAATAAACAAGTTTTGCTTTATGAGCTGGTATTCATTAGTTTTTAATCATATTTCTATATGATTAATTGTAAACACCCTAATATGTAGGAATGCTCCTTGTTATTAATTAGGAATGGCAACTGGATATAATACAGAAGTTTATACTGTTATATTTTTACCTCAGTTCTGGTTCCAACTTTGGTTGCTTTTACCAGATGGGCAGCCTGGAAAAAATATTAACCTCTCTAAGTCCTGGTCTCCCCTTTCCTAAAATAATGTAGCTACTAACTTAGCACAATTGCACTCATCTCACATACTAGTAAAGTAATACTCAAAATTCTCCAAGCCAGGCTTCAAACAATACATGAACTTTGAACTTCCAGATGTTCAAGCTGGTTTTAGAAAAGGCAGAAGAACCAGAGATCAAATTGCCAACATCCTCTGGATCATCGAAAAAGGAAGAGAGTTCCAGAAAAACATCTATTTCTGCTTTATTGACTATGCCAAAGCCTTTGACTGTGTGGATCACAATAAACTGTGGAAAATTCTGAAAGAGAAGGGAATACCTGACCACCAGACCTGCCTCTTGAGAAACCTATATGCAGGTCAGGAAGCAACAGTCAGAACTGGACACAGAACAACAGACTGGTTCCAAATAAAAAGGGGAGTATATCAAGGCTGTATATTGTCACCCTGCTTCTTTAACTTATATTCAGAATACACCATGAAAAACACTGGGCTGAAAGAAGCACAAGCTGGAATCAAGATTGCTGGGAGAAATATCAATAACCTCAGATATGCAGATGACACCATCCTTATGGCAGAAAGTGAAGAGGAACTAAAAAGCCTCTTGATGAATGTGAAAGAGGAGAGTGAAAAAGTTGGCTTAAAGCTCAACATTCAGAAAATGAAGATCATGGCATCTGGTCCCATCACTTCATGGGAAATAGGTGGAGAAACATTCGAAACAGTGTCAGACTTTATTTTGGGAGGCTCCAAAATCACTGCAGATGGTGACTGCAGCCATGAAATTAAAAGACGCTTACTCCTTGGAAGAAAAGTTATGACCAACCTAGATAGCATATCGAAAAGCAGAGACATTACTTTGCCAACAAAGGTCCGTCTAGTCAAGGCTATGGTTTTTCCTGTGGTCATGTATGGATGTGAGAGTTGGACTGTGAAGAAGGCTGAACACCAAAGAATTGATGCTTTTGAACTGTGGTGTTAGAGAAGACTCTCAAGAGTTCCTTGGACTGCAAGGAGAGCCAATCAATCCATTCTAAAGGAAATCAGTCCTGGGTGTTCTTTGGAAGGACTGATGTTGAAGCTGAAACTCCAATACTTTGGCCACCTCATGTGAAGAGTTGACTCACTGGAAAAGACCCGGATGCTGGGAGGGATTGGGGGCATGAGGAGAAGGGGACAACAGAGGGTAAGATGGCTGGTTGGCATCACCGACTCGATAGACATGAGTTTGGGTGAACTCCAGGAGTTGATGATGGACAGGGAGGCCTGGAATGCTGCAGTTCATGCGGTCACAAAGACTCAGACACAACTGAGAGACTGAACTGAACTGAACTTAACTGAACTTAGCATATATGGCAGGATATTTTGAACACTAATCACAGAAATGTAGATTAAAAGATTTTGCTAAATTATAAGCTACATATAATTTTAAAATATAAAGTATATACAGCTATAGGATTTGGTTTGAATGCAGACCATAAACTCTTTAAGAGTAAGGATATAGTCTATTTTATTTGTAGCAGCTCTAGGCATAATAGAATAGATACTCAATAGATACAAATAAATAATTATAAATGGATAGTGAATGACTACATCTAGACTACTTAACACTAGGCCGGTGTTATAGATTGAATTATGTTTTGCTCAAAAGAAAACACTGGGAGCTCAAAATATGACCTTATTTGGAAATAAGGTTATACCAGATTAAGTTGGGCCCTAATCTAATGACTGATGTCCTTATAAGAAGAAAGAAATCTGGATTCAGAAACAGAGAAGACCATGTGAAGACAGATGGAGAATTTGGAGTTGTGAATTAACAAGACAGTGAATGCCAGCAACCACTAGAAGCTAGAAGAGTCAAATAAGCATCCTCCCCCAGAGCCTTCAGAAAGATCATGGCCCTACCAATGCCTTAATTTCAGACTTCTAGCCTGTGAGAGAATGCATTTCTGCTGTTTTAAACCACTTAGCTTGGTTTTGGTTTGGCAGCCTTAGGAAACAGATACAGTCAGGATCCTGAACAATGTGGCACATGTTTGTGATGATGATAGCGATCACTGGTTGATTTCAGTCTTCATATTTAGAAGGTTTATTTGAAGATAATTTGATTTATCTTCATTTATATGAATTCCTGGAACAATTAACTATCACAACAGAGGTTTCTCTATTATTGTAAGGGAAAACAGCAATATCTATTAAGTATTATTAGTAATCATTCTGTTTTGGGTAATTTTACATCTACCCAAGTGTCTAGATCTCCTGTTTTCTGCTAAACAATTACTTCTGTCTAAATTATTTCTCAACAAACATTATCAATGCTGCTAAGTCGCTTCAGTTGTGTCCAACTCTATGCGACCCCATAGAGGGCACCCCACCAGGCTCGCCTGTCCCTGGGATTCTCCAGGCAAGAACACTGGAATGGGTTGCCATTTCCTTCTCCAATGTGTTAGTGAAGTAGCTCAGTTGTGTCCGACTCTTAGCGACCCCATGGACTGCAGCCCACCAGGCTTCTCTGTCCATGGGATTTTCCAGGCAAGAGTACTGGAGTGGGGTGCCATTGCCTTCTCTGAACACTATCAATACTTAGATGTTAATAGTTCTTTGATTCCTAAAAGACAGATGGCTTATTATTGTACAAGTGATATTTGCAGAAAGAAATATTTTCTTTGCCATATACAATTTTCTTGCTATAGTCTGTTATTTGCATAACTGGCATAGTCAACTACTGCTTGCCTATAGAGTTTAAATGCAGTGTGCTTGTGGGCTATGGGGAAACTCTATCTCAAAATATTTAGTGAGCACACAGAAATGTGAAACCTGGAATAGACTTCTAAGAGAGATTACTTTTGGTCCACAGATTTTGCAGAGCAATGGAACTGGTGCATCTATGTTGTGTATATCATTAAATGATAAATGATATATTTGCTGTTGACAATTTTAAGCCTCATATCAACAGCTTATAATCATCATTAGGATACAATCCTTCCCATTTTCCCAAAATCTATAAAATATACTTGTGATTCAAAACTCATTCTTATGAGGTACTCCAACTCTTCAATTTAGTCTTTTCATAGGATCACATACTTTACATTGGAAAATCCCTAATGGATATTTCTTTCTTTTTATTTGCAAGACACTTCTGAATTATTATACAAATATGAAAAGTTTTCTTTTCTAAGTTTATCATAGGACAGAAAGTATAGCAACTTCTATTTGGCTGCTGCTGCTGCTGCTGCTAAGTCGCTTCAGTTGTGTCTGACTCTGTGCAGCCTCATAGATGGCAGCCCACTAGGCTCCTCTGTCCCTGGGATTCTCCAGGTAAGAACACTGGAGTGGGTTGCCATTGCCTTCTCCAATGCATGAAAGTGAAAAGTGAAAGTGAAGTCACTTTCACTTCTATCTGGGCACCTAATTAATATTCAAGGACATTTCAAATATGCCAGGATTTATCATGAATTATGCATTGTTTTAGATTTTTGTAATCTTCTTACTTTCTTTGAAATATGTGCTATAAATCCTGCTCTGATTCCTCTAGTTTCTGATATAACATTTTTATTTGAATCATTTTTCTGTTCCAGCTTTTTCAAAGGAGCAAACACAGTATGATGATTTGTTAAAATTAGAATGAACCTTTTTAAAAACCTCAAAACACCATAAGTCGCACAAAGTTGTTTTTGTTGTTTTTCTTTATGTGCATAGGTGCCAATACTGTGTAATGGCATTTTATTTTTAAATTTTTGTGCACAGGATCGTCTAAAGTTTGCTCAAATATGTTAGGTTTCATTTTTTTGGACTCCCTTAGTCAGAAAAACAAGTCTCCATGCCAATAGTCAGGCTGATCCCAGTAAACTCCATTAAAGATATAGCATATTAATGTATTTTTGTCCCAACAGCCAATGTCAAACAATGTTAAAGCTTTCTTTTTCATGTTATTTTGGAAGACATCATTTTACCTGTACCTGGAACTCTAAATGTATTTGTGCAAGATACTCCAATTAAAAAAGTGAGACAAGGATAATGTCAGATAGAGTGGGAAGAGTGTTTTATAATTTATTATTAGTATGATTATTAGTTTCTCATTTAAAAAACACGGCCTTAAAAACATTTGCTATAATGCTATCATTCAAAGAAATACTTGCATCATCCATATTTTGGCAGGAGAATATGAAAATATCATGTCTGGAAAATGAACAGTATATCTGGTGTTATAATTTCAAACTTTTTGTTTTGTTTAATCAATGCTGAAATAGATGAAGTTCTGCTTAATTTTCTCATTCTTGGAATCACATTAATAGATCAAAAAATTAGAGATGTTTTGATTAAATCATTATTCTTCCTGAAAAAGAAAGTATCTTTGGTAAATTTTATTCATTAGAATTTAGCAAACTGGATTTTAAAACCTATAGGCTTTGGTATAAAAAAACTCAATTCATTAGATCATTAGATCACAAGAGTAATTGTGAGAGATATATTATGTAGATGTATTTTTGTAAGACTTTGTTTTGTTTTGCTTATATGAACTTTTCCATTACATTGATTGTATATCCTTAAGTCACCTCTGTTTCACCATTTCTCTTGGTGTTCTAAAGTATATGACCATTTATCCAAAATTTAAGCTGCTTAAAGGCAAAAGGTATAGTAAAACCTTAGCCAAAATTAATCTCTTCTAGTTCTTAAATGTCAGCCAAATTATACAGGTAGATATTTCTAATAAACTATGAAGTGCAAGAGTATTCTTCAAAATCTGCTCTCCAATTCTCCATTCCAGTAGACCTTATGTCAAAATCCATTTTTCCTATTGTCTTTTGGCCTGTGTTACTTTTGGTTTCCACTCTGCCCCATTTTTATTTTTCTCATCTTTATAGGTAAAGACTCCCAGACTTAAAGAGGCTTAAATAACTTGTAATTTACAAGTAATTTTTGATGGCATCTTTAGGATTTTCTATGTATAATATCATGTAATCTGCAAACAGTGAGAGTTTTACTTCTTTTTTCCAATCTGGATTCCTTTTATTTATTTTTTTCTCTGATTGCCATGACCAAGACTTCCAAAACCATGCTGAACAGCAGTGGTAAGAGTGGGCACCCTTGTCTTGTTTTTCACCAGTGAGAATAATAATTGCTGTTGGTTTGTCATATACGGCTCTTATGATGAGGTATGTTTCTTCTTTGCCTACATTCTCCAGAGTTTTTATCATAATGGGTGTTGAATTTTGTTGAAAGCTTTCTCTGTGTCTATTAAGATGATCATATGGTTTTTACCTTTCAGTTTGTTAATATAGTATATCACACTGATTGACCTTACATCCTTGGGATATAGCCCACTTGATCATGTTGTATCATCCTTTTAATGTGTTGTTGGATTCTGTTTGCTAGAATTTCATTGAGGATTTTTTCATCCACGTTCATCAGTAATATTGGCCTGAAAATTTTTTTTTACTATCTTCATCTAGTTTTGGTATCAGGGTGATGGTGGCCTTGCAGAATGAGTTTGGGAGTTTAGTAAAGTTGCAGGATATAAAATTAATACACAGAAATCTTTTGCATTACTATACAGAAACAACGAAAAATCAGGAAGAGAAATTAAGGAAACAATCCCATTCACCACACAAAGAATAAAATAACAAAAAGAATTTTAAAAAAAGTAACAAAAAGAATAAAATACCTAGGAATAAACCTACCTAAAGAGACAAAAGACATGTATGCAGAACACTATAGGACAGTAATAAAAGCAATAAAAGATGACACAAACATATGGAGAGATATACCATGTCCTTGCACTGGAAGAATCAATATTGTGAAAATGATTCTACTACCCAAAGCAATCTAAAGATTCAATTGCAAACCCTATCAAACTACCAAGGTATTTTTCACAGACCTAGAACAAAAAATTTAATGATTTGTATGGAAACACAAAAGACTTGAATAGCCAAAGAAATCTTGAGAAAGAAGAATGGAGCTGGAGGAATCAACCTTCCTGACTTTAGACTGTACTACAAAGTTACAGTCATTAAGAGTATGAAACTGTCACAAAAACAGAATTATAGACCAATGGAACAAGATTGAAAACCCAGAGATAAACCCATACACCTATGGGTACCTTATCTTTGACAAAGGAGGCAATAATATGCAATGGAGATAAGACAGTCTCTTCAATAAGTGGTGCTGGGGAAAGTGAGCAGCTGGCTACATGTAAAAGAATGAAACTAGAACACCTCTTAACACCACACACAAAAATAAACAAAATGGATTAAAGACTTAAATGTAAGGCCAGAAACTATAAAGCTCTTAGAGGAAAACATAGGCAGTAAGCTCTTTGACATAAATCAAAAGATCCTCTTTGATCCACCTCCTAGAGTAATGGAAATAAAAACAAAAATAAACAAATGAGACCTAATTAAACTTAAAAGCTTTTGCACAGTAAACGAAGCAATAAACAAGATTAATAAACAGCATTCAGAATGGGAGAAAATAATTGCTAAGGAAACAATTGACAAAGGATTAATCTCCAAAATATATATGCACTCATACAGCTCAATATCAGAAAAATAAATAGCCCAATCAAAAAATGGGTCAAAAATTAAAAACAGACATTTATCCAAAGAAGACATACAGATGGCCAATAAACACATGAAAAGATGCTCAATTTCACTAATTATTAGAGAAATGCAAATCAAAACTACAATGAAGTATTACCTCACACTAGTCAGAATGGCCATCATCAAAAAATCTATAAACGATATATGCTGGAGATGATGTGGAGAAAAAGGAACTCTTGTACACTGGGATTCCTTTAAAAGTAGGAATAAAACTATTATACGACCCAGAAATCCAACTACAAGGAATATACCCTGAGCAAACCAAAACTGAAAAAGACACAGGTACCCTAATGTTCACTGTAGCACTAAGGAAATGGCAGCCCCCTCCAGTGTTCTTGCCTGGAGAATCCCAGGAACGGGGGAGCCAGGTGGGCTACCGACTATGGGATCGCACAGAGTCGGACACAACTGAAGTGATGCAGCAGCAGCAGGAGGACATGAAAGCAACCTCTATATCCAATGGCAGATGAATGGATAAAGAAGCTATGGTCATAGGTACAATGGAATATTACTCAGCCATAAAAAGGAATGCATACGATCTAGGAATCCCACTACTGGCCATATGCCCTGAGAAAACCACAATTCTAAAATACACATGTACCTCAATGTTCATTATAGCTCTATTTACAATAGCTAGGACATGGAATGGAGAAGGCAAAGGCAACCCACTCCATTACTCTTGCCTGGAAAACCCCATGGGCAGAGGAGCCTGCTAGGCTGCAGTCCATGGGGTCACTAAGAGTCAGACACAACTGAGCAACTTCACTTTCACTTTTCACTGTCATGCACTGGAGAAGGAAATGGCAACCCACTCCAATGTTCTTGCCTGGAGAATCCCAAGGATGGGGGACCTGGTGGGCTGCCATCTCTGAGGCTGCACAGAATCGGACATGACTGAAGTGACTTAGCAGCAGGACATGGAAGAAATCTAGATGTCCGTCTAGAGATAAATGGATGAAGAAGATGTGGTACATATACAACGGAATATTCCTCAACCATAAAAAAGAATGAGTTAGAGTCAGTTTTAGTGATGTGGATGAGCCTAGAACTGGTTACACAGAGTGCAGTAAGTCAGAAAAGAAAAACAAATACCACATGTTAACACATATATATGGTATCTAGAAAAATGGTACTGATGAACCATTTGCAGGGAAGAAATGGAGATGCATATATAGAGAATGGATGATGAACATAGTAGAGTAAGGAGACAGAGGGAAGAATGGAGAAAGTAGCATCAATATATACACTATCGTGTAAAATAGATAGCTGGTGAAAAGTTGCTTTATAATGCAGGGAGCCTAGCCTGGTGCTCTGTGATGACCAAGAATTGTGGGGTGTGAGGAGGGGGAGGGGAGGCTCAAGAGGGAAGGGATATTTGTATAATTATTGCTGATCTGCATTGTTGTACAGCAGAAACCAACACAACATTGTGAAGCAATTTTCTTTCAATGGAGAAAAAAAAAACTTGCCCAAAGTCGCAAGTTAACACTAGGAAGTGTTAACACCAGTCTGATACCTAAGCTCTTATTCTTTCTTCTATTTCAAAAACTCCTCCAGCAAGAGTGATTCCATGTACACTTACATGCTGGTTACTGAAAGTAAATATATTAGAACAATGCTTTTCAAATGTTAATGTTCCTACACATAGACTAGTGACGTTGTTAAACTGTGTATTCTGACTCAGGGAGGCCCGATCTTCTATATTTCTCACTACCTCCCAGGGGTTGTCAAGGCTCCTGTATTTTCAATAGGAAGGCCTGTACAATATAGCAGATGTTTGATGTTATTAATAAAGCTACTATTGGATTTTGCTTGCTACTTTTCTTGTAAACACTCCATAGTTTTTAGTGTATATTATCTTATGCATTCTTAAACATTTTAAAGTGATGATCACAAGTCAAATATTTTGAATTTATTGTTAAAATAAGTGAGATTCAAATAAATTAATAATCAGGATTATGGGCTAATTTGTCAGTTCCTCATGTCCTTAGTGGAAATAGTGAAGCCATAATTAATAGATGAATTGAATATGATCTATTCCAATAGGCCATTTTCTCAAGAGACACAATGGGAATTATGCGGACAATTTTGAACATGTACTGTGTATTGCCCCTCCAACATTTTTATCTAGGTGAAAATGCATTCAAGGAGTAGGACAAACAACCTTGAAAGTGAAAGTGAAGTCGTGTCCGACTCTTTGCGACCTCATGGACTGCAGTCTATCAGGCTCCTCCATCGGGATTTTCCAGGCAATAGTGCTGGAGTGGATTGCCATTTTCTTCTCCAGGGGAACTTCCCAACCCAGGAATTGAACCCAGGCCTCCTGCATTGCAGGCAGACGCTTTACTGTCTGAGCCACCAGGGAACACAAATTCTCAAGGGGTAGACAGAATAAGAGGTATGATAGTAGGAAGGGGCTGTTCTTGAAGAAGTACAGGGTGGGGGCAGAGTTTCATGAACCAGAAAAAGTTAAGTTGGAATCATGACTTGCCAGTTATTAAGCATATGACTTTGAGTAAGTCACTTATCCTTGCTAAGTTTAGTTTTCTAATCAGTAAACATCTACCTTGCAATATTATTGTTATAATATAACAGAATGATGGATGTAGAAGGACCTGACACAGAGTAGGCAAGCCATAGATTGATATCCTTTTATCATTTCTGTGCGAAGTTGAACTGCTAAGTGCAGATTTTAGGCATACATTCTTGAGGGGTTTTCCCAGCTTTTTCTTTCCTGTCCCTTCTTTGGAGTTTCTGTTCAGTTGTCCTTAGGCCCAAAAGCATCAAAGAACAATGTCTAGTAGAATTAATCCAATCCTAGACAAGGCACTCTCAGTATTATCTGGGTCACTCAACATCCCACTTATATCTGCACATACATTATGATACTGTGGGTCATAAATATTTTACCAATTAATGCAATTGGGACTAGGCCCATCACTATAGTCATTAAGTTAAGTCTGCTTGGTTTGGTCAAAAAGCATTACTTGACATACTTGTGCAAAATAAATCTTATATGTGTTTTTGATGCAGAGAGAAGTTTGATGCAGAAAGTTTAAACAACAACCAATTAAAATTCTGAAAATAATGAATTTTGCCATTTTTAAGCAAATCCTTTGGTGAATTTCTATTAGCATTTGACATTTAGATCTTTAGTCCTAGCTAGCACAAAGTTTCTCAGCACCAACCTCCACTTTCCCAAATCTCTGATAACCAAAGGTAGTAAGTACTTCAAAGCTCTTTTAGACACCATTTTAACCGGTAAGTAATGAGGCATAAAGAGCAGGGTGAAGGTAGGAAGTTAGGTCTAGGAGTCTTCAATATGCTCAGCAATATGACAAAGTGATTTGAATTTTCCTATCTTGATACTATTTGGGGAGACAATGGGAATTTTTCAGCCTCTGGATTAAGGGGTTTGAAGCGAAATAACCTTTCTGGGAAGATATATTCATCTCTATAGATAAGATGGCAGCATGGCCTATTTTAGAGCTTTTGGTCTGTGGATAAGGTAGGTGTTTCTGGGTATCCAGCAGCCGAGATAATACAATATCACTAAATACATTTCCTACTTCTAATTAAGTGATTTTTCTATTTCCTTAATAGCCATTATTCTCTACCTTCCTTCGTCTCCATGGTTATCTAGCCTGGATTCCACAGCCGAGTATCACAATGAGTTGCTGACCCCTCTCCTCTGTAACACATCTCCCTGACAAAATCCCATTCTGAAAGAACCCATCACTCATATTTGTTGAACCTTCACCAGAGCAGCTAAGTACATGGCGGATAAAAACTACACTGCTGGATAGACTTAAACTGTTCATTTGCCTCACGTCAGTCCTTGACACTGCCCAGAAATCTCTTCTTTTTATTTTTAAATTTATTTATTCTAATTGGAGGCTAATTACTTTACAATATTGTATTGGTTTTGCCATACATCAACATGAATCTGCCACGGGTGTACACATGTTCCCAATCCTGAACCCCCCTCTCCCACCTCCCTCCCCATATCATCCCTCTGGGTCATCCCAGTGCACCAGCCCCAAGCATCCTGTATCCTGCATCGAACCTGAACTGGCGATTCGCTTCTTATATGATATTATACATGTTTCAATGCCATTCTCCCAAATCATCCCACCCTCTCCCTCTCCCACAGAGTCCAAAAGACTGTTCTATACATCTGTGCTCTTTTACTGTCTCTCATACAGGGTTATCATTACCATCTTTCTAAATTTCATATCTATGCATTGCTGCTGCTGCTGCTGCTAAGTCGCTTCAGTCGTGTCCGACTCTGTGTGACCCCATAGACGGAAGCCCACCAGGCTCCCTGTCCCTGGGATTCTCCAGGCAAGAACACTGGAGTGGGTGCCATTTCCTTCTGCAATCCAAAGTGAAAGTGAAGTCGCTCCAATGAAAGTGAAAAGTGAAAGTGAAGCTGCTCAGTCGTGTCTGACTCTTTGCGACCCCATGGACTGCAGCCCACCAGGCTCCTCTGCCTATGGGATTTTCCAGGCAAGACTACTGGAGTGGGGTGCCATTGCCTTCTTAGTATACTGTATTGTTTTTTTTCTGGCTTACTTCACTCTGTATAATCGGCTCCAGTTTCATCCAGAAATCTCTTCTTAAAATAAGCTTGATCTTCTATCCATAGTAACTTCCAGTTCATACCTTCTCTAATCTCCTCTGACCTCCCATCTGCTCCTTCCATCATTTCCATTTCTTTGCTAATGACATTGCATAAGACATGTTAGAGGAAATAGAAGTTATCAGAAGTTTCGTTGTACTTTGCCACCAAAAGTACAATGTAATTTCCTATCCCACTTCCACCCTTTTTTTTTTTTTCTGGATGACCATTCTCATGGGCTGAGTTGTGTCCTCCTACAACTCATGTAATTGAAGTCCTAACCTCTACTACTTAGAACGTGGCTACATTTGGAGATAGAGCCTTAAAGACCTCCCAATATAAATTAAGCTTTGGTATTATATTTTGATACAGATATTTTTCTCCATAGTATTTACCACAATTAGCAGTGATTTATTTATTTACTGTCTATCTTCCTCACTAGATTTTGGGGGTGAAGGGCAGGGCCATAGACTGTATCAAAGGATGGGAAGGCGTTGATGTACTATTTAACATCTCCTTGTGTTACTTGATATGCACAATTGGCATTTCATCAGTGGTATGTCAAGTGTTACACAAAAAGATTCAAGACAAATGTCCTGCCCTTCTTTCAACCAGTTTTTACTTCTAAGCCTCTTTTGCATAGAAATTATAAAACTGATTCTCACTAGGACAATGTTTCTGATTCCTAGTACCTTGTATTCCTAGTGCCTAGCACTATACCTGCTAGGATTTGATCAACAAATTTTTCTGGAAGGAAGGAAAGAATGAAGGGAGGCTCAAAGGGAGAGAGAGGAAGGGAGGAAGAAGTAGTAGTTGGGACTGTAAGGAAAACCAATTACTTTGTCTCAGATACAGCTAATATAAGGTAAGTTGACAGCTTTCCATTCAGGGATTTTAAACTTGGTGTCTATTAGTACCAGCATATCTATCAAGTTCCTTGTGATCATGGATTAACTGAGGGATCTGAAATTCCATTAGGTAATTGTTTGCCTGGTTCTTCTTTTTGTTTTTGCTTCTGGGTGTATTATGATTTATTAAGACTGTGATGATTAACTTTATATGTCAACCTGACTGAGCCATTGGGTGTCCAAATACTTGATTAAACTACATGTGTCAGTGGAATGAAATTGACATTTGAATTGGTAGACAGAGTAAAGCAGATCGCCTTCCCCAATGTGGGTTGGCACCATCCAAACCACTGAGGGCCTATATAAAGAACAAAATGTAAAGTGAGAATATTTGCTTTCTGACAGAGTTGGGACATTAGACTTCTACTGCCTTCAGACTTAGACATGGGATACAACTTATACCATTGTCTCCACTTGGTCCCCAGCCAATTCCTTACAAAAATCACTATCTATTTATCCATCTATCTATTTTATCTATCTTATTACTATATGCTACAAAGGTTCTTGAGAATTTTGTGAGTAATGGTCCATATATGCATTTATGTATATGTAGCCATACATGTCTCCAAAGAGAAGTTGCTAGGTTTTCATCAGTTTCTTCAAAGAATTTTTATTATGAAAAAATTCAAACATATATAAATATAGAGAAAATAGTATTATAAACCTTTATGTAACTATCACCTAGCTTTAACAATTATTAACTCATGACCAATTTTACTTCATCTTCACACTCTCCCACTATTTTGAAAGATATCCCAGACATCATATCATTTTATGAATAAATGCCAAACAGCTAATTTACAAATACATTTTATTTTTTTATTTTTAATTTTTAAATTTTTTTATTTTTTTAAATTAAATTTATTTATTTTTTAATTACAATACTGTATTTGTTTTGCCATACATTGACACGAATCAGCCATAGGTGAACACAGTCTCCCAATGCCGAAGCCCCCTCCCACCTCCCACCCCACAATACTGTATTTGTTCTGCCATTCATTGACATGAATCAGCCACAGGTGTCCACGATCTCTCAATGCCAAAGCCCCCTCCCACCTCCCACCCCACATCCTCTCCCTGAATCATCCCGTGCACCCGCCCCATGCGTCCTGCATCCTGTATTGAACAGAGACTGGCGCTTCGTTTCTTACAAGATAGTATACATGTTTCAATGCCATTCTCCCAAATCATCCCACCCTCTCCCTCTCCCTCAGAGTCCAAAAGTCCGTTCTACACCTCTGAGTCTCTTTTGTTGTCTTACATAGAGGGTCTTCATTACTATCCTTCTAAATTCCATATATATGTGTCAGTATACTGTATTGGTGTTTTTCTTTCTGGCTTACTTCACTCTGTATAATCGGCTCCAATTTCATCCATCTCATTAGAACTGAGTCAAATTTATTCTTTTTAAGGGCTGAGTAGTACTCCATTGTGTATATGTACCACAGCTTTCTTATCCATTCATCTGCTGATGGACATCTAGGTTGCTTCCATGTCCTGGCTATTATAAACAGTGCTGCAATGAACACTGAGGTACATGTGTCTCTTTCAATTCTGGTTTCCTCGGTGTGTATGCCCAGCAGGGGATTGCTGGATCATAAGGCAGTTCTATTTGCAATTTTTAAGGAATCTCCACACTGTTTTCCATAGTGGCTGTACTAGTTTGCATTCCCACCAGCAGTGTAAGAGGGTTCCCTTTTCTCCACATCCTCTCCAGCATTTATTGCTTGTAGACTTTTGGATCGCAGCCATTCTGACTGGTGTGAAATGATACCTCATTGTGGTCTTGATTTGCATTTCTCTGATAATAAGTGATGTTGAGCATCTTTTCATGTGTTTGTTAGCCATCCGTATGTCTTCTTTGGAGAAATGCCTATTTAGTTCTTTGGCCCATTTTTTTATTGGTTCGTTTATTTTTCTGGAGTTGAGCTGCATAAGTTGCTTGTATATCTCTGAGATTAGTTGTTTGTCAGTTGTTTCATTTGCTATTGTTTTCTCCCATTCAGAAGGCTGTCTTTTCACCTTGCTTATATTTTCCTTTGTTGTGCAGAAGCTTTTAATTTTAATTAGATCCCATTTGTTTATTTTTGCTTTTATTTCCAGTATATTGGGAGGTGGATCATAGAGGATCCTGCTGTGATTTATGTCGGAGAGTGTTTTGCCTAAGTTTTCCTCTAGGAGTTTTATAGTTTCTGGTCTTACATTTAGATCTTTAATCCATTTGGAGTTTATTTTTGTGTATGGTGTTAGAAAGAGATCTAGTTTCATTCTTTTACAAGTGGTTGACCAGTTTTCCCAGCACCACCTGTTAACATTTTAGAGCACAATCCTCTACTTATTTGAATATTGGTTGCATTTACACTTTGAGTCAAATAATTATTTATTAATTTTCTATTCTTTTTATGAGGTTCTTCCATGTATGGGAAAGAAAAAAGGCTCTCTACCAACTGCTTTTCTACTTATATAGACTATTTTGAGTAGAGAGTCAAATTTTGGTTCTGTTACTAAGTATAAACTTTGGTCAAGATTTTAGCTCTCTGTATATTCTTCATCCATAAAATGCAAAAATGCGTGAGAATTGTGCCCATGACACAGCATTCATAATGCTGACTGAAAGTGAAAGTGAAGTCTCTCAGTCATGTCCGACTCTTTGTGACCACGTGGACTGTAGCCTGCCAGGCTCCTCCATCCATGAGATTTTCCACACAAGAACACTGGAGTGGGTTGCCATTTCCTCTCCAGGGTATCTTCCTGACCCAGGGATCAATCCTGGATCTCCCACACCGCAGGCAGACTCTTGACGATCTGAGCCTCCAGGGAAGCCCAATGCTGGCTATTGTTATTATTATGTAATGTGACAACTAGAGCTAGAATATGCAGGTGAAAGTGATGACTCTGTAGTTAGTAACTCTAACAGTCAAGTATACAGCAGATGCTCACAAAATGCCACCAAGAAACAAATAATTCACCTTTCCATCGTAGAGAATGCCAAGTGTCCTTGTTTGCCCTTATAATAGCTTTCTCCCATGCCAAAGGGATACCAGGGCAGATTGATACCCTCTCTAATGGCACACAGTCTCAGCTTACGTCTGGTGATAAATAATGAAGCAAGGTAACGGATCCTGCCTGTAGTCAATTATCTCAGGTCCCTGTTTCTTAGTCTTCCCAGGGGCCCTCAATAGGGACTTACATAGCAACAGAAACAAGAGAAAAATGGAGAAATAAAGAAAAAACAATTCCATCTGTCAGACTGAAGATGGATGCTGTCCAAACCTGTGAACAAAACCTGAAGTGCTAATTCTATGCACTGCTGATGCTTTTAATTATGTGACTTTGACAGATGGAAAGATCATCATGCAGTTTTTACTTAAGAAGCTCATGCAAGTGTAGCTATTGTGTCAGGGGTAATCACTAAAGAATTTGTCAAAAATTAAACTCTACCTTATTTATAGCTTACTATGTCCTAATTATGCTTCATAAATGACCAGTCATATAATAAGGCAAAACAAAATATACACAACTGCAAATTACTACAAATTACTACACAGCAGTTACATAGCAGAACAGGTTTCCATTTCAAACGACATAATACTTTTCTGGCAATATGCAAGCAAAAACACTTCAGATAATACCTTATTGAGGAAGAATTCCAAAGATCTGAAATGATATTTTTCCTCAGTCCTGGTTTCAGCAAGACTTTCAGAAAGCTACAGAACAAAGATTGTTTGCCATACACACATGTGTGCACACACATGCACACTCATTTCTCTTTGTGTAGAAAAGCAAAGGAGAAAAGGAAAGATATAAACATCTGAATGCAGAGTTCCAAAGAAAAGCAAGGAGAGATAAGAAAGCCTTCCTCAGTGATCAATGCAAAGAAATAGAAGAAAACAACAGAATGGGAAACACTAGAGATCTCTTCAAGAAAATTAGAGACACCAAGGGAACATTTTATGCAAAGATGGGCACAATAAAGGACAGAAATGTATGGACCTAACAGAACCAGAAGATATTAAGAAGAGGTGGCAAGAATACACAGAAGAACTCTACGAAAAAGATCTTCATGACCAAGATAATCACGATTGTGTGATCACTCACCTAGAGCCAGATATCCAGGAATGTGAAGTCAAGTGGGCCTTAGAAAGCATCACTACAAAAAAAGCTAGTGGGGGTGATTGAATTCCAGTTGAGCTATTTCAAATCCTGAAAGATGATGCTGTGAAAGTGCTGCACTCAATATGCCAGCAAATTTGGAAAACTCAGCAGTGGCCACAGGCCTGGAAAAGGTCAGTTTTCATTCCAGTTCCAAAGAAAGGCAATGCCAAAGAATGCTCAAACTACCACACAATTGCACTCATCTCACATGCTAGTAAAGTAATGCTCAAAATTCCCCAGGCCAGGCTTCAGCAATATGTGAACTGTGAACTTCCAGATGTTCAAGCTGGTTTTAGAAAAGGCAGAGGAACCAGAGATCAGATTGCCAACATCCTCTGGATCATGGAAAAAGCAAGAGAGTTCCAGAAAAACATCTATTTCTGCTTTATTGACTATGCCAAAGCCTTTGACTGTGTGGATCACAATAAACTGTGGAAAATTCTGAAAGAGAAGGGAATACCTGACCACCTGACCTGCCTCTTGAGAAACCTATATGCAGGTCAGGAAGCAACAGTTAGAACTGGACATGGAACAACAGACTGGTTCCAAATAGGAGAAGGAGTACGTCAAGGCTGTATATTGTCACCCTGCTTATTTAACTTGCATGCAGAGTACTTCATGAGAAATGCTGGGCTGGAAGAAGCACAAGCTGGAATCAAGATTGCTGCAAGAAATATAAATAACCTCAGATATGCAGATGACACCACTCTTACGGCAGAAAGTGAAGAGTAACTAAAAAGCCTCTTGATGAAAGTGAAAGTGGAGAGTGAAAAAGTTGGCTTAAAGGTCAACATTCAGAAAACAAAGATCATGGCATCTGGTCCCATCACTTCATGGGAAATAGATGGGGAAACAGTGGAAACAGTGTCAGACTTTATTTTGGGGACCCCGAAATCACTGCAGATGGTGACTGCAGCCATGAAATTAAAAGACACTTATTTCTTGGAAGAAAAGTTATGACCAACCTAGATAGCACATTCAAAAGCAGAGACATTACTTTGCCAACTAAGGCCCATCTAGTTAAGGCTATGATTGTTCCAGTGGTCATGTATGGATGTGAGAGTTGGACTGTGAAGAAGGCTGAGTGCCAAAGAATTGATGCTTTTGAACTGTGGTGTTGGAGAAGACTCTTGAGAGTCCCTTGGACTGCAAGGAGATCCCACCAGTCCATTCTGAAGGAGATTAGCCTTGGGATTTCTTTGGAAGGAATGATGCTAAAGCTGAAACTCCAGTACTTTGGCCACCTCATGCGAAGAGTTGACTCATTGGAAAAGACTCTGATGCTCGGAGGGATTGGGGGCAGGAGTAGAAGGGGACAACAGAGATGGCTGAATGGCACCACTGACTCGATGGACGTGAGTCTGGGTGAACTCCGAAGTTGCTGATGGACGGGGAGGCCTGGTGTGCTGCTATTCATGGGGTCGCAAAGAGTCAGACCTGACTGAGCGACTGAACTGAACTGAGTCTGTGCTTATATGGTTTTATCTGACTGCAAGGGTTTTCCATCCCCTCGTGCTAGTTCTCTATAGTGCCTTTAGCATTACCTGCATTGGTGTTTTACTTATCCCTGAATCACACCATCTTAAGATATTTTATTTTATTTCCTTTTGTAATCATGTCTTGGTGGGAATTTCACTCACCACTTCCCCAATCGCCTTATTGTGGCCTTCTTCTAAAGAGGAGACCTAGAGATCCAGAGCCTGGAGGGAGCCTTGGATGTATAATCTATGAATGATTAATAAATAAATAGAGGTGTCTGATATTTTCTGTTCCTTGGCTACCTCCCATTCCAAACTTTCATCATCATGTGACTACAATTCCATGCTTCTGGTCTCCTCATTCCTTTCCCCTCCTGACTTAACCTGCATGCATGTGCAAGATGGATCTTCTTAAAGCACTATCTTCACACTTTTCCTCTGCTCAAGAACCTTCCATAGACCCTTTGACTCTAGAATAAAACCCAAAGCCTGGCATTCAAGCACTTCATGACCTACCCATCAACCTTTCCATTCCTGTCCCTGTGCTTATTAATGTATACTCTCTGCTCTAACTGTAATGGACTATTTAACATCCCCTGGCTTCTCTCTTCTAATCTTCTATTCATTTGCACATTTCCATTGATCTGCATTAAACACCTTTTCAAATCATCTTTGCTTCTTTTAACCCTAGACTTCTTGGCCAGTTGAGGCAGAAGAAGTCTTCCAATGTGTTCAACTTCAATGCAGCTTTGATCCTTGGCCATGTATATGGATATTATATTCACTTGGAACATTATAAATTATTTTTCCTCCTTTTTGATATTTTGAGTTTTTCCTTTCCCAAACAGTTAGTTTTTTGAGGGCAGAAACCACATATGAATCTGGTTAAACTATAAGCTACTCAAGTTTGGGACTCTCACAGGTAAAACAGTGAATATAAAGAACATGAGGATTAGCCTCAAACAGACTAAAACTCTGATCTTGGTACTTGCTGGCTGTATGCCATTAGATGACTTATCTAAACCCTGTGAACCCAAGTTCCTTCATCTATAAAATAGGCGTAACAGTATTCTATCTTAGAGGGCCATTAAAAGAAGTAAATGGTATGATAAATTAAACATGCCCAATAAATTATAGCTATTAGGATATTAAATTTCTCTTGTATCTTCAGTGCTGAGCACAGTGACTGGCAAATAGGTGGCATTTAATAAACATTAATTGAATTAAACTGCATTTATGTTCATAGCATTTACCTTAGGATACTACCACTCTTGATGTAAAAAGTACGTTCCAGTTTAGTTGAGTTCCTTAAAATCAAGCATAAATACTGTTTTTAACTTGTCAACATTAAAATAATATTCTAAGCTTTACTATTACTTATTAATAAAATAAAAATATCTTCAGTTAAGAACATGTGGATTCCAGTTGAATGTAAACCTTTATATGGTTTAAATGATGAGACAGCTTCATGACAATGAAGTTAACATGTACTTAACCAACAGTGTGAATCAGATACAATAAGTACAAATACCACTGAAATTCCAGTAAAAGAAACAACTTGCCAGTATAAAATTAAGTGTTAGAGGAAAAAAGAATGGAAAAGGAAGAGAGAATCTTCAGAACTTGGGGAGGTAGGTTGGTTAACGGAGACAACAAAGACAGGGTAGCAGAAGTAGTTCTATTTTTTGCCCAAACTAACCTTCACTTAAGACTTGTATTTATAATTTGAGGGGGTTGGAATAAACTATAATTTCATGTACATCATCATTTGTGAACCATCTTGATGATTTTTTGCCATAATTGAGTACCATGTGAGCTATTATTTACATAATATTTATTTGAATTAACTGACCTTTATTTTACTGAAATAAATTTATTAGAAAAGTAAATGACATATCATTACCTAGAAAATCAGACTCGGTTGCCATTCATAGAAGATATTTAACAACTAATAAAATAAAAACAGATTCTATCTTATAAAAAGAATTAAGGAGATAAACTTGCCCACTGAAAGATTTGAGCCTGAATTTTGGCTTTCTTTGAAAAAAAGAGACTATCAAGTATTAAGGAAATGTTAAATAAAAATAGCACAAAAATAAGATTATTTCTCTCATGTAATCCAAATATATTGAAAGAAAATTGAAAAGAAAACGACTTACTCACTTGGTAACTCATTATTAGTGGTTACCATGCCCCTAGACTATCAGATTCTTAGACTCTCAGCAATGGTATGAACCCCTACTGGGTAATCTAGATCTATATAGATTGAATTTAAACATTCAATTATATTTAAAATGTGGCAGACAAATCAGGAGTGAAAAGTCTGTACCAAGGGCTACAGCCCAGGGTATAGTATGACAAAACTTTCTGGTTACATTGTAGTTTTGTATTCAGTTGATGATTTCATCTGACAATTTTAAACTCTCAAAGTGTAGAATCTCTGAACAATCTCAGTAATCAGTGAAGCAACATCTACAGTACCTACTTTTAAAGCTTGCTTCACCTCACACCAAACAACAAAATACTTCATCTCATTTGGTCACCTGTGAGTAAGAAGAAATAAGTATCAATTTTTGAATCAATCTGAGTAAGTTCAGGTCCAAAATCATTACTATCTAAGTCTACAGCTTTGGAAAAAAATATTTAATCTCATTTATTTCTGAAGATGCTCTTTAAAGATAGCAATATAGGAGGCTCCTGAACTTCTCCCAAAGACAAACTAAATGTGAAGTGATTCCCTCTGAAAGAAAGAAAGAAACCGAGTGACTCTTACACATTGGTTAAACAAGAAAATCAGCATCAAAACGGGCCACTTTGAGCCACTAGTATCTCTCTGGAAGGACCTTTAACACAGCTGCACCCCAGGTTTTGTGGCTGCCATTCAAAGGACAAGTCCCTAGACAGTCTGTTGTGATAGTCAATGTGGCTTTCAATTAGGAGTTACACATGACTGCAGCAAACAAAGAAGCATTTCTTAAATGTTATCTCTCCAGACATTGATGAAAAAATTAAAGACGACACAAATGACTGGAAAGATTCTATTTTCATGGATTGGAAGAATTAATATTGTTAAAATGTCTACAGTATTTAAAGCAACTGGTAGATTCAATGTAATCTCCATCAAAATTCAAATAGGCTTTTTTTCCTCCACAGAAATAGAAAAAAAAATACTAAATTTTGTATGGGACTGCAAAAGACCCCGTATTAGCCAAAGTAATCTTGAGGGAGGAAAAACCTGAATAATATGTAAGTTTAAATTTTTAATTTTTGAGAAATCTCCATACTATTTTTCACAATTAGTGTACCACTCTACATTCCCATCTACAGTTGCCTTTACTCTACATCCTTAAAAACATTTGTTATTCTTTTCTTTTTGATAATAGTCATCCAAGAGATGTGAGGCATCACACTGTGGTTTTGATTTGCATTCCCCTGATAATTACTGATACTAAGCACCTTTTCATATACATATTGGCCAATTGTATATCTTTTTTTAACGTCTATTCAGGTCCTTTTCTCTTTTTAAAATTGGACTATTTATTTTTGCTATTGAGGTATATGAGTTTTTATGCATTTTGGATATTAACCCCTTATCAGACATATGGCCTGATATGTCTTTTCCCATTCCATTGGTCGCCTTTTCAAATTATTTATCATTTCCTTTACTGTGCAAAAGCTCTTTAGTTAGATGTAGTCCTACTTGTTTATTTTTGCTTTCATTGTCTGTACTTCTAGAAAAATAATTACCTAGACCAATGTCAGAGCTTTTTCTATATGTTTTTTAGAAATTTTAGTTTCTGGTTTTACATTCAAGTCTTTGACTCATTTTGAGTTAATTGTTCAAATGTGTAAAATAGGGGTCTAGTTTCTTTCTTTTGCATTTGGATATCCAGTTTTCCCAGCATCATTTATTGAAGAGACAGTCCTTTCCTCATCATACATTTTTTGCACCCTTTGTCAAAAATTAGTTTGGCATACACATGGGTTTATGTCTGGGCTTTCTGTTCTGTTCCAGTGGTCTATGTATCTGTTTTTATGCTAATACCACACCGTTTTGATTACTATTGCTTTGTGATACAGCCTGAAATCAGGAAGTGTGATGCCTCCAGTGTTTTTTTTTTTTTTTTTCAGGATTGCTTTGGCTAGTCAGGTTTTTGTGATTTCACACATACATACATACATACATGCACACATACACAGATACCTAGAATGGAATGTTTTCAATCATGAGAAAGAAGGAAATTTCATCTTTCACAAAAACATGGATGAACTTTAAGGATATTAGGATAAGGGAAGTAAATCAGACAGAGAAGAACAAATATTGCATGTATCACATATATGTGCAATTCATTGAAACAGAAAATAAAATGATGGTTATCAGGGTGGGAGAAATGGGGAAATACTGGTGAAAGGATATAAACTTTTCAGTGATAAGATGAATAAGTTCTAGAAATCTAATATACAACATGGTCATTATAGTTAACAGTACTGTATTATTCTTACAAGTTGCTAAGAGAGTAGATCTTAAGTGTTCTCACCACACACATACAAAGAAAGTAATTATGCGATATGATGGAGGTATTAACAAACACTATGATAGTAATCATTCTGCAGTATATAAGTGTATCTAATCAACCCATTGTATTTCCTAAACTTTCACAATATCTTATGTCAATTTCATCTCAATACAGGTAGAAAAAATCTCATTTATTTCTCTTTAATCATTTGAAAAATGAGATTAATACATCTCACTTCACCAACTGTTATAAAATGAGAGGTAATACATATAAAGAAACTAATACTTAAGGAGATTTCAGAACTGACAGCTCATTTTTACGATTGACATGTACAATCACCTGACAAAGTGGGCATGGCAGTTATTTTCATTTCTATTTCCATTCTTTAATAGCAACTGAAGCTCTGGGAAGATAAAAATGGAAAATACAGTCACCAATAGGTAGTGACTTAGGTTTGAATTTAAGCTTTTGATTTCCAGCCCAACTTTTTTTTTTTTTTCCTATCTGTTCTGTCTCCTTTCTTCATTCCTGCACATGGAAGCAGGGAACTGGCCTGAAGATGAAGATGTTGGAAGATGAAGAGCCTAATGTTTCTGCCTGTGTGCTCATGTGTATCTATACATTTGAAACAAGGAAGTGGATAAATATAGTTTAAAACACCCTTTTCACTCTGCTTAGCTTACCTTTAGCACTTTTTCTGAAGGGCTTACAATGTAGGTGATATCTGTATTCTTATTAATGTGGATGCTTTCCCCCAAATATACCAGGCATTTGTATTGTCTTTGATCTGTTTGTTAGCTTCTGAAATATACTTCCCTATCACATTCTTGGCCTTGTAAACAAAACAGAAACCTAGCCCCCTCAAAACAAAATATACTACAAAACAAAAGCCCTGAGCCCAAACCAAAGACGTCTTTGCTCTAGCTTCCCCTTTCCCTTTCCAAAAAGAAAAGATTCCCTCTTTATTTGTCCATTTGCATCTGTAGTTGCATTATTCTCACATTTTGGAATGGGTTTATTTTGCATATTTGTATCACTTTCTTGCCTGTGAGCTCTTTAATAAGGGGAACATGTGCATGCCACTTTTATAACCAGTGTCTGGCATATTGTCTGGTAGTATTAATACATTGTATTTGCTCCACAAATGCAGGTTGATGTAAATTCAATTGAATTTGTTTTTCTTCCTCTGCTGCTGCTGCTAAGTCACTTCAGTCGTGTCTGACTCTGTGTGACCCCATAGTTGGCAGCCCACCAGGCTCTGCATCCCTGCGATTCTCCAGGCAAGAACACTGGAGTGGGTTGCCATTTCCTTCTCCAATGCATGAAATTGAAAAAATTGAAGTCACTGAGTCGTGTCCAACTTTCAGTGACCCCATGGACTGCAGCCTACCAGGCTCCTACGTCCATGGGATTTTCCAGGCAAGAGTACTGGAGTGGGGTGCCATTGCCTTCTCCGTTGTTCTTCTGAGAGAATATAAATAGTGAAAGAAATGTTACTTGCCTATATATAGAATAATTAGAGACACCAACAAAAGTGTTTTGCATAAAACTGGCAACTGTGGAATTATGATGTTGCTGCTGTATCTTTGTTTGCAAATTATATAATAATAATATATATAAATTCATACATCTATTAAAACACAAATAATACAGCAAAGTAGAGAACAGAGATGCTGAGACTTGGAATTTTCTTACCATTTTGGACTTTGCTTAAAAAAAAAAAAAAAGAGCTATATTAGGAGTGCTAAGTTGAAATTGCCAGACTATCCAGTTATTGGGGGAACATGGTAAGATATAAATTTATGTAAATGAACACAGGAAATTGATCAAACTTAAATAATGAACAAAATAGAAGAAAATGAAACTTGCTGCCCAAAATGCCATCAAGGTCCTTACTTTGCTCCCCTGGGGAATTTTTTTTTGTCCCTGCAAGATACCATGGGACCAAGTAACAGATAATTCATTTTAAAATGAGATGGCCTATTTTTGGAGTACTGCCCTGAATTTTTCCTTTTGCCTATAATAATCTATTGTCCTGGATACCAAAAATAGTTTGGGGCAGGGATTATTTAAAGCTCTTTAGCAGAAGGCAGTTATGCAGCCTGCTGAACTTCTTAGAACAAAAGAGCTAAGTTTCAGTTAAAGAGAACTTTGAAATAGTCTATAGCAGTGGAGCCATGTATGCTGGTACCATTGGTATTTCTGTTTTCCTTTATTTTCTCAGAGTTGGAGAAAGTTCCCAAGACCAGACCGGGTAGAAATTCGACATCATAAATATGAGTTGATAGGCTTTAGTTGGGAAAATCCACCTCAAAAATAAATAAGCAAAACATAAGGAACCATGTTAGAACAGTGATATTTATATAAGTTGGATGATGCTGGGCACCAGGAAGTGCCACTGCTTTTTGCTTAAATATTTTTAAACAAGAGTCTCAATCCTTCTGGGCTACATGATTCTTTATTGAGAAGCTATAATGCTCTTCAACTATTTGAAGTATCTTTTGGTTTCCTAACACTGCTGTAAAAGATTAACAAGACCTTAGTGGAATTAAACCTTTAAAAGCTTAAGCCTTTAAAACAGTACAAATTTTTACTATGAGAATTCTGAATTTCATAAGTCTGAGATCTAATTCACTTGGCTAAAGTCAAAATCTAGGCAGAGTAGGGTCTTTTAGAAGCTCTGGAGAAAGAATCCATTAATTACCCTTTCCAGCTTCTAGAAGCCACCTTCATCTCTTGGGGGCTTCCCTTGTGACTCAGTGGGCAAAGAATTTGCCTGCAATGTGGGAGACCTGGGTTCAATCTCTGGGTTGGGAAGACACTCTGGAGAAGAGAAAGGCTACCCACTCCAGGATTCTGGCCTGGAGAATTCCATGAAGAATAGTCCATGGGGTTGCAAAGAGGCAGGCATGACTGAGCGACTTTCACTTCATCATTTGGATGGTTGTTCCTTCCCTTTTCTTCAAAGCACATTACTCCAGTCTCTGTGTTCATCATCAGTTTTCCCTCTCCTCTACAGGCAAATATCCCCCTCTCTCTGCCTTTTAAGAACGTTGTGATTATATGTAGGTCCACTTAAAGGATCCAGGATAGTCTACCCATCTCAAGATTCTAAATTAGACCCGCCAAGTTGCTTTTGCCATATAAGATAACATTCACAACTTCTGAGAATTAGGATGTGGATAACTTCTGGCAGAGGGTAGGGGACATTAGTCAGTCTACCACAAACAGTTATCAAGTAGAAGAGAAATTAATCTTGTTTTCTGTGACCCTGAATATAACCAGCCATGGAAAGATACATTTTTTAAATTTGAAAAGAAGTATTTTGGATTAACACTTTCCATTGGGTGTATGAAAAGATGTTAAACTGTGATTACAAAGATGGCACCACAATATAACACTTATGACATTCCAAAGAGAAGTACTAGACAAATACACAAATTTTCAAAGAAAATGACTTCATGAGGCTACTATCAGGAGGTCAAGAGATTGGACATGGGGAAGGATTTTCAAAAAGATTTCTTTACAGGGATATTATCTCTTCTGTTTTCCTCACAGAGAATGAGACAAGGGTACTCTCTCCCTTATGTCCAGCCTGGAGAGAATGGGCTTCAGAGAGACCATTCTAAAAGAGAGGAGTGTTGGATTGGTGTGTGACCAACAAGAGGCTTTGATCATCAGTCTCAATGGGTAGAGCAAAAGAAACAGATTCTCTGTATTGGAAGAAATCACTCTTTCTCTTATAGTGAATCAAAGATGCCTGAGACTCAGAGAACATATTTAAGAAACTTAGAAAAGTCCCTTTTAACAGGATATCTACTGAAATGTGAAGGGAGTCCAGTGGAGGGTCTGGATGAGGAGGATCACAGGAAAATCAGAAGCTGAGAAAGGAGGCAGAGTAATAAGCCACAGGGTGAGACTTCTTGTATCCTGGGAGTTACCTCAGAAGGGCCCAGCAGGAGAGCCTAGGAAGAATCTGCCAACTCCATACACCCAGGAACTATCAGTTTTAATCATCAGCCAGAATCATGGGCAGTGGAGCCAACTTAAGGCAGCACTTGTGACTCCAACTTTCATGAGGTCTTAAACTAATAGATATTGAGAAGCTGTTTTCAAGAAAAGAATAAAGCATCAAAAACACAAAATTAGCTAAAAGGCAAGGAAGAGGTCTTTGCAAATGAAGAACTCTGAAGCTTGATTTCAGAAGTTCTATGGTTAAGTTCATGAAGAAAGAATTTTCTGCTGCCTATCCCCCTTCTCTCTATATATACTCCAAATCCAGGAGTCTGAAGAGCAAGGTTAGCTAGGAAAGCCAAGAAGAAAGGGATAGATCACCCACTAAAGGGTTAGGAGAGATTTGCATCTCTGTATGGCAACCCACTCCATGTTCTTGCCTGGAGAATCCCAGGGACAGGGGAGCCTGGTAGGCTGCCATCTATGGGGTTGCACAGAGTTGGACATGACTGAAGGGATTTAGCAGCAGCAGCAGCATGAATACTGAAATGCTGAAAAATATATTGGATTGAGTATTTAATTACAAAATTGAAAATGGACTTTTGTGACTTAAAAAGACTGTAGCACTCTACATTAGCCATGAGTGACCAGAAACTACTAGTTCTATCCGTTTCTATTTAGAGGCTGAAATAAACTTCTCCCACAACTATCTATTAAAGTGACAATGGATAGTGGAAATTTGTATTTTGATTACATTCCATGAACTGTCCTTATTCAGTATACAGGCTATAGGCATTGGTGAGCTCAGCATCAATAGTGTGCACCAACAGTGATAACAGGGATAGTGTAGAAGAGCTTGAGACATGTCAAGTGGATTAAATTAAGTGATCTTTGAGGTCATTTTAGTTCTGATGATTTCTGGTTCTTCTGTGCTCCTCAACAACTGAAAATAGAGCCTTTCCTAAAAAGGTTTTGATAGGGAAGATGAGAAGCAAGTGAAAAGGCAGGAAGATGGTGTTTGGTTGATTATGTAAGTTTATATAGGTATATAAAAAGAAATGAGAGTGAAAAAGTTGGCTTAAAACTCAATATTCAGAAACTAAGATCATGGCATCCAGTCCCATCATTTCATGACAAATAGATGGGGAAACAATGGAAACAGTGAGAGAATATTTTTGGGTGCTCCAAAATCACTGCAGACAGTGACTGTAACCATGAAATTAAAAGACGCTTGCTCTTTGGAAGAAAAGCTATGACCAACCTAGACAGCATACTAAAAAGCAGAGACATTACTTTGCCAACAAAGGTCCATCTAGTCAAAGCTATTGTTTTTCCAGTAGTCATGTATGGATGTGAGAGTTGGACTATAAAGAAAGCTGGGAGCCAAAGAATTGATGCTTTTGAACTGTGGTGTTGGAGAAGACTCTTGACAGTCCCTTGGACAGTAAGGAGATCAAACCAGTCAATCCTAAAGAAAATAAGTCCAGAATATTCATTGGAAGGACTGATGCTGAAGTTGAAACTCCAATATTTTGGCTACCTGATGTGAAGAACTGACTCACTGGAAAAGACCCTGATGCTGGGAAAGATTGAAAATGGGAGGAGAAGGGGACGACAGAGGATGAGATGGTTGAATGGCATCACCGACTCAACAGACATGAATTTCAATAAGCTCCAGGAGTTGGTGATGGACAGGGAAGCCTGACGTGCTGCAGCACATGGGGTTGCAAAATGATAAGTATATAGTATATATGATTATGCATAAGTGAAATGAATGACTGCAATGACAAGGGACAGGAAGGACAAATTAGGATTATAATGTTATTACAAGGTAGTGAAATGTCAATGTTATTTGAAAGTCAACTTGGATTAGCTGTATATCGTAGACTCCAGGGCAACTACTAAAAGAAAAAGAAAAGAAGTATATCTGATATATTAAGAAAGCTGAGAAGATGAAATAATAACATTCTCAAAACCACAAATGGCAGAAAAATAGAGGAAGATAAAAATAGGAATAAAGAGTAAATGCAAAAGACAGAAAATTACCACAAACATAGTAGATTATCAATCTATATCAATAATGACTCTGAACATCAATGGTCTAAATAATCTAAGTAAAAGACAGAGATTGCCAGAGTTGATACAATACTCAAATATATATTATTTACAAGAAATTTGCTTTAAATATAAAGACACGAATGGAGAAAGACATATCATGCTAACACTAATCAGAAGAAAGCATGAAAAGTTACATTAATTTCAGACAAAGCAGACTTTAGACAAAGAAGAGTCATCAGTAATAAACAGAGGCATTACATAATGATAAAGGGGTCAATTATTCAAGAAGACATAAGAATGCTAAAGGTCATATGCCTAACAAAGGAGCATTAAAATATGTGAGGCAAAAACTGACAGAACTGCAAAAATAAATAGATGAAACCTTTACACACAGAGACTCTAACACCTCTCTATCAGAAATGGACAGATCTGGCAGTCAGAAAATTAATAAGTGCATAGTTTAACTCAACACCATTGTCATTGGCCTAGATATCATTGACATTTATGGACTATTTTATTCAACAAGGGCAGAATACACATTCTTCTCAAGCTCACATGGAACATTCACCAAGACAGAGCATAAAACACACTGGGCCATAAAACACACTGTAACAAATTTAAAAGACTAGGAATAATTTAATACCTGTTGTCAGATCTTGATAGAATTATACTAAAATTTAATATCAGAAAGATAGCTGGAAAACTCAAAATATAATTGGAGGCTGGACAACATATATCTAAATAAAACAAGGGCAAAGAATAAATTTCAAGAGGGATTTTTAAATATTTTGAACTAAATGAAAATAAGATATAACTTATAAAAATTTGTAGGATGTAGTGAAAGCAGTTCTTAGAGAAAAATAATAGCATTAAATGCATATACTAGAAAAGAGGAAAGATCTAAAATTAACAGGAAACTAGAAAAATAGAAAAGACTAAATTAAACTAGAAGAAGAAGAGCAAATTACATTCAAATGAACAGAAGTAAAATGTAGCAAAATGTAGAACAGAAACCAATGAAATTGCAAATAGTTCATAGAGAAAATCAGTGAAGCCAAAAGTTGGTTCTTTGAAAAGTTCAATAACATTGATAAGCCTTTAGTCAGGTTGACTAAGAAGAAATGAAAAATGAAAAATTACTAATATCAAAAATGAAAGTGAGGACATCACTAGAGATCCTATGGACTCTAGGAATAATCAAAGAATTAGAAGAGAAAATCAAAGAATTCAAAGAAAAGGATAATCAAAGAATTAGAAGAAAACTACAAACCAATGTCTCTCATGAATATAGACAAAAATTCTCAACAAAATATTAGCAAATTGAATTAAACAATGTATAAAAAGAATTTATACCACAACCAAGTAGAATTTACTTGAGGTGTGTAAGGCTGGTTCAAAATTTTAAAATCTATTTATATAACACATCACATCAACAGCTTAGAAATAAAAATCACATGGTATCAATAGATGCAGGAAAAGCATCTGACAGAATCCACCAGTCATTTATAATAAATGCTCTCAGTAAACTAGTAATAGAGGATAACTTCAGCTTGATAAAAATATCTACAAAACCTTGACAGCCAACATCAGTTTCAGTGGTGAGAAAGTTGAAGCTTTCTATTAGGATCAGGGACTAAGCAATGATGTTCTGCCTCACCACTTCTTTTCAACATTGTACTACATGTCCTAGTTAATGTAATAAGACAAGAATCTGCCTGCAATGCAGGAGACCCAGGTTCAATCCCTGGGTTGGGAAGATTCCCTGGAGAAGGAAATGGCAACCAACTCCAGTATTCTTGCCTGGAGAAGAAGAGCCTGGCAGGCTACAGTCCACGGGGCCACAAGAGTCAGACACGATTTTAGCGACTAAACCACCACCACTGGGGTCAGGAACTGAGCAATGATGTTGTCTCACCACTTCTTTTCAACATTGTACTGGATGTCCTAGTTAACGTAATAAGAAAAGAAAAGGAAATAAAAGGTATACAGATAAGGAAGGAAGAAATAAAACTGTCTTTGTTCACAAATGACATGATTGTTCATACATAAAATCAGAAAGAACTGACCAAAAAACAAACTAATAAACTGGAATTAATAAGTGCTTATAGTAAGGTTGCAAGACATGTGATTAATATACAAAAGTCAATCACTTTCCTATATGCATACAATAAATAAATGGAATTTAAAAAGAAAAATATCATTTATATATCCAACCAGTCCATCCTAAAGGAAATCAGTCCTGAATATTCACTGGAATGACTGATGCTGAAGCTGAAACTCCAGTACTTTGGCAACCTGATGCAAAGAGCTGACTCATTTGAAAAGACCCTGATGCTGGGAAAGATTGAAGGTGGGAGGAGAAGAAGATGACAGAGGATGAGATGGTTGGATGGCATCACCGACTCAGTGGACATGGGTTTGAGTAAACTCCAGGAGTTGATGATGAACAGGGAAGCCTGGTGTGCTTCAGTCCATGGGGTCACAGAGTCGGACACGACTGAGTAACTGAACTGAACTGATCATTTATATTAGCAATCCCCCTAAAAATAGTTATAAATCTGTCTTTCTCCCCCCCCCCCTATATGTGTCTGTGTGTTTGTGTGTGCTCAGTGGTATCCACCTCTTTGTGACCCCATATCCTGTAGCCCACCAGGCTTCCTCTGCCCATGGAACTTTCTAGGCAAGAATACTGGAGTGGGGTGCCATTTCCTACTCTAGGGGATCTTCCTGACTCAGGGACCAAACCCAATTCTCTGGCATCTCCTGCAAGGACAGGAAGATTCTCTACCACTGTACCACCTGGGAAGTTCACATAGATAAATAGAGAGATATAGATATGTAGTCTATATGAAGAAAACTACAAAACCCTGATGAAAAAAATCAAAGAACTAAATATACTGAGAGATATTTTATGTACAGGAAGACTCAATATTGTCAGTGTATCAGTTCTTCCCAACTTGGTGTATAGAGTCAATACAATCCCAATCAAACTTTCAGCAAGTTGTTTTATGGATATCAACAAACTGATTCTACAGTTTACACAGAAAAGCAAAAGACCCAGAATTGTTAACATAAAACTGAAGGAGAATAACAAAGTACTAGAGTACTGAAACAACCCAACTTTAAGACTTACTATTGGTAAACTAATGGACAAACATATTAATGGAATACACTGGTGAACTTAGAAATAGACCATATAGATAGAGTCAACTGATCTTTGACAAAGGAGCAATATATGAACTTAAGATAGCCTTTTCAACAAATGGTACTGGATGCAGTGGCCATCCATATGCAAAAAATTAAATCTAGACACAAACCTTATGCCCCTCAAAATTAACGCAAAATGGATCATAGAAGTAAACTTAAACTCTAAACTATAAAACTCCTAAAAGATAACATAGGAGAAAATCAAGATTATCTGGGGTTTGGTGATGGATTTTTTTAGACAAATACCAAAGGCCTAATTCATGAAAGAAAGAATTGAAAAGCCGGAACTCATTAAAATTAAAAAAAAAAGAAAAGTTCTGCTCTGCAAAAGACATTTTCAAGAGAATAAAAAGACAAGCCACAGACTGAGAGAAAATACTTGCAAAAGATATATTTGATAAAGGACTATTATCTAAAATATATAAAGAATTCTTAAGACTTGACAAACAACTAGGAAACAATAATCTGATTTTAAAAATGAGCCAAAGACTTTAACAGATACCTTTGTTGCTGTTTAGTCACCAAGTCATGTCTGACTCTTTTGCAACCCCATGGATGATAGCCCACCAGCCTCTTCTGACCATGGGTTTTCCAAGGCAAGAATACTGGAGTGGGTTGCCATTTCTTTCTCCAGTGGAGCTTCCTGACCCAGGGATTGATTCCAAGTCTCCTGCATTGCAGATGGATTCTTTACTGCTAAACCTCTAGAGAAGCCCTAACAGACATCTTACCAAGAAAATATACAAAAGGCAAATAAGAATATGAAAAGATGCTCCACATAATATGTCATCAGGGAAATGCAAATTAAAATAACAATGAGATACCCCTACATACCTATCATGTGACCAAGCTTGGAAAAATTGATAAATAGCAAATGCTGACAAGGATATGAAGCAACACGACCTCTCATTCATTGCTAGTGAGAATGCAAAATGTCACAATCACTTGGGAAGACTGTTTGGCAGCTTTCTACAAAACTAACATCCTCTTACCACATGATTCAGCAATTATGTTCTTTGGTATTCACCCAAAGGAAGTGAAAACATGTCTACACAAAACCTATACATAGATATTTACAGCACCTTTCTTCATGATTGCTAAAACTTGGAGGCAACCAAGAAGTCCTTCAGGTGGTAAAAGGGTTAAACTGAGGTATATAAGAAAATGGAATATTATCTGCTGCTAAACGTGCTATGAAAACATGGATGAACCTTAAATGCATATTTTAAGTGAAAGAAGCCAGTCTAAAAAAGCTGCATATCACATGATTCCAGTATGACATTCTAGACAAGACAAAAGTATGGTGACAGTAGAAAGATCAGTGGTTGCCAGAGGTTGGGCCAGGAGAAGGGATGAATAGGCAGAGCACAAAACACATTCAAAGCAGTGAAATACTCTGTCTGGTACTATAATGGTAGATAATGTCATTATAAACTTGTCCCATTCCAAGAAATATACAACACCAAGGTGAACCCTGTGTAAACTAGACTTTGGTGATCATAATGTGTCAGTGTAGGTTCATCAGTTGTAATAAACATGTCATTCTAGGGGGATATGTTAATAATAGAGAGGCTACACAGTGTGGGCAATCTCTGTATCTTCTGCTGCCGTGAAACTAAAACATTTCAAAAAATAAAGTCCATTAGGAAAGTAATTAAAAATACTACTGCCCATATTCAAACATTTGCATGCCTTTGTGGGGGCACCTGTTCAAAATATACGCTAATATGGAAGAATAAGTTTACAGCCAAAATTAATTTTTAAAGTTGGTTTATCTCCAAATGTATGAGTGTTTTATTACTGTTATTATAAATGTCCTTTAATGCAGGCCTTCTCATTCATTAGCTTAGAGAGTTCCAAAGTGAAATGAAAAACAACAGTTTCTTGACAAGCTTACAGACTTTAAAGCCTTTAGAGTGGGTGGAAGAAATGAGTGTTGCAAAGCTTTATAGATATTTGATAGGATTGCTTTATTCTGAAATGATGACATAAATAAGCCTCTATAAAGGCTTCACTGAGTCTGTCATAGATATTTCTATGTAAAATTTGGGAACTTGATAAGCTTTGGAACTTGGGCATAAATAATGTATTTCCCAGAAAAACTTAAGACAATACTTTTATTGGCATGTTCACAAATTTCTAAAGTGTCACAGTGGCAATTTCCAAAAGGGCAAACGTTAAGCTAACATTTTTTATGTGCATATAATTGTCTGATTTGAATTGAGGAAATACATTTTATCTTAAGAAAGTAGGAAAGGTTGATGTTTAATATTAACCGTGTGCCCAATACTTAAGCTATCTCATTTTATCCTGACAACAAATTGATTGTCAGTCCTAAAGGAAATCAACCCTGAATATTCATTGGAAGAACTGATGCTGAAGCTCCAATACTTTGGCTACCTGATGAGAAGAGCTGACTCATTGAAAAAGACCCTGATGCTGGGAAAGATTGAGGGCAAGAGGAGAAGGGGACGACAGAGGATGAGATAGTTGGGTAACATCACTGATTCAATGGATATGTGTTTGAGCAAACTTTGGGAGATGGTGAGGGATAGGAAAGCCTAGGGTGTTGCAGTTAATGGGGTTGCAAAGAGTTGGACAAGACTTAGTGATTTAACAAACAACAAATTGGTAAGGTCAGTATTGTTATCTTTTTGAGATAAAAGGAAATTAAGAGGCACTGAGAATAACAGTAGCTAAGGTTTATATGACACTACGTATCAGACAATGTTTCAAATATTTTTTGCATATATGGATTAATTAATAGTTCTTCATGATAACTTTATGGAAAATTTCAGTTTTCATTCCAATTCCAAAGAAGGACAATGCCAAAGAATGTTCAAACTACCGCACAATTGCGCTTATTTCACATACTAGCAAGGTAATGCTCAAAATCCTTCAAGCTAGGCTTCAGCAGTACATGTACCGAGAAATTCCAGATGTACAAGTTGGGTTTTGAAGAGGCAGTGGAGCCAAAGATCAAATTGCCAATGTCTGTTGGATAATAGAAAAAGCAAGGGAGTTCCAGAAAATTTGCTTCATTGACTATGCTAAAACCTTTGGCTATGTGGATCATATACTGTGGAAAACTCTTAAAGACATGGGAATACCAAACTACTTTACCTGTCTCCTGAGAAACCTGCATGCAAGTCAAGAAGCAACAGTTAGAACCAGACATGGAACAACAGACTGGTTTAAAACTGGGAAAGGAGTATGTCAAAGCTATATATTGTTACCCTGCTTATTTAACTTACATGCAGAGCACATCATGTGAAAAGCTGGGCTAAAAGTGAAAGTGAAAGTGCAGTTGCTCAGTCGTGTCTGACTTTGCGACCACATGGACTGTAGCCTACCAGGCTCCTCCACCCATGGGATTTTCCAGGCAAGAGTACTGGAGTGGGGTGCCATTTCCTCCTCCAGGGGACCTTCCCAACCCAAGGATTGAACCCAGATCCCCTGCATTGCAGGCAGATAATTTACTGCATGTGGTACCAGGGAAGCCCTAAAGCTGGGCTTAGATGAATTATAAGCTGCAATCAAGACTGCTGAGATAAATATGAATAACTTCAGATATGCAAATAATACCACTCTAATGGCAGAAAGCAAAGAGGAACTAAAGAGCCTCTTGATGAGGGTGAAAGAGGAGAGTGGAAAAGCTGGCTTAAAACTCAATATGCAAAAAATGAAGATCATGACATCTGGTCCCATCACTTCATGGCAAATAGAAGGGGAAAATGTGAAAGCAATGACAGATATTCTTTTCTTGGGCTCCCAAGTCACTGCAGATGGTGACTGCAGCCATGAAAGTAAAAGACTCTTGTTCTTTGGAAGAAAATTATGACAAACCTAGACAGTATATTAAAAACAAAGAAATCACTTTGCTGACAAAAGTCCTTCTAGGCAAAGCTATGGTTTTTCCCGTAGTCATGTATGGATGTGAGAGTTGGATCATAGAGAAGGCTGAGCACCAAAGAACTGATGCTTTTGAATTGTGGTGCTGAAGAACACTCTTGAGAGTCCCTTGGACAGCAAGGAGTTCAAACCAGTCATTCCTAAAGGAGATCAGTCCTAAATATTCATTGGAAGGACTGATACTGAAGCTGAAACTCCAATATTTTGGCCACCTGCTGTGAAGAGCTGGCTCATTGGAAAAGACCCTGATGCTGGGAAAGATTGAAGGTAGAAGGAGAAGGGGCATCAGAGGATGAGATGGTTGGATAGCATCACCAATTCAATGGACATGTCCAGGAGATAGTGAAAGACAGAGGAAACCTGGTATACAGTAGTCCATGGAGTCGCAAAGAGGCAGACATAATGTACCAACTAAACAACAACTCAGTTCAGTTGTATCCGACTCTTTGTGACCCCATGAATTGCAGCATGCCAGGCCTCCCTGTCCATCCCCAACTCCGAGTTCACTCTAACTCATGTCCATCGAGTCGGTGATGCCATCCAGCAACCTCATCCTCTGTCGTCCCCTTCTCCTCCTGCCCCCAATCCCTCCCAGAATCAGAGTCTTTTCCAATTAGTCAACTCTTCACATGAGGTGGCCAAAGTATTGGAGTTTCAGCTTTAGCATCATTCCTTCCAAACAACACCCAGGACTGATCTCCTCTAGAATGGACTGGTTGGATCTCCTTGGAGTCCAAGGGACTCTCAAGAGTCTTCTCCAACACCACAGTTCAAAAGCATCAGTTCTTCGGCGTTCAGCTTTCTTCACAGTCTAACTCTCACATCCATACATGACCACAGGAAAAACCATAGCCTTGACTAGATGGACCCTTGTTGGCAAAGTAATGTCTCTGCTTTTGAATATGCTATCTAGGTTGGTCATAACTTTCCTTCTAAGGAGTAAACGTCTTTTAATTTCATGGCTGCAATCACTATCTGCAGTGATTTTGGAGCCCCCCCAAAATAAAGTCTGACACTGTTTCCCCATCTATTTGCCGTGAAGTACTGAGACCAGATGCCATGACCTTAGTTTTCTGAATGTTGAACTACCACAACTACAACTTAAAAAAGGCAGGAACCATTATTATGCCCTTTCTGCAGATGAGAAAACCGAAGCACAGAGAGATCAGTACTTGTTCAATGTAAGTGATATAAGCTAGGATGAAGACGGTTTCTGAAGGTAGTCTGGCTCAAATCTGACCCTTTAACTATGAAGATGTAGCCTTAAAAATAACAAAACATCTTAACCACAAGCAATGATATGGCTATTTTTTCTTATCTCTCTAACCGTTGAAGTTTTTGTCTTTCCTCGGGGCTCAAGTTTCCACTAAAATGAGAGTCATTATTACACCTTCACTCTTAGGGTGCTGTTGGGATAATTGTTTCCCTGAGTTGCCATAGCCATATTATTTGTAGTTCTACTTAGCAAGTATTTAATTCTGATTTAGCTGTTTATATGTAAGCTCTTTGAAGATAGAGAATAATGTCTTATTATTGCTAAGCAACCAACATTTATATAGTAGTGGCTGCTCTGGACGTTTTGAAATGAAAAAGTGGCTGCTCTGGACGTTTTGAAATGAAAAAGAGGACTATTCATTGCAATTTTTAAGCAACAGTATTTTTTCTTCTGCTGCTTCTGCTTTTTCTTTTGCTTCATACTAAAGGGGCAAATATAATATGAGTGAAAAGGTCTATAGCTGATGATATATAGAGGATTGAGTAGTTTAAGCCTGAATTGATGACATTCAAAAGGAAAGAATATCAACTAAATGACAAACTTCAGCTAACAGAAGTAATGTCATTTAAACGGATTGAAATTTCACAATACACTAAACACAATAAAATTACTGACTTCTGTACACACACATATCTTCTCTTAAACCACACTGGCCAATGGATAACAATGAACATGTGTTCTTTGAAATATGAGCAGCCATGTGGAGCCCTGAGCCACTCACTGGGTTACTGGGAGTACATTCCCTTTATCACCAGGAAAATAATCACTTTAGATTCTTCAGAGCTGAGATGCAAAGCCCGGTTCCCAGAGACAGAGACTTCTACTTGCTCTGAGTGATTAGGCTCAGGTGGGTTGGCCCAGGAATGTTTGTTGTAGCACTGAACATGAAATCATATGATCTGGGCTTACAGCCCAGTCCTGAAACTCTCTGGTTGTGTGCTGTTCTGCAGTTCCTTCATGTGCATAATTGTTGTAAAAATACTGCCACACTGTGTTGATTAAAGGGTTGATTGAGTTTGTTTCTGCAAGTACCTAGCCCACTAATCCTCTCAGTGTTTGGGGAAGGTGAATTCTGTCCATTGCTGGCTTGGCTGCCTCTGACATCCACTGTTGCTCTAGCTGCTGCAACCTTGGCTCTCGCTACTCTGGCTACCTAAGGTCTTCAGTCTGCTTAGTGCTGACTTCAGCTTGAGAAGACACCACAGCAGGCTTGAACTTTCCTGCACTTTGGCCAGAGTTCTCTGCTTTGCTGCTGCCATTGGTTCCCTCCTAGCCCCCAGCATACACCTTACTGCAGATTTCATGTTTTTTCAGACTTTCTTGAGTCCCCTGTCAGCTGTAATCACCACCTCTACGGAGACCTTCCAGCCTTGTCTGTCTTTAGCCAGCTAATACTTATTTCCCAGACTCCATGTTCGGCATCCAAGTGGTGCACAAACATTAACTGAAGGACCTATTGGCCTACTAAGTGCCAGGTCAAACACTGGAGTTACTGGGTGGTTGTCCTCAAGGAACTCAGAATTGAGAAGGAAAATAGACAAACCAACCATAACAGTACAGAAGAATATGTGTTAAGAAAGAGAAGCAGAGACTAGATTTCATCTGTAGACATTGTCCCTCTACAGTTCTAGTTTTGCCACCCAGAGAGTCCTGTGTTTAAGGCTTTGGATGCAGGAGAAAGTGACCACAGACCCCAAAGATGACCTTGAAGAAGCCCTGTAGGGCTGTCATTATAACTTTCTGTGCTGTGTCCTGAGGGTGGGAGTGGATATGGTATGCTCATGTTCCCTCATGCTAACAACACACTTTGCTTCCTAAGCCCCACACTGGAAGCAATCACGTGTGTGATTTCTACCCCTGGTGGCCTCTCTCCTGCTAATATGAATAGGCCTCCCATGCTCTTTGGGCTTCCCTTGTAGCTCAGTCGGTAAAGAATCTGCCTGCAATGTAGGAGACCTGGCTTTTATTCCTGGGTCTGGAAGATTCCATGGAGAAAGAAATGGCAACCCACTCCAGTATTCTTCTCTGGAAGATCCCATGGACAGAAGAACCTGGCAGGCTACAGTCCATGTGGTTGTAAGTGTCATATACCATCCCATGCTTCTTAGGCTCTACCATGCACAAGCTCATCTATTCATCCATGAACATTGATTCTATGGTATGAAACCTTTATGAAGTGCCTCATGGTTAAATAATAATTCCTCTATGAGACCTGATCTTTGGTTTCTTTTCCCACCAGTGAAGGTGCATTTGGGCTAATACTCAACTCTCTCACATGCTTCCTGTGCAACCAGTGGGAGACATTCACAAACATCACTCACAAAAGATTATGGTGTGAGCTCTTTACAAATCATGTGAAGATAACTGGCCCACAAGCAGACAAGCTCAGAATCTTAATTTCATTAGAGGTAAGGAGCAGTGGCAGTGCTTTGCTGGAGCAGCCGTGAAGATATACCCCATGTCCAAGGTAAGAGAAACCCATGTAAGATGGTAGGTATTGAAAGAGGGCATCAGAGGGTAGACACACTGAAACCTACTCACAGAAATCTAGTCAATCTAATCACACTAGGACCACAGCCTTGTCTAACTCAATGAAACTAATCCATGCCTGTGGGGCCACCCAAGATGGGTGGGTCATGGTGGAGAGGGCTGACAGAATGTGGTCCACTGGAAAAGGGAATGGCAAACCACTTCAGTGTTCTTGCCTTGAGAACCCCATGAACAGTATGAAAAAGCAAAACGATAGGCTACTGAAAGAGGAACGCCCCAGGTCATTAGGTGCCCAATATGCTACTGGAGATCAATGGAGAAATAACTCCAGAAAGAATGAAGGGATGGAGCCAAAACAAAAACAATACCTAGTTGTGGATGTGACTGGTGATAGAAGCAAGGTCTGATGCTGTAAAGAGCAATATTGCATAGGAACCTGGAATGTCAGGTCCATGAATCAAGGCAAATTGGAAGTGGTCAAACAAGAGATGGCAAGAATGAACGTTGACGTTCTAGGAATCAGCAAACTAAACTGGATCAGAATGGGTGGATTTATTAGATCTACTACTGCAGGCAAGAATCCCTTAGAAGAAATGGAGTAGCCATCATGGTCAACAAAAGAGTGCAAAATGCAGTACTTGGATGCAATCTCAAAAACAACAGAATATTCTCTCTTCATTTCCAAGGCAAACTGTTCAATATCACAGTAATCCAAGTCTATGCCCCAACCAGTAATGCTGAAGAAGCTGATGTTGAACGGTTCTATGAAGACCTACAAGACCTTTTAGAACTAACACCCCAAAAAGATGCCCTTTTCATTTTAGGGGACTGGAATGCAAAAGTAGGAAGTCAAGAAACACTTGGAGTAACAGGCAAACTTGGCCTTGGAATGTGGAATGAAGCAGGGCAAAGACTAATACTAATAGAATTTTGCCAAGAAAATACACTGGTCATAGAAAATACCCTCTTCCAACAACACAAGAGAAGACTCAACACATGGACATCACCAGATGGTCAACACTGAAATCAGATTGATTATATTCTTTGCAGCCAAAGATGGAGAAGCTCTATATAGTCAACAAAACAAGACCAGGAGCTGACTGTGGCTCAGATCATTAACTCCTTATTGGCAAATTCAGACTTAAATTGAAGAAAGCAGGGAAAACCACAAGACCATTCAAATATGGCCTACCAAATCCCTTATGATTATATAGTGGAAGTGAGATATAGATTTAAGGGCCTAGATCTGATAGATAGAGTGCCTGAGAAACTATGGACTGAGGTTCATGACATTGTACAGGAGACAGGGATCAAGACCAGCCTCATGGAAAAAAATGCAAAAGGCAAAATGGCTGTCTGGGGAGGCCTTACAAATAGCTGTGAAAAGAAGAGAAGCAAAAAGCAAAGGAGAAAAGGAAAGATATTTCTAACTGAATGCAGAGTTTCAAAGAATAGCAAGAAGGGATAAGAAAGCATTTGACAGTGATCAATGCAAAGAAATAGAGGAAAACAACAGAATGGGAAACACTAGAGATCTCTTCAAGAAAATTAGAGACACCAAGGGAACATTTCATGCAAAGATGGGCTCAGTAAAAGACAGAAATGGTATGGACCCAACAGAACCAGAAGATATTAAGAAGAGGTGGCAAGAATACACAGAAGAACTGTACAAAAAGATCTTCATGACCAAGATAATCACGATTGTGTGATCACTCACCTAGAGCCAGATATCCAGGAATGTGAAGTCAAGTGGGCCTTAGAAAGCATCCTACAAACAAAGCTAGTGGAGGTGATGGAATTCCAGTGGGGCTATTTCAAATCCTGAAAGATGATGCTGTGAAAGTGCTGCACTCAATATGCCAGCAAATTTGGAAAACTCAGCAGTGGCCACAGGACTGAAAAGGTCAGTTTTCATTCCAATCCCAAAGAAATGCAATGCCAAAGAATGCTCAAACTACCACACAATTGCACTCATGTCACATGCTAGTAAAGTAATGCTCAAAATTCTCCAAGCCAGGCTTCAGCAATACGTGAACTGTGAACTTCCAAATGTTCAAGCTGGTTTTAGAAAAGGCAGAGGAACCAGAGATCAAACTGCCATCTGCTGGATCATGGAAAAAGCAAGAGAGTTCCAGAAAAACATCTATTTCTGCTTTATTGACTATGCCAAAGCCTTTGACTGTGTGGATCACAATAAACTGTGGAAAATTCTGAAAGAGAAGGGAATACCAGATCACCTGACCTGCCTCTTGAGAAACCCATATGCAGGTGAGGAAGCAACAGTTAGAACTGAACATGGAACAATAGACTGGTTCAAAATAGGAAAAGGAGCACGTCAAGGCTGTATATTGTTACCCTGTTTATTTAACTTACATGCAGGGTACATCATGAGAAACACTGGGTTGGAAGAAGCACGAGCTGGAATCAAGATTGCCAGGAGAAATACCAATAACCTCAGATAGCAGATGACACCATCTTTATGGCAGAAACTGAAGAGTAACTAAAAAGCCTCTTGATGAAAGTGAAAGAGGAGAGTGAAAACGTTGGCTTAAAGGTCAACATTCAGAAAACGAAGATCATGGCATCTGGTCCCATCACTTCATGGGAAATAGATGGGGAAACAGTGGAAACAGTGGCAGACTATTTTCTCGGTCTCCAAAATCACTGCAGGTGGTGACTGCAGCCATGAAATTAAAAGATACTTACTCCTTGGAAGGAAAGTTATGACCAATCTAGATAGCATAATGAAAAGCAGAGACATTACTTTGCCAACAAGGGTCCATCTAGTCAAGGCTATGGTTTTTCCTGTGGTCATGTATGGATGTGAGAGTTAGACTGTGAAGAAAGTGGAACACTGAATAACTGATGCTTTTAAATTGTGGTGTTGGAGAAGACTCTTGAGAGTCCCCTGGACTGCAAGGAGATCCAACCAGTCCATTCTGAAGGAGATCAGCCCTGGGATTTCTTTGGAAGGAATGATGCTGAAGCTGAAACTCCAGTGCTTTGGCTACCTCATGCGAAGGGTTGACTCTTTGTAAAGGACTCTGATGCTGGGAGGGATTGGGGGCAGGAGGAGAAGGGGACGACCGAGGATGAGATGGCTGGATGGCATCACTGAGTCGATGGACGTGAGTCTGGGTGAACTCCGAGAGATGGTAATGAACAGGGAGTTCTGGCGTGCTGTGATTAATGCGGTCGCAACGAGTTGGACACGACTGAAAGACTGAACTGACTGATGCTCTAAAATTCTGGCCTAAAACAAAGTCATTAGTAACTCAGAGGACAGTTTAATATATGGACTCAGGGCCACAATTACTGTCATGATATGAAGTTGGTGAGTCAGTTCTAAGAAGTACACTATAAAGATGAGTCTGTGCCTATTCTTACAGTTTCCGTCAACCTATGGATTAACAGAATGGAATAATTGACAAAACAGTATATGAACAAAAGAGCCATGTTAAGAGAAAGACATTCTTGCATAAAAATATTTGAAAACTTGGCCTTTGAGTCATAGGTCCTTGAGGGAGGGACACCATTTCAGCTCTGTATTTTCAGCACCTAGGAGATGGTTTTTTGAACATTACTTAATAAATATTATATAAAAGAGTTCACAATTATTTGCCAAAAATTGGAATAATGAAGCTATGGTAAAGGTATCAGTTGGAAGAAAGTATACTCAATATGGTAAGTCAAAATCAGAAAAATATAAATCCATCTTATAAAATGCATATAAATGCATTAGATCAGATATTACTATAAGTACAATTTGAGAACATAAAGGATATGAAATAAGAGTTGGCAAGAAAGAAAGATCTACAAATACTTTCAAAGTTGTTGAAAATGTTTAGTAGCAATTTTTACATAGTCTGTGACTAAAAAGATAACACAGCAATTTATAACAAAGGGAAGGGAAGAAGAGCTTAAAACTTACTGAAAATATTTATTTCCCTCTGTCTGTTGTGAACTTATCAATCCCAAAGAGATTTTCATATTTTTAATTTCCCCATGTAATCTGTAGAAAATATGTGTCAGCTGGACTTTCAGAGTAACAAGATCTTTAAAAATTATTAAAAATTATTTTCATTTTTGTTCGTTAAACCAGCCATTTCTAGATTGTTAAATTACCTCTGGCTACTAAATAGGATTATTCACAAATATTTCATTTTGGTTCATTTAAATGAATACCTTTATTGCTCAAAAGTAAAACAGTCATTTTAAAACAATCGTTTTCTTATAAAATAAAGTACCAAGAAAAATTTTTTATTTCCGATTGTTTTTTTGTTTAATTTTATTTTTACTTTATCCTATGTTACAATACTGTATTGGTTTTGCCATACATTGACATGAATCAGCCACAAGTGTACACGATCTCCCAATGCCGAAGCCCCCTCCCACCTCCCACCCCTTATCATCTCTCTGGACCATCCTGTGCACCAGCCCCAAGCATCCTGTGTCCTGTATTGAACATAGACTGGCACTTCGTTTCTTACATGATAGTATACATGTTTCAATGCCATTCTCCCAAATCATCCCACCCTCTCCCTCTCCCTCAGAGTCCAAAAGTCCATTCTATACCTCTGTGTCTCTTGGTTGTCTCACATACAGGGTCATCATTACTATCCTTCTAAATTCCATATATATGTGTCAGTATACTGTATTGGTGTTTTTCTTTCTGGCTTACTTCACTCTGTATAATCGGCTCCAGTTTCATCCATCTCATTAGAACTGAGTCAAATTTATTCTTTTTAAGGGCTGAGTAGTACTGCATTGTGTATATGTACCACAGCTTTCTTATCCATTCCTCTGCTGATGGACATCTAGGTTGTTTCCATGTCCTGGCTATTATAAACAGTGCTGCAGTGAACATTGGGGTACATGTGTCTCTTTCAATTCTGGTTTCCTCAGTGTGTATGCCCAGCAGTGGGATTACTGGGTCATAAGGCAGTTCTATTTGCAATTTTTTAAGAAATCTCCACACTGTTTTCCATAGTGGCTGTACTAGTTTGCATTCCCACCAACAGTGTAAGAGTGTTCCCTTTTCTCCACACCCTCTCCAGCACTTATTGCTTGTAGACTTTTGGATCACAGCCATTCTGACTAGTGTGAAATGGTACCTCATTGTGGTCTTGATTTGCATTTCTCTGATAATGAGTGATGTTGAGCATCTTTTCATGTGTTTGTTAGCCATCCGTATGTCTTCTTTGGAGAAATGCCTATTTAGTTCTTTGGCCCATTTTTTGATTGGATCGTTTATTTTTCTGGAGTTGAGCTGCATAAGTTGCTTGTATATCTTTGAGATTAGTTGTTTGTAAGTTGCTTCATTTGCTATTATTTTCTCCCATTCAGAAGGCTGTCTTTTCACCTTGCTTATAGTTTCCTTTGTTGTGCAGAAGCTTTTAATTTTAATTAGATCCCATTTGTTTATTTTTGCTTTTATTTCCAGTATACTGGGAGGTGGATCATAGAGGATCCTGCTGTGATTTATGTCGGAGAGTGTTTTGCCTATGTTCTCCTCTAGGAGTTTTATAGTTTCTGGTCTTACATTTAGATCTTTAATCCATTCTGAGTTTATTTTTGTGTGGTGTTAGAAAGTGATCTAGTTTCATTCTTTTACAAGTGGTTGACCAGCTTTCCCAGCACCATTTGTTAAAGAGATTGTCTTTATTCCATTGTATATTCTTGCCTCCTTTGTCAAAGATAAGGTGTCCATAGGTCTGTGGATTTATCTCTGGGCTTTCTATTTTGTTCCATTGATCTATATTTCTGTCTTTGTGCCAGTATCATACTGTCTTAATGACTGTGGCTTTGTAGTAGAGCCTGAAGTCAGGCAAGTAGATTCCTCCAGTTCCATTCTTCTTTCTCAAGACTGCTTTGGCTATTCGAGGTGTTTTGTATTTCCATACAAATCTTGAGATTATTTGATCTAGTTCTGTGAAAAATACTGCTGGTAGCTTGATAGGGATTGCATTGAATCTGTAGATTGCTTTGGGTAGTATACTCATTTTCACTATATTGACTCTTCTGACCCATGAGCATGGTATATTTCTCCATCTATTAGTGTCCTCTTTGATTTCTTTCATCAGTGTTTTATAGTTTTCAATATAGAGGTCTTTAGTTTCTTTAGGTAGGTATATTCCTAAGTATTTTATTCTTTTTGTTGCAATGGTGAATGGAATTGTTTACTTAATTTCTTTTTCTACTTTCTCATTATTAGTGTATAGGAATGCAAGGGATTTCTGAGTGTTGATTTTATACCCTGCAACTTTACTATATTCATTGATTAGCTCTAGTAGTTTTCTGGTCGAGTCTTTAGGATTTTCTATGTAGAGGATCATGTCATCTGCAAAGAGTGAGAGTTTTACTTCTTTTCCAATTTGGGTTCCTTTTATTTCTTTTTCTGCTCTGATTTCTGTGGCCAAAACTTCCAGAACTATATTGAATAATAGTGGTGAAAGTGGGCACCCTTGTCTTGTTCCTGACTTTAGGGGAAATGGTTTCAATTTTTCACCATTGAGGATAATGTTAGCTGTGGGTTTGTCATATATAGCTTTTATTATGTTGAGGTACGTTCCTTCTATTCCTGCTTCTGGAGAGTTTTTATCATAAATGGATGTTGAATTTTGTCAAAGGCCTTCTCTGCATCTGTTGAGATAATCATATGACTTTTATTTTTTAATTTGTTAATGTGGTGAATTACATTGATTGATTTGCGGATCCTGAAGAATCCTTGCATCCCTGGGATAAAGCCCACTTGGTCATGGTGTATGATCTTTTTAATGTGTTGTTGGATTCTGATTGCTAGGATTTTGTTGAGGATTTTTGCATCTATGTTCATCCGTGATATTGGCCTGTAGTTTTCTTTTTTGTGGCATCTTTGTCAGGCTTTGGTATTAGGGTGATGGTGGCCTCATAGAATGAGTTTGGAAGTTTACCTTCCTCTGCAATTTTCTGGAATAGTTTCAGTAAGATTGGTGTTAACTTTTAAAAATAAATAAAAGAGCCAATTAAGAAAGTCCTTTGTAAGAGACTGCCTGATGCTGCAACAGGACACACGCCCCTCTTCTCCTACATTCTGCTGTGCCTCTGGGACCCCCAGAGCCTGGGCATAAATGACCCAAAGTAGCCCCTGATGCAGCATTCCTGTCTCCAGCCAGTCATCCCTCTGCCTGGTACTGCCACAGTCAGAAGGTGATTAACATGTCCTCTGGCTGCCTTCTAACCATTCTAACCACAGCCTAAGTGTGGATTGTTTAATGCCTCCATCCAATTGCTCTCTAGAACTAGCTGGATGGAAGCTGCTACCAATCAATGACTGGGATCCATTACCTCCTTGAGCATTTAGGCCCAGGGTGAGAAAGTCTGAATTTAGAAATGATAGGGCAGACTTTGAGCAATACTGTAGGAAGGAAGTATCTTCCTAGGTTGACACAGTTCCCAGAGAGCTACTGGGAATGAAAGGAGAAAGAAGAAAAGAATCTGAAATGTTTATTTCAGACCTCAAAATTAAACTAATTACTTGTTCATTTTGCTCTTGCTGTTTTCTTTAAATTAGAATATTATCCCAACGAGGGTTAAAACCAAACACACTTTGTCACAGAAATGGAGTTGAAATCACATAATATGTAACTTGATTTCATATTAAGCTTAATGGTTATTTTTTAAATGTAGGTACTGGTTTTCTTAAGAAAGAAGCACTTTGAAAATTTTGAAAATAATCTCTGTGCACATATACTTTGATTTGTCTTCGTTCATCCATTACCATGTATTGAATACTTATGGCAGCCCAGTAGGACTATCCCAAGAAAAGCAGTATGATGTAGAGACCCTTGCTATTCAAAGTGTGGCCCACACCAAAATATGGATATTAGCAGGGAGCTTGTTAGAAATGCAGAGTCTTACCATATCAGACACAATGAATCTGAATTTTGCATTTAACAAACTTCCCAGGTGATTTAGGTACTTTGGGGTGGCTAACTACATAGAGTAGGAGATGATCCCACTGGTGACCAAGCAAGTCCCTGACTCCTGCTGTGTCAGTGTCACTCAAGGCTGTGAAATCAATTTCAAGGTGAAGGAGATCTGCACTAAGGACTGTGTAGAGAAGACTGGGAGCTGGCTGAGGAGCAATGTGCTGGTGGTGGTTGCAGCAGCCCTGGGCGTTGTCTTTGTGAAGTTCCTGGGTATGTCTTTGTCTATAAATCACAGAGAAAAACCTACAAACTTTTGGCCAACCCAGTAGACGCATCTTATCAAACATACTAAAAACAAACACTGACCACCTATTTTGATCTATGCACTGTGCTATTTACTGCATATACAGAGAGAATAATGCTGTCTCCACCGTAACAAAACATCCTAAATATCCCAAATAGCTTGTGTGTCTTCTACCCATTTTTCCTGTCATCAATCCTTGTGGATGGCTTAATTCTGTAGAAGGGAAGTCTAACTTGTTCATATGCAAACAGTTGGTAAGTAAATGGAGGCTATTTTATTTGGATAGCACTTCATCACTGTCATTTCATTAACTTCTTAAGAGCTGCTCAATACAGTAGTGAATAGGCAAATCTGGCTATTTAAGTTAATTAAAATAAAAGAAAATAAATCAGTCATTCAGTCTAACCACATTTCATACTGTTCTGGAGTTATTTCTCCACTCTTCTCCAGTAGCATATTGGGCACCTACTGAACTGGGTATGAACACTATGAAAAGGCAAAAAGACATGACAGTGAAAGATGAACTCCCCAGGTCGGTAGGTGCCCGATATGCTACTGGAGAAGAGTGGAGAAATAACTCCAGAATGAAGAGATGGAGCCAAAGCAAAAATGACACCCAGTTGTGGATATGATTTGTGATGGAAATAAAGTTCAGTGCTGTAAAGAACAATATTGCATAGGAACTTGGAATGTTAGGTCCATAAATCAAGGCAAATTGGAAGTGGTCAAACAGGAGATGGAAAGAATAAACATTGACATTTTAGGAATCAGTGAACTAAAATGGACTGGAATGGGAGAATGACCATTATATCTACTACTGTGAGCAGGAATCCCATAGAAGAAATGGAGTAGCCTTCATAGTCAACAAAAGAGTCCAAAATTGAGTACTTGGGTGCAATCTCAAAAATGACAGAATGATCTCTATTCATTTCCAAGGCAAGCCATTCAATATTAGAGTAATCTAAGTCTATGCCTAACCAGTAATGCTAAAGAAGCAGAAGTTGAGTGGCTCTATGAAGACCTATAAGACCTTCTAGAACAAATACCCCCAAAAGATGTCCTTTTCATCATAGGGGACTGGAAGGCAAACATAGGAAGTCAAGAAATATCTGGATTAACAGGCACATTTGGTCTTGGAGTACAGAATAAAGCAGGGCAAAGGCTAAGAGAGTTTTTCCAAGAGAACACACTGGTCACAGCAAACACCCTCTTCCAAAAAACACAAGAGAAAACTCTACACATGGACATCACTAGATAGTCGATACCAAAATCAGATTGAGTATACTCTGTGCAGCCAAAGATAGAGAAGCTCTATAGAGTTAGCACAAACAAGACTGGGAGCTGACTGGCTCAGATCATAAACTCCTTATTGCCAAATTCAGTTTTAAATTGAAGAAAGTAGGGAAAACCACTAGACCATTCAAGTATGACCTAAATAAAAACCCTATGATTATACAATAAAAGTGACAAATAGATTCAAGGGATTAGATCTGATAGACAGAGTGCCTGAATAACTATGGATGGAGGTTCATGACACTGTACAGGAGGCAGTGATCAAGAACATACCCAATAAAGAAATGCAAATAGGCAAACTGGTTGTCTGAGGAGGGCTTACAAATAGCTGAAAAAGAAGAGAAGCTGAAGGCAAAGAAGAGGAAAGATATGTCAACCTGAATGCAGAGTTCCAAACAATAGCAAGGAGAGAGAACAAAGCTTTCCTCAATGATCAATGCAAAGAAATATAGGAAAACAATAGAATGGGAAAGAACAGAGAGCTCTTCAAAAAATTAGCGATACCAAGGGAATATTTCATGCAAATATAGGCACAATAAGGACAGAAATGGTATAGATCTAATGGAAACAGAAGGTTTTAGGAAGGGGTGGAAAGAATACACAGAAGAACCATGCAAAAAGATCTTCATGACCCAGATAACCATGATCACTCACCTAGAGACAGACATCCTGGAATGTGAAGTCAAGTGGGCCTCAGGAAGCATCACTATGAACAAAGATAGTGGAGGTGATGGAATTCCAGTTGAGCTATTTAAAATCCTAAAAGATGATGCTGTGAAAGTGCTACACTCAATATGCCAGGAAATTTGGAAAACTCAGTAGTGACCACAGGACTGGAAAAGGTCAGTTTTCATTCTAATCCCAAAGAAAAGCAATGCCAAAGAATGTTCAGGTTCAGTCGAGTTCATTTCAGTAGCTCAGTCGTGTCCAACTCTTTGCGACCCATGGACTGCAGCACGCCAGGCCTCCCTGTCCATCACCCAAAGTTTACTCAAATTCATGTTCATTGAGTCAGAGATGCCATCCAACCATATCATCCTCTGCCAGCCCCTTCTCCTCCCACCTTCAATCTTTCCTAGTATCAGGGTCTTTTCAAATGAGTCAGCTCTTCGCATCAGATATTGGAGTTTCAGCTTCAACATCAGTCCTTCCAATGAATATTCAGGACCGATTTCCTTTAGGATGAACTGGTTGGATCTCCTTGCAGTCCAAGGACTCTTGAGTCTTCTCCAATACCACAGTTTAAAAGCATCAGTTCTTCTGTGCTCAGCTTTCTTTACAATCTAACTCTCACATCCATACATGACTACTGGAAAACCATAGCCTTGACTAGATGGACTTTTGGTGGCAAAGTAACCTCTCTGCTTTTTAATATGCTCTCTAGGTTGGTCGTAACTTTTCTCCCAAGGAGTAAGCATCTTTTAATTTCATGGGTGCAGTCACCATCTGCAGTAATTTTGGAGCCTGAAAAAAATAAAGTCTGCCACTATTTCCACTGTTTCTCCATCTATTTCCCATGAAGTGATGGGACCAGATGCCTTGATCTTTGTTTTCTGAATGTTGAGCTTTAAGTCAACTTTTTCACTCTCCTCTTTCACTTTCATCAAGAGGCTCTTTAGTTCTTCACTTTCTGCCATAAGAGTGGTGTCATCTGCATATCTGAAATTAATGATATTTCTCCTGGTAATCTTGATTCTAGTTTGTGCTTCATCAGGCCCAGCATTTTTCATGATATACTCTGCATATAAGTTAAACTATTACACAGTTGTACTTATTTCACATGGTAGCAAAGTAATGCTCAAAATTCTCCAAGCCAGGCTTCAACAGTACCTGAAGCATGAACTTCCAGATGATCAAGCTGGATTTAGAAAGGCAGAGGAACCAGAGATCAAAATGCTAATATCTGTTGGATCATCGATAAAGCAAGACAATATCAGAAAAACATCTACTTCTGCTTTATTGATTATGCCAAAGCCTTTGACTGTGTAGATCACAACAAACTGTGGAAAATTCTTAAAGAGATGGAAATACCAGACCAGCTTACCTGCCTCCTGAGAATCCTGTATGTAGGTCAAGAAGCAATACTTTGAATTGGACATGGAACAACAGACTGATTCCAAATTGGGAAAGGAGTATGTCAAGGCTGTATATCGTCACCCTGTTTATTTAACCTATTTGCAGAGTACATCTTGCAAAATGCTGGGCTGGATGAAGCACAAGCTGGAATTAAGATTACCGGGAGAAGTATCAATAACTGCAGAGATGCAGATGACACCACTCTTATGGCAGAAAGCGAAGAAGAACTAATAAGCCTCTTGATGAAAATAAAAGAGGAGAGTGAAAAAGCTGGCTTAAAGCTCAACATTCAGAAAACTAAGATCATGGCATCTAGTTCCATTACTTCATGGCAAATAGATGGGGAAACAATGGAAATAGTGACAGACTTTATTTTCTTGGGCTCCAAAATCATTGCAGATGGTGACTGCAGTCATGAAATGAAAAGATTGCTTACTCCTTGGAAGAAAAGCTAAGACCAACCTAGACAGCATATTAAAAAGAAGAAACATTACTTTGTGGCAAAGTTCTATCTAGTCAAAACTGTGCTTTTTCCAGTCATGTATGGATGTGAGAGTTGGACTATAAGGAAAGCTTAGCACCGAAGATTGATTCTTTTGAACTGTAGTGCTATAGAAGACTCTTGAGAATCCCTTTGACAGCAAGGAGATCAAACCAGTCAATCCTAAAGAAAATCAATCTTGAATATTCATTGGAAGGACTGATGCTGAAGCTGAAACTCCAATTCTTTGGCCACCTGATGCAAAGAACTGATTCATTGGAAAAGACCCTGATGCTGGGAAAGATTGAAGACAGGAGGAGAAGGGTGACAGAGGATAAGATGGTTGGATGGCATCATCGACTTGATGAACATGAGTTTGAGCAAGCTCCAGAGTTGGTGGTGGACATGGTAGCCTGGCGTGCTGCAGTCCATGAGGTCACAAAGAGTTGGACACAACTGAGCGACTGAACTGACTGAACTGAACCACATTTCAAATGCTCTAGTGGCTAGTGTGTTAGATAGGGCTGCTGCTGCTAAGTCACTTCAGTCGTGTCTGGCTCTGTGACACCCCGTAGATGGCAGCTCACCAGGCTCCCCCATCCCTGGGATTCTCCAGGCAGGAACACTGGAGTGGGTTGTCATTTCCTTCTCCAATGCATGAAAATGAAAAGTGAAAGTGAAGTCACTCAGTCGTGTCTGACTCTTAGAGACCCCATGGACTGAAGCCTAACAGGCTCCTCCATCCAATGGGATTTTCCAGGCAAGAGTACTGGAGTGGGGTGCCATTGCCTTCTCCAGTTAGGGCAGATATAGAATATTTCCATCATTTCAGAATGTTCAGTTAAACAAAACTATTTTAGAGTATGGCTTTTTTTCTTTTAAAGATGTTGTCTTTTGTTATAAACTGAATATTTCTCAGAGTTAATACTCCTAATTTTTCATAGCAGCAAATTACTGAATATGTCAGTGTTGTGTTTGTGTGCTAATTTGTGTCTGACTTTGTGATCCCATGGACTGTAGCCCTCCAGGCTCTGCTGTCCATCACTGAAGCCCAGATGAGATAGATATACAAATAAATATATATTCAGATGCATATGCAGATACGGATATAGAACTAGATATGAATATTTATTCTATACAGGTACTAACTCCTGACATTCATTCTTAAGGAACAAAAGAATCAGTCAATTAGTTAATTAACACAATTAACCCTCTGAACTTTAAATCTGAGTGGGTGACAGTTTCAGCAATTCTTTGTGGCTTTTATACTATAATTGAATTTTTCCTGGCTCGTGTACTCTCAATGGTGATTTTGTTGGTAAGTATAAAGTCTGTAGTTACTGCATTAGCTCACAGAAGAATTAGGGTATGTGCTTTGTAAATGTCATTTGATATTTGCATGTGGCATTTAAATTCTTCCTAGTGTTAGTGCACTACCAAGATTTTTGTATTGCTTCTGAGTTGTTTCTTTTGTTAATTTTGATTCTGCTTGCAGCAAGCATCTTAAAAGTTACTGGAAAAGTTAGACTTTTGTGTTTTATAATACCACTGACATTCAGTAAGCTTAATAAAGAAATGAGAACTCAAGAACTATGTGAGGAGATTTTAATCTCTGATATACTGTTTCCTTGAATTAATTACTGGAGAAAGTAGAATAGGCTCCCAAAATCTGATCTTCTGAGTTCAAGGAAGGGGAAAAAATAAAACAAGTACAGATGAACATACTGAACAGTATTACAAGTGGATTAAATGTCATACTGAATACATGTCCCATGTAATCTTTTCAAAATTTTACTATTATGGTTTCTATTAGTGTGTGATTAGGATGTTAAGTTTCCCTTACTTGAGGAATTTTCCTCAACTTTGTGAGTGATTTTGGCTTTGGGCATTATTTCTTAATAGTATCTTTAACAGTCAACATTTTTGAACCTTCATTGTTATTAAAATAGGTGTATATTTTCATGAATGAAACTCTTCATCTTGTAAATCTTATTTGACTTTGAATATTTTTAAATTATTCAGATGCCCTGGGTTTGTTTCTGTCATATAAGCAAGGTTGTGCATGTAGTGACCTCTGGACAGCTTTAGCACTTCTCTGCTTTATAAAATCTTCACTGGGGCTCTTAATCATGTACTCATCTGCATATGTTCACCCCCACATCCCCTTTTAATTTCCAGTGTGATCTGACAGAATGCGCTCAAATGGTATAACTTCCAGTGATTTCCTTTAAAAGTTTATTATAGTTTTAAAATTGCAGTTGAAAACAAAATTACAGAACATAGATAAGCAAATTTTTATTTCCTTAAAAGGAATATTAATAGTCTCTTCCCTGCCCTGCAAAGAAAGTCACTGTGAACATCAGGGTGAGGGCCTTTTCTCAGTGTATACACATTTTTCACAAATATAGGCTCACATATGCTATTTTATAATGTGAATTTTTTGACCATTTATCATATCTTTCTTATCCTGTAATCTCTTAAGAAATGATAAACTGTTCTAGAACATCATTTCTAATGTAAATACATAATTTACTGAATGATCCATATCACTGGATATTGTGCTTGTCTCTGACATTGTGTCTTTATTGTCAATAACCTTTTGATTTGTTCACTCTAGTATATATTTACTTTTTATGTTAGTAAATTTCTGCAAATTATTAGAAATAGCCAAATGTTAGTATTCTTATATTCTTTTATAATCTACATTAATTTTGCTCATCCAACAATTCATAACAAATTTGATTAAGCCCTTTGAATTTGTACATTGTCTCAGCATTCGGTTCCTCAACTTTTACCCACTTGCCAACACCTCTTTCCTATACTCCCTCTTCCTCTCATCCTCTATCTTCCTAAAAACCTACTCCTATGTAATTTATTAACAGAGAGGCACAATTAATTAAAAACAATTATTTCCTCCCTGAATTTATTTGCATTTTAACAAAGATCAAACTCTTATATTAACAAGATGAGGCTCTAATGGACGAATTGTAGGCATCCACCAGAAAATTGGAAAAGACCCCTACAAACAAATCATATGATAGGTTGCTTATTTTTCTTATTTTAAGGTTTTGGGAGTAAATGTTACCTGCTCTGTTTATTCATTTTAAACCACAAATATGCTTTATATACATCAAGTCCTTCACACCTTCATTTATTAAGGTGACAAAATAGAGAGTTAGCAATTTTAGGCCCAGATTACCTGCTGTTGTACTGCTGGGATGCCTAGCATAGTGTCAAGCACACACAGATGCACAACAACTCTGTGTTGTTTAATTGATCAGCCAACAGGAAAGGCAACCCACTCCAGTATTCTTGCCTGGGAAATCCCATGGACAGAGAATCTGGAAAATTGTAGTCCATGGGGTTGCAAAAGAGTTGCACACTACTCTGTGACTAAGCAACAACAACACTGATTCCTAGATTGCTGACTTTATTTGCCTTTGCTGCCAATCCCTGCAATTCTTTACATGCAGGAGATATTTGTGAGCTATATTCAGGATTCCTTCATATTTAGCATAAAGAATGGTCCTACAAAATCAGGAACATTTGCACCGAGTCAAGGGGTCAAGGAATAAGAAACTGTAAATTATCCCCATTATGCAAATATATATGTATGTATATATATATGAGCAAGACATGGCTCCACCAACAGTCCAACAAGGGAGATAATTGTTTAAATAAGTCACTATTACAAATGCAATAATAGAATAATATGCATGGTAAAAATGGCACCAAAAGAATGGGCCAAGAACTTTGCCTGGAGAGGTCAGGAAAATCTTTACTCATGATGTATTCTGCATATAAGTTAAATAAGCAGGGTGACAATATACAGCCTTGGCGTACTCCTTTGCCAGTTTGGAACCAGTCTGATGTTCCATGTCTAATTCTAACTGTTGCTTCCTGACCTGCACACAGATTTCTCAGGAGACACTGCTTAAGCAGGGTCTTAAAGGACAAATAAAAGCTTGTTAGTTATATGGAAAGAGAGGAAGGAACATTGTATTAATACAAAAGAGTGAAAAAATATATCAAGCTCAATAAATGGTAGATATTATGATCACATGGTAGCAAAGTAATGCTCAAAATTCTCCAAAGTAGGCTTCAATGGTATGTGAACCGAGAACTCCCAGATGTTCAAGCTGGATTTTAAAAAAGGCAGAGGAACCAGAAATCAAATTGCCAACATCCACTGGATCATAGAAAAAGCAGGAGAATTCCAGAAAAATATCTACTTCTGCTTCATGGACTGTGCTAAAGACTTTTAACTATGTAGATCAAAACAAACTATGGAAAATTCTGAAAGAGATGGGAATACCAGACCACCTTACCTGCCTCCTGAGAAATCTGTGTGCAGGTCAGGAAGCAACAGTTAGAATTAGACATGGAACATCAGACTGGTCCCAAACTGGCAAAGGAGTACGCCAAGGCTGTATATTGTCACCTTGCTTATTTAACTTATATGCAGAATACATCATGAGAAATGCCAGGCTAGATGAAGTACAAGCTGGAATCAAGATTGCCAGGAGAAATACAGTAACTTCAGATATGCAGATGACACCACCCTTACGGCAGAAAGTGAAGAGGAACTAAAGAGCCTCTTGATGAAAGTGAAAGAGGAGAGTGAAAAAGTTGGCTTAAAGCTCAACATTCAGAAAACTAAGATCATGGCATCCAGTCTCATCACTTCATGGAAAATAAATGGGGAAATGATGGAAACAGTGACAGACTTCATTTTCTTGGGCTCTAAAATCACCATGGATGGCGACTGCAGCCATGAAGTCAAAAGACACTGTGCTCCTCGGAAGAAAAGCTATACAAACCTAGACAGTGTACTAAAACGCAAAGAAATCACTTTGCTGACAAAGGTCCAAATAGTCAAAGCTATGGTTTTTCCAGTAGCCATGTATGGATGTTAGAGTTGGACCGTAAAGAAGGCTGAGCGCTGAAGAATTGATGCTTTTGAACTCTGGTTGTTGGAGAAGACTCTTGAGAATCCCTGGGACAGCAAAGAGATTAAACCAGTCCATCCTAAAGGAAATCACTCCTGAATATTCATTTAAAGGACTGATGCTGAAACTGAAGCTCCAGTACTTTGGCCACCTGATGGGAAGAACTGACTCATTGGAAAAGACCTTGATACTGGGAAATATTGAAGGAAGGAGGAGAAGGGGATGACAGAGGATGAGACAGTTGGATGGCATCACTGACTCGATGCACATGAATTTGAGCAAGCTCCAGGAGTTGGTTAAGGACAGGGAAGCTGACATGCTGCAGTCCATGGGGTTGCAAAGAGTTGAATATGAGGGAGTGAACAACAACACTTATGACCCTAGAGCATAAAGTATCAGGCAGAGAGTAGCAGAGAATTAGATTTGATTTCTCACACTGGAATTATTATAAAGGGTTTGTGTACTGTGCTTAGTTCTACTCTCTAGGCCAGTGGTTCATCATCCCAGCTGCATATTATTAGTGCTTGGGGAGACTTTTTAAAGTACAAATACCCAAAACTCACTTACATGCATTTGAAGGGGTAGCAGAGATGTTAGCTCACCTTTGAATGTGACTAGTTGAGGATATCTGTGAGGCATTGAAGATGGAGATGTAAATAACCCATGAGGGTGGGATACATGAGCCTGGAAATTTGCAGAAGGCTATGAGTCCTCAATTTTTGTGGGTACTGAACACATGGTATGCTAGCCTAAGTATAGGTAAAGTTGTGTTTGAGTCTCAACCTAGCAACATGGCAGCTCTCTTGGGCAAATGACTTCTCTTTGAGCCTCAGTTTCCTAATTTGCAAATGAAGATGCTATGGGAGCCAAATGAGAGGTAAATGAGACTTTTGTAGATTATTATATGGCTGGAGAAGGAAATGGCAACCACTCCAGTATTCTTGCTTGGAGAATACCATGGGCGGAGGAACCTGGCAGGCTGTAGTCCATGGGGTCACAAGGAATTGGACACGACTGAGTGAGTGACACACACATGCAGTTTATTATAATCATTAGTGACTTGTGTATATATAATGCAAATATTTTCTTTGTATGTACATGGTTAAGAAGAAAATATCAGATCAGGAATGAGTGATTCATCTTCAAGCCTCAAATTTTTACTCTGGTAGGTACTTTACATCACTTATACTTCAACATCCTTATACTTCAACATCCATAAAGTGAAAGTTGGATGAAATTAGTGGTTTTGAAACTTCACTCAGTGGATCTTCAGCATCTTTCCTAAAGATATCTCAGGGGCTCCAAAGGGATGGGGTATGGGGAGACCACAACAGTTCTATTTTCAGTTGGCTTATATGTTAGATTTTTCTGTAGAGTTCTTTAAAAGAAATGTTTTAAGGCCAAAAATAGAAAAGTGTGAAAACTTTGGCGTTAAACAATCTCAAAGGAACTTTATTTTTGGAACATTCGATGGTTCTATAGTATTATGAATAATCCAGTCTCCAAATCATGGCCCTCTCCACAGGTTTTATGGAGGAATAGTTTTGAAAAGGCTCCCAAAGCTGTAAGATAAGTCTCTAAACTTGTTTATTAACAATATTCAGATACCAAGTGAGACTATACTCACATCCACAGTGTTGCTTAACTGAATATTTTATTCTTTGCTTCCTTGGTGTCTCAGATGGTAAAGAGTCTGTCTGCAATGCGGGAGACCTGGGTTTGATCTCTGAGTCAGGAAGATCCCCTGGAGAAGGAAATGGCAACCCACTCCAATATTCCTGCCTGAAGAATTCCATGGACAGAGGAGCCTGTTGGGCTACAGTCCATAGGGGTTGCGAAGATTTGGACATGACTGAGCAACTAGTAGACATGTATAAATATTACAGGACACGGATGAAAATACCACACATGCCAAGTTTAGTGGCTGCCCAGACCCCATGATGACCAGGTTTCAGTGTCTGCATTTGGGTTTTCCAGTAAAGAATGCTGTGATCAACTGTTAATTTCTAACATAAAGCATAGAAAAACATAGGCACATATATTAGTATTTTTCATTCCTTTTAGAATCAAAAATTTGCTTCCTGTGTGGCCAGTAGAGTTTGATTCCAAAACAAGCCTCTGACTTTTATTTTTGCATACAAGGCTTTGGTGCCCATGGGAACTACAACTAAATTTCACAGCCAAACTCTCTCCTGTGACACCAAGGGAATGCTGTTCTATTAAAAAGAAGTCTTATTCAATAAATGTAAGGTAACTTCTTTGGCCTGATAAAAGGCATTTTAGTGGTGAAAGACTTACTCCTAAAGTCAGAAACAGGGTAAGGATGTCTAATCTCACCATTTCTATTTAATAATGTACTGGATATTCTCACCAGCATGATAAAGCAATAAATGATTAAATGTTTCTGGAAATGGCCAGAACATATAAAGAATTCTTACGCTCCAGTAGAAAGAAGATAACTCAATTTAAAAATGGGCAAAAGATTTTAATAGACATGTCAAAGAAGATATATGAATGTCAAATAAGCACACAAAAATATGCTCAGTATCTTGAGTTATTGGTGAAATTCAAATAAAAACTGCAATGATATTATCCCTACACATCCACTTGAATAGCTAAAATAAAGACTGTTTACACAAAATGTTGACAAATACACAGAGCAACTGTGGATGGAAATGTAAAATGATTTAACTACTTTTGAAGGTATTTTGACAGTATATTTAAACACATACCTACCATATTACTCCAATGTTTAACTCACTCCAAGGTATTTACCCAAGAAAAACAAAAGCAGATGTTGACTCAAAGACTTTTACACTATACTAATTGTCACTTTATTTTTAATAGCCCCAAATTGGAAAAACACCAAAGCACACATTTACATCTGTCTAGGTAAATGAATAAACTAATTTTAGTATAGCTATAGAATGGAATATTTCTCCTTAATAAAAGGGTACAACTATCGATACATGAAAAACAGGGATATACCTCAAAATAATTTTATGAAGTGAAATAAGTCAGAAAAAACAAATACTATATAATTATATTCATAAAAATTGTAGAAAGTAAAAATTAAGCTATAATAATAGAAAGCCAGATCAGTGTTTACTTTGGGACAAGGGTGGGATATCAGGGACAAAGGAGGAGCAGGAGGAAAAAACTATAAAGAGATATGAAAAAACTTTCTGGGGGTGATAGATATGTTCATTATTTTGACTGCAGTGATGGTTTCATGCGTCTCAGTTCAGTTCAGTTCAGTTCAGTCGCTCAGTCGTGTCCGATTCTTTGCGACCCCATGAATTGCAGCACGCGAGGCCTCCCTGTTCATTACCATCTCTCGGAGTTCACTCAGACTCACGTCCATCGAGTCCGTGATGCCATCCAGCCATCTCATCCTCTGTCGTCCCCTTCTCCTCCTGCCCCCAATCCCTCCGAGCATCAGAGTCTTTTCCAGTGAGTCAACTCTTCGAATGAGGTGGCCAAAGTACTGGAGTTTCAGCTTTAGCATCATTCCTTCCAAAGAAATCCCAGGGTTGATCTCCTTCAGAATGGACTGGTTGGATCTCCTTGCAGTCCAAGGGACTCTCAAGAGTCTTCTCCAACACCGCAGTTCAAAAGCATCAATTCTTCAGTGCTCAGCTTTCTTCACAGTCCAACTCTCACATCCATACATGACCATTGGAAAAACCATAGCCTTAACTAGACGGACCTTTGTTGGCAAAGTAATGTCTCTGCTTTTCAACATGCTATCTAGGTTGGTCATAACTTTTCTTCCAAGTAGTAAGCGTCTTTTAATTTCATGGCTGCAGTCACCATCCACAGTGATTTTGGAGCCCCCAAAAATAAAGTCTGACACTGTTTCCACTGTTTCCCCATCTATTTGCCATGAAGTGATGGGACTGGATGCCATGATCTTTGTTTTCTGAATGTTGAGCTTTAAGCCAACTTTTTCGCTCTCCTCTTTCACTTTCATCAAGAGGCTTTTAGTTCCTCTTCACTTTCTGCCATAAGGGTGGTGTCATCTGCATATCTGAGGTTATTGATATTTCTCCCAGCAATCTTGATTCCAGCTTGTGTTTTTTCCAGTCCAGCGTTTCTCATAATGTACTCTATACATATATAAAAACCCCTAATGTTTATATGGAGTTTGAAAGTAAAAGTGTTAGTCACTCAGTCATGTCCAACTCTTTGTGACCCCATGGATATAGTCCGCCAGGCTTCTCTGTCCATGGGATTCTCCAAGCAAGAATACAAGAGTGGGTTACCATTTCCTTCTCCAGGGGATCTTTCTGACCCAGGGTTGGAACCCGGGTCTCCTACATTGCAGGCAGATTCTTTACCATCTGAGGAATCAGAGAAGCCCATGTGAAGTTTATTGTGTTAATTAGACCTCAATAAAGCTTTAACAGAAATTAACTACCTGTCATTTTTGGTGACCATCAGTTCAGTTCAGTTGCTCAGTTGTGTCTGACTCTTTGTGACCCAATGAACTGCAGCACGCCAGGCCTCCCTGTCCATCACCAACACCTGGAGTTCACTCAGACTCACATCCATTGAGTTGGTGATGCCATCCAGCCATCTCATCCTCTGTCATCCCCTTCTCCTGCCCCCAATCCCTCCCAGCATCAGAGTCTTTTCCAATGAGTCAACTCTTTGCATGAGGTGGCCAAAGTACTTGAGTTTCAGCTTTAGCATCAGTCCTTCCAATGAACACCTAGGACTGATCTCTTTAGAATGGACTAGTTGGATTTCCTTGCAATCCAAGGGACTCTCAAGAGTCTTCCCAACACCGCAGTTCAAAAGCATCAATACTTTGGTGCTCAGCTTTCTTCACAGTCCAACTCTAACATCCATACATGAATACTGGAAAACCATAGCCTTGCCTTCCATAGTTCAGTTCAATTGCTCAGTCATGTCTGACTCTTTGCGATCCCATGAATCACAGCATGTCAGGCCTCTCTGTCCATCACCTACTCCTGGAATTCACTCAGACTCACATTCATCGAGTCAGTGATGCCATCCAGCCATCTCATCCTCGGTCATCCCCTTCTTCTTCTGCTCCCAATCCCTCCCAGCATCAAAGTCTTTTCAATGAGTCAACTCTTCATGAGAGGTGGCCAAAGTACTGGAGTTTCAGCTTTAGCAACATTCCTTCCAAAGAAATCCCAGGGTTGATCTACTTCAGAATGGACTGGTTGGCTCCTCTTGATGAAAGTGAAAGAGGATAGTGAAAAAGTTGGCTTAAAGCTCAACATTCAGAAAACCAAGATCATGGCATCCGGTCCCATCACTCCATGGGAAATAGATGAGGAAACAGTGGAAACAGTGTCATACTTTATTTTTTGGGCTCCAAAATCACTGCAGATGGTGATTGCAGCCATGAAATAGAAAGACGCTTACTCCTTGGAAGAAAAGTTATGACCAACTTAGATAGCATATTTAAAAGCAGAGACATTACTTTGCTGACTCCCATACTAGTCTTCTATTTTTACTTCATTAGAAAGAAATCCATGACTTACTGTGGAACCTGAGCAAGTTATGATCATTATGGGGATGGATTCATTTTTTTTTTCAGTTTTTAGAAAGAGTTGACTTCTACAATGACAAAAGATCCCTTCCATCATCTCTAATCTATGATACACAAATTACATTCAAGAAGATGGAGGAAGTCCTAAACTCTGATACTTAAATTTTAATGATAAAAACAATTTCTGGAATAAGGAAGGTAGCAGTATTATAATTTGACATATAGATTCTGACTATGGCTCTTGTACCATCAGCTGCTATGGATCCTTTTATTGATTTTTCAGTTTGTGAGGCATCTGTGAAATACTGTGCCTGAACCCAGGCTGAGCTGGTTCCAGGGTGATAATCAACCAACAAGGGGGTTGAGGTATCTGAATGCCACTGGGTCAACTGAGATTTCTTTTAGACATTATACAATTAATATAAATTTGTAGTGACCATGAGATTGAAATTGATGTGGGCTGAAAATCAGAATGCTTTAAAATTCTGTTCAAAAATCCTTAAGTGTTTATAGACAATGCTTTCTGGAATTATAAGAATCGAAAAGAATGTAAATAACTTTATTAATACTAATGCTTATTTTCCAAATAATAATGTAAAAACCTAATAAATAATGTTAGCATTCATTGAATGCTTATTTGGCCCATGAACCCTGCTTAATGCTTTGCATATATCATTTAACCTTGAAAACTATTCAATGTTATATTTACCTAAAAAAAAAAAAAAAAGAATGCCACTACTTAGATAATGCCCAGTGCCACATAGTTAGTGAAGTGCCAAGTATTAACTATTTCACTACAATATTTATAGATCATGAATTTAACCTAAGTCATGTAGGTTTTTGATTGTTTCATTCAATTTCTAACTTATAGACTGGCCTTCAGAAAGTCACTAACCTTCTTCACATTCTGGTGCCAGTGATTTAAAAATGAAGATAATAATTTTCTTATAAACACAAGGAGGACATAAGAAATATGGCATAATCAGATGGCACAGAAATCTTGTTTCCATTGATAGCACCATCTTCTATAAAAACTTTAAAAATAATTTTTATAGGTTTAGTATTTATCACTTATAAGTATACAAAATGTCAACTAAATTAATCTTCCTTTTTGTTTAAAGATTATCATAAAATTGATTCAACCCTCTTATCCTTTTAAGAAGTAGAAAACCTATCCCCTTCCCCCGACTATCCAGCCTTCAGAGAGTTATCTACTGACTGGTGTTTTCATGGATAGCAGTAGTTCTCATTTCCAGTTCCAGATGAACTCAAGTTTCTCTCTGTTATCTCATCCCCAATGACTATATTTTTGCTCTGTCTCACACAAAATTGGAAGGCACAAAGACTTTTTCTTGATTCCAAAATAGTGCCCATTTTTATAGATGACTCCTCTGAAACTTTAAGGCAATGGAAGAGTGGAGTGACAGCACAAAATTACACAGAAAACATATTAAACAGAGCATTGGATAATTCTTTTCTTAAAACTCTTCCAGTACCTCTGTTAGTAGATATTCACCAATTTACTCTCTTTGAGCACGAGTCTTCTGCCATATAATCTGAGCACTTCTCCTGTCTGATGCTTACCTCTGTCATTTTTCTCTTCCTCACTGAAATACCCAAATTTTTGATAACTTTCCATGATGAACAGTTTAGCTAATACTTTCATACATTTCCTTCCAAACTATAATTCTTCATTCTAATTTTCTACACTAAACAGGTAGTTTCCTTTTCAAAAACACTTGTTTCCCTAAGAAAAATTCAGAGGCCATCCACTGACATACACTTTTTTAAAACTTCATCTCATATTTAATATACCAATAACTTGCTAATTTGCAGTTACTTGTCTGTTAACCTTAATACAAACCAGAAAATAAGCATATATGGATCTCACGGAGCCACAGTCACTATCTCATGCAACTTATTTATAAAAATAAAATTGTGTAAGAAGCAACAGTTATGATCAAAATGGTAAGAAAAACATTCAAAGAATTTGTCTTACAGCTACATGTAAATCAATGAAACTATAACACTCCTTTACACCATATGCAAACATAAACTCAAAATGGTTTTATAATCTAAATATAAAACATGACACCATAAAACTTCTGGAAGTGAATACAAGCAAAACCTTTTAGGACATAAATTATAGCAATGTTTTCTTAGGTCAATCTCCCAAGGCAGAGAAATAAAAGCAAAAATGAACAAATGGGGCCTAATCAAACTTAAAACTTTTGCACTGGGGAAGGAAAAAAGATGGCGGAGGAATAGGATGGGGAGAACACTTTCTCCCTCACTACCTCATCAAAAGAACATTTCAACGCTGAGTAAACTCCACAGAACAACTTCTGACTGCTGGCAGAGGACATCAGGCATCCAGCAAAGCAGACCATTGGCTTCAAAACTAGGTAGGAATATAAAGGACGAAAATAGAGACAAAGGAGGTACGGAGGGAGCCCCGTCACGGGAAGGGAATCCTGTCCCAGGAAGAGACTCTTAAAAGAGAGATTTCCTAAAATTGGGGAACATTCTCACAGCTGTGTATGGGGCGAGCCCTGGAAGCACAGAGGGCAACATAACAGGAAGGAAGAATAAATAAATAATTAAAACCAACAGCTTACGAATTCAACAGTATAACCCCCAGCGGATAAGCAGCGCAAACGCCTGAGTCCAACAGCAATGGGGGTTTGGCAGGGAGGAGCGCGCCCGCAACAGAGCTTTCTAAGAATTGGGCCACGGGAGACGTAGGCTGCAGGGCTTTTCTCCAGAATCGGGGCATAACGGGGCCAGAATTGGGTCCGTGCGTGGCTAGAACGAACTATCTTGGTCTAGCAAACGAGACTGTGGGATAGCTAACACGCAAAATGATCCAACATAAGACACCGACAGGCCCGCACACAGAACAAAGGATGGATCGGCAATAACCGGCTGCAGACCATCCCCCCCAGTGACAGGCAGCCAGAGCCTTAAGTGCTGGAAGGGGGCAATTGCAGCTCAAGAGAGACATTACCTACCAAACTGCAAGCAGGTTTCTTTGCTATTGAGACTGCTGAGGGGCTCTGATCAGTCATCATCTGCTTGAGAAAGAGCCCCGGCAGAGCTCCCAGAAAATTGAGTGACCCAGAAAGCCCAGAAGTCGCAGCAATAGCACACGCCAAACTCCCTAACCACTCAGACCTGGGAAGGGAACAAAGCCCCGGTTCAACCAAATCCAAGCCTCGGAGGGCTTCCTGAGTGCCAAACCTGAGCGGCTTAGGACCGGGGAAGTGCATGAAGCATAGGGCAGGCCCCACACCGTTATCCTGCGGATCGAGAAGGGGCAAGCCCGGTGCAGAGTCCACCACCACCCTCCCTGTATCAAGACGGAAATCAGACACGGAAGAGACCAGCAAACAGAGGAAGTCAAACAGAGGGAACTGCCTTGGTAGCGACCCCACACAGTCCACAACGACAGAGAAAGCGCCAGATATACTGTTACTACTTTTATGATCAAATTTTTTTTTTGGGGGAGGAGGGGGATGATGTGGAAGTGTGATTTTTTTTTAAGAATTCTTTTTCTTTCTTTAAAAATTTTTTTCTTTTTAAATTTGTTTTTTCTTCTTTTCTTTTTCATAAACTTGCTTGAATTTTTAAGTCTTCTATATTTCCATTTATTATTTTTATAACCTAATATTACTTTTCAAAAAAAAACACCCTATCTTTAAAGCAAATGCAGTATATAGTACTATAGGTGGTGTAAGCTGTCTTTTAATAATTCTGGAGTCTTTTATTTTATTTTATTTTATTTTTCTCTATTTTTTTCTTTTTAAAATTTTTCTCTCCTTCTTCTTCTTATCTTTAATATTTTATCCTTGAAAATCCAATCTTACTCCAGATTTTTAATCTCGGCATTTTGGTATTTGTTGCCAATATTGTACTTTTAAAAACCTAATCTTCAGTACCCAATTTTACATGAGTGCGAGATTACTGGCTTGGCTACTCTATCCCCCTTTGGAATCTCTCTTTTCTCCACCAGGTGGCTTTTGTCTCCTCCCTCCCCCTCCTCTTCTCTACCCAACTCTATGAATCTCTATGTGCTCCAGAAGGTGGAGAATTCTCAAGGAACTGGTCACTGGCCGGATCTGTATCCCTCCTTTGCATCTCCCTCTTTTATCCTCCTGGCCACCTCTATCTACTTCCTCCCTCTCCTCTTCCATGTATAACTCTGTGACCACCTCTGAGAGGTCCAGACTTTGGAGTGCACGCAAGAAAGCGGTTATGGGCTAGCTTGCTTTTTCCTCTTTTGATTCCACCTCATCCCATTCCACTCACCTCTAACTACCCCCTCCCTCTTCTCTCCCCCAAGTAACTCAGCGATCCTCTAGGATCCTCCACCCTCAAGGTGGAGAAACCTATCATCATTAACCTAGATGTTTTAACATTAGTGCTGAATAGATGGAGAAATCATGAGGCTATTGTAAAAATAAATCTGAAAACCAGAATCAGGAGGCGTAAGTCCAAATCCTGAGATCATCAAAGAATTCCTGAATACAGGGAACATTATCCAATAAGAGCTCATCAAACGCCTTCATACCTATACTGAAATTGAGCACCACCCAAGGGCCAACAAGTTCCAGAGCAAGACATACCATGCAAATTCTCCAGCAACACAAGAACAAGCCCCTGAGCTTCAATACACAGGCAGTTCAAAATACTCCAAAACCACTGACGTCTCATAACCCATTACTTTACACTTCACAGCACTCCAGAGAGAGGAAATCCAGCTCCACCCACCAGAACTTCAACACAAGCCTCCCTAATCAAGAAACTTTGACAAGCCACTGATATAACCCCACACACAGAAAGTATGCTCTATAATAAAGAGAATTCCACAAATTTCCAGAATATAGAAAAGCCACCCCAAACGCAGCAATATAACCAAGATGAAGAGACAGAGGAATACCCAGCAGGTAAAGGAACAGGAGACATGCCCACCAAACCAAACAAAAGAGGAAGAGATAGAGAATCTACCTGAGAAAGAATTCTGAATACTGATAGTGAAAATGATCCAAAATCTTGAAATCAAAATGGAATCACAGATAAACAGCCTGGGGTCAAGGATTGAGAAGATGCAAGAAAGGTTTAACAAGGACCTAGAAGAAATAAAAAGAGTCAACATATAATGAATAATGCAATAAATGAGATCAGAAACACTCTGGAGGTTACAAATAGTAGAATATCGGAGGCAGAAGATAGGATTAGTGAAATAGAAGAGAGAATGGTAGAAATAAATGAATCAGCGAGGGAAAAAGAAAGACGAATTAAAAGAAATGAGGACAACCTCAGAGACCTCCAAGACAATATGAAACGCTCCAACATTCGAATTATAGGAGTCCCAGAAGAAGAAGACAAAAAGAAAGACCATGAGAAAATACTTGAGGAGATAATAGTTGAAACCTTCCCTAAAATGGGGAAGGAAATAATCACCCAAGTCCAAGAAACCCAGAGAGTGCCAAACAGGATAAACCCAAGGCGGAACACCCCAAGACATATACTAATCAAACTAACAAAGACCAAACACAAAGAACAAATATTAAAAGCAGCAAGGGAAAAACAACAAATAACACACAAGGGGATCCCCATAAGAATAACTGCAGATCTTTCAATAGAAACTCTTCAGGCCAGGAGGGAATGGCAAGACATACTTAAAGTGATGAAAGATAACAGCCTTCAGCCAAGACTACTGTACCCAGCAAGGATCTCATTCAAATATGAAGGAGAAATCAAAAGCTTTACAGACAAGCAAAAGCTGAGAGAATTCAGCACCACCAAACCAGCTCTCCAACAAATACTAAAGGATAGACTTTAGACAGGAAACACAAAAAGGACGTATAAACCCAAACCCCAAACAATAAAGTAAATGGCAACAGGAGCATACTTATCAATAATTACCTTAAATGTAAATGGGTTGAATGCCCCAACCAAAAGGCAAAGACTGGCTGAATGGATACAAAAACAAGATCCCTATATATGCTGCTTACAAGAGACCCACCTCAAAACAACGGACACATACAGGCTGAAAGTGAAGGGCTGGAAAAAGATATTCCATGCAAATAAAGACCAAAAGAGAGCAGGAGTAGCAATACTCATATCCGATAAAATAGACTTTAAAACAAAGGCTGTTAAAAGAGACAAAGAAGGCCACTACATAATGATTAAAGGATCAATCCAAGAAGAAGATATAACAATTATAAATATATATGCACCCAACATAGGAGCAGCGCAATATGTAAGAGAAATGCTAACAAGCATGAAAGGGGAAATTAATAATAACACAATAATAGTGGGAGACTTTAATACCCCACTCACACCTATGGACAGATCAACTAAACAGAAAATTAACAAAGAAGCGCAAACGTTAAATGATACAATAGACCAGTTAGATCTAATTGATATCTATAGGACATTTCACCCCGAAACAATGAATTTCACCTTTTACTCAAGTGTACACGGAACCTTTCCAGGATAGATCACATCCTGGGTCATAAATCTAACCTTGATAAATTCAAAAAAATCAGAAATTATTCCCAGCATTTTCTCTGACCATAATGCACTAAGGTTAGATCTCAATTATAGGAGAAAAGCTATTAAAAATTCCAACATTTGGAGGCTGAACAACACCCTTCTGAATAATCAACAAATCACAGAAGAAATCAAAAAGAAATCAAAATATGCATCGAAACGAATGAAAATGAAAGCACAACTACACAAAACCTGTGAGACACTATAAAATCAGTCCTAAGAGGAAAGTTCACAGCAATACAGGCATACCTCAAGAAACAAGAAAAAAGCCAAATAAATAACCTAACTCTACACCTAAAGTAACTAGAAAAGGAAGAAATAGAGAACCCCAGAGTTAGTAGAAGGAAAGAAATCCTAAAAATTAGGGCAGGAATAAATGCAAAATAAACAAGAGACCATAGCAAAAATCAACAAAGCAAAAACCTGGTTCTTTGAAAGGATAAATAAAATTGACAAACCATTAGCCAGACTCATCAAGAAACAAAGAGAAAAAAAATCAAATCAATAAAATTAGAAATGAAAATGGAGAGATCATGACAGACAACACAGAAATATAAAGAATCATAAGAGACTACTATCAGCAATTATATGCCAATAAAATGGACAACTTGGAAGAAATGGACAAATTCTTAGAAAAGTACAACTTTCCAAAACTGAATCAGGAAGAAATAGAAAATCTTAACAGACCCATCACAAGCACGGAAATTGAAACTGTAATCAGAAATCTTCCAGCAAACAAAAGCCCAGGTCCAGACGGCTTCACAGCTGAATTCTACCAAAAATTTCGAGAAGAGCTAACACCTATCTTACTGAAACTATTCCAGAAAATTGCAGAGGAAGGTAAACTTCCAAACTCATTCTATGAGGCCACCATCACCCTAATACCAAAGCCTGACAAAGATACCACAAAAAGAAAACTACAGGCCAATATCACGGATGAACATAGATGCAAAAATCCTCAAGAAAATCCTAGCAATCAGAATCCAGCAACACATTAAAAAGATCATACACCATGACCAAGTGGGCTTTATCCCAGGGATGCAAGGATTCTTCAATATCCCCAAGTCAATCAATGTAATTCATCACATTAACAAACTGAGAAATAAAAATCATATGATTATCTCAATAGATGCAGAAAAAGCCTTTGACAAAATTCAACATCCATGTATGATAAAAACTCTCCAGAAAGCAGGAATAGAAGGAACGTACCTCAATATAATAAAAGCTATATATGACAAACCCACAGCTAACATTATCCTCAATGGTGAAAAATTGAAACCATTTCCCCTAAAGTCAAGAACAAGACAAGGGTGTCCACTTTCACCACTACTATTCAATATCATACTGGAAGTTTTGGCCACAGCAATCAGAGCAGAAAAAGAAATAAAAGGAATCCAGATTGGAAAAGAAGAAGTAAAACTCTCACTGTTTGCAGATGACATGATCCTCTACATAGAAAATCCTAAAGACTCGACCAGAAAACTACTAGAGCTAATCAATGAATATAGTAAAGTTGCAGGATATAAAATCAACACTCAGAAATCCCTTGCATTCCTATACACTAATAATGAGAAAGTAGAAAAAGAAATTAAGTAAACAATTCCATTCACCATTGCAACAAAAAGAATAAAATTCTTAGGAATATACCTACCTAAAGAAACTAAAGACCTCTATATTGAAAACTATAAAACACTGATGAAAGAAATCAAAGAGGACACTAATAGATGGAGAAATATACCATGCTCATGGGTCAGAAGAGTCAATATAGTGAAAATGAGTATACTACCCAAAGCAATCTACAGATTCAATGCAATTCCCATCAAGCTACCAGCAGTATTTTTCACAGAACTAGATCAAATAACCTCAAGATTTGTATGGAAATACAAAAACCTCAAATAGCCAAAGCAATCTTGAGAAAGAAGAATGGAACTGGAGGAATCAACTTGCCTGACTTCAGGCTCTACTACAAAGCCACAGTCATTAAGACAGTATGGTACTGGCACAAAGACAGAAATATAGATCAACGGAACAAAATAGAAAGCCCTGAGATAAACCCACACAACTATGGACACCTTATCTTCGACAAAGGAGGCAAGAATATACAATGGAGTAAAGACAGTCTCTTTAACAGGTGGTGCTGGGAAAACTGGTCAACCACTTGTAAAAGAATGAAACTAGATCTCTTTCTAACACCATACACAAAAATAAACTCAAAATGGATTATAGATCTAAATGTAAGACCAGAAATTATAAAACTCCTAGAGAAGAACATAGGCAAAACACTCTCCGACATAAATCACAGCAGAATCCTCTATGATCCACCTCCCAGTATACTGGAAATGAAAGCAAAAATAAACAAATGGGATCTAATTAAAATTAAAAGCTTCTGCACAACAAAGGAAACTATAAGCAAGGTGAAAAGACAGCCTTCTGAATGGGAGACAACAATAGCAAATGAAACAACTGACAAACAACTAATCTCAAAGATATACAAGCAACTTAAGCAGCTCAACTCCAGAAAAATAAACGATCCAATCAAAAAATGGGCCAAAGAACTAAATAGGCATTTCTCCAAAGAAGACATACGGATGGCTAACAAACACATGAAAAGATGCTCAACATCACTCATGATCAGAGAAATGCAAATCAAGACCACAATGAGGTACCATTTCACACCAGTCAGAATGGCTGCGATCCAAAAATCTACAAGCAATAAATGCTGGAGAGGATGTGGAGAAAGGGAACCCTCTTACACTGCTGGTGGGAATCAAACTAGTACAGCCACTATGGAAAACAGTGTGGAGATTCCTTAAAAAATTGCAAATAGAACTGCCTTATGACCCAGCAATCCCACTGCTGGGCATACACATCGAGGAAACCAGAATTGAAAGAGACACATGTACCCCAATGTTCATTGCAGCACTGTTTATAATAGCCAGGACATGGAAGCAACCTAGATGTCCATCAGCAGATGAATGGATAAGAAAGCTGTGGTACATATACACAATGGTATACTACTCAGCCCTTTTTTAAAGAGAATAAATTTGACTCAGTTCTAATGAGATGGATGAAACTGGAGCCGATTATACAGAGTGAAGTAAGCCAGAAAGAAAAACACCAATACAGTGTACTGACACATATATATGGAATTTAGAAAGATAGTAATGATGACTCTCTATGTGAAACAACAAAAGGCACTCAGAGGTATAGAACGGACTTTTGGACTCTGAGGGAGAGGGAGAGGGTGTGATGATTTGGGAGAATGGCACTGAAACATGTATACTATCTTGTAAGAAACGAAGCGCCAGTCTATGTTCAGTACAGGTTACTGGATGCTTAGGGCTGGTGCACAGGATGATTCAGGGAGATGATATGGGGTGGGAGGTGGGAGGGGGCTTTGGCATTGGGAGATCGTGGACACCTGTGGCTGATTCATGTCAATGTATGGCAAACCAAATACAGTATTGTAATGTAGAATAAAGTATTAAAAAATTTCAATATAATTTGTGATTTTAAAAATATTGCTTTTGAAAAATATAGTATGGATCCTTCATTCCCTTAATTCCCATAATCCAATACAATAAAACATTTACTAAAAGTATATTAAAAAAAAAAAAACTTTTGCACTGCAAAGAAATTAACAAAATGAAAGAATAACGTTCAGAACAGAAGAAAAACATTTTAAAATTATGTGACTGACAAGGGGTTTATATCCAAAATATACAAACAGTTCATACAACTCAGTATCATAAAGCAAATAGCCCAATCAAAAAATAGTAAGTAGACCTAAATAGACATCTCTCCAAAGAAGACATACAGATGGCCAACAGACATGAAAAGATTCTCAACATCGCAGATTGTTAGAAAAATGCAAATCAAAACCACAATAAGGTATCACCTCACATCTGTCAGAATGGCTCACATCAGAAGTATACAAATATTAATGGTAAAGTGGGTGGGGAAAACGGAACCCTTCTACACTGCTGGTGGGAATTAAAATTGGTACAGTCACTATGCAAAGTCGTATGGAAGTTCCATAAAAACTAAAAACATGATCCAGTAACCCCACTTTTGGCATATATCCAGAGAAAACAAATTCAAAAAGATATTATGCATGCACCCCGATGTTCAATAGCCAAGACATGAAACAACCCAAGTGCTCGTCAAAAGATGATTGGTTTAAAAGATGTGGTAAATATAAACAATGAAATGCTGTGCATGCTGTTGTTTGTCGTGTCTGACTCTTTGGGAGCCCATGACCTACAGCCCACCAGGCCCTTCTGTCCATGAGATTCTCCAGGCAAGAAAATATTGGAGTCAGTTGCCATGCACTCCTGTAGGGGATCTTCCCAACCCAAGGATTAGAACCCATGTTTCTTATGTCTCCTGCGTTGCCAGGCAGGTTCTTTACCACTAGTGCTACCTGGGAATGCTATTGAGCCATAAAAGAATGAAACATTGCTATTTGCAGCAATATGGATAGACGTAGAGAATATCACACTAAGTGAAAAAAACCAGAGAAAGACATATATTATGTGGTATCCTATATATGGAATCTAAAAATACAAATGAATCTATATACAAAATAGACTCACAAATACAAAAAAATAAACTTATGGTTACCAAAGGGGAAAGAGAAGGGGGGGATAAATTTGGAGTATGAGATTAACAAATATAAAGTACTATATATAAAACAGAAAAACAAAAATAATGTACTATATAGCACAGGGAACTATATTCAATGTCTTATAATATCCTACAATGGAAAATAATCTGGGAATATACATATATGTGTATATAACACTGAATCACTTTGCTGTACACCTGAAACTGACACAATAGTATAAATCAATTATGCTTCAATCAAAAATTTGACTGTCTTAAATGTAAAAGAAAAGAACCCTCAAAAGTCAAAAGTTCTTTACTAACAATGTTTACTTCCATTATTTAAAAAGATGAGCATAATTAAGGAATATGAGAATAGTTCTGGTTATGACAGGCTCTCAGATATGGCCATAATATATTAATGAATTAATTTATGACATGGTGAATAATTAGAAAATAGCAAATATAATAAAATAAGGTACACATGAAGATAAGCCAACTTTGGCACACAAATAGGAAAACAAAAAGAAACCTGAGGCACTGTGTAGTAAACAAGCAAAAACAAAAATAACCAGCACTGGAATACAAAAGCCTAGAATTTTCTTTTTAACTAGTAACTAGTAGAGGCAGTATGAAGTTTTAATTCAAATACTTGAAATTCACTGCTAATTTTAAATCCAATACCACCAGCTAGAATGTGAAATAAATTTTGTAAAAGAGGAAAAAAGTTGGAATAATTACATATTGGAGCATAATATTTTAATAAATGTAAATAAACAGATTATTAGTCCTACTTTGTACAGCAAAATCTTTAAGAAGGAGACACTACTGACTTAGACTTTAAAGGATGAATAACATTTTCTAGATTTAGAGCCATGACACTCCAACTGCAGGAAGCACAACAGCCGAGGCACAAATGTGCCAATTACTTTTTATTCCATCAGAAAGACCCTCAGATCACGATAAATGTGTAAAATGTAGCTCCTGGAATAAAAAGCTGAGAGGTCACTACTCCAGTGAAATGAGTGACAGAATGATTAATTTAAAATAAGTATTGATATTTCTTTGGAGTATGTGTGGAGTGAATAAAAAAGGCACGAATTTCTTTTCTTTTTTTTTTAAAGATGAGTTAGAGGGGTTTGAGGAAGGAAATTTAACACTGAGGCTAATTATTAACAAAAAACATATGCATGTTTTTACATATGCATGTAACTTAAATTTACAAATTAGTCTTATGATGTGACTAATACCATTGTCTAGTACAAATGTTTGAAAACTTTTTTCTATGTACTTATATTAGAATTTATATTTCTTTATTATATGTATGTTACCCTGGTGGCTCAGAGGTTAAAGTGTCTGCCTCTAATACGGGAGACCTGGGTTCGATCCCTGGGTCAGGAATATCCCCTGGAGAAGGAAATGGCAACCCATTCCAGTATTCTTGCCTGGAAAATCCCATGGATGGAGAAGGCTGGTGGGCTACAGTCCATGGGGTCGCAAAGAGCTGGACGCAACTGAGCAACTTGACTTAGCTGACTTATGTTACTTATCAAGGAATCCCAAAAATCTGGAATATGTAAATTTTATAGGTAAGGAAGTAAACAACTTACTTGAGCAGTCTAGTGTGCATTCCAAGGAAAAAAATGCCTTCACCATGTTCCCCAAACCTCAGGCTATTTTTACATTCTCCTCCAAAGATCTTAACTAACCACAGACTGAGAACCACTTAAAGAAGTTAGAACTACTCCAGGGAATTTTATTTTTAGCACCTCACCTAGGTCCTACTCTCTGCCCATGTCCCATATTTTAATATAATATGCTAATGTTTGAACATTTTTTCCAAATAATAGTTTTCTTTGAATCACCTAGCCACAAGTACACACCATATTAGCAGTTCATTATGTTTAATTTAGATGTCATCAGTGTCTCATGTCAAGTTCTAACAAGCCACAAAACAATATATTCTGAAAAGTATTGGATTCTACCTTTTGATATTTTAAGGGTTCATTCCTTTTTTCAAGAATTCAAAAGTTGTACTTTCTGGGTTTAACTTCTGTCTCAAGTTGTCAAGATGATAACCATCTGTTTGGTAATCTTTATTTATTTATTTTTTACTATGTTTGCATACTTTTGTTTCTAATGAGTTATTCTTCTCAACAATTGTATGTGGTGATCAAAATATTTAATATGCAACTTTCCTATTTGCCTTCAATAAGATGGTATAAACTATGCTCAAAAATATATTTTACATAGTCCTTATAAGACCATGTTATGAACTGTGTACATGAAAAATGTATAAAGGATCTAGGAAACTGGCTCTTGTTCCCATAAAACTTTAAGATTTAAAGTATATACTAAAACAATCTTTAAAAATACACGAAAACAACTGAGCTAAGAACAGGAAAAAATAGAAATTTGACGACCAGCCAAGATTTTCAGCCAAAGAATTGATGCTTTTGAACTGTGGTGTTGGAAAAGAATCTTAAGAGTCCCTTGGACTGCAAGGAGATCCAACCACTCCATCCTAAAGGAAAGCAGTCCTGAATATTCATTGGAAAGACACACTGAAGCTGAAACTCCAATACTTTGGCCACCTGATGGGAAGAACTGACTCATTGGAAAAGACCCTGATGCTGAGAAAGACTGAAGGTGGGAGGAAAAGGGGATGACCGAGGATGAAATGGTTGGATAGCATCACTGACATGATGAACATGAGTTTGAGTAGGCTCCAGGAGTTGGTGATGGACAGGGAAGCCTGGTGCGCTGCAGTCCATGGGGTCTCAAAGAGTTGGGTATGACTGAGTGACTGATCTGAATGGAGAGATTTTCATAGTGAGCTCAGAAAAACATCAAGGTTCAGTTCACCAAACAAAATAAAACCTGTAAAGCAATTAAAGTTTTCACAGGTGGATTGCCCCAACTATCACTCTCCTCCTCCTCCATCTTAGTACAGAGAGGAGTAGTAGTGAAAATTCTGCAGAGATTCTTTATACATTGTGAAAATTGCCTAATTTTCAGCTTTTGAAAAGCTATAGAATCTAAATTCCCATCATAGCTTCATAGGATTTGGAATCCGACTGATCCGAATTTTGTCCAAACACCATTGGTATGTGGCAAAATAAACCAGACAATTTTCTGTGTTTCTGAACTATGCATTTAAGTTTCTGTACCAGAAAAATGTATCCTAAAACCCCAGCTGCCTAAATCCCCTGCACAGCAGTGCTAACAGGATTTTCATGGAGAAGTACACAGGCTACTTCTCAACAACCATTTCACAGACTGACTTTTTCCTCAAATTTGGCTCCTGATGCCATAGCACCCACCTGAGCAAACATATCCTGTATCTTCAGATGAGAGAGGTAAACAAACTCCATAGAGAGCAATATGAATCTAAGATAGAAGTTGAGAAGGAAAATCAAACCCCCTTACTTTTTTATTTAACAGGACTAGAAAAAGTTGTGTGTGTGCTTACTTGATGGCAGTGAGCTTGCTCCCTGTGCCAGTGAAATTAATCCTGAAGCTGGCATGAACTTCACCTGACTTCAGAATGGCAGCTCCTCCTATTATCTGACAGCATCACCCCTTTAGAGAGTCTCTGGGTTTGTGCTGTGGACATCTGCTTCCTGCAAAGATAGTTGATTGGATAGTTTGACTTTGTGAAGGTTGGGTGAATCTAATGACATTTTCCCCCATGTAAGTTGCTTGCATGTGAGTTGAAATGAGACATGATTAAGAGGAGTCTTTTCTGCCCATTTACCCTTTGCATCATTTACCAGGTGCAGATATCTTAGGCAAATGCAATCTAATTTTTTAAGTTATTTTGGATGCTTAAGTAAGTTCTGGGTGAACATGAAGGTTGGATGAGTCAACTAGAATTTTAGGCTTGGCCAGACATTCTTGGGAGCTAGGACTTGCAGCTGGCAACTGGGCAGTGATTCAAGAGGTAGCTGACGCAAAAAGGAAAAAAAAAAAGAAGAAGAAGAAAGTATAAGACTTACATGCTTATAAGCAGCTCTTAACCTCTTTTAAAGCACCCCTAATTTCCCTTGTGGTGGTTTCTTTTCCATCCAAATAGTTTCTGGATGTTAATTTTAAATGATTTCATTAGGACGCCAATGTGAAGAGAATAAAGGGCAAAGCAGGTGAGGAGCTGAGCGATTTTTATGAGCTTCAATCAGTCACTGGTGCCTCTGGCTAAAAACACCAGAAAAATGAAAATGATGGAAATAGCTAAAAACAAATTTAAGAAGAGCAGCTAGAATGCTCAAGTCTAAAGGTAGCTAGTAGAGGAAGGAGAAACTCAGAAATTAATATGTAATTAATGCATAATGGCCCGAGAAGCTGGTAGAAGAAGAGAGGGAGGAGACGAGAGGGAACATGGAAGAAGAGAAAGGAAAAAGGTATGAACTTCGTTATTTGATTAGAGCTAGGTCCTCAGCTTCGGAGAAGGCAATGGCAGCCCACTCCAGTACTCTTGCCTGCAAAGTCCCATGGATGGAGGAGCCTGGTGGACTGCAGTCCACAGGGTCGCAAAGAATCGGACTGAGCGACTTCACTTTCACTTTTCACTTTCATGCATTGGAGAAGGAAATGGCAACCCACTCCAGTGTTCTTGCCTGGAGACTCCCAGGGATGGGGGAGCCTGGTGGGCTGCCGTCTATGGGGTCCCAGAGGGTCCGACATGACTGACGTGACGTAGCAGCAGCAGCAGCAAACTATAGCTTGCTGGGCTCCTCTGTTCCACGGAATTTTCCAGGCAAGAATACTGGAGTGAGTTGCTATTCCCTTTCCAGGGGATCTTCCCAATCCAGGGATCGAACCTGTGTCTCCTACGGTGGCAGAAGGATTCTTTACCACTGAGCCACCTGGGAAGCCATGACAGTTCTGAGCAAACTAAAAAGGCTAAAAAGTGGCTGGTGGTCCAGTTCCTGGGAAATCCCTACCTTTCTCCAAAGTAGTAAAAATATTGCTCCCATTTGTTAGCATGTGATATTACCCAGACCATAAAAACCAATTCTCCTGCCATGGGGCCACCCTGACTTTCTGAAGCAGTCAGTATTCTGTCTATATCTCTCTAAATAAACTTGGTTTTCCTTTTCTTTGGCTCCATCTTGAATTCCTTCCTGCACAGAGCCAAGGATCCTCACCTGGTCATCTGCCCTGAGGACTTCTCCATGTCCCAGGACATGACATTTCCTTCTCCTGCCATAGTAATGCTGCTGTTGGGCAGCTGATTGTCTTCACTTAGGATTTTGGCTGATAAACCAAGAAGCCTTAATGGAGGTTTCAGAGGGAAAACAGCATGACAAAATCACAAGACAGAAGCTCATAGGGACACACTTCATCTCTACTCACATTTCATTTGTCAAAGAAAGTCAAACAGCCAAGCCTGACATTAGTAGGGTAGAAATGTGTATTTTGAAAATACAGAGTCATCAAATAATTTGTAATAACTAAAAATCTTCACAAAGAAAGATGCCATTTCTTCCTTCTTGGGAGTACTGGTCAGGACATTTTGTAGACTGTCCTTCAATTTACGTTTTTCTGATGTTTTTCCTCATAATTAGATTGGGGAGGAAGACCACTGAAGAGCACAGGATATCCAGGGTAGGTACTATCAGCATGACTCATCACTATTGAAGTCAACCTTGTGGAGGACTTGTCAGATTTCTCCATTGTAAAGTTGCTTCTTTTTCTGCTTTTCCGTACAATATTCTTTAAAAGGAAGTCATTATGCACAGACCACACTGAAGAAGTAGAGACTTTTGTAATAAGGTCTGAGGGCATTTCATTCTTTTTACTTGGGTTTCTTTTTTTAACTTAACCATTCATCTGGGCTTCCCAGGTGGTGTAGTGGTAAAGAATCCACCAGCCAATGCAAGAGACTTGAGACATGAGTTTAATCCCTGGGTCAGGAAGATACCCTGGAGTAAGAAATAGCAACCCATTCCAGTATGTTGCCTGGAAATTTTCATGGACAAAGGGGCCTGGTGGACTGCTGGTCCATGGGGTCACAGAGTTGGACACAACTGAGCACACAAACACTCCTTTTACAGGTGAGCAAACAGGTTTGGAGCATTTATGCCCAAGTTAACATAGTTAATTTAACTAAGTGGCGTCAAGATTGAAACTCACATCTGTCTGACATAAAACTATTCTTTTACAATTCTACACATAAATTAGCACAAAAATAGGGAAATGGTTAGAAAAATAGAAGAATATATCTTGTGTTTGTTTTAACAAAGTATGTTGAGAGACAAGGTTTTTCCAGTGGCTCAGTGGTAAAGAATCCACCTGCCAATGCAGGAGACACAGAGATGAGGGTTCAGTCCCTGGGTCAGGAAGATTCCATGGAGGAGGAAACAGCAACCAGCTCCAGTATTCTTGCCTGGAAAAATCTCATTGACCAAGAAGCCTGGCATCTGTAGTCCATGATAGAGACACACAGATAATAATTCCTTAATTGGCTACTCACTAGCGTTGGGACAAGAAAGTTATGCTCTTTGATGTTTATAACACTATATAACACTATCCAATTATTGTATTAATAAGACCTAATTATTAATCTTTCTGAAAATGTGCCCTGATTCCATTCTAATCACTAAGCCATTTTTCAAAATGGAAACTAAGTTCTCTGAGTGCTGTGAGTGGAAGGTACAGAATGAAGATGATTTTATCTGCCCTTCTTATGGCTTCTAAGCAGTGTAGTGCTTTCCTTTTTTTTTTTTTTTTCAGAGAGAGAGCTGTAACTCCAGATCTGACTAATAAAGAGAAGACATGTTTCTGTCACAGAAATAGCTTTTGTACAAATGGGAAACTGTCACTAAGGCTGAGAAGCAGAGCAACAGGATGGTCTGTGTCTGGTGGGTAAAAATTGTGCGAGGTTTTTCCTTCTTACCATAGTGATATAATTTAATGTTGACATTTTAAAGTATGTGTCAGGTCTCATATCTAGTTTTCTTTTAAAATGTCATTGACAATGCAATTCAAAGACAGAAATGACCATGAAACAGCATTTTGTGTTTTCTGAACTAGGATCACATCTCTCTTTTGACAAAAAATCCAGTTACACAGAATGTATAAAGATAAAACAGAGGTTGTGGACATTCTCTATATTTTAAATGAAGATGGAGTTCTCTATCCATTTTTATAAACAGAATAGAGACCACTTGATGCCTGAGTCACATATGCATACCATACATTTAGCTGTAAAAAATACCACTCCTGAACATGATTAGTTTAAAAATTCTCAGGTGCAGAAATTTCTAAGTTGGCCAAGCTCTTGGCTGGCAATCAGGAAGTCAAGTTATTCACCTCTATTTCTCATATTATAGAGACATGTATATTTTCAGAAATAGTTCTCTCCTTCAATTGCTGAAATTATCTGGACTTTCTGAGGCTGTTATGTAAATCCTACACAATGAGCTTTCAGGACAAAAACTGTTTTGTTTACCGTTGTGTCCCAGCACATAGTGCATTCTAGAACACTGTATACACTTAGTAAATGTTGGTTAAATGAATTGAATAAGTGTTTTCAAGAAAGAAGCACTGTGTAAATTTAAGATAGTCATAAAGTACATAACTACGTCTAAAATGAAAGGTCATGTTTAAAGTCTAAGATCATTAATTTCCTTCAGCTCAAATAAAGCTTATTTTTAAGACAGCAAACATACTAAAGTCTGTATAACATAACTTGTGTAATGGCACATTTTCTTCCAAATATCCTGATCAAAGACAAAAACCCCAAACATGGATATTAATAATTGACTTCTATGAAATACCTTCAGGAAGTCAATAAAATTTTTAACTATTAGGCAACAATTCATATGAACAGAATCTAATTTTTCTTTTGATAAGTCAATTAAATTCTATTTTCTTTATACCAAACAAAATTGATTGGAGAATAATAAAGTTGATGAGAGTATGTTGAGAGATTTACTCTACTGCTGCTATGAGAGTATTTTGATACATTTTTTTTCTGCAAAATAATCTGGGAATATATACAAAAAGCCTTTAAAGAGTTCATAGACATTTTTAAACAAAGGAATTCTACTTCTATATGTTTATGTAAAATAAATCTTCAGAGATTTTGTCAGGGATTCACGTTTTAAAGTATAAGGATGTTTGTTACATAATAATACTGCCCATGAGCAAGTGTCTTATTTAATTGTGTTCTAATAATGGGGGCATTGTTTATTTTTTAATTCAGTGCTAATTTTTTATCAGTTACACATAATCTTAATTTAGAGAGTCAAACTGCTGTACAAGACTTATTACAGAAAAAAACCAAACTCTGACTACCTCTTTTCAATTTCTGTTCCCTAGAGGTAGCCATTTTCATTTCTTTTAACTGACTCTTAGCATGTTTTCCTCCATACTCCCATCAGTCTAAAAACAAAGAAACAGGCGGTGGTCCTAAGATGGTGGAGGAATAGGATGGTGAGACCACTTTCTTCCCCACAAATTTATCGAAAGAACATTTGAATGCTGAGCAAATTCCACAAAAAAACTTCTGAATGCTGGCAGAGGGCATCAGGCACCCAGAAAGGCAGCCCATTATCTTCAAAAGGAGATTAAGTGCCTAACAGCAACTCCCAATGGAGCAGCAGCTCAAACACTCACATCCCCCCACTAGCAAGTGGGGGCTGGTCAGGGAGGCATGGGCTGCCTTGCTTAGGGTAAGGACTGGGCCTGAATGCCCTGAGGGCAATCTGAGGGAACTAGCTTGAGATAGCAACCCAGAAAAGCCCTAACCTAAGACACCGCCAGGCCCACTCACAGAACAAAGGACTGAGCAGAGTTAGCTGGCTGCGGATGGGCCCATCCCCCCATCAGAGACAGGCAGGTGAGGGCAGCCAGAGCCGGAAGGGGCAATCGCGGCCCCAGAGAGGCATCCTAAAGCAAACTGCAAGCAGACTTCATTGCTAACCAAGACTTCTTGGGATTCAGGATGGTTGACATCCACTGGGAGGGTCACAGCAAGAGATCAGCTCCCCAGAAGAGACACACGGCACTCCTGAGAGGGTGCGCTGCTTGTACACCCAGAAAACCAAGTGGCTGGGACAGGGGCAGCGATAAGTCTCAGCCTTCAACTGGGGGCAACTGTGCTCCCTAAGCACCTGGTCACCTGAGCTGCTCGGACCTGGGACAGGCACAAAACGCAGGCCCAACCCAGTCTGCGCTTTTGTGGAGTACCTGAACCTGAACCTGAGTGGCTTGACCTGGAGAGTGCATGCAACCCAGGGCCAGCATCAGACAGTTCCCGGCAGAGCAACCTAGAGCCTGAGCAGTGTAGACTGGTAAAGAACACATGGCATGAGCAGGGGCAAACCCAGTGTGGCTGAATCACTGTGAGCACACGCCAGTGATATTTGTTTGCAGTGTTCCTCCATCCCCACAGCACAACTGAACAAGTGAGCCTTAAAAAAGTGACCACCCCCCTTGTGTCAGAGTGGAAATTAGACACTGAAGAGACCAGCAAACAAAAGAAGCTAAAATAAACAGATAAAATAAACAGAGGGAACCGCTTTGGAAGTGACGGGTGCAAAAGATCAAAACCCTATAGTTAGCGCCGACTACATAGGAAGGGGCCTATAGACCTTGAGATGTACAAGCTGGACCAAGGAACTATCTGAAAATGAACTGACCCCACACTGTCCAAAACAGCTCCAGAAAAAGTTCTAGATATATTTTTACTATTATCATTTTTTTAATTAAATTTTTAAAAAAATTTTCAAGTCCTCTATTACTCCTTTAATTTTCATTTTTATAACTTACTATTACCTTGCAAAAAAAAGACCCTATTTTAAAAGCAAACTTCATATATATATTTTGTAATTTTTGTGACTTTAAAAAAAAAAAATATTGTATTTTTGAGAATCTAACCTCTACTCTAGATTTCTAATCTTTGCTCTTTGGTATTTGTTATCAACTTTGTACCTTTAAGAACCCAGTCTTCAGTACCCATTTTTGCTTGGGAGCGAGATCACTGGTCTAATTGCTCTCTCCCCTTTTGACTCTTCTTTTTCTCCACCAGGTTGCTTCTATCTCCCCTCTCCTCCTTTTCTTCTCTACCCAACTCTGTGAATCTCTTTGTGTGTTCCAGACTGTGGAGAACACTTAGGGAATTGATTACTGGCTGGATCTGTCTCTCTCCTTTTGATTCCCCCTTTTATCCTCCTGGCCACCTCTGCCTCATTCCTCCCTCTTCTCTTCTCTGTGTAACTCTGTGAACATCTCTGAGGGATCCAGACTGTGGAGAGCACATAGGGAAGTGATTACTGGCTAGCTTGCTCTCTCCTCTTTTGATTCCCTCTCTTCTCCTCCAGGTCACCTCTATCTCCCTCCTCTGTCTTCTCTTCTCCATGTAACTCTGTGCACCTCTCCAGGTGTCCCTCACTGTGGAGAAACTTTTCATCTTTAACCTAGATGTTTTACCATCAGTGCTGTATAGACAGAGAAGTCTTGAGGCTACTGTAAGAATAAGACTGAAAACCAGAGGCAGGAGGCTTAAGTCCAAATCCTGAGAACTCCTGAATCCAGGGAACATTAATTGATAGGAGCTCATCAAACACTTCCATACCTACACTGAAACCAAGCACCACCCAAGGGCCAACAAGTTCCAAAGCAAGACAAAGCACACGAATTCTCCAGCAACACAGGAACACAGCCCCAAGCTTCAATATACAGGCTGCCCAAAGTTACATCAAACCCACTGACATCTGAAAACTCATTACTGACACTTCATTGCACTCCAGACAGAAGAAATCCAGTTCTACCCACCAGAGCACCGACGCAAGCTTCCCTAACCAGGAAACCTTGACAAGCCACCGTACAATCCCTCCCACAGTGAGGAACCTCCATGATAAAGAGGAGCCACAAACTGCTAGAATACAGAAAGGCCACTGCAAACACAGCAATATAAAAAAAGATGAAAAGGCAGAGAAATACCCAGCAGGTAAAGGAATAGGATAAATGCCCACCAAACCAAACAAAAGAGGAAGAGATAGGGAATCTACCTGATAAAGAATTCCAAATAATGATAGTGAAGATGATCCAAAACCTTGAAAACAAATTGGAGTTACAGATAAATAGCCTGGAGACAAGGATCGAGATGATGCAAGAAATGTTTAACAAGGACCTAGAAGAAATAAAAAGAGTCAATATATAATGAATAATGCAAAAAAAAAAAAAAAGAGAGAGAGAGAGAGATCAAAAACATTCTGGAGGGAAGCAACAGTAGAATAACGGAGGCAGAAGATAGGACAAGTGAGGTAGAAGATAGAATGGTAGACATAAATGAAACAGAGAGAAAAAAAGAATTAAAAGAAATGAGGACAACCTCAGAGACCTCTGGGACAATGTTAAATGCCCCAACATTCAAATCATAGGAATCCCAGAAAAAGAAGACAAAAAGAAAGACCATGAGAAAATACTTGAGGAGATAATAGTTGAAAACGTCCCTAAAATGGGAAAGGAAATAATCTTTCAAATCGAAGAAACCCAGAGAGTCCCAAACAGGATAAACCCAAGGTGAAACACGCCAGGACACATATTAATCAAATTAACAAAGATCAAACACAAAGAACAAATATTAAAAGCAGCAAAGGAAAAACAACAAATAACACACAAGGGGATTCCTATAAGGTTAACAGCTGATCTTTCCATAGAAACTCTTCAGGCCAGGAGGGAATGGCAGGATATGCTTAAAGTGATGAAAGAAAATAACTTACAGCTCAGATTACTGTACCCAGCAAGGATCTCATTCAAATATGAAGGAGAAATCAAAAGCTTTACAGACAAGCAAAAGCTGAGAGAATTCAGCACCACCAAACCAGCTCTCCAACAAAAGCTAAAGGATCTTCTCTAGACAGGAAACACAGAAAGGGTGTATAAACTCAAACCCAAAACGATGAAGTAAATGGCAATGGGATCATACTTATCAATAATTACCTTAAATGTAAATGGGTTGAATGCCTCAACCAAAAGACAAAGACTGGCTGAATGGATACAAAAACAAGACCCCTATATATGTTGTCTAGAAGAGACCCACCTTGAAACAAGGGACACATACAGACTGAAAGTGAAGGGCTGGAAAAAGATATTCCATGCAAATAGAGACCAAAAGAAAGCAGGAGTAGAAATACTCATATCAGATAAAATAGACTTTAAAACAAAGGCTGTGAAAGAGACAAAGATAGACACTACATAATGATCAAAGGATAAATCCAAGGAGGAGATATAACAATTATAAATATATATGCACCCATAGGAGCACTGCAATATGTAAGACAAATGCTAACAAGTATGAAAGAGGAAGTTAATAATAACACAATAACAGTGGGAGACTTTAATACCACACTCACATCTATGGATAGATCAACTAAACAGAATATTAACAAGGAAACACAAACTTTAAATGATACAATAGACCGTTAGACCTAATTGATATCTATAGGACATTTCACCCCAAAACAATGAATTTCACCTTTTTCTCAAGTGCACACAGAACCTTCTCCAAGATAGATCACATCCTAGGCCATAAATCTAGCCTTGGTAAATTCAAAAAAAATTGAAATCATTCTAAGCATCTTTTCTGACCACAATGCAGTAAGATTAGATCTCAATTACAGGAGAAAAACTATTAAAAATTCCAACATATGGAGGCTAAACAACACGCTGCTGAAGAACCAACAAATCACAGAAGAAATTAAAATATGCATAGAAACTAATGCAAATGAGAACACACAACAACCCAAACCCTATAGAACACTGAAAAGCAGTGCTAAAGGGAAGATTCATAGCAATACAGGCTTACCTCAAGAAACAAGAAAAAAGTTAAATAAATAACCTAACTCTACACCCAAAGCAACTAGAAAAGGAAGAAATGAAGAACCCTAGGGTTAGTAGAAGGAAAGAAATCTTAAAATTAGGGCATAAATAAATGCAAAAGAAACAAAAGAGACCATAGCAAAAATCAACAAAGCCAAAAGCTGGTTATTTGAGAAGACAAATAAAACTGAGAAGCCATTAGCCAGACTCATCAAGAAACTAAGGGAGAAAAATCAAATTAACAAAATTAGAAATGAAAATGGAGAGATCACAACAAACAACACGGAAATACAAAGGATCCTAAGAGACTATTATCAGCAACTATATGCAAGTAAAATGGACAACTTGGAAAAAAATGGACAATTTCTTAGAAAAGTACAACTTTCCATAATTGAACCAGAAAGAAATAGAAAATCTTAACATACCCATCACAAGCAATCAGAAATCTTCCACCAAACAAAAGCCCAGGACCAGAATGCTTCACAGCTGAATTCTACCAAAAATTTAGAGAGGAGCTAACACCTATCTTACTCAAACTCTTCCAGAAAATTGCAGAGGAAGGTAAACTTCCAAACTCATTCTATGAGGCTGCTGCTGCTAAGTCACTCCAGTCGTGTCCGACTCTGTGTGACCCCATAGACAGAAGCCCACCAGGCTCCCTCGTTCCTGAGATTCTCCAGGCAAGAACACTGAAGTGGGTTGCCATTTCCTTCTCCAATGCATCAAAATGAAAAGTCAAAGTGAAGTCACTTCTATGAGGCTACCATCACCCTAATACCAAAACCTGACAAAGAAGCCACACACAAAAAGAAAACGACAGGCCAATATCACTGATGAACATAGATGCAAAAATCCTTAACAAAATTCTAGCAATCAGAATCCAACAACATATTAAAAATATCATACATCATGACCAAGTGGGCTTTATCCCAAGGATGCAAAGATTCTTCAATATCCTCAAATCAATCAATGTAATACACCACACTAACAAATTGAAAAATAAAACCATATGATTATCTCAATAGATGGAGAGAAAGCCATTGACAAAATTCAACATCCATTTATGATAAAACCCCCCAGAAAGCAGGAATAGAAGGAACATACCTCAACATAATAAAAGCTATATATGACAAACCCACAGCAAACATTATCCTCAATGGTGAAAAACTGAACCATTTCTCCTAAAGTCAGGAACAAGACAAGGGTGCCCACTCTTGCCACTACTATTCAAATAATTTTCGAAGTTTTGGCCACAGCAATCAGAGCAGAAAAAGAAATAAGAGGAATCCAAATTGGAAAAGAAGAAGTAAAACTATCGCTGTTTGCAGATAACATGAACTTCTACATAGAAAACCCTAAACACTCCACCAGAAAATTACTAGAGCTAATCAATGAATATAGTAAAGTTGTAGGATATAAAATCTACACACACAAATCCCTTGCATTCCTATACACTAGCAATGAGAAAACAGAAAGAAAAATTAAGGAAACAATTCCATTCACCAATGCAATGAAAAGAATAAAATACTTAGGAATATATCTACCTAAAGAAACAAACAAACAAAAAACAAACAATACACATAAAACTATAAAACACTGATGAAAGACATCAAAGAGGACACAAATAGATGGGAGAAATATACCGTGTTCATGGATCGGAAGAATCAATATAGTGAAAATGAGTATACACCCCAAAGCAATCTATAGATTCAATGCAATCCCTATCAAGCTAGCAACAATATTTTTCAGAGAACTAGAACAAATAATTTCACAATTTGTATGGAAATACAAAAAACCTCGAATAGCCACAGCAATCTTGAGAAAGAAGAATGGAATTGGAGGGATCAATTTGCCTGACTTCAGTCTCTACTACAAAGCCACAGTCATCAAGACAGTATGATGCTGGCACAAAGACAGACATATAGATCAATGGAACAAAATAGAAAGCCCAGAGATAAATCCATCCACCTATGGACACCTTATCTTTGACAAAGGAGGCAAGAATATGCAATGGAGAAAAACCAATTTCTTTAACAAGTGGTGCTGGGAAAATAGGTCAACCACTTGTAAAAGAATGAAACTAGAACATGTTCTAATACCATCAGTTCAGTTCAGTTCAGTCGCTCAGTCATGTCCCCATGAGTCACAGCACACCAGGCCTCCCTGTCCATCACCTACTCCAAGAGTTCACCCAGATTCACGTCCATCAAGTCAGTAATGCCATCCAGCCATCTCATCCTCTGTCATCCCCTTCTCATCCTGCCCCCAATCCCTCCCAGCATCAGAGTCTTTTCCAATGAGTCAACTCTACGCATGAGGTGGCCAAAGTACTGGAGTTTCAGCTTTAGCATCATTCCTTCCAAAGAAATCCCAGGGCTGATCTCCTTCAGAATGAACTGGTTGAATCTCCTTGTAGTCCAAGGGACTCTCAAGAGTCTTCTCCAACAGCACAACTCAAAAGCATCAATTCTTCAGTGCTCAGCCTTCTTCACAGTCCAACCCTTACATCCATACATGACCACTGGAAAAACCATAGCCTTGACTAGACGGACCTTAGTCGGCAAAGTAATGTCTCTGCTTTTGAATATGCTATCTAGGTTGGTCATAACTTTTCTTCCAAGGAGTAAGCATCTTTTAATTTCATGGCTGCAGTCACCATCTGCAGTGATTTTGGAGCCCCCAAAATAAAGTCTGACACTATTTCCACTGTTTCCCCATCTATTTCCCATGAAGTGATGGGACTGGATGCCATGATCTTCATTTTTTGAATGTTGAGCTTTAAGCCAACTTTTTCAGTCTCCTCTTTCACTTTCATCAAGAGGCTTTTAGTCCCTCTCCACTTTCTGCCTTAAGAGTGGTATCATCTGCATATCTGAGTTCATTGATATTTCTCCCGGCAATCATGATTCCAGCTTGTGTTTCTTCCAGTCCAGCGTTTCTCATGATGTACTCTGCATATAAGTTAAATACCCAAATATAAACTCAAAATGGATTAAAGATCTAAACATAAAACCAGAAACTATAAAATTCCCAGAGGAAAACATAGGCAAAACCCTATCTGACATAAATCACAGCAGGATCCTCTATGACCCACCTCCCAGAAGATTGGAATTAAGAGCAAAAATAAACAAATGGGACCTAATTAAAATTAAAAGCTTCTGGACAACAAAGGAAACTATAAGCAAGGTGAAAAGGCAGTCTTCAGGATGGGAGAAAATATTAGCAAACGAAGTAATAAAGAATTAATCTCACAAATATACAAGCAGCTCCTGCAGCTCAATTCCAGAAAAAGAAATGACCAAATCGAAAAGTGGGCCAAAGAACTAAACAGACATTTCTCCAAAGAAGACATATGAATGGCTAACAAACACATGAAAAGATGCTCAGCATCACTCATTATCAGAGAAATGCAAATCAAAACTACAATGAGGTACCATTTCACGCCAGTCAGAATGGCTGCGATCCAAAAGTCTGCAAACAATAAATGCTGGAGAGGGTGTGGAGAAAAGGGAACCCTCTTACACTGTTGGTGGGAATGCAAACTAGTGCAACCACTATGGAGAACAGTGTGGAGATTCCTTAAAAACTGGAAATAGAACTGTCATATGACCCAGCAATCCCACTGCTGGGCAGATACACTGAGGAAACCAGAATTGAAAGAGACACGTGTACCCCAATGTTCATCGCAGCAATGTTTATAATAGCCAGGACATGGGAGCAACCTAGATGTCCATCAGCAGACGAATGGATAAGAAAGTTGTGTTACATATACACAATGGAATATTACTCAGCCATTCAAAAGGATACATTTGAATCAGTTCTAATGAGGTGGATGAAACTGGAGCCTATTATACAGAGTGAAGTAAGCCAGAAAGAAAAACTCCAATACAGTATACTATTGCATATATATGGAATTTAGAAAGATGGTATGCGAGACAGAAAAAGAGACACAGATGTATAGAACAGTCTTTTGGACTCTGTGGGAGAGGGCGAGGGTGGGATGATATGGGAGAATGGCATTGAAGCATATAAATTATCACATGTGGAACAAATCACCAGTCCAGGTTCAATGCATGATACAGGGAGTTCGGGGCTGGTGCACTGGAATGACCCAGAGGGATGGGGTGGGGAGGGAGGTGGGATTGGGGTTCAGGATGGGGAACACATGTACACCCATGGTGGATTCATATCAATGTATGGCTAAACCAATACAATATTGTAAAGTGAAAAAATAAATAAAACAGATTAAAAAAATAAAAATAAAAACCAAGTAACAGCTTAATTTTTTAGTTTTAGGCACTACATACTGATTTTCTACTGTGGAAAACACAAATTTAGGTGTCTTTCACTACTTCTGTCCCCATCCCCAGCTTACACGTGCACAATTACTCTTTCCCTTTCTCAACAGAGTTTCATCATAATTTTGGTTTACCATTACAGGGTGTATAGTATCATGACCTTATAAACATGAGAACTTGCTGAGTCATATTGGGTACTGTTATTACTTTTCCCTTTCTGAACTAGTTTTGGTTTTCCTTATTATTTTTTTATTTTTAGGTGATGCTATTGTTGTCTAGTCTTAACTTCCTATATAGTTATAGTTCACTATCCCAGTTGTGCAAATCTCCTTTCACTATATACACAGACATTAAGCATCAGTATTATCCTCCTAAAAACAAAGTCATGAGGCTTTGACTTTCCATTTCTGCATGACTGAAGCTTAGCTCTTGTTTGACATCTCCTTTCACCATGATCCTGGGGATTTTCTTTCCATCTTTTGTATACATTTTTTTTCCTGGATCCTATGCCTTCGTCTCTTAGTTTTATTTGTTTTGGTAGAACATAGATTCTTGAGGAGCTGCACATAATAGGAAAAATATTTTGATACTGTGCACTCTGAAAATTTAACTCTCATACTTAATAACTGGCTGGGAGTAGAATTCTAGACTAGAAAACATGTACCCTCAGAATTATGACGGCATTGATCTATTGCCTTCTAGCTTCTAGAGTTGCTAATAAGAGGCTCAGTAATAAAGGCTAACATTCTCTCAGCACCAAATATGTGCCAGTCACACGTCCATATGTATTTATGTCTATTATCTCATGTAATTCTCACAACAAACCTATTAGTTGTGTATTACTTTAATTTCCTTTTTTACAGGAAACTGAGACACAGGGTTGCAATGACTTTCTCAGAGATAGAGGTCTAGTCTGGGACTTGAATTCAGCTGAGTTTGATGGCAAGCTCATGCTCTTAGCCTCTATGCCATACTGACAAATTGATTAGTAATCTTCTTAATGAATTGTGAACTTTTAATCTAAATACTTCTCTTATTATTTTTATTATTCTGAATTTAGTATTCTGAAATTTCACAATACTGTGTCTTGTGGTGTACTTTTCTCATTCCTAATCGTAAAGACACAGTGAGCCATTTTAGTCTGAATATGATGTGCTTCAGTTCTTGCAAAGGTTCTTGAATTATTTCTGTGTTGGTTTCCTCCATTCCTCTTCCTCTGTTCTCTGCTTCTAGATTTCATGGACTGGTCCTACTAATTTACCTATTCGCTGCTTATTTTATCTTCCATAACTTTACCTTTTTGCTTCACTTTCGATAAGTTTTCCTCAAATTTATCATTAAGAATTTCTATTGAATTTTTTATTTCTGCTATTATATTTTAACATCCAAGAGCTCTTCTTTGTGACCACTGAATGCACTTCTTTAAAACATTCTGGGTTCTTTTTCCCATAGGTTTATCATCTCATGACTCTCTCATATATTCATAGTCACATCAATCAGAATATTTTGAGTCTTTAAAAAATTTATCCAAGTTTCCATTTTTATATTCACTTGTATTTTGTCCGTGTATTATCTGGTAGCCATAGGATATTTGTATTAGAGATTTTACTGGAAGCTTTGTACATGTGAGTGGAGTTTGTTGACTGGGTAGTGAAATGCCTGGCCTGTTTCATTAGGGAATTCTTGATGTCAGAGTCTTTCAGCTCAGGTTAGTCTGATTCCTGAGATAAGTGTTCCAGTCTCCTCCCTGAATGAGAAGAATCTGGCTGCCAGCATTTGGAAAAGCGCTTCAATGAACACATGTATCTAATGCCTCTGCTTTTGACATAGCATCAATACCCCCTGGATACACAGGTATCTTCCATGTGAGGGACCCTCCATTTTACTCTTTCCCTGGATTAAATCTCTAATATCCTTCTAGGGACGGATGGGAAGAGGAGGAGAAGGTGTTTCCATTTGTGGAGCAAGAATACAGATATGGGGCCTCAAAATTATCAGTGATTTCTCCAGTTTTCAGCCCCATCTTCTCTGGCAATTTTCAGTGCTCTGTTGAGTTCTGAGGTCAGTAACAAATGGAAAAATGAGTTGCTTTTCAAATTTTCTCACTGTCAGTTTAGAACTCAGCTTTCTTGGATTTAGTCCATCAATTGCATTTGTCTATTTGCTTTTTACTGCTCTTGTACTCTTAGTTTTAGGGTGGATAAGCCTTTTCAAAAACCCTCCTTTCAGTCATTTTAGTAAGGTTTGAGGAGTTGACAAAGGCAAAAATGTATGGTTGGGGGAGGGCGGTGTTAGTGAGAGCAGTAAACCTGCCATTCCTAAACAGCCTTCTGTTCAAGAGCTTTAAGCTTGAGTTTCCTCATATGCAAAATTAAGATAATAATACTTCTCTCTTAGAGTTGATATAAAGATTAAAAGACATGAAATGAAATAAATGAATATAAAACGTTTGGAATAATGTCTTTCACTTAGCAAGGTGAAAGCAAGTTAGTCGTTATTAGCACATATTTATATGGGATCTTAAGAACAGAAACATATTTAAATTAATTTTAAAATATGTCTAGAGAAAAGATACAGAGAAGTGTTTTGGAATCCATTTGGAGAAAAGATAGAAAGATCTCTCTGCAACTGGAAATGCCTCTGGCAGCTATTCCAGTCTCCGCTCTTCCTGGACACAGAATTGTTCAGTTTCTTACTTCTGCTCCTTTCTCTGTACCTCTTCCATTCCCTTGTTTTTCCTTTCAGACAAGTTTTCTTTGCTTAATGGGCCCACTGTTGAAAATGGCCTCAAGATCCAGTACAGACTCCTGAATGCCTGATTCATTTTCTGTTCCTCAGTTTTATTTTCTTGGGCAAGGTTGGTGGCTTGGCCTTACTTAGCAAAGAGTCCATTCTTGTTCAGTGAGTCAAGAGGTGGTTTTATGATATCTTAATGTTGTTCCTTGCAGGCTATGGGGTGGGGTGCCATGGAGTGATAAGTAATTCTAGTGCACATGAAGTGCTGCTCATAATGTAACCTTTAGAGATGAGAGAAGGATTTAAAATGGACATACTTATGTATGTTACAAAGTTTAGTATGTGTGTATCTATGAATATATGTATACTAAATACTAATTAATATATGTACACTCATTCAGAAGGTTGTTGAGTTATATGAGAAATGCCTGTAAAGTATTTAGCATAGTTTGTGACACAGTAAATTCAATAAATGTTTTATGCTATTATTATATTTAAATACATAAAAAACTACTATTTAGAAATTCACCAAAATAGTAATTGTGAGTTTTTATAGAAGATGTAGTTATGGGTAATTATTATTTACTTATCTACATTTCTTTGCTATTTATTTTCATAATGAACTTGTATTTCTTTTTAAGTAATTTTTTAAAAGTTGAAGTATAATGAATTTACAGTGTTGTGTTAGTTTTAGATATACAGTAAAGTGATTTATTTATACATATATTATTCTTTTTCAGATTCTTTTCCTTATAGGTTATTATAAGATATTAAATATAATATCCTGAACTGTATAGTCAATCCTTGTTACTTTTCTGTTTTATGTATAGCAATTTGTATTTGTTACTCTCATACCCCAATTTATCCCTCTATCCCTCCTCTTTCCCCTTTGGTAACCATAAGTTCTTTTTCTATATCTGTGAGTCTAGGTCTATCCATGTTGCTGCAAAATGGCAATACTTCATTTCTACAAGTAGTATCTCATTGTGTGTATATACCATATCTTCTTTGTCCATTCATCTGTCAATGGACATTTAGATAGCTTCCATGTCTTGGCTATTGTAAAAGTGCTGCTATGAATATTGGGGTACATGTATCTTTATGAATTAGAATTTTCTCAGGATATATGTGCAGGAGAAGGATTACAGAATCATGGTAACTTTGATTTTAGTTTTATAATGAACCCTCACACTGTTCTCTATAGTGGTTGCACAAATTTACATTCCCACTAATAGTGTAAGAGAGCTCCTTTTTCAGTGCATCCTCTCCAGTATTTGTTATTTGTAGAGTTTTTAATCATGGCCATTCTGACTGGTGTGAAGTGACACCTCATTGTAGTTTTGATTTGCATTTCCTGAGTAATTATTAATACTTTAAGCTTGAGTTGGCCATCCATATGTCCCCTTTGGAGAGATGTCTATTCAGGTCTTCTGACCATTTTTTGATTGGATTGTTTGTTTTATTGATATTAAACTGTAAGAGCTGTTTGTGTATGTTGGTAATCAATCCTTTGTTGGTAGCATTATTTGCAGATATTAATATTTTCTTCCATTCAGTAGGTGGTCCTTTTATTTTGTTTATGGTTTTCTTTGCTATGCAAAAGCTTATGTTTGCCTAGGCCCTATTTGTTTATTTTTGTTTACATTTCCATTACTCTCAGGGAACCAAAAAATATTGCTGTAATTTATGTCAGTGTGTTCTGTTTATCTTTTTCTCTATGAGTTTTATAGTATCTGGTCTTACATTTAAGTCTTTGATCCATTTTGAGGTTTTTATTTTGTATTTGGTTAGAGAATGTTCTGATTTTATTCTTAAAAAATTAATTAATTTATTTTAATTGGAGGCTAATTACTTTACAGTGTTGTAGTGGTTTTGCCATACATTGACATGAATCAGCCATGTGTGTACATGTGTCCCCCATCCTGAACCCCCCTCCCACCTCCCTTCCCATCCCCTGCCTCAAAGGTTGTCCCAGGGCACTGGCTTTGAGTGCCCTGTTTCATGCATTGAACTTGAACTGGTAATCTATTTCACATATGGTAATATACACATTTCATTGCTACTCTCTCAAATCATCTCTATTCTTTTATCTGTAGCTGTCCAGTTTTCTCAGCACTACTTGGTAAAGAGACTGTTTTCTTTTTATTTCTCCACTGTGTATTCTTCACTGCTTTGTCATAGATTAAGTGTGCAAGTTTATGTCTGGGCTGTCCATCCTGTTCCATTGATCTATGTGTCTGATTGTGCCAATACCATAGTGTTTTGATTACTGTAGCTTTGTAGTATGGACTGAAGTCAGGGAGTCTGATTCCTCCAGGTCTATTCTTCTTTCTCCAGATTGTTTAGGCTATTCAGGGACTTTTGTGTTTCCATGCAAATAAAAAAATTTTTTTTTGTTCTAGTTTTATGAAAATATCATTGTCAATTTACTAAGGATTGCACTGAATCTATAGACTGCCTTGGGTAGTATGGTCATTTTAACAATATTAATTTTTCCAGTCCAAGAACATTAACATGGTATATCTCTCCATCTGTTTGTGCTGTTTTCCATTTCTTTCATTCATGTCTTACAGTTTTCAGAGTACAGGTTCTTTGTCTCCTTAGGTAGATTTTTTTCCCCAGGTATTCTATTCATTTTGATATGATGCTAAATGGGATTTCTTCCTTAATTTCTCTTTCTGATATTTCATTGTAAATATATAGATATGCAATAATAGATTCTGTATATTGATTTTGTATCCAGAAATTTTACTGAATTCATGGATGAGCTCTACTAGCTTTCTGGTAGGCAAAATAGTTCCACAAACCTGTTGATATAAAAAAAATATGTATGAAGGCAGAACAGTTGTCTTTATCTCCCAGCAAGTAGATCTTTTACTTATTTGACAGCTTGAAATTTACACTTTCCTTTTTATGTTCTTACTTTTTCCAGTTTTCTAAATTTTTTTTTCAGTTTTCTAAAATTTGAGTGTGTGGATGGGCCTTGTAATGGATGGGAGGATTTGAAGAGTTTGAATTTTCAGCTGCATGTACCAGTACAGTTTCCCAATTGATGATACTCTGAGCAAGATGTCAAAAATGAAGAGTTGCTATATAGGAAAAACTATGTCTAAAATCTTCATACAAAAATTTTACATTTTAAAATATTATAGAATTAATACATTAAAGCATTCAATGAGCCTTCATTGAATGAGCATTCATTCAATGAGCATTCATTGTTATCTTTCTGGTACTCTGGCACTCACAATCATACTGAACACTGTTTTCCTTTTTCAGGGCAATTCATTTTGTTTATCTGAGTCCAGAGTATAAGTGCAAACAGATTCTCACAGCTAGCAAGGTAGATTAAATGTCATCTACTTCAAAATCAGAATTTTTCAGATGAAAAAGTATAGACTAAGTTTCTCCCTTTTGGGGTGATTATAAAACTAGTAATAAACAATGGTGTCAGATATCTTCAAATTTTAGCTTGATATCCCTTTTATTCATCATAAATTTCTAGGTCATCACCCACCAAGTTAAGTCATATTGTCTCTGCTTTTTGAAAATGCCTATTAAGTCATAGGTGATCTTTGTGGCAGCAAAAGATTATAAAGGTTGATTCTCAATTTAAGGACTCATTACCAAACTGATAACCACAGCAATTTAAGTGGGAAAAGGAAAAGGCCTACACCACTTAAGTTATATTTACTTACAACAAATGTGTTTCTTAGGGGGAAACAAAACACAAACAAAGATATTCCTATATTATCTGCTTTTATAAAATTGTCACTGACTCAGGAATTGTTTGCTTTGGTGGGGGCCCTATAGGAAACTCAGAACCAAATCATGAACAAACACATCTCTAGCAAGATCTTTCAGCAGTTTTTTTTTTTTTTGTAGTATCATTGCCTCTCAGCTTTGAGATCTCTGCCTACCTTCACATTCCCTTTAAATTCATTTCCTTAATCATATCACTTTTACTGACATTGTTTCATAAATAATTTCAAGTATTTTTTGAATAAGGCATTATAAAGATAAACAAGTGAAACAATTTTTGTACACTTCATTCAATGTGCCAGCTGGTATAGGTACATATACTTTTAAAAAAACTTGTTCCATTTTATTGAGTAACAAGTCTATTTTCATGTTTATTCAGTGTTCACTGTGGAAAGGCCCCATGTTACCCACTGTGAGGTTATGAAATAAAATTAATAATTTTAAGACTTAGAAAGTTTTTAGCTTATGAATCAGCACTGCCCTTGAATCTCCATTCAGTCTAATTAAGCCATATCTTTTCCCATAGTTTTTGACAGATATTTATAATCAAAGTAGAATTTATATAATGTTATGTGAAAGAAAGAGACATATTAGACATTCAGACATACATACATATACACATCTTCAAAGACTGTCACAACTTACCTAAATAAAAATTACATAATTTGTATGGGTTGGCCAAAAATTTGTTTTGGTTTGTCTGTAAAATGTTATGGAAAAACCTGAATTAACTTTTTTGCCAACTCAATATTTATGCAGGCATCTCACTGGAAAATTATCAAAAATTATCTAGGTATCAGAGGTACCTGGAAAAATTTTTGGTTAATAGTGAATGCTCCAGATTAAACCACCCACTGAGACCTTTTCTAGCCCACTAGTTCTCATAATAGAAACTCATCAATGGTTACCATGTCTATTTACTTATGTCAGTAGGACATAATGAATATTGTGACATATCATTTTATTTATAATTATGTGCATATTGAGATTAATATATGAGAAAATTATAACCTTAATTCCAGGTAATGTGTAATTTTGCAGTTCTTAGTGTAAAAAGGTTGATGAACTTTTATGTATGTAATCGTGCCACTAACATATCTATATGGTATGGCATAATAAAGAATGTGATTCTTGTATAACCCACAGGTTATTCATATATTTACCTTTGTATGATATATATTTTGTATATATATATATGGTGTGCATTATATATAAAATATAGTTTTTATTGCCCCATTACCCTTGAAGTATTTCCTATTCATTATTTTATCAAATCCTTTAAATAGTCCTACAAGTTTCAGTTTTGACACTGCTTCAGATGTATGGAAACTGAATTCCAGGGAAATCGTGGGATAGGAGGTCCACAGTAGTAAAATGATTTCACAGTACTGTGTGACCAGGTGGGCAGTTCTCCTCACTCTCAGTTCAGGGTGTTACTAATGTAACCATTATAGCTTCCAAGCTTCTAAAAATCAATACCAGCTTCTCCTCAGATCCCCACATAGCTCCTTATGAAGCTGACCTCATCCTGTTCTAACCCTTATTAATATTAAAACATCAATAGCTGAAGGAGTGGAGGGGCTTGCATATCCATCCTTTACTACCAGTGTTCCCACACTGTACTTTCTTTGGATGACTATCAGACCCCTTTTCAAAACATTAAGGCCTCTTGTTGTCCTGTCAAACTCTCTTACATATTTAAAACTTGCATAGATACTTTTAGTTTGCACAGAGGAACTTTTCAGAAAATTCCTTTTACACATCAGAACTAATACAACATAGCTTTGTATATGAGTTCAAAGAACACAAATTCTTTTGAAATAAGGTGGGCTTAAAGCTAAATAAAAATATGAAGTAAATACATTTATAAAGAAAAACTACAATGTTAATAGGTATTTTCCTTTGAATTAGAGCACTCTAAGATTTTTTTCGATGTTTTTATTTATTCCCTTGAAAATTCAAGTCCAGCATCTCAAATTTACATCTAATTAGAACTCTTGAATTTCTGCCCTTCCCACCACAAAAACCAGACAGATGCACTCTGCCCAGCTTTCACAAATTATTAATGATCTCTCTATTCTCCTTTTGCTCAGGCCCCAAACCTAGGAGTCATCCTTACCTCCTTTCTTTAGAGCAAAATACATCCTGAATTTGACCACTTCTGATAAGCTCTATTGCCATCTTCCAAAATCTTATCTAGATTTACTTCAGTAGCCACAGATTGGCTTCTTGGTTCCCATTCTTGCCTAATCCTTCTTCCCACACAACTCCCCCAGGTCAGTTCAATGCACCACAGCTAGAATAGTTTTAGTAGTACACAATTCAGACCATGTTGTTCTGCATTTCCTCTCCAGTGGCTTCCTCACATTTTTCCCTGGGCTGTGTGAGATCTGGCTCTGCCCTACTCCTCCAGCTTTTGACCATCCACGTCTTACACTTGTTCATCTTTGAAGTGATCATGATTGTTCCCACCTTTGCATTTGTTAGTCCCTCTTCCTGGCACACACTTGTTCAGGTCCCTACAGATATAGTTTCTCAGTTAATCTCTGTCCCAACAAAAAGTCAAATTCTTAAGAGTCTCCTGATTCTACCTAGAATATTACTCCTTCAACTCTCTGTTCTTATCTGTTTTCTCCTGCTACTTTATTTTCCTTTATAGAACTATCACTACCTCACTTCAACGGAATGTATATGCATGTATATACATTGAATGTATATCAGTTCAGTTCAGTTGCTCAGTTGTGTCTGACTCTCTGCAGCCCCATGGACTGCAGCATGCCAGGCCTCCCTGTCCATCACCAACTCCCAGAGCCTACTCAAACTCATGTCCATTGAGTCGGTGATGCCATCTAACCATCTCATCCTCTGTCATCCCCTTCTCCTCCACCTTCAGTCTTTCCCAGTATTAGGGTCTTTCCCAATGAGTCAGTTCTTCCCATCAGGTGGCCAAAGTATTGGAGTTTCACTTCAGTATCAGTCCTTCCAATGGATATTCAGGACTGATTTTCTTTAGGATGGACTGGTTGAATCTCCTTGCAGTCCAAGGGATTCTCAAGAGTTTTCTCTAACACCACAGTTCAAAATCATCAATCCTTTGGTGCTCAGCTTTCTTTATAGTCCAACTCTCACATCCATACATGACTACTGGAAAAACCTTGACTAGACAGATCTTTGTTGGCAAAGTAATGTCTCTGCTTTTTAATATGTTATCTAAGTTGGTCATATTTTTTCTTCCAAGGAGTAAGCATCTTTTAATTTCATGGCTGCAGTCACCATCTGCAGTGATTTTGGAGCCCCAAAATGTAAAGTCTCTCACTGTTTCCATTGTTTTCCCATTTTTTGCCATGAAATGATGGAACTGGATGCCATGATCTTAGTTTTCTGAATGTTGAGTTTTAAATTCTCCAAGCCAGGCTTCAATAGTATATGAACCATAAACTTCCAGATGTTCAAACTGGATTTAGAAAAGGCAGAGGAACCAGAGTTCAAATTGCCAACATCTGCTGGGTCATCAAAAAAGCAAAAGAGTTCAAGAAAAATAACTACTGATGCTTTACTGACTACACCAAAGCCTTTGACTCTGTGGATCACAATAAACTGTGGAAAATTCTTAAAGAGATGGGGATAACAGACCACCTGACCTGCCTTCTGATAAATCTGTATGCAGATCAAGAAACAACAGTAGAATTGGACTTGGAACAACAGACTGGTTCCTAATTGGGAAAAGAGTACGTCAGGGCTGTATATTGTCACTCTGCTTATTTAATTTATATGCAGAGTACATCATGAGAAATGCTGGGCTGGATGACACACAAGTTGGAATCAAAATTTCTGGGATAAATATCAGTGACCCCAGATATGCAGATGACACCGTCCTTATAGCAGAAAGCGAAGAAGAACTAAACAGCCTCTTGATAAAAGTGAAGGAGAGTGAAAATGTTAGTTTAAAACTCAACATTGAATGTATATATGCACATGTATAATCTATCTTCCTCTTAAGATGTAAGCTGCACTGAGGATAGGGGCAATGTTGTTGAGTGCTTCATCACCAAGCTTACAGTAGTTTCTGCTCCATAAATATTTTCTTTCAAGTTATAAAGTAGTACTTTATAATCAGAAATAAAATACATACCTTTGCCTAATCATGAACCAAAACACCAATTATAGACTGAGAACATTCTGCAAAGTACAGCTTTGACAAAGGAAAAGAATGAGGTGTCAGGAGAATTGAGAGGTTAAGTGAAGAAAGTAGAAGTTGAGCTGAGCCTGACCTGAACCAAGGCGTCACAGAGCTAAGGAGATGAGAAACAATGGGAGAAGAAAAAATAAGACTGCAATTAAAAATAGAAACATTACTGAAGGCCAGCTTCCACTTCCAAGTGACTAAGTACCAGAGAGAACCAAATTCTATAATGGGCTGCAGAGAGGGGTTTGGCACCTGGCACTGGGATGCCAAGGTTATTATTCTGTAACAGAGCTCTGTGGATCCTTTAATGATGACAGAAGGCACTCTGTTAAAAGGTTAGCTGCAGAGGGCATTTGAGATGGAAAGTGAACAGCAAAGTGCATGACACAATATGGCTTAAATCTAGTAACTGCACCTGCAAAAGACTGAAATGTTTGTTGTGTGGAAACTGTAACCATAACAGGCACCTGAGACAGGGCCCCACCTGTTTTCAATGATCAGGTTTACTAGAATCCAAAATGAAGTTAACTCTAAAATATCCACAAAAGAAAATAGTCCAGGCCAGAAAGAAATGGTAAAAGAAGACGACAGGGGTTCCTTTGCATATGCATAGTCAGTTGACCAATCTTATACTCATAATGTTGTAGGGGGAAACAAGAAGAAATCTGAATGGAATCAGACTCTTTCTTTCTTCTTTTTATTGTATCAGTATGAAATGATGGACATTAACTATACTTATTGTGGCAATCATTTCACAACATATGTAAGTCAAACCTTTATGGTATACATGTGAAATTCATATGATGCTATGTCAGTTACAAAAACAGAAGAAATATTGCATAAATTCTCCCTCTCTCTCTCTCTAACATGGTATTATACAGATGAATATATCTGTGTGGAACCAATATAAGATCTATTAATAACCATCTGGTAGCATTGTGAATCAAAGTCAGAATACCTGGAGCCTAGAACAGGTTAGATCAGAGATTGATCCTATGTGAGTAATTTCACTCCTCCAAGCTTCACTTGTCTCATGAGTAAAATAAATAATTTAACTAGACAATTCCAAATTGTGGGAACACTCATCATTTGCTCATGTTTGACTCTTTGCAGCCCCACGGACTGTAGCCTGTGAGGCTCCTCTGTCCATGGAACTTTCCAGGCAAGCATGCTGGACTGAGATGCCATTTTCTTTTCCTGGGTTGTAGATGATGGCTAAAGTCCATTCCAGTTCTTAAAATCCTTATCATTGTAACCATTTATAATGATTTGAACTAAATGAAGTATATCATCAGTTCAGTTCAGTCGCTCAGTCGTGTCTGACTCTTTGCGACACTATGAATCGCACCACGCCAGGCCTCCAAGTCCATCACCATCTCCCGGAGTTCACTCAGACTCACCTCCATGGAGTCCGTGATGCCACCCAGCCATCTCATCTTCTGTTGTCCCCTTCTCCTCCTGCCCCCAATCCTTCCCAGCATCAGAGTCTTTTCCAATGAGTCAACTCTACGCATGAGGTGGCCAAAGTACTGGAGTTTCAACTTTAGCATCATTCCCTCCAAAGAAATCCCAGGGCTGATCTCCTTCAGAATGGACCGGTTGGATCTCCTTGTAGTCCAAGGGACTCTCAAGAGTCTTCTCCAGCACCACAGCTTAAAAGCACCAATTCTTCGGCGCTCAGCCTTCTTCACAGTCCAACTCTCACATCCATACATGACCACTGGAAAAATCATTGCCTTCACTAGACAGACCTTAGTTGGCAAAGTAATGTCTCTGCTTTTGAATATGCTATCTAGGTTGGTCATAACTTTTCTTCCAAGGAGTAAGCGTCTTTTAACTTCATGGCTGCAGTCACCATCTGCAGTGATTTTGGAGCACCAAAAATAAAGTCTGACACTGTTTCCACTGTTTCCCCATCTATTTCCCATGAAGTGATGGGACCAGATGCCATGATCTTTGTTTTCTGAATGTTGACCTTTAAGCCAACTTTTTCACTCTCCTCTTTCACTTTCATCAAGAGGCTTTTTAGTTCCTCTTCATTTTTTGCCATAAGGGTGGTGTCATCTGCATATCTGAGGTTACTGATATTTCTCCCAGTAATCTTGATTCCAGCTTGTTTCTTTCAGTCCACTGTTTCTCATGATGTACTCTGCATGTAAGTTAAATAAGCAGGGTGACAATATACAGCCTTGACAGACTCTTTTTCCTATTTGGAACCAGTCTGTTGTTCCATGTCCAGTTCTAACTGTTGCTTCCTGACCCGCATACAGATTTCTCAAGAGGCAGGTCAGGTGGTCTGGTATTCCTATCTCTTTCAGAATTTTCCATAGTTTATTGTGATCCACACATTCAAGCTCCTAAAATTGAGTCACTTCCCTATTCTGCATGTACTTAATCAAACATCATTTATTCATCATCCATGTATCCTTCATACAGTGAATATTTATTGAATCACTATGACATGCCAAGCACCACCCTAAGAATTTCAACAAAGTCCTTGTCTTTAAAGAATTCTACCAAAAGTTTGACACTATAGTTTTTAAAGGTTAATTTGTTTTCAAGACTTAGATAGGACTCATTTAGTCAACAGAACAAGACTGGTTAATTTGCCAAGATGTGGATTTCTGTATAAATGTATTTGTGTCTATGTTCTCTTATGAAACAAATGTTGGAATTTATCTGCAAAGTTAAATGCCTATACCAAGTATATGTATACATGTTACACATACCCATGTTTTTCCAAGTTACTAACGTTGGCTATCTATAGTGATAGTGATAAACATGCTATTTCCAGCTCAGTCCTACCAATTACTTCATAGGACTCTAGTCTCTCTTAGGCTCCACAATTGTGTGATACTACTGCTTGTGCAAACAACTGCAAGAGTCATTTTGTTCACATTGAGGTGAGCTCACTGGATGGCTCCCACAGAGCAGAGCCTCTTCCCAGAGAGTCAGATTTTGCATTAGTCCCTGTTAAGAGTCTGTTCATTTCTGACACTGATGCCTGTTTATTAAAGAACAAATTCAATTTTCATTCTCCCCTCTCTTGAGGATGGTCCCCATCACTTGAGGCCTTTAATAATCATCTCTGGAAATTCATCTTCTCGTTTTTCTGGTTTACCACATATCCCTTACCATTCACTCACTTAGTTTTACCAGGACTTTATTTTTCACTCTGAAGCATTAGTTATCAGAAAAATAACTGATAACTGTTTAAGAAAACAGCCAAACAAGACTATTTTGGAATTTGTGTCTCCTTTTTCAAGGAATGTAGACAGAAACCCCAAAGGGCCTGCATTCTTTAACACAACCACCACCTACTAAATAAAAAACTCACTTATTAAAGTGTCAGATGGTTATTTCCTCCCGTCCTGTTCCACCTAGTAACCTAGAAATATGTGAATTTAAAGATAAACCTAAACTTGTAATCAAGAACATCATTCTTTTCAACTTAAAAAAGAAAAATATGCAAATATTGAATAATAGATGAATTATTATTTTAGCATAAATCATATTTTTCTTATTATTTTGTGAGAGATGCTTAAAATAGCATCCCCCAATCACTGATGTGGAAATGCACTGCTCAGCTCTGCTTTTATGGGGAGGACTGGCTGTCACATGCAGGAAATGTGATCAGCAAGGAGCCTCTATCCATTGGTCTTTTAGGATCTGTGTTGGCAGCAGAGAACCCAGGGTGCTACTCTTCTCAGGGTTGTCTCCATCCAATGACTCCACAAGGCATGGTGTAAGTGGACAATCATCTTGGCCCAAGGTGGGCCATTCAGATGGGCTTAGATCCCTCAGGAATAAGGGTTTGGGTAATGCTACCATTTGTGCTGTAGAGAAGAGTTGATGTAGTACTTAAAGCGAGGAGATCCTGGAAAGTAGAGTGGAGGATGGAGACTGTGAGTACCAGTTGTTGGTACCTACTTTAGCTATGGCAGCTACAGTTTGTATTACTAATGTCTCTTTTCTAAGTTTCTCTCAGGAAAGAGGTCAGTCAAAATCCCTGAGAATCTGCTGCCAAAACAAGTGGAGAAGGAGATCCAGGAGGGACTATGATAGACACAGAAATGAGCTGCCCATATCCTTCTTCCAGGAATGAATTTCTGCTTTGCTTTAGGAAGCAATCAAGGGTAGAAAGCCTCAAATCACTGGCTTCTTCAGAGTTTGCCTCAACTGGAGACAGCCAGGGCCTCACTCTTCCTGGAAAAAGTGGCAGACAATGACTGAGCAAGTTGGGAGACTATTTCTGCATAATTCAGGATTCCTCTGATGGTCAATATTTGCTCTGGAGCTCCACAAAGTTGGCAGAGATCATGCCAGACCTGTATCATGATCTGAAATCTCTCCTTGCCCAATCATGCTTTCTCCCCTTTCCCTTTCTTTCATAGATGTTTTGATATCTAGGGACCTGCTTCTTGGGAACACAACCAGTGGCATTCACCCTTTCTCCCACTTACATGTAACAGGGCCTCTTACTTTGCCTCCTCACCTCTTATGTTAGTAGCACAAGAAATGGGAGTGGTGGCCAGCAGCATAGAGATCTGATGATCAGAGTCTGAGGTAGTGGGGAAGGGCAGGAATAAAAATTATTCCAGTGGTTTTTCACTTTTCTTCTCAGCCCTGAGATACAGGTCCCATCATTAATGGCATGAGAGACACCCACAGCTCGATGTACAGTCAGCTTGATGTACAGTATACCTTGCTGCTTACAGTAATAGACAAATCTTCAAGAAATGAAATGTTCTGAAGGTACTGATTACTTAAAAGTATTTTATAATAACTCCTTTAGTCAACAAAATAAAGGCATTTTAGCCTATTTTAAAACCACAGATTTTCATATGTTCAGTTCAGTTCAGTTCAGTTCAATTCAGTTGCTCAGTTGTGTCCGACTCTTTGCAACACTATGAATCGCCAGCATGCCAGGCCTCCCCTGTCCATCACCAACTCCTGGAGTTCACTCACACTCACATCCATTGAGTCAGTGATGCCATCCAGCCATCTCATCCTCTGTCGTCCCCTTCTCCTCCTGCCCCCAATCCCTCCCAGCATCAGAGTCTTTTCCAACGACTCAACTCTTCGCATGAGGTGGCCAAAGTACTGGAGTTTCAGCTTCAGCATCATTCCCTCCAAAGAAATCCCAGGGCTGATCTCCTTCAGAATGGACTGGTTGGATCTCCTTGCAGTCCAAGGGACTCTCAAGAGTCTTCTCCAACACCGCAGTTCAAAAGCATCAATTCTTCAGTGCTCAGCTTTCTTCAAAGTCCAACTCTTACATACATACATGACCACTGGAAAAACCACAGCCTTGACTAGATGGACCCTTGTTGGCAAAGTAATGTCTCTGCTTTTGAATTTACTATCTAGGTTGGTCATAACTTTTCTTCCAAGGAGTAAGTGTCTTTTAATTTCATGGCTGCAGTCACCATCTGCAGTGATTTTGGAGCCCCTCAAAATAAAGTCTGACACTGTTTCCACAGTTTCCCCATCTATTTGCCATGAAGTGATGGGACCAGATGCCATGCTCTTCATTTTCTGAATGTTGAGCTTTAAGCCAACTTTTTCACTTTCCTCTTTCACTTTCATCAAGAGGCTTTTTAGTTCCTCTTCACTTTCTGCCATAAGGGTGGTGTCATCTGCATATCTGAGGTTATTGATATTTCTCCCAACAATCTTGATTCCATCTTGTGCTTCTTTCAGCCCAGCATTTCTCATGATGTACTCTGCATGTAAGTTAAATAAGCAGGGTGACAATATACAGCCTTGACCTACTCCTTTTCCTATTTGGAAGCAGTCTGTTGTTCCATGTTCAGTTCTAACTGTTGCTTCCTAACCTGCATATGGGTTTCTCAAGAGGCAGGTTAGGTGGTCTAGTATTCCCATCTCTTTCAGAATTTTCCACAGTTTATTGTGATCCACACAGTCAAAGGCTTTAGCAGTCAATAAAGCAGAAATAGATGTTTTTCTGGAACTCTTTGCTTTTTCCATGATCCAGTGGATGTTGGAAATTCGATCTCTGGTTCCTCTCCCTTTTCTAAAACCAGCTTGAACATCAGGAAGTTCACAGTTCACGTATTGCTGAAGCCTGGCTTGGAGAATTTTGAGCATTACTTTACTAGTGTGTGAAATGAATGCAATTGTGCAGTAGTTTGAGCATTTTTGGCATTGCCTTTCTTTGGGATTGGAATGAAAACTGACCATTTCCAGTCCTGTGGCCACTGCTGAGTTTTCCAAAATTGCTGGCATATTGAGTGCAGCACTTTCACAGCATCATCTTTCAGGATTTGAATTAGCTCATCTGGAATTCCATCACCTCTACTAGCTTTGTTCGTTAGAATTATATAAATTATATTAAAAAAATAAAACAACTATTCTGACTGATGCTACCTCAAGGTTTGGGCTGGGGAAGGTAAGAAAACTGCCCTTGTGTTGTTGTTTACTTACCCAGTAATGTCCGACTCTTTGTTACCCCATGGATTGCAACACGCCACGCCTTTCTGTCCCTCAGTATCTCCTGGAATTTTTCCAAGTTCATGTTCATTGCATTGGTGATGCTGTCCAGCCATCTCATCCTCTGAAGCCCTTTTCTGCTTCTACCCTTGGTGTTTCTCAGCATCAGGGACTTTTCCAGTGAGTTGTCTGTTCACATCAGATGACCAAAATACTGGAGCTATGGCTTCAGCATCAGTCCTTCCAGTGAATATTCAGAGTTTATCTCCCTTAATATTGACTTTGATCTCTTTGCTGTCCAAGGTACTTTCAGGACTCTTCTCCAGCACCACAGTTCTAACGCATCAATTCTTTGGCATTCTGCCTTCTTTACTGTCAAGCTCTCACAACCATACCCATGACCTCTGGGAAGACCATAGCCTTGACTATACGGTTCTTTGTCATCAGAGTAATGTCTCTGATTTTCAACACATTGTCTAGGTTTGTCTTAGCTTTCCCGCCATGAAAATTTGCCCGTCTTCAGATTTAATGGCTGCAGTCACCATCCACAGTGATTTTGGAGTCCAAGAAGAGGAAATCTGTCATAACTTCCACATTTTCCCCTTCTGTTTGCCATGACAGATGCCATGATCTTAGTTTTTTAATATTTAGTCTTAAGCTGGCTCTTTCACCTCCTCCTTCACCCTCAAGAGGCTCTTTAGTTCTTCTTCAGTTTCTGCCATTAGAGTGGTATCATCTGCATATATGAGGTTCTTGAGGTTTCTTCCACCTACCTTGATTTCAGCTTGTATCCAGCCTGGTATTTCTCATGATGTCCTCAGTGTATAGGGTAAACAAACAGGGTGACAGCAGACAGCCCTGTCATACTCCTTTCTCAATCTTGAACCAATCAGTTGTTTTATACAGGGTTCTAACCATTGCTTCTTTACCCATATACAGGTTTCTCAGGAGACAGATAAGATGGTCTGGTATTCCCATTTCTCTAAGAGCTTTCCACAGTTTGCATGATCTACATAGTCAAAGACTTTAGCATAGTCGATGAGACAGAGATAGATGTTTTTCTGAAATTCCCTTGCTTTCTCTATAATCCAGAGAATGTTGGCAATTTGACCTCTAGTTCCTCTTCCTTTTCTAAACCCAGCTTGGACATCTGGAAGTTCTTGTTTCACACAATGCTTAAGCCTACCATGCAAGATTTTAAGCGTGACCTTACTACCCTTTGTAGCTCAGTCAGTAAAGAATCTGCCTGCAGTGCAGGAGACCCGGGTTTGGGAGATCCCTGGGTTGGGAAGATCCCTGGAGAAGGAAATGGTAACCCACTCTAGTATCCTTGCCTGGAAAATCTCATGGACACAGGAGCCTGGTGGGTTGCAGTCCATGGGGTTGCAAAGAGTTGGGCATGACTAAGCAACTAACACTAACTCACTACCATGTGAAATAAGTGCAATTGCCCAGTGGCTAGTATACTCTTTGGTACTATCCTTCTTGGGAGCTGGGATGAGGATTGACCTTCTCCAATCCTGTGGCCACTACTGGGTCTTCCAGATTTGCTAACATAATGAATGTAAAGCCTTATTGGCATCACTCCTTAGGTTTTGAATAGTGCTGCTGGAATTTCATCACATCCACTAGCTTTATTAACAGCAGTGCTTCCTTCCTAAAGCCCATTTGACGTTGCTCTCCAGAATTTCTGACTTCAGTAATTCTGACTCTAGTAACTAACCACACCATCATAGAAATCTGGTTGACTAAGATACTTTTCATACAGTTCTTCCATGTATTCTCTCCATCTCTTCTTGATCTCTTCAGTGTCTACTAGGTCTCTACCATTTTTATCCTTTATTTTGCCCATCTTTGGGCATAATGCTCCCTTGATGTTTCAAATTTTTCTGAAGAGATCTCTAGTCTGTTCCCTTTTGTTGTTTCTTCTCTTATTAAGCATTGTTCATTGAAGAAGATCCTTTTGTCTCTTCTAGCTATTTTTTGAGCTCTGCATTTAATTAGATGTACCTTTCCCTCTCTCCCCTGCTTTTAACTCCTCATCGTTCTTCTGCTATTTGTAAAGGCTCCTCAGATAATCACTCTGCCTTCTTGCTTTTATTTTTCTTTGGGTTGGTTTTGTTTGCCACCTCCTATACTATATTATGGACCCCTGTTCATAGTTCTTCAGGCATACTTTTAACTAGATCTAGTCCCTTGAATCTACTCATTATCTTTACTGCGAATTCATATGGGATTGGGTTTAAGTCATACTTGACTGGCCTATCACTTTTCCTGGTTTCCTATAGTTTAAACCTGAATTAACATCATCCTTATGGCAGAAAATGAAGAACTAAGGAGCCTCTTGATAAAAGTGAAAGAGGAGACTGAAAAAGTTGGCTTAAAGCTCAGCATTCAGAAAACAAAGATTATGGCATCCAGTCCCATCACTTCATGGCAAATAGATGGAAAAATAGTGAAAACAGTGGCAGGCTTTATTTTGGGGGCTCCATAATCACTGCAGATGGTGACTGCAGCCATGAAATTAAAAGACGCTTACTCCTTGGAAGAAAAGTTATGACCAACCTAGATAGCATATTCAAAAGCAGAGACATTACTTTGCCAACAAAGGTCCGTCTAGCCAAGGCTATGGTTTTTCCAGTGGTCATGTACGGATGTGAGAATTGGACTATAAAGAAAGCTGAGTGCCAAAGAATTGATGGTTTTGAACTGTGGTGTTGGAGAAGACTCTTGAGAGTCCCTTGGACTGCAAGGAGATCCAACCAGTCCACTCTAAAGGAAATCAGTCCTGAATATTCATTGGAAGGACTGATATTGAAGCTGAAACTCCAATACTTTGGCCACCTGATGCAAAGAACTGACTCATTTGAAAAGACCTTGATGCTGGGAAAGATTGAAGGTGGGAGGATAAGGGGACAGCAGAGGATGAGATGGTTGGATGGCATCACCAACACAATGGACATGAGTTTGAGTAAACTCTAGGAGTTGCTGGTGAACAGGGAGGCCTGGAGTGCTGCAGTCCATGGGGTTGCAAAGAGTCAGATATGACTAAGTGACTGAACTGAACTGAAGCCTGAATTTTGCTATGAGAAGCTGGTTATCTGAGCCAAAGTTAGCTCCAGGTCTTGTTTTTGCTGATTGTATACAGCTTTTCCATCTTCGGCTACAAAGAATGCAATCAATTTTATTTTGGTTTTGACCATTTGGGGATGTCCATGTGTAAAGCTGTCTTTTGTGTTTTTGAAAAAGTGTATTTCCTATAACTAGTGTATTCTCTTGGCAGAATTCGGTTAACCTTTGACCTGCTTCATTTTGGTCTCCAAGGTTAAACTTTCCTGTTACTCCAGGCATATCTTGACTTCCTACTTTTGCATTTTGATTAAAGATATTTTATAATAACTCCTTTAGTCAACAAAATAAGGGAATTTTAATCTATTTTAAAAGATTTTCATATGTTTGAATTATATCAATTATATTTAAGAAAACTAAAATACAGGTATTTTGACTGATGCTACTTCAAAATTTGGGCTGGGGGAGGTAAGAAAACTGTTCTTAGTGTTATCCAAAACTGTGTTTTTATTGATAAAGAATATGTGGACTTCCATTCAACAGTCACTGCATGTTGAAAATAGCATTCCTTTCTCTCTCCCAACCCTTTAACCTATTCCCATTCCCATTCTGTTTATGGCCCTCCCCCTTGGCCTGACACACAGAATTCTGGAAAGTGACTTAGAGTGCTGGCTTTGCCCCAGGACCATGACAAGGAGAAGGAGGACCAGGCCAGCTGGTTCTTCCTTTCTGTGGTGTGGCTGAGATCCACACAGATGGAAAACAGCTTCTCTCCCCTGGGCTTTTCCTCTTCTACAAAAACACTCCAAGTGAGGACTGAGGAGGCTGATCACCTCTCTTTGTTTGTTTCTTCATCTCTACATTGAGGACCCTCACAAGCACAAGCTTCCTGTGAAGTTTAACTGAGATGGAAAATAGGAGAGGGTCCAGACAATGACTAACACAGGAAAGCTGCTCAAAAAGTGGGTGTTTGTTCATACACGTATTCGTTTATTCCTGACCTTCTATCAGGAATCTGAAGATATGACAAATACTCATATCTGAGTATGTGTACCTATGCAGCTAGCAGAGTAAAGGAGAAGAAATCCTTTAGGAGATAGGATTTCCTTATGAACTTAAGCTGTTTTGCCTCTACTGCTCTACTCTAAACTGTCCCCCTACCCCAATCCCTGGTGATTCCAAGTTCTGCATTATAATAACTCCAAGGTGCCCCTAGTTCTAAGGGGATGTGTAAAAAGCACTCAAATAACCTACTCTGGCTTTTTAAAAATTTTATTTATTTATTTATTATTATTACTTTATAATATTGTATTGGTTTTTCCATACATCAACATGAATCTGCCACAGGTGTACACGTGTTCCCATCCTGAACCCCCTCCCACCTCCCTTCCTGTACCATCCTTCTGGGTCATCGCAGTGGCTTTAAATGAAAACAAACCATAAAAAAAAATGTTTATACCCTTTAAGTGTTTGAATGGTACCTACCATAATCAAAAACACAAAAGACTCACTGGTTTGCAAAATATAGTAATTACTTTTTATTTGCCATTTATTGATGATTTACTATATGCTGGGCACTGGCAGTTTATATATATTCTGTTAATTCGTCTGTCATATAACATGCAGGATAGATTCTAGAGAAGTTGTGTATCTGCCATAAGGTCCCTAACTACCCCACAGGTGATTTTCTATGAAGTTGATGCAGGTTAGGCTTTAGCTCCTTTACTTCAAAGGCTCTGTGAGAAGTCATAGCATGCATTCATATGGTCATGTTTTCACTAAATCATCAAAAGAAAGGAATTTTAGTAGAAATCAGTGAAGACTATTTTCTCTTTCCACTACAACTTCCTCACCATCACACACTCTCTCTCACGGGATTGGAGTGGCCATAAACTTTCTGGGGAGATGGATACAGGCAAGTTGAGAGCTGTACTTAATTTGGGACTTCCCTGGTGGCTCAGTGGTAAAGAATCTGGCTGCCAAAGCAGGAGGCTCAGGTTCAATCCCTGGGTCAGGAAGATCCCCTGGAGAAGGAAATGGAAACCTACTCCAGTATTCTTGCCTGGAGAATTCCATGGACAGAAAGGAGCCTGGCGGGCTGCATAGTCCATGGGATTGCAAAGAGTTGGACACAACTTAGCAACTAAACAACAACAAAGCAACAGAAGAGAGGCAAGATTTAAGGTCTACAGACACAAAAGCTAGTCTGTGGGAAGTGCTTTCAAATCTTAAATTCACATATGGGAGGATTAATACAGGTTTTCCCAAATTTGGCAAAAACTCTACAAATCTATATGACAATATAAATAATGACTTATGAAGGCAAAAGCACTTTTCTTAGCAATTATTTAAAAAGTTTATAGCAACCATGCTACACAAAGGATTGAATTGCATTTCTATTCTTATAATAGAAAATGATATTGCTAAACTACTGTATAAGAAGAAATGGCTAAAGAATTTTATTTCCTACAGAAATGTAGGAAAGAAAGCATTATGGAAATCACATAGTGTATATAGTTGTTAGGTAGTTAGTAAAATATAGATATAGATATAGATATAGATATAGTTATCTTTCTGAAAATTGAAATGTTTTTGGTATTTGTTAGCTTTAAATTTTTAAGTGTATTATGATTTGTTCAAAATAAAAATCCACATTGGCTCTAACTTTAGTTTCATATTTTGTATTATTTTTCTTTTTTTCCCATTTTTGATGCATAATTGACAAAAACTATACAATTTGATGTTTTATATATGTATACATTGTGAAATAACTGCTACAACCAAGCTACCTGACATAGCTACCATTTTCTTTGTGCATGTGTTGTGAGAACACTTAGATTTATGCTATTAGCAAATCTCAAGTGTACGGTAAAGTATTGTTAACTATATTTGAATTGCTGTATAATTGTCATATCTACCTGTTGAACTGACCTCTTAATCATTACATAGTGACCTTCTTTGTGTCTAGAGGCAGTTTTTAACTTAATATCTATTTTGTCTGATATAAGCATAGCCTCTCTTTCCCTCTTTTTGGTTACCATTTGTATGGAATATCTTTTTCAATCCTTTCACTTTCAACCTGAGTGTCTTCAAATCTAAAGTGAGTCTCTTGTAGACTCTGGCTCTTTTAAAAAAATCTATTTGGCTACTTTATGCCTTTTGATTAAACAGTTTAATCTATTCAATATAATTATTGATAAGTGAGGACTTACTGTTTCTGTTCATTGTTTTTTGTTTTGCACCTGTTTCATTCTTCTCTTCCTATCTTGCTGTCTTCCTTTGTTATTTGATGATATTTTGAGGGAGGTGATATGCTTTGATTCTTTTCTCTGTATCTTTTGTATACACATTACAGGTTTTTTTTTCCTTTGTGATTAGCTCCAGGCTTGCATAAAATATCCTGTCATTATAACTTTCTATTTTAAGTTGATAACAACTTAAGTTCAATTGCACTGCAGATGTTCACAGTGTGAGTGCTGCTGGGAGTAAGTTACTGCCAAGGGGCTCTTTCTTGGTGCCAAGGTCAGGGGAAAAGGTATATGCACAGTGATAGCAATGCTAGCATCTGGGACATGGGTGCCCGTGCTGGGGCGCCAGGACTGAGTAGACTGCAGTGAGGGAGAGTAGGGTGTGGCAGCTCTGGCCTTAGAGGGAGGCAGCGGCAGCGCTTGCTTCGTAAGCATGCAGACACATGCAGCTCTTGCTTAGCATGACTCTAAGAAGCTCTGTCAGCTTGGATTAGCTGTTCTTGGTTGTGAAGGTTGCTGGGGTCCTTCTGGTTTCCTTTACTCCCACGGGAGAGTTTTTAGTCCAGGCGATCCTTTTTGGCCCCAAGCTGTGCCAGGATGGAGGATGCGGGGTGCAGGTAAAATGCTTTCTAGCGTAGCCATCCTCAACTTTAGTGCTAAGCTATTCTGCTACAGTTTCTTAATCATAGTCCATAGCTCTCCTGAGCTGTTTTCATCTATGAGTAGTTATTAAATTATTGTTTTTGTGGAGGCATGAGACCTATGAGTTTGCCATCTTGCCAATGTCACTCCTTATATTATTCTTCTTAAAGTGGGATTCCAAAACTGGCATTGGGAGATTGTGTTCACCTATGGCTGATTCGTGTCAATGTATGGCAAAACAAATACAGTATTGTAATTTTTTAAAAAAATTAATTAATTAATTAATTTAAAAAAATAAAAAATAAAACTGGATCAACCGTGCAGCTAGTAAGTGGCAGAGTCAGATTCAAACCCAAGTCTGTCTGATTTCAAAACAACTGCTTGCTGTAGCTTTTTTCCTTCTCATTCATTTATAGCTTAATTCTGTTCCTCTCTGACCATCTCTTCCATGATCCTCTGCTTTCTCCTCCCATTAAAACCCTACCCCATTGCCAGGAAACAATATTGGGTCACTCTTTACTTTCTCCCCCAAAATGAGATGGTACTTTTTTACTAACAATTCCATTTCCCTGACAAGTCTATCTCCTTGAGGCAACCCATCATGCTATTTATCAAAATTCTCAAACCAGGGATAAGCTTGTTATTTTTTACTACCATCCCCATATATAACTAACTTGTACAACAACCTCCTACCTCGTCTCATGGTGTCCTCTACAGCTACCTTCCTTGGTAACGTTGCATCTTTCCCCACTGGCATCACAGTTCCTTGACCTTCTCAATACATATGGCTTCATCTCCAATTTAAACCACTCACAGACATGACCACATCCTGCATCTTAGGTTCCCACAAAATAGCTCTATATCCAAGATCTATAAAGCTAAAATTTCCCTTCTCCTATGCCTATGCTCTTTTGATTCTTCATTTATCCTAAAGCTATGATTTACCTCCTTAGAGAAGGGCAATAGGCAATAAGCTGGTTCATTTTATTCCACAGTGAGTTCTTGCTGACTCAAATCTATTAACTCTTAAATCTACTTGGTATTTTTAAAAATCATCCACATTTGTCTACATATGACATTTTTGGAGAGAAGATTTTCTCAATTGTTTTCTCTCTCATTAAATGTAATTTATTGCTATTCACTTCCTGAATAAAACCTTATCACCTACTTTACAGGAAAGATTGAGGACCCCAAGTCATATGATCTTTTCTCTCCTTCCCAACAGTTTGCTTTTACAAGCTCTTATTTGATCTCCATCTCAGAGTAAAAATTCTTTTTCAAGGCATCCCTGCAAAGATGACCCCCAACCCTTCTAGTGTTATCTCACTCTTTCTAACACTTTGTGTCATCTATTTTTATTATTTCCTATTGGTCCTTCTCCTATCCCTCTATGTCTAGAATGTGCTTTATATCACTCACTTGAAGTAACTAACCAACTTTCTGTGGCGTCTGCTAGGACTGAAGGTGCATCTTGGACCTTAAGGGTGTCAATATTTCCAAATCCTAATTAAGTATCAAAGAGGATACAAAAGTTGTTAGGAGAGATTTCAACAAAGTTCCAGAGTACAGAGGAATACAAGGACTGACACAATCTTTAAAGTAAGAATGGTAAGTAATAGAAATTTATCCAAAGTTGGAATGATTAGCTCCACCAATTTTTAAGTTTCAAAACAGATCTGGGTCATCAGGAAAGAAGGTGCCGAAGCTACTGCAGAAATTCCTAGCTGAGAAAGATTATTGGCAATCTTCTTAGACCTTAGCCAAGGTATACAAACCCCTTTGGAGAAGAAAGCAGGTGTAGGAATAGAAGCAGCACTACACACAGGTGTCTCCATCTTAGAACACATTTATGCTTCCATATATCATATTCAAAAAGTTGTAACTAGAAGCACATTTGAAATTCATCTAATCCAGAGGTGAGTAATAGCCTTAGGCTCTATTCTGCTCATTGTAGATAGCCCTTCCTTGGATCATACTGTATTTTTTCATAAAAATTGTACCAACACATTAAAATCTAAAGGTAACTTAAATATCACGTTTTGGTTCTCAGGAAGATTTGACAGCATGAGCTTGAAATTTCAGCATGGCAATCCTTGGTTGGATCTGAGTAATGTCCACCCCTTTAGATGGGGTATGTGCTCTTCAGTTTAGCATCATCATTCTCATTCATTCAGGAGGCTCTGGCATCCAACTTACAGCTTAGTCCAATGTCCTAATATTACAAATGATGAAACTGGGACATGAGAAATTTTCATGGTGACTCCAAAGTCACAAAAGTTAGTCAAAGTCTGTTGCACTGATTCCAAGTGCAGTGGCCACCTGCAACGTTGCTTCACAAAGCTGCTTTAGGCTAACGTTTTCAATGTGCAGAAGCAATGAGCTTAATCCGAACAGAAGTACAAAACTCAGGTAACACATTTTGCCATTATTAGCTTTCTGCCATCTTTTGGTATGGTCAGTCAGGAAGTCTTGTCATCGGGCAAATCAATAGCTCTGACCTACTTCATTATGTAACTTGCAATTGTGTTTCCATTATAAAACTCATTATCTCGTAAAGCAAGGAAAAAGTCCTCACTTACCTTTCTTAGAATCCTTTCTCAAACACCATATGCTGTTTGAAGTCAGGGATCCTTACCAGCTATATAGCAACTTTTTGGCTTTTGATAGTACAAGGAAAAATTTAAAAAAGAATGTAACTCTGATTCTATAATAAATTCTGATAGCAAATCCTGAATTGATGTTTTATGTCATTATGTATGTATAATACATCATTATGTATGCCATCCTGGGAATTCTTTATTTCCTTGCATCTGTATACATTTTATCTGTATTTTGCTGCCAAAAGAGGTAAAAAGAAGGGAGACTTCTCTATTCCAAATCACAACATAGGGTGCATCTTTCCCTTCCACTCCTCTCCTTTCCCTTCCTTTTTCTTCTATGCATTTCTTGTTCTTTCCTTTCTATTCCTTTCCCTCTTTTCCATCCTTCTTCTCTTCCCTCCTTTATCTTCTTTAATCATTTGTTAGTTCCCTTACTGCATACTAGTCATTGTATTGGGAAATTCAAGGTGAAAAATCAGGTGAATGAATGCATAAATGATTACACAGAAATACAAGATATGAGGTCTTCCCAGGTGGTGCTAGTGGTAAAAAACCTGCCTGCCAATGCAAAGATGGAAGAGGTCTGAACCCTGGGCCAGGACGATCCACTGGAGGAGGGCATGACAATGCACTCCAGTATTCTTGCTTGGAGAATCCCATGGACAGAGAAGCCTAGAGAGCTATAGTTCGTGGGGTCACAAAGAGTTGGACATGACTGATGCAACTTAGGACACAGGTACACATAAGACATGAATAGCATACATGCTTAGCACTCCACCCTGTTCCTTTAGCTCCCCTTACCACACATCAAGTAGACTTTCAAACAACACTGGTATTTTTGTAACACTGATGTCTTTGTTGGTAGGCTGCCCTCAGCTTTCCAGAACACACTCTGCTTATGTGAACCACAAGCCAGAGTGCCTGTAAAGGTACAGGAGTAATTGTAACCAATGACTAGTTAGTGTAGAAATAAAAATACTCTTCTCAGATCCCATTTTCTTGTCTGGGATAATTCTGAGTACTAAGTCTTGAATGGTTTTCCAGTTTCCCTATGGGATAGTAATTACCAGTCACCCATGACAAGAGTTGACTTAATAACATATCTCTTAAAGGCTCCTTTCCCTTTCTTGTTTCCTTCCTTCCTTATCTATGCATGTTCTTTGCACCTCTCCAAAGACTGCTTGCCCTAAATCCTATCTCTGTTAGTCTGCTTTGGGAGAAACCCAGACCAAGACAGAGTAACTCATAACACTTGCTTAGTGGGAAACAGATCATTACAAGACCAAAGTCACACGAGAACAAGCAGAAAATTCTGTCTGGCAGAGTTAGATATCAATTTGAGGTGATATATGAACCAGGGTCTTAAAAAATAAACAAGAATTTGCCAATTGGAAGTGATAAGATTCAATAATACTGGCAGCTATACACTGTACATCTGTTTTCTCCTTTGATTCTTGGAAAAGTTTTATGGTTTAGATGCTTACTAATATCCTATTTCTTACAAGTGAAGAAACTGGGACTTAGAGAGATTAATCAATTTACATAAGGCTAGTCTGCCTGTGAATGGTAAGGCTAAGATAGAAATGAAGTACCATATGGTTCTGGTGACTCAGATGGTAAAGTGTCTGTCTGCAATGCAGGAGACCCAAGTTCGATCCCTGGGTTGGGAAGATGCCCTGGAGAAGGAAAATGCTACCCACTCCAGTACTCTTGCCTGGAAAATCCCATGGATGGAGAAGCCTGGTAGGCTATAGTCCATGGGGTCTCAAAGAGAACTGAGCAACTTCACTTTCATTTTCTTTTTCACCATTATGGTTTAAGAGTCACAGTTCTTCACAAGACTATACCACACAGTAGGAAGAAAACAGGCTTTCCAGGCAAAAAGGATCTGAGCTTAGATCCTCCTTCATATTAGCTGTGGATCATTGAATGAAAGTTAACTTATAAGTTTGTTTTCTCCACTGAAATAGGACATAATTACTCTGAAGAAAGCTTTTCTAAGTAAGATCTAACTGAATATAATATATATCCACCTCAATGCTTGTCATAAGTAGGCACTCAGGAAATAGAGCAGTAGTTGTTGTCATATGTCATATAGTATGATTATTATGGGCAAGTGAAACTGTTTATGTGAAAATTTTATGTGTACTCTGAACACCAGCCTCTATTACTTCACGATATACTTTAGTGTGCCTAGAGTACAGTGTTCATGGTGAAAAGTCGTGATAAGTGAGGTTACAATGGAACATTAAAACCTGTTATTTAAAGATATGTATGTCAAGCTGAGGTTAACTTTATCCTAAAGGAAGACATCAGATGACATTTTTAAATCTGCATTTTGGGGTCAAGTAGGAATTGAATTGAATTGTTTGAATGTGTGTGGGGTTTTTAGTGTGGTGGCTAAGATGAAGTCACTAAGAATGATCAATTAGAGGAAAGTGAGTGTGAAGGCAGAAGGACCTTTTAGTAGACATTTGGGATCTGTTGCAGGATTTTTTTTTTTTTTTCATTCATCGATCTCCAACAAAGCACAAAAAAATTATTGAGTGTGAGTAAATTCAAAGATTGTATGTGAGAGAGACAAAAAAGAGAGAAACAAAGTAGTTAAAGAAAGGAGAGAGAGAAAGATACCTTAAAACAGCTTCTCAGTCAGTGCCACTCAAGGGTAATGTCCTCAGATTTGCTCTGGACACTGAAGATCTACCCACTTGGGGTTCACAGTAAGGAATGAACATTCCAAGTAACACTTCTCATTTTGCTCTCAGACGTCTATCCTTGACTATTCTTGTGGAATGGGAATCTTCAGTCTAGTTCACTTGATTTCCAACACGGACCTAGTCTGTAGCTTTGACTTGGTTTGGAGAGTGTTCCCCTGAGCCTCAGTTGGCTCATCTATAAATGGGCAGTAATAACTATCCTGCTCTCTGCTTAGAAACAAATGCTTTTCCACTCCAAACAAGGCAGTCTCCTTCCATGTAAAAATTATTTATTTGAGATGAAGTATTCCCAAAAGCTAAATCATTATTCAGTTAAATTGTTTCTTTACCTAAAAGTTGCAATCTCTACTTTTCTATTTAATCTTGTGGTAGAAGTTAAAAAGCCCATAAAAATTACATAATTCAACTTTAACATTATTTCTTTAACATGGGTTTTAGGAAACAAGTTACTCAATTTTGGCCCTTTTGGACCATGAATTTTCCAAGCTGGTGACCTGTCCATGTCCAGTTTTATACTACACTTTCTTAAAATGATTTTTAAATAATTGTTTCTTTTCAAAGCCATAATAAGTAATAATAGTAATAACTTCATCTGAGTCATTTAGTTCTCCTTCAGTTTATATCACTCTGCCTCTTTTGCAAATGCTGGATTCTGGCACCTTGAAAATGCTGAAGGGAATGGTTCTCGGCCTCAGGGCTTTTACTTGCACTGTTCCATCTTGACCTCTCAAAACCCCTTTCTTTCTTTCAAACTTCTGCCTAAAATAATAGGGGAGACTTACTGGGGGAAAACATGGGGATTTTCTGTGCTATCTTAACAACTTTTCTGCCCATCTGAAACTACTCTAAGATTTTATTTTTCTAAAAAATTGATGATTCCAATTTGAAAAATCATGTATACAGAATTTATATGTGGATGCTAGTGTGTGTGTGTGCAAGAGAGAGAGAGAGCATCAATAGGAGGCAGGAATTTGGGCTCAACTAAGCGACTTCCTTTCACTTTTCACTTTCATGCATTGGAGAAGGAAATGGCAACCCACTCCAGTGTTCTTGCCTGGAGAATCCCAGGACGGGGGAGCTTGGTTGGCTGCTGTCTATGGGGTCGCACAGAGTTGGACACTACTGAAGCGACTTAGCAGCAGCAGCAGCAGCCTAAAAGGAATACTTTAAGGTGAAACTGAAAAACACTCTGGTTAGTCTGGCAGTAATCCAAAGGGTCATCATTTTCTCTAAGGGAATTAATATCTAACTCTGGTAGGCAGCCTCCAAGATAGCCTCCAGTGATCCACATTTTCTGGTATTTGCCCTGTTGTATTGGGGAAGGAAATGGCAACCCACTCCAGTATTGTTGCCTGGAGAATCCCATGGACAGAGGAGTCTGGCAGGCTACAGTCCATGTGACCACAGTCCATGTGGTCACAAAGAGTTGGATACAACTTAGTAAATGACTAAACCACCAGCACCTTCTTTTATAAATTATTTTCACTTGAAATCAGGGCTGTCTCTAGTGACCAGTAGAATATAGTGGAAATGGTGACATGTGAGTTCCCAGGCAAGCTCATAAATGATGCTGCCTTTCACCTTGGTTTCTTGGGAACTAAGGAGCCACTCCAGGGGAGTGGAGGAAAGCTAGCCACCATATCATGTGGGAAAGTCTTCACAGAGAGAAACCAAAGGCCCCAGCCAACTACTAGGACTAAGCTGCTAGCTATGTAAGTGAGTTTCATCACATCTCTTACTTCTTTCAGATAATTGCAGCCCAATTTAACAGAGGACCCACTGAGCCCTTCTTAACTTCTTGATCCACAGAAACCAGGAAAAATAATAAATCACCATTATTGTTTTAATATATTAAGTTGAGGTGATTTATATGATGCAAACACTAAAGCATCAGTGGTAAAGAACCCACCTGCCAATGCAAGAGATGCAGGAGATGCAGGTTCTATCCTTGGGTCAGGAAGATCTGCTGGAGTAAGAAATGGCAACCCACTCCAACATCCTTGCCTGGAAAATTCCATGGAGAGAGGAACCTGGTGGGCTACATTACATGAGTGAGTCAGACATGACTGAGCATGAAGGCACTCAGTATGTTCCAGGAATTCCACTAGGTGCTTTTGCAAACATTATTTCTGTAGCCAATCTTTGACATGGATTTATTTATGTTCATTTCACAGATTTAAACAAATTCAAAACCAAGATAATTTAGGGTGGAAGCAGGTAGGAGAGAGGGAAGGAAGTAGGACAAAGGAAGAAAAGCACTATTTGGATTAGAATTGGTAAAGAGCTTTGAAGTAAAAGTGGATTTGCCATGAGAGGCAGCTGGGAACTCACTGCCTATTAATAATTTATTTGAGTCCAGCTTCATTTAATGAAGGCTGCTGCTGCTGCTAAGTCGCTTCAGTCGTGTCCGATTCTGTGTGACCCCATAGACGGCAGCCCATCAGGCTCCCCCATCCCTGGGATTCTCCAGGCAAGAATACTGGAGTGGGTTGCCATTTCCTTCTCCAATGCATGAAAGTGAAAAGGAAAAGTGAAGTCGCTCAGTTGTGTCTGACTAGACACCCTAAGAAATAATACAAATGAATCTATATATTAATACAAAACAGAAACAGACTCACAGACATAGAAAACAAACTTATACTTAACAAAGAGTGAAGGGAAGGGGAGAGAAATTGAGAGAATGAAATTAATAAATACGAATTACTATACATAAAATAGATAAGAAACTAGGATTTATTTCCTTGTATAGCACAGGAAATTATGTTCAATATCTTATAATAACTTATAATGGAAAATAATCTGAAAAATAAATATATTTATATGTAACTGAATCACTTTGCTGTACAACTGAAACTAGCACAATATTGTAAATCAACAGAAAAGTAAAAAAAAAGCATTTTGTTGGCATATGTGTGATTGGATTAAACCAGAGAGAAAATACAGGTAACAGTGAGTCAGTCAATGCCTAAACTAGGATAGAGGGTACAAAAATATTTTTAACTGATAATCTCTGCTCCTAAGAAATTATTTATCAAGTTTAAGAGTTTAGTCCTTCTTCAAAATTTCATTAATAAGATCTTTTCTGCCTTTCCTTACTAAGAATTCTCATTCATGTGACTTTTAAAGCTCCAGGCGCTTCATAAATATTCACATATACAAACAGAGTACTGATAGAGTCATATAACTGCATGCATGAGTCAACACCTTGGAATCTATTTCCATAATCTTCGATTTTTAAGCCAAAGAACAGTTTGTTTTCTCATCCGCTCAGTAAGCTTTTAAAAGTATGATTGATTAAGTCGTTTTTCTGGTTTACAACCAGTAACAAAAGTGTTTCCAGTTTAAAAAAAAAAAGCATAAGATTGAAGAATGAAAGTTTATTGCATTAAGAATTATACCATAACCTATAATTGTATCTCTGGATAGAAATTCTTTTTGATAGATTACCTACCTTTAGTTAGTACCTGAAGACATCAATTCATGTGGTCTTGAAAGGACACCAAATGTTTATTTTCACCATTTGAAGAAATGGTTAAATGTCCCTTTTGAAAAATGTTAATTCTTTTTGATAGATTACCTACCTTTAGTTAGTACCTGAAGACATCAATTCATGTGGTCTTGAAAGGACACCAAATGTTTATTTTCACCATTTGAAGAAATGGTTAAATGTCCCTTTTGAAAAATGTTATCTTTTTACCAACTGCTTGAAAATGATGATCTGTGACCTGATCTCAGAAACATTTCTTTGAGAGGTATTTATTTTGGCACATCATTTTGGGATAATTATTGTAAACTTTAGAAATACATAACAATTTGACTTAATCTTTATTTCTTTTATAAAATATACTAAAGTTCTGAACTATGTAACTATTTGACTTTCCATTGTTAACTACTATAATTGGCCTAAAAATCATCAATGCATAAATTTATGAATTAGTTCACTTGGGAAGCTCTTTCTGGGCTGTTATATAATATATAATCCCAGTGGACAGAATTTTCCCAATCAGCAAATATTGTTGGAAAATTACATATAAATGAAAAAATATGACTGTGAGATTGAAGTTGCTTTTAAAATGTTTAGCGCTTTTTATGAAAAGCTTATGATAGAACCAATAGGACCTTCAATTTATAAGCAACAAGCCTAACCAGTTGTGTAAGTAACAGTAGCTATCATAAAAGATAAACCCCCATATCTCAGAGGCTTAGCATGAGAGAAGTTTATTTCTCACTTAGAAAATCCTAGGCAAAATCCTGATTGACAAGTAGCTTTCTACCAAATGGTCCAATGACCCAGATTCTTCTATCTTGTGGCTCTATAGCTTCAACTGGGGCTTCCAAGGTCACTCTGTCCATTGCATCAAGCCAGAAGGGGATAAAAATTATGCATGAGAGACTTTATGGACCAGTTGTTGAAGGATATACATCATCTTTGATTGTATCCTATTGGCCAAAATTCACTCACATGGCCACATCTAACTGAAAATGAGTCTAAGAATATAGCCTACCTAAGTGTCCAGCAAGAAGAGAAAAGATTTGGCTACAGCAGCTAGCAATTCCTACAATAAGATCTAAATGCTTTATTCTTTTTAATGTCAGTCTTAGGATCTGAGTACAAAAATTATGTTTACCAATATTTTGGGTAATACAAAACCACCAGCACTCTTTTTTTCCTAGTGCTTTGATTTCTCATTGTCTGGCTTTAGGGAGTGAGAATGACTGTTACTCTGATTTCATACTGGTATTGACATAATTACCCATATTTATTCCTTTATTTATTTTTATTCAGCTATGCCATATGACAGAGAAGGAAATGCCAACCCACTCCAGTATTCTTGCCTGGGAAATCCCATGGACAGAAGAGCCTACGAGCTAGAGGCCATGGGATTGCAAAGAGTTGGACCCAACTGTGCATTCACAGCAGTGGTAGTAGTATGCCATATAATCATGAGATCTTGATTTGTAAAGTGATCTTCATGTATCCCATTTTATCACTGCTGACCGAAGTAGAGCTAAAGAAGTGGTTTATGATACCAAATTATCTTATTGTGTGGATCACTGAAAGTCTATCCTCAATCATGATGGCACCAAACTTGATAAGCTTATTCTCCTGCCCTTTCCTTAAAAAAAAAAATATCCTGATAGCTTTTTTTTTCTTCTTCTTTTCTGCTTCTCATTAAAACTCTGCAAATCTGTGCTATAATTAAAAGAAACAGTATTCTCTGGTAACGGGAATCATGGGAATGTTCTCAGACCAATTTGTTTTTCTGCTCAAGTTAACCGTAAGAAGCTGTTTTTGGTACAGGGACTCTCAAGGGAAATCAAGAGAACCTCAGATACTTGTTCAGAATTTCCAGGTTAAGTGGAACAGGGAAATGACAAATGGCTGTGCCGCCTGCAATTTGATGAGCAGTTGGAGGCCCTCAAATTGAAAACACCTCTATGTATTCACTAATTGCCCCTCTACAAACACACAAATATTATTCCAGCTCAGCCTATCAAAGAATCATAACTTTAGAATATTCTATTTCCTTATGATGTTAACATTGCTGTTTAAGCTTTCATAGACTATTATTGATAAATGAATTAAAGAAGAAAAATGTTCATTATATACTATGTCAAACATTTATTTATTTTCTAAGTGACCTGAGTAATAGAAGTTAGTCCTTAGACCATCCTGACTACAAAATACTTCTTAGAAGAGCTACAGGACCTTTTGTCATAGGATTCAACTAGTAATTTTCATTTGTTGCCCTACATTAGTGATAATTAATGAAGTTTTCAAAAGGAAAGACATGTAATCTTAGCATCTTAACAAATTAGCTGTTTTGAACTTCCCTAATTTATTTCTCATCCTTATTTATGTGTATTTAGGGTCTTGTTATTGCTGTTAATAATATTCTTGTTAATATCTTTTAAACTTTTTACTTTTTTAGTGTCCTAAAGAGCCTGATTTTGAATGTAGATGTATTAATAAATATTTCTTGACAAATATTTATCCATCTCCAGCTATGTACTAGATACTGTTCTGGGTCCTGGGAGACAGTGAGAAATGAGATAAAAATTCTGCGTCAAGTACTTTATATTCTAGGAGTAAGGATGGGGAGATAGAGACTAAGATTTATGTAAAGACACAAGTTAGATAATGATATAACTATGGGGAGCTGAGATTTGAATGGTGAGAAAGAGGCAGCTGTGTGAAGACCCAGGGATGAGTGATTAGTCCAAGCAGAAAATTACAGCTAAAAAATGTGTGGATTTGGTATGTTACAGCACAAAGGCCACTGTGGCCAAAATATAGTGAGTGAAGAGAGAAAGGGAAAGAGGTAAGGTGGAGAAGTCAATAGGGAACTTTGGAGTCCCTGTAGATATTAAAAATTTTATCAAGAAGCCATAGGAAATTGTAAAACTGAGGCATGCTAAGATCTAGTTTATGTTTTGATTACTCCATTTTCATGTGGCAGTTATATAGAAAGGAAGAAAGTCTGGGTGGGTAGATGAGTCTGGTTTTAAACTAGTACTATATTGGGGGAGATACTGAGAAATGTTTGGACTCTGGGTATATTTTGAAAGTAGAGGCAACAGGGTTACCATGAATTAAATGTGAGCTATAAGGAATTAAGTGGAATCAAGGAAAACTCTTAGGACTGTGGTACCATTTATTATGATAGAGATAATTTGATGATATTCATTAAAACATTTATTAAATGATTACTTTGTGTCAGACACTATGTTAGATATTGTGAGCAGGAAGAATCCCCTAAGGAATTCTAATCTAAGCAAGAGTGCTGAGGGCTGGCATTAAGGCAGAGGAAGAAAGATGAAGAGGAAATGACAAATTTAAGACATATGTGGGAGGTGGAATTGGCAGAATATGGTGCCTGATGTTGAGAGTGAGAAAAGATTCTAGAATTATTTGAAAATTTCTGATTTAAGTGGGTAGATGGCAATGCCATTAACATGGAGCGAATACATGTTAAGAAATGTTTGTGGAAAAAGTCCTTATTACATTAATAATGAAAGCTAATGATCACCAGGCACTTCTTATGTACCCAGTACTGTGGTTAGTACCTAATACAAATTACTTTATTAATTGTTAAAACATTATTGATACACAATTATTGCTCCCCCTTTTTTCAGAGGATTTATCTGGGAATTATGGAGATTAAATAACTTGCTCAGTGCTGCATATGTAGTCAGTAGGGGAGCCAGGTCTTGGATCCATGACACCAGTATTTGGAGATGTTGGATTTAAGTTGCCATAGATATCCAATTATGGACATTTTGTACATTTATAAACATGGATCTAGTCAAGGCTATGGTTTTTCCAGTGGTCATGTATGGATGTGAGAACTGGACTGTGAAGAAAGCTGAGCGCCAAAGAAATGATGCTTTTGAACTGTGGTGTTGGAGAAAACTCTTGAGAGTCCCTTGGACTGCAAGGAGATCCAACCAGTCCATCCTAAAGGAGATTAGTCCTGGGTGTTCATTGGGAGGGCTGATGCTGAAGCTGAAACTCCAATACTTTGGCCACCTCATGCAAAGAGTTGACTCATTGGAAAAGACCCTGATGCTGGGAGGGATTTGGGGCAGGAGGAAAAGGGGACAACAGACGATGAGATGGTTGGATGACATCATCGACTCGTTGGACATGGGTTTGAGTGAACTCTGGGAGTTGGTGATGGACAGGGAAGCCTGGCGTGCTGTGATTCATGGGGTCCCAAAGTCGACACGACTGAGAGACTGAACTGAACTGAAACATGGATCTAGAACTTGGAAAGTGACTTGGATATACAGATTTGAGAACTGGCAGCATAAAAGTGATTGTTTGATTCCATATCCAGTAGTGGCTTCCTCCTTCCCTGCCTGGATTTCCTTCACACTACTGTCATTCCTGGGATCACCTTCCAAATAATCTACTTGCAATTGAAACCTCAACCCAGAGTCTGCTTCTGAGGGACTCTAAACCCAGACAGAAACTATCTGAAAGTAAATAGAAGCTGAAGAAAAAATGGCACAACTTCTTTCTTAGGAGCTTGGCTATGAAAGGAGGGAAATTAATAGACATGACCACAAGAGAATGTAGAGATAGTTTTTAAGAAGGGAAAGAAGTAATTTTATGTGCTAGGAGGAAAGAGTTAGTAGCATTGAAGAGGTCCTGGGAAAAATTCTATTATTTTCTGTGAGGTCAAGAAGTTCTCTGCTCAGAGAGAGTGGTGACAGAGAAAAAGGTGAGGTGAGGTTTTCACTGGTTGATGAAGGGTTGAAGACCACAGATTTTTGGTGATATCAGGCTAAGTGCTTGCATAATTTTTGCCATCAGAGCTCAGCAATCAGAGAGCAGAAGTGGAGAAAATGATGACAAGAATAATACAAAAATGGATTAAAACTTCCAGAACTGATATCTTTGAGTAATCCAAGGGTCCAGAGTAGGAACAAAAGTATTCAGGTGAAAGTGCAACAGCCTAGATACTTCCAGCAACACTAGTTCTTGCTGACCTGGGCATAGACCACTTTACTGAGACTTCAAAACCCCAACCGTCTCTACTTTGTTTCCTTAAGTCCTATTTGCCTCACCAACTTCTGACCTACAATTTCCCTGACCTTCAAACTTCATGAATATTGTTCTTTTTTTTTTAAGTAAAATTAAAGCAGTTATGAAGTCACTGAGTTGTTGAAGCTAGAAACAGTCCCAGAGAAGTACTAACTTGCTAAGATTATAATACAGGTTAGTGGGGAAAACACAAGGCAGCTTTTTCTATTTACTATACTGAGACGTTTTACGTAAAGGTAGGAAAAAAAACAGGCAAGAGCAGAGAAGGGAACAGGGAAAAAGAAAAGTGGTTGGGTTTTGTCCTTTTAAAAAATTTAGAATTTACATTATACTTTTCTTAATTCTTGCCAAGTCTTTTTATTCCCACAATTTATTAATTTGATTTCCATCAAAGACCAAATAAGCAATCTACTAACCCTGGTTCTCTCATGGGGACTATTATCACTTTGTCTTTCAAGGAATGACCTCCTTTCAACTAAAAGGATGGGGTGATGCAGTGGATGAGATCACCATGGTCAATTTAGAGCCTACTGTCCATGACTGAGAGGCCCTCCTTCTCCCCTGAGGAAGACCTCTGCACTCAGCTCTGTCTCAGAAGGCAAAGGGTGCAGGAGATCAGGCAGGCTAATTAACTCAAATCTCTCCCTTTGGCTGTAGAAATCATTAATCATAGAGCCACCACATGGCTACTGATCTTTTAATGATGATTTTAATTTGCATACTAAGCAAACAGTCTCAAGAATGTTGCTTTGGGTAGAATTTGTGAGCCATGCCTAGGCAGGTTATTTCAAAGTCAATTGCACTTTAATACTCTTCTTTGAAAAGTCACTCTTTCATTTTGACAACTTCATTTTGTAAATACCATCACTGGGATGTCATTTGCTTGGTGCTGAGTAAATTAATCCCAACCAAGCATGTATTAGTTTTAATAAAAAAAGAAAAAGGTTAAATTAAAAATTGCTTTTAAAATTGTAATGGTTGTGGGATTTCTATCATGGCCCACAGGCCAAGACTGCTCTACCAATGCAATGGGCCGAGGTTCAATCTCTAATCAGAGTACTAGATCCCATGTGCCACAACTAAGACCCAGTGCTGCCAAATAAATTTTAAAAATAAAAATAAAAACAAAATTGTAATGGTTGTGAAATAGTCTGTGTTTTAGAACTAGATAGATTTTAGATATTAGCTACTCCAAGTGATTTGCAAGTAAAGTTAAGATCCAGAGATGTTAAGTAACTTACCAGAGGTCACAGAGCAACTGACGGGCAGAGTAGAACTGGATCAAAAATCTGGTATTGTCCCTTCAAACTATTAATGAAATTAGATAGATTAAGATACCATAGTGCTTCCAAACAATATACTGTTTTTTTCAGAATTAATTAAATGCTACATAGTTGAGTGTATCTGCATTCCAAATTAGACACTTGGCTCACAACAAGCATTATTGCTGTCAAAAGCCATGTCATCTCAAGCTAATTTTCTTAATTTGAAAAGGAAAATATACTTACTTGTTTTTCATTAAGTAATAAAACTTGTCTTGCACTAATGTGACCCAAAAATTGCAATCATGAAAAGGAACAGCTTAACTGCACTCAGAACAGTACTTAAAAGAAACAATTAGATCTCAAAGACTTTGGAGTGTAATGTATAGGGAATAAAGTGGCCTACCTTAATAAAAGATAAGATGTTCCAAGTGATTTACAAAGTTACAAGTGATCTCACAGCTACTTGCATTATTATAAGGTATTCAGTGACGTTACTATCTTTTATAACATAACAGGGTTGTTATGTGACTTGTTCAAAGTCACACAGCTGGTTGGTGACCCTGCCTAGATTAGCCTCCTGGCTCTCAGTTATCCCACACTACAGTAACAGCCCTTCATTGAACTAAGTGTGATATTATGGTCATTCTGTGTTTTGGACATTGGCCAAGTGATCAGATGTTCACTCACTGAGTATAAAATGTACTGCTATATTCTTTGATGGAAATTTTATCTCTGGGATAACTGGGAAACTGCATTAGGATAGAAACCTATTTCATCAGATTCCTCCTAACTCCTGTGTGGACCCTGTCAACTCTCTGATTCACTGCAGGGCCACCTCCATGAGGGAGGACCACATCCCTGTTTGGAAAATGCCCTTTTTTCATATCGTTAACAACAACAACAGGTCCAAAATGGTGTCACTCATGCTAAATTAAGTCCATGATACCAAACCTAGATTTAACACCTATCAATAAAATACTATAACTGTAGTTTCAACTTTCACCAGAAATATAATCTTAATCACTCTGGTCAGCATCAGTGAGATAATCTGTCACATGGGCCCTCTCTATCTCACCTCTGATCCACCAAGGGAAGAAGAGGCAATCTGCCTGATGAAACCTGTACAGTCCCTTTAGCCCTCCCAAAAGATAATGTCCTGTTCCCAAAGAACTGTTTCTTACCTTTTGCTAATGCCTTCCTCGCCCCACCCTCCTTTCTATAAAAACCTCCATGTTATATAACTTCTTGGAGCACCCTTGTTGCTGCTAGATGGGATGCTTCCCAATTCATGAATCACTAAAGTCAGTTAAATCTTTCCATTTAGTTGCCTGAAGTTTGTTTTTTAACAACATTTTGTGAGCAGCACCACTGATGGCCTAAGAACATGCTCACTAAGGATGGTTAGAGGGTAGAATAAAACCTTTTTATAAAACAGTCACGTAGCATTAATAGATAAAGTGAGAGGAGTGTAGAAATGGAAAGATGCACAGAGCTGTGAAGGCTACAGCTTCTGTGACTATAGCCTGAACAGTTCTGGAATGAGAAAGGAAACTGCTCAGGGAAAGTTCTTACACTTAGGAGGCAGCACATTTCTCTGGCCAGGGACACTCCCCATCACACACCTGTTCAACATGCCAGACAAATTCAAAACATTCTGCTCATACCCTTCATTCCAGGTATGCAATGAGAGAAGGGGGCTTGTTTTAAATCCTTTGTAGTCTTGTCAACTCAGGCTAATTCTAAGGATGCTCAAAGTGTGGTACATACTCCAGTGGCTTCTGTTAGTGCTCCTTCATCTTGTAAAAACTCAATCATACGCAACCTTATCTCTATAACAGGGTTGGTTTCATGATGATCAAGAGGGAAGGGGTAATATAATTGGGATAATCTTTGCAGCATTCAGCTGTGTTTTCATGGAGTTTTCTCCTACTTGATTACCTTACATTCTAGTGTGTGCCTACTGTCTCCACATAATGATCAAGAATATCCTTTCTTACTCTCAAAGTGTCCCTCTATGTGTTGCTGCTGCTAAGTCACTTCAGTCATGTCCAACTCTGTGCGACCCCATAGACGGCAGCCCACCAGGCTCCCCCATCCTTGGGATTCTCCAGGCAAGAATACTGGAGTGGGTTGCCATTTCCTTCTCCAATGCATGCAAAGTGAAAAGTGAAAGTGAAGTCCCTCAGTTGTGTCCGACTCTTAGCGACCTCATGGACTGTAGCCCACCAGGCTCCTCCGTCCATGGGATTTTCCAGGGAAGAGTACTGGAGTGGGGTGCCATTGCCTTCTCTGGTCCCTCTATGTAACAATATGTTATTTGGTCATCATAGTCATACTTTGTAAATGAATTTGCAATTTATTTGAACATACTGTACAACATATTGATTTTCCTATGCCATATATTCAATAAAAAACATTTATTGAATGCTACATATAAAATATTAGTTTAGAAGCTTTAATGATAAGTGTAAATATGGTTCTTCTTGCCCAAAAGTTCATTGTCATGATGAGACATAGACAATGAAAGAAAAAAATCAATATTGTGATAAATAGAATTTATAAGCAAGGTTTCAATACTGTGCTGTGGGACAGCGAGGAAGAGAGGATCCTAGGAATTGGGAAATTTTAAATGATGAGATTTAAGCAGGCATTCCAGACAGAGATTGTAAATGATAATAATAACACTAACAGCAAAAACAATAGCAGTTATAATTTATTAATTCCTTCTATTTTCCAGGAATCATGAAAACTGCTTTATATATATTCTTTTAATCATATCTTATTTATACAAACCTGATTAAATCATAATTTATATTAAGTCTAATCTACATTATTGATGTTAGAATCCAGGCAGAACACATGATTAGAAAGGTTGGGAGATGTCTTGCTATTGAGGACCTTGAATACCCAGGTGAGTATTTGAGATTTCAACCTACAAGCAGCAGAAGCCATCTCAAGTGTGGATTTCAAGTGGGAACATGGTCAGATGGTAACTGTAGAAGGATGATCAGAGGGGAAGGAGAGGTAGGGCTCTCTAGAAGGCTATATTAATGTTGTGTATATAATGAGGGATTGAAGTAGGTGAGGGGTAATAGAAATTAGGGGAAAATTTTGAGGTCAATTGTAAAAATGATATTAAGGTTATTTTTCAGTTTAATAAGATATGAGATTTTCTTGTTTTAATTAACTCTAGTAAATTCCTAATTCTTAGGATAAACTGGTGGTGTGTGTGGAGGAAAGAGTTGTGTTTGAAATTACTCTCCATCTTTGTCCCTTTCCTCCCTCCATTCCTGTTTAGCACATTATGTTTTAAATTATCTTGAGTTCAGTCAGTCCAGCTCAGTTGCTCAGTCATGTTCGACTCTTTGCATCCCCAGGGACTGCAGCACACCAGGCTTCCCTGTCCATCACCAACTCCTGGCACTTACTCAAACTCATGTCCATCATGTTGATGATGCCATCCAACCATCTCACTCTCTGCCATTCCCTTCTCTCCTTGCCTTCAATCTTTCCCATCATCAGGGTCTTTTCCAATGAATCAGTTCTTTGTATCAGGTGGCCAAAGCATTGGAATTTCAGCTTTAGTATCAGTCCTTCCCATGAATATTCAGGACTGCTTTCCTTCAGGATTGACTGGTTGGATCTCATTGCAGTCCAAGGGACTCTCAAGAGTCTTCTCCAACACCACAGTTCAAAAGTATCAATTCTTCAGTGGGCAGCTTATAGTCCAACTCTCACATGCATACATGACTACTGGAAAAACCATACTTTGACTAGACAGACCTCTGTTGGTAATGTCTCTGCTTTTTAATATGCTGTCTAAGTTGATCAAAGCTCTTCTTCCAAGGAGCAAGCATCTTTTAACTTCATGGCTACAGTCACTATTTGTGATTTTGGAGCCCAAGAAAATAAAGTCTATTTCTGTTTCCCACAACCAGTCCATTCTGAAAGAGATCAACCCTGGGATTTCTTTGGAAAGAATGATGCTAAAGCTGAAACTCCAGTACTTTGACCACCTCATGCAGAAGAATTGACTCATTGGAAAAGACTTTGATGCTGGGAGGGATTGGGGGCAGGAGAAGAAGGGGACGACTGAGGATGAGATGGCTGGATGGCATTATTGACTCAATGGACGTGAGTCTGGGGGAACTCCAGGAGTTGGTGATGGACAGGGAGGCCTGGAGTTCTGTGATTCATGGGGTCACAAAGAGTTGGACACGACTGAGCAACTGAACTGAACCGAACTGAACTGTTTCCACTGTTTCCCCATCTATTTGCCATGAAGTGATGGGAATAGATGCCAAGATCTTAATTTTCTGAATGTTGAGTTTTAAGTCAAGTTTTTCACTCTCCTCTGTCACTTTCATCAAGAGGCTCTTTAGTTCTTCATTTTCTTCCATAAGAGTGGTGTCATCTGCATATCTGAAGTTACTAATATTTCTTATGGCAATCTTGATTCCAGCTTGTGCTTCATCCAGCCTAGCATTTCACATGATGTACTCTGCATGTAAGTTAAATAAGCAAGGTGACAATATACAGCCTTGATGTACTCCTCTCCCAATTTGGAACCAGTCTGTTGTTCCATGTCCAGTTCTAACTGTTTCTGCTTGACTTGCATACAGATTTCTCAGGAGGCAGGTCAGGTGGTCTGTTATTCCCATCTCTTGGAGAATTTCCCACAATTTGTTGTGATTCACACAGTCAAAGGCTTTGGCATAGTCAATAAAGCAGAAGTAGATGTTTTTTCTGGAACTCTCTTGCTTTTCTGATGATCCAGTGGATATTGGCAATTTGACCTCTGGTTCATATGCCTTTTCTAAATCCAGCTTGGACATCTAGAATTTCATTTTTCCATACTGTTGAAACCTGGCCTGGAGAATTTTGAGCATTACTTTGTTAGTGTGTAAGACAAGTGCAACTGTGTGGTGGTTTGAATATTCTTTGAGATTGGAATGAAAATTGACCTTTGCTAGTCTTGTGGCCCCTGCTGAGTTTTCCAAATTTGCTGGCAAATTGAGTGTAGCACTTTCTGCAGCATCATCTATTAGGATATGAAATAGTTCAATTGGAATTCCATCACCTCCACTAGCTTTGTTCATAGTGATGCTTCCCAAGGCCTACTTGACTTCACATACTAGGATGTCTGGCTCTAGGTGAGTGATCACACCATTGTGGTTATCTGGATCTTCAAGATCTTTTTGTACAGTTCCTCTGTGTATTCTTAGCACCTCTTTAATATCTTCTGCTTCCGTTAGGCCCATACCATTCTGTTCTTTATTGTGCCCATTTTTGAATGAAACGTTCCCTTGGTATCTCTAATTTTCTTGAAGAGATTTCTAGTTTCTCCCATTCTATTGTTTTCCTCTATTTCTCTGCATTGATCACTGAGGAAGACTTTCTTATCTCTCCTTGCTATTCTTTGGAAATCTGCATTCAGACAGGTATATCTTTCCTTTTCTCCTTTGCCTTTAGCTTCTCTTCTTTTCACAGCTATTTGTAAGGCCTCCTCAGACAGCCATTTTGCCTTTCTGCATTTCTTTTTCTTGGGGATGTTCGTCAGTCTTTGCCGTGCTTCATTTTGTACTCCAAGACCAAATATGCATGTTACTCCAGGTATCTTTTGACTTCTTACTTTTGCATTTCAGTCCCCTATAATGAAAAGTACATCTTTGGAGTGTTAGTTCTAGAACATCTTGTAGGTCTTCATAGAACCATTCAACTTCAGCTTCTTTTCATTACTGGTCAGGGCATAGACTTGGATTACTGTAATATTGAATGATACTACTGACATACTGCATAATGCATTTCTTCTAAGGGATTCTTGCCAACAATAGTAGACATAATGGTCATCTGACTTGAATTCATCCCTTCCTAAATTATCTTTAGGTCACTAAAAAGTTCAGTAACTTTCAAGAAGAATTGGTTGCTCTTTATAAATTATTTATCTCTTGTGCATGTGTATGTATTTAAATCACTTTAAAACTTGTGCAGTATCATGTAAATGACACTATGGAAAAAACTGTCAAAAATGGATTTGCTCACTGGGAAATTTAAAGAGTAAAATAAATGCAGAGAAAAAAAAATCTCACTTAAGAGTGAATCTGTGCATGGCAAGGTGGCATATATGATTACCAACAGTAGTAAATTTATTCTGAACTGTTTTTCTAGCTTTGGTGTTAGCTAGTGTTTACCCATTCTTATTCTCTCAACTTGCTGCTTGATTAGAATGGAACTGCATTAGGATAGAAACCTTCACTTTAATCTTTTTGGCAATATCTTCATATCAACAAGAACCAAGGGCTGAGCTGGAGTGAGTTCAGGCTCAAGAATCACAAAAATGTGATCTATATTAATAACTTTGAGTCATCAGGATGACATTTACCCTATTAATGCTGAAACTTATTTTCAGAGTTTGTCTTTAAGTTCAGTATTAGATTTTTCAAAATGTATAGTCTTTCTTAAAATTATCCATAAATTCAAAAGTGACATGCAAGTTTATGCCAGTAATGCAGCTGAATATTTTCTATCATTAAGAAAAGAAGTTACATCTTATTATGAAGTGTTCATGAAGAATGTGTCTAATTTCCTGTATTAGCTGCAAATAAGATTCTAAGCTCTAATAATTTATGATGAACCCCTATGAATTATGGGTTTATCACATTTAAAAAGTGACCATTTCCTACTACGCTATATAAAAATGTATCATCTGTCATTTCAAGGATCATCTAACATTTTCTACAGTTCACATTAGTTGGACCATCTCCAAAATATCGTTCACCTATAAATGCACATACAAGAAAATTCTCTGTGCTTTCTTTTCATTAATGCTTTGCTCTTAATTCTACATTCTCTGTTCCTCACCAAGGGTATCTGAAATCTAAGTTTTGAGTGAAAAGAAAGTGACTTTGCCACTTTGACTAGTACCTTTGACTAGTACTTTGGAGAATGACCATTTCAGAATAAACTTTTCTTTCTCATTAATATTTTTTCCTATTTCCTTTTACAAATTGATGATAATAGTTTAAAAAATATTCAAATTTATATAATACTTTATAGTCACAGTATAATTTTACAAACATTATCTCATTTGATTCTTTAAAGAAACTGTAATAGAAGCTATGATAAACCCAGATGGCATATTAAAAAGCAGAGATATCACTTTGCCAACTGTATAGTCAATGTTATGGTTTTTACAGTAGTCATGTACAGACCTAACCTGCCTCTTGAGAAGTCTGTATGCAGGTCAGGAAGCAACAGTTAGAACTGGACATGGAACAACAGACTGCTTCCAAATAGGAAAAGGAGTACGTCAAGGCTGTATATTGTCACCCTGCTTATTTAACTTACATGCAGACTTACATGCAGAGTACATCATGAGAAACACTGGACTGGAAGAAACACAAGCTGGAATTAAGATTGCCGGGAGAAATATCAATAACCTCAGATATGCAGATGACACCACCCTTATGGCAGAAAGTGAAGAGGAACTAAGAAGCCTCTTGATGAAAGTGAAAGAGCAAGGTGAAAAAAGTTGGCTTAAAGCTCAACATTCGGAAAACGAAGATCATGGCATCTGGTCCCATCACTTCATGGGAAATAGATGGGGAAACAGTGGAAACAGTGTCAGACTTTATTTTGGGGGCTCCAAAATCACTGCAGATGGTGACTGCAGCCATGAAATTAGAAGACGCTTACTCCTTGGAAGAAAAGTTATGATCAACTGAGATAGTATATTCAAAAGCAGAGACATTACTTTGCCGACTAAGGTCTGTCTAGTCAAGGCTATGGTTTTTCCTGTGGTCATGTATGGATGTGAGAGTTGGACTGTGAAGAAGGCTGAGCGCCGAAGAATTGATGCTTTTGAACTGTGGTGTTAGAGAAGACTCTTGAGAGTCCCTTGGACTCCAAGTTGATCCAACCAGTCCATTCTGAAGGAGATCAACCTTGGGATTTCTTTGGAAGAAATGATGCTAAAGCTGAAACTCCAGTAATTTGGCCACCTCATGAGAAGAGTTGACTCATTGGAAAAGACTCTGATGCTGAGAGGGATTGGGGGCAGGAAGAGAAGGGGATGGCCGAGGATGAGATGGCTAGATGGTATCAGGGAATTATGACCTCAGGAACTGCAGCATCCCAGGCTTCCTTGTCCTTCATTATCTCCTGCAGCTGGCTCAAATTCATGTCCATTGAGTCAGTGATACTATCTAACCATCTCATCCTCTGATGGATGTGAGTCTGAGTGAACTCCGAGAGATGGTGAAGAACAGGGAGGCCTGGCGTGCTGCGATTCATGGGGTCACAAAGAGTCGGACACAACTGAGCGACTGAAATGAACTGAACTGAACTCAGGTACAGACATGAGAGTTGAATCATAAAGAAGGCTGAGTGCTAAAAAATTGATACTTTGAATTGTGGTACTGGAGAAGACTCTTGAGAGTTCCCTGGACTGCAGGGAGATAAAAGCAGTCCATCCTAAAGGAACTCAGTCCTGAATATTCATTGAGGGACTGATGTTGAAGCTGAAGCTTCAATACTTTGACTACCTGATGTGAAAAGCTGGTTCACTGGAAAAAGATCCTGATGCTGGGAAAGAATGAAGGCCATAGGAGAAGAAGGTGGCAGAGGATGAGATGGTTAGATAGTATCACTGACTCAGTGGACTTGAATTTGAGCCAGCTGCAGGAGATAATGAAGGACAAGGGAAGCCTAGGATGCTGCAGTTCCTGAGGTCACAAAAAATCAGACATGAATTAGCAACTGAATAACAACAATGGAAATAGGGCAGGGTTTTGCATATTTAAAGATGAGAAAACTGAAGCTCAGAACTATAAATATCACATACAGAGCAAGTGGTGGAAGTGAGATTTGACCCTTAGTCTGAGTCCTTATGTAGTATGGCTGTCACTGTATCCCAAAGACAATATCTGTGCCAGTCTTGAGGAATAACAGGAGACTGATAAATAGGTTACAGTTCTCTGCCAACTGAACATTGTACAAGAAAAGGAAAATTTTTTTACATTGCTAGTGACTGCTGGTTTGTATACTTCACATTGCGCAGGCAGCCCTGGTACTTGGCATAGATGGTGAGATCTTCACCTGGGTAGGGCAGAGGATTTATCCATCAGCAGAGAAGAATAGGAGGAGAGTAGCAGAACTTAGGGCCAGGTGAGGGAGGCTGATTTATGAGTCCCACAGCACAGGAGCGTGTTACCATAGTTAGTGAGATGGTCCATGGAGAGGTCATCTTCTCTCCAGGGTTCACATGCTGCCCAGGAATGTGAGTAATGTCATGTTCAAGTACTGACCATCGTACCTAGCTCAGAAACACTACTCCTCTCTGGCTGCTAGGTACATCCTTCTTTATTCCTCCCTCCCTTCCTGGATTTCTTCATTCACTTATTTACTGAGGTATCAGTTCCGTTCAGTTCAGTCACTCAGTGGTGTCTGATTCTATGTGATCCCATGGACTGCAGCATGCCAGGCTTCCCTGTCCACCACTAACTCTCAGAGCTTGCTCAAACTCATGTCCATAGAGTCGGTGATGCCACCCAACCATCTCATCCTCTGTTGTCCCTTTCTCCTGCCTTCAATCTTTCCCAGCATCAGGGTCTTTTCCAACGAGTCAGTTCTTTGTATCAGGTGTCCAAAGTATTGGAGATTCAGCTTCAGCATCAGTCCTTCTAATGAATATTCAGGAATGCATTCCTTTAGGATTGACTGGTTTGATCTCCTTGCAGTCCAAAGGACTTCAAGAGTCCAAGAGTCTTCTCTAACACTACAGTTCAAAAGTATCAATTCTTGGGTGCTCAGTTTTCTTTATGGCCCAACTCTCACACCCATACATGACTATTAGAAAAATCATAACTTTGACTATATAGACGTTTGTCCAAAGTAAGATCTCTGGCTTTTAATATACTGTCTAGGTTGGTCATAGCTTTTCCTCTGAGGAGCAGGCATCTTTTAATTTCAAGGCGGCAGTCACCATCTGCAGTGATTTTGAAGCCCCCAAAATAAAGTCTGTCACTGTTTCCATCGTTTCCCCATCTATTTGCCATGAAGTGATGGGACTGGATGCCCGATCTTGGTTTTTTGAGTGTTGAGTTTTAAGTCAAGTTTTTCACTCTCCTCTTTCACTTTCATGAAGAAGCTCTAATTATACTTCTATTATTGAGATATCAAGTCTGATGTCTCAATAATGACTTGAGCAAACTACACCCAAATCTGTCCTTCTGATGGGGAGTTCACCCCTTCCTGGCAAATTGAATTCCATCTAGTCATCTCTTCTGGGAAACACTGTTTAAATGCTTTATTTTCCTATGTCAGTCGTTAGCTTATGGAAATAAACAAATGAAAGAGTGCAGTTCAACTAGCTCAACCCACTAACCATTCTAGTTTTTGGCTTTGGCTCAGTCAGGACACCATTGACATTAAAAGTAGCATTATCAAATAATACTAAAGGATCTGACACACAGAACAATGTACACCATTTTCAAATTTGTAGAAGATGCACAGATTTGCTTTGGAACTTGTGCACAAATCTGAGAGAAGTTTATGTAGAGAAATCGGAGTTTGGAGCCAGTGAGAGTCAAATATTTCTCTTTCAGAAAATTACAGAATATAGAAAAACAAACAAACAAACAAACAAACAAACAACCCTTTCCTCCCAAAACACTCTTCCCACCTTTCTAAGAGTAAGTCTTGCAGAAGAAGACTGCCTTCCAACCAGGAACTATTAGATGAGCATAGAATAACCTTATAATGTGCTGAGTTGTTGGATATTTTGGTATTTGTTGGTTGAAGAGCTAGAGTTACCTAATTGTATATACATTTAGAAGCAATGTAAACAAAATTTTAAAAATTAGCCATGCAAAAATTTCAGGTATCCTTGAATGCAGTGCTAAGGGAATCCCTGATACAGCAGGGAGAATATATAAACGGGCCAGGAGAACAGGAATAGAAGGTACGTAATGGAATCTTTTAAAGTTGTGAAAGAACAGGAGAAAGAGAATTTGACTTAAAATTATTAGTGAATTGCTAAATAAGAACTTTGTCTTTCTACATATCTTTTCTGTTTGTAAAATATGATGGTGAGTATTGCATGGACTTGACCACTAGGTTTTGTTTTTTTATCAAAGATGTTTAACTTAAGTCTATAGTGATACTTTTTTTCTCCAAAAGGAAATATATTCTAATTTTAAAGAAAAAGCAAAAGTAAGATTTTCTGTACAAGTTTTAAATCTGACCTTATTTAAACTCATCTATTATATAAAGTGAAGATTAACTAGTACTAAATATTCACTGAATTTGCACATATGACTTAAAGTATTTAAATAGCTATATTACTTATTTCTGTGTCTTGAATGTTCTAAAGAAATTCATTTCTAAGATTCTTTTCAAAGACTATAATTGCAATTAATTTTTATTGCTAGAAAAGTTTAAGGCCTCTCTTGTGAAGTTGTGATATATGACAAAAGGTCTTCTATGATGCAATTCAAAGGCCTAGTCATTTCCACAGGACAGAAGAAATTCTTCTTCCCAACAGCTTTACTTACGATAGAACCATAATTTCTCTCAGAGTGACCCAATATAGTCAGAACTAATTTGGTGAAAGTACATTTTAAAAATTACGGCTCCAAATCTTAGTAAAAACATTGACCCATCTCAGATTTTTGCTCAAGTTTAAAAATGTGTATCTTTGATTTTGCTTTTCCTCCAGTTACAATAATTTCCTGAGGCCAAATAAATGGGGACTAGTGTGCTGAATATCAGCTGAGTTGTAGAAAGTTGCTAGTAATTCACTTTTTAAAATATTATACATTATTTATCACTTCTTCTAGAATACTGAGTGGGCCTAAAGAGTACTTTACTAAAGAGTAAAGTCCTCTTTACTCATCCTTCCATTAGCTGGATGCTGATACTGGGTTATATTACAAAGTTTAAAATAACAAAGTCAGCACACAGAGTGAAATCAATGCTGTTGAAGACAACAAATAATGCACGTATTAACGCTTTTCATTTTTATTTTGCCTATCCAGTTATTGGCACATTTCACTTCTAATTTCAATCCCTCTGTGATTTGTTCAGTAATTCTTTCGGTGATCCTTTTATAATACCACCTACCCTTTTTAGCACAGTGCTTAATATATAAAAGATTTCCAATAAATGTTTAGCTTTCTGAATTTTTAAAATGAGACAGATATACTATTTTGTGCTTGTTGATTTAGTTGAAGATTCTAAATTTTTTTTAACAAGCTCAAATCAAGATTTATCCTGTGGGAACTGTGCTCTTTCCTTTCAGGCCTAAAGGCAGAAACACCCACACCAAGAGAGCTCTGCACCCAGCAGTCCAGAGGATTTCCCTCTGGACACTGTAGATGCCCTTCTTTATTCTTCCTCTGCATTTCTCCAATGACTTCAAATCATTTAAAACTATAGTTAGGGGCATCTAATGGATGTGAAAGTTGGACTGCAAAGAAAGCTAAGTGCTGAAGAATTGATGCCTTTGAACTGTGATGTTGAAGAAGACTCTTGAGAGACCCTTTGACTGCAAGGAGATCCAACCAGTCCATCCTAAATGAAATCAGTCCTGAATATTCATTGGAAGGACTGATGCTGAAGGTGAAACTCCAATACTTTGGCCACCTGGTGCAAAGAACTGACTCATTGGAAAAGATCCTGATGCTGGGAAAGACTGAAGGCAGGAGGAGGAGGGGATGATAAAGGATGAGATGGTATCACCAATTCAATGGACATGAGTTTGAGTAAACTCTGGGAGTTGATGATGGACAGGGAAGCCTGGCATGCTGCAGTCCATGGCATCACAGTCATACATGACTGAGCAGCTGAACTGAACTGATAGATAGGGGCATGCCAACCAGGCAACTGCCTAGGATCTCAGTCTTTAAGGATTACTAAGACATCAACAGGATAAATAGGTGCCAGTTAACTCAAGTTTCCATCCACAGTTGACTAGCAAAATGCAAACTGGTATTACTTCTGCCAAGCAGACATACAAACAGTCCTGCTTGATGTGCCTATCTATTCTTGAATATTCTGAGGAACCTGAAATCAGCAATCACAGCTGAAATTTCTGAGATAAAGGAATGGCACAAGGTTATTTAAAGTGAACACATGGTCTATTTCATTGTCCAAATGTTAAATTCTTTAATATATTTCACACAAAGTTTTTGGTTAAGAAAATTGACAAAACTGAAGAGAGGACCAACATGACAGAGAAGAAGAAATGCTTCTAGTTTCTTTCAATTCAGTTCAGTTCAGTCACTCAGTCATGTCCGACTCTTTGTGACCCCATGAATTGCAGCACGCCTGGCTTCCCTGTTCATCACCATCTCTCGGAATTCACTCAGACTCACGTCCATCAAGTCAGTGATGCCATCCAGCCATCTCATCCTCGGTCGTCCCCTTCTCCTCCTGCCTCCAATCCCTCCCAGCATCTGAGTCTTTTCCAATGAGTCAACGCTTTGCATGAGGTGACCAAAGTACTGGAGTTTCAGCTTTAGCATCATTTCTTCCAAAGAAATCCAAGGGTTGATCTCCTTCAGAATGGACTGGTTGGATCTCCTTGCAGTCCAAGGGACTCTCAAGAGTCTTCTCTAACACCACAGTTCAAAAGCACCAATTCTTCGGCGCTCAGCCTTCTTCACAGTCCAACTCTCACATCCATACATGACCACAGGAAAAACCATAGCCTTGACTAGACAGACCTTAGTCGGCAAAGTAATGTCTCTGCTTTTGAATATACTATCTCAGTTGATCATAACTTTTCTTCCAAGGAGTAAGCGTCTTCTAATTTCCATGGCTGCAGTCACTATCTGCAGTGATTTTGGAGCCCCCAAAATAAAGTCTGACACTGTTTCCACTGTTTCCCCATCTATTTCCCATGAAGTGATGGGACCAGATGCCTTGATCTTCGTTTTCCGAATGTTGAGCTTTAAGCCAACTTTTTCACCTTGCTCTTTCACTTTCATCAAGAGGCTTCTTAGTTCCTCTTCACTTTCTGCCATAAGGGTGGTGTCATCTACATATCTGAGGTTATTGATATTTCTCCTGGCAATCTTGATTCCAGCTTGTGTTTCTTCCAGTCTGGCATTTCTCATGATGTACTCTGCATGTAAGTTAAATAAGCAGGGTGACAATATACAGCCTTGATGTACTCCTTTTCCTATTTGGAAGCAGTCTGTTGTTCCATGTCCAGTTCTAACTGTTGCTTCCTGACCTGCATACAGATTTCTCAGGAGGCAGGTCAGGTGGTCTGGTATTCCCATCTCTTTTAGAATTTTCCACAGTTTCTTGTGATCCACACAGTCAAAGGCTTTGGCATAGTCAATAAAGCAGAAATAGATGTTTTTCTGGAACTCTCTTGCTTTTTCCATGATCTAGCAGATGTTGGCAATTTGATCTCTGGTTTCTCTGCATTTTCTAAAACCAGCTTGAACATCAGGGAGTTCACGGTTCACGTATTGCTAGTTTCTTTAGAAGACTGAATCTGCTTCATTCAGTAGAAGTGAGTTTAGTATGCTACATTTTTTGATGTGTATTAATAGAAAATAAATTTCTCTTCATTTCCACTAAAAAACTTTAAATAAGTAGTTAACTCTTGTCAGTTTGAGAGAAACAGCATGTTAGTATATCTCAGTCTAGTCTTGAAGTATTACTGGCAAATGGCTCTCCATTTTTATAAGGGTCGATGTTGTATAGACCTGATTCACTTTTGTTCTCTAATTTCAAACTATATTCACCTTGAAACTTGAGAATATGAATGTTGGTGGTTGGTCTTTACTACTGGATGTGCCCTCTGTTTGAATAACATGAGCAACAAGAATATCAGCAAGACTATTACACTAAAGAAATGATGCCCAGTTGGGGTAACAAGTTGACTCAAAGGAGATAATGGTGCCTACTAGACAGGGAGAACAAGACGTATCCACTCAGTATAAGCAACCTGCAGAGACTCTGATGTCCAGCAGGAAGTGAAGAGACATCTTTCCTCAGTTTTTCAAGCAAAGGAGGCCAAAACAGGATATGTGGAAATTATTATTGGATTTGGTTGCAAATCAGGAAAAAAAAAAACTTGACTAATAGTAGTTTCAACAAATAGTAATGTGTTTCTTACATGCTAGGAATTATAGCATGAAAGCTAGCTGCTGCATTGTTTCAGCCACTCAAAAATGACTTCAAGGACCCAGGCTTTTCCAGCTCTTATGTTCTGCCAGTCTTAGCAATTCAACTTTCGTCCTTCTGTCCTAGCTCATGACTGCAATACAGCTGCTGTTGTTTAGATAATAAATTCACATACAAGCCAGGAAGAATGAAAAAGTGAAAGAAATCATGACAGAGTATGCCACTTTTAATCAAGAAAGAAAAAGCTCTCTTAGAACCACCCCAGAAAAAAATTCGTTTTGGGGTCTCAATGACCATGGCAATGTGACAAGACCGCCTCTGGCAAAGCCAGGACTAGGCCAGCCATAATTAGATTAGACTAATCAACTATTCCAGAAAAAAACATCTACTTCTGCTTCATAAAGTGAAGTCATTCAGTTGTGTTTGATGCTTTGTGACCCCATGGACTGTAGCCTACCAGGCTCCTCTATCCATGGAATTTTCTAGGCAAGAGTACTAGAATAGGCTGCCATTTCCTTCTCCAGGGTATCTTCCTGACCCAGGGATTGAACCTGGGTCTCCTACATTGCAGGCAGACATTTTATCAAGCACTAAAGCTTTTGTGTGGTTCATAACACTGTGGAAAATTCTTAAAGAGATGGGAGTATCAGACCACCTCACCTGCCTTCTGAGAAATCTGTATTCAGGTCAAGAAGCAAGAATTAGAATCTTACATGGAACAATGGACTGGTTCAAAATTGGAAAAGGAGTATGACAAGGCTGTATATTGTGATCCTGATTGTTAACTTATATGCAGAGTACATCATGTGAAATGCCCAGCTGGATGAATCACAAGCTGGAATCAAGATTGCTGGGAGAAATATCAACAACCTCAGATATGTATATGATACCACCCTAACGGTAGAAAGTGAAGAGGAACTAAAGAATCTCTTGATGAGGGTGAAAGAGGAAAGTGAAAAAACTGGCTTAATACTCAACATTCAAAAACCTAAGATCATGGCATCTGGTCCCATCACTTCATGGCAAATAAAAGGGGGGAAAAAAAGGAAGCAGTGACAGATTTTTTTCCCCCTTGGGCTCCATAATCACTGAGGATGGTGACCACAGCCATGAAATTAAAAGATGCTTGCTCCTTGGAAGTAAAGCTATGACAAAACTAGACAGCATATTTAAAAGCAGAGACATCACTGTGATGGCTAAGGTCTATGTAGTCAAAGCTATGTTTTTCCAGTAGTCATGTATGATGTGAGAGTTGGACTATAAAGAAGGTGGAACACTGAAAAATTGATGCTTTTGAACTGTAGTGCTGGAGAAGACTCTTGAGAGTCCCTTGGACAGCAAGGAGATCAAACCAGCCAATCCTAAAGGAACTTAACCCTGAACATTCATTGGAAGGACTGATGCTGAAGTACCAATACTTTGGCTATCTAATGTGAAGAGCCAATTCATTGGAAAAGACCCTGATTCTGGGAAAGATTGAAAGAAAAAGGAGACGGGGGTGGCAGAGGATGACATGGTTGGAACACATTACCAACTCAATGGATATGAGTGAACAAACTCCAGGAGATGGTGAAGGGAAGCCTGGTGTGCTGCAGTCCACAGGGTGGCAAAGAGTTGGACACAACTTAGTGCCTGAACAACAACAACATCAACTATCCAACCCTCTTACTGAGTACATTGTCATCCTGCACAAAGTCAGGATTCTTTTAGCAAGGGAGAAGGTGAAAATTAGAGTGACTAACTAAAAGTGTTTGCCACTGCCAGGTGTCATGAAATGAGAAGTAAATGGGAAGCGAAAAGAGAAAATAAACAGTGGCTATCATCTCAAAGCTCAAGATCTATCTCTGAGCACACATATAAGATATCCACTGGAAGTATCCTAGGGAAAAAAACATGGACTAGATAAAAGACTTTTAGACCATGAGTGATCCTATAATATAGGTTGGGCATGATTCCAAAATAGTTCTTACCAGTACTGGATCACATATTAAACCCAGGCTGTAGCAGAGAAGATACAAACAAAAACCATTTTACATGACTTTAAAAGAAGAGGCTTTAATTTTATTTGTGGCAGTGATAACAATCATATTTCCTCCTTTACCAACACCAGTGTCCCTTCTGAGAATTTCGTTTCACTTTGGTTTGAACTTTAGATCTAAAGACTACTGATAATTTTAGGATATTCAGTAGAATATTCACTTGTTTTGAGGGTTTGAGCATTTGGGGATCAATAGGAAGAGGAACGGAGAAGGTGATCTCACCCCACTATAGTACTCTTGCCTGGAAAATCCCATGGACTGCGGAGCCTGGTAGGCTGCAGTCCATGGGGTCGTAAGCCTCGGACACGGACACAACTGAGCGACTTCCCTTTCACTTTTCACTTTCACGCATTGGAGAAGGAAATTGCAACTCACTCCAGTATTCTTGCTTGGAGAATCCCAGGGATGGGGGAGCTTGGTGGGCTTCCATCTATGGGGTCACACAGAGTCGGACACAACTGAAGCAATTTAGCAGCAGCAGCAGCAGGAAGAGGAAAGATCCATTCCTTCCATTTGTAAATTTGTGATCAGTTCAATCACTCAGTCATGACTATTGCGACCTCATGAATCGCAGCGAGCCAGGCCACCCTTTTCCTACTGCCCCCAATCCTCCCAGTATCAGGGTCTTTTCCAATGAGTCAACTCTTCACATGAAGTGGCCAAAGTACTGGAGTTTCAGATTAGCATCAGTCCTTCCAATGAACATCTAGGATTGATCTCCTTTAGACTGGACTAGTTGGATCTCCTTGCAGTCCAAGGGACTCTCAAGAGTCTTCTCCAACACCACAGTTCAAAAACATCAATTCTTCAGCACTCAGCCTTCTTCACAGTCCAACTCTCACATCCATACATGATAGCTGGAAAAACCATGGCCTTGACTGGATGGACCTTTGTTGGCAAAGTAATGTCTCTGCTTTTGAAGATGCTATCTAGGTTGGTCATAACTTTCCTTCCAAGGAGTAAGTGTCTTTTAATTTCATGGCTGCAGTCACCATCTGCAGTGATTTTGGAGCACCAAAAAATAAAGTCTGACACTGTTTCCACTGTTTCCCCATCTATTTCCCATGAAGTGATGGGACCACATGCCAGAATCTTAGCTTTCTGAATGTTGAGCTTTAGGCCAACTCTTTCACTCTCCTCTTTCACTTTCATCAAGAGGCTCTTTAGTTCTTCTTCACTTTCTTCTATAAGGGTGGTGTCATCGGCATATCTGAGGTTATTGATATTTCTCCCGACAATCTTGATTCTAGCTCGTGATTCTTCCAGCCCAGCGTTTCTCATGATGTACTCTGCATATAAGTTAAATAAGCAGGGTGACAATACACAGCCTTGACGTACTCCTTTCCTATTTGGAACCAGTCTGTTGTTCCATGTCCAGTTGTAACTGTTTCTTCCTGACCTGTATATAGGTTTCTCAAGAGGCAGGTCAGGTGGTCTGGTATGCCCATCTCTAGAGAAGCGAAAAGCAAAGGAGAAAAGGAAAGATATAAGGATCTGCATGCAGAGTTCCAAAGAATAGCAAGAAGAGATAAGAAAGCCTTCCTCAGTATTCAATGCAAAGAAATAGAGGAAAACAACAGAATGGGAAAGACTAGAGATCTCTTCAAGAAAATTAGAGATACCAAGGGAAAATTTCATGCAAAGAGGGGCTCGATAAAGGACAAAAATGGTATGGACTTAACAGGAGCAGAAGATATTAAGAAGAAGTGGCAAGAATACACAGGAGAATTGTACAAAAAGATCTTCACAACACAGATAATCACGATGGTGTGATCATTCACCTAGAGCCAGATATCCTGGAATGTGAAGTCAAGTGGGCCTTAGAGAGCATCACTACAAAGAAAACTAGTGTGGTGATAAGATTCCAGTTGAGCTATTTCAAATCCTAAAAGATGATGCTGTGAAAGTGCTGCACTCAATATGCCAGCAAATTTGGAAAACTCAGCAGTGGCCACAGGACTGGAAAAGGTCAGTTTACAATTGCCCTCATCTCACATGCTAGTAAAGTAATGCTCAAAATTCTCCCAGCCAGGCTTCAGCAACACGTGAACTGTGAACTTCCTGATGTTCAAGCTGGTTTTAGAAAAGGGAGAGGAACCAGAGATCAAATTGCCAACATCCACAGGATCATGGAAAAAGCAAGAGAGTTCCAGAAAAACATCTATTTCTGTTTTATTGACTATGCCAAAGCCTTTGACTGTGTGGATCACAATAAACTGTGGAAAAAATTTGTGATAGAAAACACCAAATTAAAAGAATCAGCCAAGCTTTTTTTTTCCTCCTCATATCAGAGTCACTATCTATAAATAGATTTTTCATAGCTTGCAATTAGTAAAAAAATTAATGGATATTTTGAGTTTCTTAATTTTCTAGGATAGGTATATTCTTTCATTGTTTTTTGAGGAAGCATGTTAGTAAAATTGAAAATTTCTCTGTCATATACATGTTTTGATAATGAATTGTTGTACTGACCAGCAAGATTTTCCTTCTTTTTCCCTACTGTCTCAGTTTCCTGCTGCTTTGAGGTATATTAACACTGAAAAAGTGAAAGCATTTGTCTTTCAGTCATTTCCAAATCTTTGCAACCCCATGTTGTAGCCCACCAGGCTCCTATGTCCATGGAGTTTTCCAGGCAAGAATATTGGAGTGTTCCTTTTGCCAGGGAATCTTCCTGACCCAGGGATCAAACCCAAGTCTCCTGCATTGCAGGCAGATTTTTACCATCGGAGCCACCAAAGAAGCCCAAAGCTTTGCACTGCCCTCTTTAAGGTTCAGACTTAGGACCTTCAGATTATGAGACTGACTTGCTGCCTATTGTGCTAAGGAGGCAACTCTTAGCAGGGACTCCATAAATTGCAAATTATATTAGTGCTATTTATAGATCAAGTGCAAAGAAAAAAATGATTTGTTGTTTCACATAAATGAAAGGTTCATGGCTTGATCCAGGGTTTATCTCTATTCATCTCTGTTTTGTATCATGTTCTGATTTCATTTTCTTCTTCAGAAGACCCCTTCCAAGTAGCTAAAGAAGATGGGAGAAAGTAACTCTAGTTTATGGTTTTCTCATAGCTCTTGATCTGAGAGGAAGAAAGTCCTACTTTCTCCCCATGTCCTCATATAACATAACATAAAGGCTCTGATTGGCCCTATTTGGATTATGAATCCAGCACTGAAGGAGAGATATACTATTCTTATTGAGCAAATCTGGACATTGAGCTCAGATCTCTGGGTATGGAGAAGTGGCTGCATTCAATCTAACTAAGCTATATATAAGAAAGGGATGAGTTTCTCAAAGCTGAGGGGGTTGGGTTCAGTCTACCCAATCCATATAAAAGGTAGGAATTTCTCAAAAGAAAGGTTAGGGTTAAGGATAGGGATACAGTTAGATTAAAACAAAGCAAAACAATAACAGCACCTGATGATTGCTCACAGGGAAAATAAGTATTTCATGGAATCTAATACTTAAAATGAGAATCCCTTGGGCTACAAGGAGATCAAACCAGTAAATCCTAAAGGAAATCAATCCTGAATATTCATTGGAAGGACTGATGCTGAAGCTAAAGCTCTGATACTTTGGCCACCTGATGAGAAAAGCTGGCTCATTAGAAAAGACCCTGATGCTGGGAAAGATTGAAGGCAGGAGGAGAAGAGGACTACAGAGGACAAGATGGTTGAATGGTGACACCAACTTGATGGACATGAGTTTGAGCAGGCTCCGGAGATGGTGAAGGACAGAGTTGCACTATAACGAAAATTGAGCACTGAAGAATTAATGCTTTTGAACTCTAGTGTTGGAAAGACTCTTAAGTATCCTTTGGACAGCGAGGAGATTCAACCAGCTCATCCTAAAGGAAATTAGTCCTGAATATTCATTGGAAGGACTAATGCTGAAGCTGAAACTCCAGTCCTTTGGCCACCTGTTGCAAAGAACTGACTCATTGGAAAAGACTTCGATGCTGGGAAAGATCGAAGGTGGGAGGAGAAGGGGACAACAGAGGATGAGATGGTTGGATGGCATCATCAATTTGATGGACATGAGTCTGAGTAAGCTCCAGGAGCTGGTGATGAACAGGGAAGCCTGGTGTAGTGCAGTCCATGGGGTTGCAAAGAATTGGACATGACTGACTAACTGAACAACAACAACAAATGCTTAAAAATAAAAAAAAAAAGTATCGTTTACTTTTTGCTTACCTTGAAGAAAATATAACTATAATTATTATCAGGAAGTACTATGAAAATTTTGAAGACATAAAAGACTCTCATTAACTTAGATCAGTTTAGTATAATAATAGTTAATGTCATGCTGGGCCAAGCATTGTGTGAATCATACATTTTTTTTCTGTTATCCTTAGGGCAATTACATTTTTCAAATGAGAAAAATTGAGGCTTATAGAGGTTGAATACGTTGTTTAAAATCATGCAGGTAGCTAGTTGCAGAGATCTTCTGGCATTAAAGGCCTACTCTTTACAATAAGATTCATAATCATCAACTGGTTGAAATTTGTTCATGTTGTTGTAGATGTTCTAAAACATCCTGAAATTGTTCTCTTGTTTTCAAGGATATCAGCTAATAGTTTAAAAAAAAAATGTTACCTAGTATAAGTCTTTGGTCTCCCTCTTTATACTATAAAACTATAAAATTTATTTTATATTTATAATTTATAAAGTTAATAAATATAAGAATGACTGGTAATCACCACATGAATTTCCTTTCTCTAAATTAATACTTAATTATTTGTTTCCTTGAATAATTTAAACATTCTCACCTACAAGATTAAATTGTACCATCTTTGACACTGAGCCTGAGCTCAGTCCTTGTTTATATTTTCATAAACTTGAAATTAGTGGAAAGCCAATTAATGTGTTTTTCTCTATTAATAAGGCTAAAAAATAAGCCAATTTCTTCCTTTATTAGGATGTATACAGAGAAGCATTAGTAGAGTCATGTATTTTGCTAGTTGTGTGTCAGGCATTGGCATAAAAACTGAGAAACCAATAAGGAAAAATATGGGATTCCCTAACTTTAAGAAACTTATAGTCTTGGAGACAGATGAGTATATACCTGACTAAACAGAGTCTGGAGGCACACACACTAAGCTGTGAGGAACCACAGAAAAGGCTCCTAAGACAACATAAGTGATCAGGATTGGGTTGGAAAACAATTACAAAGATCCCTGAGAAGTTTGATGCCTGAAGTGAGTTGTGAAGGATAAATACGAGCAGTGTATGATAAGTGGGCAGAAAGCGTTCCAAGCAGAATAGTCAGGGTGTACTAGATCCAAATCACCAAAAGGAGAGGCAGATGGAGGAACAGATGGGGTTGGGGGAGATATTTAGAAACCTAGAAATAGTTCAGTATAATTTGAGGTGGAAAGGGGTAGGGAGATAAGTAGGAATTGATAAGAAAGAATTTGGGTTCCATCACACCAGTTCTAGTAGACAGCATTTTTGAACCTCACTTGCCTGTATGTAGAGAGATTCCACCATCTAAACAAACAGGAGACAGCACAACATGCAATCCAAGAGGCAAGGTTACAAGAGCAGCCAAAGTCCGTAACAAGAAGACACTAGCTGATGACAGGAAGTGTCCAAAGCTGTGACTGGAGAGAGGATATGAATGAAAACTGGGGAAGAAAGTTGCAGGAATAAGAAGGATGTAAATGGAGCATCTGGTGGAGCATTCTAATCAGGAGTACCAAATTGTTCCTTGATCTCTCTTTCATTTAAAGTCCCATAGACTCTATAAGTTCTTTCACCTAATAAAACACACAGAAGATGCACATGCTTTGCTACCAGTGTGGAGAATGACTGCCAACTACAACCAGGAAGGATTACAGGACTTTGCTGCCCCAAAGACGAACAATGTTCTAAATGAGGCTGAGGGCAGGGAAAGGCATAGCTATTTTAGGCCCCTTAGCCTTCTTCTCTTCAATAAGAAATTGTGCTAGTATCCTTGGAAGGCTATAAAAACTTTTAATTGAAAAGGAAAAAAAAAACAGAATCACATATTTCCCTCCTGTACTCAGGGAAACACAATGTTAATGCCCTCTTAATAGAAACAGAACTCTCAGAAATAAAAAAATTACTTTCTTGTTTATGAGATTGTTGATTATGGTTATGTTTACAATTAGTAGGTTAAATTTTAAAAAGATTTTATTGATATAGGAAAAGCCTAACACATAAAGAAAGAAAATATGTGGGAAATATGTCTGAAAATGAGCACTTCTACATATGTTACATGCCATTGTTCTACTCATGTGACTTGTTCCAGAAACATATTTAAGCTGGTCATAGAAAATTACAGCCACTTCCTCGTAGATTGGCCCAAACCACCTTCTAGTTCTTTAACAAGGTTAGTGATGAACTGGTACTCAACCCAAGCCCATCTCTCTCTGCAAAGACAAATGGATACAGTCCCCTGGATTGATATCCTTGATGCTCTTTCTTGGATATGATTTCAGTACTTGGTGGTATGAACAGACCAAATGAGTAAAGAGAGTCCCTGGTTCTCAAAAAACAAAAACAAACAAAAACAAAAAACTGAGCGCAAATAAAGGTTATTTGAAAAAACAAACTGATGTGAGTTTTCAGTTCAGTTCAGTCGCTCAGTTGTGTCCGACTCTGCAACCCCATGAATCGCAGCACGCCAGGCCTCCCTGTCCATCACCAACTCCCAGAGTTCACTCACATTCACGTCCATCGAGGCAGTGATGCCATCCAGCCATCTCATCCTCTGCCGTCCCCTTCTCCTCCTGCCCCCAATCCCTCCCAGCATCAGAGACTTTTCCAATGAGTCAACTCTTCACATGAGGTGGCCAGAGTACTGGAGTTTCAGCTTCAGCATCATTCCCTCCAAATAAATCTCAGGGCTGATCTCCTTCAGAATGGACCAGTTAGATCTCCTTGCAGTCCAAGGGATTCTCAAGAGTCTTCTCCAACACCACAGTTCAAAAGCATCAATTCTTCGGTGCTCAGCTTTCTTCACAGTCCAACTCTCACATCAATACAGGACCACAGGAAAAACCATAGCCTTGACTAGATGGACCTTTGTTGACAAAGTAATGTCTCTACTTTTGAATTTACTATCTAGGTTGGTCATAACTTTTCTTCCAAGGAGTAAGAGTCTTTTAATTTCATGGCTGCAGTCACCATCCACAGTGATTTTGGAGCCCCCCAAAATAAAGTCTGACACTGTTTCCCCATCTATTTCCCATGAAGTGGTGGGACCAGATGCCATGATCTTCATTTTCTGAATGTTGAACTTTAAGCCAACTTTATCACTCTCCTGTTTCACTTACATAGAGGCTTTTTAGTTCCTCTTCACTTTCTGCCATAAGGGTGGTGTCATCTGCATATCTGAAGTTATTGATATTTCTCCCAGCAATCTTGATTCCAGCTTGTGCTTCTTCCAGCCAAGTATTTCTCATGATGCACTCTGCATATAAGTTAAATAAGCAGGGTGACAATATACAGCCTTGATGTACTCCTTTTCCTATTTGGAACCAGTCTGTTTTTCCATGTCCAATTTTAACTGTTGAACCCTGACCTGCATATAGGTTTCTCAAGAGGCAGGTCAGGTGGTCTGGTATTCCCATCTCTTTCAGAATTTTCCACAGTTTATTGTGATCCACACAGTCAAAGGCTTTGGCATAGTCAATAAAACAGAAATAGATGTTTTTTCTGGAACGTTCTTGCTTTTTCGATGATCCAGTGAATGTTGCAATTGATCTCTGGTTCCTCTGCCTTTCTAAAACCAGCTTGAACATCAGGAAGTTCATAGTTCACGTACTGCTGAAGCCTGGCTTGGAGAATTTTGAGCATTTCTTTACTAGTGTGTGAGATGAGTGCAATTGTGCGATAGTTTGAGCATTCTTTGCCATTGCGTTTCTTTGGGATTGGAATGAAAACTGACCTTTTCCAGTCCTGTGGCCACTGCTGAGTTTTCCAAATTTTCTAGGCCTATTGAGTGCAACACTTTCACAGCATCATCTTTCAGGATTTGAAATAGCTCCACTGGAATTCCATCACCTCCACTAGGTTTGTTTGTAGTGATGCTTTCTAAGGCCCACTTGAGTTCACATTCCAGGATGTCTGGCTCTAGAAGAGTGTTCACACCATCGTGATTATCTGGATTGTGAAGATCTGTTTTGTATAGGTCTTCTGTGTATTCTTGCCACCTCTTCTTAATATCTTCTGCTTCTGTTAGGTCCATACCATTTCTGTCCTTTATCAAGCCCATCTTTGCATGAAATGTTCCCTTGGTGTCTCTAATTTTCTTGAAGAGATCTCTAGTCTATCCCATTCTGTTGCTTTCCTCTATTTCTTTGCATTGATCACTGAAGAAGGCTTTCTTATCTCTTCTTGCTATTCTTTGGAACTCTGCATTCAGATGCTTATATCATTTCTTTTCTCCTTTGCTTTTTGCTTCTCTTCTTTTCACAGCTATTTTTAAGGCCTCTCCAGACAGCCATTTTGCTTTTTTGCATTTCTTTTCCATGGGGATGGTCTTGATCCCTGTCTCCTATACAATGTCACGAACCTCAGTCCATTGTTCATCAGGCACTCTGTCTATCAGATCTAGTCCCTTAAATCTTTCTCACTTTCACTGTATAATCATAAGGGATTTTTTAGGTCATACTTGAATGGTTAGTGGTTTTCCCTACTTTCTTCAATTTAAGTCTGAATTTGGTAATAAGGAGTTTATGATCTGAGCCACAGTCAGCTCCTGGTCTTGTTTTTGTTGACTGTATAGAGCTTCTCCATCTTTGGCTGCATAGAATATAATCAATCTGATTTCGGTGTTGACTATCTGGTGATGTCCATGTATAGAGTCTTCTCTTGTGTTGGAAGAGGGTGTTTGCTATGACCAGTGCATTTTCTTGGCAAAACTCTATTAGTCTTTGCCCTGCTTCATTCTGCATTCCAAGGCCAAATTTGCCTGTTACTCCAGGTGTTTCTTGACTTCCTACTTTTGCATTCCAGTCCCCTATAATGAAAAGGACATCTTTTTTGGGTGTTAGTTCTAAAAGATCTTGTAGGTCTTCATAGAACCATTCAACTTCAGCTTCTTCAGCATTACTGGTTGGTGCATAGACCTGGATAACTGTGATATTGAATGGTTTGCCTTGGAAATGAACAGAGATCATTCTGTCTTTTTGAAATTGCATCCAAGTACTGCATTTCAGACTCTTTTGTTAACCAAAAGAGTCAACTCTTTGATTCACTGTCAGCGTGCAGAGCGTGGGTGGGTGTGGTGGCACACAGAGTGTGGCCGAGAGGAGCTACCCCACTTCTGAGTTCAGGGGTGGTGGCCGGGAGGAGCTATGCTGTGTCTGAGGTCAGGGGCGGTGGCTTAGAGTGCCAGGCTGCAACCGCACAGGAGCAGGGGAGAGGAGCAATACCCACCTGAGGCCATGGGATGCGGCTGGGAGGAGTGACCCCACGTCCAAGGAGCAGTGGCTGCATGGAGCCGGAGGGCCTAGAGAAGCTATTCCACATTCAAGGTTGGGAGGGGCAGAGGTGAGGAGATACCCCCATCCAAGGTAAGGAGTAGTGGCTGCATTTTGCTGGAGCAGCCATGAAGAGATACCCACATCCAAGGTAAGAGAAACCCAAGTAAGATGATAGATGTTGCAAGAGGGCAGACACACTGAAACCATACTCATAGAAAACTAGTCAATCTAATCACACTAGGACCACAGCCTTGTCTAACTCAATGAAACTAACCCATGCCCTGTGGGGCCACCCAAGACAGGTGGGCATGGTGGAGAGGTCTGACACAATGTGGTCCACTGGAGAAGGGAATGGCAAACCATTTCAGTATTCTTGCCTTGAGAACCCCATGAACAGTATGAAAAGGCAAAATGATAGGATATTGAAAGAGGAACTCCCCAGGTCAGTAGGTGCCCAATATGCTACTGGAGATCAGTGGAGAAATAACTCCAGAAAGAATGAAGGGGTGGAGCCAAAACAAAAACAATACCCAGTTGTGAATGTGACTGGTGATAGAAGCAAGGTCCGATGCTGTAAAGAGCAATATTGCATAGGAACCTGGAATGTCAGGTCCATGAATAAAGGCAAATGGAAGTGGTCAAACAGGAGATGGCAAGAGTGAACATCGACATTCTAGGAATCAGCGAACTAAAATGGACTGGAATGGGTGAATTTAACTCAGATGACCATTATATCTACAACTGCGGGCAGGAATCCCTCAGAAGAAATGGAGTAGGCATCATGGTCAACAAAAGAGATGTAAGTTTATGTAGACTCAAATGCTCCTATACCCTCAAATTAGCATTGCTCATGTAAACTTTGCTTTGGGTGGTGGGTGGTGGGGAGGGCAGCACTCTGTATTCTCTTTTAAGGTACACTACTCGTGTGAAAAGAGTTTTTCCACAGTACAAAATAAACTAACCATAAAATGAAGAAACTGATGAATTGAGCTACATTAAAATGAAGTATTTATGTTCATCAGATGGTACCATATAAAGAGAGAGAAAGACACGTTACACACTGGGAGAAGACAGAACTGTAATTGGCAAAGAGCTAGTATCTGGAATGTATAAAGTGAAGTCACTTAGTCATCTTCAACTCTTTGACCCCATGGACTATAGCCTACCAGGCTCCTCCATCCATGGGATTTTCCAAGCAAGAGTACTGGAGTGGGTTTCCATTTCCTTCTCCAGGGGATCTTCCCAACCCAGCGACTGAACCCAGGTCTCCCACATTGCAGGCAGATGCTTTACCATCTGAGCCACCAGGGAAGCCCACAGAGAGTCAGACATGACCAAACAACTGAGCACAGCACCACAAACATACTTGCATGTGATTTTTTGAATGTATAAGATACCCTGACAATTCAATAAGTCAAAGGGTAAATGATGAAATTAAAGATGAGCAAGACACTTAAACATTTCATTAAAAAGGATATTTTTGTTGTTTAATTGCTAAGTTGTGTCTGACTCTTTGTCACTCCATGGAGTGTAGGCCACCAGGCTCATCTGTCCATAGGATTTCTTAGGCAAGAATACTGGAGTGGGTTGCCATTTAATTCTCCAAGGGATCTTTCCAGCCCAGGGATTGAACTCAAGTCTCCTGCATTGGCAGGCAGATTCTTTACCACTGAGTCACCCAGAAAGCCAAAAAGGGTATACAAAGAAGCAATAAATGTATGAAAAGATGTTCTACTTAATTAGTCATCAGGGAACTATAACTAAAACTAAATGAGACACCACCAAACACCTTCCAGAAGGACTCAAATTAAAAGGACTGATAATAACATGTATTGGTGAGGATGAAGTACAGATACATCATCCTTTTGTTGATAAGAACAAAAATTATACAACCACTTTAGAATGCTACTTGGTGTATATTATTAGTATATTATGAATATTGGCACACTATGATCTAGCAATCCCACTTCTAGGCATACATCCAACATTTGGTGTGCACATATATGCACACCAAAAGTCACATGCGAGTATGTTTGTGGTGCTGTGCTGTGCTCAGTCGTTTGGCCATGTCTGACTCTGTGACTCCATGGACTGTAGCCTGTCAGGTTCCTCTGTTCATGGGATTTTTCAGGCAAGAACACTGGACTGTGTTCCCATTTCCTCCTCCAGGGCATCCTCCTGACCCAGGGATCGAACCTGCATCTTCTGCATCTCCTCCATTGGCAGGTGGATTCTTTACCATTGAGCCCTCTGGGAAGTATGCTTGTAGCAGCATTATTTGTACTAATAATGGAAGACATCCTCATAGTTTATAAAAAATAATGTAAACTTAGAAAATGTGGTATATTTACAACATAGTTAGTTGGACAAATATTATGTTGAGGGAGGAATAAAAGCCAGGTACAAAACAATAATAAATAATAAAAGGGAAAAGTTGTCAATAGCATTAGAAATTAGTATAATGATTGGTATGTTGTGAGTATATATGACGGGATGTGAGTTAGGCTTCTGGGATGCTGGTAATATTTCATTTTGTGTTTTGGAAGTGGTAACATGAGGTGTTCATGTTGATAGCTCACCTAGCTATACACTTATTTATACTTTTTCTGTATACATAGTACTTTAGTTAAAAAAATTTTAAAGAAGTGCATGGAAGTAGCTTGACCTTCAGTTGTTATTTAAATAATTCCTTGAAATTCTGCCATTCAATGCTCACTTGCCAAATATGGTTGTGTCTGCAGTGCTGAGAGAACTACAGAACAAGAGAGGATCCCTACATAGTTTGGTCTGAGGCTGGTTGCGATTCCTTGACCTTCAGGGAGAAGGTGATAGTCAGATGTCTAATTAACATCTATATTTTTAAACTTTAACATATAAAAAGGAAAATATGGGTTAATTATATCCCTAAATAAAATGTCATGTGATATGATGCCTTAGTAAAGACATGGATGTTAAATCTGTGTAAAATGAAAATTGCTTGACAGTGTTAAAATACATATAATTTTGCTGAGGAAAGTCACAGTTTTCCAGAGCTAAGTAGATAAAGGACATGTGTGATACCAGGGAAATAATTATTGATCTATGGATAAGGTAATCAATATGCTTCCTAAAGTAATTTCCGTGTCTCCAAGGTAACACCACATAATCAGTGTTGGTTTTTTCATAGCATGTTGAGAATAGCAAAAACAGAAACAGATTGTTCTAGTTTACAGATGAGAAATTTTAAAAGCTTAAATTGCCATCTTCTTATTTAGTTATGAAATCACAAATTATTAGTAGAAAGGTTGCATTCAAAAGCTACATATCACCTTCAGGGTCAAGTCATATTGCTCAGCATGGGATATCACACTGAGGTTCATCACGATTTGCTTCTTATAAACTTCTCCATATTCCCATCTTCATCTCTGCCCACTCTATCCCCTCCTGATCCACTGCGTGCTCCATTAGTTGCTAACTATTAGGTACTGAATCGGAGAAGGCAATGGCACCCCACTCCAGTACTGTTACCTGGAAAATCCCATGGACGGAGGGAGCCTGGTAGACTGCAGTCCATGGAGTTGCGAAGAGTCGAACAAGACTGAGCGACTTCATTTCACTTTTCACTTTCAGGCATTGGAGAAGGAAAAGGCAACCTACTCCAGTGTTCTTGCCTGGAGAATGCCAGGGACGAGGAATCTTGGTGGTCTGCCGTCTGTGGGGTAGCACAGAGTCGGACATGACTAAAGCGACTTAGCAGCAGCAGCAGGTACTGAGTATTTGCTCTTCAAAACTTCCAGTCTTTTTGTGTGCTCTTAACTCAGTACTGAAGAGCCCTTCCCTTAATTAACTGCCTGGAAAATGTGTATTCATCCTTTAAAAATTTCCTATTCTTAAAGATTAATTACCCCTTCCTCTATTATAACTAAAATCATTTCTGTTTCCATGATTGATATTATTACACTTTTTTTCCCCTTCTCTCCTTTGATACTTAGAATTCCTTGAAGATAGAGATTACATTTTATGAATCTCTATACACTAACTCTTGTTGTTTCAGATGGCGCATAGAAAATACTAAAGGAATATTTACCAAACAGAATAGAAAATGATTTGTTCTTTCACAAGCAGTTTGCTAAAAAAGAAATTCAAGTGTCCAGTAAGCATATTAGAACATCTCCAATATCATTATTATTTAAACAACTGAGACTTGAAATAATATATATTATTATTTTCTTCCTTAAACACGTAAAATAATATAATACCTGGGTTACTACTGATGCAATCAGTTCGGCATTTCTTATCAAGTGCTTTTAAAAAGTTTGTAAACTTTGACCTGGATGTCCATTATCACAAAACAGTCCAACAGTGTGCATATATTTATGCACTAACATATTTACAGTGTTAATAAGGAAAGTGGAACACAAGCAAAGAGCCCAAATTTAAGGGAATAATTTAATCATCTTAAATAATTATGATATATCTCTACTGTTAAAAAATAAACAGGCTCAAAATGGAATCACTTGTGCTAAGCTCTATGACAATAATTCTTGACAAGACTCCAGGAAGTCCTCGGACTGCAAGGAGATCAAACCAGTCAATCTTATGACAACAAGTTCAGTTCAGTACAGTCGCTCAGCTGTGTCTGACTCTTTGTGACCTCATGGACTGCAGCAGCCAGGCTTCCCTGGGCATCACAAATTGCCTTTAGGATGGACTGGTTGGATCTCCTTGCAGTCCAAAGGACTCTCAAGAGTCTTCTCCAACACCACAGTTCAAAAGCATCAATTCTTCAGCACTCAGCTTTATTTATAGTTCAACTCTCGCATCCACACCTGACTACTGGAAAAACCATAGCTTTGACTAGATGCACCTTTGTTGAAAAGTAATGCGTTTTAATATGCTGTCTAGGTTGGTCATAGCTCTTCTTCCAAGGAGCAAGTGTCTTAATTTCATGGCTGCAGTCACCATCTGCGGTGATTTTGGAGCCCCCAAAATAAATTCTCTCACTGTTTCCATTGTTTCCCCATTTATTTGTCATGAAGTGATGGGACTGGATGCCATGATGTTCATTTTCTGAATGTTGAGTTTTAAGCCAACTTTTTCACTCTCCTTTTTCACTTTCATCAAGTGGCTCTTTATTTCTTCATTTTCTGCCATAGGAGTGGTGTCACCTGCATATCTGAGGTTACTGATATTTCTCCCAGCACTCTTGATTACAGCTTGTACTTTATCCAACCTAGCATTTCAAATGATGTACTATGCATCTAAGTTAAATAAGCAGGGTGACAATATACAGCCTTGATATACTCCTTTCCTGATTTGGAACCAGTCTGTTGCTCCATGTCCAGTTCTAACTGTTACTTCTTGACCTATGACAACAAACCAAGACTTAACTGCAGTTTCAGCCACACTCCCAGAAATGTGACCATTAACCAGGCAATCTGGAATTATCTAATCGGCACTATTGAGGTAATCTGAATGAGAGACCCCTGCCCTGCCTCTAAAGGAAGGTCACCATGCTGAAATAATCCTTTCTTTGGTTTATGACTTCACTGTCCCACCCTCTTTGTACCCATAAAAATCTTCCAGCTTTTACAGCTCTTCAGCTCTCCTACTTGCTAGATAGGATGCTGCTTGATTCATTCAGTAATGTCAATTAGATCTTTGAATTTACTCTGTTGGTTTTTGTTTTTTAACACTACATTCCACTACAATGGAATGGTACTTTACTATGTGTTTAATGACTGGAAAAATACATATAATGTAAAGTTACCCCCAAAATGAGATACCAAACTGCATATGTATATAAGGTATCATTTCAAATTATAAAAGAAAAGTTTTTATTAAAAGATTAAAGGAAAAGTACATCAAAAGATAGTAATGGTGCCACAAAGGAATGAAGAAATAAAGAAAAATGTTTTGCTTCCATAAACTTTCCTCTGGTTTTGAAATTTCTGAACAAGTCTGGTTATCAGGAGAAAAAATAATTCCCCTCAATTATATATATAAATTAAATATTATATATGTAAGTTATATATATGTTACAAATTATATATATAAGTTAAAAACACAAAACCTTTTTTTATTTGACTAATTTAGACAGGGGATAACATTATTAAATATCCTGAAACACAGAAAATATTTTTAAATCATTTTTTATTACTGTCCAAAGACAAGATAACTAGAATTGATTGCTAAGAAGTGAAGCATTTCCCATAGAAGGGAAGAATGTGAATCATCAGATATTTCTGGATGTGGAACCAGGTAGTGGGAAAAATTCTTAAGCATTTCTTTAGTTATCTGCCATGGAATACTTCAGAGCAGATATCATTATTCACAAGTTGATGGCTTGCCCCAAATCACTCTGGTATTATATGTGACAAATTCAGATTTTTATTCCAGGACGACTTGCTAAAATAGTTTTGTTCATTCCATTGCAATTTAATTATACTCTAAGCAAAATAAGAATTCATATTCTATTTTAATAAAGAGATAAAAATTAGTTGTAGTGAGTCATGCAATTTGTTTACTTAAAGCTTTTTATTAAATAGATTATTTTCTTCCTGAATCATAATTTACACAGACCTTTTCATTAAGGGAAATCCCTACTAGACAATAAATGCTTTGAAAGCAGGGACCATCTATCAATACAAGCTTTCCAAGACAAAGTTATCCCAAATTTCAAATTAGGTAATATTATATAAATTAAGTTTATTTGGTATCATGCACACTTTTGTGAGCATGAATCTTAACCTTGACAACAGGTATTACTGTCAAGAGATAAGTCTCCCTTAGCATATCAGTGCAGCAATTAAAAGTACTCTACATCAAGATCTATGAAAAATTATAACATCCCATTTTAGGAGCAAGGATTAAGGAGTATTGACTTTAGGCTTTTCTGGAAACACTTGTTTATTGATTTTTGTAGTCATCTCTATAAACACTATATTGTCAGGGGATCCCAAAGTGACTGAGGTTTCAGAGAAATAATCCTTAAAAATGTGATCTCTGAGAACTTCCCCCTTTGTGTCAACTTTGGGTCTGTGCTGCTTTTGATAAAGACTACTGAAATTAATTACGGATAACAATGATGATGTGATCACTCACTTAGAGCAAGATATCCTGGAATGTGAAGTCAAGCGGGCCTTAGAAAGCATCACTATGAACAAACCTAGTGGAGGTGATGGAATTCCAGTTGAGCTATTTCAGATCCTAAAAGATGATGCTGTGAAAGAGTTGCACTCAATATCCCATCAAATTTGGAAAACTCAGCAGTGGCCACAGGACTGGAAAAGGTCAGTGTTCATTTCAGTCTCAAAGAAGGGAAATGTCAAAGAATGTTCAAGTGAGTGAGTGAGTGAAGTTGCTCAGTCGTGTCTGACTCTTTGAGACCCCATGGACTGTAGCCTACCAGGCTCCTCTGTCCATGGGATTTTCCAGGCAATAGTACCAGAGTGGATTGCCATTTCCTTCTCCAGGGGATCTTCCCGACCCAGGGTTCAAACCCAGGTCTCCTGCATTGTAGACAGACGCTTTACCGTCTGAGCCACCAGGGAAGAATGTTCAAACTACCACACAATTGCATTCATTTCATGTGCTAGCAAGATAATGCTCAAAATCCTCCAAGCTAGTCTTCAACAGTACGTGAACTGAGAACCTCCAGATGTTCAAGCTGGAGTTAGAAAAGGCATAGGAACCAGAAATCAAATCGCCAACATCCATTAGTATCTCAGAAAAAAACAAAGGAATATCAGAAAAACAACTACTTCTGCTTATATGACTATGCTAAAGTCTTTGACTATTTGGATCACAACAAACTGTGGAAAATTCTTCAAAACACGGGAATACCAGCCCACCTTACCTGCCTCCTGAAAAACCTGTATGCAGATCAAGAAGCAACAGTTGGAAACAGACATGAACAACACACTGGTTCAAAATTTAAAAAGGAGTACATCAAGGCTTCATATTGTGACTCACTTACTTTATATGCAGAGTACATCATGAGAAATGCTGGGCTGGTTGAAGTACAAGCTGGAATCAAGATTTCCAGGAGAAATATCAATAACCTCAGATATGTAGATAACACCACCCTTATGGAAGAAAGCATGAACGTGAAAGAGGAGAGTGAAAAAGTTGGCTTAAGACTCAACATTCAAAAACTAAGATCATGGCATCTGGTCCCATCACTTCATGACAAATAGATGGGAAAACAGTGGAAACTGTGACAGACTTTATTTTCTTGAGTTCCAGAATCACTGTGGATGGTGATTGCACTGTGGATGGTGATGAAATTAAAAGACGCTTGCTCCTTGGAAGAAAAGCTGTGACAAAATTAGACAATGCATTAAAAGCAGAGACATAACTTTGCAACAAAGGTCTGGATAATCCAAGCTATGGTTTTACCAGTAATCAGGTATGGATATGAGAGTTGGACCATAAAGGAGGCTGAGCACCAAAGGATTGATGCTTCTGAACAGTAGTGTTGGAGAAGATGCTTGAGAGTCCCTTGGACTGGAAGGAGAGCAAACCAGTCAATCCTAAAGTAAATCAATCCCGAATATTTATTGGAAGGACTGATGCTGAAGCTCAAGCTCCAATACTTTGGCCACCTGATTTTTAGAGCAAAATTCTTCCTCTCCTTGTCTGTACTTCCTAGACTCAATGGCTCTCTTCCTGTTCTCTTTAGAGACTATTCAAATTAGGCTTTTCCCCCAGCCCCTTCACTGAATTGAAAGGTCACCAACAGCCTTCATATTACTAAATCCAGTGGTTATTCCTCCATCCTCAATTTCCTTCCTCTTCACCACCATTTCACAAAGGCCATCAGTCCACCTCATTGCAACATGTTCTTCACTTGGCTTCCAGGACACTACGCATTTTCCTTCCTCATCTCTGAAAGTGCCTTCTCAGTCTCTTTTATACTTTCTCCCATCATCTAAACATTGGAAAGCTGTATATCTCAGCCTTCAAACCTCCCTTTTTTTTCTATTTATATTCACTCCCTTATGGTTTCATTTAGTTTCCTGGCTTTTGATACCACTAATGTCCTGAAGACTCCTAAATTTGTATGTCCAAACTTACATTTTATTTTATTTATTTGGAGGAAGTAAATTTTTCCCATTTTGATTTAACATTTTCCCCCAGATTTACTGAAATATAATTGACAAAATAATTTGTATAAATTTAAGCTGTACAACGTAATGTTTGGAAACATGTATTTAGTAAAATGACTACCACAATAAAATTAGCTAACACATCCACCAATTTACATAGCTACCTTTTGTGGGTATGTGTATTGAGATTAGTTAATATTTACTCTTTTATTAGATTTCAAGTATACAATATGTGTATTATTAACTATAGCCACCATACTGTACACTAGATTCCCAGAACTTATTTATTTTATAACTGAAAGTGTATAACCTTTAACCAACAGCTTATTTCTGTAAACCCTCAGACTCTGTCCACAACCATTTTATTCTGTTTCTATAAGTTTGATTTTTTTAGATTCCACATATAAGTGAGATCATATAGAATCGGTCCTTCTCTGCCTTATTTCACTTAGCATAATCCCTTCAATTTTCATCTATATTGTTGCAAGTAGCAGGATTATCTACTTTTTATGGGTCTGCAGTTTGATGGAAACCCCCCCTTATTTATTTTTGCTACTGTTGCATTTGCTTTTGGTGTAATACCTAAAAATCATTGTCAAGACTAATGTCAAGGAGGTTTTTAAATTTTCTACAGTTATATATTTTCGAGTTCAGCCATGCATTTTGAGTTAATTTTGTGCATAGTGTAAGATAACAGTTCAACTCCATTCTTTTGCATATGGACATTCAGTTTTCCCAATACTACTTATTGAAGATACTCTCCTTTCCCCACTGTGTGTTCCTGACACCCTTGTCAAGGATGCTGACTGTACATCCATAGATTTATTTCTGAGATCTCTATTTGATTTCATTGATCTATGTTTGTGTTTTTAGGCCAATATCATATTGTTTTGACAGACTTTTCTTGATTTACAGAGGGTTCAGTTCAGTTCAGTTCAGTTCAATCGCTCAGTCATGTCCGACTCTTTGCGACCCCATGAATCGTGCACGCCAGGCCTCCCTGTCCATCACTAACTCCCGGAGTTCACTCAGACTCACGTCCATTGAGTCCGTGATGCATTCCAGTCATCTCATCCTCTGTCGTCCCCTTCTCCTCCTGCCCCCAACCCCTCCCAGCATCAGAGTCTTTTCCAATGAGTCAACTCTTCGCATGAGGTGGCCAAAGTACTGGAGTTTCAGCTTCAGCATCATTCCTTCCAAGGAAATCCCAGGGCTGATCTCCTTCAGAATGGACTGGTTGGATCTCCTTGCAATCCAAGGACTCTCAAGAGTCTTCTCCAACACCACAGTTCAAAAGCATCAATTCTTTGGCACTCAGCCTTCTTCACAGTCCAACTCTTATATCCATACATGACCACAGGAAAAACCATAGCCTTGACTAGACGGATCTTAGTCGGCAAAGTAATGTCTCTGCTTTTGAATATGCTATCTAGGTTGGTCATAACTTTTCTTCCGAGGAGTGAGTAAGCATCTTTTAATTTCATGGCTGCAGTCACCATCTGCAGTGATTTTGGAGCCCCCAAAATAAAGTCTGACATTGTTTCCACTATTTCCCCATCTATTTCCCATGGAGTGATGGGATCAGATGCCATGATCTTCGTATTCTGAATGTTGAGCTTTAAGTCAACTTTTTCACTCTCCTCTTTCACTTTCATCAAGAGACTTTTTAGTTCCTCTTCACTTTTTGCCATAAGGGTGCTGTCATCTGCATATCTGAGGTGATTGATATTTCTCCCAGAAATCTTGATTCCAGCTTGTGTTTCTTTCAGTCCAGCATTTCTCATGATGTACTCTGCATAGAAGTTAAATACGCAGGGTGACAATAAACAGCCTTGACATACTCCTTTTCCTATTTGGAACCAATCTGTTGTTCCATGTCCAGTTCTAACTGTTGCTTCCTGACCTGCATACACATTTTTCAGGAGGCAGGTCAGGTGGTCTGGTATTCCCATCTCTCTCAGAATTTTCCACAGTTTATTGTGATCCACACAGTCGAAGGCTTTGGCATAGTCAATAAAGCAGAAATAGATGTTTTTCTGGAACTCTCTTGCTTTTTCGATGATCCAGCGGATGTTGGCAATTTGATCTCTGGTTCCTCTGCCTTTTCTAAAACCAGCTTGAACATCACAAAGGGTTACCTCCTGAAAAAGTTTTCCTGATCATATTTTCATTGTAAAGTGAAAATATTGTAAATTGGAAATGACTTAACACAACTAACCTACTAAACATTATAACTTAACCTAATCTAACTTAAAGATGCTCAGAACACTTACATTAGCCTACTTGGGCAAAATCATCTAACATAAATCCTATTTTATAATAAAATATTCAAAATCTTATTCAGTTTAGTGAACACCATAGTGAAAGCAAAAACAGAATGGTTTATAGGTACAGAATTGTTGTTTAAATACCCTGCTGATCAAGTGACTCACTGGGAGCTGCCTAGCATCACAAGAGAGTATCCCACTGCATATTGCTAGCCTAGAAAAAGATCAAAATTCAAAGTACAATTTCTACTGAATGCATATTATTTTCATATCATCATAAATTTTAGTTTTTTTTTTTTTTTTAAATTACAATACTATATTTGTTTTGCCATACATTGACACGAATCAGCCATAGGTGAACACAATCTCCCAATGCCGAAGCCCCTCCCACCTCCCACCCCACATCCTCTACTTGAATCATCCTGTGCATCAGCCCCATGCATCCTGCATCCTACATTGAACATAGATTGGCGCTTCGTTTCTTACAAGAAAATATACACATTTCATTGCCATTCTCCCAAACCATCCCACCCTTTCCCTCTCCCTCAGAGTCCAAAAGTCCACTCTATACCTCTGTGTCTCTTTGTTGTCTCACATATAGGGTCATCATTACTGTCTTCTAAAAATTTTAAAAATCCTAAGTCAAAGCAAGATAATCAGAGACTGTCTGTTCTGTGACTTTGTAATAGTTTGAAATTAGGAAGTATAAAACCACAGCTCTGTTTTCATTTCTCAAGATTAATTTGGTTATTTGGGATCTTTTTGGTTTCATGAAAATTTAGGTTTGTTTTTTTCTATTTCTGTGAAAAATTCTATTTTGATTTTTATTAACCATTGCATTGAATCTGTAGGTGGCTTAGGCAGTATTGTTCAGTTGCTCAGTCATGTCTGACTTTCTGCAACTCCATGGATTGCAGTATGGATATTTTAAAATATTAATTCTTCTGATGTATGAATAAGGGATATCTTTCCATTTTTGTTTCTTCTTCCATTTCTTTCATCAATGTCTTAAAATTTTCAATGTAGGGATCTTTACTACCTTTGATTAAATTTATTCCTAAGTATTTTATTTTTTTTGATGCTATTGTAAGTGGAATTTTTAAAAGCTTCTTTTTCAGATAGTTTGTTAATATATAGAAACACAACTGATTTTTGCAAGTTGATTTTGTAACTTGTAGCTTTATTTAATCTGTTTATTCTAGCAATTTTCAGTGTAGTCTTTAGGGTTTTATATATATAAGATCATGTTATCTGCAAACAGAGACAATTTAGCCTCTTTGTTCCAATTTGGACACCTTTTATTTATTTTTCTTGCCTAAATACTAGACTAGCACTGCCAGCACTCTGTTGAATAGAAGTAGTGAGAGTGGGCACCTTTCAGCCTTAAATTTTATCAATAGATTCATAAATCCAACTACCTATTCAATGTCTCCATCCAAATGCCCAGTTGCTATCTCAGAATTAATATGTCTATATCAGAGTTCTTTTTGTATCCCAAAATATCCCAATTAAAGTTTTCGTCTCACCTTAGTGTAGGCCTCCTTGAGAGGAGAGGTATAGTTGGCTTATTTTCTCTCCTCACTCTACCTCCTCCCCACTGCTCAGTTCTACTCAAGGACTGAACAAGGGAGGGAGGAGAGGAAAAGTGGCAGGAAAGATCTCCCCTGACCATCATGTATCTCTTGCTCTGTATTCTGAAAATTCAGTACAATATTTCATAATATATTTCAGAAAAGAAAATGACTTAGGGGATAGAAGATGAGAAACAAAGGAACAAGTCAAGAAGTTATTTCCACAATTTATGTGAGAAGTAATGTTGACCTAGACTAAGGAATAGTGATAGGAAGGGAAAGAAGTGGACAGGATGGTGACGTTTTCAGACAGTAAGTTAGCCAGAAGTTGATAACTGATTGAGTAAAGACTGGAGTGGGAAAAGTCAGAATGATTTTAGGTTCAACTTTGGAGTCTGGGTGGATACTAGTGATGTTGAGATAGAGGATACATGGAAAGCATACAATTTGAAGAAAGAAAAAATATTCAATTTTAGCCATATTGAAAGCTCATGCCTAATAGATATTAATACAATAAGAAACTGGAGAAAATGTTCATGTAATTTAATTACAGATGATAATTTTAAAAATATGAAAGAGTATATCTGCACAACAATAAGACTGGAGGATCAGAACTTTGCATTGAACCAAGCTAAGGACCATGAAATATACAGTGCCTCTGTTTTCTTCTACTCTTGATGGAACAAATACACTTGAAACAAAAATACATACCACTATAATCATTAGATAGCTGGTCAAAAAGGAAATAGGCTGGTTGGCATAATATTTTGCTATAGAAATAAAGATATGGGGTGGTCTCCCCACCATCACAACTTTTAAGACCTACATCGGGTTTAATATTTTTCTATAATCCAAACCCTTCCATAAACCTGACATCTTTTTCTTACAAATACTACCCATTCCAATCCCACCCCCACAACTTACTTCCAAAGAAAATAATATGTATTTAAGGCACTCAGTGAATAACAGCAAGAGTAATACCAATGTGTCTTCTTGACAATAACAGTTTTGGGGGCTTTAGGGCCAGTGGAGCCACAGGGAAGCTGAGCTGGAGATAGTTGTGGATCATGAATCATTACCCAGAAGTGTGAGCTAAATTCTGATTGCAGAATCCTTATTAATGTGATGTTATAACAATCTGAAAAAAAAAAAACCAACAGCTGGATTCTCAGATGACAGGTGGAGCTCACAATTTCTGGCTGGAGACAATTCAATTTTGCTGTTATAAACTGTGCAGATTTGATGTGGACATCACTGTAAGAGGATACATTTGGAACCCCACTAGGTTATTATTACAGTGACTTTTTTCTGGCACTAAGAGTTACTTTATCATCAGAATTTTGCAGCGTATGGAGACCCCCTATAGGTAACTCTCTCCACCCACAGAAACTTTCTGGAATTTGATTAGTTTAATTTATAAAAGTTAAACTTTTAGTTTTATGGTAAACAATATCAGCATTAAAACCCTGTAATTTGGTCCCAGCTTACATCTCCAGTCTTAACTCTTTACTTACCTTCTTCAAATTCACACTTGAGCATAAGAGTTCTTCTTTCTGCCCTTGACCCTGGATTGCATTTCCTTACCCTGTTCTGTCTCTTTCCTCTCCTGAGCCCTTTGAGATCCTGCTCAACATCCTGATTCTTCCTCCATAAAACCTTGCTCAATCTGTATAGTTTGAAATGGTTCTCACTCCTTCTGATTTCCTATAACAAAAATTATAGGAAATTTTTGTAAACAGTAACACATTTTAAAAATGTTTAATATATTTGACACTTAGTGTCTCACAGTTCATTTGGTATTCTTTTTTCTGTTTATGAACTTTTATTCAGCTGTGTTTCAGGAGAGCCCAAGACTACACTCAGGTTTAATGATTTACAAAAAGAACTCAGATATCAGTAAAGCTGTTTATTCATGGATGCAGTTTATTACAGTGAAAGGATGCAGATTAAAATCAGCAAAAGATGCGAAGGACAGAGTCCAGGAGAAACTAGGTGCAAGTTATTCTCTCCCATTAAAACGGTAGAGACAGCACTTAATTCTCCCCAGAACAATGTGCAGGATGCATTGTTAACAAAAAGAGCTCACTGGAACCTTGGTGTCCTAGGTTTTTATTTTAGGTCAGTACATAAGCACATCATGCTTACATGAATGAACTAACTTTCAGTCTCCAACCACCCCACCTGCCCCTCAGAGGTCAAATTAAAACAGCATAGTCCCAGCTTTGCAAGAGAACAAAAGCAAGCTATCATTCAGTCACTAAGTCATTCAGTCGTTCAGTCACTGACTCTTTGCAGCTGCAGCATTCCAGGCTTCTTTGTCCTCTACTGTCTCCTGGAATTTGCTCAAATTCATGTCCATTGAGTTAGTGATGCTGTCTAACCATCTCATCCTCTGCTGTCCCCTTCTCATGTTGCCTTCAGTCTTTCCCAGCATCAGGGTATTTTCTAATGAGTCAGCTCTTCACATCAGGTGACCCAAAACAAGTATTTGCTATAAATTTCACTGTTAGCATAAACTATTTTGTATAGTCCAAGGTCTCAGGTATACAAAGATACTCTTTTCAGGCAAAATATTCTAATGACTCAGAGATTGTCTCCCATGAGCTAGTCAAGGACCAGTCCCTTCTCTGGAATGTGCAGGATTTGAGCATGCCAAGCCCACTGGCTATATACCTTGTTTGGCAATATTCAGCTGTCCAACCATATTTTATGATTCTTGGGTGTCAATTTAGAACAAGGATCCATATGGTCTTCTTTCTATTTAGTTATTAGTCAATAAATATTTGAATTTTGCATGATGAATGAGTGAATCTTCTATTCACTGTACTTCATATACCAAAGACATTGCTTAGCATTTGTTATACCTTTTCTCTGCAGAGTAACATAAAGAATGTTGATTCTCCTCTTTATCATGATGATATATTTCTATAGATATTTCATCTAAAAACATGCAGCTATAACTCCAAAGTAACATTTTTCAATGGAAAATGAATATGTACAATGGATATGAAATGTGTACAGTGCCCATTTGCATTGTAAACCTAGAAACATAAATTTGAAATTTGAACTGTTTCTATGAGGTCTGATGAGTCCCCTATCTACTTAGAATAAGGGGCTTATGTTGAAGTTTCCTATATACTTCGAAATTTATATCGAGTGAGAATTGATTTTAAAAATAACATCCATTATAAAGCAGCCACAGTTAATATTTTTAAAGTAAGAAAAAAAGACCAGAATTACCAGATTTATGGGAACAAATATGTTTTAGCTACAAATACTATTATTGAAGAATATCAGCTGGCTTCAAACCTGGAAAGCATATGGGATGAGAGGCAGACTAATGTCATGATAAGAGTAAGTGGCTAGATATCAGGACCTCTGTTATGACAGGGACAATGTTGTGTGCTTACCACTCTGGTAGGAAGACCATATTTCCTATCATGATATTTAAGTTGAAGTCATTTGATTTATCCTATCTACCATGTCACTTTCAATCCCAGGCAGTTCAAAATCAGTGGAAGCTACATGCACCATAGGGTGGGACTGCTTGACTTCTTGACTTCTACTAGACTTCATAAAAGAAGAAACAATATTTGTTGTACTAAAGCCATTGCAACTTCAGGCAGCCAAACTTAGTCTGGCCTGGCTATTGTACCCAGGTCATAGTAACAACTCTGCAATTAGCAGTATAACCAAAGACAATATGCTTCAGCTCTCAAGCTTTTAGTTCATTGAAATATAAAATGCATGTTTTAGACAAGGTTTTTCTAAAGTTTCTCCTTACTATAAAAGCTCATGCAGTTGGTTAAGAGCAAAAGTTCTGTAGGTTCAATTCCTAGTTGTGTCACTTACTGTCTGTGATGTGAATCCCTATTGTCCATAAAGGAGGATATTAATGCTTGCTGCAGATCATTGTTTTTTTTTTTAATTGCATAGACCTCTAAAAGTCAACAATTAATAATCAATAACAATATATCAATAACAATAATAAGTACATTACTAAAAGAAGTTTTCAAATCAACAACCAATTTTGTTTTCTAAAGATCCCTGACTCCACAATGAAGCTTCCCAGGTTGCTCAGTGGTAAACAATCTGCCTGTTAATGCAAGAGAATCAGGAAATATGGGTTCAATCCCTAGGGTGGGAAGATCCCCTGGAGGAGGAAATGGCAACCCATTCTAGTATTCTTGCCTGGATATTCCATGGACAGAGGAGCCTGGCAGATTGCAGTCCATGGGGTCACAAAGATTTGGAAACGACTGAGTGACTGAGCACACACAACAATGACATTGTTAACTCTATTCAATTCAGTTCAGTCACTCAGTCATGTACAACTCCTTGCGACCTCATGGAATACAGCATGCCACGTTCCCTGTCTATCACCAACTCCCAGAGCTTGCTCAAACTCACGTCTATTGAGTCGGTGATGCCATCCAGCTATCTCATCCTCCATCATCCCTTTCTCTTCCTGCCTTCAATCTTTCCCAGCATCAAGGTCTTTGCCAGTGAGTCAGTCCTTCACATCAGGTGGCCAAGTATCGGAGTTTCAGCTTCAGGATCAGTCCTTCTAGTGAACATTCAGGACTGATTTCCTTGAGGATTGACTGGTTTGATCACCTTAAAGTCCAAGGGACTCTTAAGAGTCTTCTCTAACACCACAGTTCAAAATCATCAATTCTTCTGCACTCAGCTTTCTTTATGGTCCAATTCCTATATCCACACCTGACTACCTCACTCTCCTCTTTCACTTTTATCAAGAGTCTCTTTAATTTCTCTTCACTTTCTTCCATAATGGTAGTGTCATCTGCATATCTGAGGCTATTGATATTTCTCCTGGCAACCTTGATTCCAGCTTGTGCTTCATCCAGCACAGCATTTCTCATGATGTACTTTGCTTAGAAATCAAATAAGCAGGGTAACAATACTTGACATACTCCTTTTCCATTGTGGAGCCAGTCTGTTGTTCCATGTCTGTTCTGTTGCTTCTTAACCTGCACACAGATTTCTCAAAAGGCAGTAAGGCAGTTGATTACATTAAAATGCCTTTTATATTCATTTTCTTTTTATATCTATCATCAAGATAACAAGATTGTCATCATTATTGCCCTATATTCATATTTGTGATGTCAAAAATGAGAAAATTTAGTTCACCATAGTTCATGGAACTCTTTCAGCATGAAACAATAGCAAAGAATATTCTGCTGAGTTGTTTCAAAGTTTCATCACACTTTTGGTGTGACTTTGATGATAAATCGAAGTAACAAAATTTTTCCCCAGAGTACTACTCCCTACTACGACACTTAGAGTCGTTTTGAATTTCCTTAACATTATCTAAAAATGCCTGGTTTCTATAAGAAGAATAAGTACATTGTATCTTTGAAGCAATTATGTAAATAGATGGGCACCAGTCTAAGTGAACTACGGGAGTTGGTGATGGACAGGGAGGCCTGGCGAGCTGCGATTCATGGGGTCGCAGAGTCAGACACAACTGAGCGACTGAACTGAACTGAATTGTCTTTACAACTGCTTTAAAAATTTTTAAATGCTGAACAGTGTGAAAGATGATCTGTGGTTTCCTGGATATCACTGCCTCCCTATTTCTACATCTTCTCACCATTTCAGGTAAGACTCAAAACTATTAATACATTTCACAGAATCTCTAACAATCTAAGTCAGTTTTTGATGATGAGAAGCAGTTAGACTTTTAGAATTTGGTAGGTGGAAGAGAAATCAGTAGTCACTGCTGGCAATATGAGCAGATGCAAGGGCTATCTGGACAAACTCCAGAGAATCATCTACTTTGAGACCCTGTTGGAATACTTAGAGTAGCATCTGTTTTTCTGATTGAAATCTGGCCAGTATAGATAATACAAGAAACTAAGATTTTTCTTGGAACATTTTACAATAGATTAAGGGTGAAAAATTAAAGCCTATTTAAAAATTAGAAAAATTTCAACCCTTCCACTTAGAATCTGTTTCAAACTGTACTCAGGATACTTTCACTTGATTGCAGCTTAATTCCCTTTTGATAATATTTAATGTTTTTTTATTTTTCTCTTTAAGCCTTGTGTTATTTTTGAACTATTGTATAGGCTCTTAAAAATGAAGCTGGAAATCATGAATACCCACCAATATAAAAATTAAATTATCTATTATAAATTGTATTTGGCCTGTCATTACAGATTCTTAAAGGTGCCTTAGCAGAGATAGATACCAAAGAGACTAATTTCTAAAATATTTTTCCAAGTTCCCATTGATCTGCAAATTAAATCAAGAAACATGCATTGAAGCTCCTTTACTGGTTGTGCTCTAGAAAATTAAAGTCAGTTGGTAACAAAAATAAAAGCATGGAAATCTAGAAAACAATAAAACATTTAAATGATATTTCAAGACAACAATAGATGAAATGTTTCAAAGTAATAGATGAGTCATTGTTCACATTATTAATCAGAAGACTCAGAGAAGCTTCAGGGTCCTTCCATGCACATTTCTTCTGCCTTGATATAAGAAATTAATTTGTTCACATTAGTTTGGGTGTAAGTATTGCACAAGAAACCATGATCAAGGAATCATGATCTCTCTACAAAATATTTCCAACTGGTGTGAGATGTTATTAGGAGAGGACTTCAGGCTTAACAGTGGACCATATGTCAATGCTATATTAACATTTCCTCTGTCCATGGAATTCTCCAGGCCAGAATAATCGAGTGGGTAGCTGTTCCCTTCTCCAAGGGAACTTCCGAATCCAGGGATTGAACCCAGGTCTCCCACATTGTAGGCAGAGTCTTTACCATCTGAGCCATGAGGGAAGCCCAAAAATAATAGAGTGGGTAGCCTATCCCTTCTACAGGGGATCTTCCTGACCCAGGAATTGAACCAGAGTCTACTGCATTGCAGGAAGAATCGTTACCAGTTGAGCTGCCAGGGAAGCAGACCATACTTCAATGTTAAATTAAGTCAGTTCAAGGAGCAGAAACCCCTACCTATCAATATCTTCTTTCAAAGTTAATTTCTCTTTTACCTTTAATATTTCTATTTTAGACTTTGCTTAGAGTGAGGCTTGACTATATGGACAGAACTTCACTCAGTAGTGCAGTGCAGAAATCCCCCTTACTATTCCACAGGCTGAGAGAAAAGATTAAATTAAAAGAAAGAAAACAAAGGTCACAAAACCTGCCCTGATTATTCTAACTCGCCTATTCTCCCTTTATCCATCCACTCAAGGCCCTTATTGTCTGTTATATGTTCAGTTCAGTTCAGTCACTCAGTCATGTCCAACTCTTTGTGACCCCATGAACCGCAGCACACCAGGCCTCCCGTTCCATCACCAACTGCCGGAGTCTACCCAAACCCATGCCCATTGAGTCGGTGATGCCATCCAACCATCTCATCCTCTGCTGTCCTCCTCTCCTCCTGCCCTCAATCTTTCCCAGCATCAGGGTCTTTTCAAATGAGTCAACTCTTCACATGAGGTGGCCAAAGTATTGGAGTTTCAGCTTCAATATCAGTCCATCCAATGAACACCCAAGACTGATACATAGCATGGACTGCTTGGATCTCCTTGCAGTCTAAGGGACTCTCAAGAGTCTTCTCCAACACCACAGTTCAAAAGCATCAATTCTCTGGTGCTCAGCCCTCTTTATAGTCCAACTCTCACATCCATACATGACTACTGGAAAAACCACAGCCTTGACAAGATGGACCTTTGTTGACAAAGTAATATCTCTGCTTTTGAATATGCTATCAAGGTTGGTCATAACTTTTCTTCCAAGGAGTAAGTGTCTTTTAATTTCATGGCTGCAGTCACCAACTGCAGTGATTTTGGAGCCCCCAAAATAAAGTCTGCCACTGTTTACACTGTTTCCCCATATATTTCCCATGAAGTGATGGGACCAGATGCCACGATCTTCATTTTCTGAATCTTGAGCTTTAAGCCAACTTTTTCAGTCTCCTTTTTCACCTTCATCAAGAGGCTTTTTAGTTCCTCTTCACTTTCTGCCATAAGGGTGGTGTCATCTGCATATCTGAAGTGATTGATATTTCTCCCAGCAATCTTGATTCCAGCTTGTGCTTCCTCAGCCTAGCATTTCTCATGATGTACTCTGCATAGAAGTTAAATAAGAAGGGTGACAGCCTTGACATACTCCTTTTCCTATTTGGAACCAGTCTGTTGCTCCATGTCCAGTTCTAACTGTTGCTTCCTGACCTGCATACAGATTTCTCAAGAGGCAGGTCAGGTGGTCTGGTATTCCCATCTCTTTCAGAATTTTCCACAGTTTATGTGATCCATACAGTCAAAGACTTTGGCATAGTCAATAAAGGAGAAATAGATGTTTTTCTGGAACTTTCTTGCTTTTTCCATGATCCAGTGGATGTTGGCAATTTGATCTCTGGTTCCTCTGCCTTTTCTAAAACCAACTTGAACATCTGGAAATTCATGGTTCACATATTGCTGAAGCCTGCTTTGGAGAATTTTGAGCATACTTTACCAGCATGTGAGATGAGTGCAATTGTGTGGTATTTTGAGAATTCTTTGGCAGTGCCTTTCTTTGGGACTGGCATGCAAACTTACCTTTTCTAGTCCTGTGGCCACTGCTGAGTTTTTCAAATTTGCTGGCATATTGAGTGCAGCACTTTCACAGCATCATCTTTCAGGATTTGAAATAGCCCAACTGGAATTCCATCACCTCCACTAGTTTTGTTTGTAGTGATGCTTCCTAAGGCCCACTTCACTTCACATTCCAAGATGTCTGGCTATAGGTGAGTGTGCATGATCACACCATCATGATTATCTGGGTCATGAAGTTCACTTATCCTTTTAAATCCTTAATGATACAGAGTATATCCATCCACTGAGTATGGAGATGAGCTCAAAAGTTCCTTTTCCCCCTAGTTCTGTATTCTTCCCATCAGCTAGTACCATTCTTAATTCAAACTCCAGAAATAATCTAGATTTCAGGAAGGACAGAATTTGGCTTGATTCCAATTTTCTGGGTCTTATCATAGGGAAGTAAATAGTTAAACAGATTTGCAGTTCCCCTCTCCCATTCCTCATCCCATTAGCAAGGGATATCTCTAGGGAAGGGAAAAAAAAAAAAAGATGACCTGGTCAAATATCCCTGTGACCATGCTAAAACTAATGACCTCTATTAAACAAAGTTACGGTATTTTCTAACAAGATAGTCCTCATCTGTAGAAGGACATACATGTTATAAGATTGTTTATGATAACATACTTGGAAGCAATGGATTAATAGACATATAAACTATATAACTATCTGAGCATAAAATGGAGATGTTTTGTGGTCCAAATAGTTTTTCTCAATAAGCGACTTAATTGCACACCTCTCTGGAGACCTCGTATATTAATCTGGGACCTGAAACAACCTGATGCAGCAAAAAACAAACAAAACACCCAATAAGCTACACTGACTGTTTCAGATGTCTCTATGCTTCACCTGTGTCTCATGATTACTTGCGTGCCTGAAATCATTATTAGTAAAACTTGTTCCTGGCCAAAATCTGATTCATGTATCTGATTTGATAATCCAATTATTTTACTATCTCACTATTCAATTATTTAATATGTCTCTGACTCTAGTCTTAAATACAGCCCTGAAAAAAGTACTCCATTTCATTCTTGGGATCCAGCCCCTTCTCTATATTCCAGCTCGGCTAACTAGCTCTTCCTCGGCTTCTGTCTCCTGAAACTCTCTTGATAAACCTGTTAAAGAGCTCAGTCTTTGCAGGACCACAGTCTTACATTTTTCATACCAGTCTTTACCAGAGAGCTGAATTTTTTTTTTTTAACAGCTAGCACAATGACTATCAATTTTGTACCTATAGAAAGATATGACTGGTTTGAAATACATTTGTGGTTGTAGGAATAGCACCCATTTTTCAACTTTATGTCCCATTTTGAATCCACACTGGATCATTTATGTGTGGAGTCTTCCAAAGGACTCAGCCAAACTTCAGTTGTTTTGTGTTCTGCTGTCTCTTCAACAGCCATGGCTGGCCTTCTTCCCACCTATATGATAAGAGTAACTCCAGATTCAGTCCTCCTTAATCTAACCTGCTACTGCTAAGTCGCTTCAGTTGTGTCCGACTCTGTGCAACCCCATAGACGGCAGCCCACCAGGCTCCCCCGGTCCCTGGGATTCTCCAGGCAAGAACACTGGAGTGGGTTGCCATTTCCTCCACCTGGCCAAGCCCTATATGTGATGGACTGTATCTTACAATTAACTTACATCTCATTTAGTGCACAGAACACATAGCAGATACATAATAATTGCCTATGGATAGAGATAAAATAAAAGACTCCACATATTGACTACAAATCATTTATACTTTCTACATACCAGGCACAGTGTGAGTAACAGTGCTGTATGTAATTTTAAGCCTGCAACTGAACCATCATTTTATTGAAGAAGAAAAAGAGACTTAGAAACATTTGCTTTCTCCAAGACTTTCCAGCTGGTATAGCTAAGATGTACAGACAAGCTTCTCTGAATTCAAGACCTATACTCGTCTTGAAACTCAGCAATGGCCACAGTACTGGAAAAAGTCAGTTCATATCCCAATCCCAAAGAAAGGCAATGCGAACAATGTTCAAACTACAGCACAATTGCATTCATCTCACACTGGCAAAGTAATGCTCAAAATTCTACAAGTGATGCTTCAACAGTATGTGAACCAAGAATTTCCAGATGTTCAAGCTGGATTTAGAGCTTGGAAATCTAAAGATTTCCTCAGAAAGCAGAGGAACCAGAGATCAAATTGCCAACATCTGCTGGATCATCAAAAAGCATGAGAGTTCCAAAATAGTGTCTACTTCTGTATATGCCAAAACCTTTGACTGCATGGATCACAACAAACTATGGACAATTGTTAAAGAGATGGGAATACCAGATTACTTTACCTGCTTCCTATGAAATCTGTATGCAGGTCAAGAAGCAACAGTCAAAACCAGACATGGAACAATGGACTGGTTCCAAATTGGGAGAGGAATAAGTCAAGGCTGTATATTGTCACCCTGCTTATTTAACTTAGATGCAGAGTTTAGTTCAGTCGCTCAGTCGTGTCTATTTGTGATCCCATGAACTGCAGCACACCAGGCCTCCCTGTCCATCACCAACTGCTGGAGTCTACCCAAACCCATGTTCATTGAGTCCACTGACCATGATGGACCCATCCATGGTTAACCTCAACCAATGGTAGTGCCATCCAACCATCTCACCCTCTGCTATCCCCTTCTCCTTCCCTCTATCTTTATCAAAGTCTTTTCCAATGAATCAGCTCTTCACATCAGGTGGCCAAAGTATTGGAGTTTCAGCTTCAACATCAGTCCTTCCAATGAATATTCAGGACTGATCTCCTTTAGGATGGACTGGTTGGATCTCCTTGAAGTCCAAGGAACTCTCAAGAGTCTTCTCCAATACCACAGTTCAAAAGCATCAATTCTTCTGTGCTCAGCTTTCTTTACAGTCCAACTCTCACATCCAAACATGACTACTGAAAAAAACATAGCCTTCACTAGATGGACCTCTGTTGGCAAAGTAATGTCTCTGCCTTATAATATGCTATCTAGGGTGGTCATAGCTTTTCTTCCAAGGAGCATGTGTCTTTAATTTCATGGTTGCAATCACCATCGGCAGTGATTTTGGAGCCCAAAAATGGAGCCCCAAAGATGCAGAGTACATCAGGCAAAATGCCAGGCTGGATGAAGCATAAGCTAGAATCAAGATTGCCAGGAGAAATATCAATAACCTCAGATACACAGGGGACACCACTCATATGGCAGAAAGTGAAGAGGAACTGAGGAGCCTCTTGATGAAAGAAAAAGAGGAGAGTGAGAAAGCTGGCTTAAAACTCAACATTCAAAAAACAAAGATCATGGCATCTGACCCCATCACTTCATGGGAAATAGATGAGGAGACAGTGGAAATAGTGAGAGACTTTATTTGGGGAAGCTCCAAAATCACTGCAGATGCTGCCTGCAGCCATGAAATTAAAAGACACTTGCTCCTTGGAAGAAAAGCTATGACCAACCTAGACAGCATATTAAAAATCAGAGACATTACTTTGCTAACAATGGCTTTTCCAGTAGTCATATATGGATGTGAGAGTTGGACTATCAAGAAATCTGAGGGCAGAAGAATTGATGTTTTTGAACTGTGGTGTTGGAGAAGACTCTTGAGTATCCCTTGGACTACAAGGAGATCCAACCAGTCCATCCTAAAGGAAATAGTCCTGAATGTTCATTGGAAGGACTGATGCTGAAGCTCTGATACCTTGGTTACCTGATACAAAGAACTGACTCATTGGCAAAGACCCTGATGCTGGGAAAGATTGAAGGTGGGAGAAGAAGGGGGGCAACAAAGGATGAGATGGTAGGATGGCATCACTGACTCAATGGACATGAGTTTGAGCAAGCTCCGGGAGTTGGTAATGGACAGGGAAGCCTGGCATGCTGCAGTCCATGGGGGTCACAGAATTGGACATGACTGAGCAACTGAACTGAGCTGAACTGAGAGACAGGCTTTTCTGGATTCAAGCCTATAGGTGCCCATCTCACCATAGTTTCTCCTTTTACATTCTTCTTTATTTGATTATCCTCCAACTTTATTCAGAAGAAAAAGTGAAGGAAAGGAATTTTCCTTTTCCTTTACTAAGTAAAAGAATTCAACAGAAAAAAAAAAACCTATCTGATTTAGGGTATAAAGAAAGATGACACAGGATTCTTGGGATCTAAGAGCAATATAGGAAGGTAAAGCATGTGACAGAAATCACTTCCTAGTAACTTTCTTCCTACTTCATTTAAATTCCTCATGAACAGGTTCTTGTCATCATTTAAATTGCTTTGTTTACTATTTATTGTTTTCTAACATATAAAGAGAAATTCAATTTAATCATGGGCCACATGGTGTCCATTTGAAGGGTCCAAATGAGAAATCACATGACTTTTGACCCACCTTAAAAATTTATTTACAACTATTTACACTGCAGTTCTGTCAGTAATAGATTTTCACACTCATATATGGAACCTAATTCAGATTGTTCTCAAGGGAGAAGTTCTATTTTTACATTTAACCACTGAAGAGAAAGCATACTTGGCAGAAATATCTTCAAAAATGAACATGAAATGTACTGATTATGAGTCAAAAGAACATCTACATTTTAAGGCAGATAAATGTAGTAACCCATCTGCCTGATCTTTCTGGGGTCTTTGAGAAAGCCCTGTTGATATCTTTAGACATTAGACAATATATTTTGGCACTAGATCTTTTTCTTTTGTTTTTAATTGAAGCATAGCTGATTTACAATGTTGTGCCAATCTCCGCTGTATAGTAAAATGATTAATTTATACACATATGTACATTCTTTTTTAATTCTTTTCCATTATGGTTTATCACAGGATATTGAATATAGTTTGCTATATATTAGGACCTTGCTGTTTATTTATTCTTAATATAATAGTTTGCATCTACCAACTCCAAACTCCCAGCCCATCCCTCTCTCTCCCCCCCCTTGGCAACCACAAGTCTCTTCTTTATGTCTATGAGTCTGTTTCTGTTTTGTATATAGGTTCATTTGTGCCATATTTTATTTTTTTATTTGTGCCATATTTTAGATTTCACATATGAGTGGTGTCATATGGTGTTTGTCTTTCTTTTCCTAACTACTTCACTTAGTATGATAATCTCTAGTTGCATCCCTGGTGCTACAAATGGCATTATTATGATTCTTTATGGCTGAGTAGTATATATCATTTATGTTATATATGTCATATCATATATATGTACATCTTCTTTATCCATTCACCTGTTGATGGACATTTAGGTTGTTTCCATACTTTGGCTATCGTGAATGGTGCTGCTACGAACATAGGGTTGCATGTATCTTTTTGAATTATAGTTTTTATGGGTATATTCCCAGAAGTGAGATTGCTGGACCATATGGTAACTTTATTTTTAGTTTTCTGAGGAACCTTCATACTGTTTTCCATAATGGCTGTACCAACTTACATTCCCATCAACAATGTAGGTGGCTTCCCTTTTTACATACCCTTTCCAGCATATGTTATTCATATACTTTCTGATGATTGCCATTCTGATCAGTATGAGATGTTACTTCATTGTAGTTTTGATTTGCATTTTCCTAATGATTAGTGATGTTGAGCATCTTTTCATGTGTCTATTGGCCATCTGATTGTCTTTTTTGGAGAAATGTCTATTAAAATCTTTTGCCCATTTTTTGATTGGGCTTATTTGTTGTTGTTGAGTTTTATGAGCTGTTTGCATATGTTGGAGATTAAGCCTTTGTCTCTTACCTCATTTGCAAATATTTTCTCCCATTCTGTAGGTTGTCTTTCCATTTGTTTTTATGGTTTCCTTTGCTATGCAAATGCCTGTGACTTTGATTAGGTCTCATTTATTTTTGTTTTCATTGCTACTGCCTGGGGAGAATGACCTAAGAAAACACTGGTACACTTTACATCAGAGAATGCTTTGCCTATACTCTCTTCTAGGAATTTTATGGTGCTGTGTCTTATAATTATTGTCTTTAAGCCATTTTGAATTCATTTTTGTTGGCACTAGATCTTAGTCTCCTAAATTATATAGAAATACATATATTTCAGTTCTCAGGAAATATGCATTAGGTGCTCAAAAATGTTGCTTAACAAATATATGTCAACTAAACTGATAAATCTCTGCCTCTGGAGAACGAAAGAAAATGGTGGAATAGTGAGAGAAAGAAGGAATGTAACAAACAACCTTTTATAATTTCTTTTTTCTGCTCCTGTAGCAATATTAGATATAATTCATTTACCCAATGAACCTTTATTTTAATACCTACTATTTGTTCATAGGAGAATAAGGGAAATAAGGGAGACATTATCTCTGTCCTTTTGAAACTTACAGCATATTGGGAGGAGAGTCCGTAAACAACCATAAAGACCAAAAAGGAAAAGTTCTATAGAAGAAAAGCAAAGGATGCTATGAGACCATCTAACAAACAGACCTAATCTAATACAGAGCTTGGGGAGGCATCCATTAGAGAGTTACACTTAAGCTTAAAAAGACTGGAATCAGCCAGACCTTAAAATTTGGTAAGGAGGCTGAAGGAGAATTTTTAAAAATACTAAGCAAATTTTGAACCTTTGTAAACAGTTTAACTATATATCTGTAGTCAAAGAAAATAAAAATTGAAACAAATATTGAACTCTTTTTAGTAGATTTGTTGTTTATAACAGTATAGCAATTCTGAAACTTTTTGTGTATGTACAGTAGAATAGAGAAAGTAAGTGAACATGTTGACCTTAGGAACCAGAGTTCTCACTGCAGAGGGGAGATGCAAATGGAATAAGGATAGTAAAGAAAGAATCATTCAGAATTTGGACTGGAACAGGAAATCTTAGAATAAATGTGTGTTTGTGTGTGTGTGTGTGTATGTGTTATGGAGAGTATATTTTCTAGCCTTTTTTGCTCCAAGGAAGTAATAAAATCTATTAGCAGGGAATACAGCTATCATACAAATCTCCATTTCTAAATAGCTTTCCACAATAAAAGGATCTGGAGTTCTTGGAAAATAAGGAAATACTAAAAATATGGGGACATGATAAAGGGACCAAGAACCACTGTAAAGGAGGCCCACTGGCAGAAATTTAACACAAACTGAAAATAATAATCCATTGAATAAAATAAGAATGCATGATTCTATATTGATGATAGATAGATGGTAGATAGGTAGACAGAAGAGAAGAAAAAGTGGTGCCTTATATAGACTATCAGAGGGAACAATGGACTTGGAAAACTATAATTTTTACATTTATAATACATACATAAAAACTTGATTCTGGCCAAATTAGTAACTGGCTGCTAAATATAAAGCCTTCAAAGGTAAGACCTACTAAAAGAGTAAGAACCAGCACAGGATCTGGCACCTAGTAGAACTTAATCTATCTTTTTATTTTTATTTATATATAAAGTGAAGTGAAAGTAGCTCAGTCATGTCAGACTCTTGCAACCCCACAGACTATACAGTCCATGGAATTCTTCAGACCAGGACACTGGAGTGGGTAGCCTTTCTCTTCTTCAGTGGATCTTCCCAACTCAGGGATCAAACCCAGGTCTCCCACATTGCAGGTGGGTTCTTTGCCAGCTAAACCACAAGGGAAGCCCAAGAATACTGGAGTGAGTAGCCTGTCTCTTCTCCAGTAGATCTTCCTGAAACAGGAATCAGCAGAGTTTCCTACATTGCAGGCAGATTCTTTACCAACTGAGCTATCAGGGAAGCCCGTTATTTATATATATGTGTATTTATATTTATCATTTATAAAGTTTAAACTTATCTGTCAAAAGAAAACCCTCTGAATAAATGCCCTTGATTTCCATCTGTGAATTGACACAGGAGAAAGAATGTGCCTTTCTCCACATACCATGCTTCAGTTCAAATCCAATTGGCAAATACCAAACATGACCATTTGCTCTGTTACACAATGGAGGCACAGAGCCCAGGATCTCTGAGCTTTTCAAGGGCTTACACAAACACTGGAGACATAAAATTTATAGGTATGCATCAGCTTCAAAATATAAAAAGGAGCAAAATCTAAATAATTAATTGAATATTTAAATAAATTATAGCAAGTCGACTTCATTCTTAGAATTCACAAATCATTGTCTTTATATTTGAAAGTAATTTAAAACTTTTTCACTTCATTAAGTATTTCCTAGTATAGATTATTGGAGACGGCAATGGCAACCCATTCCAGTACCCTTGGCTGCAAAATCCCATGGACAGAAGAGCCTGGTAGGCTGCACTCCAAGGGGTCACTGAGTCGGACAGGACTGAGAGACTTCACTTTCCCTTTTCACTTTCATGCATTGGAGAAAGAAACGACATCCCACTCCAATGTTCTTGTCTGGAGAATCCCAGAGATGGGGGAGCCAGGAGGGCTACCGTCTATAGGGTTGCACAAGGTTGGACACGACAGAAGCGACTTGGCAGCAGCAGCAGCGGCAGGAGCAGCAGCAGCAGTAGCGGATATACAATTATTGTGAAGAAATAAAAACTGATTTCATTTAAATGAATTACTTAAAATCCTGTCTTCTACCACCATGTATAGGGTTTCTGTCCATGAAACACCTTGAATAGGGCTTCTCAGTTCAGTTCAGTTCAGTTCAGTCGCTCAGTCGTGTCTGGCTCTTTGCGACCCCGTGAATCGCAGCACGCCAGGCCTCCCTGTCCATCACCAACTCCCGGAGTTCACTCAGACTCACGTCCATCGAGTCAGTGATGCCATCCAGCTATCTCATCCTCAGTCGTCCCCTTCTCCTCCTGCCCCCAATCCCTCCCAGCATCAAAGTCTTTTCCAATGAGTCAACTCTTCGCATGAGGTGGCCAAAGTACTGGAGTTTCAGCTTCAACAACAGTCCTTCCAAAGAAATCCCAGAGCTGATCTCCTTCAGAATGCACTGGTTGGATCTCCTTGCAGTCCAAGGGACTCTCAAGAGTCTTCTCCAACACCACAGTTCAAAAGCATCAATTCTTTGGCGATCAGCCTTCTTCACAGTCCAACTCTCACATCAATACATGACCACAGGAAAAACCATAGCCTTGACTAGATGGACCTTAGTCGGCAAAGTAATGTCTCTGCTTTTGAATATGCTATCTAGATTGGTCATAACTTTTCTTCCAAGGAGTAAGTGTCTTTTAATTTCATGGCTGCAGTCACCATCTGCAGTGATTTTGGAGCCCCCAAAATAAAGTCTGACACTGTTTCCACTGTTTCCCCATCTATTTCCCATGAAGTGATGGGACCAGATGCCATGATCTTTGTTTTCTGAATGTTGACCTTTAAGTCAACTTTTTCACTCTCCTGTTTCACTTATATCAAGAGGCTTTTTAGTTTCTCTTCACTCTCTGCCATAAGGCTGGTGTCATCTGCATATCTGAGGTTATTGATATTTCTCCCTGCAATCTTGATTCCAGCTTGTGTTTCTTCCAGTCCAGCGTTTCTCATGATGTACTCTGCATAGAACTTAAATAAGCAGGGTGACAATATATAACCTTGATGTACTTCTTTTCCTATTTGGAACCAGTCTGTTGTTCCATGTTTAGTTCTAACTGTTGCTTCCTGACCTGCATACAGATTTCTCAAGAGGCAGGTCAGGTGGTCTGATATTCCCATCTCTTTCAGGATTTTGCACAGTTTGTTGTGACCCAAACAGTCAAATGCTTTGGCATAGTCAATAAAGCAGAAATAGATGTTTTTCTGGAAGACTCTTGCTTTTTCGATAATCCGGCAGATGTTGGCAATTTGATCTCTGGTTCCTCTGCCTTTTCTAACACCAGCTTGAACATCAGGATGTTCACAGTTCGTGTATTGCTAAAGCCTGGCTTGGAGAACTTTGAGCATTACTTTACTAGTGTGTGAGATGAGTGCATTGTGTGGTAGTTTAAGCATTCTTTGGCATTGCCTTTCTTTGGGATTGGATTGTATCAATTAAGACAGATGAAGTAACGTGGAGGATGACATTTCATTTATGCACAGCTAAGTAAATAGAGAATAAAAAGTCCTTTGTAGCCAAGAAGTTTCCAAGGAAGCAGGCCCCAATTTAACCCAATATCCCAAATTATTCTTCAGTTCAGTTCGGTTCAGTCCCTCAGTCATGTCTGACTCTTTGCAACCCCATTAATTGCAGCATGCCAGGCCTCCTTGTCCATCATCAACACCTGGAGTTCATTCAACCTCATGTCCATCAAGTCCGTGATGCCATCCAGCCATCTCATCCTCGGTCATCCCCTTCTCCTGCCTCCAATCCCTCCCAGCATCAGAGTCTTTTCCAATGAGTCAACTCTTCGCATGAGGTGGCCAAAGTACTGAATTTTCAGCCTCAGCATCAGTCCTGCCAATGAACACCCAGGACTGATCTCCTTTAGGATGTACTGGTTGGATCTCCTTACAGTCCAAGGGACTCTCAAGAGTCTTATCCAACACCACAGTTCAAAAGCAACAATTCATCGGTGCTCAGATTTTTTCACAGTCCAACTCTCACATCCATACATGACCACTGGAAAAACTATAGCCTTGACTAGAGACAGACCTTTGTTGACAAAGTAATGTCTCTGCTTTCAAATATGCTATCTAGGTTGGTCATAACTTTTCTTCCAAGGAGTAAGCATCTTTTAATTTCAGGGCTGCAATCACCATCTGCAGTGATTTTGGAGCCCTAAAAAAAAAAAAATCTCACACTGTTTTCCCATCTATTTGCCATGAAATGATGGGACCAGATACCATGGTCATAGTTTTCTAAATGTTGAGCTTTAAGCCAATTTTTCCACTCTCCACTTTCACTTTCATCAAAAGGCTTTTTAGCTCCTCTTCACTTTCTGCCATAAGGGTGGTGTCATCTGCATATCTGAGGTTACTGATATTTCTCCCAGTAATCTTGATTCCAGCTTGTGCTTCCTCAGCCCAGTGTTTCTCATGATGTACTCTGCATAGAAGTTAAATAAACAGGGTGACAATATACAGCCTTGACATACTCCTTTTCCTATTTGGAGCCAGTCTGTTGTTCCATGTCCAGTTCTAACTGTTGCTTCCTGACCGTTCTATAGGTTTCTCAAGCGGCAAGTCAGGTGGTCTGGTATTCCCATCTCTTTCAGAATTTTCCACAGTTTGTTGTGGAAGGCTTTGGCACAGTCAATAAAGCAAAAATAGATATTTTCCTGGAACTCTCTTGCTTTTTCCATGATCCAGCGGATGTTTGCAATTTGATCTCTGGTTCCTCTGCCTTTTCTAAAACCAGCTTGAACATCTGGAAGTTCACGGTTCACATATTGGCTGAAGCCTGGCTTGGAGAATTTTGAGCATTACTTTACTAGTGTGTGAGATGAGTGCAATTCTGCAGTAGTTTGGGCAGTCTTTGATATTGCCTTTCTTTGGGATTGGAATGAAAACCGACCTTTCCCAGTCCTGTGGCCAATGCTGAGTTTTTCAAATTTGCTTCATATTGAGTGCAACACTTTCACAGCATCATCTTTCAGGATTTGAAATAACTCAACTGGAATTCCATTGCCTCCATCACCTGTTCGTAGTGATGCTTTTTCTTAACCCCTTCCAAAAGTCAATGATCTTCCCTCCAGATTGGGGGAGGGGTCACATGTGGGTCCACTTCTAATTATTAGTTTTATTATTTTCCTTGGGGCATTTTTCACTATAGTAACATTATCGTAATATAGGTTTTAGTCACCAAGGTAGCCAGAAGGGGTGACTGTGTTCAGTTCAGTTCAGTTCAGTTCAGTCACTCAGTCATGTCTGACTCTTTGCAACCCTTTGGACTGCAGCATGCCAGGCTTCTCTGTCTCCCAGAAACTCTTCGAGCTTGCTCAAACTCATGTCCATTAAGTCAGTGATGCCATCCAACCATCTCATCCTCTGTTGTCCCCATCTCCTCCTGCCTTCAGTCTTTCCAAGTATCAATGTCTCTGCCAATGAGTCAGTTCTTTGCATCAGGTTGCCAAAGTATTGGAGTTTCAGCTTCAGCACCAGTCCTTCCAGTGAATATTCAGGACTGATTTCCTTGAAGATTGACTAGTTTGATCTCCTTGCAGTCCAAGGGACTCTCAAGAGTCTTCTCCAACACCACAGCTCAAAAGTACCAATTCTTGGGCCCTCAGCTTTCCTCATAGTCCAACTCTCACATCCATACATGACTACTGGAAAAACCATAGCTTTGACTAGATGAACCTTTGTAGCTTGCTCTTAGTTATGATACTTTCTCCTCCATTTAGTCAAAATTCAACAGTGTTCTTGATTTAATCTTCTTGTGATGGCAAGAATGCTACAGTTTTTATTTCCTTCTCCTTATTTCATGTGTTGTTAAGAGATGTTTTAATCCTATACCCATTTTCTTTAATTTATTAACAATGCATTTTATTTTATCTATCAAGCCTTTATTCCCTTTTCTTCTTCAATATAACCAATTCTCTTTTTGATCAATTTTACCATTTGACAGTAGTCAATTCCAAAATCAAGAATTTTTAGTGTTTTTCAAATCTTACTGGTAAAAATATATATTAATATGGTATGTAATATATGTTGGTAGTTTGATACCATACAGATTTGGGCTTCTAAAATAAGTGGTATTAGGGCCTTTGAGGATCTTTAAATGGCCCTAAAGCTAAGAAGTGAGCTAGAGAGTTCAGGTAGTTATTCAACAATTAGTTGAGAGTCTACTATATTCCAGAAACCTTTAGGGATTATAGAGCATAGAAATAATTAAAAAGTCATATTTATGCCTTTTAGGAGCTAACAATATAGTTAGGGAGTATGCAAGTGACGAGTAATTGGGCCCTGATATTTGTTCTCACTCCTTAGCACATTATTAAGCTACTATCAGAGCTCTCCTATAGTTACATGGATCATGGGATTGAGTTTGTCTGATGCAATATGAAAAGAAAGAAGTGATGCATTTCCTTATATGGACACTAAAACCTCAAGTAAATATATTCACTCTTTTTTTCTTAAACTGTTGACTGCATGTGGAGGATCCAGTGGAGGTTACTGAAGCCCTGGGGATAGTAATTACTCCAAATGGAATAACCCTCATCCCAGAATGACTGCATATATCAGAGTCCTTCTCCCCCATGCCTATTTATTTTAAGATGAGCAAGAATTAACTTTTGTTTTTATACCACTGAGATTAGAGGTAGTTTGTTACAGTAGTTAGCATATCTTGAATAATATAGGGAAATTAAACGTAATATCACATAACTTCAGTTTTTAAAAGTTGCTGCTTAGGGGGAGCGAAAAAGATGGCAGAGGAATAGGATGGGGAGAACACTTTCTCCTCTCTACCTCATCAAAAGAACATTTCAATGCTGAGTAAATTCCACAGAATAACTTCTGACTGCTGGCAGAGGACATCAGGCATCCAGCAAAGCAGATCATTGGCTTCAAAACCAGGTAGGAATATTATTTTAATTTAAAAACGAAGATAGAGACAAAGGAGGTAGGGAGAGAACCCGGCACAGGAAGGGAATCCCGTCCCAGGAAGAGACTCTTAAAAGAGGTTCCCTAAAATTGGGGAACTTTCTCACAGCTGTGTATGGGGTGAGCCCTGGAAGCACAGAGGGCAACATAACAGGAAGGAAGAATAAATAAATAATTAAAACCAACAGATTACGAATTCAACAGTATAACCCCCAGCGGATAAGCAGCACTGCGTCCGACAGCAGTGGGGGTTGGGCAGTGCTTTCTATGAATTGGGCCTCAGGAGACATAGGCTGCAGGGCTTTTCTCGAGAATCAGGGTGTAACGGGGCCAGAATAGGGTCCTCGCGTGGCTAGAAAGAACTATCTCGGACTAGCAAACCAGACTGTGGGATAACTAACACGCGAAATGCTCGAACATAAGACACCGACAGGCCCGAGCACAGAACAAAGGACGGATCGGAAATAGCCGGCTACAGACCATCCCCCCACCGGCGACAGGCAGCCAGGGCCTTAAGCACTGGAAGAGGACAGTCGCAGCTCAAGAGAGACACTACCTACCAAATTGCAAGTGGGTTTCTTTACTGAGACTTCTGGGGTCTCTGAACAGTCATCATCTGCCTGAGAAAGAGCCCCAGCGGAGCTCCCAGAAAATTGAGCAACCCGGAAAGCCCAGAAGATGCAACAATAGTCCGCCCCAAACTCCCTAGCCACTCGGACTTGGGAAGGGAACGTCACACACCCGGAGGGGGCGTCCTGAGCGCCAAACCTGAGCGGCTTAGACCGGGGAAGTGCATGAAGCATAGGGCAGGCCCCACACGGTTATCCCGCGGAGTGAGAAGGGGCAAGCCCAGTGCAGAGCTCACCACCACCCTCCCTGTGGCAAGACAGAAATCAGACATGGAAGAGACCAGCAAACAGAGGAAGTCAAACAGAGGGAACTGCCTTGGTAGCGACCCCAGACAGTCCACAACGACAGAGAAAGCGCCAGATATACCGTTACTACTTTTATGATCAAACTTTTTTTTGTTGGGGGATGATGTGGAAGCGTGATTTTTTTTTTAAGAATTTTTTTTTTTCTTTAAAAACTTTTTTCTTTTTTAAATTTGTTTTATCTTCTTTTCTTTTTCGTCTTTTTTTCCTAAACTTGCTTAAATTTTTAAGTCTTCTATATTTCTATTTATTATTTTTATAACCTAATATTACTTTTCAAAAAAAAAAAAACCCTGTCATTAAAGCAAACGCCGTATATAGTCCTATTGGTGGAGGAAGTTGTCTTTTAATAATTCTGGAGTCTTTTATTATATTTTACTTTTTTTCCTCTATTTTTTTAAATTTCTCTCTCCTTCTTCTTCTTCTCTTCAATATTCTATCTTTGAAAATCCAATATTTACTCCAGATTTTTAATCTTGGCATTTTGGTATTTGTTGCCATTTTGTACTTTTAAAAACCTAATCTTCAGTACCCAGTTTTACATAAGTGTGAGACTACTGGCTTGACCACTCTCTCCACCTTTGGAATCTCTCTTTTCTCCACCAGGTGGCTTGTGTCTCCTCCCTCCCCCTCCTCTTCTCTACCCAACTCTATGAATCTCTGTGTGTTCCAGAAAGGAGGAGAATTCTAAGGGAACTGGTCACTGGCCGGATCTGTATCCCTCCTTTCCATCTCCCTCTTTTATCCTCCTGTCCACCTCTATCTACTTCCTCCCTCTCCTCTTCCATGTATAACTCTGTGACCACCTCTGAGCGGTCCAGACTTCGGAGTGCACACAAGAAAGTGGTTACGGGCTAGCTTGCTTTTTCCTCTTTTGATTCCACCTCATCCCATTCCACTCACCTCTAACTACTCCCTCCCTCTTCTCTCCTCCAAGTAACTCAGCGATCCTCTAGGGACAACACTCAAGGTGGAGAAACCTATCATCATTAACCTAGATGTTTTAACATTAGTGCTGAATAGATGGAGAAACCATGAGGCTACTGTAAAAATAAATCTGAAAACCAGAATCAGGAGGCATAAGTCCAAATCCTGAGATCATCAAAGAATTCCTGAACACAGGGAACATTATCCAATAAGAGCTCATCAAACGCCTTCATACCTATACTGAAATTGAGCACCGCCCAAGGGCCAACAAGCTCCAGAGCAAGACATACCACGCAGATTCTCCACCAACACAAGAACAAGCCCCTGGCTTCAATACACAGGCAACTCAAAATACTCCAAAACCATTGACGTCTCATAACCCATTACTTCACACTTCACAGCACTCCAGAGAGAGGAAATCCAGCTCCACCCACCAAAACTCCAACACAAGCCTCCCTAATCAAGAAACTTTGACAAGCCACTGATATAACCCCAAACACAGAGAGGAAGCTCTATAAGAAAGAGAACTCCACAAATTCCCAGAATATAGAAAACCCACCCCAAACGCAGAAATATAACCAAGATGAAGAGAGAGAGGAATACCCAGCAGGTAAAGGAACAGGAGACGTGCCCACCAAACCAAACAAAAGAGGAAGAGATAGGGAATCTACCTGAGAAAGAATTCCGAATACTGATAGTGAAAATGATCCAAAATCTTGAAATCAAAATGGAATCCCAGATAAATAGCCTGGGGTCAAGGATTGAGAAGATGCAAGAAAGGTTTAACAAGGACCTGGAAGAAATAAAAGAGTCAACATATAATGAATAATGCAATAAATGAGATCAGAAACACTCTGGAGGCTACAAATAGTAGAATATCAGAGGCAGAAGATAGGATTAGTGAAATAGAAGATAGAATGGTAGAAATAAATGAATCAGCGAGGGAAAAAGAAAGATGAATTAAAAGAAATGAGGACAACCTCAGAGACCTCCAAGACAATATGAAACGCTCCAACATTCGAATTATAGGAGTCCCAGAAGAAGAAGACAAAAAGAAAGACCATGAGAAAATACTTGAGGAGATAATAGTTGAAAACTTCCCTAAAATGGGGAAGGAAATAATCACCCAAGTCCAAGAAACCCAGAGAGTGCCAAACAGGATAAACCCAAGGCGGAACACCCCAAGACATATTTTAATCAAACTAATAAAGACCAAAACGAAGAACAAATATTAAAAGCAGCAAGGGAAAAACAACAAATAACACACAAGGGGATCCCCATAAGAATAACTGCAGATCTTTCAGTAGAAACTCTTCAGGCCAGGAGGGAATGGCAAGACATACTTAAAGTGATGAAAGACAATAACCTTCAGCCAAGACTACTGTACCCAGCAAGGATCTCATTCAAATATGAAGGAGAAATCAAAAGCTTTCCAGACAAGCAAAAGCTGAGAGAATTCAGCACCACCAAACCAGCTCTCCAACAAATACTAAAGGATAGACTTTAGACAGGAAACACAAAAAGGACGTATAAACCCGAACCCAAAACAATAAAGTAAATGGCAACAGGAGCATACTTATCAATAATTACCTTAAATGTAAATGGGTTGAATGCCCCAACCAAAAGGCAAAGACTGGCTGAATGGATACAAAAACAAGATCCCTATATATGCTGCCTACAAGAGACCCACCTCAAAACAACGGACACATACAGACTAAAAGTGAAGGGCTGGAAAAAGATATTCCATGCAAATAAAGACCAAAAGAAAGCAGGAGTAGCAATACTCATATCCGATAAAATAGACTTTAAAACAAAGGCTGTGAAAAGGGACAAAGAAGGCCACTAAATAATGAATAAAGAATCAATCCAAGAAGAAGATATAACAATTATAAATATATATGCACCCAACATAGGAGCACCGCAATATGTAAGACAATTGCTAACAAGCATGAATGGGGAAATTAATAATAACACAATAAGAGTGGGAGACTTTAATACCCCACTCACACCTATGGACAGATCAACTAAACAGAAAATTAACAAAGAAACGCAAACGTTAAACAATACAATAGACCAGTTAGACCTAATTGATATCTATAGGGCATTTCACCCCAAAACAATGAATTTCACCTTTTACTCAAGTGCACATGGAACCTTTTCCAGGATAGATCACATTCTGGGTCATAAATCTAACCTTGATAAATTCAAAAAAATCGAAATTATTCCAAGCATTTTCTCTGACCATAATGCACTAAGGTTATATCTCAATTATAGGAGAAAAGCTATTAAAAATTCCAACATTTGGAGGCTGAACAACACTCTTCTGAATAATCAACAAATCACAGAAGAAATCAAAAAGAAATCAAAATATGCATCAAAACGAATGAAAATGAAAACACAACTACACAGAACCTTTGGGACACTATAAAAGCAGTCCTAAGAGGAAAGTTCATAGCAATACAGGCATACCTCAAGAAACAAGAAAAAAGTCAAATAAATAACCTAACTCTACACCTAAAGCAACTAGAAAAGGAAGAAATAGAGAACCCCAGAGTTAGTAGAAGGAAAGAAATCCTAAAAATTAGGGCAGAAATAAATGCAAAAGAAACAAAAGAGACCATAGCAAAAATCAACAAAGCAAAAAGCTGGTTCTTTGAAAGGATAAATAAAATTGACAAACCATTAGCCAGACTCATCAAGAAACAAAGAGAAAAAAATCAAATCAACAAAATTAGAAATGAAAATGGAGAGATCATGACAGACAACTCAGAAATGCAAAGAATCATAAGAGACTACTATCAGCAATTATATGCCAATAAAATGGACAACTTGGAAGAAATGGACAAATTCTTAGAAAAGTACAACTTTCCAAAACTGAACCAGGAAGAAATAGAAAATCTTAACAGACCCATCACAAGCATGGAAATTGAAACTGTAATCAGAAATCTTTCCAGCAAACAAAAGCCCAGGTCCAGACGGCTTCACAGTTGAATTCTACCAAAAATTTCGAGAAGAGCTAACACCTATCTTACTGAAACTATTCCAGAAAATTGCAGAGGAAGGTAAACTTCCAAACTCATTCTATGAGGCCACCATCACCCTAATACCCAAACCTGACAAAGATGTCACAAAAAAAGAAAACTACAGGCCAATATCACTGATGAACATAGATGCAAAAATCCTCAACAAAATCCTAGCAATCAGAATCCAGCAACACATTAAAAAGATCATACACCATGACCAAGTGGGCTTTATCCCAGGGATGCAAGGATTCTTCAATATCCACAAGTCAATCAATGTAATTCATCACATTAACAAACTGAGAAATAAAAATCATATGATTATCTCAATAGATGCAGAAAAAGCCTTTGACAAAATTCAACATCCATGTATGATAAAAACTCTCCAGAAAGCAGGAATAGAAGGAACATACCTCAACATAATAAAAGCTATATATGACAAACCCACAGCTAACATTATCCTCAATGGTGAAAAATTGAAACCATTTCCCCTAAAGTCAGGAACAAGACAAGGGTGCCCACTTTCACCACTACTCTTCAACATCGTACTGGAAGTTTTGGCGACAGCAATCAGAGCAGAAAAAGAAATACAAGGAATCCAAATTGGAAAAGAAGAAGAAAAACTCTCACTGTTTGCACATGACATGATCCTCTACATAGAAAATCCTAAAGACTCGACCAGAAAACTACTAGAGCTAATCAATGAATATAGTAAAGTTGCAGGATATAAAATCAACACTCAGAAATCCCTTGCATTCCTATACACTAATAATGAGAAAGTAGAAAAAGAAATTAAGGAAACAATTCCATTCACCATTGCAACAAAAGAATAAAATACTTAGGAATATACCTACCTAAAGAAACTAAAGACCTATATAATGAAAACTATAAAACACTGATGAAAGAAATCAAAGAGGACACTAATAGATGGAGAAATATACCACGCTCATGGGTCGGAAGAATCAATATAGTGAAAATGAGTATACTACCTAAAGCAATCTACAGATTCAATGCAATTCCCATCAAGCTACCAGCAGTATTTTTCACAGAACTAGATCAAATAATCTCAAGATTTGTATGGAAATACAAAAAACCTCAAATAGCCAAAGCAATCTTGAGAAAGAAGAATGGAACTGAAGGAATCAACTTGCCTGACTTCAGGCTCTACTACAAAGCCACAGTCATTAAGACAGTATGGTACTGGCACAAAGACAGAAATATAGATCAACGGAACAAAATAGAAAGCCCTGAGATAAACCCACACACACTATGGACACCTTATCTTCGACAAAGGAGGCAAGAATACACAATGCAGTAAAGACAGTCTCTTTAACAGTGGTGCTGGGAAAACTGGTCAACCACTTGTAAAATAATGAAACTAGACCTCTTTCTAACACCGTACACAAAAATAAACTCAAAATGGATTAAATATCTAAATGTAAGACCAGAAACTATAAAACTCCTAGAGGAAAACATAGGCAAAACACTCTCCGACATAAATCACAGCAGGATCCTCTATGATCCACCTCTCAGTATACTGGAAATAAAAGCAAAAATAAACAAATGGGATCTAATTAAAATTAAAAGCTTCTGCACAACAAAGGAAACTATAAGCAAGGTGAAAAGACAGCCTTCTGAATGGGAGAAAACAATAGCAAATGAAACAACTGACAAACAACTAATCTCAAAGATATACAAGCAACTTATGCAGCTCAACTCCAGAAAAATAAACGATCCAATAAAAAAATAGGCCAAAGAACTAAATAGGCATTTCTCCAAAGAAGACATACGGATGGCTAACAAACACATGAAAAGATGTTCAACATCACTCATTATCAGAGAAATGCAAATCAAGACCACAATGAGGTACCATTTCACACCAGTCAGAATGGCTGCAGTCCAAAAGTCTACAAGCAATAAATGCCGGAGAGGATGTAGAGAAAAGGGAACCCTCTTACACTGCTGGTGGGAATGCAAACTAGTACAGCCATTATGGAAAACAGTGTGGAGATTCCTTAAAAATTGCAAATAGAACTGCCTTATGACCCAGCAATCCCACTGCTGGGCATACACACCGAGGAAACCAGAATTGAAAGAGACACATGTACCCCAGTGTTCATTGCAGCACTGTTTATAATAGCCAGGACATGGAAGCAATGTAGATGTCCATCAGCAGATGAATGGATAAGAAAGGTGTGGTTCATAGACACTATGGAATCCTACTCAGCCCTTAAAACGAATAAATTTGACTCAGTTCTAATGAGATGGATGAAATTGGAACCGATTCTACAGAGTGAAGTAAGCCAGAAAGAAAAACACCAATACAGTATACTGACACATATATATGGAATTTAGAAGACAGTGATGATGACCCTATATGTGAGACAACAAGAGACACAGAGGTATAAAGTGGACTTTTGGACTCTGGGGGAGAGGGAAAGGGTGGGATGGTTTGGGAGAATGGCAGTAAAGCATGTGTATTTTCCTGTAAGAAACGAAGCGCTAATCTATGTTTGGTGTAGGATGCAGGATGCATGGGGCTGATGCACAGGATGATTCAGGTAGAGGATGTGGGGTGGGAGGTGGGAGGGGGCTTCGGCATTGGGCGATTGTGTTCACCTATGGCTGATTCGTGTCAATGTATGGCAAAACAAATACAGTATTGTAATTAAAAAAATAAATAAATTTAAATTAAAAAAACTAAGTAAAAATAAAATGGTGCTTCTTAAACAAAAAAAAAAAAAAAAGAAAGAAAAACACCAATACAGTATATTGACACATATATATGGAATTTAGAAGATAGTAATGATGACCCTATATATGATACAACAAAAGAGACACAGAGGTATAGAACGGAGTTTTGGATTCTGAGGGAGAGGGAAAGGGTGGGATGGTTTGGGAGAATGGCATTGAAACATGTATACTTTCTTGTAAGAAACAAAGCGCCAGTCTATGTTCAATGCAGGATGCAGGATGCATGGGGCTGGTGCACAGGATGATTCAGGTAGATGATGTGGGGTGGGAGGTGGGAGGGGGCTTTGGCATTGGGAGATTGTGTTCACCTGTGGCTGATTCATGTCAATGTGTGGCAAAGCAAATACAGTATTGTAATTAAAATAAATAAATAAATAAATAAATAAATAAAAATTTTAAAAAAAGCTGCTTATGAAACAGCAGCAACATATGAAAGTTCTAGATGCTAGAAATAAGTTTTTGGATGGATCAAATTAGGCATAATTCTTCTAACACTGAGTAATAGTTCCTGAGACAATTGATGATGGATTGCTGCAGTCCTCACCACATACAAATCTTTTTACTTCTTCTTTCTTATTTACTTGAAAGTATGCCTTCACATTTCTTTTTCTTTCTTCTTAGCCTTAGTTTTTCAAGTGTATGAAAATCAACCCCTTTATTACACATTTAATTTACCTTTTAGGTTTAGATTTTTAATTTATAATCATCTTTTTATGCATATACATGATGTTAATTATATATCATTTCCATTTCCATTTATTTTCAATCATTAAAATAAGTCCTCTGGGGCATATAAAACTGTTTAGATGTATTGCTTGAGTTCTTTTATGTATTTAAAAGACAGACATTTACTAAACAGTAACTCTCTACCATGTACCAACTTAAGAGAGACAGAATGTAAGAATTTGTTTAACGGTTAAAGGCATGAGCTTCTAGGTCATATTTGAGTTTAAATTTTTGCCCTACCACTTACTATGTGAACTAGGATAATTATTTAAGCCTTAAGATTCTTATCTCTAAAGTAGCAATAATATCTGCCTGCTTCATAGAATTGGTATATAATCTGATATAATGTACATGAAATATCAAGTTTATCATGGAGACTTAATGAATGGTAGTTACCAACTTCATTATTATTACCATGGTGACAACTAATGTTAATGTCTCAAATTTTAAAAACCCTGCCCATATGTAAGTTGATATCTAGTAACAACACTATAATTGTTTATAATAAGTAAAATAGGAGGAAAGACACAACCATGGGCTGCATCTGAGCAGAGCCACAAATATCTACACAGGCAGTCTATGTGACTCTCTAAGATCACAAACTCACAAGCTGCAGCATCTCTTTCATTGGGGCAAAGTCCCCAGTGTGGGGAGAGGAAAAAAAGCACACACTTAAAAGTAACAAGCCAGCTTTAGCCAAACTCTCAGGGCTTCTGATCAAGCAACCTGGGAGCAGACCCTGTCCTTAACAGGGTGGTGAGGACCACTGAACAGAGAGGAAGTTCTGCTTCAAACTCAGACTCCAGCTCCTCTATCACAAGCCATGCCCCCAGTTGAAGTGATTGTGTTCAGCACACCTTGAGGAAAGATGTTGACCAGTGAATATATCAAACCCAGTCCTTCCACCAAAGGCACTGAGTAAACACAATCTACACAGGAACACTCCTACATAAGAACAGCACTTCCAACACAATAATAGGTAGCCATTTTATCTAAATTCATAGAGATGGAGAAAGTTAAGGAAAATGAAAATGTAGAGGAACAAGTCTATTAACACAGTATTGTATCTATTAACATAGTATTGGGAGTTCTAGCCACAGCAATCAGACAAGAAAAAGAAATAAAAGGTATACAAATTGGAAGGAAAGAGGTAAAACTGTCATTATTTGCAGATAATATGATACTCTGTTTAGAATCCTAAAATATCCACCCTAAAACTATTAGAACTAATGAATGAAATCAGCAAGATTGTAAAATACAATATTACTATGCAGAAATCTGTTATAATGCTAAACATTAATAACAGCCATGACATTTTTTACAGAATTAGAACAAAAATACTAATATTTATATGGAAACACAAATGATTCCAAACTGCCAAAGCGATCCTGAGGAAAAAGAACAAAGCCTGATATATAACCCTCACAGACTTCAGAGCATACTATAAAGCCAAGGCAATCAAAACGGCATGTTATTGGTCCAAACCAGACTCATAGATCAATGGAATAGAACAAAGAACCCAGAAATAAACCCATGTTCATATAGCCAATTAGTCTACAACAAAGTAGGCAAGAATATACAATGGTGAAAAGAGAGTCTGTTCATCAAGAAGTAATGGGAAAACTGGGTAGCTACATGTAAAACAATGAGATTAGAACATTTCTTCACACCATGTACAAAAATAAACTCAAATGGTGTCAGGTTTAAGGACTGAAACCCAAAAACTTATAGAAGAGAACACAGGCAGAACACTCTTTGCGATAAGTCAAAGCAATATTTTCTTCAATATATTCCTAAAGCTTTTCCTTTAGGAAAAGCAAAAACAAACAAATGAGGCCTAATTACACTTAAAAACTTTTGCACAGCAAAGGAAATCTTTGACAAAAGAAAAGGATGACTACAGAATGGGAGAAAACATTTGTAAATGATGTGATCAACAAGGAGTTAATATCCCAAATAAACAAACAGCTAACATAACTCAATTTTAAAATAACCAATTTAAAAAATGGGCAGAAGACCTGACTAGACATTTCTCCAAGGAAGACATACAGATGGCTAACAAGAACTTGAAAAGATTCTCAAATCACTAATTATTAGAAAATTCAAATCAAAACCACAATAAGGGGACTTCCCTGGAAGTCCAGTGGTTAGGACTTCACTTTCCAATGAAGGAGGTGTGGGTTCGATCCCTGGTCAGGGAGCTATCATACATGTTCATGGTCAAAATACAAGAACATAAACAACAGAAGCGACATTGTAACAGATTCAATAAAGACTAAAAAAATGGCCCACATCAAAATAAATAAATAAATCCTTTAAAAAAAACCCACAATGAGGTATCACCTCACATGTGTCAGAATGACTATCATAAAGTCTAAAAAAAAACCATATTTTAGAGAAGATGTGGAGGGAAAGGGAATCCTCCTACACTGTTGGTGGGGATATAAATTGGTGCAGCCACTGTGGATAACAGTATGGAGAGTCTTCAAAACACTAAAAATAAAACTATCATAATATCCAACAATTTCATTCCTGGGTATATATCCAGGAAAGAAATGAAAACTAATTTGAAAAAATACATGCACCTCCAACGTTCATAGCAGCACTATTTACAGTAATCAAGTCATGGAAGCACACCAATGCCCATCAACAGATGATTGGCTTAAGAAAATGTGGTTGGTTGTATATAATTGTGAAAATTATGAAAATGGGAGTCATTCAGTCATCTGACTCTTTGCAGTCCCATGGACTGTAGCCTGTTAGGCTCCTCCGTCCATGGAATTCTCCAGGCTAGAATACTGGGGTGGGTAGACATTCCCTTCTCCAGGAGATCTTCTTGACCCAGGAATCGAATCTAGGTCTCCCATATTGCCGGCAGATTCTTTATTGTCTGAGCTACCACAGAAGCTCAATTATATGTATATATAATTCAGCTATGAAAAAAGAATGAAACAGTTCTATATGCAGCAACATGGATGAATCTAGAGAATATTATACTTAGTGAAATAAGTCATATAGTGAAAGACAAATAGTATATCACTTATACATGGAATCCTACAAAATGCAAATGAATGTATATGAAAAACAGGAACAGGCTCACTGATATAGAAAATAAATTTGTGGTTACCAAATAGGTAAGGGGAGAGGGACAAATTAGGCCATGAGATTAACAGATAAAAACTATTATATATAAAATAAGTAAGCAACAAGGATATACTGTATAACACAGAGAACTATACTCACTGTCTTATAATAGGCTATAATGGAGTTCAGCTCAGTTCAGTTGCTCAGTCGTGTCTGACTTTTTGCGATCTCTTGAACCACAGCACACCAGGCCTCCCTGTCCATCAGCAACTCCCAGAATTCACCCAAACCCATGTCCATTGAGTCAGTGATGCCATCCAACCATCTCATCCTCCTCCTGCCCTAAATTTCTCCCAGCATCAGGGTCTTTTCAAATGAGTCAGCTGTTTGCATCAGGTGGCCAAAGTATTGAGTTTCAGCTTCAGCATCAATCCTTCCAATGAATATTCAGGACTGATTTCCTTTAGGATGGACTGATTGGATCTCCTTGCAGTCCAAGGGACTCTCAAGAGTCTTCTCTAACTCCATAAAACAATTCTTTGGTGCTCAGCTTTCTTTTTAGTCCAACTCTCACATCCATACATGACCAGTGGAAAAAACCATAGCCTTGACTAGACAGACTTTTGTTGGCAAAGTAATGTCTCTGCTTTTGAATATGCTATCTAGGTTGGTCATAACTTTCCTTCCAAGGAGTAAGCGTCTTTTAATTTCATGGCTGCAATCACCATCTGCAGTGATTTTGGAGCCCAGAAAAATAAAGTCAGCCACTGTTTCTACTGTTTCTCCATCTATTTGCCATGAAGTGATGTGACCAGATGCCATGATCTTTGTTTTCTGAATAGTGAGCTTTAAGCCAACTTTTTCATTCTCCTCTTTCACTTTTATCAAGAGGCTTTTGAGTTCCTCTTCACTTTCTGCCGTAAGGGTGGTGTTATCTGCATATCTGAGGTTATTGATATTTCTCCTGGCAATCTTGATTCCAGCCTGTGCTTCCTCCAGCCCAGCGTTTCTCATGATATACTCTGCATATAATAATCTGAAAAAATACTTAATTACTATGCTGTATACCTGAAACTAACAAAGTATTGTAAATCAACTATATTTCAAAAATTTTTTTAAAAGGTAAATATTATCATGTGACCCTCCTGTTTAATCTTTCCCTTGTCAGTAACAAAGTCCTTATGACTTTACATGGCATAGAGGACCTTCCATTAGGTAATCTATTCACCTTTTCAGTTTCATTTTCTTCCTGATTTACCTCATTCCTCAATTAGATGGAACTGTTTTCAGTTCCTAGAACATACAGAGCTTTTGTTCAAAATCTTCCCCCTGTCTAAGCCTTTTCTCTTTGCTTGCCAAATACCTACATGGATCGAAGTACTCAACTTATACCTCATAGTCTTTCTAAATTCTTTCTGTATACTTGTACTCTTTTCATCAAGTAGAACTGTCCTCTGATATAGTAGTGCCCAATTGTTCACTGTAATGATTTATTACACCCATTTGTAGTCATATCTTTTTTTCCTACCAGACTGCTAACTCTATGAAGGTAAGGTTGAGATTCTTCCAAAGATGAATCCTGATAGATCTTGCCTAATGGACCATTTCATGGCTCCAGACCACAGTTCTATTATGTTATGCCCAACATGAAACAAAGAAAAAAGACTTGTTGCTTAAGAGTGTGGCCTTAGAATTAGACCTGGGCCCCAAATTTAACTGAATGGCCCTTACCAAATTGCTTAAGCTTCCATATCTCATTCTATCATTCATAAAACATTAATAAAAGGGAAATAATACATACTTCATAGGATTTTAGGTAGGATTAAATGAAGCAATGCCTAGTACTCAAAAGTATTATGATTACATTATTCTTATTATCCTTTATGTGGCTATATAGTTTGTTTTGGACTTCCCTGGTGGCTCAGATGGTAAAGTGTTTGCCTACAATGTGGAAGACCCGGGTTCAATCCCTGGGTTGGGAGGATCCCCTGGAGAAGGAAATGGCAATCCACTCCAGTATTATTGCCTGGAAAATCCCATGGACAGAGGAGCCTGGTAGGCTACAGTCCATTGGGTCGCAAAGAGTTGGACACGACTGAGCGACTTCACTTTTCACTTTTCATAGTTTGCTTTAGAAAAGAAAGAAAATGTATATCTTGTTTTAAAAGTAAGGCATAAATCCATTTGGAAGAGCAATTTTTTTCCTGACTTAAATGTTACAGAGAAAAACAGGAATTTTATGACAATCTTTTCTAATGTAAATAATTTCATTATTCTGTATGGGCAAATACCCTCCATTACTTGGATGTAAATTTAGACTATGAGATACATTCACTCATCTGATGCTGGACTTTCAGTATACTAAATTAGTCACTTCAAGACATTCTGCTTTTCCTTTTTCCTCTGGTTGTCTCTGCATGCATGCCTGTGTGCTCAGTTGCTTCAGCTGTGGCCAATTCTTTGTGACCCTATGGTCGTATCCCGGCAGGTTCCTCAATCCATCAGATTCTCCAGACAAGAATACTGGAGCAGGTTGCCATGCCCTCCTCCAGCTCATCTTTCAGACACAGGGATAGAATATGTATCTCCTGCGTCTCCTGCATTGCAGTCAGGTTCTTGAATGCTGAGTCACCAGGTTTCTCTGTAACTTCATTTAGTGTTCCTGTCAAGTGGAACTGCTGCAGTATCCTAAAAGTGGCTTATTAATCACCCACCAAAGCTTCCACAAAGTTTTTCTCTGCCTAGAATCACCATTTTCTCTACAGCTAACACTCCATCTTCAAATTCATCATAGTGGTTATTTCAGCGAGGATGTTTTACCACCATCACTATCACTCTGGGTTCTTCTTCTTCTTCTTTTTTTTTTTTTCCTTCCTTTATGTCCCCAGAGCACGGTACATTTAATTTTGCATTAGAATTGTCTATTTACTTTTTTATCTCCTTAACTAGACCACCATTTCATGTTCCCTGACCATCAGCATCAACATGACTCTCCCAGACTTGTTAGACAAATTATTGGGCCCCACTCCACCTCTACTAAAACAGAATTCTGGTGGTTGAACACAGAAATTTCTTGCTCTATAATAATGAGTAAACAACCTACAACTATATGATCATATGCAAGAATTCACAATTACTGAATTAAAGGAGCCAGACACAAGAAAAGTACTCTGAGTGTGTGTATCCATTACATACAGTCATAAGTAAGTGTTAGTTGCTCAGTTGTGTCTGACTCTTTGCAACCCCATGGACTGTAGGCCACCAAGTTCCTCTGTCCATAGAATTCTTCAGGCAAGAATACTAGAGTGGGTTGCCATTCCCTTCTCCAGGAGATCTTCCTGACCCAGGGATCAAACCTGGGTCTTCAGTATTGAAGGCAGCTGAGCTACCAGGAAGCCCCATATATAGTCATAAACAAGCAAAATTAACCGCTAGGTTAGAGTGTCATTTAAATAGTTACCCTTGCTCAGTATGGCTACATAATTGACAGGACCCACTATAATATGAAAATGCAGGGGCCCATGTTTAAAAAGTAGTCCTTTAAATACTTTCCATACATCTTGGGCATTAGAACTTTTACTCTTACAGTTGTCTGCTTTGGAATGTATTAAATATAACATCAGAAATTGTTCAAAGTGCATTGATAGCAACATGAAAGGCAACTGGAATCATGGAAGGAAACTGATCTTAGGAAAAGTAAGAATTTGGTAGAAAATTAGTGCTCAGTAAATGACAAATCTTACTAGAAATCACACAGTATAAAGCAATTTTCTAGAAATAAATGAAGGACATGCAACCACATTGATTTTCTGCTATTATACAGTATGATACATTGTAAGGGTTTAATAGACACACTCTTGTCATTCTGATGCCAGACATCTAAGACAAACAGAAACTTCAGGAACTGGCATCCTGTGTGTGAAAGCAAGAAGTGCAGCCATGTTTTCAGTAGAAAATATGTCAGTAAATAGTAAGTTCCAGAGAACAGGTTATGTGAGAGAGCTGGAAAATCACACAAGCATGGGCATTATTTAGGGTAAAAGATGCCAAAAGGAAAAAGAAAGAGATGAATTATTTTCCTTTTTTTTTTTTTGCAAAGGTCCTTCTGGATTTAAGCCATTTAAGCTCAAATGGCCACTTACTTTTGAAGTCATAAACATAGCTGCTTACATCTGAAAGAAGCCCATCACAACAATCTGAGATGTGACATATTTGCCTGAGACTGGTGTTCTCTCAAGGGATTAAAAATGTGTTATAGTTGTGAGAATTAAGAAGACCTCTTTTTGAGCAGGCAGCACTAGGATGGTATCTTTGAAGTGTAAGGAGGGGGAAACTATGTTCAACTGTTACGATTCCTAAAATGTAAAGTGTATTAGCAAGCATATATTTGGCTTGTCCTTAAGACTCTTAATTATGAAACACAGCTCTTTCAGAAAAGACATGTGACTGGACAAGTAATATCTGTATTTTTTATCTTAGTATAACAAGAATATATCCATCAAATCCTGTAAAGAAACATTGCTTGTATTATCCCATGAGATACACTGCCCATCAACATAACTTAGTGACATCTTTTTTCATCATTGTCATCATACTTATCAGTCCAGTGTTACATACTGCAAAGACAGCCATTTCCTAAAGAAGATGCTAGTCTACATGAACAAGATATAGACACACACAATGCCATCTATTTTAAATGAACACTGAACAACCAAATCAATTTACGTCAAGTTGCAAATATATAATGTCATAATTCTGGGTCTTCTCAGTCTTGGAGGTAAGATACTAAATTTCTAACAAATGAATGTAAATCTGAAAAAGAACTCATCAGCAAAATGAAATGTAGAAGTTCAATTTTCGTGGTAGAGGATATTTCTCTCCTTTTAGTAAAAAAACTAAAACTCTTTAAAATACTAATTATCTCAGTGTATTTGCAGTTGTTGCTTAGTTGCTCAGTCATGTCTAACTCTTTTGTGACTGCATGGACTATAGCCCACCAAGCTCCTCTGTCCTTGGGATTTTCCCAGGCAAGAATACTGGAGTGGGTTACCATTTTCTACCCCAGGGTATCTTTCCAGCCCAGGGATCAAACATGCTTCTCCTGCTTGGCAGGTGGATTCTTTACCACTGAGTCTCCAAGGAAGCCCATATTTGCAATACCACGTATAGATTAACTCAGTAAGTCTCCAAGGACCTTTGTGTATCTAGTAAAAAACAACTATTTTTACTTTAATGTTCAGTTTATTAAATCATGCATCTGATTCTAAAAAAATTTTAGAAACCGATTTTTCTTGAGCATTTAAACAATGATTGTAATCTGATTGTTTCCTTACAAAATTTCAGTTATAGTTTAGCACAACTGATTCTTCTGAATACAGCAGATTCCTGTACACTAGACAAAATGCACACAGATGCAGTAAATATAAAATGTGTTGCCAAGTATGCAATTTCAGTTACCTTAAAATATCAACACCATGAGTTTAATTCATTTCTTCACTTTCTGTGTTCTTATACCTTCCTATTCTACTTACTATAATAACTTCACAGAGTTTTGGCCTAAATTTTATATCTTCCCAGGTTTGTGATGTTCACCAGAACAGTCAAGTGCACATGTTTTGATGGAATTTTTATTAAATTAAGGAATTTGATTTCTTCTCTCAAAGTGCTTCAACTCTAAACTTTTACAATCCATACCTTTTACACAGGTGTCACTTTTGTGCACCTTAACTAAAAGATGCTTTAAAATATATGTTATTGTGAAAATTTCAAACAACAAAAGTGCAGCAAGTACAGGAAACTCTTATATATACATCCCCTAACTTTAACACCTGTCAATATTTTGTCATATTTATTTCATCAGTTTCCTCCCTCCCCTATTTCTTGAATATTTTAAAGCAAATTCAAGATGTCATGTAATTTCACCCTTAACCACTTCAGGGTGCATCTACAAAGGTAAGGGTATTTAACCTCAGTGCCATTATCAAAGCTAACAAAATTAACAATTCTTTGCTATGATCAATTCTCAGTCCACATTCAAATTATCCTTTATTTCACCCCCTGCATTGGCAGGCAGGTTCTTTACCATTAGCACCACCTGGGAAGCCCTTATTTAATTTAATTGGTTCAAATAAGTATCAGAACAAATCCACTCAACTCTATTTGTTAGGTCTTTTCAGTTATTTTTAAGTCTTTGAATCTAGAAAAGTATCTTTTTATTTTTCATTCCTCTGACTTGTTGAAGAAACCAGTGAGCAGTCCTGTGGAATATCTGCAACGTGTATATGATTAATTGCTTCCTCAATGGTATCATAAAACTGATTCCTTCTCTTCAGGAATTTCCTATGCATTAGAAATTGGTGTTAAAGGCTTGATTTGATTCAGGTTCAATATTTGGGGGAGGAGTTTGAAGAATGCCACAAATGAGATGCTGTCTCCTTAACACTGTGTTACATCAAGAAAGTACAGTTGGTTACCTCACTTTTAAAGGTGTCAAGATTAATCTACATGTTAAGGGACTGGTCAGCTTGATTCCCTTCATTGTAAAGTTATCCATAAACATTACACCTAATAGGTTTAGTATCCATTAATGAGCATTATCTAAATACCATCATCTGTCAGGATGACTAATGAATACCAAAATCTTCAGATGCTCATACCCTAAACATCAAGCGGCAAAGTACAGTTGGCACTCAGTATCCAAGGATGCATAACCTCCAGATATGGAAGGCCAACTGTAAATTATTTCATCAGTATTTACAAAATGGTGTTTCTGCAATAATCTTACACTTTCATATTAATTAGGTAGAATCTTCATTCCTTTATTCACAGGCTTATGCAGTTAAGCCAAAATAAAATTTATAAAGGACAGGATAAATGCTTAATTCTTTTTTAAATTGCTGATATTTAAAGGGATGAGTTGATGCCCAAGCAATATCTGATAGTTTCCAATGAATCTGGTATCTTTCTCTTTTTCATACCTTTCTTCTCCTCGTCCTACCATTAGAAACACAGCTTTAAACTTCAAGTATAGTTGCTATACAATATTATATAAATTAAAGGTTTACAACACAGTGATTCACAGTTTTTCAAGATTATGCTCCATTTTTAGTTATTGTAAAACAGTGAGTATATTCCCCCTATTATACAATATATCCTTATGGCTTATTTTGTACCTAATAAATCTCTACTCATATATTGCCTCTTCCATCTTCCCTCTCCCCACTAGTAACCATTAGTTTGTTCTCTGTATCTGTGAGTCTGCTTCCTTTTGCTATAGTCACTAGTTTGTTGTATTAGATTCCACATATAAGTGAAAGCATATAGTATTTGTCTTTCTCTGTCTGACATTTCACTTAACATAATGCCTTCCAAGTCCATCCACATTGCTACAAATGACAAAAATTCATTCTTTTTTATGGCTGAGTAGTATAGTATTCTATTATGTATGTATGTATGTGTATGTATACACATATAGACTAGACAGACCTTTGTTAGCAAAGTAATGTCTATGCTTTTAATACACTGTCTAGGTTTGTCATAGCTTTTCACGTGTCTTTTAATTTCATGGCTGCAGTCACTATCTGCCATGATTTGGGAACCCAAGAAAATAAAGTCTGTCACTGTTTCCATTGTTCCCCCCATTTATTTGCCATGAAGTGATGGGACCAGATGCCATAATCTTAGTTTTTAAATGTTGAGTTTTAAGCCAGCTTTTTCACTCACCTCCTTCACCTTCATCAAGAGGCTGTTTAGTTCCTCTTTGCTTTCTGTCATAAGGATGGTGTCATCTGCATCTCTGAGGTCATTGATATTTCTCCGGGCAATCTTAATTCCAGTTTGTGCTTTATCCAGCCTGGCATTTTGCATGATGTGCCCTGCATATAAGTTAAATAAACAGGGTGACAATATACAGCCTTGACTTATTCCTTTCCCAGTTTGGAACTAGTTCATTGTTCCATGTCTGGTTCTGTTGCTTCTTGACATGCATATAGGTTTATTAGGAGGCAGGTGAGATGGTCTGGTATTCCCATCTCTTTCAGAATTTTCCATAATTTGTTGTGATCCACACAGTCAAAATCTTTAGCATAGTCAATGAAGAAGAAGTAGATGTTTTTCTGGAATTCCCCTGTTTTTTCTATGATCCAATAGAAGTTGGCAATTTGTTCTCCGGTTCCTCGGCCTTTCCTAAATCCAGCTTGAACATTTAAGTTCTTGGGTCACGTACTACTGAAGCCTCACTTGAAGAATTTTAAGCATTACTTTGCTAGCATGTGAGATGAGTGCAATTGTGCAGTAGTTTGAACATTCTCTGGCATTGCCTTTCTTTGGGATTGGAATGAAAACTGACCTTTTCCAGTCCTGTGGCCACTGCTGAGTTTTCCAAACTTGTTGGCAAATTGAATGTAGCACTTTCACAGCGTCATCTTTTACAATTTGAAATAGCTCAACTGGAATTCCATCACCTCCACCAGCTTTGTTCATAAGGCCCACTTGACTTCATATTCCAGGATGTCTGGCTCTAGGTGAGTGATCACACCATCGTGATTATCTGGGTCATGAAGATTCTTTTTTTGTATAGTTCTTCTATGTATTCTTACCACCTCTTCTTAATATTTTCTGCTTCTGTTAGGTCCATACTGTTTCTATCTTTTATTGTGCCCATCTTTGAATGAAATGTTCCCTTGATATCTCTAATTTTCTTGACAAGATCTCTAGTCTTTCCCATTCTAATGTATTCCTCTATTTCTTTGCATTGATCACCAAGGAAGGCTTTCTTTTCTTTCGCTGATATTATTTGGAACTCTGCATTCAGATGGCTATAGCTTTTCTTTTCTCCTTTGCCTTTCACTTCTCTTTTTTTCTCAGCTGTTTATAAGGCCTCCTCAGACAACCATTTTGCTTTTTTGCATCCCTTTTTCTTAGGGATGGTTTTGATCACCAGCTCCTGTACAATGTTATGAACTTCTGTCCACAGCTCTTCAGGCACCACTATCAGATCTAATCCCTTGAATGTATTTGTTACTTACACTATAATCATAAGGGATTTTATTTAGGTCATACCTGAATGGTCTAGTGGCTTTTCCTACTTTCTTCAATTTAAATTTGAATTTGCAATACGTTCTCTTCTTTATCTCATGGAGCTAATTTAAGTGCTTGACTTGAGCACACAGTCAAGCCCTGGTCCTCCTTGGCTATTGTGTGTGATCACTGATGCTGATTCACAGCTCAGTTGTCTTCCAGACTGGTTATAATGTGTGACCACCAGTACAATTAGTCTTTGATGTGACTGCTACTTTTACCAGTAGCAGTAAAAGTACTCCTGAATCCCTGTGTTGGCTGGAAAGGAGTAACTAAACATAACTAAAGGAGTAACTAAATGTAAACAGAGGCACACTCAACTATATTAGCATTCGCCTGTTTTGTTTGTTTGTTTTAATAAAAAATTAGACAGTCCCAAGATGGCGGAGGAATAGGACGGGGAGACAACTTTCTCCCCCACAAATTCATCAAAAGAACATTTAAATGCTGAGTAAATTCCACAAAACAACTTCTGAGTGCTGGCAGAGGACATCAGGCACCCAGAAAAGCAGCCCATTGTCTTCAAAAGGAGGTAGGAAAAATATATAAAAGACAAAAAAGAGACAAAAGAGATAGGGACAGAGCTCCGCTGGGAAGGGAGTTTTAAAAGAGAGGTTTCCAAACACCAGGAAACACTTGCCGAGTCTGTGGCGAGCCTTGGAAGCACAGAGGACAACAGGGAGGAAAAATAAATCAATAATTAAACCCCCACAGATTATGAGCCGAACGGTAACTCCCCAGTGGAGAAGCAGTACAGACGCCTGCACCCGCCACTAGCAAGTGGGAGCTGGGCAGGGAGGCAGGGCTGCATTGCTTAAGTAAGGATTGGGCCTGAATGCCCCAAGGGCAATCTGAGCAAACTAACTCGGGCTAGCAAATCAGACTATGGGATAGCTACCACGCAAAAAGTCCTAACCTAAGACACTGCCAGGCCCACACACAGAACAAAGGACTAAACAGAACTAGCTGGCTGTAGACCATCCTCCTCTGGTGACAGGCAGCCAGAGCCAGAAGGGGGCAGTTGCAGCCCCCGAGAGACATTATCTACCAAACTGCAAGCAGGCTTCTTTTCTAAGACTTCTTGGGGTTCTGGACAGTCAACAACCGCCTGAGAAGGTGTGCTGGTTGTACACCCAGAAAACTGAGCGGCAGGGATAGGGGAGGGGATAAATCACAGTGACCATGCTTGCCAAACACCTCATCACTGAGCTGCTGGGACCTGGGAAGGGCACAAAACGCAGGCACAACCGAGTCTGCACCTCTGAGGACTACCTGAGTGCCTGAACCTGAGCGGCTTAGACCTGGGAGGTGCATGCAGCCCAGGGCCAGCCTCGGATGGTTCCCGGTGAAGCAACCTAGAGCCTGAGCAGTGTGGGCAGGGAAGACACATGCGCTGTGAGCAGGGGCTGGCCCAGTGTAGCTGAGACACTGTGAACACATGCCACTGTTATTTGTTTGCAGCGTCCCTCCCTCCCCACAGCGCGACTGAACAAGTGAACCTAAAAACGTGTCCACCACTGCCCCCTTGTGTCAGGGTGGAAATCAGACACTGAAGGGACCAGCAAACAGAAGAAGCTAAAGCAGAGGGAACCGCCTTGGAAGTGACAGGTGCAACAGATTAAAACCCTGTCGTTAGGATCCACTACATAGGAAGGGGCCTATAGATCTTGAGAAATATAAGCCAGACCAAGGAACTATCCAAAATGAACTGGCCCCACAATACCCACAACAACACCAGAGAAAGTCACAACACCACCAGAGAAAGTCCTAGATATATTTTTACTATTTTAATGATCATTCTTTCTTTTTAAAAATTTTAAGTCCTCTATTACTCCTTTAATTTTCACTTTTATAACCTACTATTATTTTGCAAAAAAAAAGACCCTATTTTTTAAAGCAAACTTCATATATATATATATATTTTATAATTTTTGTGACTTTTTCTTCTTTTCTTTAATGTTGTATTTTTGAAATTCCAACCTCTACTCTAAAGTTTTTAATCTTTGCTTTTTGGTATCTGTTATCAATTTTTACCTTTAAGAACTCAATCTTCAGTACCCATTTTTACCTGGGAGCAAGATTACTGGCTTGACTGGTCTCTCCCCCTTTGGACTATTCTTTTCTCCGCCAGGTCGCCTCTGTCTCCTTCCTCCCCCTTCTCTTCTCTACCCAACTCTGTGAATCTCTGTGTGTTCCAGATGGTGGAGAATACTTAGGGAACTGATTACTGGCTGGATCTGTCTCTCTCCTTTTGATTCCCCCCTTTTATCCTCCTGGCCACCTCTGTCTCCTTTCTCCCTCTTCTCTTCTCTGTATAACTCCATGAACATCTCTGAGTGGTCCAGTTGTGGAGTGCACATAAGGAAGTGATTACTGGCTAGCTTGCTCTCTCCCCTTTTGATTCCACCTCATCTCATTCAAGTCACTTCTAACTCCCTCCTCCTTCTTCTCTTCTCCACATGTAACTCTGTGAACTTCTTTGGGTGTCCCTCACTGTGGAGAGATTTTTCATCTTTAACCTAGATGTTTTATCAATGGTGCTATATAGAAGGAGAAATCTTGAGACTACTGTAAAAATAAGACAGAACACCAGAAGCAGGAGGCTTAAGTCCAAATCGAGAACACCAGAGAACTCCTGACTCCAGAGAACATTAATCGACAGGAGCTCATCAAACGCCTCCATACCTACACTGAAACCAAGCACCACCCAAGGGCCAATGGGTTCCAGAAAAGACATACCAGGCAAATTCTCCAGCAACACAGGAACACAGCCCTGAGCTTCAAAATACAGGCTGTCCAAAGTTACTCAAAAACCATTGACATCTCATAACTCATTAATGGACACTTCATTGCACTCCAGAGAGAAGAAATCCAGCTCCACCCACCAGAACACGGACACAAGCTTCCCCTAACCAAAAACCTTGACAAGCCACCTGTACAACCCCACCCACAGCAAGGAAACTCCACAATAAAGAGAACTTCACAAATTGCCAGAATACAGAAAAGCCACCCCAAACTCAGCAATATAAACAAGATGAAGAGACAGAGGAATATCTAGAAGGTAAAGGAACAGGATAAATGCCCACCAAACCAAACAAAAGAGGAAGAGATAGGGAATCTACTTGATAAAGAATTCCAAATAATAATAGTGAAAATGATCCAAAATCTTGAAATCAAAATGGAATCACAGATAAATAGCCTGGAGACAAGGACTGAGAAGATGCAAGAAAGGTTTAATGACCTAGAAGAAATAAAAAGAGTCAATATGAAATGAATAATGCAATAAATGAGATCAAAAACACTCTGGAGGCAACAAATAGTAGAATAACAGAGGCAGAAGATAGGATTCGTGAAGTAGAAGACAGAATGGTAAAAATAAATGAATCAGAGAGGAAAAAAAATGAATTAAAAGTAATGAGGACAATCTCAGAGACCTCCAGGATAGTGTTAACCACTTCAACATTCGAATCATAGGAGTCCCAGAAGAAGACAAAAGAAAGACCATGAGAAAATACTTGAGGAGATAATAGTTGAAAACGTCCCTAAAATGGGGAAGGGAATAATCACTCAAGTCCAAGAAACCCAGAGAATCCCAAACAGGATAAACCCAAGGCGAAACACCCCCAAGACACATATTAATCAAATTAACAAAGATCAAACACAAAGAACAAATATTAGAAGCAGCAAAGCAAAAACAACAAATAACACACAAGGGGATTCCCATAAGACTAACAGCTGATCTTTCCATGGAAACTCTTAGGCCAGGATGGAATGGCAGGATATGCTTAAAGTGATGAAAGAAAATAACCTACAGCCCAGACTACTGTACCCAGCAAGGATCTCATTCAAATATGAAGGAGAAATCAAAAGCTTTACAGACAAGCAGAAGCTGAGAGAATTCAGCACCACCAAACCAGCTCTCCAACAAATGCTATAGGATACTGTCTAGACAGGAAACACAGAAAGGGTGTATAAACTCAAACCCAAAACAATAAAGTAAATGGCAACGGGATCATACTTATCAATAATTACCTTAAATGTAAATGGATTGAATGCCCCAAACAAAAGACAAAGTCTGGCTGAACAAGAACAAGACCCTTATATGTTGTCTACAAGAGACCCACCTCAAAACAGGGGACACATACAGACTGAAAGTGAAGGGCCAGAAAAAGGTATTCCATGCAAATAAAGACCAAAAGAAAGCAGGAGTAGCAATACTCATATCAGATAAAATAGACTTTAAAACAAAGGCTGTGAAAAGAGACAAAGAAGGACACTACATAATGATCAAAGGATGAATCCAAGAAGAAGATATAACAATTATAAATATATATGCACCCAACATAGGAGAACCACAATATGTAAGACAAATGCTAACAAGTATGAAAGGGGAAATTAACAATAACACAATAATAGTGGGAGACTTTAATACCCCACTCACACCTATGGATAGATCAACTAAACAGAAAATTAACAAGGAAACACAAACTTCAAATGATACAATAGACCAGTTAGACATAATTGATATCTATAGGACATTTCACCCCAAAACAATGAATTTCACCTTTTTCCCAGGTGCTCACAGAACCTTCTCTTCTTCATCCTGGGCTATAAATCTAGCCTTGAAAAATTAAAAAAAAAAAAAAAGAAAGAAAGGCAAGAAATCATTCCAAGCATCTTTTCTGACCACAATGCAGTAAGATTAGATCTCAATTATAGGAGAAAAACTATTAAAAATTCCAACATATGGAGGCTGAACAAAATGCTGCTGAATAAAGAGCAAATCACAGAAGAAATCAAAATATGCATAGAAACAAATGAAAATGAAAACACAACAACCCAAAACCTGTGGGACACTGTAAAAGCAATGCTAAGGTGAAAGTTCATAGCAATATAGGCATACCTCAAGATACAAGAAAAAAGTCAAATAAATAACCTAACTCTACACCTAAAGCAACTAGAAAAGGAAGAAACGAAGAAACCCAGAGTTAGTAAAAGGAAAGAAATCTTAAAAATTAGAGCAGAAATAAATGCAAAAGAAACAAAAGAGACCATAGAAAAAAATCAACAAAGCCAAAAGCTGGTTCTTTGAAAGGATAAATAAAATTGACAAACCATTAGCCAGACTCATCAAGAAACAAAGGGAGAAAAATCAAATTAACAAAATCAGAAATGAAAATGGAGAGATCACAACAGATAACACAGAAATACAAAGGATCATAAGAGACTACTATCAGCAAATTATATGCCAATAAAATGGACAACATGGAAGAAACGGACAAATTCTTATAAAAGTACAACTTCCCATAACTGAACCAGGGAAGAAATAGAACTTCTTAAACAGACCCCATCACAAGCATGGAAATTGAAATTGTAATCAGAAATCTTCCAGCAAACAAAAGCCCAGGTACAGATGGCTTCACAGCTGAATTCTACCAAAAATTTAGAGAAGAGCTAACACCTATCCTACTCAAACTCTTCCAGAAAATTGCAGAGGAAGGTAAACTTCCAAACTCATTCTGTGAGGCCACCATCACCCTAATGCCAAAACCTAACAAAGATGCCACACAAAAAAGAAAACTACAGGCCAATATCACAGATGAACATAGATGCAAAAATCCTTAACAAAATTCTAGCAATCAGAATCCAACAACACATTAAAAGATCACACACAAGGACCAAGTGGGCCTTATCCCAGGGATGCAAGGATTCTTCAATATCTGCAAATCAATCAATGTAATACACCACATTAACAAATTGAAAAAATAAAACTATATGATTATCTCAATAGATGCAGAGAAAGCCTTTGACAAAATTCAACATCCATTTATGATTTAAAAAAAAAAAAAAAACCCCTCTAGAAAGCAGGAATAGAAGGAACATACCTCAACATAATAAAAGCTATATATGATAAAACCACAGCAAACAGTATTCTCAGTGGTGAAAAACTCAAAGTATTTCCCCTAAAGTCAGGAACAAGACAAGGCTGCCCACTCTCACCACTACTATTCAACATAGTTTTGGAAGTTTTGGCCAAAGCAATCAGAGCAGAAAAAGAAATAAAAGGAATCCAAATTGGAAAAGAAGATGTAAAACTCTCACTGTTTGCAGATGATATGATCCTCTACATAGAAAACCCTAAACACTCCACCAGAAAACTACTAGAGCTAATCAATGAATATAGTAAAGTTGTAGGATATAAAATCAACACACAGAAATCCCTTGCATTCCTATACACTAACAATGAGAAAACAGAAAGAGAAATTAAGGAAACAATCACATTCACCATTGCAATGAAAAGAATAAAATACTTAGGAATATATCTACCTAAAGAAACTAAAGACCTATTATAGAAAATTATAAAACACTGGTGAAAGAAATGAAAGAAGACACTAATAGATGGAGAAATATACCATGTTCATGGATCAGCAGAATCAATATAGTTAAAATGAGTATACTACCCAAAGCAATCTATAGATTCAATGTAATCCCTATCAAGCTACCAATGGTATTTTTCACAGAACTAGAACACATAATTTCGCAATCTGTATGGAAATACAAAAAACCTGGAATAGCCAAAGCAATCTTGAGAAAGAAGAATGGAACTGGAGGAATCAACCTGCCTGACTTCAGGCTCTACTACAAAGCCACAAGTAGACAAGTATGTCTACTACAAGCCACATCAAGACAGTATGGTACTGGCACAAAGACAGAAATATAGATCAATGGAACAAAATAGAAAGCCCAGAGATAAATCCATGCACCTATGGACACCTTATCTTCGACAAAGGAGGTAAGAATATACAATGGAGGAAAGACAATCTCTTTAACAAGTGGTGCTGGGAAAACGGGTCAACTACTTGTAAAAGAATGAAACTAGAACACTTTCGAACACCATATACAAAAATAAACTCAAAATGGATTAAAGATCTAAACATACGACCAGAAACTATAAAACTCCTAGAGGAGAACATAAGCAAAACACTCTCCGACATAAATCACAGCAGGATCCTCTATGACCCAACTCCAAGAATATTGGAAATAAAAGCAAAAATAAACAAATAGGACCTAATTAAAATTAAAAGCTTCTGCACAACAAAGGAAATTATAAGCAAGATGAAAAGACAGCCTTCAGAATGGCAGAAAATAATAGCAAATGAAGCAACTGACAAACAACTAATCTCAAAAATATACAAGCAACTCCTGCAGCTCAATTCCAGAAAAATAAATGACCAAATAAAAAAATGGGCCAAAGAACTAAATACACATTTCCCCAAAGCAGACATACAGATGGCTAACAAACACATAAAAAGATGCTCAACATCACTCATTATCAGAGAAATGCAAATCAAAACCTCAGTGAGGTATATCATTTCACGCCAGTCAGAATGGCTGCGATCCAAAAGTCTACAAGCAATAAATGCTGGAGAGGGTGTGGAGAAAAGGGAACCCTTTTACATTGTTGGTGGGAATGCAAACTAGTACAGTCACTATGGAGAACAGTGTGGAGATTCCTTAAAAACTGGAAATAGAACTGCCTTATGATCCAGCAATCCCCTGCTGGGCATACACACCGAGGAAACCAGAATTGAAAGAGACACGTGTACCCCAATGTTCATCACAGCACTGTTTATAATAGCCAGGACATGGAAGCAACCTAGATGTCCATCAGCAGATGACTGGATAAGAAGGCTGTGGCACATACACACAATGGAGTATTACTTAACCATTAAAAAGAATACATTTGGCAGTGAAGCATGTGTATTTTCCTGTAAGAAACGAAGCGCTAATCTATGTTTGGTGTAGGATGCAGGATGCATGGGGCTGATGCACAGGATGATTCAGGTAGAGGATGTGGGGTGGGAGGTGGGAGGGGGCTTCGGCATTGGGCGATTGTGTTCACCTATGGCTGATTCGTGTCAATGTATGGCAAAACAAATACAGTATTGTAATTAAAAAAATAAATAAATTTAATTTAAAAAAAAAAGAATACATTTGAATCAGTTCTAATGAGATGGATGAAGCTGGAGCCTATTATACACAGTGAAGTAAGCCAGAAAGAAAAACACCAATACAGTATCAATTCAGTTCAGTTCAGTTGTTCAGTTGTGTCTGACTCTTTGCGACCTCATGAATCGCAGCACACTAGGCCTCCTTGTCCACCACGAACTCCCAGAGTTCACTCAGATTCACGTCCATCAAATCAGTGATGCCATCCAGCCATCTCACCCTCTGTCGTCCCCTTCTCCTCCTGCCCCCAATCCCTCCCAGCATCAGACTCTTTTCCAGTGAGTCAACTCTTCCCATGAGGTGGCCAAAGTACTGGAGTTTTGGCTTTAGCATCATCCTTCCAAAGGAATCCCAGGGCTGATCTCCTTCAGAATGACTGGTTGGATCAACTTTCAGTCCAAGGGACTCTCAAGAGTCTTCTCCAACACCACAGTTCAAAAGCATCAGTTCTTCGGCGCTCAACTTTCTTCACAGTCCAACTCTCACATCCATACATGACCACAGGAAAAACCATAGCCTTGACTAGATGGACCTTTGTTGGCAAAGTAATGTCTCTGCTTTTGAATACGCTATCTAGGTTGGTCATAACTTTTCTTCCAAGGAGTAAGCATCTTTTAATTTCATGGCTTCAGTCACCATCTGCAGTGATTTTGGAGCCCAGGAAAATAAAGTCTGACACTGTTTCCACTGTTTCCCCATCTATTTCCCATGAAGTGATGGGACCAGATGCCGTGATTTTCATTTTATGAATGTTGAGCTTTATGCATATATATGGAATTTAGAAAGATGGTAACGATAACCCTGTATGTGAGACAGCAAAAGAGACACAGATGTATAGAACAGTCTTTTGGACTCTGTGGGAGAGGGCGAGGGTGGGATGATTTGAGAGAATGGCATTGAAACATGTATAATATATATGAAACGAATTGCCAGTCCAGGTTCAATGCATGATACTGGATGCTTGGGGCTGGTGCACTGGGAAGACCCTAAGGGATGGTACGGAGAGGGAGGAGGGAGAGGGGGTTCAGGATGGGGAACACGTGTATACCTGTGGCACATTTTGATGTATGGCAAAAGCAATACAATATTGTAAAGTAATTAGTCTCCAATTAATATAAATAAATTTATATTTTAAAAAATTAGACATTCCCTATCCCATTCACTCTTTTGTTGCAACTTAAAGTTGTAACAACTCTTTGTATACCTTATATTATTATGAATTCTTATTTGATATAATCAACAAAATAATGATTATTTTGACTTATACAGACTCAACGCATTCCAGTTGGCCACAATCATCATCATTATTATTTTGATGGTTATATTATTACAATTTTAGCACTGCCACAATAAGCTTTAAAATGTCTGTTTTCTGGCAAAATTTTTCCAAAACTATCTAAATTGTTCTTGCCCTAAGACCTGGAATAGGCTATCCCAGAGTGTCTTGATTCCTTTCAGAGTAGCTTAATATTTGTATCAGATACAATCTCTGCCCAACTGTCTCCTATTTGCTTTATTATTTCAATTATCACTGGCACCTTTCCAAAATGGAAGATTTCTGCTTCTCTGTGCCTGAGGGCTTTTTCTGGTGACTGGATTCTACTTCTTGATTGGTAGGCTGTGCATGCCAGGGAATTAACACCACCTGGGAGCAATGTTCAATCCATGACTCAGAAAGACAATATAAATACTCCAACTCCTGCATCCACAGGTGTGATAATACTGTGACTTAAATTTCACATTGACTCCTAGAGTTCCAAGCAGTAATAACTTGCAAGATATGTATCCTCTATCCTTCCACCCCTACCTCATTTTGTGGTTCTTCTCTTTTCACTGGAATCTTTGCTCCAGTGTCTGCCTCTAGAACATCCTAGATCACTCAGAACTAATGTAATGCATTACATCAATAGTATAATGTGACTGTAGTGACACAGCTAGAAAACATATGTCCTTTCCCTGGTTGCTCAGATGATAATCTGCCTGCAATGCAAAAAGACCCTGGGTCAGGAAAATCCTCTGGAGAAGGGAACAGCAACCCACTCCAGTATTCTCACCTGGAGAATTCCAAAGACAGAGGAGTCTGGTGGGCTACAGTCCATGGAGTTTCAAAGAACTGGACACAACTGAGTGACTTAACACTTTTTCCACTAATCAACCCTAATTTTATTTTCCAGTTGAAACTTTTATGCTGCAAGACTCTACCTTTCTCACAGTATGTGCTCATGAACAGATTACTTCAACAAAGGGTTCTTAGTAAATGTCTGATCATGGCAATGTGATAATGATAGGAATAATATCTATGATTTGAATAGCTAAATTTTTTCTAAGAATTCATTTGAAATTTAATCAACATTTATGATGGTCTTAATGTGTCAAGCACTGAGCTAAGAACTAGGAACACAAAAGTGAAAAAGCTGACATTAGTAAATAAATTAGATATTTGCCTGTCAGAAAGTTGGAGAAATAAAAAGGCCATGTTTTGACATTTATAATCCTATAAAAGTCACATTTTCATATAAGAATGGTTCCTTTGTATACCACCCCCCCCCTCCCCCCAAAAAGGAAAGGCAATTTGGGAGAAAATGGTGCTATTTTTTTTCCATAATATGGATACTTCTTTTAAGGAACTTTCTTATCCTCAAATCTTTTAAAAATCCTTATTAACCTTAGAAAAAATATTTTACACAAGATGCTAAACTGAATTCATAATCAACAGCAATACCAAATTCCTATTAGCATTTCAAAAAAAATAAATCCTATCAAAAAAGACTTTAGAGAAGCAAGTTTTATGTGTACATAAACTAGAATGAACTGCAGAGTATGCAGGGCAAATGCAAATTCAACACTAGGGTATTTAAAATATATACTTGTACTGATAATTACAAGGAGGAAAGTATACATTTCTTCTACTTACTTCCAGACAATATAGAAATATATTTAATATAATATAATATAAACATATTTCATATACAAATATATACATAAGTCCCTAGGAAACATATTCAGAATGAATGTCTATATAGGGAAAGGCCTTGGTTTACCAATTCTCACCTTAAATTTATTTTCAAATTTACAATTACTTCTTCTAATTATTGGAATCTTCTATGGTATTTATTTTCCAGAGAAACATCACTTATTACTGAAAAACTTCAGTTCCTATCTATTTTCTCTTGCAGAGCAGAAATTTTTAATTTAATGTTGATAAACAGTTTATCAATTGTTTCTTTTGTAAATTATGCCTTTAGTATTGTAGCCAACATCAAATCCAAGGTCATCTAGATTTTCTCATGTCATCTTCTAGAGGTTTTATAGTTTTGTGTTTTACAGTTAAGGCTTTGATCATTTTGAATTAACTTTATGAAGAGTATGTTAGTGCATAATTCATTTTTTTTTGCATGTGAATGTACAGTTGTCCCCATACAATTTATTCAGAAGACTATCTCTGCTCCAGTTTATTGCCTTTTTCCTTTCTGTAAGATCAGTTAATCACATTTATGTGGTCTATTTGTAAGCTCTTTAGTCCTTCCAAATGATCTATTTGTCTGTTTTTTCATGAACATCATGCTGTCTTGATTACTGCAACTTTATAGTAAGCTTGGGAGAAGGTAATGGCAACCCATTCCAGTACTCTTGCCTGGAAAAATCCCATGAACAGAGGAGCCTGGTAGGCTGCTGTCCAAGGGGTCGCTAGGAGTCGGACACAACTGAGAGACTTCACTTTCATGTATTGGAGAAGGAAATGGCGACCCATTCCAGTGTTCTTGCCTGGAGAATCCCAGGGATGGGGGAGCCTGGTGGGCTTCCTTCTATGGGTTCGCACAGAGACAGACACAACTGAAGCGACTTAGCAGCAGCAGCAACAGCATAGTAAGCTTGGAGTCAAGTAGTGACAATTCTTTAACTTTGTTATTCTCTTTGACTACTACATCAGTTACACTGGTAGCTTTTGCCTCTTTTGCCTCTCCATGTAAACTTTATAATCATATTGTGGATATCCAGAAAATAACTCGCAAGGATTTTGACCAGGACTGTGTTAAGTCTGTGGATCAACTTGGGAAGAACTAACAACTTGACAATATTGATTCTTCCTGTTCATGAACATGTAATGTTTCCATTTATTTAGTTCTTTTATCAATTTGTAGTTTTCCTCATTTTCTAGATCTTGCACATATTTTGCTAGACTTAAACCTAAGTATTTCATTTTTGAGGGTGCTAAGGTAAGTGATATTCTGTTACTAATTTCAAATTCTACTTTTTAATTTCTGGTATATGAGAAAGCAACTGACTTTTGTGTATTAACCTTGTATCCCACAATCTTGCCATAATTGCTTGGCTCAGATGCCCAGATTAGGTGGGATTCCTCTTATATATATTTTAGACATTATTCATGCCCTGTGTTAGCTGTGGTCTGTCCTCCCTTTTCAGTCAGCCTACAAACAGCATACTTCCAACTTTTAGCCATTTTAGTTCTTTTCTTGAGGTCCATATACTAGACTTGTATATAATATCCCAGATGCAAAGGAATAATTGCTTTATTCAAGAGTCAGGACAACTTCTATTAGGAAAACAAAAGTGGTGTGTAGTAACTGACTCAGAAGCCTGCATCTACAGTATTATGTATGACACTGATAATGTCTAAAACTGATCAATCAAGAATCCCAGAGTAATTACATTATTTAAATGTATTCAAGTAAAGCTAGAGGATCATGGATAAACGAATGGAAGATGGTTGTCTCTTAAGTAGGATCAGAAAGAAACAAAAGATTGAGTCAAAGAACTGCTATTGCTGTAAGTTTTAGTCTTATTGTACTTTTCAGACTATGCATATATATATTTTGCTAACATTAAAAAAATAAACTAGCATAGTAAAAGTAGGAGAGGAACTTCATCTGCTTTTGTTTTGCCCACACAGATATGTCAGGATATGTATCAATTGACCAGGTTATACGAGTCATAAATAATACATAATCAAATGAAAAATGGATATTTACATTGTCCACCTCCTTTAGGTTACTTTTTATCTCTTAATTTGAAAATATTGAATAATATATTCTCTTAAGAAGAAATCTTTGTCTTTTTCTATGCAGAAAAATATTCACTCAACCTTCCTTTGGATTTTTGTCCCAAGCCATCTTTTTCTCTATAGCAAACATTTGTCACTACCCTCCCAATCCCATAGTTTTTTTCATAAATTCATGTGCTTCCTCAGAGAACTTTGGCATATTTTTTCTTTATAGTTATAATTAAATTTATTCAATATATGTCAATATTTCTCCCAACTGGCTATATTTATTTAAATGATTTTAAATTATACCTCACTGTAAATCATACTCTTTTACTTCATGAGGCACAGTTGTCTTTTCTTCACTATTTTTGATCAGAATTGGTACTTTGTAGAAATGGCCAAACTTTCTCTCATTTACATTTATGATACAATTTCACTCATCTCACACTCTAGTAAAGTAATGCTCAAAATTCTCCAAGCCAGGCTTCAGCAATACGTGAACTGTGAACTTCCAGATGTTCAAGCTGGTTTTAGAAAAGGCAGAGGAACCAGAGATCAAATGGCCAAAAACTGCTGGATCATCAAAAAAGCAAGAGAGTTCCAGAAAAACATCTATTTCTGCTTTATTGACTATGCCAAAGCCTTTGACTGTGTGGATCACATAAACTGAGGAAAATTCTGAAAGAGATGGGAATACCAGACCACCTGACCTGCCTCCTGAGAAATCTATATGCAGGTCAGGAAGCAACAGTTAGAGTTGGATGTGGAACAACAGATTGGTTCCAAATAGGAAAAGGAGTACCTCAAGGCTGTGTATCATCACCCTGCTTATTTAACTTAAAATATGCAGAGTACATCATAAGACATACTGGACTGGAAGAAACACAAGCTGGAATCAAGATTGCAGGGAGAAATATCAATAACCTCAGATATGCAGATGGCACCACCTTATGGCAGAAAGTGAAGAGGAACTAAAAAGCCTCTTGATGAAAGTGAAAGAGGAGAGTGAAAAAGTTGGCTTAAAGGTCAACATTCAGAAAACGAAGATCATGGCATCCGGTCCCATCACTTCATGGGAAATATATGGGGAAACAGTGGAAGCAGTGTCAGACTTTATTTTTTGGTCTCCAAAATCACTGCAGATGGTGATTGCAGCCCTGAAATTAAAAGACGCTTACACCTTGGAAGGAGAATTATGACCAACCTAGATAGCATATTCAAAAGCAGAGATATTACTTTACCAACAAAGGTCCATCTAGTCAAGGCTATGGTTTTTCCTGTGGTCATGTATGGATGTGAGAGTAGGACTGTGAAGAAAGCTGAGCACTGAAGAACTGATGCTTTTGAACTGTGGTGTTGGAGAAGACTCTTGAGAGTCCCTTGGACTCCAAAAAAGATCCAACCAGTCCATTCTGAGGGAGATCAGTCCTGGGTGTTCTTTGGAAGGAATGATGCTAAAGCTGAAACTCCAGTACTTTGGCCGCCTCATGTGAAGAGCTGACTCATTGGAAAAGACTCTGATGCTGGGAGGGATTGCGGGCAGGAGGAGAAGGGGACGACAGAGGATGAGATGGCTGGATGGCATCACCAACTTGATGGACATGAGTTTGAGTGAGCTCCGGAAGTTGATGATGGACAGGGAGGCATGGAGTGCTGCAACTCATGGGGTCACAAAGAGTCGGACATGAGTGAGTGACTGAACTGAATTGAACTGTAATAACTCATTGGTTTGCTCCCTTTGCAGCCAGACCTTGTCTGGCACACTTCTATGCATTGTCTCAAAACCTCTGCACCCAGAGCACTGACCTATAGCTCCTTTGACAGTGTCTTCCACTCTCTGATGAGGGCTGTGCCTCTGGATAATGTAAACTGTCATCCACCCATTGTAACCTCACAGTAGGTAGCAATAAAGAATCAAAATAAATTAACCTCAGTTGCTATGTGCTGCAGTACATTGTCCAGAAGTTGTTCCTAATCCCTTCTTTTCATGAAATTTAAAGACAGCATGACACCAGCAAAACAAACCATTCACCTTTATCCTCACAGCTAAAAACACCTGTCCCAAATGCAAGTTTAAAATTGAGAAAATGAACTTTCTTTCAACTGAGAGGGTTTAAGACACAAAAACTAGTCCTAAAATTTATAGGCTTCAAACAGGAGATGAGAGGCCACAATCATTCACAAAATAACAATTCTTATTACTGACACAGTCTGGTCTCTTAAAACATTATATACGAAAAACCAAGTTTATAGAATAAATTAGATATTGTTTTTAAGAACAAAAGATTTTCATTATTTGAAAGTCTTAATTTCAAAATGGTTTTAGAAAATGAGCTTCCCAGACATTTAAGATTTTCTTCTCTTCATAGATCATTGACCACTCTAGCTACTTTAATAAGATGGTAAAGGACAAAGACTTTACTCTAGTTAGGTGAAAAATACCATTGGTAATTTGATAGAGACTGCACTGACTTTATAGATTGCTTTGAGTAGTAGAGTTATTTTGACAATATTGATTCTTCCAATCCAAGACCATAGTACTATCTTCTATGTTTATGTCATCATCCATTTTTCTTCAGTGTCTTAAAATTTTTTGGAGTATAAGTCTTCTGCCTCCTTAGGTAGGTTTATTCTTATTTATTCCTAGGAATTTGACACAATGGTAAATGGGATTGCTTGCTTAATTTCCCTTTCTGATCTTTCATTGTTAGTGTATAGGAATATATGAGATTTCTGTGTATTAATTTTGTATTCTGCAACTTTACCAAATTCATTGATGAGCTCTAGTAGCTAAGGTATGCAATATTCCAAAACAATGAACTATTACTCAGCCATTAAAAATGAAATAATGCCATTTGCAGCAACATGGATGGATCTAGAGATTATCATACTAGGTGAAGTTGCCAGATGAATACATATGGTATCACTGATATGCAGAATCTTAAAAAAATTGTACAAGTGATATTCAAAACAGAAATGGACCCACAGATATAGAAAATAAACTTATGATTACTAAAGGGGAAAGGTTGAGGAGGAATAAATTTGGAAATTAGGATTAATATATACACACTACCATATGTAAAATAGATAGCCAACAAGGAAATATTGCCTAGCACAGGGAACTATACTCAATATTCTGTAATAAGCTGTAAGGGAAAACAATTTTTTTAAAATATACATACATACATATATATATATATATATATATATATATATATTCTGAATCATCTTGCTGAACACCTGAAACTAACACAAGATTGTAAATCAGCTATACTTCAATTTTAAAAAAGGACACAGAATTTTAAATCTACTCTACTGTGAGGCATTGCTAATTGATGACATTCAAAAAATTCCAATTTCCAAAATTAAATTGACTCAAATTTTTAAACACACAAATTATTTTATAAAGAAGAGGTCACATATTTGTCCAAAAGCAGATAGCTTGTCTCTAGTCTTTTTCTATTCTCTCTTTTTCTCTTTCCTTTTTTGAACACTTTATTTGAGACAAATTTAAAATTTCAGGAATATCACTTAAAAATCTGGACTCCTAGCTTCTACTCAGAAAAATGTGGGGTCTGGCAACTCACATTTCCACTAGCAACAAGAAGGTAGAATTCAATAGCTAAGTCTTCTTTCATGTGCAGCATGAGCACTCCAGTTCCCAGAGACCTCTTCATATACTATTGCACACCAGATCTAACCAAATTCATTCATGGAAATGACCTGCTTAATGTCTTTAGGCATTTATTTTGATATTATGAGTTTCAGTTTCCTAAATAAACTAGTTATGATACTCATTTGAGTTAGTTATGGTACTTAGGGTGATGATCTTAATAGTAACAGTAAGTCTTAACAGTTACTATTATTCTATTTATGGTTAATTACTTTTCATCAACAAATAGTAATTTTACATTTAAATTAATAGTGGTAGAAATAAAACTCTTATGCAGAGTAAAAATAAATAAATAAATTGAAGGGTTGTGTGACTCAGTTGAAAACAAACTAGCCAAATAGTATGTTTCCTTGTTTCACTACTAATTTGATATACTGTGTATTAGTCTCCAGGGCTGCTGTAGCAAACTACTTGGTCTCTTAAAAGAACAAAACTTTATTTTCTCACAGTTCTGGAGACTAGAAGTCTGAAATCAAGGAGCTGGCATCGTCATGCTCCATGCAGAGTCTTTCCTTGCCACTTTCAGCTTCTGGTGGTTCCTGGTGTTCCTTGGTTTGTGACAGCAGGACCAGTCTCACATGCCCTGCTCCTCACAATGTCTGTGTTTCTATGTCCTTTCCCTTACAAGGACACCACTCACTGGAGTCAGGACCATTTCCAAATCCATACCTATATCTTGAGATTCTTAACTTGATTACATCTGCAAAACCCTATTTCTAAATACAATCACATATATAGGTATGAGAAGGGAGGGAAGGGTTAGGAATTGAACATGTCTTTTTTGAGAAGTACAGCTCAACTCACTATATACTGACTTTTCACAGATTTAAATAAGTTTTTTCTTATTTTGTTTTAAGTATTTAAGCTCTAGTCATTTTCCAATTTAAATTCACATATTTAATAAAATCAGCTATAAATATAAAATTTTACTTTGGTTTCAAAGCTAGGATCTCTGCTGAATTATAAATATAATTAGTTGCATCTAATAAGCCAGTACTAAGACATATACACACACACACAAATTGAAGTAAAGGAAGTCTTACAGTTTAAGCCTTAGTTTTTAATTCAGAACAGTTATCACATTCTCTCTTTGATCTGAGTTTTTCAAGATGGGTGCATGGTCCCTGCAATGGATGCTGGAACAAGCTAATGCAACTATGACGCTGTGAGAACCAACTGTTAAGTATTCAGGAATTTTAAAAGCTGGTAGTAGCTTGAAATTGATCATCAGCTCAGTTCAGATCAGTTGCTCAGTCATGTCTGACTCTTCATGACCCCATGAATTGCAGCGTGCCAGGCCTCCCTGTCCATCACCAACTCCCGGAGTTTACTCAAACTCATGTCCATCAAGTCAGTGACGCCATCCAGCCATCTCATCCTCTGTTGTCCCCTTCTCCTCCTGTCCCCAATCCCTCCCAGAATCAGAGTCTTTTCCAATGAGTCAACTCTTTGCATGAGGTTGCCAAAGTATTGGAGTTTCAGCGTTAGCATCAGTCCTTCCAATGAACACCCAGGACTGATCTTTAGGATGGACTGGCTGGATCCCTTGCAGTCCAAAGAATTCTCAAGAGTCTTCTCCAATAGCACAGTTCAAATGCATCAATTTCTGGGTGCTCAGCTTTCTTCATAGTCCAACTCTCATATCCCCACATGACCACTGGAAAAACCATAGCCTTGACAAGAAAGACCTCTGTTGGCAAAGTAACGTCTCTGCTTTTGAATATGCTATCTAGGTTGGTCATAACTTTCCTTGCAAGGAGTAAGCGTCTTTTGATTTCATGGCTGCAATCACCATCTGCAGTGATTTTGAGCCCCCCAAAATAAAGTCTGACACTGTTTTAACTGTTTCCCCATCTATTTCCCATGAATTGATGGGACCACATGCCAGAATCTTAGTTTTCTGAATGTTGAGCTTTAAGCCAATTTTTTTTATCAAGAAGCTTTTTAGTTCCTCTTCACTTTCTGCCATAAGGGTGGTGTCATCTGTATATCTGAGGTTATTGATACTTCTCCCAGCAATCTTGATTCCAGCTTGTGTTTCCTCCAGCCCAGCGTTTCTCATGATGTATTCTGCATATAAGTTAAATAAGCAGGGTGACAATATACAACCTTGACATATTCCTTTTCCATATTTGGAAGTATTTACTCCACAAAATGTGGCAAATGCTACAAATCAGGGACCCTCCTGATTTTAAACAATTACCAGAACACTAAGAACACTACTGCCTGCATATTATCAAGTGGTCCATGGTGGTCTGGCGGTTTCAAAAGAAAAAGTAATTATTTAGTTTTGTTCACCTACACTTCATAAATGTCAAATGCAAGATTATTATCACCCCTCAAATATTGTTCTTCTTGATCATCATTATTTCCTTAAGTGATGTTCAAGAGAAGCAAGAATAGTAGCTTCAAAGTTAACAAGCTGAATTAGTCTCAGCTAAGGAATTTTCACATCTTTTGCATAAAGTTGGGATTTTAAATTGCTGTCATAGTGTTGTATCTACAAAAATAGATCAGTGACTTAGAGTAATTCAGAAAAGCGTAAAAGTAATGACAAAGGGTAACAGAAAGATTTCAGTTCAGACTATCATCATATATGAATGCTATGTGCATGTGCACTCAGTTGCTTCAGTTATAAGGGATTCTTGCCCACAGTAGTAGATACAATGGTCATATGAATTAAATTCACCCATTCCTGTCCATTTTAGTTCACTGATTCCTAATATGTCCATGTTCAACCTTGCCACCTTCTCCTACTTGACCATTTCCAATGTACCTTGATTCCTGTACCTAATATTCCAAGTTCCTATGAAATATTGTTCTTTACCACATCAGACTTGACTTTCACCACCAACTGAACATAATTTCTGCTTTGGCCCAACCGCTTCATTCTTTCTGGAGCTATTAGTAATTGTCCTCTACTTTTCTCCAGTAGCATATTAGACTTCTTCTGACCTGAGGGGCTCATCTTCCAGTGTCATACCTTTTTGCCTTTTCATACTATCCCTGGGGTTCTCCAGACAAGAATGCTGGAGTGGGTTGCAATTTCCTTCTCCAGTGAACCACATTTTGGCAGGACTCTTCCCTATGACCCACCCATTTGGGTGTGATCCATAAAGGTGGTTTACTTTTATAAGTAATATGAAATGCATATTTACTAAATATAAAATGAAATGGAAAAACGAATGCCAGCTATTGAAAGACCAGGTGTTCACATGAGGTTTTGAGAAGTTGGACAAGATATAAGTATTTCATCTTCTTAAATTAATAATACCAGGAAATGACTTATCTTATTCAAAGTGGCATGCTCAAGATATCTGTCTAAAATATATCCTGTATCTTGAATAGTCTGAATTTATCACCTTGTGGTCAAAATGGCACAATTTTGATATTGAGACTTGGGATATCAGGATTTCTTTAGAAGACCAAGTGGTGGGACATTCAACTTGACCACTAAGAGTTCAGTGCCTGCCAGAGGAAGAAATCTGACTTCTTAAAAACCAAATACAAATCTTGCAATAGAAAATGGGTTGTACTTTCAAAGCTGGATATCATCTAAAAAGTAAATTGGAAAACCACTGGCTATATCTACCAAATTGAAGCTTTTAGGTTTTGTGTGTAACTTTGCCTATGTAGCATCTTTCAGAAAGCTCAAAATAAGTTTCAGTGGAAAATTTCTTCATATTTCTGGATTGACTATACAGTCTGAAAATCTGGAACTACATGACAGTGCCAACAAACAGTTGCTGCCATTTCCAAGAACTTATAATTATGATGAAAGAAATTTTAATTTAGCAGAAATAAAGACAAAGAAAAGGAACCAACTGCTTATAGAACATGACCTATGGCTACAGCCTTCATACTGAATAAATATATCCAAGTAAAATCTTGCAAACAGGATTATCCTTCTCACAGATATGATAAAGGGAATAATATAGTGCCTGGTTAATGGCTCAGGCACCAAAGTCTGGATTTGAGTCCCATTGAATCATCTGCATGGCTTTGAACAAGCTACTTAACCTTTCTATGCCTCAGTTTCAATCTGGGAATGATCATAATAATGCCAACCTCGAAAGGTTAATATGACTATAACATGAATTAACATACGTAAGAAACTTAGTACCTGATATTCAATAAAATGTCTTAGTACCTGGAATATAATAAGGAATATGTACATAATAAGACCTCCTACATTAATGTGATAATCTGATGGATTTGAAGGCACAATAACCAATGAGAAGCACAATGTATATGCAAAAACTTTTATAGCTTGAAGACTAGACACATCATTCAGTGATGTGTCTCTAAAACCTAATCATTAAGCCTACTGAAAATAAAGGGTCAAAGGAAACTGTCAAATAAAAATAAAACAAAAGGCTTGAAAATAGCATGTTCTATTCCTTACACATTCTCTTTTACCTTCGTGGACATGTCTTATTTGCTTAATAAGCAACCCCCTTTGTCACATCCCTGAATATTCACAAACACCAAACTTGTGAAGTCTAAGTTTAGACCATTATTAAGTGCTCCTTGAGATGATCTTTATAGCTTTATGGGAGCTATATACAAGATATATAACAAGATATCCTTACAAGATCATGCCAGTCCATTAAAATCTAGTGTTTTCATTTAATCATCCATTTCCAGATTTTGCTTTAATAACAGATCTTAGGTATGGAATGCAATGAGGTGTAGGGGACAAAGAGTAAAATCAGTCAAACTAAACCTGAATTCTGGATATTGGACTTTAGACCTTAGTGAATATGAGCAAATCAATGAAGCCTTTGAAGTTTCTTTTCCACATCCAGAAAAATAAGCTCTTTGCAAGAAAAAACTACAGTGTTATGAATACAAAATTAAGTACAGAAGTAACTGCCTGACATGCTGTTAAAATAGGTGTTTCCTATAGCTTTGACTGCATATTTTTCAAAACCTCTTGAGATGATAATGGTTTTATAAATTTTCTATGATAAGTAAAAAAGTTCAGACTTTCCTCTAACATGATCAAATAGGATAGTTTTCATAACTTAAAATAGTTTTTATTTTTTAAGCTTCACAGTTTGTTTTTGTTTGTGTCATCTATAGTTTTTAAAGATATTGTCATCTGTGGGAAATCCTTTATCAGTGTCTTTCCTGTGTGTGCTCTATGATCTCAGCATATTTCTTGTTTTCCTGTCTAGAGTCTAACTTAACATATTCACTGACTCAGTGATATCCATTAATCAATTTATCCTAGAGTTATGTTATCATCAGTTTAAGTACTCATATCAAATTAAAATATCTTCCCAACGTTTTCATATGATGTATTCTTCTTTATTAATTGCATTATTCAACTATTCAAAAGCCGAATTCATTGCTTCTACTCAAAATTTACCCTGGAAATTATTCCTACAGTGGGATAATAACTTAATCATGTAAGAAAGTGACTGCAAACTTCATATATATGTTATGCAAAACTCAAACTGAATGTGTTCTTGACTCCACTTCCCTTTAACTGGATCCCCAAAATAATTCTGGCCACTCCAATGCTGCCTAATCCTGAAAGTGTGACAGAGAGTGAGTGGATGTAGTAAGAGATAGCAATTTTGACCTATTACTGTTAATGATATCTAATTTTTAAATATAAATTTATTTATTTTAATTGGAGGTTAATTACTTTACAATATTGTATTGGTTTTGCCATACATCAACATGTATCTGCCACAGGTATACACATGTTCCCCATCCTGAACCCTGCCTCCCTCCTCCCTCCCCATTTTTAAAAAATTTACAAAAACATTTGACAATGTGAACATTGACTTGGGCTCACTCCCAGGGTTTTGGAAAGCTCCTGTGCAGATGAAGCTTAAGTTTCATTGACTTCATAGTAAATCTTTCCCTGAAGATTTAACCCATTTACCCGCTAAAAATAAAATCTCAGACCTCACTACTTCTGACAACTTTAAGAGCAACTGATACAAATAGGGTCTGATACAATACAAATAGGATAAATATTTGGTGAACAGATAAAAGAGGTTGCACTATGATTAACATAATTAATGAGAATTCAATTAGCCAATTTGGTAAAAAATATAGAAAGAGATTTTCAATATACTAGACAAAGCGATATGATGTAATGGTAGAGCATGAGATCTGGGGCCAGGATTCCCAGCTCCATTATATAAAGGCTGTGTATCTCAACCTTTTCTGTGCCTCAGTTTCCTCTTCTGAAAAATGCAGATAATACTAGTAACCTGCCATGTAGGGTCATAAGGATTCAGTTTATTGATGCATGTAAAATGCTTAATGAGTTTTAATACACAATAAGCATTTGCCAAGTGTCACTATTTTTCTTTTAGAAACAAAGACCTTCCTTTTCTGTTTTCAAAAATGTTTTGAGGTGGCATAAGCAAAACACTTCAAAAGACTAAAATACAATTAATACCTGGGATAATAAAAATGATGTGTAAAGATAAAAATAATAAACATCAGGGATGAAATCAGTACATGAAATGAAAAATGTCATGAAAAAAGTTCCTTACACTTGATGGAAGGAGGGAACCAATTTTGGCTCTATGAATCCTGTAAAGTAGCCCACTCTGCTGAAGAACACCTTTGAGATACAGCAGCAGCCAAATTTCTACAATCTGTCCTGTCATTTGGCAAAATATACTGGCAAAAATTATTAGTACTTAAACATTTCTCCATCTTTCTCATCCTCTTCAGATTACACATTATAGGAGAGGCATTTTAATTAGTCAACTGTTCCTAAGGGAACTCTGCTGCTCAGTGATTGGTGAATATTTATCAAGCAGATGCTAACAGTGATTGGGTAGGCTGGATTGGAATGAAAGGAATATCTCATTTTTAGGGTTTCTTTCGTGATTTTGTAAGTTGGAGTGAATAAAAGATCATGGGACCAGAAGAAATGCAGAAAATGAGCATCCAAACCTAACATTACTCAACATTTTCCTTTGCAAAATAAAGATGAGAAACCTTAAAGTTATTGTGTATGACTGACTAGTTAGGATAAAGAGTTTTAAATTTTCATAAAGCCCTGCAGATTTTCACTGTGCTAACCCAAAGAGTCTTGAGAAGCTGTAACATATTTGCTTTCCAGAATTATAGTTCTCTGATCTAAAAAAAAAAAAAAAAAAAATTGAGGCAATTCCTAAGTTACCTTTTTATTGTTGCTGCTGTTTCAAATTGTCTTAAATTAAAAAAAAAAAAGCTTCTAAATGTTTGTGCACCCTCTAAGATAAAAATCCCCAAGTACTACTTAAAACTTGATGTTTTCGATTACTTAAAAAGAACATCTAACTTCTACTTGAATTACTACTTCAGTTAAGCCTGTTAATGTAAATGAGGATACTCTCTGGAATCATATAGTTTTGCTAAGTACTGTTTAGATGCAGAAAGAATATGAGCCATTCTTGTAGAACTTAGAATCCATTAAAATAATTTCACTATGTATGGTTTTAAATGTGCCTAAAATGGAATCAAGATTGCTGGGAGAAATATCAATAACTTCAGATATGCAGATGACACCACCCTTATGGCAGAAAGTGAAGAACTAAAGAGCCTCTTGATGAAAGTGAAAGAGGAGAGTGAAAAAAGTTGGCTTAAAGTTCAACATTCAGAAAACTAAGATCATGGCATCTGGTCCCATCACTTCATGGCAAATAGACGGGGAAACAGTAGAAACAGTGACTAACTTTATTTTGTGGGGCTCTAAAATCACTGCAAATGGTGACTGTAGCCATAAAATTAAAAGATTTGGAAGAAAAGTTCAGTTCAGTTCAGTTGCTCAGTCGTGTCCGACTCTTTGCGACCCCGTGAATCGCAGCATGCCAGGCCTACCTGTCCATCACCATCTCCCGGAGTTCACTCAGACCCACGTCCATCGAGTCAGTGATGTCATCCAACCATCTCATCCTCTGTCGTCACCTTCTCCTCCTGCCACCAATCCCTCCCAGCGTCACAGTCTTTTCCAATGAGTCAACTCTCCGCATGAGTTGGCCAAAGTACTGGAGTTTCAGCTTTAGCAAAGTTAGACCTACCTAAACAGTATATTAAAAAGCAGAGACATTGCTTTGCCAACAAAGGTCCGTCTAGTCAAGGCTATGGTTTTTCTACTGGTCATGTATGGATGTGAGAATTGGACTGTGAAGAAGGCTGAGGGCCGAAGAATTGATGCTTTTGAACTGTGGTGTTGGAGAAGACTCTTGAGAGGTCCTTGGACTGCGAGGAGATCCAACCAGTACATTCTAAAGGAGATTAGTCCTGGGTATTCTTTGGAAGGACTGATGTTGAAGCTGAAACTCCAATACTTTGGCCACCTGATGAGAAGAGCTGACTCATTGGAAAAGACCCTGATGCTGGGAAAGATTGAAGGCGGGACGAGAAGGGGACGACAGAGGATGAGATGGTTAGATGACATCACTGACACAATGGACATGAGTTTGGGTAAACTCCTGGAGTTGGTGATGGACAGGGAGGCCTGGCATGCTACAGTCCATAGGGTGGCAAAGAGTCAGACACGACTGAGTACTGAACTGAACTGAAAATGGAAATCAGAGTGCCAATTCTGGATTTTTGGTTGTATTCCTGGGCATACTAAGAAAATAACTTTAAAAAATTCTCAGAAGTTTTTTTCATATCCCCAAACCAACGAAAAGTTGGTTATGGAAATGAAACTTTTGGGAGGTTTCTTTGGAATTAGTAGCAACTACAACCACTGATTTTTACCAGCACACTAGAAATGAAATACCTCCTTAAATTAAATTTGCCTTTCAAGGAAATTGTTTTGAATTTTTAATTGGTGGTAAAATGTATATACCCTTCCTTGGTGGCTCAGATGGTAAAGCGTCTGTCTGCAATGTGAGAGACCTGGGTTTGATCCCTGTGTTGGGAAGATTCCCTGGAGAAAGAAATGGCAACCCACTCTAGTACCCTTGCCTTGAAAATCCCATGGACGGAGGAGCTTGGTGCAGGCCACTGTCCATGGGGTTACAAAGAGTTGGGCACGACTGAGCCATTCAAATCATTTTAAGTGTGCAATACAATGATATTAATTACAGTTACCATGTTAAAAAATTATCACCACTATTTCCAAAACATTTTCATGGCCCAAAATAGAAAGTCTGTAACCATTAAGTAATAATTCTCCTTTTCTCCTCTCTTGCTCAATCCCCTGTTAACTTCTCATCCATTTTCTATCTCTATGACTTTGCCTATTCCAGAAAACTTCAGATAACTACAATAATACAATATAAATACACCACATTTTGGTTATTCATTCATTGGTTGATGGACATCTGGGGTGTTTATACCCTTTGGCTATTGCTAATAAGGCTGCAATGAATACTGACATACAAGTATCTGTTTCAATTCTTTCTATCAATTTTTTGGAGTATATACCTCAAAGTGGAATTGCTGGATCATATGGTAATTCTACATTCAACTTTTGAAAAAACACCGAACCATTTTCCACAGTAGTTGCAACATTTTATATTTCCATCAGCATTGTACAAGGTTTTTCACATCCTTGCCAACACTTGTTATTTTCTGCATTTTCAAAATTATTATAGTAGCCATTCTAGTAGATATGAAGTGGTATCTCATTGTGGTTTTCATTTGAATTTCCCTAATGTCTAAGATGATGTTGAGCATCATCTTTTGTCTATTTTGTGAAGTCTTATATCTATTTTTTAAATAGAGTTCTCCTTTTCTTGCTGAGTTATAGGAGATCTTTATATACTTAGGGAAATATAACCCTTACCATATATATGAGTTGTATTTTCCCACATCCTGTTAGTTGTCTTTTAACTTTCTTGTAATGTAACTTCGTTTTTTTAAATATGATTTAAATTTTTCTCTTTGGTATAAAAGAGAATATGAAAGAATTTAATATATTAATTGCAGCAGTTTGAAAGTGCTATAAAAATGAATTTTCCTGTCAACTGACTCATTATTCTTAATGTGGAAGACATTAATTAACCTTGTTTCTTATATGTATAAATGAAAACTGGTTTTAATTAGAGCTATTTTTACAATAAAGAGGTTTTCAGAGTAAAAAAATAAATGACATCATAGGAAAAACTAAAGCTTTGTTTCATTTATAGAACTGTTTTAACCTATGCTTAAAGATTCATTTACTTTATTGGAGTTAGTATTGATTACAAGAAGATCTATTATATCAGAGGAGGGAATTGTATAACATTAGCAGGAAGAGAATATATTAAATTAGCAAATTCAAGAGAATATGCATAGGCACATAATACACTGTGGAAAAAGAGAAAATATAAAGAAATTGAATATTATTCTCCTTCTTGGGACCACAAAAGTTAGATGAGTTAAGAACACAGTTGGAATTTACCCAGATGCACAGACCATATAACACCAAAACATTACAAGCTCTACTCTTGGTTTTGTTCCATAACAGTTCCTCCTCACATTATAAATATTATAAGTGAGAAAAGCTACAGGCTCTTGCATTTTATAGTAATCAAAGGTGGAGGTAGCTCCATTCAGGAGAAAGAATGGGAAAATGTTTAAAGAGAGACAAAGGATAGGACCAAAGAAGAGGCTCTTGATTGTAGATAAAAAGAATTATAAAGAGCCTGTGTGCTGAAGAACTTCACCCTTGTTAGAAAACCTTTAAAAAAATTTTTGCAAGCATGGAGAAAAGAATAAACCATGAAGTATTGTAAATTACATTAGGAAAACAAGCCAGTAAAACAGAAAGCTGATGAAAAGTTATGACAGTCTTCATATTATTTCAGAATTGAGGTCTCTTCATAAATTTTGAGAAGATAGAAAGATTCTATCAGTGATAGAATCACTGATACTCAGATTTCAAGCATCCCCCAATGCAGTGTATCCCCATAAAAGTGCACAGAGTGAGAGTATCCTAATTGCATTGTCACTTGAAAAATTAACATAGCAGAACTTGACAATTTGCCACAGTATTTAAAACTGGAAAAGTGTTTTCTAGGGAATGTACCTTTAAAATATCCTTTTCTATATCTAATAAATGAATAATCCCTCAAATAATTCTCTAAAATAGATATAAGGCATATGTCAAATCATGCTCCAGCTAAAGGTAAAATAATAACTTATAAATATCTAGTATTTATTATTTGGGGGTCCTGAGGGCAAAAGAGCATTCACATACATGGAAAATATACTCACAGTAAAAACTTTGCATGGTTAAAAAAAAAAATACTAACTCAAAGAAAGTAGAAGGAGATGTTATTGATACCAGCAGGGTCTGAACACAGCTAACCCAGTCAAAATGTTTTGTTACAAATATGAGTGTATGTGGTAAGAATGTATGTTATTTTAAATAACAAATCCCAATATATCCCAGAATACACAGATATTCTTTTTTTAATTGAAATATAATTGATTTACAATGTTGTGTTAGCTTCAGGTATACAGCAAAGTGATTCAGTTTTATATGTATAATATGTACATATAACACTATAACACAGTAAGCTTTTGTTGGTTATGTTAGGTTGATGCAAAAGGAATTGCTTTTTTGCATTCTTGAAATTTGCCATTTGATAATGGAACACATTCTTAAATAAATGTGGTTTTTTATACATCATTTTAATGCACATTTCTTGCTTTATGTTTTTTTGCCAATGACTTATTACTTGCTACTTATTTTATATTTATTTTAAGTAAGTAAGTAAAGTCACTCAGTTGTGTCCGACTCTTTGCGACCCCGTGGACTGCAGCCCACCAGGCTTCTCAGTCCATGGGATTCTCCAGGCAAGAATACTGGAGTGGGTTGCCATCTCCTTCTCCAGGGATCTTCCTGACCCAGGGATTGAACCTGGGTCTCCCACATTGGAGGCAGACGCTTCAACCTCTGAGCCACCATTTTAGACTATGGAAATGATGTTAAACAAAAAGCAAATTCTAGCAATTTTTTTAAATATAAATTTATTTATTTTAATTGAAGGTTAATTACTTTACAATATTGTATTGGTTTTGCCATACATCAACATGAATCCGCCACAGGTATGCACGTGTTCCCCATCCTGAACCCCTCTCCCTCCTCCCTCCCCATACCATCCCTCTGGGTCATCTCAGTGTACCAGCCCCAAGCATCCAGTATCATACATTGAACCTGGACTGGCGATTCATTTCATATATGATATTATACATGTTTCAATGCCATTCTCCCAAATCATCCCACCCTCGCCCTTTCCCACAGAGTCCAAAAGACTGTTTTATACATCTGTCTCTCTTTTGATGACTTGCAAAATCACTACAGATGGTGACTGCAGCCATGAAATTAAAAGACGCTTACTCCTTGGAAGATAAGTTATGATCAACCTAGATAGCATATTCAAAAGCAGAGACATTAATTTGCCGACTAAGGTCCGTCTAGTCAAGGCTATGGTTTTTCCTGTAGTCATGTATGGATGTGAGAGTTGGACTGTGAAGAAGGCTGAGCGCCAAAGAATTGATGCTTTTGAACTGTGGTGTTGGAGATGACTCTTGAGAGTCCCTTGGACTTCAAGGAGATCCAACCAGTCCATTCTGAAGGAGATCAGCCCTGGGACTTCTTTGGAGGGAATGATGCTAAAGCTGAAACTCCAGTACTTTGGCCACCTCATGCAAAGAGTTGACTCATTGGAAAAGACTCTGATGCTGGGAGGGATTGCGGGCAAGAGAAGAAGGGGACGACAGAGGATGAGATGGCTGGATGGCATCACTGACTCAATGGACGTGAGTGTGAGTGAACTCCAGGAGTTGCTGATGGACAGAGAGGCCTGGCATGCTGCGATTCATGGGGTTGAAAAGAGTCAAACACGACTGAGCAACTGAACTGAACTGAACTGATACAGGTTATCGTCACCATCTTTCTAAATTCCATATATATGCGTTAGTATATTGTATTGGTGTTTAAAATGGGTTGTAAAGCAGCAGAGACAACTTGCAATATCAACAACACCTTTGGCCCGGGAACTGCTAACAAACCTACCATGCAGTTGTGGTTCAAGTTTTGCAAAAGAGACAAGAGCCTTGAAGATAAGGAGTATAGTGGCCAGGCATCATAGGTTGTAAACAACCAATAGAAAGCAATCACTGAAGCTGATCCTCTTACATGAAGTTGCGAAAGAACTCAGCATCAACCATTCTATGATCGTTTGGCATTTTGAAGTAAACTGGAAAGGTAAAAAGCTTGATAAGTGGATGCCTAATGAGCTTACCACAAATCAAAATAAATTATTTTTGAAGTTTCATCTTTTCTTATTGTACGCAACAACAAGGAATCATTTCTCAGTTGGATTGTGACATGTGACGAAAAGTGGATTTTATATAACCAGCAATGACCAGCTCAATGGTTGGACCAAGAAGACACTCAAGTTTAGTTCAGTCACTCAGCTGTGTCCAACTCTTTGTGACCCCATAGACTGCAACATGCCAGGCCTCCCTCTCCATCACCAGCTCCTGGGGTGTACTCAAAATCATGTCCATTGAGTTGGTGATGCCATCCAACCATCTCATCCTCTGTTGTTCCCTTCACTTCCCACCTTCAATCTTTCCCAGGATCACACTTGAACAACAAAAAATGGTCATGGTCACTATTTGATGGTCTGTGGCTGATCTGATCCACTACAGCTTTCTGAGTCCTGGTGAAACCATTACATCTGAGAAGTATGTTCAACAAATCAATGAGATGCACTGAAAACTGCAAAGCCTGCAGCCAGCATTGGACAATAGAAAGGGCCCAGTTCTTCTTCATGACAATATCTGACCTCATTCACACAACTAATGCTTCAAAAGTTAAATGAATTGGGCTACAAAGTTTTGCCTCATCCACCACATTCACCTGATCTCTCACCAACAGACTACTAGTTCTTCAAGCATCTCAACAACCTGTTTCAGGGAAAGTACTTCAACAACCAGTAAGATGCAGAAAATGCTTTCCAAGAATTCACTGAATCCTAAAACATGGATTTTTATGCTATAGGAATAAATCAATTTATTTCTCATTGGCAAAATGTGTTGATTATAATGGCTTCTATTTTGATTAATAAAGATGTCTGAGCCTAGTTATAATGATTTAAAATTCACTGTCCAAATCCACAATTTCATTTGTACCAATCTAATATTTCATATATAGTAGTGTGTATATGTTAATTCCAAACTCCTAATTTATCCTTCTCCTCCATTTCCCCTTTGGTAACTATAAATTTGTTTTCTATACCAATGAGTTTATTTTTGTCTGTACATACATTCATTTGTATCATTTTTTTAGATTCCATGAATCAGCGATATCTTATGATACTGTCTTTTTCTGTCTGGCTTACTTCACTCAGTATGATAATCTCTAGGTCCATCCATGTTGCTGTTCAGAATTAGTCATATGTGGCAAGTATGAATGTCATCTTAAATAACAAATCCCCCAAAATATCCCTGAATACATGAATTTTCATCTTGTTCTATGTGAGGAAGAAAAGCCTCTTCACACAAATGTGCAGTCACCAATAAAATACAGGATAAACCCAGTAACTCAATTAAAATTTTATGCCTGAGTGTATATCTACATGCACGTGTTTATGTGATCAAACATGGCCAGTCTCTCCACCACTCCAACACTGTAATATGTATATAGCCCCAGGGCATATTTATGTTTACTGGACATTGTTGCTTACTTGATGTTGTTGCTTTGAGGTGATGGAGAAAGATCACATCCCTATAAACAACTGGGGAGTCTCTCTTGCCCCTGGAAGGACTACAATATTTCTAGGTCCCACACTTCTCATTTCAACTTGAAGGAGTCAAATCAAGATTAAGAACAGTACTAGATGTTGAAGAAGGAATTTCTAATAATACTTCAAGACACAGACTAGTCAAAAACATTCTTAGGTAGGTCACAGGCTGGAAGAGAAATAAGAAGCCAGATTTATGAGCCAGGTTATTTCCTCACCCATTACCAACTTTATCTCTTTCCTTGTGTTTTCTCATGTGTTTGGTAAACCTATTTTCTAACATTATTTTCTAGTGTATGTAAAAATTCAAGCTCCATGCAGGGAGGAGTGTTTACCTAGAGCAGTACCAGGAGTACACTAGACAATTAACAAATATTTAATGAATAATAACTGTGTTCATCGTGTTATGGGGAAATTAGGGCTTATTTCTATAGTCATACTTTGATCCATATTTTATGGAAAGAACATTCCCTGAAACAAGAGAGTGGGGGCCACACTACTGGTGAGAAAACTAAGGAGAAATTCAATCAAGGGGGAAGGAATCATGGGTCTAAAAGAACACCATTTTTCCTTCTGTGGGGCAAATTCTTTAATTGCCAGTCTAGAAGAAGCTGGTTTTGATTTGAGACAGCTTTGTGTTTGGAGGCAGAGTGAGAGTGGCAAGTGAGTGAGCTCACAGAGCTGCATTATACAAGTGTAATCAATATCACAGGTCAGACAAAAAGAGAGAAGGAGCACAAGGAAGCAGTTTAACTATAGTCTATGTGGGACTCAGGAGATCTTAGATCTGTTTCCAGTCCTAATCTAGCTTCCAGTGGGAAGTAAAGAGGCATGATGTTAGGCCCTTCATACATGCCTTTTCATTTACTGTGGGATCCACAGTAACTCTTTAAAGATAAATGACATGGCACTTTGCTAGAAGGAACACTGATGCTGGCAAAGATTAAATACTTTATTTAGATGGTAGAGCTAAAGAATGATTGTGCCTGGATTCAAAACGATCTGCCCAATTCCAGTGTTCACTTTTGTTACTCCATGCTTCAATATCTTCAGTCTGGCTAACTCTTAAATCTTACACTCTGATCATTTTCACCTTTTACTGAACTGATATAATAGTAAAATAATTTCCTCAACATAGGAATGTGCTGTCTCTAAATCATTATTTTTTGTTTGTGTAAAGGATATGGATATGAACCTCTGCACCAAGGAAAAGCTGTTCAGTCACCCATTCATGTCCAACTCTTAGCAACCCCATGGACTGCAGCACACCAGGCCTCTCTGTCCCTCACCATCTCCCAAAGTCTGCCCAAAGTTCATGTCCATTGCATCAGTGATGCCACCCAGCCATCTCATCCTCTGACATCCTCTTCTCTTTCTGCTCTCAATCTTTCCCAGTATCATGGACTTTTCCAAAGAGTCAGCTGTTCCCATCAGATCACCAAAATACTGGAGTTTCAGCTTCAGCATCAGTCCTTCCAAAGAGTATTCAGGATTGATTTCCCTTAAGATTGACTAGGTTGATCTCCCTGCTGTCCAAAGAACGCTCAGAAGTCTTCTCCAGCACCACAATTCAAAGGTGTAATTCTTCTGCACTTTGCCTTCTCTATGGTCCAGCTCTCACAACTGTACCTGACCACTGGGAAGACCATACCCTTGACTATACAGACCTGTGTTAGCAGAGTTATGTCTCTGCTTTTCAACACACTGTCTAGGTTTGTCATTGCTTTCCTGCCAAGAAGTAAATGTCTTCTGATTTCATGGCTGCAGTCACCATCCACAGTGATTTTAGAGCCCAAGAAGAAATCTGTCACTACTTTCACCTTTCCCCCCTCTATTTGCCATGAAGTAATGGGGCCAAATGCCATGATCTTTGTTTGTTTGTTTGTTTGTTTGTTTTAATATTTAGTCTTAAGCTGGCTCTTTCACTCTCTTCCTTCACCTTCAAGAGGCTCTTTAGTTCCTCTTCACTTTCTGCCATTAGAGTGGCATCATCTACATATTTGAGGTTGTTAATGTTTCTCCCACCTATCTTGATTCCAGCTTGTAAATCATCCAGCCTGGCATTTCTTATGATCTGCTCAGCATATAGATTAAACAAACAGGGTGACAGCAGACAGCTCTGTCATAATCCTTTCTCTATCTTGAACCAATCAGCTGTTCCATATAGGGTTCTAACTGTTGCTTCTTGACCAATATACAGGTTTCTCAGGAGACAGGTAAGATGGTCTGGTATTGAGAGTCATTTCCTAGGCAGGTTGATAAAAAGTCTAGGGGTCCCCAAGGAGAGAGGGGTCTGGAATTCTCAAAGAGGAAGAAAGGACAAACTTTTTTTCCTTCTCTATGTTCCTTAGACAATAATGTATTCTGCCTGAGGACAGTTTCTGGATTAAACCTTCTGGCTACTTTTGTAAGTTATGGGAGTAGACCTGCTCTTTACAAGGATTATATAACAATAATGTATTCTGCCTGAGGACAGTTTCTGGATTAAACCTTCTGGCTAATTCTGTTATCTTAAAATGTAAATTATGGGAGTAGGTCTGATGAGGTCTTCACAACCTCCAGACATTCTTTGGATTCATTGGAGAGTATATAACTTCACTGCTAACACTAACAAGGGGGTACTCTTTCTGCCCCCTTCTGATGCCTATGTCAGAAGCTTTCTCTATCTCCTTTATACTTTAATAAAACTTTTATTACACAAAAGCTCTGAGCGATCAAGCCTCGTCTCTGGCCCCGGATCAAATTCTTCTCCTCCGGGGGCCAAGAATCCCGGCATCGTGATTCAACAACAACCTTTCAGTATTTCCATCTCTTTAAGAGATTTCCACAATTTATTATCATCCAAACACTCAAAGGCTTTGGTGTAGTTGAAGGAACAGAGGTAGATGTTTTTCTGGAAGTCCCTAGCTTTCTCTATGATCCAGTGAATGTTGGCAATTTAATTTGTAGTTTCTCTTCCTTTTCTAAATCCAGCTTGGACATCTGGAAATTCTTGGTGTGCATAACACTGAAGCTTAGCATGCAAGATTTTAACCATGACCTTCCTATCATGGGAAATGAGTGCAACTGTCTGATGGTTAGCACATTCATTAGTAATACCCTTCTTGGGAATTGGGATGAGAATTTACATTTTCCTGTCCTGTGGCCACTGCTGGGTCTTCCAGATTTGCTGACATATTGAATGCGACACCTTGATGGCATCATCCTTTAGGGTTTTGAATAGTTCTACTGGAATTCCATCACATCCACTAGCTTTATTAACAGAAGTGCTTCCTAAGGCCACTTGACTTCACTCTCCAGAAAGTCTGACTCTGGATGGCTGACCACAGCATCATAGTAATCTGGTTCATTTAGTGTTTTTTTTTGATACAGTTCTTCCATATATTCTTTCCTTCTCTTCTTGATCCTTTCAGCATCTACTAGGTCCCTATCATTTCTGCCCATCTTTGGGCAAAATATTCCCTTGATGTCTCTAATTTTCCTGAAGATATTTCTAGTCTTTCCTCTTCTGTTGTTTTCTTCTAGTTTTATACACTATTCACTGAAGGCTTTCTTGTCTCTTTGTGCTGTTTGGAAATCTGTGTTTAGTTGAATATATCTTTCCCTTTCTCTATTGCTTTTTGCTTGTAATAACAAGTTAGAAAATAAAACCAAAAATTGTCCATAGAAATGAAGAGGTTGTTTTCAACGTCAAATTTAATAGGAGTGATACTTTCATTCGAACTGTTCTTTTCTTATGCAGTTCCTTTTTCACATAAATTTAGCCTTAGGGGGAGAAAAAATAAAAAACAGAGACATTTTCCCCATGTATCTTTAAACGCCTTTGCTAGCCTGTGGAAAATATTCTGTGTTTATCAAAGATTCATTCTAGGCAAAGCAGTATGCCTTGGAGCTAAGTGCTTCTTCATATGGCTATATTCTTGGAGTGCTGCTGATTAATACAAGATTCTACTATGTGAATCATTAAAATATGGAGGACTTTATATAAACTTACTGTGGGTTCTCTTTTCACGGTTCATTTATTTTCACCCAATTTGTTTCTTCCCTATGCATGGCTCTTATGCCCTATCTTTTTCTTTTTTTCCCTTATCCTCTATTTTTGCATACTTTAATAACAGAGAAAGTATTGGGGGCACTGAATTTTAAGGATACTGAAGGATACAGCAATTTGGTATGTAAGATGATGGAATACCATGAGTAATTGTTGGCTTTGGAATAAAAATGAAGTTCCAAGAAAGCTGAGCTGAAAAGGCCTCATAATTAATACAAAGAAATTTAGTTTGGCTCTGAATTTGACTCTGTCTCTAGTTGTCCAATACTCAGGAAAGTAAATTTGAGGGTGGATGATTGTTGCACATATTTATTGAGGACCTACTATATACCAGATTCTGTGCTAGGAAGTACTTTATGCGTGCTAACTCATCATTCAATGGCTCTGTAAAGTAGTTACTTTTATCCTCATTTTATACTTGACAAAACAGCCTTGGAGAGGCTAAATAATCTGTCTCAAATTACACTACTAGAATTTGTTAGAGGTAAGATATGAACTTTGGTGAATCAGGTTCTAAACTTTTACTTTTTATTTCCATAAGGAAAGACAGTATTTTAATTAATTGCATCTTTGAATGCCATCATCAATAATTATATATTTTACACATAGAAATGTATGTAAAATGAATGCTGCTGCTGCTGCTAAGTCACTTCAGTTGTATCCAACTCTATGTGACCCCATAGACGGCAGCCCACCAAGCTCCCCGGTCCCTGGGATTCTCCAGGCAAGAACACTGGAGTGGGTTGCCGTTTCCTTTTCCAATGCATGAAAGTGAAAAGTGATAGGGAAGTTGCTCAGTCGTGTCTGACTCTTAGCGACCCCATGGACTGCAGCCCACCAGGCTCCTCCGTCCATGGGATTTTCCAAGCAAGAATACTGGAGTGGGGTGCCATTGCGTTCTCCGTGTAAAATGAATATATATAGCTTAAAGGATCATAACACAATGAACAACCACATATCCAGATTGAGAAAAAGAATTTATCAGCATATCAGAAGTCCCTTGTGAGCTCCTGCTTAATCATAATACTCTCTTTCCCTACAAATGTTATTTCTCTTCTGTGATATTCATTCATTTGTGTTTATCATTTTTGCACCTGTATATGTATTCCTAAATATATTTTATTATACTTTGAAAAAAAATTAATCCCAAGAATAAGTCCAGTTCATAGGAAAAGTCAATAATGCCATAATTAGAACAAAGTTCCCAAAAGAAGATAAACTAACAGTTTCTAGGGCATAATCTGAATTCAGCCTCTCCAGATGTTAACAGAGACCACTAGGGAAATCAGTAGACAAGGTGATAGATGAATGTGGAAAAGATACAGTTTATCCCAGTTGAGTAGATGGCAGACTGAAGTACATCCTGGGACAGGACAAATGAATAAAGTTAGCTCTGTGTTTTCTACTTCAAGATCACCATTGTTTACCTTCAGTTCTCAGGAACATATCTAAGAAAAACATTTATGTGGAGCAACTCTGACGACCATATCTGACCCAGATAGCAGTTTAGAAGGGAAAGCAGAAATTTCACCAATACATGGTCTGGACAAGAGAGCATAGAGTTCTCATTTGGACATTCTGTTCTAGGTTTAAAAGAAGGAATAGTGGTAGTAGAGCAGACAACTCAGTTTCTGCCAACCATAGGTGAGATAAAAACTGGAATTTGAGTCCTGCCAAGTTATAAAGGCATGTAAGCCCCTTGAGTTTTCCACTAATATCCCAGAATCCATGTCTTATGAATATAAATTAAGCTCCAGAATTAAAATATTTTCCCTAAAATTAAGGGCAATATCTAAATACACTTTTATGAAGAAGGCATAAAGCTGGATCTCTGTGCATTCAAGTTAGCTCTTATGTGAACAAACCCAACAATCTTCAGAGAAAGATATCAAAATTCAGTGTCTCATAACATATCAGCTATAAAATACAGTATACAATAAAAACATATCCAGAAATATGAATAAACAGAAAAAATATGACACATAGTCAAGAAAAATCACTCAATAAAAAGAAAGACACAGAAAACCCAGAAATTATAATTAAAAGATAAGGGTTTTAAGATAATTATGATTATTATGTTATAACATAAATGAAAAAAGTTACTATAGTGGGGAAAGATTTAGAAAATTTCAGGAGAGATTGGGAAAAATTCTAGAAGTGAAAAATACAATCAAAGCCATCTGATATATATTTAACTAGAGTCTCAGAGAGCAAGGAGAGTAAAAGAAGGCAGTAAAATATTTGAAGAACTATTGACTAAAAACAATTCAATATTTTATCAAAGACAGCCAACCACCAACCCAACAACTCTGGCAAATCTCAAGCAAGAGACCTCATCCATTTGAAGATGTTTATGACTTTTGCAAAGTACTTGCAGATGACATCACCCTTACGGCAGAAATTGAAGAAGTAAAAAGCTTCTTGATGAAAGTGGAAAAGGAGAATGAAAAAGTTGGCTTAAAGCTCAACATTCAGAAAACAAGGATCACGGCATTTGGTCCCATCACTTCATGGCAAATAGATGGGGAAACAGTGGAAACAGTGGCAAACTTTATTTTGGAGGGGGCCTCCAAAATCACTGACGATGATGACTACAGCCATAAAATTAAAAGACACTCCTTGGGAGAAAAATTATGACCAATCTGTTCAGTTCAGCTCAGTTCAGTTACCGAGTCGTGTTTGACTCTGTAACCCCATGAATCGCAGCACACCAGGCCTCCCTGTCCATCAGCAACTCCTGGAGTTCACTCAGACTTACGTCCATCAAGTCAGTGATGCCATCCAGCCATCTCATCCTCTGTTGTCCCCTTCTCCTCCTGCCCCCAATCCCTCCCAGCATCAGAGTCTTTTCCAATGAGTCAACGCTTCGCATGAGGTGGCCAAAGTACTGGAGTTTCAGTTTTAGCATCAGTCCTTCCAAAGAAATCCCAGGGCTGATCTCCTTCAGAATGGACTGGTTGGATCTCCTTGCAGTACAAGGAACTCTCAAGAGTCATCTCCAACACCACAGTTCAAAAGCATCAGTTCTTCTGTGCTCAGCCTTCTTCACAGTCCAACTCTCACATCCATACATGACCACAGGAAAAACCATGGCCTTGACTAGATGAACCTTAGTCGGTAATGTCTCTGCTTTTGAATATGCTATCTAGGTTGGTCATAATTTTTCTTCCAAGGAGTAAGCATCTTTTAATTTCATGGCTGCAGTCACCATCTGCAGTGATTTTGGAGCCCCCCAAAATAAAGTCTGCCACTGTTTACACTGTTTCCCCATCTATTTCCCATGAAGTGATGGGACCACATGCCATGATCTTCACATTCTGAATGTTGAGCTTTAAGCCAACTTTTTCACTCTCCACTTTCACTTTCATCGAGAGGCTTTTTAGTTCCTCTTCACTTTCTGCCATAAGGGTGGTGTCATCTGCATACCTGAGGTTATTGATATTTCTTCCGCAATCTTGATTTCAGCTTGTGTTTCTTCTAGTCCAGTGTTTCTCATGATGTACTTTGATTCATGGGTTCGCAGAGTTGGACACAACTGAGTGACTGAACTGAATTGCACTGAACTGAACTCTGCATATAATTTAAATAAGCAGGGTGACAATATACAACCCTGACATACTTTTTTTCCTATTTGAAAACAGTCTGTTGTTCCATGTCCAGTTTTAACTGTTGCTTCCTGACCTGCATACAGATTTCTCAAGAGGCAGATCAGGTGGTCTGGTATTCCCATCTCTTTCAGAATTTTGGCATAATCAATAAAGCAGAAATAGATGTTTTTCTGGAACTCTCTTGTCTTTCCCATGACTCAGCAGATGTTGGCAATTTGACCTCTGGTTCCTCTGCCTTTTCTAAAACCAGCTTGACCATCAGGAAATTTGCAGTTCACGTATTGCTGAAGCCTGGCTTGGAGAATTTTGAGCATTACTTTACTGGCATGTGAGATGAGTGCAATTGTGCGATAGTTTGAGCATTCATTGGCATTGCCTTTCTTTGGGATTGGAATGAAGACTGACCTTTTCCAGTCCTGTGGCCACTGCTGAGTTTTCCAAATTTGCTGGCATATTGAGTGCAGCACTTTGACAGCATCATCTTTCAGGATTTGAAATAGCTTAACTGGAATTCCATCACCTCTGCTAGCTTTGTTCATAGTGATCCTTTCTAAGGCCCACTTGACTTCAGCATATTAAAAGCAGAGACATTACTTTTTGCTAACAAAGGTCTGTCTAGTCAAGGCTATGATTTTTCCAGTAGTCATTTATGGATGTGAGAGTTGGACTATAAAGAAAGCTGAGCACCAAAGAATCAATGTTTTTGAAATGTGGTATTGGAGAAGACTTCTGAGAGTCCCTTAGACTGCAAGGAGACCAAACCAGTCCATCCTAAAGGAAATCAGTCCTGCATATTCATTGGAAGGACTGATGTTGAAGCTGAAAGTCCCAATATTTGGCCACCTGATGTGAAGTGCTGACTCATTTGAAAAGACCCTGATGCTGGGAAAGATTGAAAGGCAGGAGGAGAAGGGGACAACAGAGAATGAGATGGTTGGAAGGCATCAACATCCAATGGACTCACTGGATGACTCATTCAATGACTCAATGGACATGAGTTTGAGTAAACTCCTGGAGTTGGTAGTGGACAGAGAGGCCTAGTGTGTTGCAGTCAATGGGCTTGCAAAGAGTCAGACATGACTTAGTGAGTGAACTGACTGACTGATGCCTTTTGCAAAATTTTTCTAAAAGGTGTAAACAATTTTCTTATTCAATATGTTTATCATATAGAGGTATGAAAAAATAGTTCTAGAAAGTTACAGTCAGGAAAAAAATGAATATATATTTCTACTGTCAGACTGATTACTTCCAACCCAAACACTTTCACATTTTTGCTTTGTCAGGAAACTTAGAGGTGGATATAGTGGAAATTGTAGGAACTAAATTATTATTAAATTACTATATATCCTCCTTCTAAAAATCTCTTTTTCTATTCCTAGTGCATCTCCCAATAATTCAGAGCTTCCGAGGTAGTGCTAGTGGTAAAGAATCTGCCTACCAATGCAAACGACACAAGAGACACAGGTTGGATCCCAGGGTCAGGAAGATATGCTGAAAAAGAAAATGGCAATTCACTCCTGTATTCTTGGCTGGAAAATCTCATGGGCAGAAGAGCCTGTAAAGCTACAGTCCATGGGTCTGCAAAGAGTCATACATGACTAAGAACAAAAATCACCCAATAATTTATGTGTGTTTTATGTCAGAGAGACTCCATAGTAAGTGGATTTGGGAGTTCGCTAGACCTGGCTAGAACAAAGAGTCAGACATGACTGAGTGACAACAGCACAGACCTGGATAGGAATGGACCCTAAACCTTTCTCACTGTGACTTGATTCCTTTGTACCTAAATTTCCTAATCTGTAAAAGGACGGTAGTAAGAATACTTCTCCTACCTCCCTTACATCATTGTTGGAGCATTAAATTATAAAATGAATGTAGAGCCCACACACCCTGGTACAGAGTGTGATCTCATTTAATGCTGGCCATGGTTATTTAGTCATTTCAAATAATGCTTGGGGAGTAGCTGTCACATAAAATGTAAATTAACAACAATAATGTACACTCTAGTGCAAAGCAAGCCTTTATAGTAATATGAGGAATTATGAAATTAATGAGATTCTCAGTCTCTGTCTCTGGAATAAATACTGGCCCAACATACATGATGACCTGAAATAATCCACTAATTTTCTGGATAATAGAAAATTATCCAGTGCATACAGTGAACACTGCATTTGTTCATGGAACAACTGACAGACATTAACATTAACAGCCTTCAGACGCCTTTGGTTAAACTCTTCATTTTGTCATTAAGGAAATAAATAATTTGGTGTATTTTTAATGAACTGGATCTTTAAACTTCATAACTTTTTTATTTCTTAGAGTACTATAGTACTTCCTGTAGACCCTTAGTTCCCAATTTCCAACTTACAGGTTTTGAAAAATCACTAAATCTGAAAAAAGTATTTGTGAAATAGGAATAATAGCATCTTCCCTGCCTACCTCACAAGTTATGAGAATTAATGTGAAATATTTTAGAAAAAATATACATGCACATGGGAAACTATTACTCTCATTGTTTTTCTCTGTATTTTTTTTTATCAAACAAAATCCTGGTGTCAATCTTCTTAGTAAGAGAATTTATATTATACAAAATATAAACTATTGGTTTTATCTTTAAAGGAAGAAAAAGCAGGGAAAAAAGACTATCAGGGAATATCTTTTACCTGTGCTTTTTAAAAAGAAAATATGAATTTGAAGCGACTACTATTTAAAGCCTGGGTGTGAGGAAAAATGCATAGGATAGAAACAACATTTGACCTTTTACTAGAATGGGGATGAGTTTTCTGGAGCCCAGAAAAACTAGCAAATGATAATAGCTCTGTTATGAAAAGAAACCAAGCAGAAAACAATGATTCCATCATGATGAGAGCTTTTAGTTCTCTTTCCACACATAAATGGATTATTTCTTGACCCATACTCTTTAATTCTATCACTCCAATAGCCTCTTCTACCCGCAATGAACAACACTATGTGATATTAGAAGAGAAGAGATGGATTGATAGCTTACTCTCAGACATAAGCATTTTCTGGGCAAGTGTTTATAAACCATAAACCATCTTTACTAAGTATCAGTTGCTATAAGTTATTTATTATATTTTGGACATGTTCTTTATAATTCACATCACTTCAGAACAAAAGACATTTTTAAAAAGGACAAGAAATTATGTTGAGAGCTTCTACCTATGTGCTAATGGACTCCAAAATTGGTGACTCTAAACTGGATCACACTTCTGACTGCCAGACAACTGATTCTGCTTGAAATTCAATATAAACAATATTAAATTCATCATCTCTTCCTCCCATCCAAGCCTGCTTTCTTCTCTATGTTTCTTTTCCTTACCTAATGATAAAACTGTTATTATTCCATTGATCTCTTAATGGAACTGTTATCTTTCATTTTTTTGAAGTATAATTGATAAATAAGAATTGTATATATTTAAAGTAAACAAGTATACATTTTAATGTTTTGATATATGTATGCATTGTGAAATGATCACCACAACTAAGCTAAGTCACATAACCATTACCACATGTAATTACCATTTCCTTCCTTCCTTCCTTTGTACCATTCTTCTATTTTCTTTCTCTCTTTTTCTGTGTGTGTATGTGTGTCTATAATGAAAAAAACTCAGATGTGGCAAGTTTTAAACATACAACACAGAATTATTAACTATAGTCACCTTTCCACATATCTCCAAAAATTTTTTTCTTGAAAACTGAAACTAGGTATCCTTTGACTAATGGCTTCCCTGATGGCTCAAGCAGTAAAGAATCTGCCTGCAATGTAGGAGACACAGGAGACATGGGTTCGATTCCTGGATCAGAAAGATCCCCTGGAGGAGGAAATGGCAACCCATTCCAGTATTCTTGCCTGGGAAATCCCATGGATGGATAAGCCTGGTGGACTATAGTCCATGGAGTCACAAAGAGTTGGACACAAATGAGCACATGATGGATGAATGGATAGGTACCCTTTGACCAACACCTCCCTTTTTTCCTTTGACTTTACCACTGGCAACTACCATTCAACTTTCCTCTTCTATGAATCTGACTATTTTAGAGCCCACATATAAGTGAAAACATGCAGTACTTGTCCTTCTGTGTCTAGTTTATTTCACTTAGCACAAGTTCCTCCAAGTTCACTCATGTCATTGCAAATGGCAGATTTCCTTCTTTTTAAGACTGAATAATATTCTATTGCGTATATGTGTATTTCTTTATTCATTCATCTGTCAACAAACATTTAAATTATTTCCTTACCTTAGCTATTATGAATAATGCAATCACCTCTTAATGGACTTCTCTTTTTCCTCATCCTAATACATTATCCATATTCCTCCAAGGCTGATTTTTCTAAAACCCTAATCTGATTATATATAACTGCAGTGTTTTGAACCCCTCAGTGATTCTACAATGCCTGTAACAAGAAATCTGATCTCCTTAGAGATCTCCTTATATGTGAAACCCAATGTCTGGTCTTCTTCCTCTTAACTTTCCTAGCTTCAACATCCTGCACATACTTTGTGTTTCAGCCAGAGTAAACTGTTAAAGTTCCTCAAACACTTTAACTGTTTGTACTATTCCAAGCTCTCCTGTCTTTGCACAGTTTCCCCACTGCCCAGAATGCCTTTTCCATTTCCCATACCTACCCACTACAACACCCTCTTACTAAACTTTTACTCATCCTCCAAGCCCAACCCAAACTTTTATCCATTATGAAGCTTTCCCTGATGTGCCAGAAAAGAAAATTTCCTCCTCTGAGCTACCTTGATACCGTGGACAGAATATCCTTGTATTATTGCTCTCAGCAAATTGTATCATAATATCTTTTCACATCACTGTTTCCTCATTCTAGACATTAAACTCCTTAGGACTAGAAAAGTATATTATTTGCATTTATTTCTCAGTGCTTAGCCAATTCATTACATAGATTAAGTTCACAGTATCTGTTGAATACATAGTAAATGAAAATTTTAAAATATCACTTACATAAGAATAGCACTTTCATATATATTTTAATCCTCATCAGAGCTCTGGGATGTCAGTACCACATGGTTACTGTTGTGGAACAGTTAGAAAGAGCAGTGGTACTAACAAACCGATGTAAAAAGTCCTTTTGTTCCAGGACTAAAGGTCCAGTGGATGGGTACTGTGATCATGGCTGATATGACTCACTGAGTAATTCAATATGTTAAAATACGTGATGTTTACTCCCCTTTAAGTTTGATTATTATAAGTCTGTGCTTATCCTGCAGAAAGGTATTTTTCTTTTGCCAGCTGTTAAGAGACTACCAATAGCCTGAGGTAAAGTTCTCTCTTCCTCCCAGAACATAGATCACACTATACTGGCATTTCTTCTTCACTTTTCTGTTTCCCCTACTGCTTGTGATCTCCTGAGGAAAATTATTTTTGCATCCCCAGCACTAATCACAGTGCTATATTCAATGGGCTTTAATGAAATGTTTTGAGAAAGAAAAGAAGTAGCAGAAGTGGAAGGAGAGAGAAAAAGAGGAAAAGGGAAGATAAAGCAGTCATTTCTGTTCGTTAAAGTAAGAAATGTAAACATTATTTTATTTTTCAGATAAGGAAGCAAATGAAAAAAGAAGTGTCCAAGACTACCCATGAATTGATGTACTGGTCAGGTTGAGACAAGAACTCTGTTATCCCATGTCAGAGTCCAGGGAGCACATAACCTGACATCTGAAAAGGAACAAGCACCCACAAGTTGATATTTCCTTTCCCTTTTCCATTGAGACTCTGTCATTTGACAAAGACAGTTGCATGCAGCAATTTTTTTTCTGATTACTCATGAAAAAAACCAGAGTTCTTCTGAGTATACTCAGAGGACTTCAAAAGAAATGCCTTATTCATGGTATCCTTTTAAAAAATTAGTTACAGGTTTTTGTTCTTTTTCCATTCCAAAATTCCATCCTTGACTGGTAATGTAGAGGACAGGAAAGCTGTAAAATTAATAAGCTGAAAATCATAAGAGGTCAGTGGAACATTATTTCTACTAAAGCAATTTATAGGAAATGAAATGCAGGTTACCTTCTTTCTTTGGCTATTACTCTTTTTAAGAGTTAAGAAATTTCATTTTTAAATTATTAAAGAACATTGAAATTGTGTTTCAGCAATACTTAGAGACTACATTTGCTTCCAAGCATATCTGCCTACAACATACACATCTCATTTACACTCTAGGAAAATGTCCCTTCTTGGAATTTCCATAGCCTCCTCCAACAAATACATTTGCTACTTTATGTGTGCATCCGGGCTCAGTCATGTGCGACTCTCTGCAACCCCATGGACACTAGCCCTCCGGGCTCCTCTGTCCATGGGATTTTCCAGGCAAGAATACTGGGTGGGTTGTCATTTCCTCCTCCAGGGGATCTTCCTGGTCCAGGGATCAAACCCACATCCCCTGTACTGTCAGGTGGATTTTTATTACTGAGCCACGTAAACTCATCTTTTAACCCATAGATTATTTTCCACTGGTTCTTGAACCCTTTGAAAATAGTGAAATTTAGGCACTATAAACTATTTGACTGAATCAATGAGGACTGTATGTAAATATTTAATTTTAAAATTTTGTGATAAAAGTATTTTCATTGTACTGTGTCTTCTCTCTGACCCTACTTTTCTCCTGGACTGTATCTCTCTTACATTACAAACTATGAATGCATTAGAGGCATCAGTTCAAGAGTGAGTTGGCAGTAACTTGTATTAGAGTCAGATAATTTCAGTCATTTAGGTGTACTTTGAAACATACAACACCTAGTATGTAAGGTTTGGTTAAGTAAGAACATATCCTAGTGCTCCTAGTTAATTTTGATAAAGGAAAAAAAATTCATAATAGCCTTATTTATAATAAGGTCAAAATTAAGAAACTAAACTGTGGGGAATTCCCTGGCAGTCCAATGGTCAAGATTTCACCTTTCAGTGTAGGGAGTTGGAGTTCAATCCCTGGTCAAGGAGTTAAAACCCCACATGTCTTGTGGCAAACACACACACACACACACACACACCAAAATATAAAACAGAAGCAATATTGTAAGTTCAATGAAGACTTTAAAAATAATCTAAAAAAAAAAAAAAACCTCTACCAATATAATTGTTTCTAAAAAAGAAAGTAAGATGTAACATGATGATAATAGATAACTATTATATTCACCAGTCCAGGAACTACTTGATTTCCCTTTGGAGACTGCTTCCCAACTCAGATATTATGTAATTTTCTCAGGTTGGCCCTACTACTACATTTCAAGGAACTTTATGGAACTGTATGAACCAGGCCTAGGAATCAAGCAATAGCCATAGTGATGAATTCAGTAAGGAGCTTGGAATCTGATAATGCAAACAGTCATAGAAGTGTGTTAGAACAGCTGTGAAAGAAAAGTTATCTTCTTGTAGAGGTTGCTAAGAGGATGGCATATGCATTTGAAAATGTTGGCCACTACTGAAAGGAGAGACTTGCCTTAAAATGGAACCAACAGTGAGCAAGACAGAGAGTAGTAATGACATTGCTTAAACCCCTGAATATAACAATTTATGGCTTTTCAGTAATGGAAGCCAATGAACTTTCCTTTTTGTTTGACTATGTATGATTCTATAACTACAATCTGAAGAGTAATAACTAAAAAGTTATGGCTTTGTCATAATTTATGAAATATATTGAATGGTATTAAATCCCATAAGCTCAAATGTTCTGACCTATCCATAATCCTTGATCCATAAAGCAACATCCATAGCAATGAGGAAGCAATGTTTCTAGCTTATTATTCCATGGAAAGAATTTAAGCATTTACCAGGTTACCATGGTAAGATTTATCATGTTTTCTCTTTAGTTCTGTATGATTTAGAAACATTTATGTTGCCCTTGTCATTGAATAAATGCTTACAACTAGGAAGAATGGACCATTCTGTTATTTTAAGATAGGTTTCCCTATATATTTCATAAACAAATTTCTTAGAATTAAAGCAGTGTTTACACTGCTAGACAACCATAGTAAACTATGCCAATAACCCGTGGTTGATTAGCATATGATGAAATAAAAGAGCGGGGTACCATCACCCAATGCTATAGCTTTCTGATTATTAGAATCACCTATGGCACTTGCAGAGACATTACTTTGCCAAAAAGGTCCATCTAGTCAAGGCTATGGTTTTTCCAGTAGTCATGTATGGATGTGAGAGTTGGACTGTGAAGAAAGCTGAGTGCCAAAGAATTGATGCTTTTAAACTGTAGTGTTGGAGAAGACTCTTGAGAGTCCCTTGGACTGCAAGGAGATCCAATCAGTCCATTCTGAAGGAGATCGGTCCTGGGTGTTCTTTAGAAGGAATGATGTTAAAGCTGAAACTCTAGTACTTTGGCCACCTCATGCAAAGAGTTGACTCATTGGAAAAGACTCTGATGCTGGGAGGGGTTGGGGGCACAAGGAGAAGGGGACGACAGAGGATGAGATGGCTGGATGGCATCACTGACTCAATGGACGTGAGTTTGAGTGAACTCAAGGAGTTGGTGATGGACAGGGAGGCCTGGCATGCTGCGATTTATGGAGTTGCAAAGAGTCGGACACGACTGAGCAACTGAACTGATGGCACTTGTAACTTATATCTAGTTGGCCATGGCATGTCTCTAGAATTCAGCCTTTTGTAATTAGTCATTCATGTTGTTGAGCTAACTGGGATTTAAAAGAAACAATTTGAGAGAAAGAGAAAATAAAATAAGAAGAAAGTTTATTTCAGTTTAAAATTTATCCAAGTTTACATATAGCTTTGTCTAATGGTAGAAGCAATCTCAGTCGGAAACATTATTTCTTTCTTCATTCATTAATTTAGGTAATATTCATTTAGCATAGCTATGAAATGAATATACTCCTGTGTTTGTAGGGGAGGGGCTTCCCTGGTGGCTCAGAGGATAAAGTGTTTACCAAGGAAATGATAAAGAACATGCTTTTACAATATAAAGAGGAGTTGCTCTATGCAAACCTTAATACTAAAAACTACATGTCAATAGATACTACATGCTAAATTATTTTTATATATTATCATATCTAATTCTAATTACAGTCCTATAATTTGTTAATTGCTGCACCCCCATTAAAATGAATTTTTAATTTAAAATGTCGATAGAAAGTTTTTAAAAGAGCAATTGTCAAGTAGAATACATGTTTCACAAACAAAGAAAAATACAAAGTGATGAAAACTATGAAGGAAAAGTAAAAGACTTGGAGAGAAGATCTTGGAGACATAAGAGTGTGAAAAATCAAAGTTTTACCACAGGAAAAAAAAGCAGTTAACTCTACTCATTTTAATTAGAAAGTATACAAAAGGCATAGGAACACCTGTGAGTTAAAAATTAATTATCTGGGGAAAAACTGGCCTTCAGTATTAACAGAAGTTTTTAAGGTAAACCAATATTAAACAAAAAAAAAATGATCATAGCATCTGGTCCCATCACTTCACGGCAAATAGATGGGGGAAAGTAGGAACAGTGAGAGATGTTATTTTAGGGGCCTCTAAAATCAAGGAGACTGCAGCCATGAAATTAAAAACTGTTTGCTCCTTGGGCAAAAAGCGATGGTAAGCCTAGACAGTGCATTAAAAAGCAGAGACATCACTTTGCCAACAAAGGCCCATCTAGTCAAAGCAGTGGCTTTTCCAGTAGTTAAATAAGGCTATGAGAGTTGGACCATAAAGAAGGCTGAGTGCTAAAGAAAACTGATGCTTTCAAGCTGTGGTGAAGACTCTTGAGAGTTTCCTGGAGAGCAAGAAGATCAACCCAGTCAATGTTAAAGGAAACCAACCCTGGATATTCATTGGAGAAATGGTGCTGAAGCTGAAACTCCAATACTTTGGCCACCTGAAGCAAAGAGCCCACTAACTGGAAAAGACCCTGATGCTGGGAAAGACTGAGGGTGAGAGGAAAAGGGGACGACAGAGGATGAGATGGTTGGATGGCATCACTGACTCAACAGAGATGAGTCTGAGCAAATTCAGGGAGATAGTGAAGGACAAGGAAGTTGGCATGCCACAGTTCATGAGATCACAGAGAGTTGGACATGACTTAGCTACCACACAACAGCAATATTTCAAACAGAAGAACTAGAATGTACAAAGAAAACAGGAAGGTTTTCTGTTTGAGGAGTGGTGAGCAGCCCCATATGACTGTAACACAGGGAACATGGAGAATGACAAAATATAAAGTTGCCAAACCAGTTCATTAGGGTTTCTTGTGATAAGGAATATGAACTGTAGCATACAAGCAAGTAGTTCTCAAGCATCAGTACACATAAAAACCTCCTAGGAGTGCTTGGAATCCAGTCCCATGTGAACCAGGTATCTGCATTATAATACTCAAGTGATACTAGAAACAATGATACTTAGAAACAATGTGGCAAATGGTGAAATCATCGAAGATAATGACATTATTAGACATTATCAGTTGGTTTTAGATGACTAACTCTGGCATCACTGGATTGGGTTAGAATTATAGACTGGGAAATGAGAGACTGGGTTAGGATATTCAGAGGCCATTAGCAAAGTGTAGTTGAAAGATAATGAAAACCTGAGTTAGGGAACCAGCAGTGGAGACAAACACTGGAGGCAGTTTTAAAGACACCGGAAGTTGAATGAAAAAGAATGTTGATTAATTAAAAGTTGGTAAAACGCAGGAAGGAAAGGAAAAAAAAAAAGGAGAAAAACAGAAACAAAGATCCCATTTTCAAAAGACAAAACTGGGTGTTTCGAGGCCCTGTTAGTAACTACTCAAACAGGAGTTAAAACCATTAATCAAAATGTTAATATAACAACTTGCCTCTGTGAATAAATATCTGAGTCAAGCGATCGATTTGACCCAAGAACAGCTGCCTTCAACCCACTTCTACTCCTGAAAGTCTTCCAAAACTCTAAAATTCATGCCTCCCCAATCTGTCAGTTTATCCCCATACCTTGTAAATGTCTTCTTTGTTAAGGAGATTGTCTTGCTAGCATCATTCTTTTTTACTCAGAGACAACATGACTGTCTAACAGAGGAATGGTTGAATCCATGGTAAGTGGTAGTATAATCCATACTATGACATTTTACCTAGTTCTTTAAAAGAACAAGTTAAGTTTCGGTCTAATAAGTCTCTATCCAATAAATTTATCTGCTTCTTTTAGTTATTATGAGTTAGTTTCTTCCTTTTACAGAAAGAAGGCAATGTACAAAGAAAACAAAACTGACATTTATCGAGTGACAGCTATATGCTAAGCATTTTGCATGATACTTTCACTTTAATCTTCAATTATTTGTTTTTGAACTCGGTGAAGTACTTTCACTGTTATTTTGCATGTGAGGAAATGAAGAAACACAAAATCATAAAACTAATCTATAGATCCTTGGTGGCTTTCCTGGTGGCTCAGAAACTAAAGAATCCGCCTGCAATACAGTGGATTGCAAGAGACTGCAGATGCAAGAGACCCGGGTTCATTGCCTGGTTTGGGAAGATCCTCTGGAGAAAGAAGTGGCTAACCTCTCCAGTATTTTTGCCTGGAGAATCCCATGGACAGCTTGGAGGGGTACAGTCCATGGGGTCACAAAGAGTCTGATATGTCTGAGTGACCAACACTAATCTGGATCCTGATCTGGGTTTTGACCCCAGGACTTATGATTCTAAGTCTAGTGATCCTCCTGGTTTGAGCTCGATAAAAACTAGCTAAGATAGTAATCTACGAGGAAAAAGACTTCAGGAAACAGATCATAAGCTCATCTTATATATGTTAAAGATGGAGATTGCTAAAGGACACTGAGAGGAAATGAGTAATAAACAGTTTAAACAGTTGGAAATAAAGATGAAACTCAGGAGAGAAGTTGGGTCAAGAATAATATACTTGAGAGAAACTTTTATGCTGATGCAATGTTAAATGCTAGTCAAAGTGATAGAGGAGGAATAAACAACTAAAGAAAATGGACAGAAATTCATTCTTTAAGGAGAGAATCAGAGAAAATACAGTCACATATGAAGTTAGAGGAGGAAAGCTGTAATAAAGAAGGATGTGATCGACAATGTTATTAGGTTGGCCAAAAATTTCATTCAGGTTTTTCTGTATCATCTTATGGAAAAACCCAAAAGAACTTTTTGACCAACTTGATATATGTTATGGAAAAGTAACAGAGGATGAGAAATTTAATGATGCTATTGGCATAAACAACTACTACATCTTTCTTGATTTCTATGAGTAATTTCAATCAAGTGATAGAAATATAGACCCAATTTCTATGAGTAAAGAGCAAAATGATAGGGAAGGAGAGACATAAAGTGGCTGAAGGGAAACTACGATTCAGGGAGAATTTAGTTGCTGTTTTCAGAATGTTAAGATTTGGACCATATTTGTAATCAAGAGTGAGGAAACCAGTGAAGATGCTTTAGAATTAGATAGGAGCAGAGGTGGACCATTAAGCCTTTGTGTGTGAACTGCTATTGTGAAGGAAAAATGGAAAGATGGCTGAAGTGATGGATAGGTATGCCAGTGAAGGGGAAGAAATTAAGGGATCATCTTCCTACTAATAAAGAAAATCTATGCCTCAAGTTTCTTTAATTTTATTTAATCAGAACAGTTTTTCTTAAGGGGACATATTAAACTTCAAAATTATATGTATTTGTGTCAACAAATAAAGGTGGGAAATTGAGGAAAATTAGATAGCATGGGAATGGTAGGGAAAGGATTAGGGAAGGGGAATTCAATCCAAGGGAAAAATGGGGAGATAAACTTTATGTATAGAAGCCAAAAACTTGTAAATACAAAGATAACAATTACTCTGACATTCATTATGATTTTGGACCAATTCTTTAATTTCTCTGTTCTTGAGAGTTTACACCCTAATTATTAGCTTTCCCAACTATGTAACTATGGGACATGTCAAGTATTGTACAACTCGACATTGTACAGTATATTGTACTGTACAATTGTACATTGTACAGTAAGTATACTAATACTACAATTAGTATTCTAGTAGAATACTAATATTTGCCTATCTGTCAAGAGTAAGGCACAAAAATTAATTGTTCAGAGTCTGTGGATTCATATAGTGATGAGTCTGAAAAGAGCAAGGAGGTAGAAATTTACAGAGAAACACTCCGAAAATATTAATGGTTTTTAAAATATGTATTGTTTCCACTAAATCCATTTCTTCTTAGTCACTTCTCCATTTCATTTCAGGTACTTTTATTCAATTGTTTCTATGGTTTCCAATGAAAAGAGTTTGTCAAAATTTTCTTGCAATTTACTTTTTCCAATTTCATCATGGTTCATTAGAAAAAAAAAGGTGCACTGACAAAAGAGGTTCAGTATTAGAGATTCATCATTTCAAGTTTTTAAACAAAAGTGAAATTTTCTATAAATGGCCTAGGGCCATTAATAAGTAGTAATCCATTAGTTGTTAGAAGGAACCAGAAATGGAAATGTGATGTGCAGATAATCTTATTTAAAACTAATTAGATCTCCTGAATAGCCCACAAACTGTCAGTGAGTGCAAAGAACGCCACTTAAATTAGAATTCTTTATGGAATTCAGTTTAACAGAAGAGCTAGACAAAGCTAGAAGTAGAACTGTCAGAGGAGAGCAGGTAGAGAAATCATTTGATTTATGTATAGTTTACTTAAGTTGTGACTGTGGTAACTTGTTCTGTGATTTGTCTTGGTTTTATAACATTTTGAATGTCATTTTTAATATACACTTAAGTAATGTTGAGAGACAAATCCTAAGAAGTTACATACTAGAAAAAAAAATACCACTGATTCAGAACTATCAGAGAGAAAGAATATTTGGTGTGATGCTACCAAATTGGTGGTGTTTGTGTTTATCTGATAACTTTTAGTTTAAAACACTGCATGACAGCTGGACAAGTGCTAAAAAGATTAAATCCTTATAACAGAGGAAATAATTGACTTACTTGTTCCTCTATAGCTATAGCTATAAAAGAACCACAGCTTTTTAGCTATTAAAAACAAAGTAAATAATCAAAGTGCAGCTTACAACACTGCATTTTGAAGAAAAGACATTTTCTCTGCAGCAGGAAAGTTCAATAGGGAGCCATTAAGGAAGCACACACAGTTCCATCATCAGTGGGGATGTGAGTATCCATGATGCACATGTGAGGGCTCACTTACCTGACTACCAAACAGTTCAGTCGCTAAATATAACACTCAGCACTAAACTGAGTGCTCAAAATAAAACAAGTGCTGTTAGAAAACAGAGTCTCAGATCTGTTTACCAGACAGGGCCATTCCCTAGGGAGGCACCAAGAGATCATTAATATTGTGTGTTTATGCCAACAAATACCATCTCTTTCTTAACAATACCTGAAGACATTTTTTAAGAAGGACTTTTAAGGATACCAAAAGGAACTGAGGAAAAATAGGAAAAATAAAACAGTCCAAACATAATTATAAACTAAATTAAATTAAACTAAACTAAATTAAAATATGTTAATAATTATTTAAATATAAATTGTATTCTTAACTCATTTATTCTCTATTCATTCTAGGATATAGATACAGCCTTAAATAACAGACAAGTAAAATCATTTCTTTTTTTTCAGGTTCTGGTCCTGATCCTAGTTCTCTTCTTATTCTTAACTTTGAGCCTTATTCAAAATTCAAGAACAATCAATCAAACTTTCTGAACAGCTGACACATGTCAGGCATTGTGCTGTACCCACAAAATCTAATTATGTTGTGATTTCCTGAGTTTCTTGATCTATCATATTGTTCATGCCAGATTCACTAGTTCTTTCTGGGTCATTATTGAAATAATAGCTATAAACATCTTTCTCTCTCTGAAAATACTTTAGGTTTAAGTGATAGATATATATGTGGAATTTTTGTTCATTTGTTTGTATATCTGTCTTATCTTTAAGAACACAGTGGTTAATTGTTTGCCATTCCTATTATTAATATTTCCTTTTCCTTACTCTACCTGGCCTTAGTACCCATTGTTTTAGTTTCACCTCTTTTTCCTTTCCCCTTTACCCTTTAATTCATCTCTCCAAATCCACTGCCACAGACAGATTTTTGCCAGAAGGGTCCAATTGTTCTAGGCAGGACCCTGCCACCCTGCCTCTCACAATATTCTAACAGAGAAAAACAAAGAGCGTAAGGTCTGCAGCTTAACTAAGCTCTTATTTAAGGATGAGTGCAACTCTCTCAAGACTACTTTTTATGAGTTAACTTAACAACTTTAAAATGCCAAATCAATTCAGCTTTATCTTAGGATGGAAAACTCAAACTTCTACCTTAAAACTGAAACTTTTATAATGGCCTAAAGCCCATGGCACTAAATTGAAATCTAAGAGCCAAGAAAGATAAAATCTGCAAATTTAGAAGATAAAATGGATTACTACAAAGCTGTGCCAAATGTCTATTCAATGTGTGTTACAAATTAAAAGGGAACTTATTCCAATAAACTCATACTGAGTAGTCTGAGAATAATGAAGAAAATTAAGAAAAAAAATTGACTTGAAACTAGTGTTCAACCAAGAGGAATCTGTTCTTTTCCTCCTTCTTTTTATTTTTAAAATGTGTTTAAACCTAGATCAGCAGACATTGAAATAACCTTGGGGGCATGAAATTGATCACTGCCTTGAATGATTCTGTTCTGCAAATGTGAACCTTGTTTACTCTTGTTGTTCAGTCGCTCAGTTGTGTCTGACTCTTTGCAACCCCATGGACTGCAACATGCCAGGCTTCCCTGTCCTTCACTATTTCCTCGAGTTTGCTCAAACTCATGTCCATTGAGTCACTGATGTCATCCAATCATCTCATTCTCTGTTGTCCACTTCTGCCTTCTATCTTTCCCAGCATCAGAGTCTTTTCCAATAAGTCAACTCTTCACATGAGGTGGCCAAAATACTGGAGTTTCTTCAGCGTTAGCATCATTCCTTCCAAAGAAATCCCAGGGATGATCTCCTTCAGAATGGACTGGTTGGATCTCCTTGCAGTCCAAGGGACTCCCAAGTCTTTACCAGCACCATGGTTTGAAAGCATCAATTCTTGGGCACTCAGCCTTGTCTTATGGTCCAACTCTCACATCCATACATGACTACTGGAAAAACCATAGCCTTGATTATATGGACCTTTGTCAGAAAAATAATGTCTCTGCTTTTCAATATGCTGTCTAGGTTTGTCATAGCTTTTCTTCCAAGGAGCAAGAAATAGCTCCTTGTGTTTTAATTTCATGGCCACAGTCATCGTAGACAGTGAATTTGGAGCCCAAGAAAATAAAATCCGTCACTGTTTCCATTGTTTCCTCATCTATTTGATGGGACCAGCCGGATACCATGATCTTAGTTTTTGAATGTTGAGTTTTAAGCCAGTTTTTTTACTCTCCTCTTTCACCTACATCAGGAGGCTCTTCAGTTCCTCTTCACTTTCTGCCATAAGGGTGGTGTCATCTGCATATCTGAGGTTATTGGTATTTCTCCTGTCAACCTTGTTTTCATCTTGTGCTTCATCTAGCCCTTATTAAGAGATATTTATTAAATATTTTATCAATTCCCTGGTTGTGCCATAGAGATCCAATGATGAGGCAGACACAGGCTCTGCCTCTGGAATTCACTCACCCTTTGGGATGGTATGTCAAGAAAGAATCACAGAATGCTTGAAGCATCCCTGGAGATGGCACTCCATTTATTCCCAACAGTGGGAAACAATTCACACTGTTTTCAAGAGTAGATAACATCTATGCTAAAACCAGAAAGATGAGAAGGAAATAAATTATTTCTATTTTTAGATCCTTGATATTCTACAACCTTGACATTATTTCCCAAACATTTTATTATGGAGATGAGAGAGACAAATAAAATTGTTTTTCTCTGTCCAACATCATCATCCTGCTCAGCATTAACACATTCTTCTCCTTCTTACAAAAGTGGGAATAAGAGAGAAACAATGACAAATGAGGAAGACGGGTGAAAGTTTCTGGAACAGATTATACCTAATTATAGAGGAGTTCTGTATTCTGAGAACAACACACACACACATACATTTTATTTACAGTAAATACCCAGAAGCTTTCAACCTAAAGAGGAAGAATTGAAAATTCAAATTGAATACTGGGCTCTGTAGAGAATTATGTGAATGAAGGTTGATTTCACTACTATAGACCTTACAGAAAGAAAGGTTTTATTTTTGGAATTAGTATGAGTCTCTTTCTCTAAAGTTCCTAAAATTTAGATGCATTTCTTCTACTTCACTGTAATTCCCTAATTACTTAAACTCATATTCATGAAAATCATAGCCAAATATACTGATAATTGTAGCTAGCCATAGGACCATTAGTAATATGAATGTTTTAGGGAAAGCTCAGATCATTAAATGCAGGCAGAAAATTTGCAGATACCACTTCTACCAACATCCCCATGAAAGAGCTCTCTGAATTTAGCTAAAGAAGCTCTACTGATTGATCAGTAACAAAGTTAAAATACAAATAGAAGGTGACACCTGAAGAAGATGATGTTAAGGAAAATGTACCATTCTCTTACCATTCACTTCCCTGGTGGCTCAGAGGTTAAAGTGTCTGCCTGCAACACGGGAGACCTGGGTTCGATCCCTGGGTCAGGAAGATCCTCTGGAGAAGGAAATGGCAACCCACTCCAGTACTCTCACTTGGAAAATTTCATGGACAGAGGAACCTTGTAGGCTACAGTCTGTGGGGTCGCACAAAGTTGAACATGACTGAGAGACTTCACTCACTCACCATTCTCTTAACTAAATATCTGTTATCATATATATCCTGGGTTATTGCAACAAGTAGTACATCATCTTACTGCTTATTCCATAATAAATTTATTTTGCTGACTTTAAAACTCAATGGTTCTTTAAACACTTCAGCCTTCTCAATTGCAACTGCTCTACTTACTACTTTAAATCCATTATCACTCAGAGTTCTTGCAAATTAATACTGCTTACATCAAAATTTCCCTCCGACCATTTTTCCATCCTCAAATCTTCACTGACTCTTTCTACTAAACCCGCATTTTATACAAATTGAACACTGTAACATCTATATCCTTCAGTTCAGTTCAGGTCAGTCACTCAGTAATGTCCAACTCTTTGTGACCCCATGAATCGCAGCACGCCAGGCCTCCCTGTCCATCACCATCTCCCAGAGTTCACTCAAACTCATGCTCATTGAGTCAGTGACGCCATCCAGCCATCTCATCCTCTGTTGTCACCTTCTCCTCCTGCCTCCAATCCCTCCCAGCATCAGAGTCTTTTCCAATGAGTCAACTCTTTGCATGAGGTGGCTAGAGTACTGAAGTTTCAGCTTTAGCATCATTCCTTCCAAAGAACACCCAGGACCAATCTTCTTTAGAATGGACTGGTTGGATCTCCTTGCAGTCCAAGGGACTCTCAAGAGTCTTCTCCAACACCACAGTTCAGAAGCATCAATTCTTCGGTGCTCAGCTTTCTTCACAGTCCAACTCTCACATCCATACATGACCGCTGGAAAAACCATAGCCTTGACTAGGCGGACCTTAGTGGGCAAAGTAATGTCTCTGCTTTTGAATATCTTAACTAGTTTGGTCATAACTTTTCTTCCAAGGAGGAAGCGTCTTTTAATTTCATGGCTGCAATCAACATCTGCAGTGATTTTGGAGCCCCCAAAAATAAAATCTGACACTGCTTCCACTGTTTCCCCATCTATTTCCCATGAAGTGATGGGACCTGATGCCATGATCTTGATTTTCTGAATGTTGAGCTTTAAGCCAACTTTTTCACTCTCCTCTTTCACTTTCATCAAGAGGCTTTTTAGTTCCTCTATATCCTTAATTCCTCCAAATTCTTCCCCCTTAAATGAAGAGGAGGTATAAGAGGTGGCCACCACCCTACCATGCAGATGCCTTACGTACAAACCAAAATCAATTATCTTTCAACACAAACCTACTATTCTTTCAATTTCCCCTATCTTTATAAATTATAGAAGCTTGCTATGTGTCAGGGCTTCCCTTGTGGCTCAGCTGGTAAAGAATCTGCCTGCAATGAGGGAGACCTGGATTTCATCCCTGGGTTGGGAAGATCCCTTGAAGAAGGGAAAGACTACCTACTCCAGTATTCTGGCCTGGAGAATTCCATGGACTGTATAGTCCATGGGGTCACAAAGGTCAAACACGACTGAGCATAAAGTATACCATGAGCACTAAGAACTGCACAGCTTACTACTTAAAAAATCATACTGTTTCACTCACTCATGTGTCAGGCACTGTGGGTAGAACAATGTAATAGTCAAAGTGACCTATTTGATACAATAAGAAGGCCCAAATTTCTGTAGATTTAATCAGTGAATATTTACTTCTCATTCACAGCACAATCCAATAAAGGTCAGTGTGGTGGTATGTCGGCAGGCTTTACTCTACACCATCATTCAGAGACCTGGCCTTCTTCCCTCTAGTGACTCTGATCACTAGAATTACAAGGATGGTTTTATAGGAGAGGTCTGGGGATGGAATGCCTCTCTTCCTCCTATTTCTCATTGTCCAGAAGTCTGTCACAAGGCTTCATCTAACTGAAGGAGGCTAGAAAATAAAGTCCAGAATGCTCAAGAAGAAGAGATATATGTGGTGCACATCTAGCAAGGCTCTGCAACCAGTAATGAACAAATCCAAATTCTGATAATTAGCTTAAATACTACTGTGAAGAGATAAGATAACAAAGAAAACATACATTATGTCAGATAGTGATGAGTGCTACAAAGAGAAACAATCCAGGAAGGAACACTGGAGAAAGTCCAGAAATACTGTTTCATTAATCCTAAAAATAGGTTTTTCTTTATGTTTAACATCTCTGAAGTCAGGATGCATCTTACAAAACTGTCATATCATTGGTTAATTGACAGTGTTTGTCTTTCTGGAAGATACCTGAAACAATGATGCATCTTACTAAAAATGGCATATGAAATAAGATTTTTAAAAATATAGAGTCATCAGGGAAGACCTTTCAGCATTGACATGTCACCAGAGATCTGAATGAAGAGAGACCAGGGCCAGAGATCTCAGAACAGGGGAAATAGCACAGATGTTTGAGGAAGAACAGAGAGACACCACCATGACTGAGTGGAGTAGGGGAGGTAGACAGAGGAAGGAGGGCTGGAGAAGTAAAGTGACTGGTGACCTTCAACAGTTTTACTTCACTGAGCCTTGGTTTTTTGAACTGTGAAATAAAGACAATAACATCTACTTGAGAGGAAGGTGTGAAGATTAAATAACATAGTCAAGGAATAGAAGAGCAGACATGGCACAAACATCTCCCCCTTCCATCCCTCACCCCCAGAAAATGAGGACCAATCCAGCAATCTTTTGATCCTCTTATACTACCTCTAGCAGAGTAGTGACAATAATACATTTTTAATTCTCTAATTTTAGGCTTCAAATTTTAAGCTTTTAACATAAGTCCTCATCTATACAAACATGTTGTTTCCTATGAACTAACAAAAGCTATGCTTACAATCTTTGGAGCCTTTCTCTCACAATAAATTCTCAAAGGAAGGCTCTCTAAGTGCCACACTAGAAAAAGCTCAATGTTTTTCAAAGATGAAGCATTCACCTTTTTTTCTTTTCTCTCTATATATGTAAACTTGACAAGAGAAGAACAAGAAAATGTGTGAGGAATGGAGATTAGTAAATCTTGAAAAGGCTCTCCTATTTTTGTATAAAATTGTATTCCTATTTCTTACAACTTCATTGTTGCACCTCAATTTAGTCTTCTCTCTGAGTTGTTGATTTTAATTCACCAGGAAAAAAAAGTGTTGCTGTTAAAACCAAACATTCTAAGCAAATATGCGTGCTAAGTTGCTTCAGTCATGTCTGATTCTTTGCAACCCTATGGACCATAGCCCACATGGCTCCTCAGTCATGGGAGTCCCCAGGCAAGACTACTGGAGTGGGCTACCATTTCCTTCTCCAGGATCATCCAGACCCAAGGATCGAACCCACATCTCTTATGTCTCCTGCACTGGCAGGCAGCTTCTTTAACATCAGCCCTACCTGGGAAGCTTTTAAGCAACAGAGTCAGACACGACTGAAGCGACTTAGCAGCAGCAGTGGCAGGAATAATTTAGGAGAAGGCAGCGACACCCCATTCCATTATTCTTGCCTGGAAAATCCCATGGATGGAGGAGCCTGGTGGGCTGCAGTCCATGGGGTTGCTAAGAGTCTGACATCACTGAGTGACTTCACTTTCACTTTTCACTTTCATGCATTGGAGAAGGAAATGGCAACCCATTCCAGAGTTTTTGCCTGGAGAATCCCAGGGACGAGGGAGCCTGGTGGCTGCCATCTATGGGGTCGCACAGAGTTGGACACGATGAAGCGACTTAACAGCAGTGCTCCAATTTCTAGGCAAGGCCTGAGAAAGCAGCAAAACTCCAGAGTTTACTACATCTCCTGTGGTGCATGTGAGATGACTGTATGAGGTAGACAGTCTTCATCAGATGGTGTCTTAGACACCTGTGACACTAAGAGGCTCAGGAATGCAGAATGCTTCCTGTGTTCCCAAGAACAATGGAGAAATGACTCAGAGAACTAGCTGCTTGGTAAAGCATGAGGAAGGACCCACAAATAACCAGTACGACCAAAGAGTAATGAGGTCATTCCATCAAATGCTGATATGACCACCCATATTTTAAAGGGCCAGATGTGGTCTCCCAATGATTTGTCTTATGAAAATCTGCTAGAATTTATCTTCAGTCCCAGATAAAGGCAGTTACTGAGAAGGAATGCCACAGTGACTAAAAGTATGATTTTATCTTTCCATTAAATTGAGTCTCAAGTTAGAAATTTTAAATCTTACAGAAAAATAAAGCTAATATTTTGTACAAGTCTGTATGTTGGGGCTGAGGGCTGTACCTGCTAAATGGAATGAACTCTGTCTCATCCTCACTTAGGTCATGCATTGGCCTCAGACAAGAGCTTAAGTGGGGGTGGTACAAGATTGGAGCAGTGAAGTGGAGGAAACAAGAAATGGTAACCTTGCTATAGTTACCTTGCTCCTATATATAGTACTTCTAGGGTAGAGATGAAGAAATGAAAGTTTAGAAAGTTACAGTCATTCAAGTTCACACAATTAAAAGTGAAGATTTAAACCAGTTTCCCTGGCTCTGAGGACCATGCTATTTCTAACACCTACGTGTTGCCTCTAACAACAGAGTGCAGATTGAATTTTCATGGAAATGTAACTAATGGGGGATGGTGTGGGAAATAATACTAGAACTAGATTTGAGAAGAATCAGAATTTTCCACAGGAGTGTATAAAAGAGGACTTCTGACTTTATGGGTAAGATGATGCCAATGAAGGGGCTTTTTTTCATTTATTCATTCAGTCAACAAATATTTTTGAGCACCTATGATATGTAAAATACTGTACTCCAAACAGGGTTATAACTGTAAGTGCCCACTATGGAAGGCACTCTAGTACCAGATGCTTACTCAAGGTATGTACTGAGAACTATGTCCATCCTTCTCACTACTCTGCTCTGGAAATCAGAACTGCTTCAGAATACCTGGAGTGAGCAGGCAAGGGGGACAGAGAGCACACTCACTGCCTGAAGGAGGAGAACTGATGACTTGTCTCTGGAGTAGTCTCCCTGCCTCCAGTCTCTCCTCTTTTCCTACACATTATTCCTTATTTCTGCCAGGAAATACTGTTTCTAATACATATATTTTACTTGTGAAACTATACCATTTAAATATTCTACTTGCTTGCCTGATCCCATACAATGAGTTCATGGTCTTTAGCATGAATTCAAGGCCCTTCACTGTCTTTTCAGGCCTCCATCCTCCAATTTGTCCTGCTTTTCAACTACACTACACTGTTCTCTGTGCAAGCTGTATCCCACTGTCTAAATGCCCTTCCCAACCTTCTATTTTGGGCATTTTTCATATGTCCCAAGATTCTAACTCCTCTAGGAAACATTTCAGGAGTCCTCTCTGCTTGTGAAATCAATAATTCCTCCTTCTGATTCCAGATAGCAATTCCCTTACAATTCTATGAAATGTAGACATAACTTATTTTCATCAATTACATCAAACAGGCAACACTGATCAGAAAGACTGAGAGGGGAAAAAGTCTGTTAGATTGGAGGAGTGAAAGTATCAGAGTTAGAAGAAATGAAATGTACGAAGTCAGCGAATTTAGAGGAACATGTATAGGTCAGAAAGAACTTGTAGAGGAACATATTAAAAATAAAAACTAAAAAAAAAAGAGGGAGAAGCTGAAGAATATTTACAAATATATGACCAGAAAATTAAGGTGTCCTAAGAACACTATTATATGCCATGGAGCACCTGGGGTTGAAATTCTCAAGGTTCACATCAGTTTTCTTGTTAACAGACATCTGTGCCATGCCACAGACATTCAGTTCAGTTCAGTTCAGTCGCTCAGTTGTGTCTGACTCTTTGCAACCCCATGAACTGAAGCACGCCAGGCCTCCCCTGTCCATCACCAACTCCCGGAGTTCACTCAGACTGACGTTCATCGAGTCAGTGATGCCATCCAGCCATCTCATCCTCTGTCGTCCCCTTCTCCTCCTGCCCCCAATCCCTCCCAGCATCAAAGTCTTTTCCAATGAGTCAACTCTTTTCATGAGGTGGCCAAAGTACTGGAGTTTCAGCTTTAGCATCATTCCTTCCAAAGAAATCCCAGGGCTGATCTCCTTCAGAATGGACTGGTTGGATCTCCTTGCAGTCCAAGGGACTCTCAAGAGTCTTCTCCAACACCACAGTTCAAAAGCATCAATTCTTGGGAGCTCAGCCTTCTTCACAGTCCAACTCTCACATCCATACATGACCACTGGAAAAACCATAGCCTTGACTAGACGGACCTTAGTCGGCAAAGTAATGTCTCTGCTTTTGAATATACTATCTAGATTGGTCATAACTTTTCTTCCAAGGAGTAAGCATCTTTCAATTTCATGGTTGCAGTCACCATCTGCAGTGATTCTGGAGCCCCCAAAAATAAAGTCTGACACTGTTTCCACTGTTTCCCCATCTATTTCCCATGAAGTGATGGGACTGGATGCCATGATCTTTGTTTTCTGAATGTTGATCTTTAAACCAACTTTTTACAACAGACATTAGGATGGGAGAAAACCACACACTAACAAATTCATAATGAAAGGTATGCATAACTATAAGGTATGCATAGCTATAAGGTATGCATAGCTATACATAGTCTGGTTATCCTCATCTTTTTGCAAAGGCCTGGAGAGAGGTTTGGAAGAATTTGTGTCCCCCTTTAGAAGGCAAAGGCACCCCCACTCCAGTACTCTTGCCTGGAAAATCCCATGGATGGAGGAGCCTGGAAGGCTGCAGTCCATGCGGTCGCTGAGGGTTGAACACGACTGAGCAACTTCACTTTCACTTTTCACTTTCATGCACTGGAGAAGGAAATGGCAACCCACTCCAGTGTTCTTGCCTGGAGAATCCCAGGGACGGGGAAGCCTGGTGAGCTGCTGTCTATGGGGTCACACAGAGTCGGACACGACTGAAGTGACTTAGCATTATGATATGAATCATGAGTCATGTACAGATATGAAAGTTGGAACATGAAGAAGGTTGAGCACCAGAGAATTGATGCTTTTGAATTGCAGTGCTGGAGAAGACTCTTGAGAGTCCCTTGGGCAGCAAGGAGATCAAACTTTTCAATCCTAAAGGAAATCAACCCTGAATATTCACCGAAAGGACTAATGTTGAAGCTGAAGCTACAATACTTTGGCTACCTGACAAAGTGCTGATTCATTGTAAAAGACGCTGATACTGACTGGGAAAGCATGAGGGAAGGAGGAGAAGGAGGTGAAGGAGGATGAGATGGTTGGATGACATCACCAACTCAATGGACATGAGTTTGAACAAACTCTAAAAGGTGGTAAAGGACAGGGAAGCCTGGTATGCTACAGTTCATGGGGTCACAAAAAATGGATGTGACTTAGTAACTGAACAACAACTATTATGATATAACTTTTCCGTCTGCAAGCCCAAGATATTTTCTGGAAACAGTGCTTTGTTGATGTGGATAATGTCAAGTCTTTCAACCTATGCTGTCTCATCTATTCTACTCATCAGCCTTATTGCCTAGAAAAAAATTTCAGCTAGATTTTGACTTTAAGCATTTTACACACATTTATTTATTTATTTAGCTTAACTGGAAAGTTGCAGAAGTCCATTTCCCAGTGACTGAGATTTGGGATTGGAAAAGTTATGTCAATTCACAAAGATTTCTCAAGGAATCTGTTACATTGGGCAGGGTTTTTCTGGTTTCTGCAGACACTGGTAACATAACTTGACCTGCACTGAGAGAATTTCAGAGAGACTAGAATAGTGTTTGGCATTAAAAATGAAGAAACAGACTAATCCAGTCTCCACAATGGGGTGTCAAAAAGAAATGCAACATTTATTTATACTAGTAAATGTTTGATTTATTGTAGCAACAGGTTCAGAAATGGACAGAAACTTTCATGACTCTGAAAGAATCTGGGGAGAGATGCTTAAATACATAGAACTGGAATCATCTCTGGAAGTGGAGGAAGGGGGGAAAGCTGCCCAAGGGCTACAAGAAGGTGATGAATGAATCAAAAAGGACCAGGAAGAGAAGAAAGCTTGTACACTCTAGCAGATCAGTACAGCAAACTCTGTCCAGGACATTTGAGTAGTGGAAGTGCAAAGTAGCAGTCAACCCAGGGGAAGTAGTAGTCATGCCAGGTCACGAGGAGAGAGCTTCAAGGACAAAACAGGGGAAGACTTTGCCCCTTCCTTACTGGTACCCAAAAAGAACGTGGTTGCAAACCATAGTATGCAAACTATGGCCACTGGAAAATATCTACCTCTGTCTGTATGTCCAAGTCTTCCCTTGTGGCTCAGCTGGTAAATTGTCTGCCTGCCATGCAGGAAACCCTGGCCGAGAGGAGCTACCATGCGTCTGCCCGGAGGAATTACCCTGCGTGTGAGGTCAGTGGCCACCGGGAGGAGTTACCACGTGTCTGAAGTCAAGGGCAGTGGCGGAGAGGAGCTACCCCACATCCGAGGTCAGGGGCGGCCGGGAGAAGCCACCTCGAGCTGGAGGCCAGGGGAGATGACCCTGAGGAGCCAAACCGAGCCCGAGGCCAGGGGAGGCGGCTGGGAGGCGCCACCAACGCCCGAGGGCTGGGCCGACAGCCTGGAGGTACAACCAATGGAACCCTGGCTGCGCAGGCTCAGGAGGGCCTAGAGGAGCTATCCAACACTGAAGGTCACGAAAGGCGGCAGTAAGGAGATACCCCTTGTCCAAGTAAAGGAGCAGCGGCTGTGCTTTGCTGGAGCAGCTGAGAAGAGATACCCCACAGCCAAAGTAAGAGAAAACCAAGTAGGATGGTAGGTGTTGCAAGGGGGCATCACAGGGCAGACACTGAAATCATACTCACAGAAAACTAGTCAATCTAATCACACTAGGACCACAGCCTTGTCTAACTCAGTGAAACCAAGCCATGCCTGTGGGGCAACCCAAGATGGGCGGGTCATGGTGGAGAGGTCTGACAGAATGTGGTCCACTGGAAAGGGAATGGCAAGCCACTTCAGTATTCTTGCCTTGAGAAACCCATGAACAGAATAAAAAGGCAAAATGATAGGATGCCAAAAGAGGAACACCCAGGTTATTAGGTGCCCAATATGCTACTGGAGATCAGTGGAGAAATAACTCCAGAAAGAATGAAGGGATGGAGCCAAAGCAAAAACAATACCCAGCTGTGGATATGACTGGTGATAGAAGCAAGGTCCAATGCTGTAAAGAGCAATATTGCATAGGAACCTAGAATGTCAGGTCCATGAATCAAGGCAAATTGGAAGTGGTCAAACAAGAGATGGCAAGAGTGAACGTCGACATTCTAGGAATCAGCGAACTAAAATGGATTGGAATGGGTGAATTTAACTCAGATGACCATTATATCTACTACTGCGGGCAGGAATCCCTCAGAAGAAATGGAGTAGCCATGATGGTCAACAAAAGAGTCCAAAACGCACTACTTGGATACAGTCTTAAAAACGACAGAATGATCTCTGTTCATCTCCAAGTCAAACCATTCAATATCACAGTTATCCAAGTCTATGCCCCAACCAGTAATGCTGAAGAAGCTGAAATTGAACGGTTTTATGAAGACCTTTAAAACCTTTTAGAACCAACACTCAAAAAAGATGTTCTTTTCATTATAGGGGACTGGAATGCTATAGTAGGCAAGAAATGCCTGGTGTAACAGGCAAATTTGGCCTTGGAATGCGGAATGAAGCAGGGCAAAGACTAATAGAGTTTTGCCAAGAATATGCACTGGTCATAGCAAACACCCTCTTCCAACAACACAAGAGAAGACTCTACACATGGACATCACCAGATGGTCAACACCAAAATCAGATTGATTATATTCTTTGCAGCCAAAGATGAAGAAGCTCTATACAGTCGACAAAAACAAGACCAGGAGCTGACTGTGGTTCAGATCATGAATTCCTTATTACCAAATTCAGACTCAAATTGAAGAAAGTAGAGAAAACCGCTAGACCATTAAGGTATGACTTAAATTAAATACCTTATGATTATACAGTGGAAGTGACAAATAGATTTAAGGGCTTAGATCTGATAGATAGAGTGCCTGATGAACTATGACAGAGGTTTGTGACATTGTACAGGAGACAGGGATCAAGACCATCCCCCTGGAAAAGAAATGCAAAAAAGCAAAATGGCTGTCTGGAGAGGCCTCACAAATAGCTGTGAAAAGAGAAGAGAAAAGCAAAGGAGAAAAGGAAAGATACAAGCCTCTGAATGCAGAGTTCCAAAGAATAGCAAGAAGAAATAAGAAGGCCTTCTTCAGCAATCAATGCAAAGAAATAGAGGAAAGAACAGAATGGGAAAGACTAGAGATCTCTTCAAAAAACTTAGAGATATCAAGGGAACATTTCATGCAAAGATGGGCTCGATAAAGGACAGAAATGCTATGGACCTAACAGAAGCAGAAGATATTAAGAGGTGGCAAGAATACATGGAAGAACTGTATAAAAAAAATCTTCATGACCCAGATAATCATGATGATGTGATCACTAATCTAGAGCCAGACATCGTGGAATGTGAAGTCAAGTGGGCCTTAGAAAGCATCACTACGAACAAAGCTAGTGGAGGTGATGGAATTCCAGTTGAGCTAATTCAGATCCTGGAAGATGTGCTGTGAGAGTGTTGCACTCAATATGCCAGCAAATTTGGAAAACTCAGCAGTGGCCACAGGACTGGAAAAGGTCAGTTTTCATGCCAATTCCAAAGAAAGGTAATGCCAAAGAATGCTCAAACTACCACACAATTGCACTCAACTCACATGCTAGTAAAGTAATACTCAAAATTCTCCAAGCCAGGCTTCAGCAATACGTGAACTGTGAACTCCCTGATGTTCAAGCTGGTTTTAGACAAGGCAGAGGAACCAGAGATCAAATTGCCAACATCTGCTGGATCATGGAAAAAGCAAGAGAGTTCCAGAAAAACATCTACTTCTGCTTTATTGACTATGCCAAAGCCTTTGACTGTGTGGATCACAATAAACTGTGGAAAATTCTGAGAGAGATGGGAATACCAGACCACCTAACCTGCCTCTTGAGAAATCTGTATGTAGGTCAGGAAGCAACAGTTAGAACTGGACATGGAACAACAGACTGGTTCCAAATAGGAAAAGGAGTACGTCAAGGCTGTATAATGTCACCCTGCTTATTTAACTTATATGCAGAGTACATCATGAGAAATGCTGGACTAGAAGAAGTACAAGCTGGAATCAAGATTCCCGGGAGAAATATCAGTCACCTCAGATATGCAGATGACACCACCCTTATGGCAGAAAGTGAAGAGGTACTAAAAATCCTCTTGATGAAAGTGAAAGAGGAGAGCGAAAAAGTTGGTTTAAAGCTCAACATTCAGAAAACAAAGTCATGGCATCCGATCCCAACACTTCATGGGACATAGATGGAGAAACAGTGGAAACAGTGTCAGACTTTATTTTTGGGGCTCCAAAATAACTGCAGATGGTGACTGCAGCCATGAAATTAAAAGACGCTTACTCCTTGGAAGAAAAGTTATGACCTACCTAGTTAGGATATTCAAAAGCAGAGACATTTTTTTTGCCAACAAAGTTTCGTCTAGTCAAGGCTATGGTTTTTCCTGTGGTCTTGTAGGGATGTGAGAGTTGGACTGTGAAGAAGGCTGAGCACCGAAGAATTGATGCTTTTGAACTGTAGTGTTGGAGAAGACTCTTGAGAGTCCCTTGGACTGCAAGGAGATCCAACCAGTCCATTCTAAAGGAAATCAGCCCTGGGTGTTCTTTGGAAGGAATAATGCTAAAGCTGAAACTCCAGTACTTTGGCCACCTCATGCGAAGAGTTGACTCACTAGAAAAGGCTCTGATGCTGGGAAGGATTGGGGGCAGGAGGAGAAGAGGACGACAGAGGATGAGATGGCTGGATGGCATCCCTGACTCGATGGACGTGAGTCTGAGTGAACTCCCGGGGATGGTGATGGACAGGGAGGCCTGGCGTGCTGCAATTCATGGGGTCGTGAAGCGTCGGACACGACTGAGCGACTGAACTGAACTGAACTGTCTCTATATCAAGGCTGACTCTCTGTGTATTGTTCCCAGGATTGATCCCAAGATGATGAATCAAAGATGATAATCAGAATCTCTAGCAGTTGATTGAGGCCTAGCATCTGAATCCCTGGATTGTCCTAATCAAGGACATTGAAGATAAGAGAGTGGCTAAGGAAGGTGAGACTGCATAATATAGCCTACATCTTTGACAGTTGACCTCTCTATGTACAAGAATACAGAAGGAATCTGAGAACTGTAGCAATAAAAGGCTAAAAAGACAAGGGAAAGTGGATGAATGCCAAATGTTTTAAGAGGTGAGAATGGGGAAATTCTGGGCTTTTATTGATCCTCTAAGAAGGAACAACCTAAAAAAACATTAGTTTCAGTATAGTGTTTTAAAGTAAAAGTTTTGAAACTTGAAGTGCAATGCTAGCATGTTGACATATAGTACAAACCAACACACTACTGTAAAATAAGTGAAGGAAAAGTTTCTCAGTCATGTCTGACTCTTTGTGACCCTCATGGACTGTATATATAGTCCACAGAATTCTCCAGGCCAGAATACTGGAGTGGGTAGCCATTCCCTTCTCCAGGACACCTTCCCAACCCAAGGATTGAACCCAGGTCTCTCACATTGTAGGTGGATTCTTTACCAGCTGAGCCACCAGGGAAGCCCCAAAATACTAGAGTGGGTAGCCTATCCCTTCTCCAGCGGAACTTCCCGACCTAGGAATCAAACTGGAATCTCCTACAATACGGGTGGATTCTTTACCAGCTGAGCTACCAGGGAATCCCATATTATCCACCAACTGGAGCAAATTGGTGGATAATATGAAAAATAAATTTTCATTAAAAAGACAAAATCTTATGCCTTAAGAAACATTTTTTTTTAATGTGTGTGGCTTAAATCTCTCTCCCTGCAGACAGCCAACTAGCATTTGAGACTGTGTAAATGTCCTAAAGAGAGCCAACTTGGTCCAATTAATCTTCCGAGTTTCATTGCTTTGAAACTTTTCTTTTAATAAAAATATAGTGAAGTATTTCTGAAACTTCTTTATTAAACAAACCAGGCAGAAAGATTAGAATTTGGGCTATGTTTATAAGAATTTTTAAAGCTATGTATTTTTTTTTTTTTAATTTTCTGGATGGACCTTTGTCAACCAACATGGCCTGTTCTATCACCCCCTGGTTGAATACCAGCCCTCTGTACAATGACACATTTGAACAAGGAATGATGAAATCAGTAATCTTTGCTTTGAACATGGTTAATATTTCACTATTATTTTGGCAGTGATTAACCAACAGTTTCATCTGCTTTTCAAGGCCACACACAATAAACTGTTATTAGTAATAGAAAAGAAAAAAATGAACTGAAGTGATCTTGAAACAACTGATATACTGATCTCTTGTTATTAATTGACTCGTTTCTAAATTATTATTTTTTGTGTGTTAGGCTTAAGTTGGTTTTTAGAAATGTGACTCTTGAAATAGCCACACAAAAATAGGTAAAGGTAGAAAATCTTCCTATAATACAGAAATGCAATGGCATTATATGTTTAATAATGATTATCCAAGAATTATTCTTCAAGGTTGAAATTCTGGGAAAAAATTCTTTAAATATGGTTTTGCAGTCTAGGTTTGAGCTATGGAATCTATGGCTTCTAAATAAAAGAAGTCCTGGCCAGTCTTCCCACCATCTGTAATAAAGTATGTTTAAGAGATTTACAACTACAAATTGGAAAGGCCCTTTACTTAGGAAATTTAAACTATTTTAAAAAATCAAAATTTTAAGTTAATTTAAAGCTAAAGAATGTGAAAATGGCAGAAATATCTATTATAATATATAAATTAGATACTTTTAATTGGAAGATTTCTTTAGCTAATTTTCCAATTGAATAGATAAGTATCTTTTTGAAGGAAGAAGAATAGATTAATTTGTATAAATTTAATTTTAAAGGAAGTTATACAATGAAAACAATTTAAAAATTAAAAAATGTGAAGAGAACACATTGGTCATAGCAAAACATCTTTTTTTCAACAATCCAAGAAATGACTCTACACATGGATTTCACTGGATGGTCAATACTGAAATCAGATTGATTATATTCTTTTCAGCCAAAGATGGAGAAGCTCTATACAGTCAGCAAAAACAAGACCTGGAGCTGATTGTGGCTCAGATAATGAGCTCCTTCTTGCAAAATTCAGTTCCTTATTGCAAATAATAATAATAATAAATTGCAATTAAATTGAAGAAAGAGAAACTTAGGTCATTTAGGAATGATCTAAATCAAATCCCTACTGATTAGACAGTGGAGGTGATGAAGAGATTCAAGTGACTAGATCTAGTAGACTGAATGCCTGAGGAACTATGGTTGGAGGTTTGTAACACTGTAAAGGAGTCAGTGACTAAAAACATCCCCCAAAAAGAAACACGAGAAGGCAAAATGGTTGTCTGAGGAGGCCTTACAAATACATGTGGAAAGAAGAGAAGTAAAGGAAAGGGAGAAAAGGGAAGATATACCTAACTGAAAGCAGAATCCCAGAGAATAGCAAGGAGAGATAAGAAGGACTTCTTAAATAAACAGTGCAAAGAAATAGAGGTGAAAATATAATGGGAGAAACTAGAAATCTCTTCAAGAAAATTGGAGAAATCAAGGGAACATTTCATGCAAGAATGGGCAAGATAAAGGACAGAAACAATAAGGACCTAACAGAAGCAGAAGATATTAAGAAGAGGTGACAAGAATACATAGAACTATGCAAGAAAGATCTTAATGACCTAGATAACCATGATGGTGTGGTCACTCATCTAGAGCTAGACATCTTGGTTTGTGAAATCAAGTGGCCGTGAGGAAGCATTACATGAACAAAGTTAGTGGAGGTGATGAAATTCCAGTTAAGCTATTTCAAATCCTAAAAGATGATGCTGTGAAAGTTCTGCACTCAATATTCCAGCAAATTTGAAAAGCTCAGCAGTGGCCACAGAACTGGAAAAGGTCAGTTTTCATTCCAATGCTAAAGAATATTCAAACTACTGCACAATTGCACTCATCTCATATGCTAGCAAAGTAATGCTCAAAATTCTCCAAGCCAGACTTCAACAGTACATGAATTGTGAACTTCCAGATATTCAAGCTGGATTTAGAACAGCCAGAGGAACCAGAGATCAAATTGCCAACATCTGTTGGATCATCAAAAAAGCAAGAGTTCCAGAAAAACATCTATTTCTGCTTTATTGACTATGCCAAAGCCTTTGACTGTGTGGATCACAACAAACTGTGGTAAATTCTTAAAGAGATGGGAATACCAGACCACCTTGCCTGCCTCCTGAGAAATCTATATGCAGTCAAGAAGCAACAGTTAGAACTGGACATGGAACAACAGACTGGTTTCAAATAGGAAAAGGACTACATCAAGGCTGTATATTGTCACCCTGTGTATTTAACTTATATGCAGAGTACATATGCAGAGTATATGAGAAACACTGGGCTGGAGGAAGCACAAGCTGGAATCAAGGTTGCTGGGAGAAATATCAGTAACCTCAGATATGCAGATGACACCACTCTCATGGCAGAAAATGAAGAGGAACTGAGGAGCCTTTTGATGAAAGTTAAAGAGAAGAGTGAAAAAAGCTGGCTTAAAACTCAACATTCAAAAAACGAAAATCATGGCATCTGGTCCCATCACTTCTGGCAAATGGGGAAATAATGGAAACAGTGACAGACTTTAGTGGGTTTTTTTGCAGGGGCGGGAGGAGGCTCCAAAGTCACTGCAGATGGTGACCATGAAATTAAAAGATGCTTGCTCCTTGAAAGAAAAGCTATGACCAACCTAAACAGCATATTAAAAAGCAGACACTACTTTGCCAACAAATGTCCGTTTAGTCAAAGCTATGATTTTTCCAGTAGTCCTGTATGAAAGTGAGAGTTGGACTATAAAGAAAGCTGAATGCCAAAGAACTGATGCTTTTGAACTGTGGTGTTGAAGAAGACTCTTGAGAGTCCCTTGGACTGCAAGGAGATCCAAGCAGTCAATCCTAAAGGAAATCAGTCCTGAATATTCATTGGAAGGACTAATGTTGAAGCTGAATCTCCAATACTTTGGCCACCTGATAGGAAGAACTGACTCCTTGGAAAAGACCCCAATGCTGGGAAAGATTGAAGGCAGGATGAGAAGGGGACAGCAGAGGATGAGATGGTTGGATGGCATCATGGACTTGATGGGCATGAGTTGAGCAAGCTTTGGGAGTTGGTGATGGACACGGAAGCCTGTACTCTAAAGGGTCACAAAGAGTTGGACATGACTGAGTGACTGAACTGAACTTTATATATATGTATATATATCTTTACCAGATTCTCTTCTATTACAGTTTATTACAAGATAGTGAATATAGGTCCCAGTGCTATATAATAGGTCCTTGTTGTTTATCTATTTTATACATAGTAGAGTAGAGTGTGTCTGGTAATCCCAAACTTCCAGGCATGCCAGATCAATGACTTTCACTTTGGTAGCCATAGGTTTGTTTTCTAAGTCTGTGGGTCTATTTCTATTTCTATTTTGTAAATAAGTTCATTTGTCTCATTTTTTAATAGTCCACATATACATTACATCATACGATACTGTCTTTCCCTATCTGATGTACTTCATTAGTATGATGAACTCTAGGTCCATCCATGTTGCTGCAAATGGCGTTATTTCATTTTTATGACTAATATTTCATTGTGTTATATACACATGGCATACTTATTTTATTTTCAGGAAGAGGAAGAGGAGGGTGAACACTAGGCAGGGGAGAAAGAGTATGAATAGGAAAAAGAGAAAATTATATATATCAGTTCAGTTCAGTCGCTCAGTTGTGTCCGACTCTTTGCAACCCCATGAACTGAAGCATGCCAGGCCTCCCTGTCCATCACCAACTCCCAGAGTTCACTCAGACTCACGTCCATCGAGTCAGTGATGCTATCCAGCCACCTCATCCTCTGTCGTCCCCTTCTCCTCCTGCCCCCAGTCCCTCCCAGCATCAGAATATTTTCCAATGAGTCAACTCTTCACATGAGGTGGCCAAAGTACTGGAGTTTCAGCTTTAGCATCATTCCTTCAAAAAAAAAAATCCCAGGGCTGATCTCCTTCAGAATGGACTGGTTGGATCTCCTTGCAGTCCAAGGGACTCTCAAGAGTCTTCTCCAACACCACAGTTCAAAAGCATCAATTCTTCGGTGCTCAGCCTTCTTCACAGTCCAACTCTCACATCCATACATGACCATAGGAAAAACCATGGCCTTGACTAGACGGACCTTGGCAAAGTGATGTCTCTGCTTTTGAATATACTATCTAGGTTGGTCATAACTTTTCTTCCAAGGAGTAAGCGTCTTTTAACTTCATGGCTGTAGTCACCATCTGCAGTGATTTTGGAGCCCCCCAAAATAAAGTCTGACACTGTTTCCACTGTTTCTCCATCTATTTCCCATGAAGTGATGGGACCGGATGCCATGATCTTTATTTTCTGAATGTTGAGCTTTAAGCCAACTTTTTCACTCTCCTTTCACTTTCATCAAGAGGCTTTTTAGCTCCTCTTCACTTTCTGCCATAAGGGTAGTGTCATCTGCATATCTGAGGTTATTGATATTTCTCCAGGCAATCTTGATTCCAGCTTGTTTATATATATATATATATAACACACTATATATATATATATATATAAAACACACACTATATATATATATATATATAAAAACACACACTATATATATACAAACACACACACACACACACAATGTTACTAAATGTAAGTATGTATGGATACATGTGTGTGTGTGTATATATATATACACACACACACATGTACACTACCTCCACAAAAGAGCCATATTAACAGTGGTAAACTAAGAAGCAATATGCATACATTAGCACACTACAAACTTATATGGCATTATCAGACCAAATCTGAAAATTTCTGCAATCATGAATTCTTATAGCTATACTTTAGAAATTTATAACATAATACTAATTTTTAATTCAAGAGCAAATGTTAATGAAAATTATGGACTGTGTAGAATGAGCAATTATATCTTAACATACTGAAATTTGTGGACTGTAAACAAAGTAACATTCAGAGGGACATTTATAAGCCAAATACACTTATTATTAATCAAGAAGAACTGAAAGTAAATGACATAAGCTTTAGATTTAATAAACATGAAAAAATGCACAAAATAAATAAAATGTTAGACATAGAGATTCTCCACCAGATCCCTCTTCAAGGAAAGATTTTCTGTTCAGGGTCAGAAAGGAAGTGTGATCAGAAGGCAACCTGCCAGCTTCTTCAAGATCACCCTCAGGTACGAAGAGCCCCCTTGTCTGAGGCCACATTTTCCCAGAGTAGCCTACATCTGGTGACTGAGGAAAGTGGGATATAAAGACCCATTTTACCCAGTGAAGACCAACTCTGACGTGAAATTCCCATATCAGAGCTCTGGACAGGTTGGCCAGTTGGCTGAGGTTTTGTTAGTAGAATTATGCTTGCCTCAAAAATGAACTGGGGACCATATAATCTATTTCTATGCATCAAAACAGCTTGTCTTTTTTAAGGTTAGTTAGAATTCACCCCATCTAGGCCTGATACTTTGTTTGGGGAGTAGATCAGCTACATTTATATTTATTACTCCATGTTTATCATCCTAAACTGGCTGTTTCTTGTTCTTCCAGGTTTAGTCTTTTCATTTTTGTCTGTTTGTTTTGCAAGGGAGGGAGCAGATAGAGAAAACTCTGCATTTCATCTAGTGTGTAAAATGTGTTATCATAAAGTTGACTTTATCTGTCTCTGTAGTTTTGTCCCTTTTTAATTCTTAATGTTGTTTACTTATGACTTTTATAAATTTTGTGATCAGGTTTACCTAAATTTTATCTATTTTATTTTTCATTTCAATTTTGTACAGACTCAATTTTTCATTCCATTATTTGTATCAGTTGTGAACTGTGTATGCTTAGTTGTTCAGTCATGTCAAACTCTTTGTGGCCCCATTGACTGTAGCCTGCAAGGCTCCTGTGCTTATCCTATGGAATTTTCCAGTCAAGAGTACTGGAGTGGGTGTCACTTCCTACTCCAGAGGATCTTTATAACTCAGGGATCGAACCCATGTCTCCTGCATTGACAGGTGGATTCTTTACCACTAGCTCCCCCTGGGAAGCCCAAATGTGAACTGAAGAGAGACAAAGTAGAATTGAGCAGAAGAAGTAATAGTGAAATTTTAAAGGTATCCCATTAAAGCTGGAAATAAGATCAGGATGACACAGCCTGTTCAACATTGTAATATAAGCTCCAGCTGACACAATAGGATCTGGAGCAGGAATGATGAATAATAAATGAAGAAGTATAAGGAAAGATTGGAAAGTAAAGATAAAGCTGTCCATTTGTGAGGACAATATAACAGTCAATCTAGGAAATACAAGAGAACTGAAGGACAAGCTTACTCACAATAGCAACAGAAACCACAAAGTACTTAGGAAGAGATCTAAAAGGAAATGCAAGATATTTGTGGGAAAAAAACTAAAAAATGCTTCTGAAAAATATAAGAGTTTGCTAGGTGTAAATTAACATATTTTTAGGCAGGAAGGTTGCTTATTGAAAAGATATCAATACTCCCAGGATTAGCTTATTAATTCAATGCAGTGTAATCAAAATACCATAAAAGCTTTCATCAAGTTTTTGACAGACTTTTCTTAAGATACAGTGAAAAAAAAAAAAAGCTATAATCATGTTTAATGCAAATAAAGGAGATATCTACCTACACTAGCTAGAAATCAAGACAAGTTCTAAAATCAAAGTAATTAAAATAATATGTTCTAAGTGCAGGAACAAAGAGATCAATGAAACACAACAGAGCATCCTTAAACTGAATCATGTATGTAAATAAGGGAACATAAAATATGATAAATGTGATAATTTCAATCATGTTCATTCCAAACTTCAGAATATTACCCTCAGTATAAAAATATGACAAGAAATTTGCAAGTAAATATGATTATGATTTTGAGGTAACGGGTGATCTTCTTCAGCATAACACAAAAAAGTAAGTCCTACAGTTAAAAAAAAATCTGTATTTTTAAGGATGGCTTAAAATAAAAAAGAGGAGTAAATATTTACAATATATATAATAACCTAATATATAGCAGTTAAAATTAAAATATATTAGTAACATGAATTCAAATATATCTTTTCTAAGACATATTGTGAAATCAAAGCAAGTTGTAGTTTAACACCAAAAACAAAACTGCATCTCTTTATGCATGCATGTATGTTTTGGTAAATGCAAAGAAAAAAATCGGGAAGGAATACATCAAAGGGATAACAGAGTTTATTTCTTGGGGAGAGGGTACTCAATAATGATTTACAGGTAGTAGTGAGGTAGGCAAAATAACAGGCCCCAAAAATGTCCATGTCCTAATTCTTGGAACCAGTGAATATGTTAGATTACATAGCTAGAGAGATTAAGATTACATATTGAATGAAGGTTACTAATCAATGATCTTAAAATATGGATATTATTCTGGATTATCCAGTGAACCAAATGTAATTACAAAGGTGGAAGAGGGAGGTAGAAGAGAGAGAACAACGAGAGATAGCAACATGAGAAGGATTTGGCTTGAGGTTCCTGGCTTGGAAGATGGAGGAAGGGGCTACAGGCCAAGAAACGTGGATGGTTCTAGAAGCTGGAAAAGGCAAGGAAATGAATTCTCCCCTAAGGCCTCTGAAAGGAACACAATCCTGCCAACACCTTGGTTTTACTCTAATGAGACCCATTTCAGGCTTCTGACTTTCAGAATTACAAAATGTGTTTGTAATGTTTAAGCCACTAAATTTGTGGTAATTCATTATGACAGAAAGGACACATACAAGTGGTAAAAAAGAAAAAGTTTGCCTTGCCTGTAGTATGTCAGCTTTTAAATGTAGAAAACTAATTAATGTGTAATTTCAAATTATGTATAAAGTTATTAATGTGTAATTTCTTTTTCTAGAAAAGGAAAAAGTAGTAGCTAGATGTCACTGGATGGTACTCAGTATGCAGATAGTATTATGATTATTTTGTGCTTATTTGTGTTATTTGTTCATTTAATGCTAATGCAACATGGTATAATTGGCACTGATTATCATAAAAGAGGAATGTCAACCTAAACAGTAAAAGAGTTTTGAAGTTCATTCTGAAGACCTGTGCATTCTACAGCTGGTCTCAAGATACTACAGTTCAGTTTTTCAACTTCACACCTCAATATCTATTATAGATAGATAAATTGTGTGAAAAATTACCTAGTGTTGTATCTGTTGATTTCTTTGTCAGCAAAGCACAAACTATCAAGAAAAAAACAGTTTAAAGACCACATGCAATTTAAGAACATGGGAACATTTTGGCTCATTCCTTTTCTCAACACTTAGATGTTAAGCAAAGCACAAAGACAAATCCAGGTCCAAATGCTTTAGTGAACTAGTGGTGCTGGTTTTTAGCATCAGCACAATCTATCCCCACTCTGAAGCTATAACTTGAGCAGCTGCTGTGCTTTGTGAGGCTGCAACCTAATTCATTTGATAATTACAATTACCAAATCCAGGCTTTGCTGACTACAGAGTTCAAAAGAACAGCATGGAAGGAAGACCTACTGAGAACTTCAGAATCCATCAGTAAACTCTTAAAGCAGTTTAAAGAACAACTTCGACTGAAACAGCAATAGTTTTTGTCATTTATACATGTATGCAAGATTTATATTCTCCTTATTCTAAAACAAGTACTTGAGAAAAGTTATAAATATGCAATTAGGAGCCAAACAAGTTGCTAAAAGGAAAGTGATAGATGTTACTATACCAACTTTAGAGGAGTTAGTGAAATTGGGAGCACTATATTTACTCTGGATTTCCTGGCAACTAAAACAAAAAGAAAAGCTCTGAAATGGCACTATTAGAAATATTCATTTTTTCCAATTTTCTTATTGTTTGATAGAAGAAATCATACCAGTCATTTTTTCTGAGATAAAATTTCACTTGACATTAATGTTAAGGGAGAATTTGTGGCATATAAGTGAAAAACACTGGTTAAATCAATGTATACATTTGTCAATCAAGTAGCCATCTATAAAATAGACTGTATATATGATACCAAATCTTCACTCCATGAAATTATTTCCCCAGAGTGTTGAGATAATACCATTCAGCTATTCAGGTTTCAAATATTTTAGACAAGCAGCCCCAACCCTTTTGGCACCAGAGACCAGTTTCATGGAAGACAATTTTTCCACAGACTTGAAGCAGGGATAATAATTTCAGGATAATTCAAGCACACTGGAGAGCAGTTGTAAATACAGATGAAGCTTCACTTGCTCACATGCCAGTCACCTCCTTCCTTGCAGGAGTGCTGGACAGAGGATGGAAGGTGAAGCATGAAGTTCAAAGAACAAGGCAAAGAGTTAAGGCATGAGGTAATGAAAGCCAAAACCAAAATGATAACAATTAGGCTAACTAGAAAGAGCTATAGGTAGAGATCATTTTGACATAAGATTTACTGGAGCTTAGTGTTATATAATGAAATATGGCAGTAGAGAGAAGACATCAGTGTTGGGAACACAAGGAGGGGGTGGGAAGCTAATATGTGGTTAGCTACAAGCCCTGACTCAAAAGTTGAACTCAAATTTATGCACTTGAAATATAATGTTTCAAAAACTCTAAGTTCAGTGACATAACAACAAATTATCCAATACCAAGCCCTTGAATTATTCACAATAGTGATATCCAACCATTTTGTTATAATTATATTTGAAGGCAGTAACTCAGAGGAAAAGTGATGGTATGTTTGTAGATGAATAAAAGAGGGTAAATAATAATCACTAAATGAAAAATGGGCAAATATTTAAGAGAGTATGTGCAGATGAGTTTTCTAGCCAGGAATTATGTGAAAGAAAATGAAAGAACAAGGAATTAGTAGTAATAAGGGAAAAGAAGAATCAGAGCTATGGGTTCATAATTTCTTCAAAGGAATCTAATTGAGCTGCCAGTAAAATTCTTTCTGAGTTACCTAGATTAGGGTTCCCCACAAAGATGACCTAAAACCATCTACTTGATGAGGTTTTGGCAAGTGCGAATTAAAAGTGTACTGGATACTGAAATTATCATCTCCATCTCTATGAAGAAGATTATTGGAGGCCAGGACAATAAAAGGAAGGTATTCAGGCAGTCTACCATTTTAAACTTAAGTTGACGGGTAGAGAGGAAAAAGTGAAGACAATGCCAAATTGTCTGGGAGAATAATTATGTTATTAGCATAAATAGAAAACTTCAGGAGGAAGTTTGGTATGGAGAGGAACATGAGTTTAAATTTAAACCAACTGAATGTGAAATGGCAGCAGGACATCCAAGTGAAAATTTAGTGAAGTCAATTGAACACCTAGACCTGAAGCCCACAGAACAGGACAGGACTTTAGGAGATCAATAGAGCTTTGGAAATCAGTTTCAAAGGAAGGATATTAAAGCCATGAAATTCTAAGGTTAAAAAAAGAGAAAAGAGAAAAGAGGGTCATGGAAAAAGCCCAAGGAAGTTCAACATTACCAGCAGAAATAGGATAAAGAGTCTTAAAAGAGGCTGAAAGCATCACTACGAACAAAGTTAGTGGAGGTGATGGAATTCCAGTTGAGCTGTTTCAAATCCTGAAAGATGATGCTGTGAAAGTGCTGCACTCAATATGCCAGCAAATTTGGAAAACTCAGCAGTGGCCACAGGACTGGAAAAGGTCAGTTTTCATGCCAATCCCAAATAAAGGCAATGCCAAAGAATGCTCAAACTACTGCACAGTTGCACTCATCTCACATGCTAGTAAAGTAATGCTCAAAATTCTCCAAGCCAGGCTTCAGCAATACGTGAACCGTGAACTTCCTGATGTTCAAGCTGGATTTAGACAAGGCAGAGGAACCAGAGATCAAATTGCCAACATCTGCTGGATCATGGAAAAAGCAAGAGAGTTCCAGAAAAACATCTATTTCTGTTTTATTGACTATGCCAAAGCCTTTGACTGTGTGGATCACAGTAAACTTTGGAAAATTCTGAGAGAGATGGGAATACCAGACCACCTGACCTGCCTCTTGAGAAATCTGTATGTAGGTAAGGAAGCAACAGTTAAAACTGGACATGGAACAACAGATTGGTTCCAAATAGGAAAAGGAGTACGTCAAGGCTGTATATTGTCACCCTGCTTCTTTAACTTCTATGCAGAGTACATCATGAGAAACACTGGACTGGAAGAAACACAAGTTGGGATCAAGATTGCCGGGAGAAATAGTCACCTCAGATATGCAGATGACACCACCCTTATGGCAGAAAGTGAAGAGGAACTAAAAAGCCTCTTGATGAAAGTGAAAGAGGAGAGCAAAAAAGTTGGCTTAAAGCTCAACATTCAGAAAACAAAGATCATGGCATCTGGTCCCATCACTTCATGGGAAATAGATGGGGAACAGTGGAAACAGTGGCAGACTTTATTTTGGGGGCTCCAAAATCACTGCAGATGGTGACTGCAGCCATGAAATTAAAAGACGCTTACTCCTTGGAAGGAAAGTTATGACCAACCTAGATAGTATATTCAAAAACAGAGACATTACTTTGCTGATTATGGTCCGTCTAGTCAAGGCCATGGTTTTTCCTGTGGTCATGTATGGATGTGAGAGTTGGACTGTGAAGAAGGCTGAGTGCTGAAGAATTGATGCTTTTGAACTGTGGTGTTGGAGAAGACTCTTGAGAGTCCCTTGGACTGCAAGGAGATCCAAGGAGATGCAAGGAGATGCTTGGGGCTGGTGCATGTGGATGATCCAGAGAGATGATATGGGGTGGGAGGTGGGAGGGGGGTTCAGGATTGGGAACTCATGTACACCCGTGGCTGATTCATGTCAATGTATAGCAAAACCAATACAGTATTTTAAAGCAAAATAAAGTAAAAATAAAAATTAAAAAAAAGAAAAAGATTGGGAAAACTATGCCATTTTGAACTTGGAACTGTGGATTGGCCCTACATGGGTTTGTAGCACAAAATCACATTACCTTTGTGGTGTCCAGAAAACTTCAGGCCAAAAATAAATTCAAGTGATTAAAAATAAATAAATAAGATTGTTAGGAATCCAATCTCTTTATTGCTCCTATGATATTGCTCTCTTCTGTATGGTTCCTGATAGCTTCTCACAGTATTCACATCCTAGGAAAACATATGGAGAAAGAGAAGGAACGAGGTGTGACCTCAAAGGGACATACATCACTTCCTTTCACATTCTTTTGACTAGAACTTATTGACATGGCTACAGTTATCTGAAATGTAGGCTATAGCTGAATATTTATGTATATAACTAAAAATTCCATCATAATTGAAGAAGAAGAGGGCAAAAATTCACTGTCACTGTCAGTGAATTTCCTTGAACTTCACTCTGATTTAGATGACCATGCTCCATATTCTCAAAATAAATGGTTCCAGTATTTACCACATTGATCTGAATTATTTTGTTTAGATATTTTTCTTTTCAGACAATCAGTATCTTGAGGGCATGGAATTTGACATATTAATCTTTATATTCTTTCTCTCAAAGATAGTACCTGGTAATAATACATAATAAATAAATCAATAATATTTGATGAATGGGATGAAACAGACAACAATAAAAGTAGATACTGTATTGGTACAACTTTTATAATTTAAGACAAAGAATGAAAAAATATTTCCTCTAGTGAATGTACAAATGTCCTGGAATTTTTTTAGGATACCATCAAAAGCTTTTGTTTTGAAACTCCTTTGAAATAATTAACATAATAAGCTCTATGACTTAGACAAGGAAGAAAAAATTTCAGGGGAGAAAACATCTAAATGAATTGATTAAAACAATAAGTAAGGAAAGTACAGGTTGTTCAATATCCATTATGTGGATACACACAGTAAAAACCTGTGTCTGTGACTGGCAGTTTAATTTGTCCTTTACTAAAAGCTGCCCTACCCATGGATATTCTGATATAGGCAATACTGAACTTTTTCATGGGTAAAACATAGTATAAGGGTATTTATTCAGATGTAATAGTATTTAGAATCTGTCACTAAATGACACTTTTAAGTGAATGAAACACCATAAAATTTATATTTATGACTAGATTGACAGGCAGATTTCAACTGGAAGGACCTCAGTTTGTGGTGAAAACAACTTTCACCTACAGTCGTAGGTTGCCTTGAAATCAGGAGGTTCTTCTAGGTGAACAGCTAGCAGAGCCGACACTTGGCTTTCAATTATTTCTTTGCCCATCTGGAAATATATACCCTAAGCTCAAAAACTTTAAAACCAACTTGAAGACCCAGAAAAGACTTAGGGGCAAAACTAGGTTAAAGCCTGAGACCTATTTTAAGGAAAAAAAAATTATCCTGCAGTCAGTTGATAGTGTTCTATACAATGAATTAAAACAAAATCCATATGCAAAAACTAGCTGTAGTAATATCCTTCCTAATATTGTAAAGATATCTTTTCTCAGCAGCCAAAATTACAATGTTGAAATATTAAAGTCAGTCTCATTAAAGTTCAGAATAAATAAAGAGGTTCTGGAAAATTTGAGAAGCACATTAAAAAGTTGGAAGAAAAATATACAAACAGCTCATACAACTAAAAAAGAAATCAGAAAATGGGCAGAAAATTTAAACAGACATTTCTCTGAAGAAGATATCCAGATGGCCAATAGGCACATGAAAAGATGCTCAACATCGCTAATAATTAGAGAAATGCAAATCAAAGCCAATGAGGCAGCATGTCACAGAGGTCAGAATGACCATCATCAAAGTCTACAAATATTAAGTGCTAGAAGAGGGTAAAAAGGGAACTCTCCTACACTGTTGGTGGGAATGTAATTTAGCATAGCCAGTATGAAAAACAGTGTGGAAGCTCCTTATAAAACTAAAAATTGCATGACCATATGATCCAGCAATCCCACACCTGGGCATATAATTGGAGAAAACTCTAATTCTAAAAGATACATGCATCCCAGTTTTTATAGTAGCAGTATTTTATAGCCAAGACATGGAAGCAACCTAAATGTCCACCAAAAGATGAATGGATAAAGAAGATGTAGTACATATATACAATGGAATATTACTCGGCAACAAAAAAGAATGAAATAATGCCATTTGCAACAACAAGGATCAACTTAGAGACTTTCATATTGAATGAAGCAAGTCAGACAGAGAAAGAAAAATGCCATGTAATACTGCTTATATGTGTAATCTAGAAAATTAACTTATTTACAAAACAGAAATAGAGTTATAAATGTAGAAAAACTTATAGTTACCAGGGGTAGGGGAGAGGGATAAATTGGGAGATTCAGACTGACATATACACACTATTATATATAAAATAGATAAGCAGTAGATATATATAGTAATACATATATAGATAGTTATAGATATATACCTACTGTATAGCACAAAGAACTGTATTCAATACTCTATAACGGTCAATTGAGAAAAGAGTCTAAAAAAGTGGATATATGCATATGTAGAACTGATTCACTTTGTGGTACACCTGAAACTAACACATTTTAAATAAACCATACTCCAATAAAAATTAGAAAAATAAATAAAAAGTTATTTCTAATTCAAAAAAAGAAAGAAAGAAAGAAAGAAAGTGAAAGTGAAGTTGCTCAGTTGTGTCCGACTCTTTGCGACCCCGTGGACTGTAGCCTACCAGGCTTCTCTGTCCATGGGATTCTCTAGGCAAGAATACTGGAGTGGGTTACCATTTCCTTCTCCAGGGGATCTTCCCAACCCAGGGATCAAACCCAGGTCTTCCGCATTGGAGGCAGATGCTTTAACCTCTGAGCCGATGTGCTATTTAATAAATATATGGTGGAATATTGTGAAAGTTGTTCATTCGTATCTGACTCTTTGTAACTCTCTGTGACACTGTGTAGTCCACGGGATTCTCCAGGCCAGAATACTGGAGTAGGTAGCCTTTCCCTTCTCCAGGGATCTTTCCAACTCAGGGATTTAACCAGGCTCTCCCACATTGCAGTCTTTACCACCTGAGCCACAAGGGAAGCCCAATAACATTGGAGTAGGTAGTTTACCCCTTCTCCAGTGGATCTTTTGACCCAGGAATCAAACCAGGATCTCTTGTATTGCAGGTGGATTCTTTTACCAACTGAGCTATCAGGGAAGCCTTGGTGGAATATTACCTAGCCATAAAAAGAATGAAGAAATGTCATTTGGGTTTTTTTTTTCCTCTATTTTTAAAATTTTATTTATTTTAATTGGAAGTTAATTACTTTACAATATTGTAGTGGTTTTGCCATACATCAACATGAATCTGCCACAGGTATACACGTGTTCCCCACCCTGAACCCCCTCTCTCCTCCTCCCTCCCCATACCATCCCTCTGGGTCATCTCAGTGTACCAGCCCCAAGCATCCAGTATGATGCATCGAGCTTGGACTGGTGATTCGTTTCATATATGACATTATGCATGTTTCAATGTCATTCTCCCAAATCATCCCACCCTCTCCTTCTCCCACAGAGTCCAAAAACTGTTCTATACATCTGTGTCTCTTTTGCTGTCTTGCATACAGGGTTATCGTTACCATCTTTATAAATTCCATATATATGCGTTAGTATACTGTATTGGTGTTTTTCTTTCTGGCTTACTTCACTCTATACAATAGGCTCCAGTTTCATCCACCTTAGTAGAACTGATTCAAGTGTATTCTTTTTAATGGCTGAGTAATACTCCATTGTGTATATGTACCACAGCTTTTTTATCCTTTCCTCTGCTAATGGACATCTAGGTTGCTTCCATGTCCTGGCTATTATAAACAGTGCTGTGATGAACATTGGGGTACACATTTCTCTTTCCATTCTGGTTTCCTTGGTGTGTATGCCCAGCAGTGAGATTGCTGGGTCGTATGCACTTCTATTTCCAGTTTTTAAGGCATCTCCACACTGTTCTCCATAGTGGCTGTACTAGGTTGCATTCCCACCAACAGTGTAAGAGGGTTCCCTTTTCTCCACACCCTCTCCAGCATTCATTGTTTGTAGACTTTTTTGGATAGCAGTCGTTCTGACCATCATGAGATGGTACCTCATTGTGGTTTTGATTTGCCTTTCTCCGATAATGAGTGACGTTGAGCATCTTTTCATGTGTTTGTTATCCATCTGTTTGTCTTCTTTGGAGAAATGTCCATTTAGTTCTTTAGCCCACTTTTTGATTGGATCATTTATTTTTCTGGCATTGAGATGCATGAGCTGCTTGTATACTTTGAAGATTAATTCTTTGTCATTCTTCAATACTGAGTCAGTCATGCCCTTACTATTCCTCCCAAGGAAGCAAGCCTAGGAACTACTCAGGTGTGCCTCCCCACAGTGTCTGCCTTACTGAACAAACAAAAGCTACTGAAAATTGTTGAAATCAGAGCTGTTGGGTTTTGTTAGCATCCCAAGTCTTTTAAAGTCTGACTAAAAATTATGCAAATGACTAAAATCTAAGTTCCTAATAAACTGAGCAAGGAAAGAAATACCTGATGGAGAGTTTAAAAAGAAAATCCTGTCCTTCAGTCCCACGTTCTCCTCCTTTATTTTATGTAGGTACAATAAGAAAAAGTTATTGGCAATCAATCATAAAAATTGCTGTTAATTATGTACCAGTGTTAGCTTTTGTTATTAGCTGTATCTCAGCCAAGTGAGCTTCCTGATCTAGCTTTCTGATTTGTAGTGTTATTCTTTAGCTTGTCACAATTAAAAAAAAAGTAAACTATACTTTAATAAAAAAAGAAATTGAGGGGGCAGTCTCAAGATGGCAGAGGAATAAGATGGGGAATCCACTTTCTCCTCCACAAATTCATCAAAAGATCAATTGAATCTTGAACAAATTCCACAAAACCACTTCTGAACACTGGCAGAGGATACCAGGCACCCAGAAAGGCAGCCCAATCTCTTCAAAAGGAGGGATTTGACTGCTGGCTTGATTGCTCGCTCCCCTTTTGACTCTCCCTTTTCTCCTCCAGGCCACCTCTATCTCCTTCATCCCTCTTCTCTTCTCTGCATAGCTCTGTGAATTTCTCTGGGTGTTCTGGGCTGTGGAGCACTTAGGGATTTGATTACTGGCTAACCTATTCTCTCCCCTTTTGACTCCTTCTTTTTCCCCTGGTCACTTCTATCTCCCTCCTCCATATTCCCTTTTCTATATAACTCAGTGTATCTCTCTGGGTGTTCCTGGCTGTGGAGAATTATTTCACCATTAACCTAGGAATTTTATCTTCTGCTCTGTGGAGAAGTCTTGAGGCTGCTGTAAGAGAAGGACAAAAAGCCAGAAGCAGAAGGCTTAACTTCAGAACTTTAGAACATCAGAGAACTCCTGACTCCAGGGAACATTAATAGGCAAGAGCTCACCCAAAAGTCTACATACCTACACTGAAACCAAGCTACACCCAGGAGCCATAAGTTCCACTACAAGTCACATCACGCTAATTCTTCAGCAAAATAGGAACACAACCCTGAACATTAAAAGACAGTCTTCCCAAAGCCATGCCAAACCCACAGATACCTCAATACTCACTACTGGACACTTCATTGCACTCCAGAGAGGAGAGATCCAGCTTCACCCACCAGAACACAGACACTAGCTCCCCCAACCAGGAAACCTTGACAAACCACTGGTCCAACTACCCCACCCCCGCAGGGAGCAGACTCCACAATTAAGAGGAACAACAAACTTTTAGCCTCCAGAAAGCCAAAGACAGCAAAGTGAAAAGGCAGAGAAATTTTGTCATGTTCCTTCAGCAGGTGAAAGAACATGACAAAACCCCCACCAAACCAAGCAAAGAGGAACAGATAGGGAGTCTACCTAAAAAGAATTCAGAATAATGATAGAAAAGATGATCCAAAATCTTGAAAACAAAATGGAGTTACAGATAAATAGACTAGAGACAAGGATTGAGACGGTGCAAGAAACGTTTAACAAGGGCCTATAAAAAATAGAGAAAAGTCAATCACTAATGAATGATGCAATAACTGAGGTTAAAAGCACTCTGGAGGGAACCAACAGTAGAATAACTGAGGCATAAGAGAGGGTAAGTGCAGTGAAAGATAGAATGGTGGAAATAAATGAAGCAGAGAGGAAAAAAAAAAAAAGAATTAAAAGAAATGAGGACAGAGACCTCATTCTGAGGACAGAAACCTCAGAGACCTCTGGGACAATGTTAAATGCCCTAACATTCAACTCATAGGTGTCCCAGAATAAGACCAAAAGAAAGGGCATGAGAAAATACTTGAGGAGATAATAGTCAAAAACTTCCCTAAAATGGGGAGAGAAATAGCAATCCAAGTCCAAGAAACTCAGACAGTCTCAAAAAGGAAAAACCCAAGGAGAAACACCCCATGACACATCAAACTAACAAAGATCAAACACAAGAGTCAAATATTAAAAGCAGCAAGGAAAAAGCAACAAATAACACACAATGGGGTCCCAATAAGGATAACAGCTGATCTTTCAATAGAAACTCTTCAAGCCAGAAGGGAATGGCAGGGCATACTTAGAATGATGAAAGAGAAAAACCTACCATCAAGATTACTCTCCCAAGAAGGATTTCATTCAGATATGAAGGAGAAATCAAAAGATTTACAGACAAGCAAAACCTGAGAGAATTCAGCACCACCAAACCAGCTCTCAACAAATGCTAAAGGATCTTCTCTAGATAGGAAACAAAGAAAAGGTTTATAAAAATGAACTCAAAATAACAAAGTAAATGGTAATAGGATCCTACTTATCAATAATTATCCTTAAATGTAAATGGAAAAGCTGGTCAAATGGATACAAAAACAAGACTCCTATATATGCTGTCTACAAAAGCCCCCACCTCAAACCTAGGGACACATACAGACTGAAAGTGAGGGGCTGGAAAAATATATTTCATGCAAATTGAGATAAAAGAAAGCAGGAATATCAGTACTCATATCAGATAAAATAGATTTCGAAATAAAGACCATGAAAGAAGACATAACAATTATAAGTATACATGCACCCAATATAGGAGCACCTCAATATGTAAGGCAAATTTCAAATCAAGTATGAAAGGAGAAATTAACAGTAACATAATAAGCATGGGGGACTTTAATACCCCATTCACACCGATAAGATCAACCATATAGAAAATTAGCAAGGAAATACAAGCTTTAAATGATACTATGGACAAGTTAGACCCAATTGATATCTATAGGGCATTTCACCCCAAAATAATGGATTTCACCTTTTTCTCATGGAGTGAGAAGTGCAGACAGAACATTTTCCAAGACAGATAATACAGTGAGCCAAAACTCTAGCCTTGGTAAATTAAAAAGAAGAAGAAGCTATTTCAAGCATCTTTTCTGATCAAAATGTGTTAAGATTCAATTCAGTTCAGTTCAGTCGCTCAGTCGTGTCCAACTCTTTGCGACCTCATGAACTGCAGCACGCCAGGCCTCCCTGTTCATTACCATCTCTCAGAGTTTACTCAAACTCATGTCCATCGAGTCCGTGATGCCATCCAGCCATCTCATCCTCAGTGGTCCCCTACTCCTCCTGCCCCCAATCCCTCCCAGCATCAGAGTCTTTTCCAATGAGTCAACTCTTCACATGAGGTGGCCAAAGTACTGGAGTTTCAGCTCTAGCATCATTCCTTCCAAAGAAATCCCAGGGTTGATCTCTTTCAGAATGGACTGGTTGGATCTCCTTGATAAGATGTCAGCTATAGGTAGAAAGACTATTAAAAATACATACATATGGAGGCTAAACAACACACTTCTGAATAACCAACAGATCACAGAAGAAATCAAAAAGGAAATCAAAATATACATAACAGGCAAATAAAAATGAAACTGGACAACCCACAACCTATGGGATTTAGTAAAAGCAGTGCTAATAGAGAGGTTCACAGCAATGCAAGCTTACCTCAAGAAACAAGAGAAATATCAAATAAACAACCTAATTTTACACCTGGAGCAACTAGAAAAAGAAGAAAATAAGAACCCCAATGTTATAGAAGGAAAGAAATCACAAAAATCAGAGCAGAAATAAGGGAAAAAGAAATGAAGGTGGCTATAGCAAAAATCAACAAAACCAAAATCTGGTTCTTTGAGAAGATAAATAAAACAACAAACCGTTAGCCAGACTCATCAAGAAAAAAAGGAGAAGAATCAAATCAATAAAATTAGAAATGAAAATGGAGAAATCTCAACAGACAACACAGAAATACAACATGGAAGAAATGGACAAATTCTTAAAAAGTATAACATTTCAGAACTGAACCAGGGAGAAAGAAAATTTTAACAGGCCCATCACAAGCATGGAAATCAAAACTGTAATCAAAAATCTTCCAATAAACAAGAACTCAGGACCAGATGGCTTCACAGGTGAATTCTACCAAAAATTTAGAGAAGAGCTAACATCTATCCTACTCAAACTCTTACAGAAAATTACAGAGGAAGGTAAACTCCCAAATTCATTCTATGAGGCCATCATATCCTAATACCAAAACCAGAAAAAAAAAAGCCACACACAAAAAGAAAACTACAGGCCATTATCACTGATGAACATAGATGCAAAAATCCTCTACCAAACTGCTAGCAAACAGAATACAATAACATATTAAAAAGATCATACATGACACCAAGTGGGCTTTATCCCAGGGATGCAAGGATTCTTCAATATTTGCAAATCAATCAATGTGATACACTGTATTAACAAGTTGAAAGATTAAAATCATATGATTATCTCAATAGATGCAGAAAAAGCCTTGACAAAATCAAATACCCATTTATGATTAAAAAAAATAAAAACTCTCTAGCAAGCAGGAATAGAAGAAACATACCTCAACATAATAAAAGCCATATACAACAAACCAACAGCAAACACTATCCTCAATGGTGAAAAAATTGAAAATTTTCTCTAAAATCAGGAACAAGAAAAGAGTGCCCACTCTCACCAGTAGGATTCAACATAGTTTTGGAAGTTTTAGCCAAAGCAATCAGAAAACAAAAAGAAATAAAAGGAATCCAGATTGGGAAAGAAGAAGTAAAACTCACTGTTTGCAGATGACATGATCCTCTACAAAGAAAACCCTAAAGACTCCACCAGAAAATTACTAGAGCTAATCAATGAATATAGTAAAGCTGCAGGATGTAAAATTAATACATTAATCCCTTACATACCTATACACTATCAATGAAAAAAAACAGAAAGAGAAATTAAGGAAACAATCCCATTCACCATTGCAATGAAAAGAAGAAAATACTTAGGAATAAATTTACCTAAAGAAACTAAAGACCTATATATAGAAAACTATACAACACTGATGAAAGAAATCAAAGATGACATAAATAGATAGAGAAATGTACCATGTTCATGGACTGGAAGAATTAATATATTGAAAATGAGTATATCACCCAAAGCAATCTACAGATTCAATGTAATCCCTATCAAGCTACCAATGGTATTTTCCTGAGAACTAGAAAAATAATTTTATAATTTGTATGGAAACACAAAAACCTTGAATAGCCAAAGCAATCAAGAAAGAAAAATGGAACTGGAGGAATCAACCTTCCTTACTTCAGACTATACTATAAAGCTACAGTCATCAAGACAGTATGGTACTGGCACAAAGACACAAATATAGATCAATGGAATAAAAGAGCCCAGAGATAAATCTATGAACATATGGACACCTTATCTTTGACAAAGGAAGTAAAAATATACAATGGAGAAAAGACTATCTCTTTAACAAATGGTGCTGGGAAAACTTGTTCAGTTCAGGTCAGTCACTCAGTTGTGTCTGACTCTTTTGCGACCCCATGAATCGCAGCACGCCAGCCCTCCCTGTCCATCACCAACTCCCAGAGTTCACTCAAACTCACAACCATCGAGTCAGTGATGGCATCCAGCCATCTCATCCTGTTGTCCCCTTTTCCTCCTGCCCCAAATCCCTCCCAGCATCAGAGTCTTTTCCAATGAGTCAACACTTTGCACGAGGTGGACAAAGTATTGGAGTTTCAGCTTCAGCATCAGTCCTTCCAATGAACACCCAGAACTGTCTCCTTTAGGATGAACTGGTTGGATCTCCTTGCAGTCCAAGGGACTCTCAAGAGTCTTCTCCAACACCACAGTTCAAAAGCATCAATTCTTTGGCACTCAGCTTTCTTCACAGTCCAACTCTCACATCCATACATGACTACTGGAAAAACCATAGCCTTGACTAGATGGATCTTTGTCGGCAAAGTAATGCTCTGCTTTTCAATATGCTGTCTAGTTGGTCATAATTTTTCTTCCAAGAAGTAAGTGTCTTTTAATTTCATGGCTGCAATCACCATCTGCAGTGATTCTGGAGCCCCCAAAATAAAGTCTGACACTGTTTCCCCATCTATTTCCCATGAAGTGATGGGACCAGATGCCATGATCTTTGTTTTCTGAATGTTGAGCTTTCAGCCAACTTTTTCGCTTTCCTCTTTCACTTTCATCAAGAGGCTTTTTTGTTTGTTAACCACCTGTAAAAGAATGAAGCTAGAACACTTTCTAACACCATACACAAAAATAAACTCAAAATGGATTAAAGATGTAAATGTAAGATGAGAAACTATAAAACTCTTGGAGGAAAACATCAGAAGAACACTCTCTGATATAAATCACAGCAAGATCCTCTATGACCCACTTCCCAGAATATTGGAAATAAAACAAAAGTAAGCAAAAGGACCTAATTAAACTTAGCTTTTGAACAGCAAAGGAAACTATAAGCAAGGTGAAAAGGCAGCCTTCAGAATGGGAGAAAATAATAGCAAATGAAGTAGCTGACAAAGAATTAATCTTCAATGTATACAAGCAGCTCATGCATCTCAATATCAGAAAAATAAATGATCCAATGAAAAAGTGGGCCAAAGAACTAAACAGACATTTCTCCAAAGAAGACATACAGATGGCTAACAAACACATGAAAAGATGCTCATTATCAGAGAAATGCAAATCAAAACCACAATGAGGTACCACCTCATGATGGTCAGAATGGCTGCTATCCAAAAGTCTACAAACAATGAATGCTGGAGAGGGTGTGGAGAAAAGGGAACGCTCTTACACTGTTGGTGGGAATACAACCTAGTACAGCCACTATGGAGAACAGTATGGAGATTCCTTAAGAAACTGGAAATAGAACTACCATATGACCTAGCAATCTCACTGGTGGGCATACACACTGAGGAAATCAGACCTGAAAGAGATCCACGTACCCCAATATTCATTGCAACACTGTTTACAATAGCTAGGACATGGAAGCAACCTAGATGTCCATCAGCAGATGAATGGAGAAGAATGCTGTGGTACATATACACAATGGAATATTACTCAGCTATAAAAAGAATGGCAACCCACTCCAGTGTTCTTGCCTGGATAATCCCAGGGATGGCAGAGCCTGGTGGGCTTCAGTCTATGGGGTCGCACAGAGTCAGACATGACTGAAGCAACTTAGCAGCAGCAGCAGCAGAAAAAAGAATGCATCTGAGTCAATTCTAATGAGGTGGATGGAATTGGAGCCTATTATAAGAGTGAAGGAGTCAGAAAGAGAAATGTCAATAAGTATATTAAACTATATATATGGAATTTAGAAAGATGGTAACAGTGACCCTATATGCAAGACACAAAAGAGACACAGATGTAAAGAAAAGACATTTGGACTATGTGGGAGAAAGTGTTCAGTTTAGTTCAGTCACTCAGTCATGGCCAACTCTTTGCAACCTCATGAATTGCAGCACGTCAGGCCTCCCTGTCCATCACCAACTCCTAGGGTCTACCCAAACCCATGTCCATTGAGTCGGTGATGCCATTCAACCATCTCATCCTCTGTCATTCCCTTCTCCTCCTACCCTCAATTTTTCCCAGCATCAGGGTTTTTCCAATGAGTCAGCTCTTCGCATGAGGTGGCCAAAGAACTGGAGTTTCAGCTTCAGCATCAGTCCTTCCAATGAACACCCAGGACTGATCTCCTTCAGGATGGACTGGTTGGATCTCCTTGCAGTCCAAGGGAATCTCAAGAGTCTTCTCCAACACCACAGCTCAAAAGCATCAATTCTTCGGTGCTCAGCTCTTTATAGTCCACTGCTCACATCCGTTCATGACCATTGAAAAAACCATAGCCTTGACTAGACAGACCATTGTTGATAAAGTTATGTCTCTGCGTTTTAATATGCTGTCTAGGTTGGTCATGACTTTCCTTCCAAGGAGTAAGTGTCTTTTAATTTCATGGCTGCAATCACCATCTGCAGTGATTTTGGAGCCCCCAAAATAAAATCTGACACTGTTTCCACTGTTTCCCCATCTATTTCCCATGAAATGATGAGACCAAATGCCCTGATCTTGGTTTTCTGAATGTTGAGCTTTAGCCAACTTTTTCACTCTCCACTTTCACTTTCATCAAGAGGCTTTTTTGTTCCTCTTCACTTTCTGCCATAAGGGTGGTGTCATCTGCATATCTGAGGTTATTGATATTTTCCCAGCAGCCTTGATTCCAGCGTGTGCTTCCTCCAGCCCAGCATTTCTCATGATGTACTCTACATAGAAGTTAAATAAGCAGGGTAACAATATATAGCCTTGACGTATTCCTTTTCCTATTTGAAACCAGTCTGTTCCATGTCCAGTTGTAATTGTTGCTTCCTGACCTGCATATAGGTTTCTCAAGAGGTTAGTCAGGTGGTCTGATATTCCCATCTCTTTCAGAATTTTCCAGGGTTTATTGTGATCCACATGGTCAAAGGCTTTGGCATAGTCAATAAAGCAGAAAGAGATGTTTTTCTGGAACTCTCTTGCTTTTTTGATGATTCAGCGGATGTTGGCAATCTGATCTCTGGTTCCTCTGCCTTTTCTAAAACCAGCTTGAACATCTGGAAGTTCATGGTTCATGTATTGCTGAAGCCTGGCTTGGAGAATTTTAAGCATCACTTTACTAGCATGTCAGATGAGTGCAATTGTGTGGTAGTTTGAGGGAGTTGAAGTAGTTGAGGGAGAAGGTGAGGGTGGGATGATTTGAGAGAATAGTATTGAAACATGCATATTACCATATATAAAATAGATGACCAGTGCAAGTTTGATGAATGAAGCAGGGCATTCAAAATGGTTCTCTGGACCAACCCAGAGGAAAATGATGGGGAGAGAGGTGGGTTCAGGATGGCCAGACACATGTACACCCGTGGCTGATTCATGTCTATGTATGGCAATAACCACCACAATATTGTAAAGTAAGTAGCCTCCAATTAAAATAAATATATTAATTTTTAAAAGAAATTGAAAGAAAATATGAAGAGTTTAATTCATGAATAAAATACAATTATACATCCAGAAAATAGAAGAAATCATCAAAAAATTTATAATTAATCAGAGTTTTGAAACATAGTTGTGAATAGCTCTATATAGACATATATATTTGCATGTATATATGTATCTATATACATATACTATATAATATAGTTGGTTTAGTTGCTAAGTCATGTCCTACTTTGCTACTCCACTGACAATAGCCTACCAGGCTCCTCTGTTCATGGGATTCTCCAGGCAAGAGTACTTGAGTGGATTGTCATTTCCTTCTCCAAATATATAATATATGTAGGTTTAAAACAAATCTGCAATATTCAGTTAGAAAATATAATAAAAACAAGCTTCTTCACATAATAGTAAAGCAAAAACAAAACCATATAATATACAATATCTAGGAGCAACCTTCATGATACATATGCTCTATATGAAGAAAATGGCAAAACATACTTGGACAAGAGGGCTAAATATATCTTGTTTCTATGTTATAAATTTATATATTATAGTCCATTATATATATTACATGGAGATATCAATTCTTCAGGTTTAGTATAGTTGATATGTGTTGGTTTAGTATAATTCTGTCAAGTTCAATATTGAAGATATAACTCAAATAAGTCAATAAGAATATAAAATTAAAATTGGGCAAAGGTTGGCTTATAAAAGACCCTCTGAACACAATCATGAAAAATAAAAGCTACAAAAGATAAAAATATAAAATTTCTATATTAAAGTTACATAGAAATATAATGGCAAAAAGTAAATGGCATAAAAAGATTGTTAACACCTACGACTAAGAACAACATATCTGTATGGAAGACTTTGGTAATGCCTAGTCTATATCTATTTTATGCTTCTTTGCTTCAAGAACCAACCCATGTTGTGTTTGGGGCAACAATGTGTCCAACTATTTTCTTTACTCTAACAGTTAGAGGTAGCCATTAACCAAATCTGGCCAATAAAATTTAAGCAAAATTTCCTGGATGGGGTTCCTAGGAAAAATATGCTTTCCTTATCAAAAGAAGAGTCCCAGAATGGGTAATTTTGCTACCCATTCTTCCCCTCTAACTGCCTGAAATATGAATCTGATGCCTAGAGGTAAAAAACTATTTTTTGACCATGAGAAAATAAAAGTCTCATGCCAGTGTGAGTGAAGTATCAAGAGAGAAGTCTAATTCCTTGAGTGCTTGCACCAATCCTGAAATACCTTTGCTGAACTTGCCATGTGAGGAAAAATACTCTCATTTGATTAAGGTACAGTGGCCATGAAGAGATACCCCACGCCCAAGGTAAGAGAAACCCAAGTAAGATGGTAGGTTTTTGCAAGAGGGCATCAGAGGGCAGACACACTGAAATCATAATCACAGAAAATTAGTCAATCCAGTCACACTAGGACCACAGCCTTGTCTAACTCAATGAAACTAACCCATGCCCGTGGGGCAACCCAGGGTGGGAGGGTCATAGTGGAGAGGTCTGACAGAATGTGATCCACTGGAGAAGGGAATGGCAAACCACTTCAGTATTCTTCCCTTGAGAACCCCATGAACAGTATGAAAAGGCAAAATGATAGGATACTGAAAGAGGAACTCCCCAGGTCAGTAGGTGCCCAATATGCTACTGGAGATCAGTGGAGAAATAACTCCAGAAAGAATGAAGGGATGGAGCCAAAACAAAAAAAATACCCAGCTGTGGATATGACTGGTGATAGAAGCAAGGTCCAATGCTGTAAAGAGCAATATTGCATAGGAACCTAGAATGTCAGGTCCATGAATCAAGGCAAATTGGAAGTGGTCAAACAAGAGATGGCAAGAGTGAATGTCGACATTCTAGGAATCAGCGAACTAAAATGGACTGGAATGGGTGAATTTAACTCAGATGACCATTATATCTACTACTGCAGGCAGGAATCCCTCAGAAGAAATGGAGTAGCCATGATGGTCAACAAAAGAGTCCAAAATGCAGTACTTGGATGCAGTCTCAAAAATGACAGAATGAACTCTGTTCGTCTCCAAGTCAAACCATTCAATATCACGGTAATCCAAGTCTATTCCCCAGCTAGTAACTCAGAAGAAGCTGAAGTTGAACGGTTCTATGGAGACCTACAAGACCTTTTAGAACTAACACCCCAAAAGATGTCCTTTTCATTATAGGGGATTGGAATGCAAAAGTAGGAAGTCAAGAAACACCTGGAGTAACAGGCAAATTTGGCCTTGGAATGCAGAATGAAGCAGGGCAAAGACTAATAGAGTTTTGCCAAGAAAATGCACTGGTCATAGCAAACACCCTCTTCCAACAACACAAGAGAAGACTCTACACATGGACATCACCAGATGGTCAACACCAAAATCAGATTGATTATATTCTTTGCAGCCAAAGATGCAGAAGCTCTATACAGTCAACAAAAAGAAGACCAGGAGCTGACTGTGGCTCAGATCATGAACTCCTTGTTACCAAATTCAGACTTAAATTGAAGAAAGTAGGGAAAACCACTAGACCATTCAGGTATGACCTAAATCAAATGCCTTATGATTATACAGTAGAAGTGAGAAATAGATTTAAGGGCCTGGATCTGATAGATAAGAGTGCCTGATGAACTATGGAATGAGGTTCATGACATTGTACAGCAGACAGGGATCAAGATCATCCCCATGGAAAAGAAATGTAAAAAAGCAAAATGACTGTCTGAGGAGGTCTTACAAATAGCTGTGAAAAGAAGAGAGGTGAAAAGCAAAGGAGAAAAGGAAAGATATAACCATCTGAATGCAGAGTTCCAAAGAATAGCAAGAAGAGATAAGAAAGCCTTCTTCAGCAATCAATGAAAAGAAATAGAGGAAAAGAACAGAATGGGAAAGACTAGAGATCTCTTTAAGAAAATTAGAGATACCAAGGGAACATTTCATGCAAAGATGGGCTCGATAAAGGACAGAAATGCTATGGACCTAACAGAAGCAGAAGATATTAAGAAGAGGTGGCAAGAATACATGGAAGAACTGTACAAAAAGATCTTCACAACCCAGATAATCACGATGGTGTGATCAGTCATCTAGAGCCAGACATCCTGGAATGTGAAGTCAAGTGGGCCTTAGAAAGCATCTCAATGAACAAAGCTAGTGGAGGTGATGGAATTCCAGTTGAGCTATTTCAGATCCTGAAAGATGATGCTATGAAAGTGCTGCACTCAATATGCCAGCAAATTTGGAAAACTCAGCAGTGGCCACAGGACTGCAAAAGGTCAGTTTTCATTCCAATCCCAAAGAAAGGTAATGCCAAAGAATGCTCAAACTACCGCACAGTTGCACTCATCTCACATGCTAGTAAAGTAATGCTCAAAATTCTCCAAGCCAGGCTTCAGCAATACGTGAACCGTGAACTCCCTGATGTTCAAGCTGGTTTTAGACAAGGCAGAGGAACCAGAGATCAAATTGCCAACATCCACTGGATCATGGAAAAAGCAAGAGAGTTCCAGAAAAACATCTACTTCTGCTTTATTGACTATGCCAAAGCCTTTGACCGTGTGGATCACAATAAACTGTGGAAAATTCTGAGAGAGATGGGAATACCAGACCACCTAACCTGCCTCTTGAGAAATCTGTATGTAGGTCAGGAAGCAACCGTTAGAACTGGACATGGAACAACAGACTGGTTCCAAATAGGAAAAGGAGGACGTCAAGGCTGTATATTGTCACCCTGCTTATTTAACTTACATGTAGAGTACATTATGAGAAACGCTGGACTGGAAGAAACAAAAGCTGGAATCAAGGTTGTCAGGAGAAGTATCAATCACCTCAGATATGCAGATGACACCATCCTTATGGCAGAAAGTGAAGAGGAACAAAAAAGCCTCTTGATGAAAGTAAAAGAGGAGAGTGAAAAAGTTGGCTGAAAGCTCAACATTCAGAAAACCAAGATCAGGGCATCTGGTCCCATCACTTCATGGGAAATAGATGGGGAAGCAGTGGAAACAGTGTCAGACTTTATTTTGGGGGACTCCAAAATCACTGCAGATGGTGATTGCAGCCATGAAATTAAAAGACACTTACTCCTTGGAAGAAAAGTCATGACCAACCTAGATAGCATATTAAAAAGCAGAGACATTACTTTATCAACAATGGTCTGTCTAGTCAAGGCTATGGTTTTTTCAATGGTCATGAACGGATGTGAGCATTGGACTATAAAGAGCTGAGCACCGAAGAATTGATGGTTTTGAGCCGTGGTGTTGGAGAAGTCTCTTGAGATTCCCTTGGACTGCGAGGAGATCCAACCACTACATTCTGAAGGAGATCAGCCCTGGGCTTTCTTTGGGAGGAATGATGCTAAAGCTGAAACTCCAATTCTTTGGCCACCTCATGTAAAGAGTTGACTCATTGGAAAAGACTTTGATGCTGGGAGGGATTGGGGGCAGGAGGAGAAGGGGACGACAGAGGATGAGATGGCTGGGTGGCATCACTGACTCGATGGACGAGAGTCTGAGTGAACTCTGGGAGTTGGTGATGGAGAGGGAGGGCTGGCGAGCTGTGATTCATGGGGTCGCAAAGAGTTGGACACAACTGAGAGACTGAACTGAACTGAACTGATTTGGTTTCTGTTATATGTACTTAAACTGATAAATAAAAGATAAATGGTCTACTAGGGAAAAGGAACTGAACACACAAAATATAGTTTTAAAACTATAAAAGTCAAAAAAATAAGTATTGAAAATACATAATAATAATAATAAATTTAAACAAACTGCCAGTATTAAAACGTGAAGATACAAAAATTTAAAGACAAAGGATAACACTAAATGTGGTGGTAGATGTGAAACTGTTATATATGGCTAGTGGGAGTATACGTTAGTAATATCATTCATAAAGCACTTTTTCAGTACATCTCACTGCACATTAAAATATGCATGTTCTTTGATTCATAGTTCCAAATGTAAGAATAAAGCTTTAAAATTTCTAAAATAAAACACAAGAGAAAATCTCTGTGACCTTAGGTTACATGATGAGTTTTTGGACACAACACTAAAAGCATACTCTGCTAAGAAAAAAATTAACAAGTTGTACTCTATCCAAATTAAAGACTTTTCCTCTGTGAAAGACATCATGAAGAGAGTGAAAAGCCAAGTCACAGGCCAGAAAAAAATATTTATAGAACACATATCTGATCAAGATATCTCCAGGTCAGATAAACTAACTCAACTAAATAATAAGAAAACAACATGAGAAAAATATGGTGTAAAAGAACTGTACAGTCACTTCAGAGAAGAAACATGGATGGCAAATGAATATACGAAAAGATGCTCAACATTATTAGTTAGGGAACTACAAGTTAAAATAACAATGAAATACCAACATGCACTTTTAAATATTGTTTCAGTTTCAAAACAAAACCAAAGAGACCAAAAATAACAACTGCTGATGAAGATTCTGATCAATAAGAATCTCTCATTCATTGAAAGCAGCAGTGCAAGATACTATACAATACAAAATACTGATACAATGCCATTTTGGAAAATAGTTTCTTATAAAAGATAAACATATACTTACAATGACAATAAAATCTAGAGTACACTAAGAATGAATGGACTATTACAGAACTACACACAACAAACTGGATAAATCTCACACTGTTAAGGGAGAAGTCAAATACAAATAAGTACATACTGTATGATTTCATTTATATAAATTTCTAAAATAGCCAAGACTAATCTACGGTGTCAGAACAGTTACTGCCCTGGAAAATAAGATAGTTATTTGTACACAGGGTGGATTTATAAGAAGACTTTTGGAATGTTGATAATGTTTTGCTTCTTGATCTGGAGACTACTTACATGAGTACAATCATTTTGTGAAACCATAAGCTGTACACGTATTATTTATAAACTTTTATATATATATGTCCTTCTTCAACAAATTATTTACCAAGAGGGTACAGGAGGTTGTTTAAATCATCATTTATCCATGCAATGATATGTTCTTCAACAATTAAAAATATTACAGTATGTTATTGATATAAAAATATAAGTAAATTATGAAATAATGTATGACCTTATTTTATAAAAACTTTAAAATTATATAAATAACAAAAAATCTGGAAGACTATAAACTCAGTTGGAAATTTAGACTGGGTCATGGATGCTTTGTGTTCTTTGCACTAGCATTCATTATTTAATGCTTATGTGATGAGGATATATTAATTTTACATAATAAAAATTTTACTTCATATGAAAACTTAAAAAGGGGTCTTATACTACAAAATATAAAATATGATATAATAATTAAATAGCAAGAGGTGAAGGTGAAGTCACTCAGTCGTGTCCAACTCTTTCGACCTCATGGACTATAAGCTACTAGGCTTCTCTGTCCATGGGATTCTCCAGGCAAGAATACTGGAGTGGACTGCCATTTCCTTCTCCAGGGGATCTTCCCAACTCAGGGATCAAACCCGGGTCTCCTGCATCAAAGGCAGGTGCCTTAACCCCTGAGCCACCAGGGAAGCCCAGTAAATAGCATAGGAGTGGATATATAAATGGAAAAGAATAGACAGAATTCTCAATAACAGAATTCTTACTGTGGCAAAAGTAGTGCTATAAATATACATAAAAGGAGGGATACATTATAAATAGCACCAAGAGAACAATTTGAAAAAAATAAATTTATATATACTCCATGTAGTATTACTCAGCCCTTGAAAAGAATAAATTTGAATCAGTTCTAATAAGATGGATGAAACTGGAGCCGATTATACAGAGTGAAGTAAGCCAGAAAGAAAAACACCAATGCAGTGTACTGACACATATATATGGAATTTAGAAAGATAGTAATGATGACCCTGTATGTGAGACAACAAAAGAGACACAGAGGTATAGAACGGACTTTTGGCCTCTGAGGGAGAGGGAGAGGGTGGGATGATTTGGGAGAATGGCATTGAAACATGTATACTATGATGTAAGAAATGAAGCATCAGTCTATGTTCAATACAGGATACAGGATGCTTGGGGCTGGTGCAGGGATGATCCAGAGAGATGATATGGGGTGGGAGGTGGGAAGGAGCTTTGGCATTGGGAGATCGTGTACACCTGTGGCTGATTCATGTCAATGTATGGCAAAACCAATACAGTATTGTAACGTAGAATAAAGAAAAAATAAATAAATAAATAAATATATATATATATATATAACACACACACACACACACACACACACACACACACACACATACACTCCATGTAAAGAAATACATCCCTTAAAAATCTAGAAGTGTTAAAAACAGCCAAGCAACAAAAACATAGAACAATACAGGTAAACATCATTCTAGTGATTATGAAGGAACATTGTAAAAAGACTATATAGATTTGGCTACAGTAAATAAAAGATTGTTTGTTATACTTCAGAAGATAACATCACCAAAATTAAATGTAAACAATAAACTGGGACCCTTGTTGAATATAAATATGGCATATAAAGAATATGTATAGCAGTGGTGATGGTGGTTTAGTAACTAAGTCATGTCTGAGTCTTGAGACCCCATGGCTTATTGCCCACTGGGCTTCTCTATCCATAGGATTTCCCAGGCAAGAATACTGGAGTGGGTCATCATTTCCTTCTCCAGGGGATCTTCCTGACCCAGGGATCAAACCCACATCTCCTGCACTGCAAGCAGATTCTTTACCAGCTGAGCCACCAGGGGAGTCCCTATGTATAGCAGAGTAGATACTTAATACCTCTGAGAAACTTGTAAGAAATTCTTTTAGATGTCAATTGAAAAGTAGGAAACAAGAATGATAATCATGAATAATAGAAAAGAAAATGTAAAATGTTTAATAAACACATGGCTATGTGATGGCTATGTGAATCACAAAATACCCCTCCTCCAAACTAATGCAATCAACAAAACTTAACTAAAGAAAAATGAGATGGAACAAATCTGTTTTCAGCAGCACCAAACAAACAAGAAAAAATTCTGATCTAGTGTTATACAAGTGGTCCAACTTTCAGTCAACAAGTAAAAGAAATTCCATTTGGTCCCCTATCAGAAACAAAATAGGAGAAAATATATGAAACCATAGTTTTCAAGACAGCAGTCATCAGACAATAAGAGATAGTGATCTCTGAGAAATGGAAAACCAATTAGGTGAATCGTAAAGCTACTTCAACACCATTCGCAACAGTATATAATATACAGTATAAAATATACTTAAGGATTATACTTGCAGAATATATGCAAGATGTTTAGAATGAAACCACAAACGTTGCTGAGAGAAATTAAAGAAGAGCTAAATAAAAGGAAAGAAATACTGTGTTTATGACTTAGAAAAAGACTCTATCAAAAGTGTCTAGTCATCATTTCTAATTCTATCTTCCCATTCTCCTTATGTTTTTTTAAACTTTGCATTATAAAAGATATCAAATAAAATCAAAAAGAATAGCATAATAAATGCCCATAGATTCATTACTCAATTTCAACAGTTATAAACTTCATTATAATTCTAGTTTCATCTATGCTGCTAACCACTTCCCAACCATCCAACGCTAACCCTAACCCTAATCTTCTGTGTCATAGATTTCATCTGTAAATATCTAAAAATAAGGCCTCTTTTAAAAAACATTTGTTGTTGTTTAGTCACTAAGTTGTGTCTGATTCTTTTGCAAACATGTGGACTGTAGCCCACCAGGCTCCTCTATCCATGGGACTTCCCAGGCAAGAACACTGGAGTGGGTTGCCATTTCCTACTCCAAGGGATCTTCTCAACTCAGGGATAGAACTTCATCTCCTGTATTGGCAGAAGGATTGTTTACCACTGAGCCACCATAATCACAACATAATCTCACCTCAAAACATTAACTGCAGTACCCTAATATGATCAAATAGATCATCAGTGTTCCAACTTTCCAAATTATCTCAAAAATATTTCTTTCACAGTGTGTTGCTTGATTAAATTGAAGTATATGTTTTCACTTGCTTATTTTGTATCCTAAATAGGATCACTTTATATTTAATTGTCCAAACTGCAACATATTTGTGAGTGAAAAGGACCACTAATAATAATTATGCCAGAAAATAAGCATAAATCAGTATGATCACAGGCAAACTGAAATGTGTAGTCACCATGTTCTTAAATCTCTTTTAATCTATATGATTCCACTTTCTTTTCCTCCCCGCTTGTTCCCTTTCATCCAAAGCAATGTATTTATTGAAGAAACCAGTCCCTTTATTCTGTATCATTTCCCAGAGTCTGAATTTTGCCCATATTGTTCCTCTCTTACATGCATTTCCTAAAATATAGTAGGTCCAGAAGCCAGATTTGATTCTGATTAATTTTGACAAGAATACCTCTTAGGAGATGTTCTTTTCTCTCTCAACCCCATACCAGTCTTTTCTCTGAGCCCTCAAATAAAACTGCTCTGTCAAGGTTCCTTTATTTTTATTTATTTATTTTTTTAAAAATAATTAAATTTATTTATTTTTTAAATTACAATACTGTATTTGTTTTGCCATACATTGACACGAATCAGCCATAGGTGAACACAATCGCCCAATGCCAAAGCCCCCTCCCACCTCCCACCCCACATCCTCTACCTGAATCATCCTGTGCATCAGCCCCATGCATCCTGCATCCTACACCAAACATAGATTAGCGCTTCGTTTCTTACAGGAAAATACACATGCTTCACTGCCATTCTCCCAAACCATCCCACCCTTTCCCTCTCCCTCAGAGTCCAAAAGTCCACTCTATACCTCTGTGTCTCTTGTTGTCTTACATATAGGGTCATCATTACTGTCGTTCCTTTAATTCCTTAGTGAGTGAAGTCGCTCAGTGGTGTCCAACTCTTTGCGACCCCGTGGACTGTAGCCCACCAGGCTCCTCTGTCCATGAGATTCTCCAGACAAGAGTACTGGAATGGGTTGCCATTTCCTTCTCCAAGGGATCTTCCCAACCTAGGGACTGAACTTTGATCTCTACTGCTAAACCCAGTTCTCATCTTATTCAGCCTATTAGCTGATATCTTACTCCTGGCTGATGCCTTTTCTTCACTTGGTTTTTAAAACTCAACCACAGTTTGCTTGTCCTCCACCTTTACTGATCTTTGCTTCTTAGTCTCTTTATCAGAGTTCCCTCTTTTCTCTGGCCTCTTAATGTTAGAATACACCAGCGTTCAATTATTGATCCTTCCCTTGTTTTACATTCACTCCCTTGATGAGATCATCCAGACTCCTGGCTTTAAATGCCATCTATATATTCTGACTGGCTTCCTAGGTGACTCAGATGGTAAAGAATCCACTTGCTAAGGCAGGAGAAACAGGTTCGATCCCTAGGTTGCGAAGACCCTCTGGAGAAGGAAATGGCAACTCACACCAGTGTTCTTGCCTGGGAAATCCCATGGACAGAGGGGCCTGGTGGGCTACAGTCTATGGGGTCACAAAAGAGTTGGACAAGACTTAATGACTAAACAGCAGCACCACCATATATGCTGACAGCTTCCAGCTCAGTGCTATTCCAGAACTTCAGGCCTGAAGTTGCTTATGTAACATCTCCACTATGATATATCATTTGATGATACAACTCCATTTTTATTAGTTTCTCAGTCATAAAATCTTGTAGTCATCCTTAACACCTCTCTCCTATATCCTACATCAAATTTATCAGGAGCTTTTGTTGGATCTACCTTCAAAATATATTAAAAAATCTAACCACTTTGCACTACCTCTTCAATTACCATGTTAGTTTAAATTGCCAGCATCTCTCATCTAGATCATTGCAATAGCCTCCTAATTGATCTCTCCAGTGTACTCTTACCTCCAGTATTTATTAAATAGTAGTCAAATGATCCTTTTAAAATGGATTGTGTCACCATTTTGCTCAAAACTGTCCAGTGGTTCCTCTTTTCATTCAGAGTAAAAGCCAAAGTTCTTATAATGTCCCACAAGGCTCTACATCTTCTCACATGTTTACACTGACTTCCTCTCCCTCTACACTCCTCCTCACTCATTCACCCTATAACAGTCACACAGGTTTTCTTGCTGCCTCAAAAACACAATCAGATACATTCTCATTTGAAGAACATTTACTCTAGATGTTCCTTTTTCTGAAACATTCTTCTCCCTGATATTCCTTTGGCTAAGTCTGTCCTGAAAAAATCAACTTCTCAATGATACCTACTTTGACCTCCTTTTATATACTTCCCTGGTGGCTCAGATGGTAAAGCATCTGCCTACAATGTGGAGACCTGGGTTTGATCCCTGGGTTGGGAAGATCCTCTGGAGAAGGAAATGGCAACCCACTGCAGTACTATTGCCTGGCAAATCCCATGGACAGAGGATCCTCGTAGGCTACAGTCCATGGGGTTGCAAAGAGTCAGATACGACTGACTCAGCAACTAAACTTTCTTTCTTTTCTATATACTATAATCTGGACCATGATTTTCCCAGAACCCCCTGTCCCCTTACTTTTATTAATTTCCACTTTTCACATTATTTACATCATCTAGTTATTGTATAATTTACTTATTTTTATGTTTATTGTTTACTGTGTATCTTCTCCAACCAGAATATAAGCTTCTTAAAGGCAGAAACTTTTTTTGTTCTCTGATGATCCCTCAGGCTTTCACAGTCTAACCTATGATAAGCTCTCCATGTAGTGAGTCAAATGCTGAATTTATGTTGAATGAATGAATGATTACTGTTACTGTTACTATGTGAACACTTAATTTCAGCAGGACAAGTATTTGGGAGGTTGCTGCAATGGACCAAGTGGGAAATACTGGTATAGTGTGGTAGCAGTGGTGATGGAAAGAAGTGACACACTTAAAACATAGTTTGGAAATATTTACAATGATTGGATGAAGAGATATGATTTGATTAAAGGGGAAGAATCAAGAATAATCTTTAGATTTCCTGAATTTGCTAATTATAAGGTGGCACAGTGGTAAAGAATCCACCTGCAATGCAGGAGAGGCAGGTTCAATCCTTGAATTGGGAACATACCCTAGGGGAGGAAATGGCAACCCACTCTAGTATTCTTGGCTGGACAGAGGAAGTCTGGAGGGCTACAATCCACAGAGTTGCAAAGAGTCAGACACGATTGAGCATACATGCAGCATAATATGTTATGAAATGGCGAAGAGGTGAGAAAAACAGATTAGAGAAGTGGATCAAGAGTCTGTATTGAATGGTAAGTTTGAGATGCCTGTGAGCCATCCAAAAGGTAATTACAAGAAAGTCGTTATAAAAAGATTCAAAATTAAAGCTCTTGGCTATAATACAGAGTTTGGAAATATTGATATAAGAAAAGAATTTAAACCTATAGAAACAGAAAGGTGAGAAGAATAGATATATTCTAATAATCTCCTCAAGAGGCTTTTACTCTGGTCCTTTGTTGTTATTCAGTTGCTAAGTTGTATCAGATTCTTTGCACCCCAAGGACTGTAGCCCATCAGGCTCCTTTGTGAAATTTCCAGGCAAAAATACTGGAGTAGATTGCCATTTCCTTCAGGGCATCTTCCCATCCAGGGATAGAACCTTGATCTCCTGCATTGGCAGGAGGATTCTTTACCACTGAGCCACCAGGGAAGCACTATACTGGCCCTTCGATCAAGGTAAAGCTACTAAGAAGAAGCACTCAGTGAAGAAGGAGAAAAACAAGATGAAATCGCGTGGTAAGAGCCAAGAGACAAAAAATGTTCCATGAAGCTAGAGAACATCCATTAGCTTCTGTAACAGAAGTGCCATTCATGGTATCACTGGTAGATGCAATCTCAGTGGAACAGTAACAGTGGAAGCCAAATTATATTTCTAGTATGTCACTATGCCTCTTTGTTTTTATCACAACAGGAAGCAAAAATTCTATAATCTTCAATCAAATCAGGTCAATCCAATTACACACTTACCCACTCAAGGGTAACAAAATATAAGTGGTAGAGAATAGAAAGTAATGTGGATCCAAAGTTGCCTATAGAATCTGGAGAGCTGAGTAGGTATGCTGGGCTGGTGGTAGACCAACTGGGATGACCTAGCATCATAGAATCTAAGGAGTGGAGGGAATAATGAAGGATCATCCCAGAGAAAGAAAATGCAAGGCATGCATATCTATTCTAATCAATCATAGCATTTCTTCCTCATGAGCTGCAACAGTGTCTGAGGACCACAGTGCTCCAGCCAGCCCTTACCAGCTGATCACAGTTGGCACAGGAATTAAAATCATTCATTATCCCTATCTCAAGTCCCAAACAAGTCCGACCTCCTCTAATCCTTTTACTTCACCTCTACAAAACCACAGGTAATCATTTAGCTTCTGCTTTTGAGACTGAGTCAAAAGCTGTTCCCACTACTTTCTGTTCCCTAGAAGTTACTGCAATTACATGAGCCACTGTAATTTTTGTCCTCACATGTCAAACTTTCAGGTATTTGAAGACAGCTATTTATTTTCCCTAGAATTTTCTCCTCTCTAGTAGAAACAAATTTGGGCTGTTTTTGCTTAGTCGCTCAGTCATGTCTGACTCTTTGTGACCCCATGGACTGCAGTCCACCAGGCTCTTCTGTCCATGAGGCTTCTCCACGCAAGAATACTGAAGTGGGTTTTCATGCCCTCCTTCAAGAAATCTTCCCAACCCAGGGATCAAATCCAGGTTTCCTGCAATGCAGGTGGATTCTTTACCATCTGAAACACCAGGGAAGCCAAGAAAAAAATTAGGATCTTTATCAAAGGATTTAGTTCCTAGTTTAATACTACTTTATTCACTTTTATGAGCACTCTCATTTGCCTGAATAATATATTCCCTCCACCATCATGCTTTACATACTCAGACTGAACTAAAAACTGGAATATCTACCTTAAACAACAAATAGATAAAAGGCATCCATATCTAACTTATGTAGAATCTCAGCTACCAGATGCTAGGAGTTTTCCCCTAACAACAATGAGGGAGTAAAAACAGATCTTAAGAGCTCCATGGGGATAAAGTGAGATCATGCAAAGAGGCATAAATTCCAGCTGTTGGAACTTAGGCAGTCTAACTACTGAGTGGAACAGATGATACATTACAGGACGTCTTCCCTGGGTCATGTGAATTTTAGGATCAAAATATCTAGCAGAATAAAAATAGGACCTGAATAAAATTGCAACATATTGAAGATGAATAAATACCGCTCTAAAAGCCTAATAAAACAGATTGCATTATCTTTTAGTCAGTTTTTACATAAATGAAATACTATTATATATTAACCCTCCCTTCTTAAGAATTTTAGAGGAAAACTTTTTTACTTGATTTTTCAAGGTCTCTTACAAGTTAGTTTATTAGAGAAATTATGGGGAATTAATCAAAACAAAATCATACATTGTTTCCAAATAGATTTCAAACTTGTTAAGGGCAAGAACCATGTTTTTCCTTTCTTGTATTAAATCCAATGATTGTAATATAAAGGATACTCAAATTATGTGCTTACTAACATAAAAATAATTATGAATAAATGAAAATTTATTTTAAAGCATAAGAAATGACAAACTTTGGTTAGTCTTCAGAGTCTTTATTATTGGGTCTGCAGAACAACCAAAAATTTCAAATTATTCCTTGGAAATTGATCTACTTATTTCTCATATATTCCACTAATGACCAATAAGCAGCTTACACAAATGATATAGAAAGGCACTGTGACTTTTCATTTGCACAAGACAAGAGGAAGACCTCATTTCTTAATCTCTTCTTCTCTTCCTTGGCTTTCCTGTCTTTGCTAGTAACTTTTTATGATCACTAGTAGTTTCTCTTAAATAGCATTCTGTTACTTGGATACCTCAACTGCACCATCTCTTTATAGGACATCATGAATGTTTTAGTTAGTTTAGGTTGAGAATTTCTAAGACTTGCTTTTTTCCTTTTTCTTTATTCACCACTTGGCCCATTTTTTCAGTTTCCAGTAAGTCTTGTCACTTCTACTAATAAGAAAGAATGGAGTCACACTGCCTTAGATCCCATACCTCAAGAGGAACAGGTCTGCGAGCTATACATAAAGCTTTAAATTTCCAAAGCTTCTTGAAAAATAAGTTACCAAAATTATTATTGGCAGTGGCTAAATAATTTGAAAAAGTAAAGTACTTGCTAAGGGTCAGTTTAGGGAATCTTGGCTTTAATTTTTCTGTGATAACTTTTTATCAAAATGAAAATCCTTGGGATAAGGGCAATTTCAAATTATGGGAATAAAACTAGGGAATCATTTGTTACAGCCTGAAGATACAGAGCAAAGGATGTTACTACGTTTGAGTAAATAAAGTTTGAGCTTCACTTACATGAATTGCTACATCCCTTCACCTTTGGCCAGAAGATTCTTCTTGTAAAAGTATCTATGTTGTTATGCTATTTCATGCTGCAAAGATAGAAATATTTTATAAGTTAGATATCTCTTCAAGATTACGTCATTCCAGTTTTATTAGTATTTTTCATGATAATCCTCATAATAATATATATATTCATGCATGATTAGGGTTTGCATTTATCCATTTGCATGCACCCTTGAGAGATGTGAGCTTCCTTTTTAAATTCTTTATTACCAAAGAGTATCATACATTTTCCTTCAAAATAACCCAAAGAGAATCATAACATTTTAATGCTGCAAAGTTCCCCAGAGGTCAAATAGTTCAAGATATTCATTTTACAGATGAAGTAACTGAAGCCCAGAGGTTAAATGACTAGGCAGCTATTATAGAATGCAATTTAAATGGCACTGCAAGCTTCAAAACTGCTTTCATTGGCCTGCAATGATCCTAGTCCTCTCCCACCTGGTCCAAAATCCCCATCAGTTTCACAGTGCTTGACACTTAAAGTACTTATATTAATTAATCAATAGGGATTGGGTAAATGGAATCATTGTTCTTTTATGGATGTTATTAACATTGGGGGTGGAGTGACCTAAGCACAATTTGTCTTTGATAGCCCTTTCCATCTCTTTCTTACTCTCTTGCTTTTCTCTTCTACAGCCTCAAAGGATTCTTTAGCTTCTGAAGCCAGCTCCCATCACCAGGCCTAATGGAGTTTTTAATCCCCAGCAGTGACTCACATATTTCTTCTACATTACCTCACTGACTAGCCAAACTTATTTGACTTATGTTTTATTAATCTACATAACCAGGATCTGCTATGGTAAACTACAGTCTGGAGGACACTAGTATTTTCCTCTATCTTTCAAATAACTTATTAATCTCAAACTTGCTAGCATATCAAATATTGAGGCATACTATAAAGACTTCCTGGGGGTTCCCTGGTGGTTCAGACAGTAAAGAATCTGCTTACAGTATGGAACCAGTCTGTTATTCCATGTCCAGTTCTAACTATTGCTTCCTGACCTGCATACAGATTCCTCAAGAGGCAGGTTAGGTGGTCTGGTATTCCCATCTCCCTCAGAATTTTCCACAGTTTATTGTGATCCACACAGTCAAAGGCTTTGGCATAGTCAATAAAACAGAAATAGATGTTTTCCTGGAACTCTCTTGCTTTTTCCATGATCCAGCGGATGTTGGCAATTTGATCTCTGGTTCCTCTGCCTTGTCTAAATCCAGCTTGAACATCAGGGAGTTCACAATTCACGTATTGCTGAAGCCTGGCTTGGAGAATTTTGAGCATTACTTTACTAGCATGTGAGATGAGTGCAATTGTGTGGTAGTTTGAACGTGCTTTGGTATTGCCTTTCTTTGGAATTGGCATGAAAACAGACCTTTTGCAGTCCTGTGGCCACTGCTGAGTTTTCCAAATTTGCTGGCATATTGAGTGTAGCACTTTCACAGTATCTTTTGAAACAGCTCAACTGGAATTCCATCACCTCCACTAGCTTTGTTCGTAGTGATGCTTTCTAAGGCCCACTTGACTTCACATTCCAGGATGTCTGGCTCTAGATGAGTGATCACATCATCATGATTATCTGGGTCGTGAAGATCTTTTTGTACAGTTCTTCCATGTATTCTTGCCACCTCTTCTTAATATCTTTTGCTTCTGCTAGGTCCATACCATTTCTGTCCTTTATTGTGCCCATCTTTGCATGAAATGTTCCCTTGGTATCTCTAATTTTCTTGAAGAGATCTCTAGTCTTTCCCATTCTGTTCTTTTTCTCTATTTCTTTGCATTGATTGCTGAAGGAGGCTTTCTTATTATCTCTTCTTGCTATTCTTTGGAACTCTGCATTCAGATGCTTATATCTTTCCTTTTCTCCTTTGCTTTTCTCCTCTCTTCTTTTCTATTTGTAAGGCCTCCCCAGACAGCCATTTTGCTTTTTGCATTTCTTTTCCATGGGGATGATCTTGATCCCTATCTCCCATACAATGTCACGAACCTCATTCCATAGTTCATCAGGCACTCTATCTATCAGATCTAGGCCCTTAAATCTATTTCTCACTTCCACTGTATAATCATAAGGGATTTTTGATTTAGGTCATACCTGAATGGTCTAGCGGTTTTCTCTACTTTCTTCAATTTAAGTCTGAATTTGGTAATAAGGAGTTCAGGAGTATGTCAAGGCTGTATATTGTCACCCTGCTTATTTAACTTATATACAGAGTACATCATGAGAAACGCTGGACTGGAAGAAACACAAGCTGGAATCAAGATTGCCAGGAGTAATATCAATTACCTCAGATATGCAGATGACACCACCCTTATGGCAGAAAGTGAAGAGGAGCTAAAAAGCCTCTTGATGAAAGTGAAAGAGGAGAGTGAAAAAGTTGGCTTAAAGCTCAACATTCAGAATGTGAAGATCATGGCATGTGGTCCCATCACTTCATAGGAAATGGATGGGGAAATAGTGGAAACAGTCTCAGACTTTATTTTTTTGGACTCCAAAATCACTGCAGATGGTGACTGCAGCAATGAAATTAGAAGACGCTTAGTCCTTGGAAGAAAAGTTATGACCAACCTAGATGGTATATTCAAAAGCAGAGACATTACTTTGCTGATTATGGTCCGTCTAGTCAAGGCTATGGTTTTCCCTGTGGTTATGTATGGTTGTCAGAGTTGGACTGTGAAGAAGGCTGAGCACCGAAGAATTGATGCTTTTGAACTGTGCTGTTGGAGAAGACTCTTGAGAATCCCTTGGACTGCAGGGAGATCCAAGCAGTCCATTCTGAAGGAGATCAACTCTGGGATTTCTTTGGAGGGAGTGATGCTAAAGCTGAAACTCCAGTACTTTGGCCACCTCATGTGAAGAGCTGACTCATTGGAAAAGACTCTGATGCTGGGAGGGATTGGTGGCAGGAGGAGAAAGGGACCACCGAGACTGAGATGGCTGGATGGCATCACCGACTCGATGGACGTGAGTCTGAGTGAACTCCGAGAGATGGTAATGAACAGGGAGGCCTGTCGTGCTGCGATTCATGGGGTCGCAAAGAGTCGGACACGACTGAGCGACTGAACTGACAGTATGGAAGACCCACCTTCCATCCCTGTGTCAGGAAGATGCCCTGGAGAGGGAATGGCAACCCATCCCAGTATTCTTGCCTGGAGAATTCCATGGCCAGAGGACCTTGGCAGGCTACAGTCTTGGAGTCACAGAGAGTCAGGCATGACTGAATGACTAAGACACACACACACACACACACACACACACACACACATACACACAGAGACTTCCTATATCTCATGGCTTTAAATATTGATCCTTTAAATGGAATAATTCTAGAACAGCAATGACTCATAGATAGGGATACCCCTTTCCCAAATGCAGGCCTTCAACAGTGTACATCAACTGCCCATAGCTTCTAAATTTTTTTCTCTGGGTAATCTAATTGGTCTCTAAAATGCTCTGTGTGTGTATGTGGTAGTTGCTCAGTTATGTCTGACTCTATATGACCCCATGGATTGGAGCCCTTCAGGCTCCTTTGTCCATGGAATTCTCGAGGCAAGGATACTAGAATGGGTTGCCATTCCATTCTCCAGAGGATCTTCCCAACCCAGGGATCCAACCGAGGTCTTCTGCACTGCAGGTGGGTTCTTCATCATCTGAGCCACCATATGTTATTCATTCTTTCTGATATATGTTTGATTGAGTCTGTTTTTTTAAGGCCAGTTGAAGTTTCTTGATATTAATAATGTAGACAATTATGTTTACCCAGCAACAATTAAAACAATAATTATAATAACAAAATATTTACTGAATATTTCATATGTGTCAGTTTGCTAAAAATTCTTTATATGCTTTGTCTCGTGTAATCATTTCAACAACACTTTGATCGGTATGCTATTAATATCTTGTATTTCACTGGTGTGGAAATTGCTGGGTGTGTGATCTTGGGAAAAATTACTTAGCTTTTTGGGTTTCTCTAAAATGGGTAATAACAATTTCATTGAAGATTCAATGTAATATCCACATATGATGTTTATCATGGTGCTTGGCTTATAGTAAGCATTTCAAAAATGATAGCCTTTACTGGGGAAATTGTCCTAGGTCATATAGCTAGAAAGTTGTTAGAGCCAAAGATCAAAACAGAGCAGTCAGCCTCCAGGGATACACTTTACTGTTTCCAAAATGGTAAGTACAAAGTATTTATGAAGGTGGTTATCAAACATGCCTAGGTTCTGAAACAAAAACAGCTATCTCTGACAATTTGCTTTTCCCAAAAAAACTTTAATTTAATCATTTAATTTCTTAAAATTTTATTTTTAGTTTTGCTGTATCTTTTAACAAATTTAAAAGACTGCAGTAGTAATCTTACAGTTATTTAAATACATTATAAATGCTTACACATAGATGCTGACAAAGAAAAACTTAAGATCACGACAAAATTAACAAAAGCATACACTCGTACCAATGAAACTGATCTTTCTTTTTTTCATTGACGTATATTTGATTTACAATATTGTGTTAGTTTCAGGTATACAGCAAAGTGATTCTGTTATTTATATTTTTCAGACTATTTTCCATCATAGGTTAGTATAAAATATTGAACATAGTTCCCTGTGCTATCTAGTAAATCCTTGCTTTTTATCTATTTTATGTATAGTAGTTTGTATCTGTTAATCTCATACTCCTAATTTATCTCTCCCCTCGTCCCTTTGGTAACATAAGTTTAGTTTCTATGTCTGTGTTCTGTCTGTGAGTCTGTTTCTGTTTGTATACAGACACATTTGTATTATCTTTTGGATTACATGTATAGATGATATCACATGATATTTGTCTTTCTCTGTCTGACTTACTTCACTTAATATGATATCCTCTAGATCCACCTATGTTGCTACAAATGGCAATATTTCATTGTTTTTATGGTTGAGTAATATTCCTATATATATTCCATTAAAAGGGCCCTCACCAGGCAAGTCACTCAGTCATGTCTGACTCTTTGTGACCCCATGGACTGTAGCCTACCAGGCTCCTCCATCCATGGAATTTTCTAGGCAAGAGCACTGGAGTGGGTTGCCATTTCCTTCTCAAAGGGAGTCTTCCCAACCCAGGGATCAAACCTGGGTCTCCTGCATTCTGGGCAGATGCTTTACCATCTGAGCCACTAGGGAATCACTTTATATATATATGCCATATCTTCTGAAACCAGTCGTCTATTGATGCACCCATGTCTTACTATTGTAAATACTGCTGCTATAAACATTGGGGTGCATGTATCTTTTGGAATTAGAGTTTTCATCTTGTTCAATTATATGCTCAGGGGTGAGACTATTAGATCATATTGTAGCTTTGTTTTTAATTTTTTACAGCATCTCCTTACTGTTTTCCATAGTGACTGCAACAATTTACATTCCCATCTACAGTGCAAAAGGGTTTCCTTTTCTCCAAATGCTCTCCAGCACTTATTATTTGTAGACTTTCTGATGATAGCCATTCTGACCTATGTGAGGTGGTACCTCACTGTGGTTTTGACTTGCATTTCTCTAGTAATAAGTGATGGAGAAGGCAATGGCAACCCACTCCAGTACTCTTGCCTGAAAAATCCCATGGATGGATGAGCCTGGTAGGCTTCAGTCCATGGGGTCTCAAAGAGTTGGATATGACTGAAGTGACTTAGCAGGAGCAGCAGTAAATAAGTGATGCTGAGCATCTTTTCATGTGCCTGTCAGCCATCTGCCTGTATCTTCTTTGGAGAAATGTCTATTTAGGTCTTCTGCCCTAACAATTTTCACAGAACAGGAACAAATTATACTAAAATTTATATGGAGCATTGAAAGACCATGAATTGCCAAATGAAATCCTCAGGAAAAAGAACAAAGCTTGTGTCATAACACTTCTAGATTTCAGACAATATTACAAAGCTACAGTAATAAAAGCATCATGGTATTGGTAAAGAAACAGACATATCAATCAATAAAACAGAATAGAGGCCCAGAAATAAACCTACAAACCTATAGTCAATTAATTTATGACAAAGTAGTTAAGAATACACAACGGAGAAAAGACAGTCTCCTCAGCAAGTGGTGCTGAGAAAGTTGGAGAACTACATGTAAGTTAATTAAATTAGAATACTCCCTCACACTATACACAAAATTAAACTCAAAATGGTTTAAATACCTAATTATAAGACATAACGCCATAATAACTCATAGAAGAAAACATAGGCAAAATATTCTCAGACATAAATTATAGAAATATTTTCTTAGATCCAGTCTCCCAAGCAAAGGAAATAAAAAGAAACTAATTGGACATAATCAAAATAACTCATAGAAGAAAACACAGGCAAAATATTCTCAGACATAAATTATAGAAATATTTTCTTAGATCCAGTCTCCCAAACAAAGGAAATGAAGAAGAAACTAATTGGGCATAATCAAATGTACAAAATTTTATACAACAAAGGAAACCATCAACAAACAAAAAGCCTACTGAATGGAAGAAAATATTTCAAATAATACAACTAACAAGGGGTTAATATTCAAAATATACAAACAGTTTATACAACTTAACATTAAAAAACCACAACCCAATCAAAAAGTGGACAAAAAGAAACTCACCTTTTGTTTCAGCAGAGGTTCAAAAATTTTGGAAAGAAAACTATGTTTAAAACAATTTCTATCAGTAGATGAATGGATAAAAAAGCTATGGTACATATACACAATGGAATATTACTCAGCCATTAAAAATAATACATTTGAATCAGTTCTAATTAGGTGGATGAAACTGGAGCCTATTATACAGAATGAAGTAAGGCAGAAAGAAAAACACCAATACAGTATACTAACGCATATATATATGGAATTTAGAAAGATAGTAACGATAACCCTGTATGCCAGACAGCAAAAGAGACACAGATGTATAGAACAGTCTTTTGGACTCTATGGGAGAGGGAGAGGGTGGGATGATTTGGGAGAATGACATTGAAACATGTATAATATCATATATGAAACAAATCAGCAGTCCAGGTTCGATGCATGATACTGGATGCTTGGGGCTGGTGCACTGAGACTACCCAGAGGGATGGTATGGGGACAGAGGGTGGGAGGGGGTTCAAGATAAGGAACATGTGTATACCTGTGGCGGATTCATGTTGATGTATGGCAAAACCAATAAAATAATATAAAGTAATTAACCTCCAATTAAAATAAAAATTTATATTAAAAAAAATTTCTGACTAGCAAGTGTCCTCTTAAAGTGGGATTTTAGGAAGTTAGGTAAGCTTTATAATTGGTCTTCAGATAAACTTATAGTCCTTGGTTGACTATAAAAAGGCAAGAAGAATTTTAGGAAAGTTTCAAAAAGAGGAAAGAGTGTTAGTGTTCTAAGTGGAGGATCATCAGTGGCCTAGCATTTCCTGGAATAAATGGGGTTAATAGTGGCTGTTATGGCAAGTCATTTCTCGATATTTACAACTTATCTTCATCAGAACCCTGTGAGAAAGATAGGGTGGTGATTATTACTCCCTCTATTGCCACTGAAGAAATAATAGCTGGTGAATTCAAGTTCTAAGGCCACACAGCTATTAAAGTGATAAATAACTTGGATTAAAATCTAGGTTTTCTCATTCCTTGTTCATTGTTATTTCACCATATAACACTAATTCCATATTTCTTTCTTTGGCCAATTTATTTTTTTATTAAAAAAATTTTGATTAAGAAATCTAGGAATTCTTTAATATGGAATCAAAATATATTTTCACTATGTACTTGAGAAATTACTTGGTAATCAGTTTATTCCACTGGCCATTAGAAGGGAGTTTATTTTTGGAAGATAAAAGCTACATGCAAGTGTTATTTAAAAGCTTCTCCTGTTGACATCTTGAAGAATGATTTGCTAATCTGATATTTTGTCTCCTCTAAATATCTCTTAAAATTATGTACAAACTGTGCAAGCTAATCCACTTTATACAAAAATGTATTTTGTGTATAAGATTCAGTTTCCTTATTTTTAACATTTTAAGGCTTACTCTGCACTTATTCCTCCTTGATAACCAAAGATACTGAGTGTGAAGAAATCTTTCTTATAACTGGTGAAGTGGTCAGTTGTACATACAGGGACTTTCCCCTCTACATAAAATCTTTTCTCCATTTTTGTAAAGTCAAGCCTTCAAGCAATTTCTTCTTGCTCAAAAATAGCATGACATAGTGGAGAGCCCTGAGTGGACTGAGGTCATTTAAGTGCCCAAGCAACAGAGCAAGCACCAAGAGACTTGCCTACTGGTTTTAATTTGCATAGCCCATATTCTTAAGGCTTTTGTGTGTGTCAAACAATGAGTCTTAGTAACTGCAGAAGAAAATACAAGCTGAGACCACCACAACCTCCATTGCTTCATCCTCTTTCTCTCTACCTCTAGTTTCATCAGTGTGAAGATTATTGATGCTGTCAAGTGAATAAAAAGAATCAAAGTCAACATTTCCAAGAAAATTATATCCAATTTCATTACTGGAATTAGTGGAAATTACTATAAACAATTTTTGGTAATGCAATACATTTTCTGGAAATAGCAAAGAAACTGCAGATTAATATTTAAAATAAGAATCTATAGGGGAAGTCAAGTATAACCTCTTGGGTTACTGTTTCATTCAATTGCTTATTTCTTAAGAAAGAAATATGATTTACATTTTATATTAGCATGAATCAAAGAAAAATAAGATAAGGGTTCAAAAGTAGCAAAACTATAAAGGCAAACTAAACCTTTTCTGTTTTTATTGTGAATAGTTTGGGGAAAGGAGAAGAGAAAAGACCAGTGAGTTGCCTGTTCCTGAGGCAGGCAGGCAGCACTGAGGGAAACAAGCCAGGTACTCAAGCTAAAACTTTCCAAAGAGGGAACATGGCTGCCAGGAAGTGCATTGATTTCAAGCTAAAATTTTTGTAGATTAATGGAAAAGAAAGGTAAAGGATTACTTAGGAGCTAAAGGATTAGTGAGGAGGTAATGGATTGTACCTTAAGCATTTATCTCCACAATTCTTTTGCTAAACTGTCATCTTTAAAATAGTGGTAGTTGAGCTCAACTTCCCAAAAGCAAAGCTGATTTTTTATATAAAATATAAATATAAAATAATAATTATATCATGGAAGAAAAATAATAATTATATCATGGAAGCACAAGAACACTACAACTTAGAAATCCTAGGGAATGATTCTATAACTTAAGCCTTTCCCTTTGGAACTAACATCAGTAGGAGCTCTTGTTACCTGGTGGCAGTATTTCTAGGTAGCAAACTAATCTCTTTGAAAAAATAATATAACTTCTTGAATATGGAATCTAAAAGTAAAGACGAAGTAATGTCTCATGGATTGACAAGATGTATCTTTTTTTTTGCCTAGGTTAAATGATGATATGTTTATCTGAGGTCTCCCTTCATTTCCTCCTCCCCACCTCCACCCAAATTAGTTAAATCTGAAAGTATTATTGTAATGACCTAGCCTAAAATTTCAAATATGTATACTTGACTCAGGTGAGAGCTCTACAAAGTAGTTGGATGATCATAAGACTCAGTTAATAGGGATGTAAATTGATAAAAGTGGAAATGACACCCAGTTGTGGATGAGTCTTGTGGAAAAAGTAAAGTACAATGCTGTAAAAACAGTATTGCATAGGAACCTGGAATGCTAGGTCCATGAATCAAGGTAAATTGGATGTGGTCAAACAGGAGATGGCAAGGGTGAACATCGATATTTTCAGAATCAGTGAAGTAAAATGGACCAGAATGGGCAACTTTAATTCAGATGACCATTATATCTACTACTGTGGGTAAGAATCCCTTAGAATAAATGGAGTAGCCCTCATAATCAACAAAAGAATCTGAAATGAAGTACTTGGGTGCAATTTCAAAAATGACAGAATGATCTCGGTTAGTTACCAAGGCAAACCATTGACCATCACAGTAATCCAAGTCTATTCCCCAGCCACTAACACCAAAGAAGTTTAAATTGAATGGGTCTATGAGGACCTACAAGATCTTCTAACACACACAAAGACATCCTTTTCATCATAAGGGAATGGAATGCAAAAATAGAAAGTCAAGAGATCCTAGGAGTAACAGGCAAGTTTGGCCTTGAAGTACAAAATGAAGCAGAGCAGGGGCTTACAAAGTTTGCCACCAGAACATATTAGTCATAGCAAACACCCTGTTCCAACAGCAAAAGAGACAACTCTACACATGGAAATCACCGTATGGTCAATACTGAAATCAAATTGATTATAGTTTTTGTAGCCAAAGATGGAGAAGCTCTATACAGTCAGCAAAGACAAGACCTAGAGCTCACTGTAGTTCAGATCATAAGCTCCTTATTGCAAAAATCAGACTTGAATTGAGGAAAACAGGGGAAAACACTAGGCCATTCTGGTATAACCTAAATCAAATACCTTATGATTATAGAATGGAAGTAACATATATATTCAAGGGATTAGCTCTGATAGAGTCCCTGAAGAATTATGGATGGAGCTTCATCACATTGTACAGAAGGTGGTGACCAAAACCATCCCCAAGAAAAAGAAATGCAAAAAGGTAAAATGGTTCTCTGAAGAGGCCTACAAATAGATGAGAAAAAGACAAAGGAAAAGATATACCAACCTGAATGCAGAGTTCCAAAGAATAGCAAGAAGAGATAAGAAAGCTTTCTTAAGTGAACAATGCAAAGAAATAGAGGAAAACAATGGAAAGGGAAAAATGAGAGATTTCTTCAAAAAAAATACAAATACCAAGAGAACATTTCATGCACAGATGGGCACAATAAAGGACAGAAATGGTAAGGACCTAACACATGCAGAATAGATTAAGAAGAGGTGGCAAGAATACACAGAACTGTACAAAACAGTCCTAAATGACCCAGATAACCATGATGGTATGACCACTCACCTAGAGTCAGACATCCTGGAGTAAGAAGTCAAGTGGCCCTTAGGAAGCATTATTATGAACAAAACTAGTGGAGGTGATTGAATTCCAGCTAAGCTATTTCAAATCCTATACGATGATGCTGTTAAAGTGCTGCACTCAGTATGCCAGCAAATTTGAAAAACTCAGCAGTGGCCACAGGACTGAAAAAGGTCAGTTTTCACTTCAGTCCCAAAGAAGGGCAATGCCAAAGAAAGTTCAAACTACCACACAATTGTACTCATTTCACATGTTAGTAAGGTAATGCTCAAAATCCTTCAAACTAGGCTTCAACAGTACGTGAACTGAGAACTTCCAAATATGTAGAAGCTAGATTTAGAAAGAGCAGAGAAATGAGAGATCAAATAGCCAACATCTGGTGGATCATAGAAAAGACAAGAGAATTCCATAAAAACATCTACTTCTGCTTCATTGACTATGCTAAACCCTTTGACTGTGTGGATCACAATAAACTGTGGAAAATTCTTTAAGAGATGGGAGTGCTAGACCACCTTACTTGTCTCCTGAGAAACCTGTATGCAGGTCAAAATCAACATTAGAACCAGACATGAAACAATGGACTGGTTCAAAATTGGGAAAGGAGTATATATCAAGGCTGTATATTGTCACACTGCTTGTTTAACTTATATGCAGGGCACATCATTCAAAAAGCCCAGCTGGATGAAGCACAAGCTGGAATCAAGATTATCAGGAGGAATATTAAAAACCTCAGATTTATGCAGATGACACCACCCTTATGGCAGAAAGTAAAGAACTAAAGAGCCTCTTGATGAAGGTGAAAGAGGAGAGTGAAAAAGCTGGCTTAAAACTCAGGTTTCAAAAACAAAGATCATGGCATCCAGTCCTATCACTTCATGGCAAATAGATCGGGAAACAATGAAAATAGTGACAGACTTTATTTTCTTGGGCTCCAAAATCACTTCAGTTGGTGACTGCAACCATGAAATTTAAAAAAAAAAATGCTGCTTGGAAGAAAACCTTTGTAAACCTAGACTAAAAGCAGAGCCGTCACTTTGCCAACAAAGGTCTGAATGACCAAACGTGCGGTTTCTCCGGTAGTCATGTATGGATGTGAGAGTTAGACCATAGTGAAGGCTGAATGCTGAACAATTGATGCTTTTGGACAACGGTGTTGGAGACGGCTCTCGAGAGTCTCTTTGACAGCAAAGAGATCAAATTAGTCAATCCTAAAGGAAATCAACCCTGAATATTCATTGGAAGGACTGATAATGCAGCTGAAGCTCCAGTACTTTGGCCACCTGATGTGAAAAGCTGACTCACTGGAAAAGATCCTGATACTGGGAAAGATTAAAGGCAAAAGGAGAAAGGTGTGAAAGAGGATGAGATGGTTGGATGACATCAACAACTCATTGTATGTGAGTTTGAGCAAACTGCAGGAGCTAATGAAGGACAGGGAAGCCTGGAATACTACAGTCTTTGCAGTCACAATCAGAGAAAACAACCAAACAACAACAATGATTTCATTAATATTGCAACTAAATTGAATAGGCCATGTGGCCCATGTATTTATTGCTCAGTAATCTGCGAGTTGGTGATGGACAGGGAGCCCTGGCATGCTGCGATTCATGGGATTGCAAAGAGCCAGACATGACTGAGCGACTTAACTGAACTGAACTGAACTGAATTGGTCATTAAGACAAGCAAAGGAGTTAGATGAATATAGTGTAGTAGGAGGATACACAACTCATCTCCCCCACACACACACAAACACATCAAAAATACATCAACACATGGAACTATTTTCACTGAAAACTAGCTGGAGATTGGAAGAAAGGCTCCTATACAACCATGGCTGTAAGAAAGATTCACATGGAATTGGGGAGAAAGAGAAGAGCATTTGGGTCAGGACCTGTGCCCCCGATAGGGGACTCAGAGGAAAAGGGAGATTACATGGGTGGAGATCCTTGAAGAATAAGCAGTGGGGGCCAAATATTCAGTCGCTCAGTCGTGTCCGACTCTTTGCGACCCCATGAATCGCAGCACGCCAGGCCTCCCTGTCCATCACCAACTCCCGGAGTTCACTCAGACTCACGTCCATCGAGTCAGGGATGCCATCCAGCCATCTCATCCTCGGTTGTCCCCTTCTCTTCCTGCCCCCAATCCCTCCCAGCATCAAAGTCTTTTCCAGTGAGTCAGCTCTTCTCATGAGGTGGCCAAAGTACTGGAGTTTCAGCTTTAGCATCATTCCTTCCAAAGAAATCCCAGGGCTGATCTCCTTCAGAATGGACTGGTTGGATCTCCTGGCAGTCCAAAGGACTCTCAGGAGTCTTCCTCAACACCACATCAATTCTTCGGTGCTCAGCCTTCTTCACAGTCCAACTCTCACATCCATACATGACCACTGGAAAAACCATAGCCTTGACTAGACGGACCTTAGTTGTCAAAATGTCTCTGCTTTTGAATATGCTATCTAGGTTGGTCATAACTTTTCTTCCAGGGAATAAGCGTCTTAATTTCATGGCTGCAATCACCATCTGCAGTGATTTTGGAGCCCCCCAAAATAAAGTCTGACACTGTTTCCACTGCTTCCCCATCTATTTCCCATGAAGTGATGGGACTGGATGCCATGATCTTCGTTTTCTGAATGTTGAGCTTTAAGCCAACTTTTTCACTCTCCTCTTTCACTTTCATCAAGAGGCTTTTTAGCTCCTCTTCACTTTCTGCCATAAGGATGGTGTCATCTGCATATCTGAGGTTATTGATTTTCCTCCCAGCAATCTTGATTCCAGCTTGTGCTTCTTCCAGCCCAGGGTTTCTCATGATATACTCTGCATCTAAGTTAAATAAGCAAGGTGACAGTATACCAAAGGAGCCTTGATGTACTCCTTTTCCTATTTGAAACCAGTCTGTTGTTCCAGGTCCAGTTCTAGCTGTTGCTTCCTGACCTGCATACAGATTTCTCAAGAGGCAGGTTAGGTGGTCTGGTATTCCCATCTCTCTCAGAATTTTCCACAGTTTATTATGATCCACACAGTCAAAGGCTTTGGCATAGACAATAAAGCAGAAATAGATGTTTTTCTGGAACTCTCTTGCTTTTTCCATGATCCAGTGGATGTTGGCAATTTGATCTCTGGTCCCTCTGCCTTTTCCAAAACCAGTTTGAACATCAGAAATTTCATGGTTCACTTATTGCTGAAGCCTGGCTTGGAGAATTTTGAGCATTACTTTACTAGCATGTGAGATGAGTGCAATTGTGCGGTAGTTTGAGCATTCTTTGGCATTACCTTTCTTTGGAATTGGCACGAAAACTGACCTTTGCAGTCCTGTGGCCACTGCTGAGTTTTCCAAATTTGCTGGCATATTGAGTGCAACCCTTTCACAGCATCACCTTTCAGGATCTGAAACAGCTCCACTGGAATTCCATCACCTCCACTAGCTTTGTTCGTAGTGATGGTTTCTAAGGCCCACTTGAGTTCACATCCAGGATGTCTGGCTCTAGATGAGTGATCATGCCATCGTGATTATCTGGGTCGTGAAGATCTTTTTGTACAGTTCTGTGTATTCTTGTCACCTCTTCTTAATATCTTTTGCTTCTGCTAGGTCCATACCATTTCTGTCCTTTATCGAGCCCTCTTTGCATGAAATGTTTCCTTGGTATCTCTAATTTTCTTGAAGAGATTTCTAGTCTTTCCCATTCTGTTCTTTTTCTCTATTTCTTTGCATTGATCGCTGAAGAAGGCTTTCTTATTATCTCTTCTTGCTATTCTTTGGAACTCTGCATTCAGATGCTTGTATCTTTCCTTTTCTCCTCTCTTCATTTCTATTTGTAAGGCCTCCCCAGACAGCCATTTTGCTTTTTATTATCTTTCTTATTATCTCTTCTTGCTATTCTTTGGAATTTTGCATTCAGATGCTTATATCTTTCCTTTTCTCCTTTGCTTTTCACCTCTCTTCTTTTCACAGCTATTTGTAAGACCTCCTCAGACAGCCATTTTGCTTTTTTGCATTTCTTTTCCATGTGGATGGTCTTGATCCCTGTCTCCTGTACAATGTCACGAACCTCATTCCATAGTTCACAGGCACTCTATCAGATCTAGGCCCTTAAATCTATTTCTCACTTCCACTGTATAATCATAAGGAATTTGATTTAGGTCATACCTGAATGGTCTAGTGGTTTTCCCTACTTTCTTCAATTTAAGTTTGAATTTGGTAATAAGGAGTTCATGATGTGAGCCACAGTCAGCTCCTGGTCTTCTTTTGTTGACTGTATAGAGCTTCTGCATCTTTGGCTGCAAAGAATATAATCAGTCTGATTTGGGTGTTGACCATCTGGTGATGTCCATGTGTAGAGTCTTCTCTTGTGTTGTTGGAAGAGGGTGTTTGCTATGACCAGTCATTTCCTTGGCAAAACTCTGTTAGTCTTTGCCCTGCTTCATTCTGCATTCCAAGGCCAAATTTGCCTGTTACTCCAGGTGTTTCTTGACTTCCTACTTTTGCATTCCAATCCCTTATAATGAAAAGGACATCTTTTTGGGGTGTTAGTTCTAAAAGGTCTTGTAGGTCTTCATAGAACCGTTCAACTTCAGCTTCTTCAGCATTACTGGTTGGGGCATAGACTTGGATTACCGTGGTATGGAATGGACCCCAGCCATAAGGTCCAACTAAAGGAAGACAATCCCCTTGGCTTTTTGGATGGCCAGTGGGACTAACAGTAGAGCTGTAGGAAGAGGGACTCCACTTAGGAAGAGTGTACCTACACTTCTCTGCTATAATTCAGGGCAAAGAGCATGTCTTAAGAATGCGGGGGTGGCTAACTGCATTTCTTGCTACTGTTCCAGTACATGCCTTGGCCTGAGCTGAATGAATGCCCAGAACCTCTTGCCTCATGTTGCAGCTCCACACTGAAGCAAATGCTGCCATGACTGGGGAAAGACCTCAGACATGAGATTCTGTGGTGACTCCAACTCAAAGTCATATCTGAGCAGAGGGGGCAGTCACTGCTGGCATTTATACTGGCAGTATATCAGATGAGTTACCTAAGGACCAAAGGACTTTAGCTGCCCAGTGCTCCAGACCTCACCAACTGCCCAAGCCAGCTCCTCTTGCTCCAGTGCTTCTGGGAAGAGTACTGAACCATCTCAGATCCAATCCTCAGGGCTTCCTCTCCAGCAACCTGTGACCTGACCCCACCCCTGATAGGACTGTGATGGCCATTGATCAGAGGAGCCCCAGACCACACCAGACTCTGGTTCTAGCCACTCTATCTAAAGTTCCACATCCTACCAAAGTGATACCACCAGCACAACCTAAGGAAAGACACAACTTGTGTTCACATAAAATTCTGTTCTCCTACCCAAACCACTGGGTACATACAGACTGTATAGGGCTGTTCCACATACCTTCAAGACTGCAGTAGGCAACTGTTTTAGCTTGTTTCCTAGAGACATAGAAAGTTAATTAAAATGAGGAAACAGAAGAATTTGTCTCAGTTGAAAAAGCAAGAGAAAATGTCAGTTAAAAACAACTAATAAAACAAATAAGCAATTTACCAGATTAAAAACTCAAAACATTAGTTAAAAGGATGTTAACTGAATTCAGGAAAAGAATAGATGAACGCAGTGAAAATTTTGACATGGATCTACAGAATACAAGAAGAACAGAAGGACTGTCCTTCAGAAGAACTGCATTCTTCAGAACTGAAGAATACAAAAGCTAAAATGACAAACACACTGGGAGGAAGGAACAGCTGAGTAGGTGACACAGAAGAGGAGGACAAAATAATGGAAATCTCCCAGTGAGGACGTGAAAGAAAATAAACGTCTAAAAGTTAGAAAAGTTTAATGAATCTTTGGGATAACATCAAGCTTACCAACATTCCCATTCTAGGGTTCCCAGAGGAGAAGAAAAGGAATTTGAAAATGTACTTAATGAAATCATGGCTTAAAACTTCCCATACCTGAAGAAAGAATTCAATGAAGTTGCAGGATACAAGATTAATATACAGAAATCTATTATGCCAATAATAAAATATAAAATATAATATAAAATTATATTATAAATACAATAGATAAAAATATATAAATATAAAAATAGGAAGTAGAAAAGCAATCTTATTTAAAATTTCAATCAAGAAAAAGGTTAAGTATTTGGGAATAAACTTAACCAAGGAGACAAAAGAGCTATATTCTGAAAACTACAAAACACTGATGAAGAAATTTGAAAATGATACAAAGAAATAGAAAGATATCATATATTCTTGGATTAGAAGAATTTATACTGTTCAGATGTCCATCTTAACCAAAGCAACTGACAGATTTAATGAAATCCCCATCAAAATACCAATTACATTTTTCACAGAACTAGAACAAATAATCACAAAATTTATAGGAAACTACAAAAGACTCTAAATTGTTAAAGCAATCCTGAGAAAAAAGAACAAAGCTTGATACATCATGCTTCCTGATTTCAGACTATACTATAAAACTATAGTAATCAACAACATAGTAATGGCACAAAAACAGACATATTGATCAATGAAACAGAACAGAGAACCCAGATATAAACTCATGCACCTATGGTCAATTAATCTATAACAAAGTAGGGAAGAACATACAACGAGGAAAAGACAGTTTCTTCAGTAAGTAGTGTTACACATAAAAGAATGAAATCAGAACATTTTCTTATACCATGTTCAAAAGTAAGCTAAAAATGGATTAAAGATTCAATAGTACAACTGGAAATCATAAAACTGCTAAAAGAAAAAATAGGCAGGATATTCTTTGACATAAATTTTAGCAATATGGTTTTCTTTTGGATCTATCTCCTAAGACAAAGGAAACAAAAGCAAAAGTAAACAAGTGGGACTTAATTAAACTTGAAAACTTTTGCACAGCAGAGAAAACCACTGGCAAAGTGAAAAGACACCTCTTGAATAGGAAAAAAATATTTGCAATTGATATGACTGATAAGGGGTTAGTACTAAAATATATAAACAGTTCATACAATTCAACATCAAAAACAAACATACAATCCATTTTAAAAATGGGCCAAGGACCTAAATAGACATTTTTCCAATAGACTAACAGGCACATGAAAAAAATGCTCAGCATTGCTAATCTTCAGAGAAATGTAAATCAAAACCACAAGGAGGTATCATCAAATGACTATTATCAAAAATTCTACAAATAACAAGTCTTGGCAAGGATGTCGACAAAAGGGAATCCAAGTGCACTGTTGGGAGAATTGTAATCTGGTGCAGTCACTATAGAAAACAATATGGAATTCCTCAGAAAAAAATAAAGGTAAAACTACCATATTACCCAGCAATTTCACTGCTAATATATATCTGAAGAAACCAAAAGCACTAATTTGGAAAGATACAAGCACCCCGATGCTCATAACAGCATTATTTACAATAGTCAAGATGTGAAAGCAGTATAAGTGCCCTCAACAGATGAATAGATAAACATGTGTCATATACATACAGTGAATATCACTTGGTCATAAAAAAGAATGAGAGTCTGCCATTTGCAGCAACATGGATGGACCTAGAGAGTACTATGCTTCAGTGAAATATCAGACATAGAAAGACAAATACTCTGTATTATAACTTATATGTGAAATCTAAAAGATAAAACAACCAAATACATATAACAAAACAGAAACAGACACACATATATAGAGAACCAGTGAGAAGAAGGAAGAGGGTACAGGAGAGTTAGGGATATGGGATTAAGAGAGACAAATTATTCTCTATAAGTAAGGGGCTTCCTGGGTAGTCTAGTGGTTAAGATCCACTTGCCAATGCAGGGAATATCAGTTCAATACCTGGTCTGGGAAGATTCCATATGCTGCAGGGCAACTACACCTAAGTGCCACAACTATTGAGCCTACACTCTGGAGCATGCAAGCCACAACTACTGAAGCAGGCTCACTTTAGAATTCATGCTCCGCAACAAGACAAGCCACTGCAACTAGAAAAAGCCTGTACACAGCAAGGAAGGCCCAAAGCAGCCATAAGTAAATAAATACATAAAGGCTTCCCAGGTGGTGCTAGTGGTAAAGAGCCTGCCAATGCAGGAGATGTAAGAGACATGGGTTCGATCCCTGGGTTGGGAAGATCTCCTAGAGGAGAGCATGGCAATCTAGTCCAGTGTTCTTGCCTGGATTTTCCCATGGAGAGGATTCTGGTGGGCCACAGTCCATGAGGTCACACAGACTCAGACACGACTGAAGCGACTTAGCATGCACACACATATACATATTTAAATATAAATGATCAACAAGAATATATTGCATAGCATGGGGAGATACAGCCATAATTGATAATAATTTTATATGGATTATAATCTATAAAAAATATTGAATCATTTAAAAAAGAGAAAAGCAAGCAAAAATAATGAGTATAGAACTTTTCTGTGAAGACTCTAATATAACATTGTGAGGGCTTTGATTAGTGACCAAAAGCATACATATAGGTCAGGATTTTCTCTTTCTTCTATATTACTTTTCCCACAAAACATAACTTTCAAATCACAAGTTAGGACTGAACTTTTTCAGGTTCAAAATTAGTGCCAAAATTTTGGCTATCTATTAATTTTTGGTTGTCCCTTCAATAGTAAACTCGAGATCAAATACAAGAAAAAAACTATAAACATATACTTAAGTTGAACCATGTCAGGAATTTTCTTTACACCATTAATTTAATCTTCACAATCTCCCAGCATGAAAAGTATTATTATTCCCTTGGTCTAGAAGAGGAACTTCAGGCTTAGAGAAGTTAAGGAATCAGTCAAACATGCAGGGGTATTAACTGACAGAAGCAAGAGTCTCCTCCAACCACTCCCCTTCTCCAATAGACTTAAATTTTATATTTAAAAATAGAAATATCTTTTTTCCTGATTGAATGATCAGTGTAAAAATTTTAAGTACATAAAATTAAAGGATCACCTCTCTGTCAATGTACACATGCACACACATGTATAAACATACACTCACATCCTTAAAATGACAGCACAGCAATCCTGGCAGCTTACTTCTTCCCTCTGAAGAAGCATCTCTGAGTGCTAACTTCTTTAAATTTTTACTGAGCTGTAGTCAGATCTGCTCAAGACTATAAAATGCTCCCTCTATGTTGAAAGCTTTTCCTAATAATGCATATGAAAACAATTCTCATACCCCCACTTAGAATTTTTTTTATACCCAATCCCTTCAACATTCACTTTCTCTCACACACACACACGTGCACAAGTGAAAGGATTTCCAGATCTATGTTTTTCCTGGATTACAACTTGAAATTGAACATAGTATTCCAGATATAGAATGATCAGCTGTAGAATATTTTACTGTCTTAACTTGGACATTCTATTTTAAAGCACTTTATTGACCATATGACTTAAAAATCTAAGTGTGCATTTACTTTCTGGGCATCTATATCAAAATTTTCACTTTTAATGAGTTTATAGCCAATTGAAACCTCTAAGCAATTTTGCCAGATCTCCTTTTTTCTATATTTAAAAACTTTTGTGTTAATCTAATTAGGTATCCTCTTTTTAAGTGAGTCAGTTCTATGATCTAGTATATTATTAGTTGTCCCTTCCAAGTTATATCATTTCCAATTGAACCCATTCACCTCCTATGTCTTTAGGTCACTAATAAAAATGTCAAGCATACCAGGACAAAATTCACAGCCCTGAAATTTGTCACTCAAAACATCCTTCAAACTTGATATCCATTATCAGCTGCCTTTATGTGCCATGCAATGTTGTGATAGACAAAAATCACTCATGGCATTGGTCTTTTGAATTAACTTAAATTCCCCATATTTTATACAATGATTATAGCATCTATAAAATTATATAGTGATTATATTCAAGATGATACATGGACCATCAATTTTTTTGTTCATAGTTATGTATTTATTACAGGGTATATTAGAAAAAATTGGATGAGGTTATGTTTAAATAAAAACAGATCCAGTGACTAAGAAAAGTGTTAGGTATATAAAAGCAAACATGGCATGTGAATATGACAAAAAATAAAGGTATTAATAAGCAAATGACTAAAAATAGAGAAAGTCTGGCATAGAGTTTTATAGTTTTCAATACACAAAACTATCATCTGGTCCACAGAAAACCACAACAGAGAGTACAAAAGAGACATCATCAAATGCCTTACAGAATATACAGCCATTGAAGTGAAATGAAGTCACTCAGTTGTGCCTGATTCTGTGACCCCATAGACCATAGCCTACAGGCTCCTCCATCCATGGAATTTTCCAGACAAAAATACTGGAGTGGGTTGCCATTTCCTTCTCCAGGAGATCTTCCCAACCCAAGGAATAAACCCGGGTCTCCTGTATTGTAGGCAGATGCTTTACCATCTGAGCCATCAGGGAAGTACATTACCATTATTCTCAGTCAATAAGTTTCAAGAAACACAGGAGAAGAGTGACATACAATTTTAACTTGTCCTAAGCAAAACTAGAAATCAATATCTGCCTCTAATTCTTTATGAAATTAGACAGAGTTAAAATATAACAATAGAAAAACTTTTAAATAAATACTTTTCAGTATTTTTCCTAAAGTGCTCACAAGCCATCTGTCTAATAATCTGCTCTACAATTTGGCCTAATGCTTGTGAACCTACGATTTCTAGATATACTTTTACACCCACTGTGAAAATTAGAACATTGCCACATTGCCTATCTCCAGTCTTTTGACACTTCTATTACCCAAAATTCCTCTGAAATACTTGGCAATAGATCCTAAATCACAAATGGATGTGTTTTTTTATTACTCTAAGATGGATGTATTTCATCTGACCCTAAGGACTTGAATTAATTTATACCATCTGCATGTTCTCATCAATTAGTCAATTAACATTCTGAATATTCACTAAGTTCTGAGCAATACTTGTTTCCCCCAGGAACTCAGAGTGCAGCAGGGAAGAAAGACATGTAAATAAATATGTATTTATTTCAATATAACAAGAACTACAACAGAAATATTTACAGAATGTTATGTAGATACAGAGAAAAAACTAGCAATCTGTGTGTGGCTTTTAAAAGGTAGAGATACGTGAGTTTAGTCTGAAAGACTGTCCATGAGTTTTCCCAGGCAAAGAGAGGCATTCAAACAAAAGGATTAGTAAGTTTAATATTCAGGAAACACTAAGAGGTTTGACAAAGGTGAAGCTCAAAACACATGAATGGAATAGACAGATGAGATGAAAGAAAAGTTTCAAAACATACCATTAAGGGCTTTATATGTCATGGTAAGAAGTCTGGATTTAATTCTACAAATTATAGAGAACCAAAAAAGTTTTTAAGTGTGGAAAGACATGATTTATTTAAAAAGAAAATAACTGGCAGGAGTATAGAAGTTGTCTTCTTTACTTGATTGGAGGGTGAGAAGGGAAAATGTGTGCCAAACAATAGCAAGAATTTTAAGGAGGCTGCTGAGATAATGCATGCAAGCAATGAGAACCAGAATCAAGGTGCTATTCTATCCTATTTGGGATTTCAATTTCTCATCAGCATGTTCTTCTAATTTAATAATTAATTTTGGTATTAGTTTGGTGCAAATGTAATTACGGTTTTGAACCATGAATCAAAATCAAGACTCAAACACATCTTCATTAGTCAGAATAGGAACCATTTCAATCAACACATTTTTTCCAAAGAAAAATAGTTTGTTTATTCCTGCAGCATAAAGATCCATGCTTCAGGATTCTGCGAATTCTTGGAAAGCATTTTCTGCATCCTGCTGGTTGTGGAAGCATTTCTCTGCAAAAAGTTGTTGAGATGCTTGAAGATCTAGTAGACTGTTGGCGAGAGGGCAGATGAATATGATGGATGATGCAAAATTTTGTAGCCCAATTTGTTCAACTTTTGAAGTGTTGGTTGTGTGATGTACAGTCAGGCACTGTCAAGAAGAACTGGGCCTTTTCTGTTGACCAATGCCAGTTGCAGGAGTTGCAGTTTTCGGTGTATCTCATCGATTTGCTGAGCATAATTCTCAGATGTAATGGTTTCGCCAGGGTTCAGAAAAAGCTGGGCAGCAGACCACCAAACAGTGACCATGACCCTTTCATGGTGCAAGTTTGTCTTTAGGAAGTACATTGGAGCCTCTTCTCAGTCCAATCACTGAGCTGGTCATCACCAATTGTCATGTACAATCCGCTTTTCGTTGCACATCACAACCAATCAAGAAATGGTTTGTTGTTGTTGCATAGAATAAGATGATACTTCAATTTTTTAAATTTGCTGTTAGCTCATCCATTTATCAAGCTTTTCCACCTTTCCAATTTGCACAACAGTTGATGTTGAGTTCTTCATCAACTTCTCATGTAGTTGTAAGAGGATCAGCTTTGATGATGGCTCTCAATTGGTTCTTGTCAACTTTCAATGGCTAGTGACTATGCTCTTCATCTTCAAGGTTCTTGTTTCCTTTGCAAAACTTCTTGAACCACCATTGCACTGTATGTTCGTTAGCAGTTCCTGGCCCAAATGCATTGCTGATGTTGCAAGTGGTATACTCTGCTTCACAATCCATTTTGAACTCAAATAAGGAAATCACTCAGATTTGTTCTTTGTCTAACATCATTTCCATAGTCTAAAATAAATATGAAATAAACAGTAAGTAATGTCATTAGCAAAAAAAAAATAAAGTGACAAATGCACATTAAAATGATGTATAACATAACCACATAGATTTAGAATGTGTTCCAATATCAAATGGCAAACAGCAACACAAAAACCGTGATTACTTCTGCACCAAACTAATAAAAGAGGTGGGAGACAGAAGCTTGGCATGCTGCAGTCCATGAGGTCACAAAAAGTCAGACAAGACTTGGTAACTGAACAACAACAAATACAAGAGGTGAAAACAATATACGGGACTAATTCTACTATTTCTTCATCACCTATTAACATTAGAATTTTCCCCAAGTGAGAATTAGCTATCATTTTCCTTTATTATATTTATTCTAAATGTGATTACAAATATTTACATTTACTCCAAAAGTATGTAAAAACTTTTGAACAATCAAAAGCCAAAATTTTGTTAGAATTTTTTATAAACTTCAAACTATATTAGGCTTTTATCTTTCCTGACACTGTTATTATAGGTTTCTGTTATCTTTCTCTTTGAATTTGATTACATATATGTGATAAAATTTTGCTAGATCCACACCCACCACCTTCTGTTTCTGCTTCCTTATAATTTACTAATAGCATGCATTAAGTGCTCAGTCATATCTGACTGCAATCTCATGGACTATAGCTGGCCAGACTCCTATTTCCATGGAGTTTTTCAGGCAACAGTACTGAAGTGGGTTGCCATTTCCTACTCCAGAGGATCTTCCCAACCCAGGAATTGAACCCACATTTTCTGCATTGGCAGTTGGATTTTCTTTTTTTATCATTGCATCACATGGGAAGCCCATAATTTACTAATAGCACTCACAGATTCTAGGCAGAAATGCAGATATCTAGATTAAAATTTGCATTTCCCCATTTTAATTATCACTAGGTGTAACCATCTGACTAATTTTGACCAACAAAAGTAAAAGGAACTAGTTTGTGCAAATTAAGAGTATCCTTACAGTGTGCAGACATGATATTCTTCCTTTCTTTCTTGATGGTTGAAGTATAGAAATGATGACTGGAGCTGGAGCAGCTATATTATACCATGAGATGACTTTGAAAATAATGTCTACATGGAACAGAACCACAGAATAGGCTGAGTCCATGAGAACCTTGTAGAGCATAGACATTGTGTCAGTCATGGACTACCCACCTACAGATTTCAGCAGAAAAGATAAATGAATTTCTATCCTATTTAAACTGCTCCAACTTAAAGTTCTTCACAGTCAAGCCTAATCCCTAAATGATAGATATCTTTAAAATTTTAATCTCTTCCATCTTCTTTTAATGATCATAAAGTGAAAGTAGAAGATAAAGCAAAAACATCACTGGCACTAGATAAGTCTAGTTACAATCTGTCACCATATGAGTATATTACAAAATTATTTGAAAGATGTAGTCACTCAGTCATGACTGACTCTTTGAGACCCCATGGACTACAGTCTGCCAGGCTTCTCTGTCTGTGGAATTCTCCAGGTAAGAATACTAGAGTGGGTTGCTATTCCCTTCTGCAGGGGGATCTTACTCACCCAGGGATTGAACCCAGGTCTCCTGCACTGCAGGCAGATCCCTTATCATCTGAGACACCAGGGAAGCCAATGTAATTATTTACTACAATATATTCCCTCACCTTTCATTTCATACCCATGACTCATTTATTTTGCAGCTGAAGATTTGTACCTCTTAATCTCCTTCATTTGTTTCTTTCCTCCTCCTGCTCCTCTTTTCTCTGTCAACCACCTGATTATTCTCTGTGTTTATAACTCTGTTTCTGCTTTGTTATATTTATTCATTTGTTTTGCTTTTTAGATGCCACATAAAAATGAAATCATATAGTATCTGTCCTTTTCTTTCTGACTCATTTCAGTTAGCATAATACTCTCTAGATCCATTAGTGTTGTTTCAAACAGTAAGATTTCATTCTTTTTTATGGCTGAGTGATATTCCATTATATATATATAGTATATTATATATATATATACATATATAGAGAGAGGCACTTATTTGCCTTCGTATCTTTTGTTGTTGTTAAGTTGCTAAGTCATGTCCAACTCTTTGCAACCCCATGGACTACAGCATGCCAGGCTTCCTATCTTTGTTATTGCAAATAAATACTGCAATGAACATAGGAGTATATCTCTTTTTAATTAGCGTTTTTTTTCTTCATATAAGTACCCAGAAATGCAATTGCTAGATAATATGGTAGATCTATTTTAATTTTTTGAGGAATCTCCATACTATTTTTCATAGTGGCTACACCAATTTACATTTCCACTAACATTTGTATGAAGGTTCCCTTTTCTCCACATTTATCAATACTTGTTAATTGTTTTGTTTTTTATAACAGCCATTCTGACAGGTATGAGTGACATCTCACTGAGGTTTTGAGGGTTTGCATTTTCCTGATGATCAGTGATGTTGGGCATCTTTTCATATGCTTATTGGATATTTGTATGCCTTCTCTGGAAAAATGTTAACTCAGATCAACTCCTCATTTTTTATTCAAGTTGTTTGGCTTTGGGTGGGTTTTTTGATGTGGGATTATATGAGTTCTCTTTATATATTGGATATTAATCCTTTATGGAATATATCACTTGTAAATATCTTCTCCTAAGTAGGAAGTCTTTTCATTTTATTGAGAATTTCTTAGTTGTGCAAAAACTTTTCAGCTTGATGCAGTTCCATTTGTTTATTTTTACTTTTCTTTCCCTTGCCTAAGGAAACATATCCAAATATTATTATGAACAATGTCAAAGAGCATACTGCCTATTTTTTTCTAGAAGTTTTATGAATTCAGGTATTACATGTAAGTGTTCTGCTTTGAATTTATTTTTGTGCATGGTGTGAGAGAACAGTCTAGCTTGATTCTTTTACATGTAGCTGTCTAGTTATCCCAACATCATTTATGAGAAGGATGTCTTTTCCCATTGTATATTCTTGCTCCCTTCGTCATGTTAATTGACCATAAGTATGTGGGTTTATTTCTGGGTTCTCTATTCTATTCCATTAATATATATCTTATTTGTGCCAGTAACATATTGTTTTGATTATCATAACCTTGTAGTATAATTTGTAATCAGGGAGCATGACACCTCTAGCTTTCAGCTTCTTTCTCAAGATTGTTTTGGCTATTCTGGGTCTTTGGATTGCCATTCTTTCTTTTAAATTTACTGATAACAGAAATCCATTTATCTTTTCAAAAACTAAGAAATATACAGTCTTAGAAAGATATTTCTAAATTCAGACTGCATGGATTCAAATCTGGCTATATTACTAAATGTCTGTGTGCCATTTGGAAAATTACTTCTTTTCTAAGCCTCAGTTTCTTTATCTATAATACTGGGATGAATTGTGAGAATTAAATGAGATATTCAATATAAAACACTTGTTACAGTATCTTATATATTAGTAGCTGTTCAGTAAATAACAACTATCACTGCTGCTGCTTTTAAGTCGCTTCAGTCGTGTCCGACTCTATGCGACCCTGTAGACGGCAGCCCATCAGGCTCCCCGTCCCTGGGATTCTCCCGGCAAGAACACTGAAGCGGGTTGCTATTTCCTTCTCCAATGCATAGCATGATTTAGTGGTCCAGACATTCTCTCATTTTCTTTCTTTGGTTTTACAAACTTGAAAACAACACGGCCCCCTATTATTCATGGTCATTCACACTTTTACACATACAAGCAATTTTCTCTCATTGATCAGATTAAGCTCAGACTAGGAAATGGCAACCCACTCCAGTGTTCTTGCCTGGAGAATCCCAGGGACGCAGGAGCCTGGTGGGCTGAGGTCTATGGGGTCGCACAGAGTCGGATACAACTGAAGTGACTTAGCAGCAGAGGCTTATTCACGGTTTCCTCAACTTTGGGGGAAAAAAATCAAAGCACACTACCACTCTTTTGGCTTCTTTGAACAAGGTGCCTCTTCATGACATTTCATTCAGATCAGTTCAGTCGCTCAGTCGTGTCTAACTCTTTGCAATCCCATGAATCACAGCACGCCAGGCCTCCCTGTCCATCACCAACTCCCGGAGTTCACTCAGACTCATCCATGGAGTCAAGGATGCCATCCTGGCATCTGATCCTCGGTGGTCCCCTTCTCCTCCTGCCCCCAATCCCTCCCAGCATCAAAGTCTTTTCCAATGAGTCAACTCTTCTCATGAGATGGCCAAAGTATTGGAGTTTCAGCTTTAGCTTCATTCTTTCCAAAGAAATCCCAGGGCGGATCTCCTTCAGAATGGATTGGTTGGATCTCCTTGCAGTCCAAGGGACTCTCAAGAGTCTTCTCAACACCACAGTTCAAAAGCATCGATTCTTGGGAGCTCAGCCTTCTTCACAGTCCAACTCTCACATCCGTACATGACCACAGGAAAAACCATAGCCTTGACTAGACAGACCTTAGTTGGCAAAGTAATGTCTCTGCTTTTGAAGATACTATCTAGGTTGGTCATAACTTTTCTTCCAAGGAGTAAGCGTCTTTTAATTTCATGACTACAATCACCATCTGCAATGATTTTGGAGCCCCCAAAAGAAAGTCTGACACTGTTTCCACTGTTTCCCCATCTATTTCCCATGAAATGATGGGACTCTAAACCCCATCCACTCTAATCTTAATAATTACATCCTTGTTTTAATATTTTAAGATCACTTTCTTCATTACTTATGTTCTGCATCGATATTGGAGACATTTAAGGCCAAAGGTGTTATTAATTACCCTCTTCTTTATGTTCCCCAGTGAAAATACATCTCTTCCACTATGGATCTATCAGTGTTAGACCCACTGTCCTGTATATTATTAGGATTTTAAGTTTTTGAATAAACATTATATCTCTATCTCTAAATTCCTTTTAAATCTGAATTGAAAACTTTGCATGTTTTCTTCCAGATTTTGTAACACATATTCCAACTTTCCCAGGTTCTCAACTGGTCTGGAAAAGCGATTTCTACCCCCATGATACTATATATTCAGTTAGCTATTCACTTCTAACAACTCTTTTTTTTTCCCCACCATTTGAGTTCTCCAGGATTCCAAAGTCACTTATCAAGTATTCTGTACTTCTTTTGATGGTTTTGTTTATCACCAAAAGTGAGTCATGGTCAACAGTTTCAATGTCTTTCAGATTTTCTATCTTTCTAGTAAATTTTCATGTGGCTACAGCCAAACCCATCTTCAGTAAAGAGTAAATAAACATTCATCATTAAGACTGCTTACCAGATGATTATTATAGGCTTTCTTAAATAAATAAACTCCTCTGAGTTTTTAATGCTAATTTTTAAAAACAATGAAAACAATTTCAATGAGGCTTTCAATCACAGAGCTAATAAGTAACTTAACCATAATTAAAAAGCAACGTTCTTATTTCCACACTATACGATCACAACATTTAAACAACTCCTAGCCCCAAACTCTTAAAAATCTAGTCAGAGACTAAAATTAATACATATAATAATATAATAAACTTTAAGACTATAAATCATATAATGCCAAGTTGTAAAAATCATTATGGACTAAATATAATGTCAATACTAAAATAGACACAATACTGTAAGAAAAAGATGCTGCACAGTTCAGAAAGATTAGTAATGATTTCATGAAGAAGATGAAATTTTAACTGTGAATTTAATAATGTGTGCTGTGTGCTCAGTCATGCACAAATCTTTGTGACCCCTTGGACTGCAGCCCAACTGTCCTGGTATTCTCCCAGCAACAATACTGGAGTTGGGTCACCATTCCCTTCTCCAGGGGATCTTCCTGATGCAGGGATCAAACCCAGGATTTGGGCCTTGCAGGCAGATTCTTTACCATCTGAGCCATCGGAGAAGCCCGAATTTAAGAATGGTAACCATTCAATAGGCAGTAGCTTAGAGGAAGGTTTACCAGTAACATTAAGGCATTTACTAGGCATTCCCATGACACATTCCTCAGAGAATGAGGACACCAGCCTAACAAAGAAGGAGTCTTGTTTCATCACCAATGTTGTTTTCTAAGTAAAAATGACTCAAATATGGTGGACCTTGAGGGTGTGTCCCTGAGTGAGCAGGACACCACCAGTGTTTCCCTAACTGAAACTCTTCAGGCATAGCCCCACTGGTCTACAACATTTTCCACAAGAATTTTTAAATTTTATGTTTTCATTTATTTGATTGTCTAAGCAGATATTTATAGTTGATAGATTTATCCCTATGACCACCTCAATATCAAGTACTGACGAGATATTTCAGTACACACATCTTGTATGTATGTGATTATATTGGTGCTAATTACTTTAATTATTGAAGATTCCTGAGAACAAAATAGAAGCTGATTCAATACATAAATTTTATATTCACATGAAACAAGGCCTAAATTGTGTCATAGAGTAGTGTATGAATAAAGGTTCTGAGATGACTCAAGTGGAAAAACAACTATATCATAAAGTGACATAGGCATAGTAAATGCAGAAAGTCAAGCTATAAAATCAATACTGTATTCACATGGTGACAGAGTTTGGTTTCAGCAAAATATTATATATCTTATTAAATTTTGCTAATGGAAATTTTACTGAATTTTCACCTTTGCTTATATTAAATATACTAATTTGCTTTTATGCTTGTATAAGAACTATAAACATAAGGTGGTTATATATCATTTTCTATTTATTTTAATTTAATAAAAATAACTTGTCAGCATTGAACATTTATGAAAAAAATTTATTGTCTTTAAAAGTGGTCTATCTAAAGGGCTGGAAATGCATATCTTGATCTAAATGGTAGCTACCTGAATGAACAGATATTTAGAAATCCATTGAACTGGACACAAAATTTACGTACTTCACTCCATTATACCTCAGTGAAAAAGTGAAAAAATAAAACTCAAACAAATAAATAAAGCTGTCTGTATATTTCCTGAGTTTGAGGAAACAATGGTATCAAGGCTTTAGAATGCTGCTGCTACTGCTGCTAAGTCACTTCAGTCGTGTTCAACTCTGTGCGACCCCATAGATGGCAGCCCACCAGACTCCTCTGTCCACAGGGTTCTCTAGGCAAGAATACTGGAGTGGGTTGCCATGTCCTTCTCCAGCTTTAGAGTAGGCAGATTTAACTTCTATTGCAATTCTGCCACTTAATAGCTGAGTAACCTGAGATAGGCTTCTTAACCAGTACAATATATATTTTCTCTATCTAAAAAAATGAGAATAATAACAGATCCTTGTAAGATGTTGTGAAGCTTACAGGAAATTTTGAAGGTAAAATACAAAAAAAAAAAAAAAGACCTAATATATATAGTGGCGCTCACTAAACAATAGTGATAAAATAAAAGAAGGAAGGGAGGAAAGGAGGGAGAAGGAAGCAAAGACGCTTTGGCTTAACATGATACACACAGGCATACATGGTGTACTCACACACAACCATGTACACATGATTTTTAAGGTTTTGAGCAAAGGAGGAAGATAGTAAAAGCAGGTTTTTAAAACCATAATCTGACAGTATTAAGGAAGGATTAGAGCTGACACCAGAGTTTAGGAAGTCTACTAAAATTCACCATAACTTTCAATAACCAAACTGTATAAATCAGTAAATTACATATCCTGCAGTGATATTTTAGAGAGCTTCAAAAACTATTCAGTTTATCTGGATTTTCCTCCAAGCTTAAAAAATTAAAGTATTTATCGAGTATTTATTAAGTACCTTTTGAACTGCTGCTACTGCTGCTGCTAAGTCACTTCAGTCGTGTCCGACTCTGTGTGACCCCATAGACGGCAGCCCACCAGGCTCCCCCATCCCTGGGATTCTCCAGGCAAGAACACTGGAGTGGGTTGCCATTTCCTTCTCTAATGCATGAAAGTGAAAAGTGAAAGTGAGGTCGCTCAGTCATGTCCAACTCTTCATCACCCCATGGACCGCAGCCTACCAAGCTCCTCTGTTCATGGGATTTTCCAGGCAAGAGTACTGGCGTGGGGTGCCATTGCCTTCTCCATCTAATCCAGCTTAAACATTTGGAAATTCACAGTTCACATACTGTTGAAGCCTGGCTTTGAGAATTTTGAGCACTACTTTATTAGTGTGTGAGATGAGTATAATTGTGTGATAGTTTGAGCATTCTTTGGGATTGGAATGAAAACTGACTTTTTCCAGTCCTGTGGCCACTGCTGAATTTTCCAAATTTGATGGCATGTTGAGTTCAGGTCTTTAACAGTATCATCTTTTAGGATTTGAAATACCTCAACTGGAACTCCATCACCTCCACTAGCTTTGTTCATAGTGATGCTTCCTAAAGCCCACTTGACTTCACATTCCAGGATGTCTGGCTCTAGGTGAGTGATCACACCATTGTGATTATCTGGGTCATGAAGATATTTTTAGTATAGTTCTTCTGTGTATTGTTGCCACTTCTTAATATATTCTGCTTCTCTTAGGTCCATAGCATTTCTTTCCTTTAGAGTGCCCATCTTTGCATGAAATGTTCCCTTGGTATTTATAATTTTCTTGAAGAGATCTCTAGTCTTTCCCATTCTACTGTTTTCCTCTATTTCTTTGCATTGATCACTGAGGAAGGCTTTCTTATCTCTCCTTGCTATTCTTTGGAACTCTGCATTCAGATGGTTATATCTTTCCTTTTCTCCTTTGCTTTTCGCTTCCCTTCTTTTCACAGCTATTTGTGAGCACTTGGCCTCCTCAAACAGCCATTTGCTGATATTTAGTATAAATATTAATGCTATTTATTAATAGTAATAATATTTAGATATTTAGTATGTTTACCTATCTACTAATTCAAGAAGACTAAATTAGGTGATCCATCCTAAAATTTATTATTTGGATATAGCTTTCAAAGCATTTCTAGAATATTAATTTTATTTCAATACTACCACATTCAACAAGTTTTTAATGAGCATCTTCTATATGCCAATGTTCTGACACCTGGGATGCATCAAGGAATAGACCAGATGAACATTCTTGCCTTCATAAGACTTACATTTTAGCTTACATCTTGTGAGATAAATATTATTTACATTTTACATAGGAAGTCATATATAGTCAGATACAGATAATTGCCCTAGATAAGTTAATAGGAAGCAGAGTTAGAATTCAGACTCAGTGCTTCTGATTCATGGATTATGCTCTTTCCATGCTAAATAGGGAAACAACTATGAGAAAAATAGCTGATGCTAACTCCAATGGCTATTAAATAATGTTGTCATATGCTCTTATTTGTGGTCTTTGATTATGCTAATCATTTTTTAAAGAAATGAAAACCCCAGTGGCACTAAATAAGGAATGGGTCTTATGAAACAGATGGCTTAGCAGATGGTAGATTGCTCCTTTTCTTCTTGGCACCTCTTGCTGAAATAATGTGATATGCAGGGTGGTTAGGTATGTTTGACTTCTTGGGTCTTAACTAGTAGATATTTCTGGAACAGATGCTGTTTCCTTATCCTGAGTTCAACAAATTCACAAGTACAATCTGCAGCATTTCCTTTTCTGCCATTCTTGTTATATTGTGTCCAGTTTTATCAACTCTAATCAAAATATTTTACATTGAAAAATGGCCTAAAATGAGTCAGGAGTTTCAGGACAAGTAACAGCTAAGAAATGATTTTAAGCCATTAAACACTCCCAATAAGATAAATGGCAATCATAACCTTTGGACAAGTCAATATTTCATTACTTATGTCCTCACAGCAGTAGAATTTATTAGGCAACAACGATGTACAGGCCACTGGGATGGGTTCTGTGGGAGACAAAAGGATGATGAGATGTGAGCTTAGTCTACAAGGATTTTACAGTATAGGAGGGGCTTAAAAAAGCAAACAGATCATTACAATGCAAGTCAGAGTATGGTAACTTCTATGAGGGTAGTTCAAAGAATGAGTCTGGGAATTCAGAGGAAGGAGAACTCACTTATGCTTGGTTGGACTGTGAAGTGCTAGAGCAAGGTAAAGTGAGGGTGAAAGAACTTGATAAGGTCAGACTTTGTAGGATTATGAGGGTTTCTGCAACTAGAAATAATAGGGAGGGCTTTCCATATAGCAAGGGCTTAACTGTGGAGACAGGAATGTTCATAGAAAAGTGATCACCTTTGACTAGAGATATAAGGTATATGAATGAGCTGAGCTGTGGCGGCATTGAAAATCAAGGCAACGCATCTGAGTATAGAACAGGTTGTAAGAAGGAATTATTGAAAGCTTTTCTGCAAGAATATGGCATGATCCATGCTTTGTTTTAGCAAGATTAGTTTCTCAAGAGTTGGGTTGGATTACATGAGCAGGAAACAGAAGGCAGTGAGACCAACTAGGTGGTCCTTATTATAGTACAGAGAAGAGCTAATGAGGGTCTGAAGTAGATCTGGTACTTGTTAGAGGAAGAAGGCAATCAATAGGAAAGATATTGAGGAGGTATTCACTATAATTTCCTCATTAAAAGGGGAACAGTGTGCACCTTTGTAATAATTGCAAACTAAGACTTGATAAAGGTTGCAAGAACATTAACAAAATCATTAACTAAAATAGGAATCCCTAGGGTTGGTTAATTTCTTTCTTCTAATTTAATAAATTTCTAGAGAAATTTATAAGCATATATAAATATATAGGGTATCTTAAGCATTGATTCATTATTTAAGTCAAGCTAAAACACAGAAACCTAAAACAGGATTCAAAATTAACTGTAAATGATTTCATATTGTGTAATGTAAGATTTCCTTTAATTCTTCACTGTGATAATATGAGCATACAGTGTCACAGAAAGCAGGCGGTATTACGTATGGATAGATTTTCTTCTAAACAAATTTCTAACCAACAGAATTAATAAAAATACATTAAAGATAAACTATCTTATAGTATGTGTCATCAAGTGTTTTTAAAAAGCAAATCTCTACCTTTTAGAATGAAATCCCTAAGTAAAAGCATATATATAAATAAAAATTACACATGGAATGATATGTAATAGAATTCAGCATGGGAAAGAATTCTTTCTTCAGAGTTCCTACACAACACCATGGAATGGATCCAGGCCAGGTTCCCCTGGGCCACACAAAAAGATGGAGAGTGGTCAGCTGTTGACTAGTCCAATAAAGGAACTAAATTGGCTCTTATGCTACTAAATCATGTTCCAATTAGTCCATCCTAAAACTTCCAGTCTACCACAGAGAAGGAACTGCTTTTACAACTTTAAATTTCAATCACCATAAATAATGCTATTTCATACCTTAGGTTCTAGCCAAATACAGCTATTCATTCTTTAGAAATCCTTCTAAATTCCCCATAAAATTCTTCTCACATCTTCACTGCAAGTTATCTTTCCCAGCCCTCAGCTCCCATGGCACTCTGTTTTAGCTATGGTTTCAGGTCTGCCATTTTCTAACTTTAAAATATTATTTAAGTATAGGTTATCTTCCCAATCAAATTGTAAGTTTCCCAAGGACAGAGTCAAAGTCTCATTTTCACAACCTCATGGTACCCAACACTGAGTTCTTACCACAAAAGTTACACAAGAATTGTCCATAAAGAAACATCTAAGCCTCCACTTCACAAAGCACTCTGTTGCTTCCTTCAAAAATTAAGAAAAATAAATAACTTGAAGATTCTTTAAAACTCATCAACCTTGTTAGGGAAATTTGGATGAAATCTGGGCCTCCAGTGTCAATTATGATCATCCAGATCTATCTCTCAAGGAGAGATAAGAAAGCCTTCCTCAGTGATCAATGCAAAGAAATAGAGGAAAACAATAGAATGGGAAAGACCAGAGATCTCTTCAAGAAAATTAGAGATACAAAGAGAACATTTCATGCAAAGATGGGCTCAATAAAGGACAGAAATAGTATGGATGTAACAGAAGCAGAAGATATTAAGAAGAGGTGGCAAGAATATATAGAAGAACTGTACAAAAAGATCATCACAACCCAGATAATCATGATTGTGTCATCACTCACCTAGAGCCAGAATTCCTGGAATGTGAAGTCAAGTGGGCCTTAGAAAGCATCACTACGAACAAAGCTAATGGAGATGATGGAATTCCAGTTGAGCCATTTCAAATCCTAAAAGATGATGCTCTGAAAGTGCTACATTCAATATGCCAACAAGTTTGGAAAACTCAGCAGTGGCCACAGGACTGGAAAAGGTCAGTTTTCATTCAAATCCCAAAGAAAGGCAATTCCAAAGAATGCTCAAACTACCACACAATTGCACTCATCTCACATGCTAGCAAAGTAATCCTCAAAATTCTCCAAGCCAGGCTTCAGCAGTATGTGAACTGTGCACTTCCAAATGTTCAAGCTGGTTTTAGAAAAGGCAGAGGAACCAGAGATCAAATTGCCAACATCCAATGGATCATGGAAAAAGCAAGAGAGTTCCAGAAAAACATCTACTTTTGCTTTATTGACTATGCCAAATCCTTTGACTGTGTGGATTACAATAAACTGTGGAAAATTCTGAAAGAGATGGGAATACCAGGCCACCTGATCTGCCTCCTGAGAAATCTATATGCAGGCCAGGAAGCAACAGTTAGAATGGGAGATGGAACAACAGACTGGTTCCAAATAGGAAAAGGAGTATGTCAAGGCTGTATATTGTCATCTTGCTTATTTAACTTATATGCAGAGTACATAATGAGAAAAACTGGGCTGGAGGAAACACAAGCTAGAATCAAGATTGCCAGGAGAAATAACAATAACCCCAGATATGCAGATGACACCACTCTTATGGCAGAAAGTGAAGAACTAAAGAGCCTCTTGATGCAAGTGAAAGAGGAGAATGAAAAAGTTATCTTAAAGCTCAGCATTCAGAAAACAAAATCTTGGCATCCACACCCATCACTTCATGGCAAATATATGGAGAAACAGTGGAAACAGTGGCAGACTTTATTTTTGGGAGCTCCAAAATCACTGTGGATGGTGATTATAGCCATGAAATTAAAAGACGCTTACATCTTGGGAGAAAAATTATGATCAACCTAGACAGCATATTAAAAAGCAGAGACAATACTTTGCCAACAAAGGTCCGTCTAGTCAAGGCTATGGTTTTTCCAGTAGTCATGTACAGATGTGGGAGTTGGATGGTGAAGAAAGCTGAATGCAGAAGAATTGATGCTTTTGAACTGTGGTGTTGGAAATGACTCTTGAGAGTCCCTTGGACTGCAAGGAGATCCAACCAGTCCATCCTAAAGGAAATCAGTCCTGAATACTCATGGGAAGTTCTCATGTTGAAGCTGAAACTCCACTTTGGCCACCTGAGGTGAAGAGATTACTCATTTGAAAAGACCCTGATGCTGGGAAAGATTGAAGGCAGGAGGAGAAGGGGACAACAGAGGATGAGATGGTTGGATGGCATTACTGACTCAATGGACATGAGTTTGAGTAAACTCCAAGATTTGGTGATGGACAGGGAATCCTGGCGTGCTGCTGTCCATGGGGTTGCAAAGAGTTGGACACAACTGTGCGACTGAACTGAACTGAGATCTATATCATTCTGGATCAATATTTCTCAGGTATGATGAGGACTGTGGTTTTTCATATTACTCTTCCTTCCCACCTCATCATACTTTCCCCCCCCTGAGGCCTCCATTATATTGTTTTTAGAATAAATAATACAGTATCAGCCAAATACTCTTTTTTATAAACTGAAGTTTTCATTTCAGATGATCTTGTTTTTTCTTTTAGCCTGCCTTTCTCTGCTTTTATCACAACAACCTTTTCCTTTTACAAGCATTTCTGTCCTCATGGGAATTAAGCATTATATTTTGAACTATAAATGGAAAAATAATGTTATTATATTGTATTATGAACCTCCTGCTGAAATGGCTATTTTTCAGGAATTGAACATATTCTGGGACTCTTTCTGTCTCTTCACAGTGGCTGGTGTATTAACCCTGGCAAAGTGCTACAGGCTTCCATTTACTCATTTTAAATCTGTTTGTGTAACACTTTGTATTTGGTGTCTAGAGCCTTGTGTAATTGCACTGAAATTGCCAAACAGTGTGGGTGATAGATAGACTGCCACCATTCAGTTTCCTACAGACTCTGGTCCAAGGTTCTTTAATTTGCCTGCCAGTTCCTCTATCACTCATGCCTTTGACCACACTAAAGGCTAATAATAAAGAGGAGCATACCAAGCCCTCTTTACATGAAAAATTTAGTGTGCACAGGTGACATGATATTAAGACAATAAAGTAAAAATTAGAAATACAAAAAATTTTAAGTTCAGCTAAGGCAGAGAAGTTACCCAATCCAGCATCTGTTTTTCCTCACAGCTGATTACATATTTAAGGTTTAGGAAATGTCTTTCAAAACTTGAATTACTGATAGTCTCCATCTTTCAACTCAAAGAGCTGTAGAGGAATTATCCAGTTCCATTTGGAACATTAGCTGAAGGTTCAAATTATCTGCAGTATTCATACACAACTTTGTGATTTCTACGGGACATCTCTCTACACTGATGAAATGTTTCAACTATGTATACATTTTGCTCAAAACTTTCCCATGAAAGGCATCAGAGCAGGCATAGTCCTCACTTCAAAGTTGAAGAAATGATGAAACAAAGCATTAAGTAATTCATAATAGACCCTAACACAGGTAAATAACAATAGTGCTAAACAGGGCTGTTCTCACTTGCTGACCTACCTTTCTTTTTACTTAAAACTTTGAAGAAGGTTTTACCTTCTTTTGTAACTCATATTTTAACTATTCTACAAAGTATAGCAGTATAGAATATCTACAGTTGTTAAGAACATGGCCTCTGAAATTAGACTACCTAGGTAAAATCCCAGCCCTGCTACTTACTGGCCTTGGGAGCTTAGGTAACTGACTTTTGTTTCTTTGCCTTGGTTTCCCTTCTGTCAAATTAGAATAATAATCTATTTTACTTGTAACCTGTTATGAAGAGTTAGTGCATATTTGTTGCTGTTTTTCAGTCTCTTAGTCGTGTCCAACTCTTTGCGACCCCATGGGTTGCAACACACCAGGCTTCCCTGTCCTTCACCATCCCCCAGAGTTGTTAATATACATAAGATCCATATAAGAGATGTATCTAAAGTCTTTAAACAGTGCTTGACACATAGTACACTTTTTTTTTTCTAATAGAGCTAATTTTGCATGAGGCAATTCACTTAGTAAGTTGATATCACTTAAATATAAGTGATATCATGAAGTGAAACTGAAAATGTTAGTCGTTCAGTCGTGTTTGACTCTTTGCAAACCCACCAGGACCCTCTGTGCATGGATTCTCCAGGCAAGAATAGTGGAGTGGGTTGCCATTCCTTTCTCCAGGCAATCTTCCTGACCCAGGGATCAAACCTGGGTCTCTTGCTTTGCAAGCAGATGCTTTGCCATCTGAGACACCAAGGGAAACCCCAAGTGATATCATAGATTATATGATTTGGTAATCTCTGGCCCTTACTGAATTTTCAGCCACTTGTCAGAAAATTGGATTTCCTTTTATTAGGGAAATGAAGAGGATTCAGGCTTTTGATAATCTAAGCCATATTTATGTAGCCAGGTATCTGAGGCCATAATGTTTCTGAGTTTTAAATAAAATCAGGAAGACTAGCCTTTACTCTAAGTGTGAAGTCTAATGACTTCTGCTAATTTTCACCTATGGCTCCAAATCTCTGATTCTTATGTCTTGGTTCCTGTAGTTATTCTCTATTTTTCTGCTCTACTCACCAAAATGAATGTGGGATTCAGTCTGATTTCCTTGATTACCCCTCCAAACTACTCACCCAATATACATTTCTGTTGTAGCCTAAATGAAATTGTGCACTCACACTGGTGTGTTCAATACATTCTTCTGTTCAGTGAGCCATGTCCCCTGGAATTGTGTACTAAGGGGTTTACATATTTCTTTTGACTGGAATGTTAGTCACATGTAGTCTTGGGCATTACTAACCACCCCAAAGCTGAAATGTCCCACTTCCTTCAGAGCCTGCAGCCTCCTGTTAAGTAGTTTGGCAGACCCTCCCCCAACACCAGACACCTTTATCCTTGACGGCATCACCTTCCACCTGACAAAGCAGTTTATGAAAGTATTTTTCTATACAAGGTAGTCCCCCTCACAACAGGAATACAGATATCAGTTAACAAAATATTATTTTCTCTATTACATTTATACAATGTGTTTTTATCACCACAAAATATGAATTCAAATACATTCTAACTTTTTTCACAAATATTTCTTGAGCTCTGGTTAGTAGTTCTCAAAAATTCAAGGAAGTCAGTTTAGCCCTTTTTAGCCACTATAAATAAGTACTATGTCAAAAGGGATGAATTATATGAGACATCAAGATGAAGTGCTATGAGCATTCAGATACAGATTAACCCTATTTGAGTAGGTCCAGGGAAATGTTTTCAAGGGTTACTAATTCCATATTCAAGTTTGAAATGGCTGGTCATTAATCGGTGAAACCAAACAGACTATTTAGCAATATAAGGAAAAGTACTTCCCAGGTGAAACAGAATAATCTCAATTTATTTCTAAGGCAAACTATTCAATATTCCATTAATCCAAGTCTATGCCCCAACTGCTAATGCCAAAGAAGGTAAAGTTGTATGGTTCAAGAAGAACTACAAGACCTTCCACAATTAAAACCAAAAAAGGATGTCCTGTTCATATAGGAGACTGGAATAAAAGAGTAGGAAGTCAAGAAATATCTGGAATAACAGGCAAGTTTGGCCTTAGAGTATAAAATGAAGTGGGGCAAAGGCTAACAGTTTGGCCAATAGAATGCACCCTCTTTCATAGCAAACACCCTCTTTCAACAACACAGAGATGACTCTACACATGGACATCACCAGATGGTCAATACCAAAATCAGATTGATTATATTCTTCATAGTTGAAGATGGAGAAGCTCTATACAGTCAGTAAAAATAAGAGCAGGAATAGACTGTCTGTGGCACAGATCATAAACTCCTTATTGCCAAATTCAGACTCAAACTGAAGAAAGTAGGGAAAACCACTAGGCCATTAAGGTATGACCTAAATCAAATACCTTATAATATTACAGTGGAATGACAGATTCAGGGGATTAAATCTGGTAGACAGAGTGCCTGAAGAACTATGGGTGGAGGTTTGTAACATTGTACAGGAGGACATGATCAAAGCAATCTGAAAAAAAAAAAAAAAAAATGCAAAAGGAAAATGGTTGTCTGAGGAGGCCTTATAAATAGCTGAGAAAAAAAGAGAAGTGAAAGCAAAGGAGAAAAGGAAAGATATGTTCATCTGAATGCAGAGATCCAAAGAATAGTGAAGAGAGGTAAGAAAGTCTTGCTCAGTGATCAATGCAAAGGAATAGAGGAAAACCATAGAATGGGAAAGACTAGAGATCTCTTCAAGAAAATCAGAGATACCAAAGGAATATTTCATGAAAGACTGGCACAATAAAGGACAGAACACATAGATTTATCTGAAGACAGGTAAGTTGGAATAAGGACCTAACAGAAGCAGAAGAAATTAAGAAGAGGTGGCAAATATACACAGAAGAACTATACAAAAAGATCTTAATGACCCAAATAACTACAGTGGTGTAATCACGCACCTAAAGCCAGATATCCTGGAGTAGGAAGTCAAGGGGGCCTTAGGAAGCATCACTACAAACAAACCTAGTGGAAGTGACAGAATTCTGGTTGAGCCATTTCAAATCATAAAAGATGATGTTGTTCAAGTGTTGCACAATATGCCAGCAAATTTTGAAAACAGTGGCAATAGGTCTGGAAAAGTTCAGTTTTCATTCTAATCCCAAAGAAGGGCAATGCCAAAGAATGTTCAAACTATCGCACAATTGCACTCATTTCACATGCTAGCAAGGTAATACCCAAAATCCTTCAAGCTAGGCTTCAGTGGTTTGTGAACTGAGAAATTCCAGATGTACAAGCTGTACTTAGCAAAGGCAGAGGAACCAGAGATCAAGTTGTCAACATCCACTGGATCATAGAAAAACAAAAGAGTTCAAGTAAATCATCTACATTTCTGTTCCATTTACTACGCTGAAGCCTTTGACTGTGTGGATCACAGCAAACTGGAAAATTCTTAAAGAGATGAGAATACCAAACTACCTTACCTGCCTCCCAAGAAACCTGTATGCAGGTCAAGAAGCAACATTTAGAACTGGACATGGAATAAATGGACTGGTTCAAAATTAGGGAAGGAGAATGTCAAGCTTGTATATTGTCACCCTGCTTATTTAACTTATATGCAGGGTACATCATGCAAAATGCTGGGCAGAAGGAAGAACAGCTGGAATCAAGATTGCCAGGAGAAATATCAATAACCTCAAATATGCAGATGATATCACCCTAATGGAAGAAAGTTAAGAGGAACTAAAGAACATCTTTTTTTTTTTTTAAGCACCTCTTGATGAAAGTGAAAGAGGAGAGTGAAAAAGCTGGCTTATAACTCAACATTAAAAAACCGATCATAGCACCTGGTCCCATCACTTCATGGGAAACTGGTGCAGAAACAATGGAAACAATGCCAGACTTTATTTTCTTGGGTTCCAAAATCACTGAGGATGATGACTCCAGCCATGAAATTAAAAGATGCTTGCTCCTTGGAAGAAAAGCTATGACAAACCTAGACAACACATTAAAAAGCTGAAACATTACTTTGCTTACAAAGATCCGTATAGTCAAAGCTATGGTTTGTCCAATAGTCATGTACAGATGTGAGAAATGGACGATAAAAAAGGCTGAGCACCAAAGAATTGATGCCTTCTAACTGTGGTGCTGGAGAAGATGCTTGAGAGTTCTTTGGACTGCAAGGAGATCAAACCAGTCAATCCTAAAAGAAATCAACCGTGAATATTCATTGGAAGGACTGATGCTACAACTGAAGGTCCAATACCTTGGCCACCTGATGCGAAGAGCTGATTCACTGGAAATAATCCTGGGAAAGATTGAAGGCAGGAGTAGAACAGGACCACGGAGGATGAGATGGTTGGATGGCTAGATGGACATGAGTTTAAGCAAGCTCTGGGAGTTGATGGTGAACAGGAAAGCCTGGTGTGCTGCAGTCCATGGGGTATCAAAGAGTCGGACACAACTAAGTGACTGAACAACGAAAACTACTACTATTAATCCCCAGGTGACACAATGGTAAAGAATGCCAGCCAACGCAGATGTGGGAGATGTGATTAGATACCTGGGTCAGGTAATATCCCCTAGAGGAGGAAATGGCAAGCCACTTAAGTTTTCTTGCCTGGAGAATCTCTTGGACAGAGTAGCTTGCCTGGCTCCAATCTACAGGGTCACAAAGAGTCAGACACAACTGAGCCACTGAGCGCATCAGTTCAGTTCAGTTGCTCAGTTGTGTTTGACTCCTTGCGATCCAATGGGCTGTAGCATGACAGGCCTCCCTGTCCCTCACCAATGCCTGGAATTTACTCAAACCCATGTCCACTGAGTCAGTGATGCCATCCAACCATCTCATCCTCTGCCATCCTCTTCTCCTCCCACCCTCAATCTTTCCCAGCATCAGTCTCTTTTCAAATGAGTCAGTGTGCTATAGATATCAATAAGGTCTAACTGGTCTATTGTATCATTTAAAGTTTGTATTTCCTTGATAATTTTCTGTTTAGTTGATTTATCCATAGGCGTGAGTGAGGTATTAAAGTATCCCACTATTATTGTGTTGTTAATTTCCCTTTCATACTTCTTAGCATTTGTCTTACATATTGCAGTGCTCCTATGTTGGGTGCATATACATTTATAATTGTTATATCTTCTTCTTGGATTGATCCTTTGATCATTATGTAGTATCCTTCTATGTCTCTTTTCACAGCCTGTGTTTTAAAGTCTATTTTATCTGATATGAGTATTGCTAGCAATCAGAATCCAACCACACATTAAAAAGATCATACACCATGACCAAGTAGGCTTTATCCCAGGGATGCAAGGATTCTTCAATATCCACAAATCAATCAATGTAATACATCACATTAACAAATTGAAAAATAAAAGCTATATGATTATCTCAATAGATGCAGAGAAAGCCTTTGACAAAATTCAACATCCATTTATGATAAAAATAAAAACTCTCCAGAAAGCAGTAATAGAAGGAACATACCTTAACATAATAAAAGCTACATATGACAAACCCATAGAAAACATTATCCTCCTTGGTGAAAAACTGAAAGCATTTCCCCTAAAGTCAGGAACAAGAGGAGGGTGGCCACTCCACCACTACTATTTAATATAGTTTTGCAAGTTTTGGCCACAGCAATCAGAGCAGAAAAAGAAATAAAAGGAATCCAAATGGGAAGAGAAGTAGTAAAACTCTGTTTGCAGATTACATGATCCTCTAAATAGAAAACCCTAAAGACTGCACCAGAAAATTACTAGTGCTAATCAATAAATATAGTAAACTTGCAGGATATAAAGTCAACACACAGAAATGCCTTGCATTCTTATATACTAAAAATGAGAAAATAGAGAAATTAAGGAAACAATCACATTCACCATTGCAACGAAAAAAATAAAATACTTAGGAATATATCTGCATGGAAAAGGTCAGTTTTCATCCCAATCCCAAAGAAAGACAATGTCAAAGAATGCTCAAACTACCGCACAATTGCACTCATCTCACATGTTAGTAAAGTAATGCTCAAAATTCTCCAAGACAGGCTTCAGCAATACGTGAACTGTGAACTCCCTGATGTTCAAGCTGGTTTTAGAAAAGGCAGAGGAACCAGAGATCAAATTGCAAACATCCGCTGGATCATGGACAAAGCAAGAGAGTTTCAGAAAAACATCTATTTCTGCTTTATTGACTATGCCAAAGCCTTTGACTGTGTGGATCACAATCAACTGTGGAAAGTTCTGAAAGAGATGGGAATACCAGACCACCTGACCTGCCTCTTGAGAAATCTGTATGCAGGCCAGGAAGCAACAGTTAGAACTGGATATGGAACAACAGATTGGTTCCAAAAGGAAAAGCAGTACGTTAAGGCTGTATATTGTCACCCTGCATATTTAACTTAGATGCAGACTATATCATGAGAAATGTTGGACTGGAAGAAACTCAAGCTGGAATCAAGATTGCTGGGAGAAATATCAAGAACCTCAGATATGTAGATGACACCACCCTTATGGCAGAAAGTGAAGAGGAACTCAAAAGCCTCTTGATGAAAGTGAAAGAGGAGAGTGAAAAAGTTGGCTTAAAGCTCACCATTCAGAAAATGAAGATCATGGCATGCAGTCCCATCACTCCATGGGAAATAGATGGAGAAACAGTGGAAACAGTGTCAGACTTTATTTTGGGGGCTCCAAAATCACTGCAGATGGTGATTGCAGCCGTGAAATTAAAAGACGCTTACTCCTTGGAAGAAAAGTTATGACCAACCTAGATAGTATATTCAAAAGCAGAGACATTACATTGCCGACTAAGGTCCGTCTAGTCAAGGCTACTCCAGTGTTCTTGCCTGGAGAATCCCAGGGATGGGGGAGCCTGGTGGGATGCCATCTATGGGGTTGCACAGGGTTGGACACGATTGAAGCGACTTAGCAGCAGCAGCAGTCAAGGCTATGGTTTTTCCAGTGGTCATGTATTGATGTGAGTGTTGGACTGTGAAGAAGACTCAGCACCAAAGAATTGATGCTTTTGAACTGTGGTGTTGGAGAAGACTCTTGAGAGTCCCTTGTACTGCAGGGAGACCCAACCAGTCCATTCTGAAAGAGATCAACCCTGGGATTTCTTTGGAAGGAATGATGCTAAAGCTGAAACTCCAGTACTTTGGCCACCCCACGCGAAGAGTTGACTCATTGGCAAAGACTTTGATGCTGGGAGGGATTGGGGGCAGGAGGAGAAGGGGTCGACTGAGGATGAGATGGCTGGATGGCATCACTGACTTGATGGACGCGAATCTGAGTGAACTCTAGGCGTTGGTGATGGACAGGGAGGCCTGGCGTGCTGCGATCCACGGGGTCGCAAAGAGTTGTACATGACTGAGCAACTGAACTGAAGTGAAAAAAACTGAAGACCTATATATAGAAAACTATAAAACACTGGTGAAAGATATCAAAGAGGACACTAATAGATGGAGAAATATACTATGTTCATCGATTGGAAGAATCAACATAGTGAAAATGAGTATACTACCCAAAGCAATCTATAGATTCAATGCAATTCCTATCAAGCTACCAATGGTATTTTTCACAGAGCTAAAACAAATAATTTCACAATTTGTATGGAAATACAAAAAACCTCAAATAGCCAAAGCAATCTTGAGAAAGAAGAATGGAACTGGAGGAGTCATCAAGACAGTAATGGTACTGGCACAAAGACAGAAATATAGATCAATGGAACAAAATAGAAAGCCCTGAGATAAATCCACACATCTATGGACACCTTATCTTCGACAAAGGAGGCAAGAATATACAACAGAAAAAAAAAATCTCTTTAACTAGTGGTGCTGGGAAAACTGGTGAACCACTTGTAAACGAAAGAAACTAGAACACTTCCTAACACCATACACAAAAATAAACTCAAAATGGATTAAAAATCTAAACCTAAGACCGGAAACTATAAAACTCCTAGAGGAGAACATAGGCAAAACACTCTCTGACATAAATCACAGCAGGATCCTCTATTGAAGAACTTTTAGATTGAGGAATTATAGTAGTTTTGATGTTAGCAAAACAAGGCTTTTGGGATAATGAATTTCTCTTTGTTGTAAATCATTGTATTCGTCTTTCTGTAAAAATGTAACTTCATTTAGTGCTTTCTGAGAAGGGCACTGGAAAACTCCTAGGTTAAGAGTTAAACCTGGAAGGCAGAATGCGCTGCATAGCTTTCCCCCTTATCTTGATGACTCAGGCCTCCTGACTGCTCCTATTCTTAACTGATAACTTGTGACTTAGTTTCCACTGTGTAACTGACCTTTCCTCAAAATGCATTTCCCGGGCCACCCCCCGGTGGGTGGTCAGTCAACTGTCTCTACTAAATTACCTGTAAATCATCCCCACCAATCAAATGTCTCCACTTCATCCTAGACCCCCTTCGCATTGTTCCCTCACTTCCGATCTCATTCCCAGTTGTCTTTGATCTTTCTGCATAAAATCCCTTTCGGTGAGTGTTCGGGGTTCACTCCTGGAAACGGGAGCTCCCCCCGCGCGCGCTGGCTAAATAAATCCTCCTGCTGATTGCTCGAGTTCGAGTCACTGTGGTCTTTGTGGCGACGCTTCCCAAGAAAGGCCGTGAGGTCTTACACTATGACCCACTTCCCAGAATATTGGAAATAAAAGTAAAAATAAACAAATGGAACCTAATTAAAACAAAAAGCTTCTGCACCAAAAAAGGAAACTATAAGCAAGGTGAAAAGACAGCCTTCAGGATGGGAGAAAATATTAGCAAATGAAGCAACTGACAAACAACTAATCTCAAAATATACAAGCAACTCCTGCAGCTCAATTCCAGAAAAATAAACTACCCAATCACAAAATGGGCCAAGGAACTAAATAGACATTTCTCCAAAGAAGACATACAGATGGCTAACAAACACATGAAAAGATGCTCAACATCACTCATTATCAGAGAAATGCAAATCAAAACCACAATGAGGTACCATTTCACGCCAGTCAGAATGGCTGCGATCCAAAAGTCTACAAGCAATAAATGCTGGAGAGGGTGTGGAGAAAAGGGAACCCTCTTACACTGTTGGTGGGAATGCAAACTAGTACAGCCACTATGGAGAACAGTGTGGAGGGAGATGCCTTAAAAACTGGAAATAGAACTGCCTTATGACCCAACAATCCCACTGCTGGACATACACTGAGGAAACCATAATTGAAAGAGATATGTGTTTCCCAATGTTCATCGCAGCATTGTTTATAATAGCCAGGACATGGAAGAAACCTAGATGTCCATCAGCAGATGAATGGATAAGAAAGCAGTGGTACATATACACAATGGAGTATTACTCAGCCATTAAAAAGAATACCTTTGAATCAGTTCTAATGAGGTGGATGAAACTGGAGCCTATTATACAGAGTGAAGTAAGCCAGAAAGAAAAACACCAATACAGTATATTAACGCATATATATGGAATTTAGAAAGATGGTAATGATAACCCTGTATGTGAGACAGCAAAAGAGAAACAGGTGTATTGAACAGTCTTTTGGACTCTGTGAGAGAGGGTGAGGGCAGGATGATACGGGAGAATGGCATTGAAACATGTATAATATCATATAAGAAATGAATCACCAGTCCAGGTTCGATGCATGATACAGGATGCTTGGGGCTGGTGCACTGGGATGACCCAGAGGAATGGTACAAGGAGGGGAAGTGGGAGGGGGTTCAGGATTGGGAACACATGTACACCCGTGGCAGATTCATGTTGATGTATGGCAAAACCAATACAATATTGTAAAGTAATTAGCCTCCAATTAAAATAAATTTAAACTTTTTTAAAAAGATAAAAATAAATAAGATAAAAATTATGAACTTCAAATGAGTCACTGTGAACACATACACATGCACTAAAGACATGTGTCTTTCAAGGACTTTACAAATTCTTATAATTTTGAGCTTACACTCAGAGTAATGTCAAATGGTCTACAAAGAACTGAAATTTTACCGTTTGAACATTCCATCTAATTCCTAGGCTACTCTACGAATATAACTAAGGCAAAATAATAATGAGCTTTTAGACAAAATACGTATATGAAGAAAAAAAGGCAAATATACTGGCAAGGAATTTACTGACTTAGAAAATGATAAAAGTTATTAAATGAAAAATATGTGATTGTCATATTTTATTAGGTAATTTGATTTTTTATTATAATGGCAGAAGGATAATTAGAATGAAAAATTCTGCTAAATTAAGAGGATATCAACAGGGGGAAAATAACTCTCTGTAATCAAGGTTTAGAACAAAACAATGGCCTGTGATTGCAAGGCAGAAATGATGGGTACATGAGAAATACTCACTACTAAAGAAAAGGCAGAGGAACAGAGATCAAATTGCCAACATCCACTGGATCATCAAAAACAGCAATAGAATTCCAGAAAAACATCTATTTCTGCTTTATTGACTATGCCAAAGCCTTTGTGTGGATCACAATCAACTATGGAAAATTCTGAAAGAGATGGGAATACCAGACTACCTGACCTGTCTCTTGAGAAACCTATATGCAGGTCAGGAAGCAACAGTTAGAACGACATGGAACAACAGACTGGTTCCAAATAGGAAAAGGAGTACATCAAGGTTGTATATTGTCACCTTGCTTATTTAACTTGTATGCAGAGTACATCACGAGAAACGCTGGGACTGGAAGAAGCACAAGCTGGAATCAAGATTGGCAGGAGAAATATCAATCACCTCAGATATGCAGATGACATCACCCTTATGGCAGAAAGTGAAGAGGAACTAAAAACCCTCTTGATGAAAGTGAAAGAGGAGAGTGAAAAAGTTGGCTTAAAGCTCAACATTCAGAAAACCAAGATCATGGCATCTGGTCCCATCACTTCATGGGAAATAGATGGGGAAAAAGTAGAAAAAGTGTCAGACTTTATTTTTTTGGGCTCCAAAATCACTGCAGATGGTGATTGCAGCCATGAAATTAAAAGGCGCTTACTCTTTGGAAGGAAAGTTATGGCCAACCTAGGTAGCATATTAAAAAGCAGAGACATTACTTTGCCAACAAAGGCTGTCTAGTCAAGGCCATGGTTTTTCCAGTAGTCATGTATGGATGTGAGAGTTGGACTGTGAAGAAAGCTGAGAGCCGAAGAATTGATGCTTTTGAACTGTGGTGTTGGAGAAGACTCTTGGGAATCCCTTGGACTGCAAGGAGATCCAACCAGTCCATTCTAAAGGAGACAGTCCTGGGTGTTCCACTGGAAGGACTGATGCTAAAGCTGATACTCCAATACTTTGGCCACCTCATGCGAAGGGTTGACTCATTGAAAAAGACCCTGGTGTTGGGAGGGATTGGGGGCAGGGGAAGAAGGGGACGACAGAGGCTGAATGGCATCATCAACTCGATGGACATGAGTTTGAGTAGACTCTGGAAGTTGGTGATGGACAGGAAGGCCTGGAGTGCTGTGATTCATGGGGTTGGAAAGAGTTGGATACGACTGAGTAACTGAACTGAACTGAAAGCAAATTAGGTCATTAATTTTCTTACTCTTGAAATAAACATATCCAATTAGTTATCTATCTAACTTGGTATCACTAATGATAACCATCCTATACAGACATCAAAAAGGAGATTTTTAGATATTGAATCCACTTTTTTCCCATGTTATCAATTGTTGGCTTTTAGCATCTCCTTTCAGATGCCGAAAATTTCCAGAGACAGAAAGGAATTTAAGGGGTAAAACTTCTCACAAAGAACAGGCATCTCTGTTTTTACAACTCTATCTGGTGATAAAATAGCATAAATGCTTTCAACATTAAATAAATGTTTCAGTGCCCACCCTGTGAGGGCACTGTACTAAGGACTTAAGTGAATCAGATGGCTCCCATTCTCTTAGAGCTCACTGTTTAGTAAAGAAGGGCCTACTCGCATACTAAGCAGCCCTGTTTCTTTTCTGAATAACTCTAAATATTAGAAAATCTCTTTTTAAATTGAACTCAAATTGTATCCTTAAAAATTCTATCCAAGTTACGCCTTATGGAATCATGAAAAATAGATTAAATCTGTCCTAAATCTCATCCTACAGGCAGAAGAGGCCTTTAAAAGATTACTGCATCAAAGTCACTAAAAAAAGTAATAATAATAATGTTAATAGGATGGAGCCAAATATAGAATCTTGAGCCTACTGTTAGTAAATTTCTTCATAGTTAACATCAGTTCCCACATACCAAATTTTTTTCACAGAATCATGTTCACTGGTGACACCAACTGAATCTGCCTCTACAAAGATTAAGTTACTAGCCACTAAAGCACACCATGAAAGGAATTCAGGGTAGAGATCAGGAATGAAGCACTCTGTCCTCTGGGGGTGGGGGTGGGGGTGGTGGGAGGAGGACTGGCAGAAAAGGCCTTCTGATGGTTAGATATTTTCAGAAGAATTTATGAGCCCAAATTCTTGCATCTCTCATATTGAGAAAAGCACTAAAATCATCAATAGTGATATCTGCTCCTTGTGACTAGCAGCAAGTCTCTGCCAAAACTGTGCTTGATTGCATGTACCCCCTGTTTCACTAAAGTCATATGTAATACTGACCATCCATGCTACATCTTCAGAGCAGTTCCTCAGAGTTATCTGAGACACTGTCTCCTTGGCTATAGATATCATTTTGCCCTAAATAAAACTTAAAAAAAAAATTTTGTTGGCATATAGTTAATTTATAACATTGTGTTACTTTCAGGTATACAGCAAAGTGAATCAGCTACACATATATCTACTCTTCTTCAGATTCTTTTCCCATATAGACCATTACAAAGTGTTGAGTAGAGTTCCCTTTGCTACACAGTAGGTCCTTATTGTTATCTATTTTATATGTATTAATAGTAGTGTGTAGATATCAATCTCAATTTCTCAATTTAGCCCTCCTCCCTTACTCCCTTATAACCATAAATTTGTTTTCTACATCTTAACTCTGTTTCTGTCCTGTTGATAAGTTCACTTGTACCCTTTTTTAGATTACACATATAAGCAATATCATATGATACTCCTTTTCTCTCTGACTTACCTCATTCAGTGTAAAAATCTCTAGGTCCATCAATATTGCTGCAAATGGCATTATTTCGTTCATTTTTATAGATGAGTAAATTTCACTGGGTTTCCCTGTTGGCTCAGACAATAAAGAATCTGCCTGCAATGCAGGAGACCCGGGTTTGATTCCTGGGTCGGGAAGAATGGGATGGCTACCCACCTTAGTATTCCTCCCTAGAGAATTCCATGGGCAGTGGAGCCTGACAGGCTGTAGTCTATCAGGTACATGTATATAATATTCTATTTCATATATGTGTCAGATCTTCTTTATCCATTCCACTGTTGATGGATATTTAGGTTGCTTTCATGTCCTGGCTATTGTAAATAGTGCATCAATGAACACTGGGGCACATGTATCTTTTCCCATAATGTTTTTCTCTAGATATATGCCCAGGAGTGGGATTTCTGGATCATAAAGTAGCTCTATTTATAGTTTTTGAAGAAACCTCCATACTGATCTCTATAGAGGTTGTATTAGTTTACATTCCCACCAACAGTGTAGAAGAGTTCCTTTTCCTCAACACCCTTTCCAGCATTTATTGTTTGTAGATTCTTTGATGATGGCCATTCTGACCGTTGTGAGGGGATACCTCATTGTAGTTTTGATTTGCATTTCTCTAATAATTAGGGATGCTGAGCATATCTTCCTATGTTTTTTTAACCATCTATGTCTTTGGAGAAATGTCTATTTAGACATTTTGCCTCTTTTTTCATTGGGTTGTTTGTTTTCTGATATTGAGTTGCATGAGCTGTTTGTATATTTTGGAGATTAATCCTTTGTTGGTTGCTTCATTTTCAAATATTTTCACCCATTCTGAGGATTGTCTTTTTGTTTTATTTACGGTTTCCTTTGCTCTGCAGAAGACTTTAAGCTTACTTAGGTCTCATTTGTTTATTTTTGTTCTTATTTTCATTACTCTAGGAGGAGGAAGACCAAAAAAGATCTTTCTGGGATTTATGTCAGAGAGGGTTTTCCTCTAAGAGTTTTATAATATCTGGCCCTATATTAAGTCTTTAATCCATTTTGAGTTTACTTTTGTATATGGCATTAGGGAGTACTCTAATTTCATTCATTTACATTTGCCTGTCCAGTTTTCCCAGCACCTCTTAATGAAGAGATGACCTTTTTTTCATTGTCTATTCTTGCCTCTTTTGACATAGATTATTTGATCATGGGTGTGTGGATTTATCTCTGGACTTTCTATCCTGTTCCATTGGTCTCTATTTCTGTTTTTGTGCTGGTTCCATACTGTTTTGATTATCTTAACTTTGTACTATAGTCTGAAGTCAAGGAATTTGATTCCTCTGGCTTTTCTTTCTCAAGATTGCTTTGGCTATTCAAAGCAATGGTCCTTGTGTTTCCATATAAATATCAAATTTTTTGTTCTAATTCTGTGAAAAGTGCCATTGGTAATTTGATAGGGATTGCACCAAATCTGTAGATTGTTTTGCCCCAACTAAAACTTAACTCACAACTCTCACATAGTACTTTTTTTTTTTCAGTTGATAGTGGTTAGAAAAACCCCGAAATAGGACTTCCCTAGTGGTACAGTTGGAGACGGCAATGGCACCCCACTCCAGTACTCTTGCCTGGAAAATCCCATGGATGGAGGAGCCTGGTAGGCTGCAGTCCATGGGGTCGCTAAGAGTTGAACATGACTCAGTGACTTCATTTTCACTTTTCACTTTCATGCATTGGAGAAGGAAATGGCAACCCATTCCAGTGTTCTTGCCTGGAGAATCCCAGGGATGGCAGAGCCTGGTGGGCTGCCATCTATGGGTTCGCACAGAGTCAGACACAACTGAAGCGACTTAGCAGCAGCAGCAGCAGTGGTACAGTGTTAAAGAATCTGCCTGCCAATGCAGGGGACACAGGTTCAACCTCTGATCCAGAAAGATCCCACATGTCACAGGGCAACTAACCCCATGTGCCACAACTACACAGCCACTACAAAAGAAGCCTGCACACCACAGTGAAGATTAGCCCCTGCTAACCACAACTAGAGAAAGCCTGTGAACAGCAACAAAGACCCAGCACAACCAAAAATAAATATATAAACAAAGTTAACTTTAAAAACACCAAAATACTTTATAGTAAAAGAAAGGTTAAGAAGAATGGTGTATTTATTTCATGCAATATTATACAAACTTGACTTTTACTTAACTGTTTACATGAGTATGTGTAAAAATAGAGGGATTTTTATTTATAAAGTAGCATATTAAGTGATAGAAATATTCTAGAGAGACCAAACTGTTACAAATTGAACACATGAGTCTATCTCCATTCCCTCTCAAAATCACACTACACTGCTAGTAATTTTTAAAGTAATTTTAGTAATTTTAAAGTAAATCTTAGTAATTTTTAAAGTAATAGCAAAAGCACAAAGGATATGAGAAAGAAGAAGAAAGTAGACAGGGAAAAATAAAAATAAATTTTGAATGTGAATAGAACAAAATAGAACAATAGAACAAAAAGATACGGCTGAGGGAGCGAAACATTAGCTGATTTACACTGTATAATCCCAGAAAGACTCAGAAACTGGAAATATTAATAGTACTAATGGTAGTGGTACGGGTGGACTAAAAACAGGATTAGTTGGACTCTATACATATCATTTCAGTTCAGTTCAGTCACTCAGTTGTATCCGATTCTTTGTGACGCCATGAATTGCAGCACGCCAGGCCTCCCTGTCCATCACCATCTACCAGAGTTCACTCAAACTCACGTCCATCGAGTCAGTGATGCCATCCAGCCATCTCATCCTCTGTCGTCCCCTTCTCCTCCTGCCCCCAATCCCTCCCAGCATCAGAGTCTTTCCAGTGAGTCAACTTGCTGGGAGCCAGCCTGAGGAACTCTGCCCGTGGCAAAGGTCATGAGGAAGGAGGCTTGGCATATGCAAAGGCGTGATCAAGCCTCAGGAAACCTCCTGTTCTCGAGCATCTACCCCCAAAGCCAGAGTCTACCTAGAAATTATTAGTATAGTGGGTTGATTAGGAATTATATTGGTGAAGGGTTTTTTCATTTGTTGTGCCAATAGGTGTAGGTGAAGGTGAAGTCGCTCAGTCATATCCGACTCTATGTGACCCCGTGGACTGTAACCTACTAGGCTTCTCTGTCCATGGGATTCTCCAGGCAAGAATACTGGAGTGGATTGCCATTTCCTTCTCCAAGGGATCTTCCCGACCCAGGGACCGAACCTGGGTCTCCTGCATCGAAGGCAGGCGCTTTAACCTCTGAGCCACCAGGGAAGCCCCTAATTGCTGCTAATTCCCTGCCCTGGGTGTGACAAGGCTGTCTCAGGTCAAACCTCTCTGCTGGCAAACTAGCTTTTGTGACAGGATTATCCATACTCCTGCCACTATGCACATGATTGTTTACTACCTCTCAACCATAAACAGCACAGAGAGTTTGGAGTATTTTGAGAGTCTTAATTAGCGTAGGGCTTTTCTCATTGTTGAGTCAATGATTGCTGCCAGGCCTCCATATCCTTAGGCACCTGGGAATATATTAATCAATGTATTTGGAATATAGAAAAGGAAATATAGTAGTTTTTGATGTTAGCAATACTAGACTTTTTGAGTTAATGAATTTTCTCTTTTGTTATAGATCACTGAACTTTGTTATAAATCACTGTGTCCTTGCTATATAAAAATGTAACTTTATCACTATCTTAAGAATAAATAGATCTTAAGGGGAACATTGGTAAAGGGTTTTCATTTGGTGGGCTGATGCTTGCTGCTAAATCTCCATATTCCCTGCCTTTTAATAAATATAACTAGCATATAGGAGAAATAAGTATTAACCTTTAAGACTGATCATGTTAACCTTGGGTTAAATAATTCCTTTCTTGATTGTAACACTACACCTTCACCCTATAGGAATGCAACTTTATTTGGAGGGTGGTGCCTGGTTTAAGAAAAATCACCCTTGGAAAAAAAAATAAGTTTTTTGCTTATCAGAAAGAAAGGGTCATAAATGTCAGCAGGCCTCATGGCCAGAAGATGATGTAAAACCCCTAAGACCTTTTTTTTATGTAAAGTATCTGATTTTGATGAAGGTCAGGACTGCTGACCCCCTCCGCACCCCCCCCGCCCTCATGACTCTGTATTCATCCCTATGTGTAATAAAAGGTATATAAGCAAACCTAAAAATAAAGAAATGGGATCAGTTCCTGGAAGACTGATTCCCCATGTCGTTTTTTCCTTGCTCCCCGTTTTTCAGGCTGAATTATTCAGCCTTTTTTTCTCCACTAATATTTCCTACTACACTATCTGTTTCTAATATTTCTATATATCTGTAATTAAATATGCATTTTTCATAGGACGCCAATTCCATCCCCACCTTCGAATCACCCTGGATCGACCAGGGCTGAACCCCAGCATCAACTCTTCACATGAGGTAGCTAAAGTACTGGAGTTTCAGCTTTAGCATCATTCCTTCCAAAGAAATCCCAGGGCTGATCTTCAGAATGGACTGGTTGGATCTCCTTGCAGTCCAAAGGACTCTCAAGAGTCTTCTCCAACACCACAGTTCAAAAGAATCAATTCCTCAGTGCTCAGCCTTCTTCCCAGTCCAACTCTCACATCCATACATGACCACTGGAAAAACCATAGCCTTGACCAGACGGGCCTTAGTTGGCAAAGTAATGTCTCTGCTTTTGATTACTCTATCTAAGTTGGTCATAATTTTTCTTCCAAGGAGTAAGTGTCTTTTAATTTCATAGCTGCAGTTATCATCTGCAGTGATTTTGGAGCCCCAAAATAAAGTCTGACACTGTTTCCACTGTTTCCTCATCTATTTTCCATGGAGTGATGGGACCGGATGCCATGATCTTCATTTTCTGAATGTTGAGTTTTAAGCCAACTTTTTCACTCTCCTCTCTCACTTTCATCAAGAGGGTTTTTAGTTCCTCTTCACTTTCTGCCATAAGGGTGGTGTCATCTGCATATCTGAGGTTATTGATATTTCTCCCAGCAATCTTGATTCCACCTTGTGCTTCTTCCAGTCCAGTGTTTCTCATGATGTACTCTGCATATAAGTTAAATTAAGCAGGGTGACAATATACAGCCTTGACGTACTCCTTTTCCTATTTGGAACCAGTCTGTTGTTCCATGTCCAGTTCTAACGAGTTGCTTCCTGACCTGCATACAGATTTCTCAAGAGGCAGGTCAGGTGGTCTGGTATTCCCATCTCTTTCAGAATTTTCCACAGTTTATTGTGATCCACAGTCAAAAAGGCTTTGGCATAGTCAATAAAACAGAAATAGATGTTTTTCTGAAACTCCCTTGCTTTTTCACAGATCCAGCAGATGTTTGCAATTTGATCTGTCATTCCTCTGCCTTTTCTAAAACCAGCTTGAACATCAGGGAGTTCACAGTTCACGTATTGCTGAAGCCTGGCTTGGAGAATTTTGAGCATTACTTTACTAGCATGTGAGATGAGTTCAACTGTGCAGTAGTTTGAGCATTTTTGGCATTGCCTTTCTTTGGAATTGGCATGAAAACTGTCCTTTTCCAGTCCTGTGGCCACTGCTGTGTTTTCCAAATTTTCTGGCATATTGAGTGCAGCACTTTCACAGCATCAACTTTCAGGATTTGAAATAGCTCCACTGGAATTCCATCACCTCCACTAGCTTTCTTCATAGTGATGCTTTCTAAGTCCCACTTGACTTCACATTCCAGGATGTCTGGCTCTAATGAGGGATCACACCATCGTGATTATCCAGGTCGTGAAGGTCTTCACAGTTCTTCTGTGTATTCTTGCCCCCTCTTCCTAATATCTTCTGCTTCTATTAGGTCCAGACCATTTCTGTTCTTTATCGAGCCCATCTTTGCATGAAATGTTCCCTTGGTATCTCTAATTTTCTTGAAGAGATCTCTAGTCTCTCCCATTCTGTTGTTTTCCTGTATGTCTGCATTGATCACTAAAGAAGGCTTTATTATCTCTTCTTGCTAATCTTTGGAATGTGTCCATAAATACATATTTGCTTTTAATTTAAAAAATAGAAAGATAAACCAAAAAAGAGAATAGAGAGAAATAACTTCAAAATTCTGAAGAAAAATCATTCTGTACCTAGATGTCTATGTCTGGAAACTATTAATCAAGAGCAAAGACAAAATAAGGGCTTTTTCAGACATTTAAGGTCTCAAAAGTATACTTCCATGAATTATTTCTAAGGAAGGCACAGAGTGATATTCCATCAAAACAAGGGAATAAACCTATAAACAGAAAAATGTGAAATCCAGGAAAAAAGAGGATAAGAGGATTCTATTTAGGTAAAAGGTGAATGTAATCCATAGGATGACTATGACAGGACAAAAATCCAAAGACCAGCTGAGTATCAGGATCAGAGGTCAGATGGCTCCAGATAAGTCACCAAGATATGTCACCCAAATATTTCACCAAGAAAATGATGAAACTGAGGGACCGGTTTATGTGCTTGAATGAATTATTAAGCAATTTACTTAACGTTAACACATTAAAAACTAAGCAAAAACAAACAAACAAAAAACTCCACTGAAAACAAACAAAAATTTCACCAGAAAGGATATATGACAATGGTATACTGAAGAGCTGGATTATAGATACTATTTATATTACTATTTATATAACCATCATTATAGTATAGACACTAAATATTTATTTAAACAAAAAATCTGTGACATAATGACATAGAAGAAAATAAAGTGGGGAGTGGGGTGAGGGGTAATGCTGGAGTGAGAGACCAAATTCTCATCTTTCTTAACAGAATGTCAATAGATCTATTTAGAAAGTCATGTCATCACAGAAAAAAAAAATCCATTATTGTTAACACAAAAGTCAATTCCAAAAGAAACAGTCAAAATTAGTTGCTTCTGTGTGTGTTAGTCACTTAGTCATGTCCTATTCTTTGTGACCCCATGGACTGTGGCCCACCAGGCTCCTCTATCCATGGGATTCTCCAGGCAAGAATATTGCAGTGGCAGTGGATTGCCATTTCCTTCTCCAGATATATATATATATATATATATATATATGTAGATATGTAGATATATATGAGATATGTAGATATATATATATATATCTGAATCACAGTGCTGTACACAGTGCTGTTGATAAGCTATACTTCAATTAAAAAAAAAAGTTGCTTCTGGAATTGGAAATAATAGGATAAAGGACTGCATATATCATCATAGATCTTAAAGAATCATTTGAGAAAATCTTCTTAAAATAAATGGTATTTGCATATTTTACTTAAAAATCTAAAAAATTATCTCTAATTATCCCATGTTGAAGGTCAGGAATGGCGGTGGTAAGGAGATATCCCTCATCCAAGGTAAGGATCAGCAGCTGTGTTTTGCTGGAGGAGCCATGAAGATATACCCCACACTCAAGGTAAGAGAAACCCAAGTAAGATGGTAGGTGTTGCAAGAGGGCATCAGAGGGCAGACACACTGAAATCATACTCACAGAAAACTAGTCAATCTAATTACACTAATTACACTAGGACCACAGCCTTGTCTAACTCAATGAAACCAAGCCATGCCCGAGGGGCAACCCAAGATGGGCAGATCATGGTGGAGAGGTCTGACAGAATGTGGTCCACTGGAGAAGAAAATGCAAGCCACTTCAGTATTCTTGCCTTGAGAACCCCATGAACAGTATGAAAATGCAAAATGATAAGATACTGAAAGAGGAACTCCCCAGGTCAGTAGGTGCCCAATATGCTACCAGAGATCAGTGGAGAAATAACTCCAGAAAGAATGAAGGGATGAAGGCAAAGCAAAAACAATACCCAGTTGTGGATGTGACTGGTGAAAGAACCAAGGTCTGATGCTGTAAAGAGCAATATTACATAGAAACCTGGACTGTCAGCTCCATGAATCAAGGCAAATTGGAAGTGGTCAAACAAGATGGCAAGAGTGAACGACGACATTCTAGGAATCAGTGAACTAAAATGGACTGTAAAGGGTGAATATAACTCAGATGACCATTATGTCTACTACTGCGGGCAGGAGTCCCTCAGAAGAAAAGGAGTAGCCATCATGGTCAACAGAAGAGTCCGAAATGCAGTACTTGGATGCAATCTCAAAAACGACAGAATGATCTCTGTTCGTCTCCAAGGCAAACCATTCAATATCACAGTTATCCAAGTCTATGCCCCAACCAGTAATGCAGAAGAAGCTGAAGTTGAACGGTTTTATGAAAACCTAAAAGATCTTTTGGAACTAACACCCAAAAAAGATGTCCTTTTCATTATAGGGGATTGGAATGCAAAAGTAGGAAGTCAAGAAACACCTGGAGTAACAGGCATATTTGGCCTTGGAATGCAGAATGAAGCAGGGCAAAGACTAATATAGTTTTGCCAAGAAAATGCACTGGTCATAGCAAACACCCTCTTCCAACAATACAAGGGAAGACTTTACACGTGGACATCACCAGATGGTCAACACTGAAATCAGATTGATTATATTCTTTGCAGCCAAAGATGGAGAAGCTCTATACAGTCAACAAAAAGAAGATCAGGAGCTGACTATAGCTCAGATCATGAACTCCTTATTACCAAATTTAGACTCAAATTGAAGAAAGTAGGGAAAACCGCTAGACCATTCAGGTATTACCTAAATCAAATCCCTTATGACTATACAGTAGAAGTGAGAAATAGATTTAAGGGCCTAGATCTGATAGATAGAGTGCCTGATGAACTACGGAATGAGGTTCATGACATTGTACAGGAGACAGGGATCAAGACCATCCCCATGGAAAAGAAATGCAAAAAAGCAAAATGGCTGTCTGGGGAGGCCTTACAAATAGCTGTGAAAAGAAGAGAGGCGAAAAGCAAAAGGAGAAAAGGAAAGATATAAGCATCTGAATGCAGAGTTCCAAAGAATAGCAAGAAGAGATAAGAAAGCCTTCCTTAGCGATCAATGCAAAGACATAGAGGAAAACAACAGAATGGGAAAGACTAGAGATCTCTTCAAGATAATTAGAGATACCAAGGGAACATTTCATGCAAAGATGGGCTTGATAAAGGACAGAAATGGTAGGGACCTAACAGAAGCAGAAGATATTAAGAAGAGGTGGCAAGAATACATGGAAGAACTGTACAAAAAGATCTTCATGACCCAGATAATCATGATGATGTGATCACTAATCTAGAGCCAAGCATCTTGGAATGTGAAGTCAAGTAGGCCTTAGGAAGCATCACTACGAACAAAGCTGTGGAGGTGATGGAATTCCAGTTGAGCTATTTCAGATCCTGGAAGATGGTGCTATGAGAGTGTTGCACTCAGTATGCCAGCAAATTTGGAAAACTCAGCAGTGGCCACAGGACTGGAAAAGGTCAGTTTTCATTCCAATTCCAAAGAAAGGCAATGCCAAAATGCTCAAACTACCGCACAATTGAACTCATCTCACATGCTAGTAAAGTAATGCTCAAAATTCTCCAAGCCAGGCTTCAGCAATACGTGAACTGTAAACTCCTTGATGTTCAAGCTGGTTTTAGAAAAGGCAGAGGAACCAGAGATCAAATTGCCAGCATCTACTGGATCATGGAAAAAGCAAGGGAATTCCAGAGAAACATCTATTTCTACTTTATTGACTATGCCAAAGCCTTTGTGTGGATCACAATAAACTGTGGAAGATTCTGAAAGAGATGGGAATACCAGACCACCTGACCTGCTCTTGAGAAATCTGTATGCAGGTCAGGAAGCAACAGTTAGAACTGGACATGGAACAACAGACTGGTTCCAAATAGGAAAAGGATTACATCAAGGCTGCATATTGTCACCCTGCTTATTTAACTTATATGCAGAGTACATCATGAGAAACTCTGGGCTGGAAGAAGGACAAGCTGGAATCAAGATTTCTGGGAGAAATATCAATAACCTCAGATTGCAGATGACTCCACCCTTATAGCAGAAAGTGAAGAGGAACTAAAAACCCTCTTGATGAAAGTGAGAGAGGAGAGTGAAAAAGTTGGCTTAAAGCTCAACATTCAGAAAATGAAGATCATGGTATCCAGTCCCATCACTTCATGTGAAATATATGTGGAAATAGTGGAGACACTGGCTGACTTTATTTTCTTGGGATCCAAAACCACTGCAGATGGTGATTGCAGCCATGAAATTAAAAGACACTTACTCCTTGGAAGGAAAGTTATGACCAACCTAGACAGCATATTCAAAAGCAGAGACATTAGTTTGCCAACAAAGGTCTGTCTAGTCAAGGCTATGGTTTTTCCAGTAGTCATGTATGGATGTGAGAGTAGGACTACAAAAAAAGTTGAGAGCTGAAGAACTGATGCTTTTCAACTGTGTTGTTGGAAAAGACTCTTGAGAGTCCCTTGGACAGCAAGGAGATCCATCCAGTCCATCCTTAAGGATATCAGTCCTGAATAGTAATTGGAAGGACTGATAATGAAGCTGAAACTCCAATACTTTGGCCACCTTATGTGAAGAACTTACTCACTGGGAAAGACCCTGATGCTGGGAAAGATTGAAGGCGATTGGATAAGGGGACAGCAATGGATGATATGCCTGGATGGCATTACCGACTTAATGGACATGAGTTAGAGTAAGCTCCAGGAGTCAGTGATGGACAGGGAGGCCTGGTGTGCTTCAGTCCATGGGGTCACAAAGAGTTGGACACGACTGTGCGACTGAAATGAACTGCACTCAGACTCTTACCAGCTCTTCTCTGAATCACTGAAATCACATTAAAAGTGGTCTCCTGAGTGCCAAGATTTCCTTTCCAAATCATTATCTAGATTTGGAACACTGCTCCAAATGGCTTTGTGCTTTCCTGCCTTCTATGTCTTCTTTAAGATGTTCAAATTGTTCTGATGCTTAGAAACCTCTTTTCCCACTCCCATATCTGTTACTCAAAGTACTGAATCATTTCTTGGAGTCTAGCTCAAATTCCATGAACCATAACCAACTTTTACTCCTTGCAATTAGTCTCATTCCTTAGCTATTTTTCCTCTAAAACATTGCTGTACCTCTATTATTGTCCTTCTCAATCTGTTACAAGTTATATATCATCTTTGATTCATGCAAAACATCTATATAAGATTTTATTCATAGTAGAGGGACAAATACATGTTATATTAAGTTTTACCTCAAATGGCACAATGTTGGATCAAGTCAAAATATCTGATAATACTAAAAGTAAGACTTGTAAGATGCTTACTTGGCAGCCATTGTAACTCATATTTCCATAATTTTATTATTTTTAAATTTATGTATCTTACAGGCATTTAAAATGGATGTTAAACTTCAAGATACTACTTATTATTTAGTTTGGAGAGATGCTAGTTCACAGACACATTTATCTTCTTTGGCTCAGTTTGGTTTCATATGGGAAATCTCTTTTCTGATATCTTGATGAAAGAAAATTAGTCTGTCCACTGAGGTCAATAATGCCTTAGATAAAGGACAAGTCAATGCCCAGATAGCTGTAAAATTCCACTGTTGCACTCCATTTCCTCATAGAATGTTTCTGCAAAATGAATGGAAATTAGCTCAAAGGGCTCTAACACTTATCACACTTTGGCATTTCATAAAAAATGTAAACAGGAGAATAAACCATACTTTGAATTTCAGGTTATATTTGCAAAACTAATCAGAACTCTATCACCAAAGATACTGATGAACAAACCAAACAAAAACAAGTTCAGAACCAAGAATGCCAATAATAATCCCATAATCCAACTTTTTAAAATTGACCTTCCTAAGCCTTCAGTGGGAAAGCCCTGTTTTCACTTTATGAATTGCTACAAGGATATAATATTTAAATGTCATAAATTTAATCCACTAAAAATTTTGCACATCCATATTTTAAGAGATAAAACTTTAATAAGAAGTTTCTCATGAGAGCTTAATTCAATTTAGATGCAGTTACAATTCATTCTTTTACTTCCTTAAATAAGAAACTATATAATATTTATATGATTTGCTCAAATAATTGGGATAATATACGTTCAGAATGTCTTCAACTCACTTAATAAATTCTGTATCAGTAATAATGCTCTAAAGAAACAGAATCAAAAGTGAATACACACACACAAACATATAAAGAAAGTGAAATTTTTAATTTTATTTTAAGGAACTGGCTCGCATGACCATCAAGAACAGTCAGTCAGAAATCTGTAAAGCAGTACAATAGGTTGGAAATGCAACTAGGATTTCTGTTACAGTCCTGAGGTAAAACTCCTTCTCCAGAAAACCTCTGATTTTGCTTTTAACACCTTCAGTTTATTGAAAGAGATCCACCCACATTATAGAGTAATCTGCTTTACTCAAAGTCAGCTGATCACAAGTGTTAATAACATTACTAAATTCCTTCACATCAACATCTAGGCTATTGTTTGACCAAACTGCTGGGGACAATAGGCTGGCTGAGCTGATATATAAAATTAATCTTCAAACATTGTCAGCAAATATTTATTGAGTAACTCCAATGGGTCTAGTACTACTCCAGACACAGATCTCACCGTTAAGTCATCACATTATCATATGGAAGACAAACAAGGAAATCAACAATTATAGGTCTGTGTGCAAAGTACTATTGTAAGGTGCTAAGAAAGTCAGATTAAGGGCACTAAATTCAACTCCATTGATTCTGACAACCATTAAAGAAAGGTGATGACTGAATTAAATTTTGAAGGATAAGTACAGTTACTAAGCTAAGCAGGAGAAAGAGGAGTGACAAAGTCATATGCAAAATGACCTGTGTGGGGAAAAAAAAATGGAGGTGCATTTGACTTGTCTAGAGAAAAGAATGCCTATGCTAGCAAGAGAGAAAATTGAGCTGAATAAGTGGTCAGATGCCAGAACACAAAGGGCTTTATATGCTAAGCCATGGCATCTGACCTGTACATATCCTGAAGGCAATGGTAATTTACCAAAAAGAAGTTATACAATCAAATAAGCATATCAAAAAAAAAAAACAAAACAAAACCTTTACTGCAAGGGTTAGATGAGGCTGAGGGCAGAGTTGGTAGAGTGGGGATGGGGAAGGACTTAAGCACAGAGACCAGTTTGAAGAGTGGCAACAGATAGCTAAGCAATTGTAAAGACCTGCAGCAGTGGAATAAAAAGGAAAATAGAAACTTCAGGAAGTAAAATAAATAGGATTCAGTGACTAACTGCTGTGGGCTGAGGATGATGGAGCCCTAAATGATAACTTCAGGTTTGGGGCTTAGATAAACATGAACATAATGGAGCCATTAAAAAAAAAAAATCTTGGTTAAAGACATAAAGGCATCTTGGTAAAGATGAGGAAGGCTGGATAAAGTAAAAGGAGAAAATAAAGTGGAGACTACTCCAGCAGTTACTATTACATCTTTCTACATCAAGAGCAGATGATGAAAACAATCTCATAGATTTCTCCCTAGTCCTCTATATTTCCTTACATATGGCCAAACCATGCTTTGTGCAGAACAAAATAGATTATTTAATAACCAAAGGAAAACTTTAGAGTACATTTGGTACTTAAGAATGTACTTGTAAAAGAAATTACTCTGCTAAATTACTTTGCCTCTCCAGCAAAGTGTACAAAACACTTGAAAATTCTGAATGGATTAGGTGATAAACAGGGCAACAGTTAGCTTTCTGCTCAGAACGTGAAAATGAAATTTCCTCTGGTAATTAAACAATAAAAATGACACATAGTGAAATATATCAGAAATATGCAGAATCTTAAAGAAACAGATTGTTAAATGTATTAACAAATCTAAACAATGCATCTATTTAGAATTAAGTGTTATAGAACTAAAGCCATCTAAGCATTTCTCAAGGAGAAGGACACCTAGTAAAGATGGATGTCCTTCCCGTCTTCCTGGCACATATATTCCTACTACTGAGCTGCATAAATAAAGCTATTAAAATATGATAAAATTAAAAATTCAAATTAAAAATCCCTTTCCTTTGATTACAGGTACTTTACTGGATCACATGCTTAAAATTTGGCTTCTAAAGTAGATATCTATTTTTAGTCTGCCCCATGCCCATCTCTTCTTCTGCACAGAACTCCACATTGACCAAACCCTTCCTCCTCTTCAGCTTAATGCTCCTTCTTTTATCCCAGTAATGTAACATAGTACCCTCCATGTTCTTAAAAACTCATCCCCTTAGTAACTAATAGAGAACAGTGGAAGACAGAACCAATGAATGGAGAGCAATTGTTGTGGCAACGTCATTTGAGCCCTTGGGTCAGACTGTACTAGAAAGGCAGTCATACTTCCTACACTTCCCACTTACATGAAGTATTCAGCTCTGTAATTTTGTTTATGCCAATTTGAGATTCATTTTCTAAAATGTGAAACTCTGAGTTCTAGTTAATACTATATATGCATCATTATATAATGTCTAGGGCATACACTCCATCTATCAAGCTCTATATAAAATGAGCTGCTTCTGATCTTATAAAAATTAAACACCAACCCATAATACTAACATAGGGCTCCAGTTAAAGCAATCAAGTCCAACCTTCAAGTCCATTAAAGTCTATAAACAGACAATTGAAATGAACACATTTTTCTCAAATTATGGTCTTTTTTAAATTATAAAATACAAGATGTAGAGAAGATTTTCATCTATTTCATTTGCCAAGTTAGAGGAAATGGGTATGACTTAGTTCTTTTAATCTTAATCATTCAGTGATTACTGAAGCTTAGTTTCCATAAAACATTTCTATGAGAAATTCTTGAAGCTGACTGCCAGGTTGTTGTTGTTGTTGTTCAGTCACTAAGTCATGTCCAGCTCTGCAACCCTCTGAACTGCAGCCCACCAGGTTCCTCTCTGTCCTCCACTATCTCTGGGAGTTTGCTCACTTCAAATCCATTGAGTCAGTGATGCTACCTAATCATCTCAATCTCTGCTGCCCTTCTTCTCCTTTTGCCTTCAATCTTTCCCAGCATCAGTGTCTTTTCTAACAACTGCCAGTTTATCAATCTGCAAATCAAGATGGCTGAAAAATCTCAGTGTGCAATCATGCAGAGTGGCTAGGAGATCATAACTGCAACCCTCAAAATACCTCTCAATTAGAAATGCAAAGATTTCTGAAAATCAAGAACAATTGAAACTCCCTCCAACATGGGAGATTTCTTTTTCTTAATTTAAGAAAATTTCTCCAATGTCTTATTATTGAGTTAAAGCATTACTGACTAAAGCATTCATAAGTCAATTCATGCAAGACATCTACAGGGTGGATGATCTCCAAAAGTGGAATAAAATAAACTAAATGAAGTTCAGTTCAATTATGCATTAAAATGTGCTTATGAGGATACAGCTCAAAAACAAAATAAATTATGTATGAAAATGAGTTACATTACTGCTTTGATATCAAAACCAAAATGTTTCATAAAGTTCACATGTAGAGACTAACTAGTAAATTAGTAAAAATTAAAAAAATACAAGCTTGATTATTTTTCACAATGATTATATTTTAAATTTTTCACAACTTTTATAAAAAGTTTCATCCAATGTCCATCACTTGCTTTCCCTTTCTTACTATAGTTTGACAACTTAAATTAATGAGTACATAAATTTGATTAGAAGTTATATATTGTTATCTCAAATCAATATTCTGTAAAACTTGGGAAACAGGAATTCTTTACTATATATCCTATACAATCCTGCATATTATTAAAAACTTTTAATAAATAATGAGGTTATCCTCAAATTTTATTCCATGTACTCTCCAAACTCTTTAGGGTAGGTACAGAAGAAATTTAGAGAAGAGTATCTAGCAGAAATAATGTGCCTATATAATCTTTCACAGTCAAGTTAGGGGACATAGCATTTGAACTGTATCATAACAGATCACCAAGAAAAGATGATGGATAGTGTATCTAAACAGCAAAGCCACAACATAAAGAAATAGTAATACCAGCTATGATTGATTAAACATCTTCTCTATGCTAGATACAGTTTATCTGTACTAATTTATTTAATCCTACAAATGCCTAATGGTAGTCTAAATTTGCACACCAGATAAATGTCCCTCTCCTCCTTAACCACCATTGTGAAATTAAAACTTGTACCTTAGAAAAAATGACTAGATGTTACATGACTTTGAACTTTCAGAAGATTCACAAATAGTTGAGACCACCAATGAAAGCTTAAGTTGATAATACTAATAACCTCCTTCATCTCATACCCCAACTTTCATCTCAAATGATGGCAGTCTTCCAGTAGCTCATCATTTCTTCACATCTGATGTTAGTTTTCTTTCAATGTAATGAGGGAGGGAAAGAAAAAGATGGTAATTCTAACTCCATTTGGAGTATCCTTCTCTCTTATATATATATATATATATATATATATACACACACACACATACACATGTGTGCACATTACACAAATAATATTCAACAATAAGCAGTGCCAAAATTAACTGATTAATTTGCTAGATTACTGGGAAAACTTGACTACTGTCCATCAGCACAGCGCCCTCTTGAGGCAGGAATTCTTTTGATTTCACTTTTTCACTGATCTTGTAAGTTATATTTTTGCCCCAAAGACATCACATCTATTTCCACATCACTTCATGACAAATAGATGGGGGAAAAATGGAAACAGTGTCATATTTCATTTTCTTGGGCTCCAAAATCACTGCAGACGGTGACTGCAACTACGAAATTAAAAAGATGCTTGCTCCTTGGAAGAAAAGCTATGACAAACATAGACAGTGTATTAAAAAGCCGAGACATCACTTTCTGACAAAAGTCCATATTGTCAAAGCTATGGTTTTTCCAGTAGTCACATATGGATGTGAGAGTTGGACCATAAAGAAGGCTGGGGCCGAAGAACTGACACTTTCGAACTGTGGCGCTAGAGAAGACTGCAAGGAGTCTGCAAGGAGATCAAACCAGTCGATTCTAAAGGAAATCAGTCCTGAATATTCATTGGAAGGACTGATGTTGAAGCTGAAATGCCAACACTTTGGCCACCTGATGCAAAGAACTGACTCACTGGAAAAGACCCTGATGCTGGGAAAGATTGAAGGCAGGAGGAGAAGGGGGACCACAGAGGATGAGATGGTTGGATGGCATCACCAACTCGATGGACATGAGCTTGAGCAAGCTCTGGGAGATAGTGAAGGACAGGGAAGCTTAGTGTGCTGCAGTTCAGGGAGTCACAAAGAGTCAGATACAACTTAGTAACTGGACAACCACAAAGACAGTGGGAGGGATCTTAAGTTTTTATTCATCATTTAAGGAGTTAATAGTGAAGTAAGTATTATTAGTTAAATACTTCTTTCCAAATAATCCTTATGTGGAGATCCTGTTGATCCAGGATTGGATTGGAACGACCAGAACACTATCCACCTGGCCTCCCCTCAATTCCTAGAGCAGCTACTAGCAGAATTTCAGAGAGCTGCTAGAAATCACTGATGAAGGCACACACTAAGCTCGGAGAACAAAGGCTTGTGTCAGATATTGTAAAAGTACAACCCTGTAGGCTCTGTCCTGTTAGTGTTTTGTTTGACTCACATTGTCTTTTCTTCTTCTTTGAGGTCATCATTTTATTTTCAGTAAAATTTCTTGACTTCCAACTTTTATTTAAAAATAAAATAATCTGGCTATAATGAACTTCCATTTTCATAGGAAAATAATCAGCTAGATCTGTGTGGCAGTGACTCTTTCACCTATGCTGTTTACCATATTTCCTTATTCACCCTCTTTTATACTTTACAACGCTGAATTATGTTTTCTACATGAGCCTTGTAGCAGTTAACTTCTGTAACCAATGACAAAACTTTTAGTAAAAGTGTTGCTGCCAATAAGCTGATTGACCTTAAGCAAGTTATTAAATCTCTCTGGGACTCAGTGTCTTCACCTGACACTGGGAAATAAAGCTTGGAAAACAATGCATCCTCATCTCTTAGAGTCCTTCTAGCACTAACATTTATTCTAAAATTTAGAATATTCTCTCTCTCTTGTAAATGGACTGCCTCCTATAACTTCTACTATTAGTGAAATCTTATTTTGACTATCACTAAATTAAATTTAAAATAGTTTTATTAGTTCATTTAATCACAAAAACAAGACCACTAATTTAAGAGTACTGAAAACAAATATACACGTACTTCAATTTTAATGCCCTTGGAAAAGCTTATTCATGCCAAACTTGATTTGCAAAAAATTTGACTGAGCAGCCTCTCTGAACACCTGGGGACAACTGACTTCAATTAGATTACAGCTGGTATTGTCCATTGTCTATTTAAAGCCCAACAAAGAAGAGAGAAAGGTGGGGGTGCGTTCACTCTCTTCAATTAAATTCTCTTCCACACAACTGATTTAGGAAGTGATTTTACCCAAGATTTACCCAAATTTCCTTTGCCATAATTACTCTACACTATCTAATTTGGATATGTTTTCAATCTATTATTTCAAAAAATTAAGTCACTAAAGGAGCCCTGAGTAATTTTCTTCCTAGTAAATTAAATCTCTCTCAGATCACATTCTCAAGAGTATATTCTGTATTTGCTGGATTAGTCTAGAACAAGTGTATACATAACCAAAACCACTACCTAGGATCATCAATTCAGGCTTCCCTGGTGGCTCAGAGGTTAAAGCATCTGTCTGGAATGCGGGAGACCCAGGTTCGATCCCTGGATCGGGAAGATCCCCTGGAGAAGGAAATGGCAACCCACTCCAGCACTCTTGCCTGGAGAATCCCATGGAGGGAGGAACCTGGTAGGCTACAGTCCATGGGGGTCGCAAAGAGCCGGACACAACTGAGCGACTTCACTTCACTTCTTCACTTCACTTAGGATCATCAATAAAACAACGTAAGAGTCTCCAGAAAACAAAATACTAAATATGCAAACTGTAAGTGTATTAGTTGTTCTATCTTCACTCTTTAATACAGAAGGACCCCAGGTGAGAAAGGTTTGAGGCTTTACCACTCATATAGTTTGTGAACCAGCAGCAGCAGCATTCCCTGGGAGGCTTTTAGAAAAGCAGAATCCCAGGCTACACCCACAAACCTGCTGTACTAGAACCTACAGTTTAACAAGACCCTCAGATGATTTATGCATAGATTACAATTTGGAAAATACTGGTCTAGGCACATTAAAGGCATAATGGGTAGGCCTGAATTGTAACCTGATTCTGTTATTTATTACCTAAACTTAATTTCACTTGTTTCTTCATCCATAAAGTGAAACTAAATATTAATTACCTCAAGGAATGTTCCCTGATTTTATTTCTTTTTACACCTAAAAGAGTCTGGCACAGAGTAAGTCTTCAATAAATATTTGCCAAGTCTAGTTACCAAAAACTTAGAATTGAAAAATTCTGACTCTTAAAATGCAATTGCATTTTTTAACAAGTCAATTTTTTTTTTTTTTACCATGAACTGATTCTGTTTACTTTGATTAAGATGTGGAATTATTTTCTTTGGTGTTTTTGCTTAAAAACTTAAATGGAGATTAAAAGAAAACTGGCTTCCTTACTCTTTCTTCTCTCTTCTTCCTCAAACTCATCCTCCCTTCTAACACAAATGAAGGAAAGAGCCCTAAAGAGAACACTGAATGAGCAGTGTCGTACTTTTTCAGGACCTCCAAATGAGTGTAACTAATTTGAAATCCCTCAAAGTCCCAATTCAGCACAAAGAAACTATGCTGTTAGATGGTTAAATAACAAGAGAGCAACACAAATCAAACTTATCCACAGCACAGATGCAATGTTTGGGTAAAAGCATTGATTTGTTGAAAGAGAGAGAGTTTCAGGATAACCAGGGAACTGAAGTTTGCTAAACCAAATAAAGAAAATCAAAACAAACAGGAATAAATGTAATAAAGATACCATAAAGGATACCTTTGAACTACATGTATAAAACACAGGATGTGGGCCATCAATAGCCCTAACTGTTAGGGGCAACTAATTAGGAACAACTAATATGAGACCCTTTGAATAACTTGGCACCCCAGCTTTTCAACTATGGACCAAAACTACAACTATAAAACATTCTATTACATTTGTATTATAAAAGAAACTGCTCATCCAGTTTTGGTAGTAATAAGCTTTTCTATATAAACCATAATCTTAACTAAATTCATAGGATGTTTAAAAATTATTTTATAAAATATCAGTTAAGTTCAGTTGCTCAGTTGTGTCCAGCTCTTCATGACCCACGGCGTGCAGCATGCCAGGCTTCCCTGCCCAGCACCAGCTCACAGATTTTGCTCAAACTCGTGTCTATCAAGTTGGTGATACCATCAAACCATCTCATCCTCTGTCGTCCCCTTCTCCTGACTTCAATCTTTCCCAGCATCAGGGTCTTTTCAAATGAGTCAGTTCTTCGCATCAGAGGGCCAAAGTATTGGAGTTTCAGCTTCAGCATCAGTCCTTCCAATGAATATTCAGGGTTATTTCCTTTAGGATTGACTGGTTGGATCTCCTTGCAGTCCAAGGGGCTCTCAAGAGTCTTCTCCAACATCACAATACAACAGCACTAATTCTACTGCACTTAGCTTTCTTTATGGTCCAACTCTCACATCCATACTTGACTACTGGAAAAACCATAGCTTTGACTATATGGACCTTTGTTGGCAAAGTAATGTCTCTGCTTTTTAATGCACAGTCTAGGTTTGTCATAGCTTTTCTTCCAAGGAGCAAACGTTCATGGCTTCAGTCACCATCTTTATTTTCTGGAGTCCAAGAAAATAAAGTCTGTCACTGTTTCCATTGTTTCCCCAACTATTTGCCATGAAGTGATGGGACTGGATGCCATGATCTTCATTTTTGAATGTTGAGTAATAAGCCAGCTTTTTCACTCTCCTCTTTCACCTTCATCAAGAGGCTGTTTAGTTCTTTTTCACTTTCTCCCATAAGGTTGGTGTCATCTGCATATCTGAGGTTACTGATATTTCTCCAGGCAATCATGATTCCAGCTTGTGCTTCATCCAGTCCAGCATTTTGCATGATGTACTCTGCATATAACTTAAATAATCAGGGTGACAATATACAGTCTTGACATACTCCTTTCCCAATTTGGAACCAGTCTGTTGTTCCATATCCACTTCTAACTGTTGCTTTTTGACCTGCATACAGATTTCTCAGGAGGCAGGTAAAGGGATCTAGTATTCCCATCTCTTTAAGAACTTTCCACAGTTTGTTGTGATCCACACAGTCAAAGGTTTTGGCATAGTCAATAAAGCAGAAGTAGATGTTTTTCTGGAATTTGCTTGGTTTTTCTATGATCCAATGGATGTTGGCAATTTGATCTCTGGTTCTTCTGGCTTTTCTAAATCCAGCTTGAACATCTGGAAGTTCACAGTTCATGTACTGTTGAAGCCTGGCTTGGAAAATTTTGAGCATTACTTTGCTAGCGTGTGAGATGAGTGCAATTGTGCGGTAGTTTGAACATTCTTTGGCATTGCCTTTCTTTGGGATTGGAATGAAAACTGACCTTTTCCAGCCCTGTGGCAACTGCTGACTTTTCCAAATTTGCTAGCATATTGTGTGTGGCACTTTCACAGCATCACCTTTTGAAAGCAAAAGTGTAGTCCCTCAGTTGTGTCTGACTTTTGCAACCCCATGAACTGTAGCCCACCAGTCTCCTCTGTCCATGGAATTCTCTAGGCAAGAGTACTGGAGTGGATTGCCGTTACCTTCTCGAGGGGATCTTCCTGACTCAGCAATCGAACCTGGGTCTCCCACATCACAGGCAGATTCTTTAGCATCTGAGCCACAAATAACTCAACTGGAATCTGTCACCTCGACTACCTTTGTTAGTAGTGATGCTTCCTAAGGCTCACTTGACTTTGCACTCCAAGATATCTGGTTCTAGGTGAGTGATCACACCATTGTGATTATCTGGGTCATCAAGATCTTTTAATATAATTCTTCTGTGTATTGTTGCCACCCCTTCTCAATATCTTGTGCTTCTGTTAGATCCATACTGTTTCTTTCCTTTATTGTACCCATCTTTGCATGAAATGTCTTTCCTATTCTATTGTTTTCCTCTATTCTTTTGCATTAATCTTTGAAGAATGCTTTCTTTTCTCTCCTTGCTATTCTTTGGAACTCTGCATTCAGATGGATATATCTTTCCATTTCTCCTTTGCCTTTAACTGCTCTCCTTTTCTCAGCTATTTGTAAGGCCTCCTCATACAACCAGTTTGCCTTTTTTCATTTCTTCTTCTTGGGGATGGTCTTGATCACTGCCTCCTGTACAGTGTTACAAACCTCCATCCATAGTTCTTCAGGCATTCTATCTATCAGATCTAATCCTTTGAATCTGCCACATCCAGTGTATAATTGTAAGTGATCTGATTTAGATCATACTTGAATGGTCTAGTGATTTTCCCTACTTTTTCAATTTAAGTCTGAATTTTGCAGTAAGGAGTTCATGATCAGAGCCACAGTCAGATCTTTTTGTTGACTGTATAGAGTTCCTCCATCTTTGGCTGCAAAGAATATAATCAATCCGATTTTGGTGTGACCATCTGGGAATGTACATATGGAGTTGTTTTTTGTGTTGTTGGAAGAGGGTGTTTGCTATGACCCGTGCATTCTCTTGGAAAAACTCTGTTAGCCTTTTCCCTGCTTCATTTTTTACTCCAAGGCCAAACTTGCCTGTTACTCCAGGTATCTCTTGACTTCCTACTTTTGCATTCTAGTCCCCTATAATGAAAAGGCCATCTTTTCTGGTGTTAGTTCTATAAGGTCTTGTAGGTCTTCATAGAGCCATTCAACTTCAGTTTCTTCAGCATTAGTGGTATTTATAAAATATATTTTAACTCAAATGATTCCCTAGGTACCATTTGCTTATGGATCTTAGGCATAACCACTTTAATGCTTTTTTTCCCAGTGCCACTAGATTAATAGTCTCATCTTGCCAAATGGCAGGCCTTTAATCCTTTCTGGTATCCTTGGATGTTCTAATGTGAACAGAGGATATTTCACATAGCATTTGCACAGCCTCCTATCTCTGCTGGCTTTATTCTCTGGCTCTTAACATTCCTCTTAGCTAATTCTGTTTGGCAAGGAGCACGTAGGTGGTAATGACCTTTGACATCCTTTGAGGTGTCTAGTTTCTCAACATCTGGTGCCTGTGACACCATCCTGCCTCCAAGTTCCTGGAGATAAACACCAGCTGCAACTCTGTTCTGGTCTTGAATACATTGATGTTAACCCAGTCCTCACCTAGAGTCCTCATCTGGAGAGAAGTGATTTCCACTTTTCATCTCTTCACGTATGTAGGCAGAAAAAATTCCACAAACGTGGGCTTATGGTGACAAAGTGCCTTCAAGTTTACCATTTCTTTTCAATATCATAAGCACCCCACAAGAATCTGAGCAGGAATAAATTTTATTCTCACATCTGTATCCTACACTAATTCTCCCTTCCCATTATGACAGATAAACCTTCATTTACTGTGACGACTCTTTTCTCACAGAGGCACTTTCACCTCTTATCTCACCTCACTCCAGTTTTCTTTATGGACTCCTATGGAGCCAGTTTCCATCCTTTATAAGGGTCACAAATGTCAGTAAGAGTCTGACCTTGGATCTCAGGCAAATCAGAGGATGGAGTTAGAAATAAGGGGAGACTGAGAGGAAAGAATTTCATACCTCCACATACTCAGAGTGCTGATCTTTGTAGGCCCACATTTTAAAACTAACCAGCAGCATGCTTTTGAAATATTAGAAATATAACTTTATATTAAAATGATTCTGGATTCCTTGTATTTCTTTTTCTGCTCTGATTGCTGTGGCCAAAACTTCCAGTACGATGTTGAAGAGTAGTGGTGAAAGTGGACACCCTTGTCTTGTTCCTGACTTTAGGGGAAATGGTTTCAATTTTTCGCCATTGAGGATAATGTGAGCTGTGGGTTTGTCATATATAGCTTTTATTATGTTGAGGTAGGTTCCTTCTATTCCTGCTTTCTGGAGAGTTTTTATCATAAATGGATGTTGAATTTTGTCAAAGGCTTTTTCTGCATCTATTGAGATAATCATATGATTTTTATTTCTCAGTTTGTTAATGTGATGAATTACATTGATTGACTTGCGGATATTGAAGAATCCTTGCATCCCTGGGATAAAGCCCACTTGGTCATGGTGTATGATCTTTTAATGTGTTGCTGGATTCTGATTGCTAGGATTTTGTTGAGGATTTTTGCATCTATGTTCATCAGTGATATTGGCCTGTAGTTTTCTTTTTTGTGGTGTCTTTGTCAGGTTTGGGTATTAGGGTGATGGTGGCCTCATAGAATGAGTTTGGAAGTTTACGTTCCTCTGCAATTTTCTGGAATAGTTTCAGTAAGATAGGTGTTAGCTCTTCTCGAAATTTTTGGTAGAATTCAGCTGTGAAGCCGTCTGGACCTGGGCTTTTGTTTGCTGGAAGATTTCTGATTACAGTTTCAATTTCCGTGCTTGTGATTGGTCTGTTAAGATTTTCTATTTCTTCCTGGTTCAGTTTTGGAAAGTTGTACTTTTCTAAGAATTTGTCCATTTCTTCCAAGTTGTCCATTTTATTGGCATATAATTGCTGATAGTAGTCTCTTATGATTCTTTGTATTTCTGAGTTGTCTGTCGTGATCTCTCCATTTTCATTTCTAATTTTGTTGATTTGATTTTTTTCTCTTTGTTTCTTGATGAGTCTGGCTAATGGTTTGTCAATTTTATTTATCCTTTCAAAGAACCAGCTTTTTGCTTTGTTGATTTTTGCTATGGTCTCTTTTGTTTCTTTTGCATTTATTTCTGCCCTAATTTTTAGGATTTCTTTCCTTCTACTAACTCTGGGGTTCTCTATTTCTTCCTTTTCTAGTTGCTTTAGGTGTAGAGTTAGGTTATTTATTTGACTTTTTTCTTGTTTCTTGAGGTATGCCTGTATTGCTATGAACTTTCCTCTTAGCACTGCTTTTATAGTGTCCCAAAGGTTCTGTGTAGTTGTGTTTTCATTTTCATTTGTTTCAATGCATATTTTGATTTCTTTTTGATTTCTTCTATGATTTGTTGATTATTCAGTAGGGTGTTGTTCAGCCTCCAAATGTTGGAATTTTTAATAGTTTTTCTCCTATAATTGAGATCTAACCTTAGTGCATTATGGTCAGAGAAGATGCTTGGAATAATTTCAATATTTTTGAATTTATCAAGGTTAGATTTATGACCCAGAATGTGATCTATTCTGGAGAAGGTTCCGTGTGCACTTGAGTAAAAGGTGAAATTCATTGTTTTGGGGTGAAATGTCCTATAGATATCAATTAGGTCTAACTGGTCTATTGTATCATTTAACGTTTGCGTTTCTTTGTTAATTTTCTGTTTAGTTGATCTGTCCATAGATGTGAGTGGGGTATTAAAGTCTCCCACTATTATTGTGTTATTATTAATTTCCCCTTTCATGCTTGTTAGCAATTGTCTTACATATTGCGGTGCTCCTATGTTGGGTGCATATATATTGATAATTGTTATATCTTCTTCTTGGATCGATCCTTTAATCATTATGTAGTGGCCTTCTTTGTCCCTTTTCACAGCCTTTGTTTTAAAGTCTATTTTATCGGAAAAGAAGAAGTAAAACTCTCACTGTTTGCACATGACATGATCCTCTACATACAAAATCCTAAAGACTCGACCAGAAAACTACTAGAGCTAATCAGTGAATATAGTAAAGTTGCAGGATATAAAATCAACACACAGAAATCCCTTGCATTCCTATACACTAATAATGAGAAAGTAGAAAAAGAAGTCAAGGAAACAATTCCATTCACCATTGCAACAAAAGAATAAAATACTTAGGAATATTCCCACCTAAAGAAACTAAAGACCTATATATTGAAAACTATAAAACACTGATGAAAGAAATCAAAGAGGACACTAATAGATGGAGAAATATACCATGCTCATGGGTCGCAAGAATCAATATAGTGAAAATGAGTATACTACCCAAAGCAATCTACAGATTCAATGCAATTCCCATCAAGCTACCAGCAGTATTTTTCACAGAACTAGATCAAATAATCTCAAGATTTGTATGGAAATACAAAAAACCTCGAATAGCCAAAGCAATCTTGAGAAAGAAAAATGGAACTGGAGGAATCAACTTGCCTGACTTCAGGCTCTACTACAAAGCCACAGTCATTAAGACAGTATGGTACTGGCACAAAGACAGAAATATAGATCAATGGAACAAAATCGAAAGCCCTGAGATTAACCCACATACCTATGGACACCTTATCTTCGACAAAGGAGGCAAGAATATACAATGGAGTAAAGATAGTCTCTTTAACAGGTGGTGCTGGGAAAACTGGTCAACCACTTGTAAAAGAATGAAACTAGACCCCTCTCTAACACCATACACAAAAATAAACTCAAAATGGATTAAAGATCTAAATGTAAGACCAGAAACTATAAAACTCCTAGAGGAGAACATAGGCAAAACACTCTCCGACATAAATCACAGCAGGATCCTCTATGATGCAACTCCCAGTATACTGAAATAAAAGCAAAGATAAACAAATGGGATCTAATTAAAATTAAAAGCTTCTGCACAGCAAAGGAAACTATAAGCAAGGTGAAAAGACAGCCTTCTGAATGGGAGAAAACAATAGCAAATGAAACAACTGACAAACAACTAATCTCAAAGATATATAAGCAACTTATGCAGCTCAACTCCAGAAAAATAAATGATCCAATAAAAAAATGGGCCAAAGAACTAAATAGGCATTTCTCCAAAGAAGACATATGGATGGCTAACAAACACATGAAAAGATGTTCAACATCACTCATTATCAGAGAAATGCAAATCAAGACCACAATGAGGTACCATTTCACACCAGTCAGAATGGCTGCGATCCAAAAGTCTACAAGCAATAAATGCTGGAGAGGGTGTGGAGAAAAGGGGAACCCTCTTACACTGTTGGTGGGAATGCAAACTAGTACAGCCATTATGGAAAACAGTGTGGAGATTCCTTAAAAAATTGCAAATAGAACTTCCTTATGACCCAGCAATCCCACTGCTGGGCATACACACTGAGGAAACTAGAATTGAAAGAGACACATGTACCCCAATGTTCATTGCAGTGCTGTTTATGATAGCCAGGACATGGAAGCAACCTAGATGTCCATCAGCAGATGAATGGATAAGAAAGCTGTGGTTCATATACACTATGGAATACTACTCAGCCCTTAAAAAGAATAAATTTGACTCAGTTCTAATGAGATGGATGAAATTGGAACCGATTCTACAGAGTGAAGTAAGCCAGAAAGAAAAACACCAATACAGTATACTGACACATATATATGGAATTTAGAAGACAGTAATGATGACCCTATATGTGAGACAACAAAGAGACACAGAGGTATAGAGTGGACTTTTGGACTCTGAGGGAGAAGGAAAGGGTGGGATGGTTTGGGAGAATGGCAATGAAACATGTATATTTTCCTGTAAGAAATGAAACGCAAATCTATGTTCAATGTAGGATGCAGGATGCATGGGGCTGATGCACAGGATGATTCAAGTAGAGGATGTGGGGTGGGAGGTGGGAGGGGGCTTTGGCATTGGGAGATTGTGTTCACCTATGGCTGATTCGTGTCAATGTATGGCAAAACAAATACAGTATTGCAATTAAAAAAATAAATAAATTTAATTTAAAAAAAAAGTCAAAAAAATGATTCTGGTCAGCATCTTAAATACAAACATTTTCTCAACTATTGAGTGTGCTTTTCATAAAGTCTGAGATAAATGTTTTGGCAAAAATATGATGGTGTAGATGAGCCAAATAAACACAGATTTCAAAGTTTACACAGACCATTAAAACTATTTGCAATTAACATACTAAGTAAAAATCCGATCATTAATCTTTAAGTTTCAATAGTAAACATTTTGAAAATGAAAGAATTTTGGATTAAATAGGCCAACTATTGATACTTCATTTTAGAAATAGGAACTTGGGTAAAATAACTTTGAAAGTCATCAGTTTGACCTCAAATTGAAACCTCCTGATTCTTAGTTTTGTTCTCTTTCCTTACATTCATTATCTTACAAGGATAGCCTGTGGGGTAAAAGCATTTTGCCACAATGATACATTCATTAAGTTAGCAGATATTAATATTTATTGAGCATCAACTGTGTTTCAAGTGTTTTAGGTCACAAGAAAGGGTGACCTACCAGGAGTGGAAATCTTAGTTCAAATCTCAGGTCTTCCAAACTTCATGTGTGTTCCTATGCAAGTAGTACATATACCTAAAAATCTAAAAATCTTAGCATCCTCATCCTAAAATGAAGCTTAGAGTTAAATCATCTGTAACGTTTCTTTCGGTTCTCAGAATCTATGACTCAGTCAAACAGCTATATATGTTAAACAATAACAACAACAAAAAACCCTCATGAATGAAGATTTCAAGTTTCATAGATACTTTACCCAAAACCAAATATAAGATGCTCATTTGGCAGATTTTGGTCACTGGATAATATCTGATGAATATTTTTGTTACAAAAGGAGGAAAGAAGAGCCTATGATAAATTACTACCTGTCACTATGCCCAAATAAATCAATCAAACTACTAATACAAAAAAAAAAGGTTTAGTGAGTATCTTATGTACTCAATAGTATATATTTTTGAATCTGGGTGACTCTAGCCATGCTTCCCTAAAAAAAAGTTTGATAGCTCTAAACATTCAGAATTACGTCCTCAAGTGCATTTTATATAGAATTTCTAACCTCAGATATGCAGACGACACTACCCTTACGGGAGAAAGTGAAGAAGAACTAAAGAGTCTCTTGATGAAGGTGAAAGAGGAAAGTGAAAAAGCTGGCTTAAAGCTCAACGTTCAAAAAATTAAGATCATGGCATCTGGTCCCATCACTTCATGGCAAACAGATGGGGAAACAGTGGAAACAGTGGCTGACTTTATTTTGGGGGCTTCAAAATCACTGCAGATGGTGATTACAGCCATGAAATTAAAAGATGCTTACTCTTGGAAGGAAAGTTATGACCAACCTAGATAGCATATTCAAAAGCAGAGACATTACTTTGCCGACTAAGGCCCATCTGGTCAAGGCTATGGTTTTTCCAGTAGTCATGTATGGATGTGAGAGTTGGACTGTGAAGAAGGCTGAGCGCCGAAGAATTGATGCGTTTGAACTGTGGTGTTGCAGAAGACTCTTGAGAGTCCCTTGGACTGCAAGGAGATCCAACCAGTCCATCCTAAGGGAAATCGGTCCTGGGTGTTCATTGGAAGGACTGATGTTAAAGTTGAAACTACAGTATTTTGGCCACCTGATGTGAAGAGATGACTCATTTGAAAAGACCCTGATGCTGAGAAAGATTGAAGGCAGGAGGAGAAGGAGACGACAGAGGATGACATGGTTAGATGGCATCACCGACTCAATGGTGATGGCATCACCAACATGAGTTTGGGTAAATTCCGGGAGCTGGTGATGGACAGGGAGGCCTGGCATGCTGCGGTTCATGGCGTTGCGAAGAGCTAGACATGACTGAGACTGAACTGAACTGAAAGGACATCATAAATGAAATTTGGCATCCATTTGAATTAAATTGAGCTAATAGATAGTCTTGAAGGTCAACATAAATATTAGATCTCATACAAGAGAGCAATTAGGGAGGGAGGTATAGTTTGATTAATTTCCTTAATATTTCTAAATATTTACTATTTCAAGAAATGCCAGCAGTTTAGGTTTTTAAAATCGAGTCTAATCAATAAACAGAATGACTAGTCATTTTGCTATTATAAAATAAGACAGTACATTTAATTCTGGTCTTCTCTTATAAAGCTACAGTTGTAGATCACTGTAAACCTCACCCTTTCTTGTGAAGTTTAACAGAGTCAGAGCTAAGACTGTAGTATTCAATTCTATTATACCATACTGCTATTTCCTAATTATTTTTTCTGTTTAACTTAACTGAAGTATAGTTGAAGTACAACAAACCCCATAAAGTATACAATGTGATCAGTTTTGACATATGTATATACCCATAAAATCATCATCACAATCAGGACGATACTGTCCATAATTCCAAGAAGTTTCCTCTGTATTTCTTTCCTTCCTCTACCCTTTTGCTCATGTGAGCATCAATTTGTTTTTAGTCACTATTGATTAATTTTCATCTTCTAGAATTTTGCATAAATGAAATCAACAGTATATGGTGCTCTTTTGGCCATGGATTCTCTCACTCTGTATAATTTTAAGATTAGTCCACATTATTGCATGTATCAGTGTTTATTCCTTTCTATTGATGACTATATTGCATTGTGTGGCTTCCTTGGTGGCTCAGTGGTAAAGAATCCACTGACCAAGCAGGAGATGCAAGTTCCATCCCTAAGTGAAGAAGATCCCCTGGAGAAGGATATGGCAGCCCACTGCAGTATTCTTTCCTCATAAATGCTATGGACAGAGGAGCCTGGAGGCTATAATTGATGGGGTCTCAAAAGAGTTGGAAACAATTTCACAACTAAACAACAACAACAAAAAAAAAATTGCATTATGTGGATAGCAATCAGTTCAGTTCAGTCACTCAGTCATGTCCAACTCTTTGCGACCCCATGGACTGCAGCATTCCAGGATTCCCTGTCCATCACCAATTCCCAGAGCTTGCTCAAACTCACGTCCATCAAGTCGGTGATGCTACCCAACCATCTTATCCTCTGTAGTTCCCTTCTCCTCCCACCTTCGCTCTTTCCCAGCATCAGGGCCTTTTCCATTGAGTCAGTTCTTTGCATCAGGTGGCCGAAGAATTGGAGTTTCAGCTTCAACATCAGTCCTTCCAATGAATATTCAAGACTGATTTCCTTTAGGATGGACCGGTTGAATCTCCTTGCAGTCCAAGAGACTTTCAAGAGTCTTCTCCAACACCACAGTTCAAAAACATCAATTCTGTGGCACTCAGCTTTCTTTATAGTCCAAATCTCACAACCATACATGACTACTGGAGAAACCATAGCTTTGACTAGATGGCCCTTTGTTGGCAAAATAATGTCTCTGCTTTTCAATATGCTGTCTAGGTTGGTCATAGCTTTTCCTCCAAGGAGCAAGTGTCTCTTAATTTCATGGCTGCAGTCACCATCTGCAGTGATTTTGGAGCCCCCCCAAAAATAAAGTCTGTCACTGTTTAAATTGTTTCCCAACTATTTGTCATGAAGTGATGGGACCAGATGCCATGATCTTAATTTTTTGAATATTGAGCTTTAAGCCAACTTTTTACTCTCCTCTTTCACCTTCATCAAGAGGCTCTTTAGTTCTTCACTTTCTGCCATAAGGGTGGTGTCATCTGCATATCTGAGGTTATTATTATTTCTCCTGGCAATCTTTCTTCCAGCTTGTGCTTCATCCTGCCTAGCATTTTGCATGATGCACTCTGCATATAAGTTAAATAAGCAGGGTGACAATATACAGCCTTGACATACTCCTTTTCCTATTTAGAATCAGTCTGTTTTTCCATATCCACTTCTAACTGATGCTTCTTGACCTGCATACAGATTTCTCAGTATACAGGTAAGGTGGTCTGGTATTCCTATCTCTTTAAAAACTTTCCACAGTTTATTGTGATCCACACAGTCAAAGGCTTTGGCATAGTCAATAAGGCAGAAGTAGATGTTTTTCTGGAATTCTCTTGCTTTTACTGTGATCCAAGGGATGTTGGCAACTTGGTCTCTGGTTCCTCTGACTTTTCTAAATCCAGCTTGAACATGTGGAAGTTCATGGTTCATGTACTGTTGAACCCTGGCTTGGAGAATTTTGAGCATTACTTTGCTAGTGTGTGATGCTGCTGCTGCTGCTGCTGTGCACTTCCAGTCATGTCTGACTCTGTGCGACCCCATAGATGGCAGCCCACCAGGCTCCCCTGTCCTTGGGATTCTCCAGGCAAGAACACTGAAGTGGGTTGCCATTTCCTTCTCCAATGCATGAAAGAAGTGGCTCAGTCATGTCCAACTCTTTGCAACCCCATGGACTGCAGCCTACCAGGCTCCTCCACCCATGGGATTTTCCAGGCAAGAGTACTGGAGTGGGTTGCCATTGCTTCCTCCTGCTAATGTGTGAGATGAGTGCAATTGTGCAGTAGTTTGAAGATTCTTTGGCGTTGCCTTTCTCTGGGATTGAGATGAAAACTGACCCTTTCCATTTCTGTGGCCACTGCTGAGTTTCTAAATTTGCTGACCTAAAAGTGCATCACTTTTACAGCATCATCTTTTAGGATTTGAAATAACTCAACTAGAACTCCATCACCTCCACTAGCTTTGTTCATAGTAATGCTTCCTAAGGCCCACCTGACTTTAAATTCCAGGATGTCTGGCTCTGGGTGAGTAACTACACCACTGTGGTTATCTGGGTCTGAAAATCTTTTTGTTTTGTTCTTCTGTGTATTCTTACCACCTCTTCTTAATATCTTCTGCTTTTGTTAGGTCCATACCATACCCCCACAGTCATTCTCTCCCATCAGGAAGCTTCCATAAGCCTCTTATCCTTATCCATCAGAGGGCAGACAGAATGAACACCACAATCCCAGAAAACTAATCAAACTGATCACAGCCTTGCCTAACTCAATGAAACTGTGAGCCATGCTGTGTAGGGCCACCCAAGATGGACAGGTCATGGTGGAGAATTCTGACAAAATGTGGTCCACTGGGAAGGAAATGGCAATCCACTTCAGTATTCTAGCATTGAGAACCCCATGAACAGTATGAAAAGGCAAAAATATAGGACACTGAAAGATGAAGTCCCCAGATTGGTAGGTGCCCAATATGCTACTGGAGGAGTGGAAAAATAACTCCAGAAAGAATGAAGAGATGGAGCTAAAGCAAAAACAACACCCAGCTGTGGATGTGACTGGTGATAGAAGTGAAGTCCCATGCTGTAAAGAACAATATCACATAGGAACTTGGAATGTTAGGTCCATGAATCAAAGTAAATTGAAAGTGGTCAAACAGGAGATGGCAAGAGTGAACATCGACATTTTAGGAGTCAGTGAACTAAAATGGACTGGAATGGGTGAATTTAACTCAGATGACCATTCTATCTACTACTGCAGGCAGGAATCCCTCAGAAGAAATGGAGTAGCCATCATGGTCAACAAAACAGTCCAAAATGCAGTACTTGGATGCAGTCTCAAAAACGACAGAATGATCTGTTCATTTCCAAGGCAAATCATGTGGATAAATCACACATTTATTCATTTACTCATTGATGAATGTTTAGATTTTCTCTAGACTGGGGCTATTACAGATAAAGCTGCTATAAGCATTCATATACATGTTTTTGTGTGAGCATATGCCCTCATTTCTTGTGGGTAAATAGCTAAGAATGGAATGGATGGGTCATATGGTAGGTGTATGTTTAACTTGAAAATCTTCTGTCAGTTTTCCAAAGTAGTTGAACCTGTGAGTTTTATTGCTTTATAAACTTGCCAACATTTGGTATGGTCTGTTTTGTTGTATTTTTTATTGTTTTTTGTTTACTTTTAACCATTTTAATGGTATGCCATCACAGTTTTTATTACATTTGTTTCATTCCTAGGACTTTCTTGACACAATTTGAGCTATCCTGCAAATCTAGGGGAAAGAATGACACATATAATAATGTGATATGTAACTGAAGGACAAGGATAAGGGTATTTTTTTCACAAGTTATTTTCATCACAATGGCAATTACCTTAGTATCTGTACTGATTGACACTTAAAAATTGACTCAATGATTGTTGTTGCTGTTTAGTCGCTAAGTCATGTCTGACTGTTTGCAACTGTATGGACTGTAGCCTGCCAGGCTCCTCTCCCATGTGATTTTCCAGGCAACAGTACTGGAATTATTTGCCCTCTCCATGGGACCTTTCAAACCCTGGGATCAAAACCTGCATTCCTGCATTACAGGCAGATTCTTTATGACTGAGCCATATTGGAAGCCCTTAATGATGCATACTACTTAATCATTTTAAGATTTTTAAAAGGATATTAAAATTTTTCTTTACTCTTATTAACTTCTTTTCTTCTAAACGCAGTAAAGAAAATAAACAAGGGGTTGAAAACACAAGCACTCAAAGGATGAGGGTGGATAATATAAAAACATAAAGTCATTCAAGTAATAAAATAGTAACTACTTATTGCATACCGAATTGAAGCACAGAGGCATGACCAACTAATTATCTGTGTACAGGGAATTTCTTTTGAGCTGAATCTGGAAGAATAAATAGTTTTCCAGATGGAGAACTGGTAGAAATACATTCTTGGAGGAAGAAATAATGTATGCAAGGCCACTGAGTTGTTTGCATCCCTGGAAGACAGTTCAAGGGCTAAAGATTCAATTAATGTCTATTGAATACAGTAACAAATGAGTTTAAAAACAAAAAACCTTCATTCTCTCTTATTGTTCTCTGTCCCCTATACTTCAGTCACTAAAAGTCTACTACTAGAGCATAATAATATAATACAAATTTAAAAGTGACTAATTTTATATCAGTTATATCTTAGGATGCTGCTTCCTAAAATCACCTTGGAAGGCCTTAATTTCATCATTAATTAACTCAAAAATTTATTAAATAGTTAGTGTAAAGTAAGCTAATTCTGGAGACCTTTCAGAGAGCCAAACATCACCTCTTAAAAGTATTAATCTTTTTCTTGCTTTATATCATAAGAAACAGATGATATTTAGACCAAGATTCCTTTATCTATTCACTAACTATAAATCAAAAGAATGATTTTAATTTATTTTGGATCAAAAATCAATTAATTGATATTTTTCTTTAACAAAAAACCTACTTACAAGGGGATCTTTGATACAATTTAGGTGTATTTAAAAAAGATTTGTTTGGTGCTGTTTATGCTTCTTAAATAATAAAGTGATATGCTGGCAAAGTTGATTGCTAAATTGTTATTAAAAGATCTGCAAAGTTACTTAATTCCTGAGTCATTATTTACCTTTTTAACATTCATAAATACTGAAGTTCATCTTTCTTTGTGAGAAATTATGAGATAGAATGATTAGATGGAAATTTAGTATTTTTTTCCTAATCTAATATTTGACAGGAAAATGACTAGACAAAGGAAAAGCAAAGGGATATAGTCTCAACTAAGGCAAGATTTAAATTACTGATGGGAACTTAAGTTCAGAGAGATATTTATTTATTATTAAAATAACAGCAACTAAAAACTGATTTTTCTAGCCATTTTACTTACTAGACACTCTAAACAGTCCTCTGTACTGGATGCAATCTCAAAAGTGACAGAATGATCTCTGTTCATTTCCAAGGCAAACCATTCAGTATCACGGTAATCCAAGTTTATGCCCTGACCAGTAACACTGAAGAGCTGAAGATGAACATTCTATGAAGACTTACAAGATCATCTAGAAATAACACTCAAAAAAATGTTCTTTAAACTATAGGGGACTAGAATGCAAAAGTAGGAAGTCAAGAAACACCTGGAGAAACAGGCAAATTTGGCCTTGGAGTACAGAATGAAGCAGGGCAAAGGCTAATAGAGTTCTCCCAAGAGAATGCACTGGTCATAGCAAACACCCTCTTCCAACAAGACAAGAGAAGACTCTACACATTGACATAACCAGATGGTCAACCCCCAAATCAGATTGATTATATTTTTGCAGCCAAAGATGGAGAAGCTCTATACAGTCAGCAAAAACAAAACCAGGAGCTGACTGTATTTCAGATCATGAACACCTTACTGCCAAAATCAGGATGAAATTGAAGGAAGTGGGGAAAACCACTAGATCATTCAGGTATGACCTAAATCAAACACCTTATGACTATACAGTGGAAGTGAGAAGTAGATTTAAGGGACTAGATGTGATAGACAGTGCCTGATGAACTATGCACGGAGGTTTGTTACATTGTACAGGAGACAGGGATCAAGACCATCCCCATGGAAAAGAAATGCAAAAAAGCAAAATGATTCTCTGGGGAGGACATACAAATAGCTGTGAAAAGAAGAGAAGTGAAAAACAAAAAGAAATTGAAAGATATACCTATTTGAATGCAGAGTTCCAAAGAATAGCAAGGAGAGATAAGAAAGCCTTCCTTAGTGATCAATGCAAAGAAATAGAGGAAAGCAATAGAATGGGAATGACTAGAGATCTCTTCAAGAAAATTAGAGATACCAAGGGAACGTTTCATGCAAGATGGGCTCAATAAAAGACAGAAATGGTCTGGACCTAACAGAAGCAGAAGCTATTAAGAAGAGGTGGCAAGAATACACAGAAGAACTGGACAAAAGAGATCTTCATGACCCAGATAATCACGATGGTGTGATCACTCACCTACAGCCAGATATCTTGGAATATGAAGACAAGTGGGCCTTAGGAAGCATCACTATGAACAAAGCTAGTGGAGGTGATGGAATTCCAGTTGGGCTATTTCAAATCCTGAAAAGATGATGCTGTGAAAGTGCTGCACTCAATGTGTCAGCAAATTTGGAAAAGTCAGCAGTGGCCACAGGACTGGAAAAGTCAGTTTTCATTCTAATCCCAAAGAAAGGCAATTCCAAAAAATGCTCAAACTACCGCACAATTGCACTCAACTCACACACTAGTAAAGTAATGCTCAAAATTCTCCAAGCCAGGCTTCAGCAATATGTGAACTCCCTGATGTTCAAGCTGCTTTTAGAAAAGGCAGAGGAACCAGAGATCAAATTGCCAACATCTGCTGGATCATCAAAAAGCAAGAGAGTTCCAGAAAAGCATCTATTTCTGCTTTATTGACTATGCCAAAGCCTTTAACTGTGATCACAAAAACTGGAAAATTCTGAAAGAGATAGGAATACCAGACTCCCTGACCTGCCTCTTGAAAAACTGTATGCAGGTCAGGAAGCAGCTGTACATGGAACACACTGGTTCCAAATAGGAAAAGGAGTATATCTGGCTGTATATTGTCACTCTACTTATTTAACTTATATGCAGAGTACATCATGAGAAACGCTGGGCTGGAAGAAGCACAAGCTGGAATCAAGATTGCTGGGAGAAATATCAATAACCTCAGAAATACAGATGACTCCACCCTTATGACAGAAAGTGAAGAAGAACTAAAGAGCCTCTTGATGAAAGTGAAAGAGGAGAGTGAAAATGTTGCTTAAAGCTTAACATTCAGAACACTAAAGTCATGCCATTAGTCCCATCACTTCATGGCAAATAGCTGGGGAAACAGTGGAAACAGTGACAGACTATTTTTCTGGGCTCCAAAATCACTGCAGATGGTCAATGCAGCCATGAAATTAAAAGACATTTGCTCTTTGGAAGTAAAGTTATGAACAACCTTACTGCATATTAAAGGCAGAGACATTACCCTGTCAACAAAGGTTCGTCAACTTGCTCTTTGGAAGGAAAGTTATGACCAACCTTACTGCATATTAAAAGGCAGAGACATTACCCTGTCAACAAAGGTTTGTCTAGTCAATGCTATGGTTTTTCATGAGGTCATGTATGGATGTGAGAGTTGGACTATAAAGAGGGCTGAGCACCAAAGAATTGATTATTTTGAACTGTGGTGTTGATGAAGACTCTTGAGAGTCCCTTGGACTGCAAGGAGTTCCAACCAGTTCATCCTAAAGGAGAGCAGTCCTGGGTGTTCATTGGAAGGACTGATGCTGAAGCTGAAACTCCAATACTTTGGCCACCCAATGCAAAGAGCTGATTCATTTGAAAGACCCTGATGCTGGGAAATATTGAGGGCAGGAGGAGAAGGGGACGACAGAGAATTAGATGTTTGGATGGCATTACCGACACAATGGACACGGGTTTGGGTGGACTCCGGGAGTTGGTGATGGACAGGGAGGCCTGGCGTGCTGTGATTCATGGGGTCACAAAGAGTCAGACACAACTGAACAACTGAACTTAACTGAACTGATACTGAGACAAGAAAAATATTTGGGATAAGGCATAGGGATCCTGACAAGGTATGGAATCTAACAGAAGATCCCTACCTAAATCTGGATCCCCAAAGAGCTACCCTTTGAGCCCCTATAAGGGTGAATAGAAATAAAGGAGCATTCTATTAGTATTTGGGGTAGTTCTGTCACCAGAATACTTTTTAATACTGAAAGACATTTTTAATTGTGAAATGCTTAATCTCTGTCCAAAATAGCAGAGGTGGTTGTAACGCTTTAAAGACACATCCAGGCCAAGGAATTGCCAAATGACATCAGTGTACACTGTAGGAATAGAAGTTTCACAGTAGAGATGATTGTGGAGAAAACTGAGTCATTACATGCCTACAGATAATTACCCATGAATACTTGAAAGACTCTCCATTATTGAAATCAGTATTAATAATGCTATCTATAACTCAGATGGAAGAAGAAAAGGCTGTCATATGAAATCAACATGGTCATTTAAATTGCATTGGTTTTGCATTTTTGGTTGTATTTGATTTGCAGTTTTTGTTTTATTGTTACTTAAGTCTTGGATATCTAAAGGGTTTATACTTAATTTAATGGTGGTACATATTATAATAGAATTATAAAAAATTTTTTCTTCAATAGAGATATATACATTCTTTAGATACAGAGTGAATATAGAGTATAGGTTTGAAAAGAACTGGCTTACCATTTGACTTCTTGTGTAGATCCATCTACAGTGTGGACCACTCACTCTAGTCAGAGTGTCATGGCAATTATGGTGGCCATTACAACTTGTGAAAGCTGTCTTTTATTTCAATATCTATGAACCTTTTGAAATGGTTCTATCCTGAAGCAGAAATCTACCTCAGATGAATTAGGTTGAATTAAGTGAAAATCCCATTCTTATCAGTCAAAAACAACTATCTATCTATAAGCATTTTCTTATCATACAACCTAATATATCATAAAGTTTCTCCTCTTTCAAGGAAAGCCTAACCTAAACCAGTATGAATGAATCATAAGAGAAATTTCTTAACAGGCAATTAACTCTCCTTGATACTATACTGAGTTTTGCAGATGCCATTCAGTTAAATTAGAATTAAATGTAAAGGCTTTTTTAAATATAAAAATAATATATTGAAAAAAGCAACTATTGAACATATATATGAGCTTACCTAGTGACTTCAGCAGTAAAGAATCCAACTGCCAAAGCAGGAGACATGGGTTGCATCCCTGGGTTGGGAAGGTTTCCTGGAGAAGAAAATGGCAACACACTCCAGTATTCATGCTTAGGAAATCCCATGGACAGAGCAGCCTGGCAGGCTAAGTCCATGGGGTGCCAAAGAGTCAGACATGACTTATCAAGTAAACAATAACAACAACAACAAGCGAATATATATATAAGAAAGAAAATTCGAAGGAATATAAAATTAAATCATAGTAAGTGAGACACTCTCTTCAGGAACCACTTGGCCACTGATCACAGAGACCTTCTTGCTAATAGAACAGAAGTTAATTAATCAGGTTTTTGTATAAAGCAATTCAGAAAAGATCCAGAACTCCCAGAAATAGGTATCAATCAGAACAGCTTTTCAGTAGTCTTTTTTATTTCCTATTCACTACAATATTAAGAAGCAATCAAATATTACCCACACTGTTTAATCAACCCATTTTTGTCCTTTTCCTTTAATTGTTTTAAATTCCCCAAGAGTGAAGAACCCCCACCCCCATCTAATTGTAAAAGAGGAGAGCAAAGAAAGTTTTGTCCATAGTTATTGCTTCCTTAGAGATGAGGTGACCTACACCCCTATTTCATAATAAACATGATTATTAGTGACAATATCCAAGTGAAACGTCTCTGGTTTCACTTGAGACAATGAAACGTGAGTCCCATTTTCTCCCAACACAAATATTTCAAAGTAACAAGCATGACAAAATCTTCATGATACAGGGCACTATATGAAGAAATATGAGGAACATCTCATGTTCTTGTTACTCCCATGTTTAATGTTTTTATTTTCTCTTTTAGATTAGGAAACATCCCAAATCTTGTATACAGAAGCTTTATGTCCACTTTGTTCCCAGATAAAGGAAAGATTATTTCTTGACAAGTGGGCAGTGAAGCCTGGCCTCAGAAACTATATTCCATGACTTCTCTGCATGGCACCAAAGGACTAAGGCTAAGAAAGAGGATACATATTCACAGAAAAAGTGATTCAGATCTATGAAAAAAGGGGCTAAATAAAATTATAATAAATGGTAAAAATATTCCTGAAGTTCTGTGATAGCAAAGTCATTCATTTGTCCATTCACTCAACTGTTTACAAGAATCTATTTTACATAAGGTATTGTTTTAATATAAATAATCGACATTCATTGAGTACTTATTATGTGCCAGGAATTATACTAGTGATTTTATATACATTATTTCAAAATTATTATGAATAGGTATTATTATTATCCCAATTTTACAGAAGAAAAATAGGAAGCTGAAGAGGTTACATAACAAGTTCATAACTGCCTATGCTGGGATTTGAACTTATAACTGTTTTCTTTCTACTGCCCATACGAACCACTTAAAAACATTTGAAAACTGAATGGATATAAATATTTAGAGCACCTCCAAAATCACTGCAGATGGTGATTGCAGCCATGAAATTAAAAGATGCTTACTCCTTGGAAGAAAAGTTATGACCAACTTAGATAGCATACTCAAAAGCAGAGACATTCTTTACCAACTAAGGTCTGTCTAGTCAAGGCTATGGTTTTTCCAGTAGTCATGTATGGATGTGAGAGTTGGACTGTGAAGAAGGCTGAGCGCCGAAAAATTGATGCGTTTGAACTGTGGTGTTGGAGAAGACTCTTGAGATTCCCTTGGACTGCAAGGAGATCCAACCAGTCCATTCTGAAGGAGATCAGTCCTGGGATTTCTTTTGAAGAAATGATACTAAAGCTGAAACTCCAGTATTTTGGCCACCTCATGCAAAGCGTTGACTCATTGGAAAAGACTTTGATGCTGGGAGGGATTGGGGGCAGGAGGAGAAGGGGATGACAGAGGATGAGATGGATGGATGGCATCACTGACTCGATGGACGTGAGTCTGAGTGAACTCCAGGAGTTGGTGATGGACAGGGAGGCCTGGCGTGCTGCGATTCATGGGGTCGCAAAGAGTTGGACACGACTGAGCAACTGAACTGAACTGAACAATGTGACAAATCAATACTCCATTAAATGTGAATCATTAATACTTCATTTGGGGTTTCAAAATTTCATTTGGAGTCAAAGTATAAATATCAAAGCACTTTTTCTGTTCACAGCAGTATTTCCCATTTTCATCTGTAGCACTTTCCAATGGCCAACATCACAGTGAATTTTACAGGGATAACTGAGAAACTGTTATCATGTTAGCCAGTGTAAAAATTTCCTGCTAGTTCTTCTGTTACTAGAGTTACCCCTCAAATGAAAAATGCTAGTGGAATATCCACAACTGGGTTCTTTCCTGTGTGTTTGCTAAATAATAGACAGGAGTTGCAGCTACAGTTCTCCCTCTATTTTGACTTCCATGGTAGTGGACTAGAGCATGATCCTTTCATAAAAATATTTGATTATTTATTTATATAATAATCTCTTACTAAGTACCTACTTATACAATCTATGCTAAAGGGATGTTTGTTCAAAGAAAATGTAACCAACAATAGTTTACGTATCTATTGTGAGACAATAAGGCATATTTAGTAATCTTCTATGATTCAGTTTGCATACATGCTCTAAGGAAGACATGTTAAAAGAATCTATTCCTACTTCCTAGTCCTCTAAATACCTCATATCTTTATCAGGAGAGACACATACGTTTTCTGTCATTTTTATCCCTAACTCCATGCATATATTCCTTACACATTGCTGGTGCTAAAATAATAATGTTTGTTATTCAAATAAATGAGCTCTGTATCTTTTCAAATCCTTTAGCAGGATCCATTAAAAAATAACAGTAGCCTGTGGGTCAGAGGCTCTGGCTTGTATCCGGACAATATGCCAAACCTACCATCTGACTTTTTAAACAAGCCATAGCAACTAACTTCCTCCATGAGAGTGAATGGAACTGAACGGATGGCTAGGATTTCAAAGGATGGTACCAGATGTTCTTTAATATAACTCTAGTGGCTTTCAGCTCATTTCTGAAAATAATTGCTTTAGAATGAGGCTTCCACCAAGAGCTCATGATGAACAAGCAGACATTTGCATGTGATTCTGGGAAGAACATGTGAGTAGTCAAACCCTGCAGGTATAGGAACTGTGGGGAAGATGAAAAACTGAGACCCTACCATCAGAATGGGCTTAGGAGTTCAAGCAGGAATAAACTAATTGGTCCCACCTACTGTGTCTACAGGCTTCCCTGCCAGCTCAGTGGTAAAGAATCCACCTGCAACACAGGAGACACAGGAAACATAGGTTTGAGCCCTTGGTAGGGAAGATCCCTGGAGAAGGAAATGGCTACTCATTTCAGTATTCTTACCTGGAAAAATTCCACAGACAGAGGAGCCTGGCAGGCTACATTCCCTCTGGTCGCAAAGAGTTGGACACAACTTAGTAACTAAACAACAACAAAATTGGTCTACACTAGGAGATACAACTGACTCTGAGCAAAGAAAGAAAATATAATCATCGAAATGCACCAAGTATCCAGAAAGTGAGATAGGTAAATTAGATGAAAGCTTCCAGAAGTAAATACTTAGGGCTCTCCTTACAGGAGCAGGTAAATCTGCTTAGAGGCAATCTGTGACAGTATTATACTTCATGAAGTGTGCAGGCAAGTAAAGTCTGTAAGCTGGGTATGAGAGAATAAAATCAGATTCTAAGGTCAGTAATTACAAACGGCACACAAGGTCAAGGCAGAACACAGAAAGACTGGACTAATACTGAGTCTGATAATCACAAAATTTCCCAAGAAGAGCTCTTAAAATCACCCTATGTTCACTCCTTATACCAGTCCTTGAATTCTGTGAAACTGATGACTGCTTTCTGCTCAGAGAAAATCCATTTATTTGATTATTTTTTCCTCAACTTCTAAACTATCTATGACCAATATTTTTCAAATGGTTCTATGGATGACTCCTTTGACTAAGACTCAATAAACAGAATCAAAAATGGTTACAAGATCACTTAGATCTTACATTAGTGGTCTAGTGATCAGCATAGATTCAAAGACAATCTGGTCTCTTTGCACTGCACGTACAAAGCAGTAAGTTGGAGGGAAATTGAGTTACTTCCTTGACCTAGTACAACTACTTAGAGGTCACATTAGGACTAGAATAGTATGTCATGAACATGCCTAGTTCAGTGTTTGTTTGTTTCCCTAAACAGTGCTGGTTCTATTATAATGTGAACACATCAGCTTTCTTTACTTATTGTTCTATCTTGCACAAGATCTCATGAAATAATATTGTTATCAGAATATTTCCCAAATAGCTTGTTTACTAAATCTCTCTTATTGAAGTGACTATCTTATTGGACTTCTGCATCTTGCCTTTCATTGCTAAGAACAAAACAAAACAAAAAAATGCAATGCCCAGTAGGTTATACATCTCTGACGGTATATGACTCAAAAAGCAGCCACTAATTAATTCTGTAACCTCAGTAAACTCACTTAACCTCTGTGGTCCAGATTCCTCATAAGAGGAAGGGAGAGGAGGAAAAGGGGGGAGACAGACAGATAAGTGGGTGATGGGAGAGGAAGGAGATGGAACTAAATAATCTAAAAGATTCCTGGGTTTAAAGCCTCCAGAGCTCTGTGTAGAGGTACTCCAATTTTGGTAAAAACAGAGTCTAGGATACAAGCATGGTTTATATACATAAAAGTCTGTGTGGTAACAATAGCTAAGTTAGAGAATAATAACCATATGCCAAGCATTTTTCTAAGGGCTATGAATATCTATGAATTCACAGAATAATTGTCATAGAAACTCAATGAGAGAAGCACCATTATCTTTATCCCCATTTTCCAAATGAGGAAACTGAGGCACAGAAGTTAAGTAATATGCCAGTGTCATACATACAATGGGTCATAAACACAGGGTTTGAACTATCTAGTTCCAGTTGTCATTCATTTAAAAGACCATTATACTGCCCCCTGATAATGGATGAGCTTGCAGGTTTGGGTGGCTGATGATGATAGAGATGACAAGATTTTAGATGGTCTTTTAAGATAAAATATTATTTTATCTTCAATTTTATCTTTATTTAAGATAAAATGTTATTTTATCTTAAATATTTTATCGTAAATATTTTATGTTATTTCATCTTAAATTTTATCTTTATTTAAGATAAAATAATAACTTTTAATTATACCATGCTTCCTGCGCAGTTTTCTTAGACAGTTTATATAGTAAAACACCAATATTCATCCATTTGCTCAGATTAAAAATCAAATGATAACTCTTGATTTTTGCCTTTTTCTCATTCCAGAATCCATCAGCAAGTCCTCCTAGATCTACCATCAAAACAAATCTAGAATCCCAACCATTTCTCACTGCCATAATGCTACCACTTGGTACGTCTTCATCCTCACCTTCATCTGTAATGTTGCAATTACCTCCTAAATCACTTGCTTGATTTTACACTTTTACACTTACACTTCTACAGTCTAATCTCCACATAGCATGCAAAACAGCTATTTTTAAAACATAGACCACATCATTCCTCTACTCAAAAGCCTCCTATGGCTTCCCATTGTATTTAGAATAAAATACAATCTCTTTACTAAGGTCTGACTCTGTATGATCTGGCCTTCATGGACTTGTTATCTACTTCTTTTGATGGAATATATTTTGCAGTCTGAATAAACTTCCTGAAGTCTTTGAACTTCTCTTGTGATGTTATGTACTTTTTTCCAACCAAAATATAACTGCTATGTACTTACTGGAAGAGAGTTAACTCATTAGCATTAAACACTAACATAATTACTACATTAAAATCCCATGCCATGTGAAGATGCAGAAATGAAAGCTGTCCCATGCTTCCTTTCTTTCTCACAATCTATGAAAACTTTCTAAACTATCCTGAGAATTCTTTTTCTTTCAAGTGACAAAGAATACCTGCTCAGCAGGTTTTTATTGTCTAGGTATTACCTATTCATCATTACAAGTGATAAGTTGCTGGCTGAGACTGATTATCACTTTTTACAGAAGCTTTGGAATAATTAGTGATACCACTTAATTTTAAAATCTGTGGTAAGCTAATGGCAAACACACATAGCGTATGGAAAGGAAAACCTGTTGCTTCCCAGAACCTGATTTCCTCATCATGGAAAGTCAAATAGGTCAAACACAGCTCATCCATAAAAATTTAAAAAAAAAAAGAAGCCCTTGATTCAAGTGATAGTTTAGGTAAGTGCTTCAGCCAATTCTACTCACATGTTCTAAAAAGAATTAATTTCTCCCTTACATATCTATGGGAGTAATGACTATCTAGTGACTTAAAAGACCATAAAATGGATATAATCCATTTTCTTTCCATTAAATATCCACTGCAGTAACTATGATTTGACCTTCACATGTACAGACAACAATAAAACTAAAAATTTCTCAATTGCCTGATTTCTCAGCTCACTCATAGGAGTTGAAACAAGTTAGCTCTCAATTTCCTAAATAGTATTAAGAGAAACAGTCTTTTTCTGTGCTAACTAGGGCTGTGCATTTAGTTATCTAGAAATAGATTTGAAGTTGTGTCCTCTGCTAACCCTCTACTAAGATTAGATCTACACATTTTGAACTCTATTTGGAGCATAGATTACAGTTCTGTGACTCTGTCATTAAAATAAGCAGACCCAAAGTAAAATATAATAACAATGAACCAAGGAATTAGCATGAAATACTAACTTAGTAATTCATTCAAAGGACAAGTTAGCTTCCCAAGTGTTAGCTTCAAAGATTGCAGATAATAAACTAAAAACATAAATAAAGTGAGTGAACATAACTCTTGAGACTGATTTAGGTCATTGTACTCCTTCATATCTTTCCCAGTAGATAAAATGGAGGCTGAACTGTTGATGTCTTAACCACGCATATTAAGAATATTTTATGACCAATACTGTACTAGCACTGACCTAGTAGCATAGACCCAGCTTGCCAGAGTGAGGAAGTAGTGTCTTTGAGGGCCTTTTTGGCAGGCATCAACCATTTACTTGCTGATTTGGGGGAAGTCTGCTGGATTCCAGTGGGGAAGACTCTAGAGCCAGCCAGCAGGGTGAGAGTAGGCCCACTTAAGAGCTTGGGTATAGGCTCTTTATGCATCAATAAGAAAAGAGACATACAATGCATACCAATTGAACATTATCCTTAAGACTGTCATAAGCTTTGGATAACTGAAAAAGGAAGAGGGAAAGAATGAACATTTTGAGGCAGGAGATAGATGGGTTCCAAGTTACTCATTTATAAATACTCTTCTGTCCATACTTTGAGATAGAAATGACAAGAAAGCCTTCTTCAATAAACAATCCAAAGAAATACAGGAAAATAACAGAAGGGGAAAGACTAGAAATCTCTTCAAGAAAACTGGGGAAATCAAAGGAATATACTATGCAAAGATGGGCATAATAAAGGACAGAAATGGTAAAGACCTAATAGAAGCAGAAGAGATCAAGAAGAGATGGCAAGAATACATAGAAAAACTATACAAGAAAGGTCTTAAAGACCTGGATAACCACAATGGTGTGGTCACTCACCTAGAGCCAGACAACCTGGAGTGTGAAGCCAAGTGGGCCTTAGGAAGCACTTCTGCCAATAAAGCTAGTGGACATGATGGGATTGCAGCAGAGCTATTTAAAACCCTAAAAGCTGATGCTATTAAAGTACTACACTCAATATGTCAACAAATTTGGAAAACCCAGCAGTGGCCACAGGACTGGAAAAGGTCAATATTAATCTGAGTTCCCAAGAAGAGCAGTGCTAAAGAATATTCAAACTACCAGACAATTACATCCACTTCCCATGCTAGTATGGTTATACTAAAAATCCATCAAGCTAGGCTTCAGCAGTACTTGAATCAAAGACTTCCATATGTACAAGCTGGATATAGAAAAGGCAGAAGAACCAGAGATGAAATTGCCAACAAATTCACAGGATCATAGAGAAGGTAAGGGTATTTCAGAAAAACACCTACTTCTGTTTCATTGACTACGCCAAAGCCTTTGATTATGTGGATCATAACAAACTGTGGAAAACTCTTAAAGAGATGTGAATACCAGATCATCTTACCTATCTCCTGAGAAATTAGTATGCAGTCAAGAAGTAATGGTTAGAACTTTATATGAAACAACTGACTTGTTCAAAACTGAGAAAGGAGTACAGTGTGATCAGGCTGCATATTGTCAACTTGTTTATTTAACTTCTATGCAGAGCACATCATGTGAAATGCTGGACTGGATGAGTTACAAGCTGGAATAAAGACTGCTAGGAGAAATATCAACAACCTCAGATATACAAGGTGATATTACTCTAATGGCAGAAAGTGAAGAGGAACTAAAGAGCCGCTTGATGAAGGTGAAAGAGGAGAGTGAAAAAGCCAGCTTAAAACTCAATATTATAAAAACTAAGATCATGGCAATTAGTCCCATCACTTCATGGGAACTAGATGGGGAAAAGGTAGAACCAGTGATAGATTTCCTCTTCTTGGGTTCTAAATCACTGCAGATGGTGACTGCAGCCTAGAAATTAGAAGACAATTGCTTCTGGGAAGAAAAGCTGTGACAAACCTAGATAGCATATTAAATAACAAAGACATCACTTTGCTGACAAAGTCACTAGTCAAGGCTATGGTCTTTCCAGTAGTCATGTACGGATGTGAGAGTTGGACCATAAAGAAGGCAGAACACCAAAGATTTGATGCTTTTGAACTGTGATGCTGGAGAAGACTCTTGAGAGTCCCTTGGACAGCAAGATCAATCCAGTCAGTCCTAAAGGAAATCAACCCAGACTATTCAGTGGAAGGACTGACGCTGAAGCTCCAGTACTTTGGCCACTTGATGTGAAGAGCCAACTCATTGGAAAAAAACCCTGATGCTGGGAAAGATTGAAAGCTGGAGGGAGGAGAAAGGGGCAACAGAGAATGAGATGTTTGGATGGCATCACCAACTCAAAAGACATGAATTTGAGCAAACTCTGGGAGATGGTGAAAGATAGGGAAGCCTGGTGTGCTGCAGTCCATGGGGTCACAAAGAGTCAGACACAACTTAGCAACTGAACAACAACAACACAACAGTATAGATATCAAAATCTCTTTCTCACTTTAGACCCAAAGCCCTGAGGAATCTAAGACTTAGACTTAAACCTTGCCTTTTGGCTCACCATTTTCTTCCTAGAAATTAGAAAAATACTTGATGCATATTAAATATTTTTCATGAACAAATGGAGAAGTTAGTTTGATTTTAAAATGTTACATACCATACAAGGCCAATCATTGTCTACTCACAATAAAGTATAAAGTTGTGCAAGTAAAAAGGAAAAGATACAGTAAACCCCTACATACAAAATTTAATTGCAACCTTTCAAAGACTTAAAAATGCATTCTCATGACCAATCATGTAAGTTAGTTCATGTGTCTGGCATACATTATCACATGTGCAGCTTCTCCAAGTGGTTATGCTTTTGTATACTTTATAGTACAGTACTTTATAGAGTACAGTAGGACGGTATCTTTATTTCAAGCCCAAGATGTCTGGAAGCAAGCATAGAATCAGCAGTGATATAGCTGGTACTACTGTACTTTCCAAGGTACCAACTGTACTATAAGACTGTTTTTCTTTTTATTTTTGGGTTTGTTTTTTATGTATTATCTGGGTGAAAATATTGATATTATAAACCTGTTACAGTACAGTACTATATACCTGATTGTGTTAGCTGAGTACCTAGGCTAACTTGTTAGACTTACAAACAAATTGGACTTATGAATGCCCTCTTGGAATGGAATCTCTCATATGTAGGGGATTTACTGTAATGACAAAAATATGTAGCATTTATTGAGTTCCTACTATGTGATAATCACTATATTACAAATACATATGTCCTTATTTAATTTTCCCCAAACCCCATGAGATAAGCATAATTTCACTGTTTTCATTTTGTAGATGAGGGAACAAAGGCTTAGAGTAACAAATTCCAAAAATCAAGACCTAGTAAGCAGTAGACCAGAGTTTTAAGTCAGGTTTGTAAATTACCAAAGACTGAACTCTAATCTCTATACATTCAGTTTCCCCATGTTTAATTCATTTTATATAACCCCTTCCTCTGGGGTGAATGAGTCAACAAATATTGCGTGGTTCTCTACTGGATTGGATTAAGTATGCATAAGAACCAAAGTAATGCACCGTAAGAGTGATAACAGGAAAAACTGCTGCAGACATGTTCTGATATCTAGTTGATGAGCAGATGGTGTACTTCTGAGAAATATCAGGATATATGAAAGAAAACATTTAGGCAACTGATGTTTGTGTGGGTGCAATTATCTGGCTATAGCAGATGCCTATTGCTTCCTGAAATATGCCATATTCCACCCTAAGTACAGAAAAATACATATAGCTGACAAAGTTGAATAGATTGTGACTGTGCATATCAGTAAATTATACTTACTGATCCTGTAAGGCATCGTTTAACCAAGAACTCAGAAGCTGAAATTGATCTCTCAGGTACTGTGGCACAATAGAAAGAACATAGACTTTAGAATCAAACAAGCCTTAGCTCATAATCCTGGGCTGTATAATCTTGAACACTGTTTTTAACTGTACAGAGCTTAAGTTTTTTATCACTAAAATAATACAGTATTCATAACCTGTTGGTTCTGTATGATTCAAATAGGAATAAAGTGTCTAAAAAACAGTAGGCACTTAGCAAATGCTAGATAATTATCCAAATCAAATCAAAGTTTGGCATAGCTAGTATGAAGGTTAATTCTTTTTTAAACTTTTACTCTGTATTGGGATATAGTCCATTAACAATGTTGTGGCAGTTTCAGGGGAATAGTGAAGGGACTCATCTATACATATACATGTATCCATTCTTTCCCAAACCTCCCTCCATCCAGGTTGGCACATAACATTGAATGGAGTTCCATGTGGTATACAATATGTCTTTCTCACTTATCAGTTTTGAATTTTGAATATAACAGCGTGTACATGACCTTCCCAAACTCCCTAACTATCCCTTCCCACATAACTTTGTTTTCTAAGTCTATGAGTCTCTATTTTGAAAATAAGTTCTTTTTAAATTCCACATATAAGGGATGTCATTTGATATTTCTCCTTCTCAGTCTGACTTACTTCACTCACTATTGACACTCTGTAGGTCCATCCATGTTGCTGCAAATGGCATTATTTTGTTCTTTTTAATGGCTGAGTAATATTCCATTGTGTATATATGTACCATATCTTCTTAATCCATTCTTCTATCGATGGACATTCAGGTCGTTTCCATGTCTTGGCTATTGTAAACAGTGTTGTAATAAACACTAGGGTGCATGTGCCCTTTTGGATCATGTTTTCCTCTGGATATATGTGCAGGCATGGGATTTCAGAGTCATAATGGTAGCTCTATTTTTAGTTTTTTGAGGAACCTTCATACTGTTCTTTGTAGTGGCTATAACCAATCTACATTCCCATCGACAGTGCGAGAAAGTTTCCTTCTCTCCATACCCTCTCCAGCATTTGCTGTTCGTGGATTTTTTGATAATAGTCATTCTGACCAGTGTGAGGTGATACCTCATTGTAGTTTTTATTTGCATTTCTCTAATAACTAGCAATGTTGAACATCTTTTCATGTGCCTATTGACCATCTGTATGTCCTCTTTGGAGAAATGTCTATTCAGGTCTTCTACCCATTTTTTTGAGTGGGCTGTTTTGATGCTGTTAAGCATCATAAGTTGTTCGTGAATTTTGGAGACTAATACCTTATCTGTCATAGCATTTGCAGATATTTTCTCACAATCTGTGGGTTGCCTTTTTATGTTCACTGTTTCCTTTGCTGTGCAAAAGCTTTTGAGTTTAAGTAGATCTCATTTTCTTATTTTTTATTTCCATTATTGTGGGAGATGGATTAAAAAGATGTTGCTGTGATTTATGTCAGAGAGTGTCTGCCTTTGTTTTCCTCTAGGAGTTTTATAGTCTTTATAGTTTCAAAGACATTTAGGTCTTTAATCCACTTAATGTAGGAACTTGGAGGGTGTTTTATAGTGAGATTAACTATTTCTTTTGGCCATGTGCCATGCAGGATCTTAGTTCCTCTTTCAGTTCAGTTCAGTTGCTTAGTCATGTCCAACTCTTTGTGACTCCATGGACTGCAGCTTGCTAGGCTTCCCTGTCCACCACCAACCCCTAGAGTTTACTCAAACTCATGTCCATCATGTCAGTGATGCTGTCCAACTATCTCATCCTCTGCTGTCCCCTTCTCCCAACCTTAGTCTTTCCCAGCATCAGGGTCTTTTCCAATGAGTCAGTTCTTCACATCAGGTGGTCAAAGTATTGGAGTTTCAGCTTCAGCATCAATCCTTCCAATGAATAGTCAAGACTGATTTCCTTTAGGATTAACTGATTGTATATCCTTGTAGTCCAAGGGACTCTCAAGAGTCTTCTCCAACACCACAAGTCAAAAGCATCAATTCTGGGGAGGGTGGTCCTAAGATAGCAGAGGAATAGGACAGGGGAGACCCCGTCCTCCCTCAAATTCAGCAAAAGATCATTTGAACGCTGAACAAATTCCACAAAACAACTTCTGAACACTGATGGAGGACACTAGGCATCCAGAAAGGTAGCCTATTGTCTTCGAAAGGAGGTAGGACAAAATATAAAAGATAAAGAGAGACAAAGAGTTAGGGATGGAGACCCATCCCGGGGAGGGAGTTGTGAAAGAGGAGAAGTTTCCAAACACCAGGAAACCCTCTTATTAGTGGATCTGTGGGGAGTTTTGGACTCTCAGAGGGCAACATAACTGGGAGGAAAATAAAGAAATAAAACCCACAGATTACGTGCCTAACCACAACTCCCAGCATAGAAGTAGCCCAGACGCTCGCATGGGCCACCAGCAAGTGGGAGCTGAACGGGGAGGCATGGGCTGCACTGTTTAGGGTAAGGACCAGGCCTGAATGCCCTGAGGACAATCTGAGGGAGCTAATGTGAGATAGCAACCCAACTACTGTGGGATAGCCAGAGAGAGAAAAAAAAGAAAGAGAGAGAACTTTTCCACGAAAGCTCTAACCTAAGGCACTGACGGGCCCACTCACAGAATAAAGGATTGAGCGAATACCAGAGGAGAGCTAGCTGGCTGTGGGCCAGCCCATCCCCCGTCAGAGGCAGAGAGGGAGGCTAGTGACAGCCAGAGCCAGAAAGGGGCAATCTCGGCCCCATAGACGGCATCCTCTACAAAACTGCAAGCAAGCTCCCAGTTGCTAATCTAAGTCTTCCTGGGATCCTGGATGGTTGACATCTGCCAGGAGGGTCGCAGCCAGAGATCAGCCCCCCAGAGGAGACACATGGCACACCTGAGATGGCGCTCCTGCTGCACACCCAAGAAACTGAGCAGCTGGAACAGGGGAGGTGATAAGACATACCACACACCTGGGGAGAGTGTGCTCACCAAGCACCAGGTCACCTGAGCTGCTCAGACCTGGGAAGGGGACAAAACGCAGGCCCAGCCGAGTCTGTGCCTTTGTGGAGTACCTGAGAACCTGAAGCTGAGCAGCTTAGACCTGGGAAGTGCATGCAACCCAGGGCCCGCTTTAGACAGTTCTCCTGCAGAGCAACCTGGAGACTGAGCAGTGTAGACCGGGAAAGCACACTCACCGTAAGCAGGGGGCAAACCCAGTGTGGCCCAAACACTGTGAACACTCCCCACACACACCAGTGATACTTGTTTGCAGTGTTCCTCCCTCCCCACATCACAACTGAACAAGTGAGCCTAAATAAGTGACCACCTTCGCCCCCTTATGTCAGGGCAGAAATTAGGCACTGAAGAGATCTGCAAACATAAGAAGCCAAAATAAACAGAGGGAACAACTCTGGAAGTGACAGGTGCAACAGATTAAAACCCTGTAGCTAGCAGCGACTACATCAGAAGGGGCCTGTAGACCTTGAGAAGAAGTATAAGCTGGAACAAGGAACTATCTGAAACTGAACTGACTCCACACTGCCCACAACAGCTCCAGAGAAATTTCTAGATATATTTTATTATTGTCATTTTTCTATTTAAATTTTTTTTTAATTTTTAAGTCCTTTATTACTCCTTTAATTTTCATTTTTATAAACTGTTATTACCTTGCCCAAAAAGACCTTATTTTTAGGGCAAATTTCATATATATTTTTTATAACTTTTGTGATTATTTTTTTAAATATTGTATTTTTGAGAGTATAATCTCTACTCTAGACTTTTAATCTTTGCTTTTTGGTATTTGTTATCAATTTTGTACCTTTAAGAATCCAATCTTCACTACCCATATTTACTTAGGAGTGTGATTACTAGCTTGATTGCCCTCTCCCCCTTTTGACTCTCCTTTTTTCCCCCAGGTCACCTCGATCTCCACCCTCCCCCTTCTCTTCTCTACCCAACCTTGTGAATCTCTTTGGGTATTTTGGGCTGTAGAGACACTTAGGGAACTGATTACTGGCTAGATCTGTCTCTCTCCTTTTGACTCCCCCTCTTTTCCTCCTGGTCACCTCTATCACCTACCTCCCTCTTCTCTTCTCTATATAACTCTGTGAACCTCTCTGGGTGTTCCAAGCTGTGGAGAGCACTTAGGAATTTGATTACTGGCTGGATTGCTCTCTCTCCTTTTGATTCCCCCTATTCTCCTGGTCACCTGTATCTCCCTCCTCCCTCTTCTCTTCTCCATGTAATTCTGTGAACCTCTCTGGATGTCCTTCACTGTGGAAAATCTTTTCACCATTAACCTAGATGTTTTATCATCGGTGCAGTATGGATGGAGAAGTCTTGAGGCTACTGAAAGAATAAGACTGAAAACCAGAAGCAGGAGGCTTAAATCCAACCTGAGAACACCAGAAAACTACTGATTCCAGGGAACATTAATCGACAAGAGCTCATCCAAAAGCCTCCATACCTACACTGAAACCAAGCTCCACCCAAGAACCAGCAAATACCAGAGCAAGATAAACCATGCTAATTCTCCAGCAACACAGGAACACAGCCCTGAGCATTAATATACAGGCTGCCCAAAGTCACACAAAACCCACAGACACCTTAAAACTCTACTGGACACTTCACTGCACTTCAGAGAAAAGAAATCCAGTTCCACCCACCAGAACACAGACACAAGCTTCCCTAACCAGGAAACCTTGAAAAGCCACTTGTCCAACCCCATCCACAGGGAGGAACCTCCACAAGAAAGAGGTACCACAAACTTCAAACGTACAGAAAGGCCACCCCAAACACAGCAATCTAAAGAAGATGAAAAGGCAGAGAAATTTTCAGCAGGTAAAGGAACATGATAAATGCCCACCAAACCAAACAAAAGACGAGGAGATAGGGAGTCTACCAGAAAAAGAATTCAGAATAATGATAGTAAAAATGATCCAAAATCTTGAAAACAAAATAGAGTTACAGATAAATAGTCTGGAGACAAGGACTGAGAAGATGCATGAACTGTTTAACAAGGACCTAAAAGAAATAAAAAGAGTCAATCAATAATGAATAATGCAATAACTGAGATTAAAAAAAAAAACACTCTGGAGGGAACCAACAGTAGAATAACTGAGCCAGAAGATAGGACAAGTGAGGTGGAAGATAGAATGGTGGTAATAAATGAAGCAGAGAGGAAAAAAAAGGTTTAAAAGAAATGAGAACAACCTCAGAGACCTCTGGGACAATGTCAAATGCCCAAACATTCAAATCATAGGAGTCCCAGAAGAAGACAAAAGAAAAGCCATGAGAAAATACGTGAGGAAATAATAGTTGAAAATTTCCTTAAAATGGAGAAGGAAATAGCCAACCAAGTCCAAGAAACCCAGAGAGTTCCAAACAGGATAAACCCAAGGCGAAACAACCCCAAGAAACATATTAATCAAATTAACAAAGATCAAACACAAAGAACAAATATTAAAACATCAAGGGAAAAACAACAAATAACACACAAGGGGATTCCCATAAGGATAACAGCTGATCTTCCAATAGAAACTCTTCAGGCAAGAAGGGAATGGCAGGACATAGTTAAAGTGACAAAGAGATTGTCACTGTACCCAGATTACTGTACCCAGCAAGGATCTCATTTAAATATGAAGGAAAAGTCAAAAGCTTTACAGACAAGTAAAAGCTCAGAGAATTCAGCACCACCAAACCAGCTCTTCAACAAATGCTAAAGGATCCTCTCCAGACAAGAAACAGAAAAGGTGTATAAACTCAAGCCCAAAACAACAAAGTATATGACAACGGGATCATACTTATCAATAATTACCTTAAATGTAAATAGGTTGAATGCCTCAACCAAAAGACAAAGATTGGCTGTATGAATACAAAAACAAAACCCCTATATCTGCTATCAACAAGAGACCCATTCCCAAACAAGGGATTCATACAGACTAAAAGTGAAGAGCTGTGAAAAGATACTTCATGCAAATGGAGACCAAAAGAAAGCAGGAGTAGCAATACTCATATCAGATAAAATAACCTTTAGAATAATGGCTGTGAGAAGAAACAAAGAAGGACACTACATAATGATCAAAGGATTAATCCAAGAAGAAGATATAACAATTAAAAACATACATGCACCAAACATAGGAGCACCACAATATGTAAGGCAAATGTTAACAAGTATGAAAGGGGAATTTAATAGTAATACAATAATAGTGGGAGACTTTAATACCCCAATCACACCTATGGATGGATCAACTAAACAGAAAATTAGCAAGGACACAAACTTTAAATGATACAATGGACCAGTTAGACCTAATTGATATCTATAGGACATTTCACCCCAAAACAATGAATTTCACCTTCTTCTCAAGTGCACATGGAACCTTCTCCAGAGTAGATCACATCCTGGAACATAAAACTAGCCTTCAGTTCAGTTCAGTTCAGTTCAGTTCAGTCGGTCATGTCTGACTCTGCAACCCCATGAATCACAGCACGCCAGGCCTCCCTGTCCATCACCAAATCCCAGAGTTCACTCAGACTCACGTCCATCAAGTCCGTGGTGCCATCCAGCCAGCTCATCCTCTGTCATCCCCTTCTCTTGCCCCAATCCCTCCCAACATCAGAGTCTTTTCCAGTTAGTCAACTCTTCACGTGAGGTGGCCAAAGTACTGGAGTTTCAGCTTTAGCATCATTACTTCCAAAGAAATCCCAGGGCTGATCTCCTTCAGAATGGACTGGTTGGATCTCCTTGCAGTCCAAGGGACTCTCAAGAGTCTTCTCCAACACCACAGTTCAAAAGCATCAGTTCGGAGGGAAAAAAGATGGCGGAGGAATAGGATGGGGAGAACACTTTCTCCCTCACTACTTCATCAAAAGAACATTTCAAAGCTGAGTAAATTCCACAAAACAACTTCTGACTGCTGGCAGAGGACATCAGGCATCCAGTAAAGCAGATCATCGGCTTCAAAACCAGGTAGGAATTAATACATACGACAAAGACAGAGACTAAGGAGGTAGGGAGGGAAGCCCCGTCCTGGGAAGGGAATCCTGTCCCAGGAAGAGACTCTTAAAAAGAGAGGTTCCCTAAAATAGGGGAGCATTCTCACAGCTGTGTATGGGGCGAGCCCTGGAAGCACAGAGGGCAACATAACAGGAAGGAAGAATAAATAAATAAATAATTTAAACCAACAGATTACGAATTCAACAGTATAACCCCCAGCAGATAAGCAGCGCAAACGCCTGCGTCCAACAGCAGTGGGGTTGGGCAGGGAGGAGCGCGCCCGCGACAGAGCTTTCTAAGAATTGGGCCGCGGGAGACCTAGGCTACAGGGCTTATCTCGAGAATCGGGGTGTAACCGGGCCAGAATCAGGTCCGTGCATGGCTAGAAAGAACTATCTTGGTCTAGCAAACCAGACTGTGGGATAGCCAACACGCGGAACGCTCGAACATAAGGACGGATCGGCAATAGCCGGCTGCAGACCATCCCCTCTCGGTGACAGGCAGCCAGAGCCTTAAGTGCTGGAAGGGGGCAATCGCAGCTCAAGAGTGACATTACCTACCAAATTGCAAACTGATTTCTTTGCTATTGAAACTGCTGGGGGCTCTGAACAGTCATCATCGGCCTGAGAAAGAGCCCCGGCGGAGCTCCCAGAAAATTGAGCGACCCGGAAGCCCAGAAGTCGCAATAGCCCGCACCAAACTCCCAAGCCACTCAGACCTGGGAAGGGAACAAAGCCCCTGTTCAACCAAATTCAAGTCTCGGAGGGCTTCCTGACCACCAATCCTGAGCGCCAAAGACCAGGGAAGTGCATGAAGCATAGGGCAGGCCCCACAAGGTTATCCCAAGGAGCAAGAAGGGGCAAGCCCAGTGCAGAGTCCACCACCACCCTCCCTGTGTCAAGACGGAAATCAGACACGGAAGAGATCAGCAAACAGAGAAAGTCAAACAGAGGGAATTGCCTTGGTAGCGACCCCACACAGTCTACAACGACAGAGAAAGCGCCAGATATACTGTTACTACTTTTAGGATCAATTTTTTTTGGGGGTGGGAGGGATGATGTGGAAGCGTGATTTTTTTTTTAAGAATTTTTTTCTTTCTTTAAAAAATTTTTTCTTTTTTAAATTTGTTTTCTCTTCTTTTCTTTTTTCTTTTTTTCTAAACTTGCTTAAACTTTTAAGTCCTCTATATTTCTATTTATTATCTTTATAACCTATTATTACTTTACAAAAAAAAAACCCTATCTTTAAAACAAACGCTGTATAGAGTCCTATTGGTGGTGGAAGTTGTCTTTTAATAATTCTGGAATCTTTTATTTTATTCTATTTTTATTATTTGTTTTCTCAATTTTTTTACATTTTTCTCTCCTTCTTTTTCTTATCTTTAATATTTTATCTTTGAAAATCCAATCTCTACTGCAGATTTTTAATCTCAACATTTTGGTATTTGTTGCCAATTTTGTACTTTTAAAAACCTAATCTTCAGTACCCAATTTTACATGAGTGCGAGACTACTGGCTTGACCACTCTCTCCCCCTTTGGAATCTCTCTTTTCTCCACCAGGTGGCTTTTATCTCATCCCTCCCCCTCCTCTTCTCTACCCAACTCTATGAATCTCTGTGTGCTCCCGAAGGTGGAGAATTCTCAGGGAACTGGTCAATGGCCAGATCTGTATCCCTCCTTTGCATCTCCCTCTTTTATCCTCCTGTCCACCTCGGTCTACTTCCTCCCTCTCCTCTTCCATGTATAACTCTGTGACCACCTCTGAGAGGTCCAGACTTTGGAGCACACACAAGAAAGTGGTTACGGGCTAGTTTGCTTTTCCTCTTTTGATTCCACCTCAGCCCATTCCACTCACCTCTAACTACCCCCTCCCTCTTCTCTCCTCCAAGTAACTCAGCGATCCTCTAGGGATGACCCTCAAAGTGGAGAAACCTATCATCATTAACCCAGATGTTTTAACAATAGTGCTGAATTGATGGAGAAATCATGAGGCTATTGTAAAAATAAATCTGAAAACCAGAATCAGGAGGCATAAGTCCAAATCCTGAGATCATCAGAGAATTCCTGAATACAGGGAACATTATCCAATAAGAGCTCATCAAACGCCTTCATACCTATACTGAAATTGAGCACCACCCAAGGGCCAACAAGCACCAGAGCAAGACATACCACACAAATTCTCCAGCAACACAAGAACAAGCCCCTGAGCTTCAATACACAGGCAGCTCAAAATACTCCAAAATCATTGACGTCCCATAACCCATTACTTTACACTTCACAGCACTCCAGAGAGAGGAAATCCAACTCCACCCACCAGAGCCTCAACACAAGCCTCTCTAATCAAGAAACTTTGACAAGCCACTGATATAACCCCAAACACAGAAAGGATGCTCTATAATAAAGAGAATTTCACAAATTCCCAGAATATAGAAAAGCCACCACAAACGCAGCAATATAACCAGGATGAAGAGACAGAGGAATACCCAGCAGGTAAAGGAACTGGAGACATGCCCACCAAACCAAACAAAAGAGGAAGAGATAGGGAATCTACCTGATAAAGAATTCCGAATACTGATAGTGAAAAAGATTCAAAATCTTGATATCAAAATGGAATCACAGATAAATAGCCTGGGGTCAAGGATTGAGAAGATGCAAGAAAGTTTTAACAAGGACCTAGAAGAAATAAAAAGAGTCAACATATAATGAATAATGCAATAAATGAGATCAGAAACACTCTGGAGGCTACAAATAGTAGAATATCGGAGGCAGAAGATAGGATTAGTGAAATAGAAGATAAAATGGTAAAAATAAATGAATCAGCGAGGGAAAAAGAAAGATGAATTAAAAGAAATGAGGACAACCTCAGAGACCTCCAAGACAGTATGAAACGCTCCAACATTCGAATTATAGGAGTCCCAGAAGAAGAAGACAAAAAGAAAGACCATGAGAAAATACCTGAGGAGATAATAGTTGAAACCTTCCCTAAAATGGGGAAGGAAATAATCATCCAAGTCCAAGAAACCCAGAGAGTGCCAAACAGGATAAACCCAAGGCGGAACACCCCAAGACATATACTAATCAAACTAACAAAGACCAAACACAAAGAACAAATATTAAAAGCAGCAAGGAAAAACAACAAATAACACACAAGGGGATCCCCATAAGAATAACTACAGATCTCTCAATAGAAACTCTTCAGGCCAGGAGGGAATGGCAAGACATACTTAAAGTGATGAAAGATAATAACCTTCAACCAAGATACTGTACCCAGCAAGAATCTCATTCAAATATGAAGGAGAAATCAAAAGCTTTACAGACAAGCAAAAGCTGAGAGAATTCAGCACCACCAAACCAGCTCTCCAACAAATACTAAAGGATAGACTTTAGACAGGAAACACAAAAAGGGCATATAAACCTGAACCCAAAACATTAAAGTAAATGGCAACAGGAGCATACTTATCAATAATTACCTTAAATGTAAATGGGTTGAATGCCCCAACCAAAAGGCAAAGACTGGCTGAATGGATACAAAAATAAGATCCCTATATATGCTGCTTACAAGAGACCCACCTCAAAACAACGGACACATACAGACTGAAAGTGAAAGGCTGGAAAAAGATATTCCATGCAAATACAGACCAAAAGAAAGCAGGAGTAGCAATACTCATATCCGATAAAATAGACTTTAAAACAAAGGCTGTGAAAAGGGACAAAGAAGGCCACTACATAATGATTAAAGGATCAATCCAAGAAGAACATATAACAATTATAAATATATACACTCCCAACATAGGAGCACCGCAATATGTAAGACAATTGCTAACAAGCATGAAAGGGGAAATTAATAATAACACAATAATAGTGGGAGACTTTAATACCCCACTCACACCTATGGACAGATCAACTAAACAGAAAATTAACAAAGAAACGCAAACTTTAAACGATACAATAGACCAGTTAGACCTAATTGATATCTATAGGTCATTTCACCCCAAAACAATGAATTTCACCTTTTATTCAAGTGCACACGGAACCTTTTCCAGGATAGATCACATTCTGGGTCATAAATCTAACCTTGATAAATTCAAAAATATTGAAATTATTCCAAGCATCTTCTCTGACCATAATGCACTAAGGTTAGATCTCAAATACAGGAGAAAAGCTATTAAAAATTCCAACATTTGGAGGCTGAACAAAACCCTTCTGAATAATCAACAAATCACAGAAGAAATCAAAAAGAAATCAAAGTGTGCATCGAAATGAATGAAAATGAAAACACAACTACACAGAACCTATGGGACACTATAAAAGCAGTCCTAAGAGGAAAGTGCATAGCCATACAGGCATAACTCAAGAAACAAGAAAGAAGCCTAATAAATAACCTAACTCTACACCTAAAGCAACTAGAAAAGGAAGAAATAGAGAACCCCAGAGTTAGTAGAAGGAAAGAAATCCTAAAAATTAGGGCAGAAATAAATGCAAAAGAAACAAAAGAGACCATAGCAAAAATCAACAAAGCAAAAAGCTGGTTCTTTGAAAGGATAAATAAAATTGAAAAACCATTAGCCAAACTCATCAAGAAACAAAGAGAAAAAAATCAAATCAACAAAATTAGAAATGAAAATGGAGAGATCACGACAGACAACACAGAAATACATAGAATCATAAGAGACTACTATCAGCAATTATATGCCAATAAAATGGACAACTTGGAAGACATGGACAAATTCTTAGAAAAGTACAACTTTCCAAAACTGAACCAGGAAGAAATAGAAAATCTTAACAAACCCATCACAAGCATGGAAATTGAAACTGTAATCAGAAATCTTCCAGCAAACAAAAGCCCAGGTCCAGACAGCTTCACAGCTGAATTCTACCAAAAATTTCGAGAAGAGTTAACACCCATCTTACTGAAGCTATTCCAGAAAATTGCAGAGGAAGGTAAACTTCCAAACTCATTCTATGAGGCCACCATCACCCTAATACCCAGAACCTGACAAAGACACCACAAAAAAGAAAATTACAGGCCAATATCACTGATGAACATAGATGCAAAAATCCTTAACAAAATCCTAGAAATCAGAATCCAGCAACACATTAAAAAGATCATACACCATGACCAAGTGGGCTTTATCCCAGGGATGCAAGGATTCTTCAATATCCGCAAATCAATCAATGTAATTCATCACATTAACAAACTGAACAATAAAAATCATGATTATCTCAATAGATGCAGAAAAAGCCTTTGACAAAATTCAACATCCATTTATGATAAAAACTCTCCAGAAAGCAGGAATAGAAGGAACGTACCTCAACATAATAAAAGCTATATATGACAAACCCACAGCTAACATTATCCTCAATGGTGAAAAATTGAAACCATTTCCCCTAAAGTCAGGAACAAGACGAGGGTGTCCACTTTCACCACTAATTCAATATCGTACAGGAAGTTTTGGCCACAGCAATCAGAGCAGAAAAAGAAATACAAGGAATCCAAATTGGAAAAGAAGAAGTAAAACTCTCACTGTTTGCAGACGACATGATCCTCTACATAGAAAATCCTAAAGACTCGACCAGAAAACTACTAGAGCTAATCAACGAATATAGTAAAGTTGCAGGATATAAAATCAACACTCAGAAATCCCTTGCATTCCTATACACTAATAATGAGAAAGTAGAAAAAGAAGTCAAGGAAACAATCCCATTCACCATTGCAACGAAAAGAATAAAATACTTAGGAATATACCTACCTAAAGAAACTAAAGACCTATATTTTGAAAACTATAAAACACTGATGAAAGAAATCAAAGAGGACACTAATAGATGGAGAAATATACCATGCTCATGGATCGGAAGAATCAATATAGTGAAAATGAGTATACTACCCAAAGCAATCTACAGATTCAATGCAATTCCTATCAAGTTACCAGCAGTATTTTTCACAGAACTAGATCAAATAATCTCAAGATTTGTATGGAAATACAAAAAACCTCAAATAGCCAAAGCAATCTTGAGAAAGAAGAATGGAACTGGAGGAATCAACTTGCCTGACTTCAGGCTCTACTACAAAGCCACAGTCATTAAGACAGTATGGTACTGGCACAAAGACAGAAATACAGATCAATGGAACAAAATCGAAAGCCCTGAGATAAACCCACACACCTATGGACACCTTATCTTCAACAAAGGAGGCAAGAATATACAATGGAGTAAAGACAGTTTCTTTAACAGGTGGTGCTGGGAAAACTGGTCAACCACTTTTAAAAGAATGAAACTAGATCTCTTTCTAACACCATACACAAAAATAAACTCAAAATGGATTAAAGATCTAAATGTAAGACCAGAAACTATAAAACTCCTAGAGGAAAACATAGGCAAAACACTCTCCGACATAAATCACAGCAGGATCCTCTATGATCCACCTCCCAGTATACTGGAAATAAAAGCAAAAATAAACAAATGGGATCTAATTAAAATTAAAAGCTTCTGCACAACAAAGGAAACTATAAGCAAGGTGAAAAGACAGCCTTCTGAATGGGAGAAAACAATAGCAAATGAAACAACTGACAAACAACTAATCTCAAAGATATACAAGCAACTTAAGCAGCTCAACTCCAGAAAAATAAACGAACCAATAAAAAAAATGGGCCAAAGAACTAAATAGGCATTTCTCCAAAGAAGACATACAGATGGCTAACAAACACATGAAAAGATGCTCAACATCACTTATTATCAGAGAAATGCAAATCAAGACCACAATGAGGTACCATTTCACACCAGTCAGAATGACTGCGATCCAAAAGTCTACAAGCAATAAATGCTGGAGATGATGTGGAGAAAAGGGAACCCTCTTACACTGCTGGTGGGAATGCAAACTAGTATAGCCACTATGGAAAACAGTGTGGAGATTCCTTAAAAAATTGCAAATAGAACTTCCTTATGATCCAGCAATCCCCCTGCTGGGCATACACACAGAGGAAACCAGAATTGAAAGAGACACATGTACCCCAATGTTCATTGCAGCACTGTTTATAATACCCAGGACATGGAAACAACCTAGGTGTCCATCAGCAGATGAATGGATAAGAAAGCAGTGGTACATATACACAATGGAGTATTACTCAGCCCTTAAAATGAATAAATTTGACTCAGTTCTAATTAGATGGATGAAATTGGAGCCGATTATACAGAGTGAAGTAAGCCAGAAAGAAAAACACCAATACAGTATACTGACACATATATATGGAATTTAGAAGGATAGTAATGAAGACCCTCTATGTGAGACAACAAAAGAGACTCAGAGGTATAGAACGGACTGTTGGACTCTGAGGGAGAGGGAGAGGGTGGGATGATTTGGGAGAACGTCATTGAAACATGTATACTATCTTGTAAGAACGAAGCGCCAGTCTATGTTCAATACAGGATGCAGGATGCATGGGGCTGGTGCACTTGATGATTCAGGGAGAGGATGTGGGGTGGGAGGTGGGAGGGGGTTTTGGCATTGGGAGATCGTGGACACCTGTGGCTGATTCATGTCAATGTATGGCAAAACAAATACAGTATTGTAATTAAAAAAATAAATAAATTTTTTAAAAATAAATAAAAGTTAGACATACAAAAAAAAAAAAAGCATCAATTCTTCGGTGCTTTGCCTTCTTCACAGTCCAACACTCACATCAATACATGACCGCTGGAAAAACCATGGCCTTGAATAAACAGACCTTAGTCAGCAAAGTAATGTCTCTACTTTTGAATATACTATCCAGGTTGGTCATAACTTTTCTTCCAAGGAGTAGGTGTCTTTTAATTGCATGGCTGCAGTCACCATCTGCAGTGATTTTGGAGCCCCCAAAATAAAGTCTGACACTGTTTCCACTGTTTCCCCATCTATTACCTATGAAGTGATGGGACCAGATGCCATGATCTTCATTTTCTGAATGTCGAGCTTTAAGCCAACTTTTTCACTCTCCTCGTTCACTTTCATCAAGAGGCTAAAAGTTTCTCTTCACTTTCTGCATATCTGAGGTTATTGATATTTCTGCTGGCAATCTTGATTCCAGCTTATGTTTCTTCCAGTTCAGCGTTTCTCAGCGTAGAAGTTAAATAAACAGGGTGACAATATATAGCCTTGACATACTCTTTTTCCTATTTGGAACCAGTCTGTTGTTCCATGTCCATGTCTAACTGCTGCTTCCTGACCTGCATACCGATTTCTCAAGAGGCAGGTCAGGTGGTCTGGTATTCCGATCTCTTTCAGAATTTTCCACAGTTGATTGTGATTCACAAGTCAGAGGCTTTGGCATAGTCAATAAAGCAGAAATAGATGTTTTTATGGAACTCTTGTTTTTTCCATGATCCAGCTGATGTTGGCAATTTGATCTCTGGTTACTCTGCCTTTTCTAAAACCAGGTTGAACATCAGGAAGTTCACAGTTCACGTATTGCTGAAGCCTGGCTTGGAGAATTTTGAGAATTACTTTACTAGCATGTGAGATGAGTGCAGTTGTATGGTAGTTTGAGCATTAAATTGAAATCATTCCAAGCATCTTTTCCGATCACAAGCTGGTAAGATTAGATATCAACTACAGGGAAAAAAACTATTAAAAATACAAACATCTGAAGGCTAAACAACACACTTCTGTTCAGATCAGTTCAGTTCTCAGTCGTGACTGACTCTTTGCAACCCCATGAACAACAGCACTCCAGGCCTCCCTGTCCATCACCAACTCCTGGAGTCCACCCAAACCCATGTCCATCAAGTCGATGATGCCATCCAGCCATCTCATTCTCTGTCATCCCCTTCTCCTCCTGCCCCCAATCTCTCCCAGCATTGGGGTCTTTTCCAATCAGTCAGCTCTTTGCATCAGGGGGCCAAAGTATTGGAGTTTCAGCTTCAACATCAGTCCTTCCAATGAACACCCAGGACTGGTCTCCTTTAGGATGGACTGGTTGGATCTCCTTTCAGTCCAAGGAACTCAAGAGACTTCTCCAACACCACAGTTCAAAAGCATCAATTCTTCACCACTCAGCTTTTTATAGTCCAACGCTCACATCCATACATGACCACAGGAAAATCCATAGCCTTGACTAGATGGACCTTTGTTGGCAAAGCAATGTCTCTGCTGTTTAATATGCTGTCTAGGTTGGTCATAACTTTCCTTCCAAGGATTAAACGTCTTTTAATTTCATGGCTGCAGTCACCATCTGTAGTGATTTTGGAGCTCCAAAAATAAAGTCAACCACTATTTCCACTGTTTTCCCATCTATCTGCCATGAAGTGAGGCTAAACAACATGCTTCTGAATAACCATCAAATAACAGAATAAATAAAAAGAAATCAAAATATGCATAAAAATGAATGAAAATGAAAACACAACCCAAAACATATGGGACTCAGTAAAAGCAGTGAGAAGGGGAAGATTCATAGCAACACAAGTTTACCTCAAGAAACAAGAGAAAAGTCAAATAAATAATCTAGTTCTACACCTAAAACAACTAGATAAAAGAAGAAATAAAGAACCCCAGGGTTAGTAGAAGAAAAGAAATCATAAAAATTAAGGCAGAAATAAATGAAAAAGAAACAAAGGAGACCATAGGAAAAACCAACAAAGGTTAAAGCTGGTTCTTTGGGAAGATAAATGAACTTGACAAACCATTAGCCAGACTCATCAAGAAACAAAGGGAGAAGAATCAAATCCAAAAAAATTAGAAATGAAAATGGAGAAATCAGAATAGACAACACAGGAATACAAGGGATCATAAAAGACTACTATCAGCAACTATATGCCAATAAAATGGGCAACTTGGAAGAAATGGACAAATGCATAGAAAAGTACAACTTTCAAAAACTGAACAAAGAAGAATTAGAAAATCTTAACAGACTTATCACAAGCATGAAAATAAAAAATGTAATCAGAAATCTTCCAGCAAACAAAAGCCTGGGACCAGACAGCTTCACAGCTGAATTCTACCAAAAATATAGAGAAGAGCTAACACCTGTCCTACTCAAACTCTTCCAGAAAATTGCAAGAAAGGTAAACTTCCAAACTCATTCTATAAGGCCATAATCACTCTCATACAAAAAGACACCACAAAAAAAGAAAACTCATCACTGATGAAAGTAGATGCAAAAATCCTTAACAAAATTCTAGCAAACAGAATCCAACAGCATATTTAAGATCGTACATCTTGACCAAGTGGGCTTTATCCTAGGGATGCAAGGATTCTTTAATATCTGCAAAGCAATCAATGTGAATACCACATTAACAAACTTAAAGATAAAAACCATATGATTATTTCAACAGATGCAGAGAAAGCCTTTGACAAACTTCAACATCCATTTATGGTAAAAAAAAAAAAAACACCTCCAGAAAGCAGGAATAGAAGGAACATATCTCAACATAATAAAAGCCATATATGATAAACCCACAGGAAACATTATCCTCAATGGTGAAAAACTGAAAGCATTTCCCCTAAAGTCAAGAACAAGACAAGGGTGCCCACTCTCATCACTAGTATTCAACATAGTTGTGGAAGTTTTAACCACAGCAATCAGAGAAAACAAAGAAATAAAAGGAATCCAGATTGGGAAAGAAGTAAAACTCTCACTGTTTGAAGATGATATGATCCTCTACATAGAAAACCTTAAACTCTCCACCAGAAAATTACTAGAGCTAATCAATTAATATAGTAAAGTTGCAAGATATAAAATTAACACACAGAAATCCCTTGCATTCCTATACACTAACAATGAGAAAACAGAAAGAGAAATTAAGGAAACAATTCCATTCACTATTGTAATGAAAAGAAACAATACTTAGGAAAAAATCAACCTAAAGAAACAAAAGACCTATATATAGAAAACTATAAAAGACTGAGGAAAGAAATCAAAGACGAAACAAATAGACGGAGAAATATATCACATTCGTGGATCAGAAGAATCAATATAGTGAAAATGAGTGTATTACCCAAAGGAAAGGGACCAGATCAGATAGACAGAGTGCCTGAAAAACTATGGACAGAGGTTTATGACATTGTAGAGGAGACAGGGATCAAGACCATCCCCATGGAAAAGAAATGCAAAAAAGCAAAATGGCTGTCTGAGGAGGCCTTATAAATAGCTGTGAAAAGAAAAGAAGCGAAAAGCAAAGGAGAAAAGGAAAATACAAGCATCTGAATGCAGAGTTCCAAAGAATAGCAAGGAGAAATTAAGCCTTCCTCAGTGATCAATGCAAAGAAATAGAGGAAAGCAACAGAATAGGAAAGACTAGAGATCTCTTCAAGAAAATTAGAGATACCACGGGAACATTTCATGCAAAGATGGGCTCAATTAAGGACAAAAATGGTATGGACGTAACAGAAGCAGAAGATATTAAGAAGAGGTAGCAAGAATATACAGAAGGACTGTACAAAAAAGATCTTTATGATCCAGATAATCACAATGGTGTGCACCTACAGCCAGATATCCTACAATGTGAATTCAAGTGGGACTTAGAAAGCATCACTGTAAACAAAGATAGTGGAGGTGATGGAATTCCAGTTGAGGTATTTCAAATCCTGAAAGATGATGCTGTGAAAGTCCTGCACTCGATTTGTCAGAATTTGGAAAACTCAGCAATGGTCTCAGGACTGAAAAAGGTCAGTTTTCAGTCCAAACCAAAGAAAGGCAATGCCAAGTAATGTTCAAACTACTGCACAATTGCACTCATCTCAAACACTAGTAAAGTAATGCTCAAAATTCTCCAAGCCAGGCTTCAGCAATATGTGAACTGTGAACTTCCAGATGTTCAAGCTGGTTTTAGAAAAGGCAGAGGAACCAGAGATCAAATTGCCAACATCCACTGCATCATCAAAAAAGCAAGAGAGTTCCAGAAAAAATATCTATTTCTGCTTTTTGACTATGCCAAAGCCTTTGACTGTGTGGATCACAATAAACTGTGGAAAGTTCTGAAAGAGATAGGAATACCAGACCCCCTGACCTGCCTCTTGAGAAACCTACATGCAGGTCAGAAAGCAACATTTAGAACTGGACATGGAACAACAGACTGCTTCCAAATAGGAAAACGAGTACGTCAAGACTGTGTATTGTCACCATGCTTATTTAACTTCTATGCAGAATACATCATGAGAAATGCTGGGCTAGAGGAAGCACAAGCTGGAATCAAGAGTGTTGGGAGAAATATCAATAGCCTCAGATGTGCAGATGACACCACCCTTATGGCAGAAAGTGAAGAGGAACTAAAAGCCTACTGATGAAAGTGAAAGACGAGAGTGAAAAAGTTGGCTTAAAACTCAACATTGAGAAAACTAAGATCATGGCATCTGGTCCCATTACTTCATGGGAAATAGATGGGGAAACAGTGACTGACTTCATTTTGAGAGGCTCCAAAATCACTGTGGATGATGATTGCAGCCATGAAATTAAAAGATGCTTACTCCTTGGAAGAAAAGTTATGATCAACCTAGATAGCATATCAAAAAGCAGAGAGATTACTTTGTCAACAAAGGTCCATCTAGTCAAGGCTATGGTTTTTCCAGTGGTCATGTATATGGATTTGAGAGTTGGACTGTGAAGAAAGCTGAGCGCTAAAGAATTGGTGCTTTTGAACTATGGTGTTGGAGAAGACTCTTGTGAGTCCCTCTGACTGCAAGGAGATCCAACCAGTCCATTCTAAAGGAGATCAGTCCTGGGATTTCCTTGGAAGGAATGATGCTGAAGCTGAAACTCCAATACTTTGCCCACCTCATGCAAAGAGTTGACTGACTGGAAAAGACCCTGATGATGGGAGGGATTGGGGGCAGGAGGAGAAGGGGGATGACAGGAGGATGAGATGCCTGGATGGCATCACCGACTCAATGAACATTAGTTTTAGTAAACTACATGAGCTGGTGATAGACACGGAGGCCTGGCATCCTGTGATTCATGCAGTCACAGAGTCAGACACAACTGAGCAACCGAACGGAACTGACTGCACTGAACCCAAAGTACCCTATAGATTCAATGCAATCCCTTCAAGCAACCAACAGTATTTTTCAGAGAACTAGAAAAATAATTTCATAGTTTGCATGGAAATACAAAAAACCTCAAATAGCCAAAGCAATCTTGAGAAAGAAGTATGGAAATGGAGGAATCAACCTGCTTCTCTTCAGACTATACTGCAAAGCTACAGTCATCTAGACAATGTGGTACTGGCACAAAGACAGAAACATAAATCAATGGAACAAAATAGAAACCCCAGAGATAAATCCACACACCTATGGATGCCTTATCTTTGACAAAGGAGGTAAGAATATAGAATGGAGAAAAGACTATCTCTTTAACAAGTGGTGCCAGGAAAACTGGTTAACCACTTGTAAAAAAATGAAACTAGAACACTTTGTAACACCATACACATAAATAAATACAAAATGGATTAAAGATCTAAACGTAAGACCAGAAACTATAAAACTCCTAGAGGAAAACATAGGCAAAACAATCTGACAAATCACAGCAGGATCCTCTATTACCCATCTCCTAGAGTAATGGAAATGAAAGCAAAAATAAACAAATGGGACCTAACTAAACTTATTAGCTTTTGCACAACAAAGGAAACTATAAGCAAGGTGAAAGATAGCCTTCAGAATGGGAGAAAACAACAGCAAATGAAGCAACTGACAAAGAATTAATCTCAAAAATATACAAGCAGCTCCTGCAGCTCAATTCAAAAAAAAAAAAAAAAGAGCCAATCAAAAAATGGGCCAGAAAACGAAAAACAGACATTATTCCAAAGAAGACTTAAAGGTGGCTAACAAACACATGAAAAGGTGCTCAGCATCACTCATTATCAGAGAAATGCAAATTAAAACCACAATGAGGTATGATCTCATGCTGGTCAGAATGGCTGCTATCAAAACGTCTACAAACAATAAATGCTGAAGAGGGTGTGGAGAAAAGGGAACTCTCTTATGCTCTTGGTGGGAATGCAAACTAGTACAGCCACTATGGAGAACAGTGTGGAGATTCCTTAAAAATCTGGAAATAGAACTGCCATATGACCCAGCATTCCCACTGCTTTGTATACACATCAAGGAAACCAGAATTGAAAGAGACATGTGCATCTCAATGTTCACTGCAGCACTGTTTACAATAGCCAGGACATGGAAGCAACCTAGATATCTATCAGCAGACAAATGGATAAGAAAGCTGTGGTACATATACACTTGGAATATTACTCAGCTATTAAAAAGAATGCATTTGAATCAGTTCTAATGAGGTGGATAAAATGGAGCCTATTATACAGATTGAAGTAAGTCAGAAAGAAAAACACCAATACAGTATATTAACGCATATATATGGAATTTGAAAGGATGGTAACAATGACCCTATATGAGAGACAGCAAAAGAGACACTGAAGTATAGAACAGTCTTTTGGACTCTGTGGGAAAAGGTAAGGGTGGGATGATTTCAGAGAATAGCAATGAAACATGTATGTTATCATACACGAAACAGATCACCAGTCCAGTTTCAATGCATGAGACAGGGTGCTCAGGGCTGGTGCACTGGGATGACCCTGAGGGATAGGGTAGGTAAGGAGGTTGGAGGTGGGTACAGGATAGGACACACAGGTACACCGATGACTGATTCATGTCAGTGTATGGGGAAAACCACTACAATATTATAAAGTAATTAACCTCCAATTAAAATAATAAATTAATTTTTTAAAGAGGAAAAAAAGCATCAATTCTTCAGCAGTCAGCTGTCTTTACACTACTATTCTTACATCCATACATGACTCCTGGAAAGACCATAGCTTTGACCAAACAGACTTTGCTGACAAAGTAACATCTCTGCTTTTTAATATACTCAGTTCAGTTCAGTTGCTCAGTCGTGTCCAACTCTTTGCAACCCCATGAATCGCAGCACGCCAGGCCTCCCTGTCCATCACCAACTCCCAGAGTTCACTCATACTCACGTCCATTGAGTCCGTGATGCCATCCAGCCATCTCATCGTCTGTCGTCCCCTTCTCCTCCTGCCCCCAATCCCTCCCAGCATCAGAGTCTTTTCCAGTGAGTCAACGCTTCACATGAGGTGGCCAAAGTACTGGAGTTTCAGCTTTAGCATCAGTCCTTCTAAAGAAATCCAAGGGCTGATCTCTTTCAGAATGGACTGGTTAGATCTCCTTGCAGTCCAAGGGACTCTCAAGAGTCTTCTCCAACACCACAGTTCAAAAGGATCAATTTTTGGCTCTCAGCCTTCTTCACAGTGGAACTCTCACATCCATACATGACTACCAGAAAAAACATAGCCTTGACTAGACGGACCTTAGTTGGCAAAGTAATGTCTCTGTTTTTTAATATGCTATCTAAGTTGTTCATAACTTTCCTTAAAAGGAGTAAGCGTCTTTTAACTGCATGGCTGCAGTCACCATCTGAAGTGATTTTGGAGCCTCCCAAAATAAAGTCTGACACTGTTTCCACTGTTTCCCCATCTATTTCCCATGAAAGTGATGGGACCAGATTCCATGATCTTAGTTTTCTGAAAGTTGAGCTTTAAGCCAACTTTTTCACTCTCGTCTTTCACTTTCATCAATAGGCTTTTTAGTTCCTCTTCACTTTCTGCCATAAAGGTGGTGTCATCTGCATATCTGAGGTTATTGATATACTAACACCCAAAAAAGGTGTCTTTTTCATTATAGTGGACTGGAATGCAAAAGTAGGAAGTCAAGAAACACCTGGGATAACAGGCAAATTTGGCCTTGGAATAAGGAATGAAACACGGCAAAGGCTAATAGAGTTTTGCCAAGAAAATGCACTGGTCATAGCAAACATCCTCTTCCAACAACACAAGAGAAGACTCTACACATGGATATCACCAGATGGTCAACACCAAAATCAGATTGATAATATTCTTTGTAGCCAAAGATGGAGAAGCTTTATACAGTCAGCAAAAACAAGACCAAGAGCTGACTGTGACTCAGATCATGAACTCCTTATTGGCAAATTAAGACTTAAATTGAAGAAAGTAGGGAAAACTGCTAGACCATTCAGGTATTACCTAAATCAAATCCCTTATGATTATACAGTGGGAATGAGAAATCTATATAAGAGACTAGATCTGATAGCTAGAGTGCCTGATGAACTATGGAATGAGGTTCATGACATTGTACAGGAGACAGGGATCAAGACCATCCCCATGGAAAAAAAATGCAAAAAGCAAAATGGCTGTCTGAGGGGCCTTACAAATAGCTGTGAAAAGAAGAGAAGCGAAAAGCAAAGGAGAAAAGGAAAGATATAAGCATCTGAATGCAAAGTTCAAAGAATAGCAAGGAGAGATAAGAAAGCCTTCCTCAGTGATCAATGCAAAGAAATAGAGGAAAGCAACAGAATGGGAAAGACTAGAGATCTCTTCAAGATAATTAGAGATACCAAAGGAACATTTCATGCAAAGATGGGCTCGATAAAGGACAGAAATGGTATGGGCCTAACAGAAGCAAAAGATATTAAGAAGAAGTGGCAACAATACACAGAAGAACTATACATAAAAGGTCTTCATGACCAAGATAATCACAATGGTGTGATCACTCACCTACAGCCAGACATCCTGGAATGTGAAGTCAAGTGGGCCTTAGGAAGCATCACTACAAACAAACCTAGTGGAGATGATGGAATTCCAGTAGAGCTGTTTCAAATCCTGAAAGATGATGCTGTGAAAGTGCTGCACTCAATATGCCACCAAACTTGGAAAACTCAGTAGTGGCCACTGGACTGGAAAAGGTCAGGTTTCATTCTAATCCCAAAGAAAGGCAATGCCAAAGAATGTTCAAACTACCGCACAATTGCACTCATCTCACATGCTAGTGAAGTAATGCTCAAAATTCTCCAAGCCAGGCTTCAGCAATATGTGAACCATGAACTTCCAAATGTTCAAGCTGGTTTTAGAAAAGGCAGAGGAACCAGAGATCAAATTGCCAACATCCTCTGGATCATCGAAAAGAGAGTTCCAGAAAAACATCTATTTCTGCTTTATTGACTATGCCAAAGCCTTTGTGTGGATCACAATAAACTATGGAAAATGCTGAAATAGACAGGAATACCAGACTCCCTGACCAGCTTCTTGAGAAACCTATGTGCAGGTTAGGAAGCAACATTTAGAACTGGACATGGAACAACAGCCTGGTTCCAAATAGGAAAAGGAGTACATCAAGGCTATATATTCTCACCCTGCTTACTTAAGTTTTATGCAGAATACATCATGAGAAATGCTGGGCTGGAAGAAACATAAGCTGGAATCAAGATTGCCAGGAGAAATATCAATAGCCTCAGATATGCAGATGACACCACCCTTATGGCAGAAAGTGAAGAGGAACTAAAAAGCCTCTTGATGCAAGTGAAAGAGGAGAGTGAAAAAGTTGGCTTAAAGCTCAACATTCAGAAAACTAAGATTAGGGCATCAGATCTCATCAGTTCATGGGAAATAGATGGGGATACAGTGGAAACAGTGGCTGACTTTATTTTGGGGGCTCCAAAATCACTGCAGATGGTGACTGCAGCCATGAAATTAAGAAACGCTTACTCCTTGGAAGAAAAGTTATGACCAACCTAGATAGCATGTTCAAAAGCAGAGACATTACTGTGCCGACTAAGGTCTGTCTAGTCAAGGCTATGGTTCCTCCTGTGGTCATGTATGGATGTGAGAGTTGGACTGTGAAGAAAGCTGAGCACTGAAGAATTGATCCTTTTGAACTGTGGTGTTGGAGAAGACTCTTGACAGTCTCTTGGACTACAAGGAGATCCAACCAGTCCATTCTGAAGGAGATCAGCCTTGGGATTTCTTTGGAAGGAATGATGCTGAAGCTGAAACTCCAGTACTTTGGCCACCTCATGTGAAGAATTGACTCATTGGAAAAGACTCTGATGCTGGGAAGGATTGGGGGCAGGAGGAGAAGGGGACGACAGAGGATGAGATGGCTGGATGGCATCACGGACTTGATGGATGTGAGTCTGAGTGAACTCCAGGAGTTGGTGATGGACAGGGAGGCCTGGCGTGTTGTGATTCATGGGGTTGTGAAGAGTCAGACACGACTGAGCAACTGAACTGATCTGAACTGAAGGATTGAGATAATAAAATCTGTTCCTAAAAACATCCAAAGACCTGTCCCATCAGATTCCCTAGAGCACAGAGTGCCTCACTCCATCCTGAACTCCCTCAGGTGTTGTTGAAAGTCAACAGCTATAGGAGCATGGGGTTCAGTCTCATAGAGGCAGAGGACAAATGCCTTTATTGTTCAGTCACTGGCAATGCTCTTGGTGAAGGTGAAGTCACTCCAGTCGTGTCCGACTCTTTGCAATCTCGTGGACTGTAACCTACTAGGCTTCTCCGTCTATGGGATTCTCCAGGCAAGAATACTGGAGTGGATTGCCATTTCCTTCTCCAGGGGATCTTCCCAACCCAGGGATTGAACTCGGGTCTCCCACATTGGAGGCAGATGGTTTAACCTCTGAGCCACCAAGCCAGCCCTTTGGTAAGTGCCAATTTGTAGCTGACAGCTCTAAAATGAGTCATTCACACTTCTATTGTTAAAATGTGAAAGTGAAAGTGAAGTCTACTCTTTGTGACCCCATGGACTGTAGCCTATCAGGCTCCTCAGTCCATGGAATTTTCCAGGCAAGAGTACTGGAGTGGGCTGCAAAATTCACTCCTGAGGGCACAGGGTGAAAGATAGAGGAGGGAAGGTTAAAAAAAAAACACTATTATTATAAGTTACAAGTCTTATTCCAAAGGAAAAGGGTCAAAAGTTTTGAAAACCTTTTTACTTGCAAGAAATATACTCTGTGGATAATACGGCCATATCTCTTTTAGTTGACACGTTTTGGTTCAGGGATATTTAATTTCTTGATATTCTTGCTTCTTTAGCTGAAGGCTAGACTTTCAGAACAGTTTTGCTAAGCCTCACCTCAGTTCCACTTGAGGTAATACTACTTTTACTAGCTTGTTTCCAAGACAAGATGTGAAAAGGAAGGAGTTCTCCCAACTCACAGTAATGCTTCCAAGTCATTAGCCCTCTGTGTACTTTGTTTTTATAAATACACAGGTAAAAACAGAACTCCAAGGATTTCCATGATAGTGCCAACATCAAGGTCTTAAAATCCAGGCCTAATGTGAGATATAAGACTTCCTTGGAAAATAAATAGGACCACTGATCTGTACTCAATAGCTTCAGATACAGTTTTGGTCTATTTAAGAAAGACTCAATTCTTATGACTCTTATTTTAAACTGTCTTACTAAGGGCAGCATTAAAGGTAATTTAGGTAAAAACAAAATTTAAACAAAGCAAGGAAAAAGAATGCTAATTACTTTAGGGACATGTGTAAATTTCCTATTCATTGAATGCTCAATGGTTATTTGTTCTAATTGCTCTTTAGTGAGTATTTATTGTGCACACTGGCAAGCTGCTCATTAGAATTGCTGATTCAAAGATAAGAGGAAAACTGCAAAACTACCAATAAATTCACTGGATCCTGAAATCCTTTAAGTCCGTAACTCTTCTGGCAGCAAAAAGTTATCAAGGAATCTAAAGACCCAGTTCTGCCAATCCCAACCCGAAACTCTGATATGTACTCAGAACTTAACTTGCAAGTTTTACACAGATTGACCCAGCTTGCAAAGTTGAAAATGGTGGCTAAATTGTTTCTGACACTACAAGTCCTTGAAAAGAGGTAATCTTGTCAAGCTGTGATGTTAGTTATGTCAGGGAAAAAAAAACTTAAGGAAAGAAAACTTTTAAAATAAATGTGGAAGTGCTCTTAAAGGAGAGAGCTGATGCTTAAATTTAAAACTGTCCTTTTGAGGAGAGAAAAGATGGCGGAGGAATAGGATGGGGAGAACACTTTCTCCCTCACTACTTCATCAAAAGAACATTTCAACACTGAGTAAATTCCACAAAACAACTTCTGATTGCTGGCAGAGGACATCAGGCATCCACCAAAGCAGATCATTGGCTTCAAAACCAGGTAGGAATAAATATAAAAGACAAAAAAAGAGACAAAGGAGGGAGGGAGGGGAGCCCCGTCCCGGGAAGGGAATCCCATCCTGGGAAGAGACTCTTAAAAGAGAGGTTTCCAAACATCAGGAAACATTCTCACAGCCGAGTCTGTGGCGAGCCCTGGAAGCACAGAGGGCAACATAACAGGAAGGAAAAATAAATAAATAATTAAAACCAACAGACTACGAGTTCAACAGTAAAAGCCCCAGCGGATAAGCAGCACAAACGCCTGCATCCGACAGCAGCAAGTGGGGGTTGGGCAGGGGAGGAGTGTGAGGCGCCAGCGACAGTGCTTTCTAAGAATTGGGCCATGGGAGACGTAGGCTGCAGGGCTTTTCTCGAGAATCAGGTCGTAACGTGGCCAGAATTGGGTCCGCACATGGCCAGAATGAACTATCTTGGACTAGCAAACCAGACTGTGGGATAGCTAACACACGAAATGCTCGAACATAAGACACCGACAGGCCCGCGCACAGAACAAAGGATGGATCGGAAATAGCCAGCTGCAGACCATCCCCCTCTGGTGACAGGCAGCCAGAGCCTTAAGTGCTGGAAGGGGGCAATCGCAGCTCAAGAGAGACATTACCTACCAAATTGCAAGCAGGTTTCTTTGCTAATTAAGACTTCTGGGGGGCTCTGGACAGTCATCATCTGCCTGAGAAAGAGCCCCAGCGGTACTCCCAGAAAGATGAGCAACACGGAAAGGCCAGAAATCGCAGCAATTGTGCTCGCCAAACTCCCTAGCTACTCGGACCTGGGAAGGGTACAAAGCGCAGGCTCAACCAAATCTGCGCCTCTGAGGGCTTCCTGAGTGCCGAGCCAGAGTGGTTTAGACCAGGGAGGTGCATGAAGCCTAGGGCAGGCCTCAGACGGTTATCTGTGACCAGGGGCAAGCCCAGCGCAAAGTCCATCACCACCCTCCCTGTGTCAAGACAGAAATCAGACACAGGAAGAGAACAGCAAACGGAGGAAGTCAACAGAGGGAACTGCCTTGGTAGGGACCCCACACAGCCCATAATGCCAGAGAAAGTGCCAGATATACCTTTACTACTTTTATGATCAAATTTTTGGGGGAGGGGGTTGATGTGGAAGCATGATTTTTTTTAAGAATTTTGTTTAATTTTTTTTTGAAAAACTTTTTCTTCTTTTCTTTTTCATCTTTTTTAAAAAACTTTCTTAAATTTTTAAGTCCTCTATATCTCTATTTATTATTTTTATAACCTATTATTACTTTTCAAAAAAAAAAACCCTATTTTTAAAGTAAACGCCAAATATAGTCTTTTGGTGGTGGAAGTTGTTGTCTTTTAATAATTCTGGAGTCTTTTTATTTATTTATTTTTATTTTTTCTCCTTCTTCTTCTTTTCTTTAATATTTTATTTTTGAAAATCCAATCTCTACTCCAGATTTTTAATCTTTGCATTTTGGTATTTGTTGCCAATTTGTACATTTAAAAACCTAATCTTCAGTATCCAATTTTATATGAGTGTGAGATTACTGGCTTGACCAATCTCTCCACCTTTGGACTCTCTTTTTTCTCCACCAGGTGGCCTCTGTCTCCTCCCCTCCCCGTCCTCTTCTCTACCCAACTCTATGAATCTCTGTGTGTTCCAGAAGGTGGAAAACACTAGGGAACTGGTTACTGGCCAGACCTGGATCCCTCCTTTTCATCTCCCTCTTTTATCCTCCTGGCCACCTCTGTCTACTTCCTCCCTCTCCTCTTCCATGTATAACTCTGTGACCACCTCTGAGAGGTCCAGACTTTGGAGCACACACAAGAAAGTGGTTACAGGCTAGCTTGCTCTCTCGTCCTTTGATTCCACCTCATCCCATTCCACTCACTTCTAACAACCCCCTCCCTCCTCTCTCCTCTAAGTAACTCAGTGATCCTCTAGGGGCGACCCTCAAGGTGGAGAAACCTATCATCTTTAACCTAGATGTTTTAACATTAGTGCTGAATAGATGGAGAAATCATGAGACTTTTGTAAAAATAAATCTGAAAACCAGAATCAGGAGGCGTAAGTCCAAATCCTGAGATCATCAGAGAATTCCTGAATACAGGGAACATTATCCAATAGGAGTTCATCAAACGCCTTCATACTTACACTGAACTTGAGCACAACCCAAGGGCCAACAAGTTCCAGAGCAAGACATACCATGCAAATTCTCCAGCAACACAAGAACACGCCACTGAGCTTCAATATACAGGCAGCTCAAAATACTCCAAAACCACTGACATCTCATAACCCATTACTAGACACTTCACAGCACTCCAGAGAGAGGAAATCCAGCTCCACCCATCAGATCTCCAAAACAAGCCTCCCTAATCAAGAAACCTTGACTAGCCACTGATACAACCCCACACACAGTGAGGAAGCTCAATAATAAAGAGAATTCCACAAATTCCCAGAATATAGAAAGGCCACCCCAAATGCAGCAATATAACCAAGATGAAGAGACAGAGGAATACCCAGCAGGTAAAGGAACAGGAGACATGCCCACCAAACCAAACAAAAGAGGAAGAGATAGGGAATCTACCTGAGAAAGAATTCCGAATATTGATAGTGAAAATGATCCAAAATCTTGAAATCAAAATGGAATCACAGATAAATAGCCTGGAGACAAGGATTGAGAAGACACAAGAAAGGTTTAACAAGGACCTAGAAGAAATAAAAAAAGTCAACATTTAATGAATAACACAATAAATGAGATCAGAAACACTCTAGGGGCAACAAATAGTAGAATATAGGAGGCAGAAGATAGGATTAGTGAAATAGAAGATAGAATGGTAGAAATAAATGAATCAGTGAGAAAAAAAGAAAAACGAATTAAAAGAAATGAGGACAACTTCAGAGACCTCCAAGACAATATGAAACATTCCAACATTCGAATTATAGGAGTTGCAGAAGAAGAAGACAAAAAGAAAGACCATGAGAAAATACTTGAGATATTAGTTGAAAACTTCCCTAAAATGGGGAAGGAAATAATCACCCAAGTCCAAGAAACCCAGAGAGTGCCAAACAGGATAAACCCAAGGCGAAACACCCCAAGACATATATTAATCAAACTAACAAAGACCAAACACAAAGAACAAATATTAAAAGCAGCAAGGGAAAAACAAATAACACACAAGGGGATCCCCATAAGAATAACTGCAGATCTTTCAATAGAAACTCTTCAGGCCGGGAGGGAATGGCAAGACATACTTAAAGTGATGAAAGACAATAACCTTCAGCCAAGACTACTGTACCCAGCAAGGATCTCATTCAAATATGAAGGAGAAATCAAAAGCTTTCCAGACAAGCAAAAGCTGAGAGAATTCAGCACCACCAAACCAGCTCTCCAACAAATACTAAAGGATAGACTTTAGACAGGAAACACAAAAAGGGCATATAAACCCGAACCCAAAACAATAAAGTAAATGGCAACAGGAGCATACTTATCAATAATTACCTTAAATGTAAATGGGTTGAATGCCCCAACCAAAAGGCAAAGACTGGCTGAATGGATACAGAAACAAGATCCCTATATATGCTGCTTACAAGAGACCCACCTCAAAACAACGGACACATACAGACTGAAAGTGAAGGGCTGGAAAAGGATATTCCATGCAAATACAGACCAAAAGAAAGCAGGAGTAGCAATACTCATATCCGATAAAATAGACTTTAAAACAAAGGCTGTGAAAAGGGACAAAGAAGGCCACTACATAATGATTAAAGGATCAATCCAAGAAGAACATATAACAATTATAAATATATACACTCCCAACATAGGAGCACCGCAATATGTAAGACAATTGCTAACAAGCATGAAAGGGGAAATTAATAATAACACAATAATAGTGGGAGACTTTAATACCCCACTCACACCTATGGACAGATCAACTAAACAGAAAATTAACAAAGAAATGCAAACTTTAAATGATACAATAGACCAGTTAGACCTAACTGATATCTACTGGACATTTCCCCCAAACAATGAATTTCACCTTTTTCTCAAGTGCACACAGAACCTTTCCAGGATAGATCACATCCTGGGTCATAAATCTAACCTTGATAAATTCAAAAAAATCGAAATTATTCCAAGCATCTTCTCTGACCATAATGCACTAAGGTTAGATCTCAAATACAGGAGAAAAGCTATTAAAAATTCCAACATTTGGAGGCTGAACAAAACCCTTCTGAATAATCAACAAATCACAGAAGAAATCAAAAAGAAATCAAATTATGCATCAAAATGAATGAAAATGAAAACACAACTACACAAAACCTGTGGGACACTATAAAAGCAGTGCTAAGAGGAAAGTTCATAGCAATACAGGCATACCTCAAGAAACAAGAAAAAAGTCAAATAAATAACTTAACTCTACACCTAGAGCAACTAGAAAAGGAAGAAATAGAGAACCCCAGAGTTAGTAGAAGGAAAGAAATCCTAAAAATTAGGGCAGAAATAAATGCAAAAGAAACAAAAGAGACCATAGCAAAAATCAACAAAGCAAAAAACTGGTTCTTTGAAAGGATAAATAAAATTGACAAACCATTAGCCAGACTCATCAAGAAACAAAGAGAAAAAAATCAAATCAACAAAATTAGAAATGAAAATGGAGAGATCACAACAGACAACACAGAAATACAAAGAATCATAAGAGACTACTGTAAGAAAACGCCGCGGGAAGAAAAAGCCACCTCTAGGGACCGTTAGTAAAAAGGCCTTTATTGGGCGGTTGCTCTCGGGCAGAACTCCCAAGGACAGGCAAGCAAGGGAAGCGAGGGAGTCTGCGAGGCGGGGAGGGGTGCGGGAAGGTTTTATAGCAAGGGCTGGCGGACAGGCCAAGTTTTTCCCGACAAGCGCAGGCTACAGCGGTGATTGGTGTCCAAGGGCTCTGTGTCAGCACCTGATTGGGCCAGGATGCCGGGGGTTGGCCCCCGGAAGCCTGGTCCACTTCCGGTTCCTGTTTGGTCGTTGTCCTGCCTCTAAGGCTTGTCTGCGGCACTTTTCGGGGGCGTGCCTCAGCCAGCCTGGGCATGTCTTAACCTTTCAACTACTATCAGCAATTAGATGCCAATAAAATGGACAACTTGGAAGACATGGACAAATTCTTAGAAAAGTACAACTTTCCAAAACTGAATCAGGAAGAAATAGAAAATCTTAACAGACCCATCACAAGCATGGAAATTGAAACTGTAATCAGACATCTTGCAGCAAACAAAAGCCCAGGTCCAGACGGCTTCACAGCTGAATTCTACCATAAATTTCGAGAAGAGCTAACACCTATCTTACTGAAACTATTCCAGAAAATTGCAGAGGAAGGTAAACTTCCAAACTCATTCTATGAGGCCACCATCACCCTAATACCAAAACCTGACAAAGATGCAAAAGAAAACTACAGGCCAATATCATGGATGAACATAGATTCAAAAATCCTTAACAAAATCCTAGCAATCAGAATCCACCAACACATTAAAAAGATCATACACCATGACCAAGTGGGCTTTATCCCAGGGATGCAAGGATTCTTCAATATCTGCAAATCAATCAATGTAATTCACCACATTAACAAATTGAAAAATAAAAGCCATATGATTATCTCAATAGATGCAGAGAAGGCCTTTGACAAAATTCAATATCCATTTATGATAAAAACTCTCCAGAAAGCAGGAATAGAAGGAACGTACCTCAACATAATAAAAGCTATATATGACAAACCCACAGCTAACATTATCCTCAATGGTGAAAAATTGAAACCATTTCCCCTAAAGTCAGGAACAAGACAAGGATGCCCACTTTCACACTACTATTCAATATCGTACAGGAAGTTTTGGCCACAGCAATCAGAGCAGAAAAAGAAATAAAAGGAATCCAGATTGGAAAACAAGAAGTAAAACTCTCACTGTTTGCACATGACATGATCCTCTACATAGAAAATCCTAAAGACTCGACCAGAAAACTACTAGAGCTAATCAATGAATATAGTAAAGTGGCAGGATATAAAATCAACACTCAGAAATCCCTTGCATTCCTATACACTAATAATGAGAAAGTAGAAAAAGAAGTTAAGGAAACAATTCCATTCTCCATTGCAACGAAAAGAATAAAATACTTAGGAATATTCCTACCTAAAGAAACTAAAGACCTATATATTGAAAAAACTATAAAACACTGATGAAAGAAATCAAAGAGGACACTAATAGATGGAGAAATATACCATGTTCATGGATCGGAAGAGTCAATATAGTGAAAATGAGTATACTACCCAAAGCAATCTACAGATTCAATGCAATTCCCATCAAGCTACCAGCAGTATTTTTCACAGAACTAGATCAAACAATCTCAAGATTTGTATAGAAATACAAAAAAACTCGAATAGCAAAAAGCAATCTTGAGAAAGAAGAATGGAACTGGAGGAATCAACTTGCCTGACTTCAGGCTCTACTACAAAGCCACAGTCATTAAGACAGTATGGTACTGGCACAAAGACAGAAATACAGATCAATGGAACAAAATAGAAACCCCTGAGATAAATCCACACATCTATGGACACCTTATCTTCGACAAAGGAGGCAAGAATATACAATGGAGTAAAGAAAGTCTCTTTAACAGGTGGTGCTGGGAAAACTGGTCAACCACTTGTAAAAGAATGAAACTAGATCTCTTTCTACCACCACACACAATAATAAACTCAAAATGGATTAAAGATCTAAATGTAAGACCAGAAACTGTAAAACTCCTAGAGGAGAACATAGGCAAAACACTCTCCGACATAAATCACAGCAGGATCCTCTATGATCCACCTCCCAGTATAATGGAAATAAAAGCAAAAATAAACAAATGGGATCTAATTAAAATTAAAAGCTTCTGCACAACAAAGGAAACTATAAGCAAGGTGAAAAGACAGCCTTCTGAATGGGAGAAAACAATAGCAAATGAAACAACTGACAAACAACTAATCTCAAAGATATACAAGCAACTTATACAGCTCAACTCCAGAAAAATAAAAGATGCAATCAAAAAATGGGCCAAAGAACTAAACAGACATTTCTCCAAAGAAGACATATGGATGGCTAACAAACACATGAAAAGATGCTCAACATCACTCATTATCAGAGAAATGCAAATCAAGACCACAATGAGGTATCATTTCACACCAGTCAGAATGGCTGCGATCCAAAAGTCTACAAGCAATAAATGCTAGAGAGGATGTGGAGAAAAGGGAACCCTCTTACACTGTTGTGGGAATGCAAACTAGTACAGCCACTATGGAAAACAGTGTGGAGATTCCTTAAAAATTGCAAATAGAACTGCCTTATGACCCAGCAATCCCACTGCTAGGCATACACACCTAGGAAACCAGAATTGAAAGAGACACATGTACCCCAATGTTCACTGCAGCATTGTTTATAATAGCCAGGACATGGAAACAACCTAGATGTCTACCAGCAGATGAATGGATAAGAAAGCAGTGGTACATATACACAATGGAGTACTACTCAGCCCTTAAAAACAATAATAATGAGATGGATGAAACTGGAGTCGATTATACAGAGTGAAGTAAGCCAGAAAGAAAAACACCAATACAGTATACTGACACATATATATATATATGGAATTTAGAAAGATAGTAATGATGACCCTGTATGTGAGACAACAAAAGAGACACAGAGGTATAGAACGGACTTTTGGACTCTGAGGGAGAGGGAGAGGGTGGGATGATTTGGGAGAATGGCATTGAAACAGGTATACTATAAGAAAGGAAGCGCCAGTCTATGTTCAATACAGGATACAGGATGCTTGGGGCTGGTGCATGGGATGATTCAGGGAGATGATATGGGGTGGGAGGTGGGAGGGGGCTTTGACATTGGGAGATCGTGTACACCTGTGGCTGATTCATGTCAATGTATGGCAAAACAAATACAGTATTGTAACGTAGAATAAAGTATTAAAAAATAACCAAATAAAAATAAAACTGTCCTTTTTTTTTCTTTCTTCTTTCTCTTTTTGAGAAAAAAACACTCTAGTACTGGCAAAAAAAATGTTTTGCCCTTTGGCCTAACTTACACAAGTTAACAAGGGTTGCTCTCAGAGGGCCCCCTTTCCATCTCTTCATATTCTCCTGTTCTTCTAATTGCAGTGGAAGTCCTTCCCCTTCAGAATTCTGCCTGAGTAAGCTTCCAAAAGCTTCAGCCTGTATCGATTTCCTTTTTCACTAAAGCATCATTGTCTCTGCTGCTCATTATAGTTCTTGTTTCTTGGTTGCTTTACTGCTATTGAACTGTTCCTCTTCTCCATTATCAGAGTACAAACTCCAGGAGAGCTCGAAGAGTGCTTTATCTCCTTTCAAACTAGGAGAGGATGTTATGAGGAGCTACTGGTAGGGTGTTCTGACAGCACTAACACAGACTGGGGGCTTTGGAAAGACTGTCCAGAGGAGATACCCCAGTGCAACATTCCCTCATTTCTTAGGCCTCTGCTTAACCTAATGATCCACCCAGAGCTCTGGTTTTATCTTTCTTCTGACTATATTTACCTCTCTTTTGAAAGCACATCTACTTTATACTCAATCTTTTTGGTTCTGCTTCAACTTTAAGTCTTTCTTCGTTTCTTTTTCATAGAGGCTGAAAAGGCTGAGCTAGAAACAAGCTTGCTTCAGGTTTAATTAGGTACTCCGATTTATTTTTATGTTTCTCTTATACCTCTGTATTATGTATACTGTGGTGCTACTGCATGTGGATAAGTTCCAGGTCACTAGTTGGCAAACCTGTACTCCAGTTCCAGAGTGGTAATTCACTTGCACACTTCTCTGTCTGTTGAGCAAGCATGTTATTTGTGTCAGAACAGAAGATGAATAACATTGCAGCAGATTTTCCACCCCTGAATTTTTGTGTTATGCAAGCAAGTGGTAGTATTATATCCACTCTATGAGTAGGTGTCTGAGGACAGAGAAAGTTTATGTATTTAAAAAGCATAGGAATAAACTCAGAAGTTCTTTTTCTAAGTTATAAAGGGGCTTTTTCCTTAAAAAACATATTTGTATAACAATGTTCATAGCAGCATTATTTAAAAGAGCCAAAATGTGGATGCAATCCAAATATCCATCAACAAATGAATGGTTAAATAAAATGTGGCATATACATATAGTGAAATATTGGAAGAAATGAAAGTCACTAAGTCGTTTCTGACTCTTTGCAATCCCATGGATTATACAGTCCATGAATTCACCAAGCCAGAACACTGGAGTAGGTAGCCTTTCCCTTCTCCAGGGGATCTTCCCAACCCAGGAATTGAACTCAAGTCTCCCGAATTGTAGGTAGATTCTTTACCAGCTGAGCCATAAGGAAAGAAAGCCCAATGAAATATTATTCAGCCTTAAAAAGAAAAGAAATTCTGGCACATGCTACACATAGATGAATCTTCAAGATATTTTACCAAGAAAAATAAGCAATTCACTAAAGGACAAATATTGTATGATTCCACTTACATGTGGTACCTAGAGTAGTCAAATTCATAGAGAAACAAAGTAGAATGGTGGTTGCCAAGGGGTAAGGGGAGCACAGATAGGGTGTTAGTATTAATATTAATGGGTACATAGTTTTGGTTGGGAAACATGAAAAGGTTTCCAGTATGGAAGGTGATGGTAACTGCACAACAGTGTGAATGTACCTAATGCCACAGAACTGTACACTTAAAAACAATTAAAATGGTAAATTTTATATTATGCATATTTTGTGCTTGTGCTTAATCACTCAGTTGTGTCTGACCCTTTGCAACCCCATGGACTGTAGCCCACCAGTCTCCTCTATCCGTGGGAATTCTCCAGGCAGGAATACTGGGGTGGGTTGCCTGCCCTCCTCCAGGTGATCTTCCCAGCCCAAGTCTCCTGCATTGCAGGAGGATTCTTTGCCACCTGAGCCATCAGGGAAGCCTTCTGGAATACTATTTATCTCTTCCTTGAAAGTAACAAAGCAATGAAAGAAACTAAAAATGGGATTCTGCCCATTTCTTCACTGGGTTAACCCCAGTCTAGTGGTTTCAATAATGAGTTATACAAATAAGACTAACCTGACTGTTCTCTTTTAAAGGTGTTTTTGAAAAAAGATATCTAGGGGAAATACATATTTTAAAACCATTTAAAAACTTTTCTTTAAATCACTTACCTGTCACATACCAGGTAGATTTTATTTATTCTGCCCCTAGATATTTCCCATACCTGAAATTCAATGTATAGGGACATAAAAATTGTATTCTACAATAGAAAATAGGAATTAATATGCACAGGTAACTTAGGAAAGGGAACACATTTTCTTAAATTAATTAAGCCAGTATTGCTGACAGTATGATCTTACAGCTTCTTGCATTACAATTAGAGAATCTATTAAAATTCTTATTCTAGATGTACTGAATCAGCATCTTTGGGACTGGTGACTTCTAACCTGCATTTTCAATTAGCTCCTCTAAGTTAAATTAATGTACACTTAAGTCTGAGAACCAATAAACTAAAACAAAAGTAAATAATACCAATATCAGGAGTGTATCTCCTTAGACAAGCAGGTATGAATCTGATCAGAGGGTAGAAATATGAGTCTGTATACTGAAATCAAAATTACAATATCTTTATCTGTACTCACTGATTCTTCAACTATGATAGACAACATTAGAATGATGTCACAGATTTAAATAACAAAACAACAAAGGAGCAAAAACTTTCATAGGGAGTTACAAGGAAGGGAACAGTTTGTTTTTGTGAAGTGTTTTATAGAACTTAAAAGAAAAGCCTAGTGTGTCATGTGTGTAAAAATAAATAAAACAGAAACCGCAAATAAGAATCAGGAAGCCAGAAGGTGGAGCTCTCACAATCTATGACAATAGAGCCCAAGAGAAAGATGACTCTCATCTTGCCTAACAAGAGGTCAGCAAATGAGTTACTGTCACAGCTCAATTAAAAGCCACTATACTTTGAACTTTCAATTCCTCTGATGGATTCACTGTTTACTACAGCCCTCCCAATCTCAATTATCCTCTCTTTGAGAGGGTTATCTCTTTGTTGTGCAGGGATTTGCACTGTGGTTCCCCATGGTTGTAGATCCAAAATTGCAATTCTTTGTTGATCCCAAATAAACCCATTTTGCTGAAAAAATATCTGGCAGTCTATTTGGGCACAGTCCCTTGGCATTTCTGTTAGGTAGGTAGAATAGGGAAATGGAGTCCAAAATGGCGGTGACTAAATAAAAAACAAGGACGGACAAAGGAAGGTCCAAGGACCAGAGTGAAGACTTCAGGTGGAACAAACAGCACTCCTGGCTAAGCCCAATTTGCATAGGGTGGGCCCAGGTGGAAGAAAACATATAAAAGGAAGAGCCAAAGCACTCTCTCCCTCTCTTTCTCTCCTGCATGTGTGCACGCACTCTTTGTGTCTCTCTCTCTCCCCTCCCCCCCCCCCTCTCCCTCTCCCCCCAACTACGTGCATGTGCTCTTTCTCTCTCTCTCCTATTCCCCTGCTATCTTCTAAATAAAATAGAGCTGTAACACTGATTTGCCTAAGAGCTGTAACACGGTTTGTCCAAGACCTGAGAGCTGTGACGCACCGAGGGCTCTAATGTCCATTGCTCCAAATCTTTGTTGTAACGAGACAAAGAACCGGGGAACATACACTCGCGTGACATTTCCATCTTTCATCAGTCAACCTGAATTTAGATATAACTTTTCATTATTATACAGTGCTTATATTTAATTTGAATTCTAAGTAACTTCTAACCAGTGCCACTCAAGATATTTATGCTTTTCTTCCCTGAAGAGGTTTGTCTTATGTCTTTGAGAATGTAGAGTGTCTTCCTATGGACAAAAAATAATGCTATATATGTAGAAAGTGTCAAAAGAATGAAAAGAATGTATGAAATGATTTTTGTCTCTCTAGGAACTATACTTCTGTCAAAAATAAAAAGGAGAGAAGGAAAGAAGGTTTAACATTGAAACCAATAAAATATTAAATAGTTTAAAATATTGTTAGTAATGCAAAAGGCTTGGTATTTACAGTCTTTTCCACAGTCCCAATATATATCCTATAAAAAGTATTTCATAACACTATGATTCTAATATGTTTCATAGTCAGTGTGGCTGGAGTGATAAGGTTCATTTCTCTCCTCTTTCACTCTCTAATGTCTATACTATGCTTTCATCCTGTCTTTTCTGCCTGTATGTCTACATTTAACTCTTTACATTCAAATAATGCTGATTCTGATTGGAACTAATAAGAACAATTCCTTTTCATAGATAAACTATATAATGATATCTGTTATCCCTTTTTTAAGTACTGTGAATAAATCTCTTTGGAACAATTATCTAGAAAATGGTCATTATCACTTCCCACCCCAGCCCTGGGTGTTTCATACCCATGCCATATTCCCAGGTACTCTGGGTTCAGAAAGAAGCAGCTGCCTGAGAAGTATGAGAGTACATTCATCTGTAGCACCAGATGGAAAGAATGATACAAGAAAATCCATGGGGGAAAAAGAGCTTTCTGGTCTTCCTGGCTGAATGGATAGGAGAGGCTAGGGAGAGGTGGAAGAATACAACCTGAATCAGAGATTTCAAGCTGGGTGATAAAGAAAATCATGACACCACCAGCAGAAATAGAAAAAATAAGAATTGGTTTTGAGAGAAAAATATTGCATTTCACTTGAGACAGACTCTTAAAACTGATGACTGGATATTCAAATAGAAATGTCTAGCAGAAAACTGCTGATACAATAATACAGTTAAAGAAGGGGCAGACCCAGAGAGGGTGATTTATCACTTTCATTTATGCAGTGGTTATGACATTTAAATGGATGAAACATCTCAAGAGAAGGAATAAAGAAACACAAGCAAAGCACATGGATGGAACTTTATGAAGAAGAAGAGAAGTCAGTAAAAGGGACAAAAGAATAGTAGACAAGGAAATTGGATAAGAATTTTAGTGACTCAGAGTTATAGAGGTCAAGGAAGGAAGAAAAGCAAGAAAGTGGGGATCTCAGTTTTGTGATACACAAGTAAAAGGACCAATGACCATAGAAAGATACTATGCACATATATAATTTAAAATTTTCTAGTAGCCAGATTTTTAAAAAGTAAAAAGAAATAAATGAAATTAATTTTACATATATATTGTTTATCCCAATTTCAAAAGTAAATTTAAAAATGTCAATACATGATATAAAAATTAGTGAGAATTTAACACTTTTCTTATCTTTTGCCACCTTTTAAATTTATTGTGTATTTTACACTTGCAACACATCTCAGTCTGGTTCCTATATTTCAAGTGCTTAATACCAATACATGAATACTGGCTTCCTTACTGGACAACTCAGGGTCAGAGAATGTAAATATGCCCCAGGCAACACAGTGAAGACAGGAATGGGTTATGGAAGCCAGTAACCAAAGTGCAAGTGGAGATAAGATAACCAGATGGATTATCTGAATCTCAGATAAAAAGTGGGATGAGAGTGGCAGTTAAAGGTCCTAGAAATGACACTGGGGAGTAAGGGGCACATCTCTGTCATGTCTAATACACTAGGAGGAAAATGAGAAATGAGGATGAGGCCACTGTGAGATGGTCAAGGGGAAGGTAGTCCTATTGGGAGAGTTATATTTGAGTCATGTTGAAGGAAATATTTGATTATGAGGAACAGTGCTGCTGCTGCTTTCACTGCTGCTGCTAAGTCACTTCAGTCGTGTCCAACTCTGTGTGACCCCATAGACAGCAGCCTACCAGGCTCCCCCCGTCCCTGGGATTCTCCAGGCAAGAACACTGGAGTGGGTTGCCATTTCCTTCTCCAATGCATGAAAGTGAAAAGTGAAAGTGAAGTCGCTCAGTCGTGTATGATTCTTCACAACCCCATGGACTGCAGCCCACCAGGCTCCTCAGTCCATGGGATTCTCCAGGCAGGAATACTGGAGTGGGGGTGCCGTTGCTTGCTGCTGCTAAGTCGCTTCAGTTGTGTTCAACTCTGTGCGACCCCATAGATGGCAGCCCAGCAGGCTCTTCTGTCTCTGGGATTCTCCAGGCAAGAATACTGGAGTGGGTTGCCATTTCCTTCTCCAATGAGGAACAGTAGTGTGGAAATAAAGATCAACCGAATTAAAACAAGCAAAGGCTACTTATGCAGAACTTGCTATAAAAGAGGAGTTAGCCACTATCACTTGCATTTTGGCAGAAACTCAAAGCAGGCAAAGGAATGGGGAAAGCTTTGCAGTGGAAAAAGGAAAGGTTTCAGGTATTCCTGAATGGAGGCTGTTAGTGTGGAGAAGTTGCAGACTGGCTAACTAGAAGTGGGACATCCTATGCAATTAGTTAGAGGTACATATTTGGCTTTTTCTGGTTGGTCCTAAATAGGAATCTGGGACATAAATTAGGGAAGCTGTTAATTATTAATTAAGTCCTAGGCATTTGGAGCAAATTGTAATAGGGTTATTATTTGGTTGGGTTTTTGTTTTTGTTGTTGTTGTTGTTGTTGTTACGAGAGGTAGACCCATGACTTCTTACCAGTCAGATTTATAACAAGCTGGATTCCTCAGCTGCTTACTATAGGCAATGAGTCAGTTTCCTGGGCAAGTTGCTGCAAATTGTGGGCCAGAGTTCTGTTCATATATATTGTCTGGCCATTATCCATTTATATATTTTGTCTCTCACTAGCCTTGCTTCTGTTATTCATTGTAAAACTGTACTTTTGAATTTAGTGTAGCTCAAGAATGTCACATGTTAGATGTCAAAAGACCTGAGTCATTATCTCCATTCTTTTACAGTTAGTAATGGAGAAGCCAATGGCACCCCACTCCAGTACTCTTGCTTGGAAAATCCCATGAACAGAGGAGCCTGGTAGGTTACAGTCCATGGGGTCGCTAGGAGGTGGACATGACTGAGTGACTTCACTTTCACTTTCATGCATTAGAGAAGGAAATGGCAACCCACTCCAGTACTCTTGCCTGGAGAATCTCAGGGACGGCGGAGCCTGGTGGGCTGCCGTCTATAGGGTTGCACAGAGTTGGACACGACTGAAGTGACTTAGCAGCAGCAGTGTGGCCCTAAACTCATCATTAAACTTTTCTGTATCTCAAATTTTCTCATCCACAACTGAAGAGAAATCGAAAGTTTTAAGCTGCAAAAAATACAAAAAGAAGACAGAAAGGAAAATATGAAGGAAGATGGCAACCGCAGAACAGAGAAAACTAACAATGCTTCCATATAAATAAAATGTAATTAGACAATAAATTATAGATATAAAAATATTAAAACTCAATCTAGAAGTGAACAAGGAACAGAGAAATGAAAAGTCATAGTTAACCAAACAATGGGAGAAATTAGGAAAAAATGTATGTCAACAATTAAGACTTAATTACAAAATGTCTATGTACCAACACAGGCAATAGGTGAGAATCAAACAATGTCATTGGAAAGTCATAAACTAAACAAAGGCATAAGTAAGAAAAAGTGGTACTGAAGGGTATATATAAAGAAATTATTACAATTAGTATAAATTAAAATACACTGGAATAAAAATACAAACCTTTCTAAACCAATATAAAAAAGGACAAAGGAAACATAATAAATGTGGAATGACAAACACCAAAACATCAATAATATTAACTAGTTCAAACGCATATATTACAAGTACAACCCCCCTCTATACCATATATAAGAGAAATCCCTAAAACAAAATTATTCAGAAAGTTTAAATATAAAGAGATGGACAAAGGTATACCAAAATAAAAGCAAACAAAAAGAAGGAAGGCATAGTGATCTTAATACCTGACAAACTAGAGTTCAGTACCTTAATGACATGTCATTAGCAAAAGAATGTGAATATATAATAGTTTTGAATACTTATGTGCTATCACCTCATAAAGCAAAAACTACAAGAAATATAGGGGCTTCCCTGGTGGCTCAGACAGTAAAGAATCTGCCTGCAATGCAGGAGACCAGGGTTAAATTCCTGGATCTGAAAGATCCCCTGGAGAAGGGAATGGCTATCCACTCCAGTATTCTTGCCTGGAGAAGTCCATGGACAGAAGAGCCTGGCAGGCTACAGTCCATGCGGTTGCAAAGAGTCAGACACAACTGAGCAACACAAGAAATGTAAGGAAAAATAGCCAGAAACACACAGTAATGCACAACTTTAATATTCTACTCTCAGTCCAAGACACTTGACAAAAAATAAAGATATAGAAATCCTAAACAACATAAGCAATAAAGTAAATTATAGGAATATATATCAAACTTTGCATGCCAAATATATCTTCAAGATCCCATAAACATTCATGAAGACAGTCAATATATTATGGTTCAAAGAAAATCTCAATGAACATAACAAAGTAGAAATGATACAAAAATAATTCTCTTATATTAAAAACACAGAAATCAGTAACAAAATTAAAACATAAATAGACCTTTCCATATAAAGTTAAGTAATGGTTGAACAACTCAAGGCAAAGGGGAACTGAAATTTCAGAATCATTTATAAATAAAAATAATGGAAATGTATTATCAGTATCAATGAGATACAATCAAAGTGAAGATCAGAGAAAAAAATCATAGCCTTAAATGGTTATATAGAAAAAAATGAAAGGATGGCAATAAATAAATATCCACTTGAAATGACAGATATTTCTTGTTCTTAAATAGGACTTATTTAATACAGAGATGTCAATTCTTCACCAGTATATAAAATTTCACTTGGGAGCAATTAAAAATAAACAGAAAATGAAAAAAGGCAATATTAAAAATAATGGCAAAAAAATAAAAATAAAAATAATGGCAAAATAATGAGTTATAAATATAAAAAGAATAAAATGTTCAAGTTTGGAAAATATTAGCAAAATAAGAATCAGCTAGCTAATTAATCAAGCAAAAAGGAACACAAATATATAAAAGTAACCATTAGACAGGAATTTTTTAAAAAATCATAAGACATTGCATGGTACCGGCTAATAAATTGTAAAACCTAGATGAAATATATACATTCAGAATATTAACCCTAGTCTATATAAAATGTCCAACAAACTAACTTTCCTAAAAGTAATAAATATACTTTTTCACAACAGTAGCCCAACAGAAGGCACAAGGCCAAAATGGTTTCACGAGGGAATTCTAGCAAACGTCCAAAAATCTGCCTATCCTCCTCCTAAATACCTCTTTAATTATGATCCATACCCAGTACCATTCATTGCCTGCGCTCAGAGCTTCATAATCTTTTGCCTGGATGGTCCATTCTTTTTCCTCTTTTTTCCTATAATCTGATGCTCGAGTGCTATTTTGAAAAGGAAAACATGATCACAATTTTATTTACCTTTTCAGCTTTAATGTACTGGTAATTGAAGTCATAGGTGTGAAAATTACAATGGGGCAAATTCTGCCATCATCTTAAACACACTCTAGGAAAAGAAAATGAAGTCGCTCATTAGTGTCCAACTCTTTGGGACCCCATGGACTGTAGCCTACCAAGCTCCTCTGTCCATGGGACTGGAGTGGATTGCCATTTCCTTCTCCAGGGGATCTTCCTGACCCAAGGATCAAACCCAGGTCTCCCGCATTATAGACAGACACTTTACCGTCTGAGCCACCAGGGAAGTCCTTAAACACACTGTAATAAATCTTATTATCAATATATTTTCTGAGTATGTGGACTTAAGGTACCTTTGGTACATTTAGACTGTTTCTTTGGAAGACATTAATAGTAAAGAATCCATCTGCAATGCAGAAGATGCAGGAGATGTGGGTTCAACCCCTGGCCTGAGAAGATACCCTGGAGGAAAAAAACGCAACCCACTCCAGTATTCTTGCCTGGAGAATCCCATGGACAGAGGATCCTGGCAGCTACAGTCCATGGAGTCGCAAAGAGTCGTACACAACTGAGCGACCAAGCACACTCACAGAATTGAAAACACAGGTAAAGATGGAGTTCTAGATAATATATCAAAGGAAACTAAAGGGAAAAAAGGAGGATTTAGTAGGGGAAAGATGAGGGCATAAGACACATCTTTCCAGTGATTTTATGGCATAGTCAGGTAAGTAACCATTTCAATCTTAAGAACCTTTTCTCAGGGTAATTAGTCAGGGTCATATAACTAGCATGTGCTATAGCCAGGATTAAAGCCCAGATTGCAGCCATAGCCAGCATTCTGTAAATACTGTCTTTCTTCATCTAATAGTCCTCCTATTCTTTGAAATGTCAAGACTTTTTATACTTTTGATAACTCACTTGTCTTAAATTTTATTCTCCTTAAAAGCAAGAAACATATTTTATGGTACCCTTTAATCAACAAGGGTGCCTAGCATAGTGAAGCACTAATTCATGCTGCTTAACTCTTGTATATTATTAACTATTATTATAAAACATATTTTCTTAAATCTATTAGATTTCTGTGAAGACTGGTACATACTATTATTACAGTTCTGAAAATGTCAAACAATAATCAGTATTGATGCTGCAAAAAAACAAAGAGCTTTATTTGGGGGTCTTAGGAATTGCAATTTGGGGACTTTCCTTGTTGTGCAGTGGAAAAGAATTCTCCTGCCAGTGCAGAGGACATGGTTCAATCCCTAGTCTGGGAAGATTCCACATGCTATGGAGCAACTAAAGCCCATGCGCTGTAACTACTGAGTCTGAGCTCTAGAGCCCATGAGCTGCAACTATGGAACCTGTGTGCCACAACTACTAAAGCCCGAACACCATAGAGCCTGTGCTCTGCAATGAGAAGCCACCACAATAAACCTGTGCACCGCTATGAAAAACAGCCTCTGCTTGTCACAAGTAGAGAAAGCTCATGCAAAGCAACAGCAACAAAGACCCAGCACAGCCAAAAATAAATTTAAAAATTTTTTTTAAAGAATTGTAATTTGGGACACACAGATTCAGGTGAAACCAAAAGACTATTCTGAAGAACAGAAAGAGTTAAGAGTTTAAAAAGACAAAAACCACAAGGATGTTAAATTGTGAGAGAATTGTGATAGACTCTGATGCAAATAGATGGGGAAACAATGGAAACAGTGACAGACTTTATTTTCTTGGGCTCCAAAATCACTGCAGATGGTGACTGCAGCCATGAAATTAAGACACTTGCTCCTTGAAAGAAAAGCTATGGCCAAACTAGACAGCATATTAAAAAGCAGAGACATTACTTTGCCAACAAAGGTCCATCTAGTCAAAGCTTTGGTTTTTCCAGTAGTCATGTATGGATGTGAGAGTTGGACTATAAAGAAAGCTGGGTGCCGAAGAACTGATGCTTTTGAACTGTGGTGTTGGAGAAGACGTCTTCTGCAAGGAGATCCAACTGCAAGGAGATCCAACCAGTCTATCCTAAAGGAAATCAGTTGTGATTATTCACTGGAAGGACTGATGCTGAAGCTGAAACTCCAATACACCTGATGCGAAGAATTGACTCATTGAAAAGACCTTGATGCTGGGAAAGATTGAAGGTGGGAGGAAAAAGGGGACAACAGAGGATGAGATGGTTGGATGGCATCACCGACTCCTTGCACATGAGTTTGAGTAAGCTCTGGGAGTTGGTAATGGACAGGGAAGCCTGGCGTGCTGCAGTCCATGGGGGTTACAAAGAGTGGACATGACTAAATGAACTGAACTGAACTGATGCAAGTCAGGGGATATCTGTCCTTAAGGAATCACGAGTTGTTTTAGGGTAAGGATTCAGTAAGTAGATAGGCTGTCACAAATTTATATTAGGGTACATGATGGATAAGTATCTTGAGTAGGACGATAAGTGTTCAAAAGGTCAGATTCCATCTGGACTGAGAGGTACATAAGTCACATTTCCTCAGTAGCTTCTCAGTCTCCATTTTAGAAAGCTCTCTTAGCAATACTGACTCTTGATTTTCACAAAAGAGATTAAGAGGAAATGTGTCATGCATAAAACCTGTACACATAGCAATCTTATGGCTTAGATATTTTTTCCTTAAACCAGAGGCAATTTCAAATATTTTGGTCCATTATCACAATAAAAAGTTCCAAAAATTATAGCAGCCATATATTTATTATTAGTTTGAACTGCTGTTGCATGTAAAAATTGTGCTGTAAATGAAGTCAGGAAAATCTAATAATGTGGGAAAATATCTTGATTGATTTAATAAAGTATTCTCAACCTAACGTGTAAATAATATTTTGCTTAATCTTGACTACTGAATATACTTCACACCCTCAGGCTAATACTGAATATCTGAAAGAAGTGTGAAAGTATTAGTCACTCAGTCATGTCCAACTCTGCAATCCCACGGACTATAGCCCACAAGGCTCCTATCTGCATGAGATTTTCCAGGCAAGAATACTGGAGGGGGTTGCCATTTCCTTTTCCAGGGGACCTTCCCGACCAAGGGATTGAATTTAAGTCTCCCACATTGCAGGCTGAGCCACCAGCTGTTAATCCATTATATACATTCAAAGGTTACTTTTTTAATATTATATCAGGAAAAATTCTCATCAGTGCTCATCATTCATACTAACTGAAGTAAAGGCTAATGTGGTAAAAAGTTTGAAAGATGTATTAAAGTAAACTTACTACTTAAAATATACACAATAAATACATGATACCTAGTTAACTGAATAATTGGAAATTAGCATTTTACAACTGTGTCTTTCTGAAGTATATAAAGACCCATGGAAAATTTGCTCTCTTAAGTAGTTTTTAACATAAACATGCAAATTTTATTAACATTGTTAATTTTCTTAGGAAACCCTTTTTACATAGATGTTACAAAAAAAATTTTAAGCAAATTATCAGTGTAAATTCACTAGATGTAAATGAATATTTATGTGCATATAGATTGATGCCGTTTAATTTGGTGTGCATTTCTACATTATTTATTCATTTTTATTCAAAGAAATTCAAGTCGCCTTCTTTTTACAACTTGAAGAAGTGAAAATGTAAGTTTGTGAGAGCATTGTGACTCCTACTTAGAGCTACTATGGATAACAAAGAAGACTCCCATCATGGCTGCACTAAAAGGTAGTTTCTAGAAGTGACAGACTAGATAAGAATCCAAAAATCTTAAATAAGCCCCAGCTCATATAGATGCCAACAGTCCTCAGTTCCCTTCACCAAAGACTTCCTAAAATTCTGTGCATTGCAAGAAGTCTGAAGCCTTGTCTTGACACTCAATTGAGCATTCAATATACCAACCAATAAATTATTCAAATGGAAAGACTGATTGTCTTTAAACTACCACATATTTATGTGGTTTATGGTTGTTTTTTTTTCCTTTATATTGAAAGTGAAAGTGTTACTCAATAGTATCTGACTCTTTGTGATCCTCTGTCCATGAAATTCTCCAGGCAAGAATACTGGAGTGGGTTGCAATTTCCTTCTCCAGGGAACCTTCCTGACCCCAGGAAGCCAAGTCAAAGCCAGGTCTCCCGAATTGCAGGTGGATTCTTTACCATCCGAGCCACCTGGGAAGCCCAAATAAACAGAGTAAGAATCACTCAGGTTCTGACACAAAGAGATAACTCTGGATTAGCCTAAAATATTGGATGACTGAGGATAATTTAATAGACTATAAAAGTATGGGAAGGGTTATAGGAAATCAATTAAGCACAATGCTTTAATCCAGGGCTAGCAGTTGTAGGGTGGTACTATTCCCCTACATCTGAGGGTATGAAGGGAGAAAATGGCTATTCAAACCTGGAGAGAGAAGGACACAACAGAATCTACATCCGCTGCAAGAAAAACCAATCAACATATTATTCTGAGTGAGAACCCCTAAAAATAATAGGGAGTAACTGCCCTAACTTAAGCTTCCAGAGAGATTTCCATTGGCTGAACATAACCAGAAGCCAGAGGGTAATAGAACTCTCTGATGAAGTCCAGATAGGTTAGCCCTCTGGGGCATAGACAGAAGGGAGAAGAGTAGGGAGTAAAGTTGGAGGGCAAATGGAAAATATCTACTATAGTACTCTTTTGCAGATAACATAAAATCTAACTCAAGTTTATCTAAGCAAACAAGGGTATGTATTCACCTAAGTGAATTCATCTGAAAACTATAAAGGTAGCTCTATCTTCAGGCCCCTCTTCACTCAGCATTTCAAAAGATGTCATGGGATTCAGTATCTTTCCGTCTCTTAGCTGTGCTCCCTTCTGTGTAGATTTTATTCAAAGCAGTAAGATATTTGATAGCAGTTTCAGGTTGAAATTTTGAATTTCAAAAATTCTTTTGAAAAAGTAAAAGAATAATAAAATAAAAATAATAAAGTAAACACACACACACACACACACACACAAGGTCCTTTCAACAAGTTTAAAGAGAGTTCCTGGGCTTAACTCTCAGCGGCCTAAGTCAAGTCACCTGCTCATTCCTAAACCAATCAATTTAAATAAGAATGAAACATGATGGCCCATAATGAATCACATGCCTATTCTTAGACTCAATAGTGTAAGCCACACAAAGCCCAAGGACAGAGGGTGGGGGAAAATGTGGGTAATGTTACCAAAACTAGTAAAAAGGCATCCAAAAGACAACGAATGACCACAGAAGCCTATTTGGTAATCTAATTCACGTCTCAGCTCTAACTATCATGATATTCAGGAATATATAAATCCACCAGTTTAGGCTGACCATGGAGCATTAGAAAAATATGGTAAAAAAAGCTTTCACTTTTCTTTTGTTTCTACATTTGATGCCAATTAAGCCATAGCACACGAGCACCGAAGAATTGATGCTTTTGAACTGTGGTGTTGGAGAAGACTCTTGAGAGTCCCTTGGACTCCAAGGAGATCCAATCAGTCCATTCTGAAGATCAGCCCTGGGATTTCTTTGGAAGAAATGATGCTAAAGCTGAAACTCCAGTACTTTGGCCACCTCATGTGAAGAGTTGACTCATTGGAAAAGACTCTGATGCTGGGAGGGATTGGGGGCAGGAGGAGAAGGGGATGATAGAGGATGAGATGGCTGGATGGCATCACAGACTCAATGGACATGAGTCTGAGTGAACTCCAAGAGATGGTGATGAAGAGGGAGGCCTGGCGTGCTGCGATTCATGGGGTTGCAAAAAGTTGGACACAACTGAGTGACTGAAATGAACTGAACTGAACTGATATGTACATATATGTAGATATCACTATATATAAATATGTATATAAAACTTTTCATCTTGGCAATAATTTGATTTGTTGTTGTAGTAAACATTTATAATAGCTTTCTATATCTAAAAGCAGTGTGCACACATAAGCATTCTCTTTAGGACACCAATTCTTGAAAAAAAAAGAAAAGGAGCCATTTCTTTTTCAGTTAGTGTCACTTCTTTCCAAACTATTGGCATAGAAAGATGAATTAGTGAGTCAATTTGCGGCTAATAATAATAAAATTACACTTTGGGATATTTTTCTCTGAAAAGGAAACATCTTTACTTTCAAACATAAAGCACACTGTCACAGAAATTTAAAGCTGGAAAGGCCTGGATTATTGTAGAAACTGAGAACCAAACAAGTTCAAGTGACCTAAAAACTAGGTAACATTCTAAAATCAAATCCTGAAGAAAGGAAAGTCTGTGTCCCATATAAATTAGCCAGGGACACTATATGAACTTGCAGTCCACAGTAAATTAAACCATGTGAGTGGCAAGTGACTATTAAGGCTGAGCCTGGATGTATACTCCCTTTAAGTCAACCTGTTAAAGGAAGAAAAGCTCAAAACAGGTAGACACAGAATTTAGTTCTCTCAGATCACTTTTATAGGGTAAATGGAGTTTTTTACTGCAGTTGTGTATTTGCTAAGACAAAGTAAAGAATGCAAGTACTTAATCATCACATCTCAAAAGTGATACAGAAAATCATCTATTTTTAGCTATATACTGTGCTTTTTTAACCTTTCCTCTTAATTATGTACCTACATATTGTTTTGAAATTGCTTACCTACACAAAGCACATAACTTCTCATAGGTTTATAGGCTGCCGCTGTTTATAGGCTGGCTTCATGTTTATTCCTCTACAGAAAGATCACATTTCTAAAATTATCTAGTAAAAAATCTAAAGCTAGATGATTAGAAAAGCAACTGGAGAGCAGGAAATCATTTTCTTTTAGACTGTTTAACAATAAACAAACTAAGATGTATCAAAATGAAGACTCATTCCTATTTATGATTGCTTTCCCTTTCTCATCTTCCTCCTCCTCCCTATTGAGCTGGGGGACTTAAACATGCCACAATGATATCTGGGTACAAGAGCTATTCATTTTGCATTTTAATCCGTCTCATTTTGGAAAAGGGTATCCTTGGAGACCATGTTTCACCACTGTGTTGTTGATAATCCATTGAGATGTGGCAGCATCCTCTTATCCTCTCCCATGTCCCTAGAGTTCTTCTTACCCAGGCTGAGAGACTAGTAAACCTCCTGCCAAGTCTGCTGAGTCTTTCTTTCTCACTTATATTCTAGGCCCTTTCTTGTGAACACAGAGAAATGTTCACTGTTTGTTCATACATCTCTTGGACCACAAAGGTTCCATGGTTGCAGCAGGCACTTGCTGTGACATATCATCTCTAGAGAACACTCTGTTCCATAATGTTCTCTTGTTGTCATAGTGTGGTAAACCTCAGCAGGTCTACCAAAGTCCCAGAGAGAAACAGTACACAGAGAGCAAACCCATCAGAGTAAGAGGGGGAGGATTCACGACCATTCTCTCCTCTCCCTATATGTGCCCCAGAATTTATTCCAAGAGAATTAGTTTCATTTACATAAAAAATAACAAAGTTATCTTTTCTCTATCTCCATTGCCATGCTAAATATTTATATATATTTATAATAACTGCTTTAAAAGTCCTTGTATATTAATTCCATCATCTCTTCATTTCTTGGTCTATTTCTATTGATGGATTTTTTTTTCACCTGGCTATGGGTCACAGTTTCATGATTCTCCATGTGTCTAGCAATTTTTTAATGAATGTTTAATATGAAGAATTTTATTGTTGAATGACTTTTGTGTTTCATTAAAGGGAGCTGAGTTTTGTTTTGGTAAGTAATTAATTTACAGGCATACCTTGTTTTACAGCATCTCACTTTATTGTGCTTCATAGATACTGTAGTTTGTTACCATTTGCATTGTCAGATGATGGTAAACATTTTTTCAGGGATATTTTTAATTAAGGTATGTAATTTTTAAGGATTTTTTAGATTGCATTCTTTATAACAGACTTCAGTGTAGTATAAACATAACTTTCACATGCACTGGAAAACCCCAAAATGCATGTGACTCAGTTTATTGTGATATTCACCTTAGTGCAGGGGTCTAGAATGGAATCCACAATATCTCTGAGGTATGCTTACACCTGAAGTATAACATGATCATTTTGAAGCTTCTATTTTAACTTTATTAAGGTTAGTCTAGAACAGATTTTACTGTAGAGATAGTTTTAGCCCTTCTTAGAAGTAAAATGAATGGCATATCCATTTGGGGATCTCTGTTGAATTCCCTGAGCATGAACAGGCCTTTCTACCCAATTGGTCAGAACTCAAACATCTACCGACCCTGTGAAACTCTGATGGTTTTTCGGTTTATAGCTTTCTTACAGTTGCTCCTTTGCTGGTAGTCATTTGTCTCGTGGAGTCTCACCTCATATATGTACAACTTGTGGAGTTCTTGTGGAGTCTCACCTCATATATATATGTACAGCTCAGTATTCAGTCAAAATGCTCAAAGGGACATCCATACAAATTTCTGGAGATCTTTCCCTCCCTCCCTCCCTTGTTTTTGGCCCTCTGCCCCATAAACTACAGTTTCCTAAGCCTCTCTGACTCTGTTATTTGTCTCCTCAGTTTAGAAAGGCTGCCATGTTTTGTCTCAGTCCCACATCTCTTCACAACCGTCTGTGAAGTGCCTCAAGCCAGAAAACTGGGAATCATAGGACTAATCTAGCTTGGTTTCCTTCTTTAAGACACTGTAGTTTTGCACTGCCTGTTGTACAATCTCTGAAAACAGCTGTTTCACATACATTGCCCAGTTTTATTTATTTATTGTGGAAGGGTGAGTCAAGGCTTTTGATCATCTCATTTATACAAATATTATTGACAACCCCTAAAATAATGGATATCCTTTTATGTAGGTGCCAACTGAGAAGAGGATCACCATTTAATCATTTATGCTAGGAAAAAAATCAATTAATAATTCATAAATAACACTATCAAAACCCATCCTAAATTTCAATAAAGTGAAGTCACTCAGTCGTGTCTGACTGTTTGCGACCCCATGGACTGTAGCCTACCAGGCTCCTCCCTCCATGGGATTCTCCAGGCAAGAGTACTGGAGAGGGTTGTCATTTCCATCTCCAGGGGATCTTCCCAACCAAGGCATTGAACCTGGGTCTCCAGCATTCCAGGCAGACGCTTTAACCTCTGAGCCACCAGGGAACCCCATATAAAATAGATTGTATAGTCAAATTTTATTACTACTGTAACAACTATAATTCAGATACACCACGTAGACAGATCAGCTAGTAGATTTATTCATAAAACAGAACAAAAGAGAAATTATTGGAAGAGAAGAATATGGGAATTAAAAATGACTTCCTGGAGAACAAAGGAAAAGCAATTTCCTAGAGAACAAAGAAGGGATTAAGTTCTCCTCTTTTCTAATAAAATTGAAAAGTTTCAGAATTTAATAATATGAATTTGCAGTAAATGACAGGATACGGAACTGATGTTTGTTCACTGCAAGGCCTTAGGATAATAAACCCATTAGAAGAGGGCAAATAGGGATTTAAGCAAGGAATATCTAAGAGGATTTTCATGGTTCCCTCAAAAACTGAAAATGTGATAAGTTCAGACTATCCTTAGAGAAGACATTTTTAGAAAATTGGGAGAGTGTATGACCCAATAGGACAAGCATGCCAAAAAAAAAACATGTATCCCAATGTTCATCGCAGCACTGTTTATAATAGCCAGGACATGGAAGAAACCTAGATGTCCATCAGCAAATGAATGGATAAGAAAGCTCTGGTACATATACACAATGGAATATTACTCAGCCATTAAAAAGAATACATTTAAATCAGTTCTAATGAGGTGGATGAAACTGGAGCCTATTATACAGAGTGAAGTAAGCCAGAAAGAAAAACACCAATACAGATTACTAACACATATATATGGAATTTAGAAAGAAGGTAATGATAACCCTGTATGCGAGACAGCAAAAGAGACACAAATGTATTGAACAGTCTTTTGGACTCTGTAGAAGAGGGCAAGAGTGGGATGATATGGGAGAATGGCATTGAAACATGTAAAATATCATATGTGAAATGAATCACTAGTCCAGGTTTGATGCATGATACAGGGTGCTTGGGGCTGGTGCACTGGAATGACCCAGAGGGATGGGATGGGGAGGAAGGTGGGAGGGGGGTTCAGGATAGGGAACACATGTACACTCATGGCAGATTCAAGTCAATGTATGGCAAAACCAATACAACATTGTAAAGTTAAATTAATTAATTAATTTAAAAAATAAAAATAAAAAAAGAGCTAAGGCATCAATGTTTGGAAAAAAAGTTGGCTTGTAAATAATGAGATTGCCCAGAAAATTTCAGAATTTATATGCTGCTAATTCACTTAGTATTTCTTATACAAAATGCATTTGTGTTTAATCATTTTAAATATAATCTGTCATAAGAACAGTTGCTCACAATTCAACATTCTCTGTCTCCATGAATGCTGGGAAAGGGATTATGTCAATTCAGAATACTCCATAAAACAAATTTCCTAGTAAATGGTATAAAAATTTCAATTCTAATAATTCAGTTCTTATTCCACTAATTCCAAGGATCCTACAGAACTCTTTTGCTATATAGCACAGGAAATGAATTATCCTTAATTTAATAAGAGCCAATGACAAAGACTTGGAAATATTTTAATTATAAAGAAATAATCAGTGTAATGACATGTTGCTTTGAAATGATACTATACTATTGTGAGGTTTATTCATCTCTAAATCTTTAAATTGTAACAAGAGTGCTGCTACTGCTAAGTCATTTCAGTTGTGTCCGACTCTATGTGATCCCATAGATGTCAGCCCACCAGGCTCCCCCCGTCCCTGGGATTCTCCAGGCAAGAACACTGGAGTGGCTTGCCATTTATTCATCTCTAAATCTTTAAATTTTAACAAGAGTGCTAGTCCTTTTATTCTGTATAACTGATAAAACCTATGGAAATAATTCACTTTTGTATCCAGATCCATAGGTTTAGAATTAAGGAAGATTCATCAGGATGAAAGCAAAATATTGGCAATAACCATTCATGCTATCTTTTCCAAATGTGATGTTTCTATGACTTGTTCATCATTGAATTCCCAGCACCTCAAGATGCTTGGCACAAGTGGATAGTCAGTAAACACTAGGTGAATGAATGAATAAATTACAGCTGTTACACCCATACTACTCACCATGATGCCAATAATGAATATAACAAATTCATTCAATACAAAAATGAATACAATAAATTCTGGACCAACGGCTAATGAAAGGTCTAAGTGTCACAGAAAAACAACAACAAAAAACAAAATCAAAGACCTTTCCTAACGTGATGGTTCTTGGTTTTGTTTGTTATTTCTGGGGATGGGGTTGAAATGTGCCCATAGAAATGAGCATGAGACAGTTTACAGTTAAGGCTGTTACCATAAGAAGAGTTGTTTTATTCCTGCAAAGGGAATCATCTGGGGTCAATGATTCCCAGGCAGGGAATCAAAAGGCAGAAACATGTTTATCCAAAAGGCTGAAAATGTTTTACTCAAGGCTCAACATGGAAGTTATTTTGCAGAAATCAGAAGACTGAATAAGAAATCTTCTTAAGTTCTAGATCTTGGAAATAGCAAAATAAAAAACTGCAAGCATAGAAATTTTGTTGATAAAGGCACTTAACTGAAATCAAAGCAATTTCAAGCCAAAGAACAGTGAAATGTCTACAACTCATACTATAACTCTGGTATAAGACTTGATGATTCAACTCAAAAAGATACTGGGTATAAACAAGTGTGGAACCCAGTAGGCCAAACAATGTAGAATTTCTAAACAACCCTGTCCCTTCAGTTGTTCTTCACATGACATTGTCTCTCACTGCTTTGCCATCATGGGGTTGCACAGCTCCAAAAAGCATCATTGTCTTAAAATGTGGCATTGAAGTACAACACAAATTTGATAGTTAATTTTATATGTCACTTTGGCTGGGACACGGTGCCTGGATATGTAGCCAAACATTCTGGATGTTTCTGTGAGGATGCTTTGAGATAAAATTAATATTTAAGTTGGTGAATTCTAAATAAAGCAAAATGCACTCCATTATGTGGGTAGGTCTCATCCAATCAGTTGAAAGGCAGAATAGCACAATAGACTGACTTCCCTCAAGCAAGAGAGAATTCTGCATTTATACTTGAACTGCAACATCAGTACTTCCTGGATCTCCAGCCTGATGGCCTTCAGACTTGAACCGTAGCATCAGCTCTTTCTGCCTGCCCACCCTGCAGATTTTGGACTTGTCAGACTCTATAATCACATGAAGCAATTCTTTAAAATAAATCTCTTTATAAATATATAAATATATATATATTTATTTATAAATATATATTATATATATAAATATCTCTATATATTACACGAAGAATATTGCAAAGAGATTATTCCTACTCACACTACAGAGAGGACAACACTTAATCAAAGATAAAATGAGTCTTTAGCATTTTCTATGTAGAGGATCATGTCATCTGCAAACAGCGAGAGTTTTACTTCTTTTCCAATTTGGATTCCTTTTATTTCTTTTTCTGCTCTGATTGCTGTGGCCAAAACTTCCAGAACTATATTGAATAGTAGTGGTGAAAGTGGGAATCCTTGTCTTGTTCCTGACTTTAGGGGAAATGCTTTCAATTTTTCACCATTGAGGATAATGTTTTCTGTGGGTTTGCCATATATAGCTTTTATTATGTTGAGATACAAAAACCTCGAATAGCAAAAGCAATCTTGAGAAAGAAGAATGGAACTGGAGGAATCAACTTGCCTGACTTTAGGCTCTACTACAAAGCCACAGTCATTAAGACAGTATGGTACTGGCACAAAGACAGAAATATAGATCAATGGAACAAAATAGAAATCCCTGAGATAAATCCACACACCTATGGACACCTTACCTTCAACAAAGGAGGCAAGAATATACAATGGAATAAAGACAATTTCTTTAACAAGTGGTGCTGGGAAAACTGGTCAACCACTTGTAAAAGAATGAAACTAGATCACTTTCTAACACCACACACAAAAACTCAAAATGGATTAAAGATCTAAACGTAAGACCAGAAACTGTAAAACTCCTAGAGGAGAACATAGGCAAAACACTCTCCGACATAAATCACAGCAAGATCCTCTATGATCCACCTCCCAGTATACTGGAAATGAAAGCAAAAATAAACAAATGGGATCTAATTAAAATTAAAAGCTTCTGCACAACAAAGGAAACTATAAGTAAGGTGAAAAGACAGCCTTCTGAATGGGAGAAAACAATAGCAAATGAAGCAACCGACAAACAACTAATCTCAAAGATATACAAGCAACTTATGCAGCTCAACTCCAGAAAAATAAACGATCCAATCAAAAAATGGGCCAAAGAACTAAATAGGCATTTCTCCAAAGAAGACATACAGATGGCTAACAAACACATGAAAAGATGCTCAACATCACTCATTATCAGAGAAATGCAAATCAAGACCACAATGAGGTACCATTTCACACCAGTCAGAATGGCTGTGATCCAAAAGTCTACAAGCAATAAATGCTGGAGAGGATGTGGAGAAAAAGGAACCCTCTTACACTGCTGGTGGGAATGCAAACTAGTACAGCCACTATGGAAAACAGTGTGGAGATTCCTTAAAAAATTGCAAATAGAATTGCCTTATGACCCAGCAATCCCCCTGCTGGGCATACACACCGAGGAAACCAGAATTGAAAGAGACACATGTACCCCAATGTTCATTGCAGCACTGTTTATAATAGCCAGGACATGGAAACAACCTAGGTGTCCATCAGCAGATGAATGGATAAGAAAGCAGTGGTACATATACACAATGGAGTATTACTCAGCCCTTAAAAAGAATAAATTTGACTCAGTTCTAATGAGATGGATGAAACTGGAGCCGATTATACAGAGTGAAGTAAGCCAGAAAGAAAAACACCAATACAGTATACTGACACACATATATGGAATTTAGAAAGATAGTAATGATGACCCTCTATGTGAGACAACAAAAGAGACACAGAGGTATAGAACGGACTTTTGGACTGTGAGGGAGAGGGAGAGGGTGGGATGATTTGGGAGAATGGCATTGAAACATGTATACTATCATATAAGAAACGAAGTGCCAGTCTATGTTCAATACAGGATAAAGGATGACTGGGGCTGGTGTACAGGATGATCCAGAAAGACGATAAGGGGTGGGAGGTGGGAGGGGGCTTCGGCATTGGGAGATTGTGTACACCTGTGGCTGACTCATGTCAATGTATGGCAAAACCAATACAGTATTGTAACGTAGAATAAAGTATTAAAAAAATAAAAATAAAAACAAAGATAAAATGAAATCAACAAAGATTAATACAAGACAAAGAACAACAACCAAATGTAAACCAGGAGGAAGAGAAAAAATTAACTTGCTTTTTCAGTTATCACACCATTTAACTCATAATTGAGCTAAAGGGGAAAAAAACCTCCTTTTAAGTTTTTTAAAATAAATCAACCCATCTGCTTCTGGAGTATCCAGTTAACATGCTCCTCTCACCTGTCCAGAAAGCACTTTTATTCCACAATGAATAAATAGTGTGAATCACTTTTGAAATACCACCTTTTCTTTGTTGCTATAACTCTCAGATGACATGTTTTGTTTGCCATGACTACCTTGCAAGGCAAGAGGTGGTATCACAGCCCAGAATGCGAAGTTATTTCCAGGTCCTCCTCATGGTTAATTAAGCCTCAGTTCAGTTCGGTTCAGTCGCTCAGTCGTGTCTGACTCTTTGTGACCCCATGAATCGCAGCACACCAGGCCTCCCTGTCCATCACCAACTCCTGGAGTTCACTCAGACTCACATCCATCAAGTCCGTGATGCCATCCAGCCATCTCATCCTCTGGCGTCCCCTATTCCTCCTGCCCCCAATCCCTCCCAGCATCAGAGTCTTTTCCAATGAGTCAACTCTTTACATGAGGTGGCCAAAGTACTAGAGTTTCAGCTTCAGCATCATTACTTCCAAAGAAATCCCAAGGCTGATCTCCTTCAGAATGGACTGGTTCAAGCTCCTTACAGTCCAAGGGATTCTCAAGAGTCTTCTCCAACAACACAGTTCAAAAGCATCAATTCTTCGGCTCTCAGCCTTCTTCACAGTCCAACTCTCACATCCATACATGACTACTGGAAAAACCATAGCCTTGACTAGACAGACCTTAGTCGGCAAAGTAATCTCTGCCTTTTAATATGCTATCTAGGTTGGTCATAACTTTTCTTCCAAGGAGTAAGCGTCTTTTAATTAAGCCTAGCTCAACCATATATGTAACATGCTACATATATATGACATGCTACATCCTATCCCTTGCTCTGTGTGGGTGTGATATCTACATGTAAATATTTCTCCATTGTTATTCATTCACTCAAACATATTTCCTTAGTACCTTATATGCACCAGACACTGAGCTAGCTATTGAGAACAAAGTCCTGAATAAGAGAATGTTCAAACTACTGCACATTGCACTCATCTCACACACTAGTGAAGTAATGCTCAAAATACTCCAAGCCAGGCTTCAGCAATATGTGAACCGTGAAATTCCAGATGTTCAAGCTGGTTTTAGAAAAGGCAGAGGAACCAGAGATCAAATTGCCAACATCCACTGGATCATCAAAAAAGCAAGAGAGTTCCAGAGAAACATCTATTTCTGCTTTTTTGACTATGCCAAAGCCTTTGACTGTGTGGATCACAATAAATTGTGGAAAATTCTGAAAGAGATAGGAATACCAGACCCCCTGACCTGCCTCTTGAGAAACCTATATGCAGGTCAGGAAGCAACATTTAGAACTGGACATGGAACAACAGCCTGGTTCCAAATAGGAAAAGGAGTACATCAAGGTTGTATATTGTCACCCTGCTTATTTAACTTTTATGCAGAATACATCATGAGAAACGCTGGGCTGGAGGAAGCACAAGCTGGAATCAAGATTGCCGGGAGAAATATCAATAGCCTCAGATATGCAGATGACACCACCCTTATGGCAGAAAGTGAAGAGGAACTAAAAAGCCTCTTGATGAAAGTAAAAGAGGAAAGTGAAAAAGTTGGCTTAAAGCTCAACATTCAGAAAACTAAGATTATGGCATCCAGTCCCATCAGTTCATGGCAAATAGATGAGGAAACAGTGGAGGCGGTGGCTGACTTTATTTTGGGGGCTCCAGAATCACTGCAGATGGTGACTGCGCCCATGAAATTAAAAGACACTTACTCCTTGGAAGGAAAGTTATGACCAACCTAAACAGCATATTAAAAAGCAGAGACATTACTTTGTCAACAAAGGTCCATCTAGTCAAGGCTATGGTTTTTTCCAATGGTCATGTATGGATGTGAGAGTTGGACTATAAAGAAAGCTGAGTCCGAAGAATTGATGCTTTTGAACTGTGGTGTTGGAGAAGACTCTTGAGAGTCCCTTGGACTGCAAGGAGATCCAACCAGTCCATCCTACAGGAGATCAGTCCTGGGTGTTCATTGGAAGGACTGATGTTGAAGCTGAAGCTCCAATATTTTAGCCACCTGATGCAAAGAGCTGACTCATTTGAAAAGACCCTGATGCTGGGAAAGATTGAGGGCAGGAGCAGAAAGGGATGGCCAAGAATGAGATGGTTGGATAGCATTACTGACTCGATGGACATGGGTTTGGGTGGACTCCGGCAGTTGGTGACGGACAGGGAGGCCAGGTGTGCTACAGTTCATGGGGTTGCAAAGAGTTGGACATGACTAAGTAACCAAACCGAATTGAACTGTCTTCATGGATCTTATATTTTAGTGGGGAAGACAGATAATCAATATAAAAATAAATTAGGATAACTGTTAAGATGGAAATAAATGGAGACAGAAGAGGTCACCTTTAATACCCAAATATTTAAAGAAATAATATTTTAAAGTAAGGGAAGAATATTTCTGAAATAGCAAGTACAAAAGCTCTGAATTGGGAAAAACTTAAGAGTACTTGGAAAATATCCAAAAATCCATGTGGCTGAATCTTGATGATAATGGACTAGATTGAAAATGAGATAGGATACATAGAGACCAAATTATAAACAGCTTCATAGTGAATTTGTTACGGCAAAAATGGAGCTCTCCTGAACTTGGAAACCAGATTATTCTCTCAGAAAATGAAACTAGGAAAAATCAAAGCACAATGCACAAGAATCACTATCTGTGGAAGTGGCTACAAACAGAAGAGACGTGTGTGTGACCTGAGAGTTTGAGAAATATATAATCCCAGAGTAACTACAGTATAGATACAGAGAATAATGATTAGAATATGATTATAACTTAAGCTGAAACATAATCAATGATATTGCACCCTGCTGAAGGAGTAAATCTGTTAACAAGTCTCAGATATTACTTAAACATGCCTCTCCAGCCATGGCAGGGCAGGGAGAGATGCCAGAGGTGTTAATATGTTGCTCAATATCTTCCTGTCAATGTTCCAACAAAATTCTGTTATCTGCTTTATACGCTGGGCTTCCATTTCAAAAAAGGCAAAAAAAAAAATCTTTGAAAGCTTCTTTACAAACAGAAACTATAATTTTATATATATATATATATAATATATTATGCAGACTATAACTAATATATATTATATATATGGAAACTACAACTATATATGTGTGTGTGTGTGGCAAGGAGAAAGGAGAGAGAGAAAGTGAGAGGTGAGAGAAAGAGAGTGGAGGAGAGAAAAAGAGAAAAGAGAGAGACAGAGGAGGTGCCTAGGTGACCACGGTATCTGATAGCCTTAGCAGAAACACTCATACAGAGAAAACGCATAAGATTATGTGAAAATGAATTCGCTCAGTCGTATCCGACTCTTTGCGACCCCTTGAACTGTAGCCTACCATGCTCCTCTGTCCATGGGGTTTTCCAGGCAAGAATACTGGAGTGGGTTGCAATTTCCTTCTCTAGAGGATCTCCCTGACCCAGGGATTGAACCCAGGTCTTCCACACTGTAGGCAGACACTTTACAGTCTGAGCTATTCGTTGGAATTAGTCATTAACATCAAGCAACAGACTGCTTTTGCTCTGATTCCAGGCTCACAAACAAACTTCTTCGGACTAAGTTGACATCTTATTGAAGAATATATTGAAACTCCATGAGTTTCTGGTGCACATGACATTTATATTTCACCATTAAGCATCCTCAATGTTGTTTCTAAATCAATGTCTAAATAGTTTGGTTAGTGTTTATCATTCTACCAAGCCTGACTTGAATTTCAGTATTGAAAAACAGAATCCCACAGTGCAACAACTACCTCATGGAATTGTCATGACCAGTCAGTGTCTCTCTGTGATTTCTGTGGCTGGTCTCTTTTCTATCTGTAACCAATTGGAACTAGAGAATCCATTTAACCACAGCAGGAACCTACACTTGCCGGCAATGCAATATGATAGAAAAGAACTTCCTACCTACTTCATAGAAAAAGAAGCACAGCGGGTTAAAGAGAGGCATGCAGTTTTCGCATTTGGACTGGTTTGTTTTCTGTTTTTATGATAGAACAGATAATGTTAAGGTTAGCTATGAAAGCTCTTGTATCCAACGTCTTAGTTTTTTTTTTTAATTTATTTTTTTAATTACATTACTGTATTTGTTTTGCCATACATTGACATAAATCAGCCACAGGTGTCCACGATCTCCCAATGCCAGAGCCCCCTCCCACCTCCCACCCCACATCCTCTCCCTGAATCATCCCATGCACCAGCCCCATGCGTCCTGCATCCTGTATTGAACATAGACTGGCGCTTCATTCTTACAAGATAGTATACATGTTTCAATGCCGTTCTCCCAAATCATCCCACCCTCTCCCTCTCCCTCAGAGTCCAAAAGTCCGTTCTATACCTCTGAGTCTCTTTTGTTGTCTCACATAGAGGGTCTTCATTACTATCCTTCTGAATTCCATATATATGTGTCAGTATACTGTATTGGTGTTTTTCTTTCTGGCTTACTTCACTCTGTATGATCGGCTCCAATTTCATCCATCTCATTAGAACTGAGTCGAATTTATTCTTTTTAAGGGCTGAGTAGTACTCCATTGTGTATATGTACCACAGCTTTCTTATCCACAAGAAGCTTGAGAAATTAGATAGTCTGCTCCCAAAACACAACCAGGGCTCCTGGGCTAAACTGTTTCCACTATGATAACTCCCTACCTCATGGTAATAGTTGCTCATATATTTAACCTTCCTATAACCATTAAAACTTCATATTCTCATTCTATGCAATGATGGCTAAATTTTAAAATAAAATTATATTTCCTAAGAAACAAAAGATAGTTTTCTAAAAAACTTTTCCCTTTCCTTTATAAGCAATAGGTTTTTAGTTAACTCCAGCCTATATGGCAGCCAAAATGATCCTTTCATAATGAAAGTCATAATGTGCCTTTCCACTTAAAACCCTGAAGCAACTCCTATTCCATGAAGAGTAAATGCCAGTTCCTCCCATAGCCTACAAATCCTGCACCTCTATGCTCATCTTGTTCCTGCCACACTGTTTTCCTTGCTGTTCACAATACATCAAGTACCTACCTATCCTAGGACCTTTGTACTGGGTGTTCCTTCTGCCTGGAACTCTTTTCTCCCAAAAAGCTGAATGACTAATTCCTTCATCTCCTTCAAGTCTTTGTTCAAATGTCAGCTTCTCAATGAGACCTGCTCTGATCATTCTATTTAAAAGTACTACACTTACTCCTGGGTACTTCCAGTGCTTATAACCCTGACTTAGTTCCTTTTTCTGTAAGACCTACCACCTTCTTGGAAGGAAAGTTATGACCAATCTAGACAGCATATTAAAAGCAAAGACATTATTTTTTCAACAAAGGTAAATCTACTCAAGGCTATGGTTTTTCCAGTTCAGTTAAGTTGCTAAGTCATGTCTGACTCTTTGCAACCCTATGAAATGCAGCACGCCAGGCCTCTCCGACCACCAACTCCCAGAGTTCACCCAAACCATGTCCATTGAGTCAGTGATGCCATCCAACCATCTTATCCTCTGTCATCCCTTTCTCCTCCTGCCCTCAGTCTTTCCCAACATCAGGGTCTTTTCAAATGAGTCAACTCTTCGCATCAGGTGGCCAAAGTATTGGAGTTTCAGCTTCAGCATTAGTACTTCCAATGAATATTAGGGACTGATTTCCTTTAGGATGAACTGGTTGGATCTCCTTGCAGTCCAAGGGACTCTCAAGAGTCTTCTCCAACACTACAGTTCAAAAGCATCAATTCTTTGGCACTCAGCTTTCTTTATAGTCCAACTCTCACATCCATACATGACCATTGGAAAAAACATAGCCTTGACTAGATGGACCTTCGTTGACAAAGTAACGTCTCTGCTTTTTGATATGATGTCTAGGTTGGTCATAACTTTCCTTCCAAGGAGTTAAGTGTCTTTTAATTTCATGAGTGCAGTCACCATCTGCAGTGATTTTGGAGCCCCCAAAAATAAAGTCAGCGACCATCTCCACTGTTTCCTCATTTATTTGCCATGAACTGATGGGACTGGATGCCATGTTCTTTGTTTTCCGAATGATGAGTTTTAAGCCAACTTTTTCATTCTCCTCTTTCACTTTCAACAAGAGGCTCTTTAGTTCTTCTTCACTTTCTGCCATAAGGGTGGTATCATCTGCATATCTGAGGCTATTGATATTTCTCTCGGCAATCTTGATTCCAGCTTGTGCTTCCTCCAGCCCAGCGTTTCTCATGATGTATTCTGCATAAAAGTTAAATAAGCAGGGTGACAATATACAGCCTTGATGTACTCCTTTTCCTATTTGGAACCAGGCTGTTGTTCCATGTCCAGTTCTAAATGTTGCTTCCTGACCTGCATATAGGTTTCTCAAGAGGCAGGTCAGGTGGTCTGGTATTTCCATCTCCTTCAGAATTTTCCAGTTTATTGTGATCCATACAATCAAAGGCTTTGGCATAGTCCATAAAGCAAAAATAGATGTTTTTCTGGAACTCTCTTGCTTTTTTGATGATCCAGTGGATGTTGGCAATTTGATCTCTGGTTCCTCTGCCTTTTCTAAAACCAGCTTGAACATTTGGAATTTCATGGTTCACGTATTGCTGAAGCCTGGCTTGGAGAATTTTGAACATTACTTTACTAGCGTGTGAGATGAGTGCAATTGTGTGGTAGTCTGAGCATTCTTTGGCACTGCCTTTCTTTGGGATTAGAATGAAAACTGACCTTTTCCAATTCTGTGGCCACTGCTGAGTTTTCCAAGTTTGGTGGCATATTGAGTGCAGCACTTTCTCAGCATCATCTTTCAGGATTTGAAACAGCTCAACTGGAATTCCATTACCTCCACTAGCTTTGTTCGTAGTGATGCTTCCTAAGGTCCATTTGACTTCACATTCCAGGATGTCCGGCTCTAGGTGAGTGATCATACCATCGTGATTATATGGGTCATGAAGATATTTTTTGTATAGTTCTTCTGTGTATTCTTGCCACCACTTCTTAATATCTTCTGCTTCTGTTAGGTCCCTACCATTTCTGTCCTTTATCGAGCTCATCTTTCCATGAAATGTTCCCTTGGTATCTCTAATTTTCTTGAAAACATCTCTAGTCTTTCCCATTCTATTGTTTTCTTCTATTTCTTTGCATTGATTGCTGAGGAAGGCTTTCTTATCTCTCCTTGCTATTCTTTGGATCTCTGCATTAAAATGGATATATCTTTCCTTTTCTCCTTTGCTTTTCACTTCCCTTCTTTTAACAGCTATTTGTGCTTTTGAACTGTAGCCTCGGAGAAGACTCTTGAGAGTCCCTTGGACTGCAAAGAGATCTAACCAGTCCATCCTAAAGGAAATCAATCCTTGGTGTTCATTGGAAGGACTAATGTTGAAGCTGAGACTCCAATATTGTGGCCACCTGATGCAAACAGCTGACTCATTTGAAAAGACTGTGATGTTGGGAAAGATTGAAGGCAGGAGGAGAAGGGTACAACAGAGGATGAGATGGTTAGATGGCATCACTGACTCAACGGACATGAGTGGGTAAACTCTAGGAGTTGGTGATGGATAGGAGGCCTGGCATGGTGCAGTTCATGGAGTCGCAAAGAGTCGGACACGACTGAGCAACTGAACTGAACTGAAGTGAACTACCACCTTCTATCATATTACATTATTTACTTATTATGTTTATTGTTCTGTCTCCCTTCACCAGAATGTGAGCTCCATGAAAGCAGGAATCTTGGTGTATCTTTCCACTATTATATCCCTAATATCTGAAACACTGCCTAATTCTCAACAAATATCTGCTGGATGAATTAAATCATTCATTCAATTAACTGTATTTGGAAAATTGACCACTTGATGTCTACCAATAATCAAATGTCACATTTAAAGTGAATAGGATCAAAGTTGAATCTTTACCAAGATATCCTGGCTCTTTCAACAGATTCCATTAAGAAGGGAATATCCTAAAGCAATAATACATTTCTAGTCTCTGAAATTATTCTGCAGTGTTGCCATTAATAAAATTAAAAAGGGTTACTATTTAAAAATTAAAAGATGATCATCACAAGGGTTTACTGTATAGCACAAGGAACTATATTCAATATTTTGTAAAACTCTATTCAATATAATAGAAAAGAATATGGCACTATATACCTGAAACTAACACAATATTGTAAATTAAATACAGTTAATAATTTTTTAGAAAGATGATCAATTACTTTTTTTCAAAGAGATGCCAAAATTGCATTAACAATAAGTACAGAACCAACCCAAAATGTATTGACAAGAAATACTATTTATTTAGCTTCAATTAAACTATCAATTTTTCTTTGTTATAGCCTTGACATGTTCTCTTGCATAATATCCTGAGAAACTGCCACAAAATGAGATTCCAAGAAGTGTATGTGTTTGTGTGTTGGTATCTTTATAAGCAGTCATGACAAATTACACAAAGCTAAGTATACTGATATGTCCATTGCATGTAAGTATTGCACACATCTTTCAACTGGTTTGTTTTCTCAACAGTCATAATAGATTTGTTCTTAAATATCCTCATTCTATTTCCAAGTATTTTTTGTAAACAAACATGGATAAATTGCTGAGAACAGCCCTGAAGGTGGCCACTGTGTGTGGTCAAGCATTACACATCTCTGGGAGTGCCATGTGTATCATACATGAACTATGATCCTAATGCATTACCACCACCCTTTTGGAGTCACACGTTATTTACCCATGGGTCTGTTCAGTCTAACCAGTCCAGAGTGGATCTAAACTCAATGACGTTTTCTCTCATTGCTATTCAGTCACTCAGTCATGTGCAACTCTTTGCCAACAGATGGACAGCAGCACACCGGGCTTCCGTGTCCTTTACCATCTCCTAGAGCTTGCTCAAACTCATGTCCATTGAGTCAGAAAAAGTAATTCAAAATTACTGAGTTAATCAATCCTAGACAATGAGATATAAACTGATTTACATTAAAATAATATCCTCAAAACATTTACCAGTAAGTAAAAAAGAGAAGGCTTTAGAGACACAACTATCTTAAAATGACTTTATATGACAGGTCAGTTTCCCATTCCTGAATTTTCATTTAATGGCAGTTGGTTTTCTGGTAAAGGATAGAGAATTTGATACTCATGATGATCTTATAGCACCCTCAAGTGGCAATGTTTTTCTTAGATGTATTAGCTTTGATAGAAAATAAAATGAAAAAAGAAAGTGGTAGAAACAAAGAATTCTGAATGAATGAAGATGTATGAACCCTTATCACAAGGGCTTGTAGCCATCAGCAGCTTATGCAGGTCAATACCAGAAAAACAAACAAATCAAAAAGTGGCCATAAGACTGAAATAGGCACTTCTCCAAAGAAAATATACAGATGGCTAATAAATACATGAAAAGATGCTCAACATTACCAGTCCATCCTAAAGGAGATTAGTCCTGGGTGTTCATTGGAAGGACTGCTGTTGAAGCTGAAACTCCAATACGTTGGCCACCTGATGTGGACAGCTGATTCATGTGAAAAGACCCTGATGCTGGGAAAGATTGAGGGCAGGAGGAGAAGGAGACAACAGAGGATGAGATGGTTGGATAGCATCACTGACACAATGGACATGGGTCTGGGTGGACTCTTGGAGTTGGTGATGGACAGGGAGGCCTGGCGTGCTGCAGTGGACAGGGGTCACAGAGTCGGACATGACTGAGCAACTGAACTGAACTGATCACTCATTATTAGAGAAATGCAAATCAAAATATGATGACGTATTACCTCACACTGGTTAGAATGGCAATCATCAAAAAATCCACAAAAACAAATACTGGAGAGGGTGTGAAGAAAAGGGAGCCCTCCTGCACCATTGGTAGCGTCAGGGAGTTTGCAATTTCCTCGGTTCTGTCTCGTCACAACAAAAATTTGAAGCAATGGACAGACCAGTGTTACAGCCCTCAGACAGCCCGGTGTTACAACCTCAAATGGACCAGTGTTACAGCTCCATGTTATAACTCAGTTGGTGTTGGTTTTTTTTTTTAATTTATTTATTTTAATTGGAGGCTAATTACTTTACAATACTGTAGTGGTTTTTGCCATACATTGACATGAATCAGCCATGGGTGTACATGTGTCCCCCATCCTGAACACCCCTCCCACCTCCCCCACCATCCCATCCCTTGGGGTCATCCCAGTGCACCAGCCCTGAGCACCCTGTCTCATGCATTGAACCTGTACTGGAGATCTGTTTCACATATGGTAATATACATGTTTCAATGCTATTCTCTCAAATCATCCCACCCTCGACTTCTCCCACAGAGTCCAAAAGACTGTTCCATACATCTGTGTCTCTTTTGCTGTCTCTCATATAGGGTCATTGTTACCATGTATATGTGCTAATATACTGTATTGGTGTTTTTCATTCTGACTTACTTCACTCTGTATAATAGGCACCAGTTCCATCCACCTCATTAGAACTGATTCAAATGCATTCTTTTTAATAGCTGAGTAATATTCCATTATGTATATGTACCATAGCCTTCTTAGTTTTATTTAGAAAGTAAAGGAAAATACATCCTTGAGGCATGAAGCCATGCCAACCCAAAAGACGTCAAGAGAAGAGAGGCACTCCACCCCCAGCCCAATTTTGGCTCCTCTTTTTATGTTTTTTCTCCTCCCCTTGGACCTGCCCTATGTAAACTGGGCTAGCCAGGAGTGCTGTTTGTTTTACCTGAGGTCCTCACTCCAGTCCTCAGACCTTCCTTTGTTCTATTTTCGTGGGCTTTTCTCTTCCTTGTCTTTTAGCCACCGCCATTCTAGACTCCTTTTTCCTACTCTAACTGCCTAACAGTAGGAATCTAAACTGATAGAGCCACTAAGTAAGAAGTATGGAGATTCCTTTAAAAACTAGGAATAAAACTACCAAACGACCCAGGAATCCAACTACTAGGTATATACCCTGAGCAAACCAAAATTGAAAAAGACACATGTACCCCAACATTCACTGTAGGACAATCTACAGTAGCTAGGACATGGAATCAACCTACATATCCATCAACAGATAAATGGATAAAGAAGTTATGGTACATATATACAATGGAATATTACTCAGCCATAAAAAGGAATGGATTTGAGTCAGTTCTATGAGGTGGATGAACCTAGAGCCAATTATTATACAGGGTGAAGTAAGTCAGAAAAACAAATATTGTATACTAATGTATATATATATATATATATATATATATATATAGAAATCTAGAAAGATGATACTGATGAACCAATTGCTAGGGCAGTCAGACACAACTGCAGTGACTTAGAATGCAATGGAGATGCAAACATAGACAAAAGACTTATGGACAGGCCAGTGGGTAGGAAGGAGAGGGTGGCACAAATGAAGAGAGTAGCATGGAAATATATACACTACCATATGTAAAATAGATAGCCAATGGGAATTTTCTGTATAATTCAGGGAACTCAAACCAGGCTCTGTGACAACCTAGAGGGGGAGTTGGGGTGGAAGGTGGGAGGGAGGTTCAAGAGGGAGTGGACATATGTATATCTATGGCTTATTTATGTTGCTATATGGCAGAAACCAACACAATATTGTGAAGCAATTATCCTCCAACTAAAAATAAATAAATAAACAACTTGTAGTTTGAATTATTTCTTTAATAATGAGGATGGATTTTGGCTGGTCTAACCATACTTTCCATTTAATATTCTCTACTTTTTCTTGAGTCAATTTAGGAGGACTTTGAATAGAACTCTGAATAGAACAAAGCTAACCTATATGCAGAGTACATCATGAGAAACGCTGGACTGGAAGAAACACAAGCTGGGAATCAAGATTGCTGGGAGAAATATCAATCACTTCAGATATGCAGATGACACCACCCTTATGGCAGAAAGTGAAGAGGAACTAAAAGCCTCTTGATGAAAGTGAAAGAGGAGAGTGAAAAAGTGGGCTTAAAGCTCAACATTCAGAAAACAAAGATCATGGCATCTGGTCCCATCACTTTATGGGAAATAGATGGGGAAACAGTGTCAGACTTTATTTTTCGGGGCTCCAAAATCACTGAAGATGGTGACTGCACCCATGAAATTAAAAGACACTTACTCCTTGGAAGAAAAGTTATGACCAACCTAGACAGCATATTCAAAAGGAGAGACATTACTTTGCCAACTAAGGTCTGTCTAGTCAAGGCTATGGTTTTTCCAGTAGTCATGTATGGATGTGAGAGTTGGACTGTGAAGAAGGCTGAGCGCCGATGAATTGATGCTTTTGAACTGTGGTGTTGGAGAAGACTCTTGAGAGTCCCTTGGACTGCAAGGAGATCCAACCAGTCCATTCTGAAGGAGATCAGTCCTGGGATTTCTTTGGAAGGACTGATGCTAAAGCTGAAACTCCAGTACTTTGGCCACCTCATGCAAAGATTCACTGGAAAAGACTTGATGCTAGGAGGGATTGGGAGCAGGAGGAGAAGGGGATGACAGAGGATGAGATGGTTGGATGGCATCACTAACTCGATGGACGTGAATATGAGTGAACTCCGGGAGTTGGTGATGGACAGGGAGGCCTGGCGTGCTGTGATTCATGGGGTCGCAAACTGAGCAACTGAACTGAACTGAACCCTATATGGTAAAGCGTTAGTCACTCAGTCATGTCTGACTGTTTGTGACCCCATGGACTGTAGCCCACCAGGCTCCTCTGTCCATGAAACCTTCCAGGCAAAAATACTGGAGTGGGTTGCCATTCCCTTCTACCAGGGATCTCTCTGACCCAGGGATCGAATCCAGGTCTCCTGCATTGCAGGCAGATTCTTTACCGTCTGAGCCACCAGGGAAGCCCATATGGTAACAAGTCATAATCTAAACCTCTTGTACCACATGCTTTTGAATGAAACCAAGTGTCCTCATTACAGGAGAAAATATTCAAGATTATCTTTAGATGGTAAGATACTAGACCTGCTTTAAATAAAATAAGTTTGATACATATATACTTATAAATTACATCCTTAAGGAGCATAATTTCAGTCGACCTTATACATGATATGGCATGGTAGAAAGAGTACCAGATATATAGTAAAATAATGTGTATCCTAAAATTATTTTTGAACAAATTATTAACCTCTCTGTATCTGTTTCTTCATACACACACACACACACAAACACACACACACACACAATTAGAGTAGAAACCAGAGCAGAGAGTATTTGGTGGCTTCTTTGTGTATTAGTCAAAGTTCTTCTGGTTCCAAACCCTAAATTTACTCAAGCTGGCTTAGGCAGTGAAAAAGAATTTTTAACAAAAAAAGAGAGAGAGAGATGCTGAAAAATTAAAGGGAGTAGTAGTAACAAATCACTAGGATGTTTTCAGTTCTACTCACTCTTTTCTGATATACACATCCCAACCTTGACCCCAGGTGAGGAATGGGCTTTGCTGAAATTGTTTATATCAGTTCAAGAACCAGAAAGAACCTGTCTACAAATATTTCTTATAAAAGTCATAGATTAATCTGTGTAAATCTTTTCCAAATGGTAATACAACTTTCTGAGATCCAGACAGACCTTATCTGTGGTACACAGTATTACCAGTAACCACACATGTTATTTTGGGAAAATTGGGGGATCTAAGAAAAGCTACTTTGTAATATGCTGTTTCTTCCCCTACTTCACGCGGCTACCTTTTTTCAGCTAAGTTTTTGTGTTCTTTGCTAAATAAATCAGGAACTTAATCTGTGAGTTTGTGTGTGTGTGTGTGCACATTCACACAGAGACAGAGGATCTCTTACCACCAATCTATAATTTGCCTGAAAACACTTAAATAATCAAAATGTCCATTCTTTAAATAAAATATCTCTAATTCAATTTCAATCTTGCAATCGCCAGAAAGTATTTTGCTTTCATACATCTCTACTCCTTTAATTATGTTGTTTCTCATCCTAAAATACACATACTTGCCCCCTCCTCTCCTCTCTTACCATCATCAATTCCCACTACCTCATCCCCCAGAAACAAAAGGGGAAAGCAGATGTGTAGCAGGTATTCACAATAATAGTACTTACCATTGTGCCATATTTGTTTCTTTTGTGTTTATTCCTTTGTTGAATGGTGTGCCAGAAAAGAGCCAGATGTGTTTTGTTCATATTTAAATATCCAGAGCCTAGAGAGCATTTATTAAAAGCTGTAAATATGTATTTATTTAGAAATGGAATTTGACATAAAAATATGCCCAGGATTAAGACACCAAAGATCTAGTTGTCTTTAATGTTCTGCCCTCTCTTAGCTCCCATATATTCATGTAATCACTCATACTGCTTAGTGTGGAAAAATTACTGTGAAAATATTTTTAATGGTCAAGCCAACAACCAAACAAATTAAATCAAGAAATGAAAAAAGGGTCAGCTTTCTATGCCCAACTCAAAAAGCCCCATATGTAGAACTAGTTTCTCCTAGAAGCAAAACTAGTTTCCCCATTTTCTCTCCTCAGTTCCTCCAATCCTACTTCAAAGATCTAGTACTTGGTCCCCTTCAAAGCCAAAAGCAGCCATCCCAGCAGAAAATGACTAGTTTCTCCTAGAAGCAAAACTAGTTTCCCCATTTTCTCTCCTCATTCCTCAATTCCTCCAGTCCGTACTTCCCCAAAGCGCCATCCCGAGAAAATACTGTTTCCCCTAGAAGCCAAAAGTTTCCCCTTTTCTCTCCTCACTTCCTCCGCCTACCAAGTGTCCCCTCACCAGCAGCCATCCCAGCAGAAAAAATGAATTGAAATACACTTGCAACTGTAAAGGCTCAAACCCCTGCGGTGGGAGTGTTATTTGGAAAGTGAAGAACAATGTTGCCTCTGCACTTAACTATCACTGCTCCATTCAAGGCACTACCCAAAGATGGAAAACCCCAGCCTGAGCTTTGATTACCCCTGCTTGAAATTTATTAGCATTTGATAAATGTCAATCTTGACAACAATGCTTATCCTCTAAAAGCAGCTATTTTTGCCTATTTTCATGGCCATATCACAGCAGTTTTAGATGTTCAAATATGGGGTAGTAACTCTAATGTTGGAATTAGGAAAAGGAGTAGTGCTGTTTAGTTGCTAAGTCGTATCCAACTCTTCTGAAAACCCATGGACTGTAGCACCCCTGGCTCCTCTGTCCATGGAATTTCCCCAGGCAAGAATACTGGAGTGGGTTGTTTCATCCTTCTCCAGTAGATCTTCCCCAACCAGGGATCCAACCCACGTGTCCTGCACTAGCAGGCAGATTATTTTACCACTGAGCCACCAGGGAAGCCCAAGAAGAGTAGCCAGATCCAATAGCAATGTTACTCAAGAATGGCTTTATATAAGGAGACATTCTCAGAGTAGGTGCCACATCTGCTTCTCAGCCACTAGCTTCTCAGTCCCTCCAGAGATAATTAGATCCTTAATAACAGACCAACTCTAACTAAAATCACATACCTTATTTATCAGAAGGTCCATATAGTTTCTTTTTAGAAATCAGTTTTCCTTTTCAGTGACAGCACCCTCTTTCCTAAAAATAGCCATTGTCTGAAGTTATAGCTTAACACAAGTCAGTCTGTACCATTGATAAAACTTTCCTGATGTGCTCCTCGTGACTTGAAAGTTATTATCTTTTAAAGTTACACTCACTGTTTCATTTTCTGGAGTCTCAATAAACTGTTTACGTATTCGCCTGGGTTTTTCCCAAAATAGTGTGGAGGCATTCACTATATTCTGACTGGATCTTCTATCCAGGCGGTGAGAGGGCAAACTAAATTCCCAAATATACATAGCTGAAGATGTGACAGAATAACCACTGCTATTTATTTTTGTTCAAGCTGCTACTGCTAAGTCACTTCAGTCGTGTCTGACTCTGTCTGGTCCCATAGACGGCAGCCCACCAGGCTCCCCCGTCCCTGGGATTCTCCAGGCAAGAGTACTGGAGTGGGTTGCCATTTCCTTCTCCAATGCAGGAAAGTGAAAAGTGAAAGTGAAGTCGCTCAGTCGTGTCTGACCCTCAGTGACCCCATGGACTGCAGCCCTCCAAGCTCCTCCGTCCAGTGGCATTTTCCAGGCAAGAGTACTGGAGTGGGGTGCCATTGGACGATACTAAAGTACACGATTTAAGTAGTACAGACGTTTGATATATTTTAATAAAACAAAGTCACATTATTTTATTATTAAAGACAGGCCTTCTATATGACAAAAATACTTTCTCCAGCAACTCTGCCGGTGAAGATCTATTCAGCGGTAGGTTGAAATTCTAACTCTAGCATTTTGCCAGCTGGTGATATTGAGCAATATACTGCGAGTCTCTGGGCTTGTTTCCTCAGTAAAGCGGTTAGGATCCAAAGTCAGTAAGTGTGAGGGAGGGGGTGAGAGCCTGTCATAATTATCTTCGAAAAATCACTTGAATTACACAGTAAACCTTATGGGCACTAAATTTTGAGAAAACACTTAAACTAAAACAAAAAGGAATGTATATATACATTTGGGGCTTCCCAGGTAGCTAGTGGGTAAAAAATCCGCCTGCCAGCACAGGAGAGGGGGTTCGATCCCTGTGTGGGGAAGATCCCTGAAGAAGGAAATCGCAACCCACTCCAATATTCTTGCCTAGAAAATTCCATGTCCAGAGGAGCCCGGAGGGCTACAGTCCCTTGGGTCGCAAAAAAGTCCGACACGACTTAGCTTAGTGACTAAAGAATAAAACAAAATATGCCTGTGTCTAGGCATTAGAGTCATTCTGGTTAGAAAACACAACTCCAGTGTTTAATAAATGTTTATGTTCTTCCTTTCTTCTGCCCTACAGCCTAACAGGAAGTCTCTTAGAGCAGTCGTTTTAATGCGGTTATGCCTGAGGCATAGATACTTATCCAGTGATAACTCCAAGGTAAGAAGCTTTTAACAGTTCAGGGTTCTTTTCCTGACACTGGCTCTTAGAAGCGCCTCGCTAAACACAAGGATAAATTATTATTTACTACAGATTAGAACTTGGGCCATGTCAATGTAATAACACCTCAGAAATTTAAAAACGAAAACTTGTTACACACTTCACCACCTCAGAGCCACAACCGACCCTAAACTCCGGAAAATCTTGCCCCAATCCTCCCGGCTTCCGTAATCTCGCTCAATTTCGCGATACCAAAACTGCGCTCCGCAGCCCCGCCGCTGGGGGCGGTTCCAGAACACTTCCGGGAGGCCACTCTGGAGGCGTCTGCGATGTGTGCTTCCGGCGGCTTCCAGGCCGCTTCCTCAGCCTCCACGACCACGGCCTGAAGTAGTGAGCACCGAACCGGGGGCTAGCAGCCCACTGGCCTTCGGTCACGACAGTCTCTAGCCATGGACCGAGACCTCTTGCGGCAGTCACTAAATTTCCACGGCCCGTCTTTGCTCTCCCTGCTCCGGAGCGAACAGCAGGACAACCCGCACTTCCGGAGCCTCCTGGGGTCGGTGGCCGACCCTGCCCGGGGCCCGCCGGGCCAGCAGCAGTTCCCGGGCAGGTAATGGGACGGCGACGCCGCTGCGAGACGGGAGAGGGGACGCAGCTCCGGGCTTCATTACCGCAGTCCGGCTGCTGAGCCGAGGCTGTGAGCACGTGAGGACTGCGGCGCAGGTTTCGAGGGCAGGGTGCAGGAGGGTACTTTCTCCTTAATGTGGGCAATGCGGAATGTGGGTTGAACTTTTAAATCTAGTGCTGCTACCAGAGGCGCGGATTCTTTAGCTAAAATCTTTTGGGCTTGTGTATATCTAGAACAGCGCGGCTGTGTTTTTAAGTTTCCGCGCCCTCCATCTACAGACTGGCGTATGAGGGAATCCCTGGTTAAAACTTTTTTTTCGGAGCATGTGTGGCCAAGAGCTTAGGATGGTCACGATTGGGCGATGAAAGCAGATAGCAGAAGCTTGTACGTACTAAAAGTTTTGCAGAAAAACTAGTTTTCATAAATTTTGTTTTCTTTTTAAGAAAAGAGAGGAGAGTTGACAACATTGAAATACAAAAATTCATTTCCAAAAAAGCGGATCTGCTTTTTGCACTTTCCTGGAAATCAGATGCACCTACAACTGCTGAAGTTAGTGAAGACAATGATGGTGTGTTTAGTCTTAAAATTATTGCGTTTTTAACAGCACTTTGATGAAGCAGAACACAGAGCTGTTGTTAGTAATTTTGTTACTTATTTTTCAGATTACTATGCAGTCATGCCACCGTTAGAGCAATTCATGGAGATACCTACAATGGACCGGAGAGAGCTGTTTTTCGAGATATTGAACGTGGCGATATAGTGATTGGAAGAATTAGTTCCATTCGGGAATTTGGGTTTTTCATGGTGTTAATTTGTTTAGGCAGTGGCATTATGAGAGATATATCCCACTTAGAAATCACAGTAAGTTACTCACCTTTTAGTTATTTGATTGTTTTTGTTTTTGATAAAAATGTCATCTCAGTGCAAAAATTATATCTTTTCATCCAGCTGTAATTAAGTGTACTCTGCAGACCTAGTTTTGAGAATTAAATAAGTATTAATAGAAAAGTTAAGTACTTTTTTACTTTTTAAAAAATTGTTAGCAGTAATAGAATTACAGTTTCTGCCACTGTTTCTAGTTTGGGGGTTTGGTCCTTTGGCTGGCAGAGTGCGGTCCTGTTTTAAGTGCTCAGATATTAGTGGACCTGGTGAGATTCGTTAGTAGCCTGAGTTATCTCTTCTAGCTGAAAAGTCTTTAATTATTTAGTACTCAGCATTAGATACTTGCATGTGGATAATTTAGAAACAAATTCCTGTCTTTTCTGTATATTTCCAATAATTAAGTGATTTGTACATCATACTTTGCCCAAGGTGAATAGATCTAAATTTGAAATACACTGTGAAGTGAAGTTGCTCAGTCGTGTCTGATTCTTTGCGATCCCATGGGCTGTAGCCTACCAGGCTCCTCTGTCCATGGGATTTTCCAGGCAATAGTCCTGGAGTGGATTGCCATTTCCTTCTCCAGGGGATCTTCCCAACCCAGGGATCGAACCCGGGTCTCCCGCATTGTAGACAGACACTTTACCGTCTGAGCCATCAGGAAGCTATGTCGCTTTAATTTGAAAGGTTTGATATTGTCTATTAAGAAAGATAGGGAAGAAAACCAGAAGATACCGCAAACTCGATAACACACCAAAACCTAGAAGAATTCACATTTCATTTTCTTGGAAGTCTCCTGCTTTCTGGACACATTTTAGTTTTATATTTAATAAGCACAAAATATCTTTTTGTTTCATCATACATAGTCAGTTTCTAAAACTAATTGCATGTTTCATGAGAGTTTAACTTTGAACTGAACCAGAAAACTTTTTTTTACTTACGTTTGGGCACAGAAATTTAAATTTAGACTCTAGGGTGCTAGTTGTTTTCTTAATGTTCCTGTCAAGTCTTAGCTGTTTATACTGAACTGCTAGAATAAAAGAAGACACTTCTCTCTGAAGAATAGAATGTCTAGTGTTTTACAGTACTTCTTGTTGCAGGCTCTATGTCCACTAAGAGACGTGCCTTCAATCAGTAACCATGGGGATCCTTTATCATATTACCAAACTGGTGACATCATTCGAGGTGATCAGTTTCCTCATATTAGTAAAAAAAAAATTAACTGTGGTTATGTTTATGTTAGTTTGCATTGCTTTGCTAATCAACTTAATTTTCTTATTTTTTAAGCTGGAATCAAAGATATTGACAGATACCATGAAAAGCTTGCAGTGTCTCTCTATAGCTCATCTCTTCCACCACACCTATCTGGTATTAAATTAGGTGTAATTAGTTCTGAAGAGCTTCCTTTGTACTACAGGTAATTTTATCCACATTGTCTCAACAAGTTAATTGCAAAACAGTTTCTTGGCTAAAAATTGCAAATTTTGCCCAATTTCTAACAAGAAAGTAGAATTCTAATTTCTCTTATTTCAAAATATGCTAATTTTATTTTTATAACCCATAAATTGGTTCAAACTTCGATAAAGGAACCAAATCACAATTGCCACACTTTCACAAAAATGGACTGAGTATTTAAATCCCATATAGTAATGTTATTTCCATAATGAAAATGGGACATGCTATTTAATTGTCTTAATCATCTTAATCATCTTTATATTTTGTGATTTTTTTTTTTTTTTTAAGGAAAAGCGTTGAACTAAATAGCAATTCTTTGGAATCCTATGAGAATATCATGCAGAGTTCTTTGGGATTTGTTAATCCAGGAGTAGTTGAATTCCTTTTAGGAAAACTAGGAATAGATGAATCTAATCCACCATCTTTAATGAGAGGCCTTCAAAGGTATAGTAAATCAGTATTTGTTCTGTTAAGTGATGAGGTCTGTGGTGCTGATGTGAGAAGCTGCATAACTGAAGAACATAGTTGATTATCCTAAGCCTGGTGGCAGCAGTATGCCAAAGTTTGAATGAACTAGGTTATCCCTACTTCTGGAATGGAGTCTTATCGGTGATTGATGTGTGCCGTGTGACCAGGTAGATGTAGAAAAAATTTATAAGATGCAGAAAATTTATAAGAATTTCATGTATATGCTAAAGGAAAATACTTCTTAATAATAATAGTCATTCCTGAGAGTTAAATTTCACATTATAAATGGGAATACAAATTTCTTGCTTGAGATTCAGTTTTTATCTGTCAGGTAAAGTGAGATGTTGTTACCCAAAAAAGTATTTACATTTTGACTTTTATTTTCTTTAATAGCAAAAATTTCTCTGAGGATGATTTTGCTTCTGCATTAAGAAAGAAGCAGTCTGCATCATGGGCTTTAAAATGGTATGAAGATTTTGTCATTCAACAGTTGCATTATTTAACCTAACAGGTTAAGTTAAGGCAGGCATGCTTATGTCATCTTTAAGACAAAATTTGTTTATAAATGAATTTAAATGATACCTTTTGAGATTATCTTTTTAAAGATATAAATGCTAGTATGTTGTAAACTTTAAAGATTTTCATTTTAGCCAATATTTTTTATTTTGTTAAAAAGGAATTAGTATACTGATATCTAGATTTCATAAATATTTGTTACAAAATTATCTAAAGACTGTTACTTAGTTATACTGAGAATATTGAAGACTAATAACTAATAAACTTGGTTTGCTTTAAAATTTTATTTATTCTAACATTTTGTTTGGATATTCTGTGAAATATTTGTTATGTATGCTTTAAAATACATTTTTAGTGTGAAGATTGGAGTTGATTATTTTAAGGTTGGACGCCATGTGGATGCTATGAATGAATACAATAAGGCTCTGGAAATAGACAAGCAAAATGTGGAAGCTTTGGTAGCTCGTGGTGCATTGTAAGTGGATCATGGGTTTTGAAGAATATTTACAAGATAAATGTATATAAGATTTATGAATAGCTCACAAGATAAATTCCTCAAATTTTGTCTCATATCTATAGATATGCAACAAAAGGAAGTCTAAACAAAGCAATAGAAGATTTTGAACTTGCACTGGAAAACTGTCCAACTCACAGAAATGCAAGAAAATACCTCTGCCAGACACTTGTAGAAAGAGGAGGGCAGTAAGTGTCATTTTTGCTTAATAGTAGAGATCTAATATTTAATAGCCAACTACTAAAAATCTTGAACTTAAAGAAATAGCATCTTTGACTTAGTTCAGATACTCTTAGTTTCAGTTTTGATTGAAAATGTTTTTAAATATAGTTCTTTTACATTCTCTGGTCCTTTATCCTTCCTTATTAGTTACTTTCTTCATGATTGGAGATATTTTAGTGTCTGGAGTTCACTGTTCTGAGTATGTATTTTAATACATAGAAAGTTAATAGGTAAATCTTATCCTTGACACACACCAAAAGTTTTTGTTTAATAGAGATAAATTGAGAATTCTGTAGTTCATTGTACATAAGATTTCACTGTTGTAGTCAACTTATTGCTCTACTTTGTCTAATAAAATCCATGAACTTAGATTAAATGAAGAACAAACCCTGTAACGTAACCTATATTATACTGTCCTGAGATACTGACATAGTACTTGGCATAATGACTAACAGTCATGAATTTGCCAGATCATTACAGTTTGTATGATCATTTCAGAACTCATCATATAAATGAAATTTTGCAATGTTTGTTTTTAACTGATAAGAACTTCTACTTGGACCCAAGTGACTGGAGCAGCTTTTTTCTTTCTTACAAAGCTTACATAACTGTGCTTAGTTGTTCAGTTGTGTCTGACTCTGCGACCCAGTGGATTGTAGCCTGCTAGGCTCCTCTGTCCATGGGGATTCTCCAGGCAAGAATACTGGTGTGGGTTGCCATGCCCTGCTCCAGGAGATCTTCCCAACCCAGGGATCAGACCCAGGTCTCCCGCATTGCTGGCAGATTCTTTACCGTCTGAGCCACCAGGGAAGCCCCTAGGTACATAGCTAGTGTCTCCTTAGATGTGGTTGTCTTACTATTCACATACTCGTGATTTTTAGCTCTGTGAATGGCAACACCATTTATTGGGTCATCCAGTCCAGAAATCTTGATCATTTTTGGCTTGTTCCTTCCTCCCCTCATCCTATCTGATACAGAAGTGATTGCATTGAAACCACGGGTTTATTCATTTGTTTTACAGTGAATACCTTTTCCTGCTTTCTAAAAACTGAAAATATTATGCAAAATCCTTTCACTGATCTGTGTCTAAACTTTCTAATTCTGATATTTCACAACATAGACTTGTGAGCATCATCTAATAATGATTATTATTATCCTTTCTGCAGGCTGGTTGTGATATGTGTGCCTTGGTATTTGTGATATTAGCAGTGAATTTTCTGGAAAAATTTTTTCTGTAGAAGGGAAAACTCTTCATAAACTACTAGGAGAAGCCAGCCTACATAATTCTGTGCTAAAGTTCAAGGTCATAACTAAATTTCAGAGGGTATCAGTTGATAGTGTGTTTTCACAAATTATACTAAAATTCCACTGCTTGACCTATAATATGGCTATAGTTATCAGTAATGAATTCCTGTTTGTTTTTTATTTGTTTAATTGAGATTTAATTGACACATAACTTTATGTTAGTTTCAGGTTATGTTCAACACAGGATTCAATTTATGTATATGTTGTGAAGAGTTGACCATTGTGTCTGGTTAACATTCATCATCACACAGTTTTTTTTTTTTTTTTTTTTTTCCTTGTGATGAGAACTTTTAAGATGTACTCTTTTTGCAACTTTCAGATATACAGTATGGTACTAACTAATCACCATGCTGTATATTACATTCTCAGGACTTTATTTTATACCTGGAAGTTTATAAAATGCATCATTTTCACCCATTTTACCTGCCCCCAACCCCACCTCCAGCAACCACCAGTCTCTGTATCTTTGAGTTCAGTTTCTCTGATTTGTTTTATGTGGTTTTATATTGTCTTTTACGACAACACTAACAAAAAAAAAAAATAGCAGAAGCACAGTATTTAAGTATTGTTCAATTTGGAAAATGATTTGCTAAATATAGTTTTCCCTCATGAACTCACATAAGCTTCTGCCCTATATGCATATTTGAGAACTTCTAATTTTTACCAAAAAGCTAAATTTTTCTTTCAAATTTAGGTTAGAAGAAGAAGAAAAGTTTTTAAATGCTGAAAGTTATTATAAGAAAGCTTTGGCTTTGGATGAAACTTTCAAAGATGCAGAGGATGCTTTGCAGAAGCTTCATGTATATATGCAGGTGATTCTTTATTTCCTCTTAGAAATGTAGTCATTTTTAAGATTAATGCCAAAAATTAACTTCTAGGGAAACTATTCTAGATCACTTAATTATGGCATTATGAAAAATTTTTAGATACAGCTTTTCTTAATTGGGTTTGACATTACTTCATAGTTTTGTTGAGAAAATTTCCATTGCCTGTTTGGTATGCAGTTGTCCTTGTAGAATTGTCCTTGTAGTGAGCTTTCCTGATGGTTACAAAATTCAGTATTATTACTGTAATTGAGCTAATTATAAAAATCGTTCTGAAAAATATTTTAAACAGTCTTTTCCTGTAATACTGATGATGATGTTTTCTCATGCATTTTCTTCTGAATTGGACCATTGCTGCTGTGTCTGACATCTGGTGCTGCTCATCCCCATCCTCAAACTGGAAAATGATTTCTTATGTAACCATGCATCCAACTGGGCTGTGCTATTTTTTAAATGGTTTGTATTTGAACATGGTGATTCCCCTCTCAACTCACCATATCGGGATTTCTTCCTTTGAATTTTATTTATAAAATTTGTGTCCTGTTTCAATTTTTAATGGTTTTTTAAATAATTATATTTTTCATGTATTTTATTTTTCTCTTTCTTGCACTCTGGGTCATGGGTATCAATGCAATGGCTTCCCTTTTTTTCCATGGAATACCAACTGCAATATGGTCCTCAATACTGTTCTGGTTGTTTAATGATTAATGCCAAACACCTGTGATTAATTTTTATATGTTAAAAATACTTTTTAATGCTGGATATATGGTGATTTGGGTATACCACATTTGGTTTCTGGTTGGGGGGGTGGGTTGGTCTTTTGAAAACTGGATTTTATATATTCTGCTATTTTTTAACGTGTGGTTTTTTCCGATATCTGGGTTCTAAAAGAAATCTTTGGAATTAAGAGAAAAACAAGCTGAAAAGGAAGAAAAGCAGAAAACAAAGAAAATAGAAACAAGTGCAGAAAAGTTGCGTAAGCTCTTAAAAGAGGAGAAAAGGTAAACTATAATATTCAGTATTTTTAAACTTAAAGCAAGTACTCAGTTCAACCAAAGTGCCATTTGGGAGATAAAGTAAGTAAAAATTAAAGTGTTTCAAGTCATAATCAATGTTTCTTAGCAAGTATGTGTACCATAAATTTTTCTGTAAGAGATAGAGCAGAGTAGAATGGATGGCTAGAGTTCTGCAAAAAAATAAGTAAATAGAATTAAAATGTTATTTTAATTATCTGTATTTTAGGGAGAAATGTTTCAAAATTAGAGCAGTAGTTCTCAACTGGGTGTGGTTTCCCATGGGACATTTTTGGTTTTCATAACTGGTAGGTGCTACTGGTATATGGTGGATAGAGGTCAGAGATGCTGCTAAACTTAAACAATGATACAGAATTTCCTCACTGCCACCCTACCCTCCCAGCAAAGAGTTATTTGGCCAAAAATGTTAATAGTCCTGAGGTGGTAAAACCATGAACTAGACATAGCCAAATGTAAAACTTCAGTTCTCCTTTATGTATTCAGATGCTCTTAAATTTTTAAGGTAATTTTAGAAATGTCACTGTGTATTTGAAAACTGATGGATTTGCTTACAGTAACAGTTGTCTACACAAGTATTTTTTTCCCAAAAGTCACGACTAATTGTAAAATTGGATATTGTAGTAAAAACTAAACTTATTACTATAATTCTTATATAAGCTGCAAACTTTTATGAAATCTTTAAAAAGAGAATAAAATAGAACTATAATTAAACATTTTTATACTCAGCATACCTGATGGGTTAACTACATTTTTTAGGCTAAAGAAAAAAAGAAGAAAATCAACTTCTTCTTCTTCAAGTGTTTCTTCTGCTGTTGAATCAGTTTCTTCTTCATCATCCTCTTCATCTTCTGGTCACAAAAGGCATAAGAAACATAAGAGGAACCGCTCAGAGTCTTCTCGAAGTTCTAAAAGGCATTCAGCTAAGGCATCCTCAAATCAGATAGATCAGAATAAGAAAGATGAGTGCTTCCCAGTTCCAGCTAATACGTCAGCATCTTTTCTTAACCAAAAACAAGAAGTGGAAAAACTATTGGAAAAGCAGGATAGGTTACCATATCAAAAGAAACAGGTAAAAGAAAAAGGTAAATGTTCTTTCTCATCATCTTCTGTTGAAATTCCGGATGATTTTGGAGGTAGGTCTGAAGATCCAAGAGATTTTTATGATAGCTATAAAACTCAGGCAGGTAGTAGCAGAACAGAAAAGCCATATAAATCAGAAAGACATTTTTCTGGTAGAAGAGATTCCTCAGATTCTTTTTATAGGAATTCAGAGGATAAGGTAAAAATGTATGGTTATAGAAGATTTGAAAAAGATACAGAAGGGAGAAAAGAGTACTATAGAAAGTGGGAACCAGGTTCCACGAGACATGCTACTTCACCAGCAAGCTCAGACTACTCTTGGAAGTCAGGAGAAAAATATAAGAAATCCACTTACTCTGGATCACGTGATCTAAGTAGACATGAGCAAAGATATCAGTTAAATAAAAATCAAGGAGAATATGAAAGAGAGGGTAATTACGAGGAGGATATTAAAACAGAGATTCAGGGAGAGGGACTCAATAGCAAAGACCATTCAGAAGGTGGAGTTAAAAAAATTTACCTCAAAATTTACTCAATATATTTAATCAGATAGCTGCATTTGAGAAAGAAAAAGGAAATAAGCCAAAAACTAATATGCCAAGGGTATCCTCAACATTACACTAAAGACTTTTAATAAAATATTTGGATCTTTTAGTAATACAGTCCAGTGCAGAAATCTCTGCTCCTGTGGTTATTTTATTTGTAGACATTATGGAAATCAATTGCGTTTTTACAGCAATTCTCAAAGTATATTTGTTTCAGTTACAGGTCCCCTTTTTATAGCTTGATTTTTTTAATGTGTGTATGTTATGTATAGTTATTTCTTATTCTGATGATTTAAACTTCTTTACCTAAAGATAACTCTTAAAGTATTGCTTCTTCATTGTACTATGGTATGTTAGAGTTCCTCAGGTTCACCTTATCCTGCTGTTTGACAAAATATTAAATTTGTGCATTGAAAACTTGGATCTTTATGAAAAATTATTTCATTCTGTTAAAAGTTCTTGACTTTCTAAAGAGATTATTTGAATGTTAAATACCATTTTATAATCATTATTGGTTTAAAGGTGAATTTTCTTGCATAACATTTTAAATGGTAGACAGATATGTGTCTTGTCTAATTGACCTCTAAAGCCTGATTTGATTGAAATGATTTATGTACCAGATGTTTAAAAGTACTTTAGGAATAAAGCCATGAAAGTTGAATAGGGGCCCATTTTGCTCATCTCTCTTTTTCCTTCCTTGCAGTGTAGCCGTAAGAAATTTCTTTAAATATTGACAAGATCATACAGTCCAGGCAAGAATAGATCAGAGTAGGAAAGAGTCCTTCTGGCAGAAGCAGCAGTGTCAAGTGAAGCACACTATAAGTCTGGTCTTCCACTAACGGAAAGGAAGTTAGGAAACTGTCCTAGTATTGCAAATGTCCAGTTGAGTGTGTTGATAGCCTAGAGCTGGCTTCCATTTCTGCTTTTCTTCCTAGACTCTGAATAAATGATTCAGCTGACAGAAGCTGGACTTACTCAGAATTAATGTCAGCAACTAGAGCTGAAGAAGGAAGGAGCATGGATCATAATGATTCTTCCCAAATTATTAAAAACAGTATAGATGAGAATAGAGATAGTATACATAGGAGTCATAGGTGTTTAGAATCTCATAGGCTTTAGAATCTTTCCAATTCATGATGACACTGGATGGGTGGGTTGAAGGGTAGTGCGTATCCCCATGTACAAATATCTAAGTGACAGAGAATGCTGGGGAAGGAGACACTTAGTCTTTGTTCTGTCTCAGTTCTTGCCAGCAATAAAATACCAAAACTAAATATAACTTAGTTGAGTCGCTCAGTCGTGTCTGACTCTTTGCAACCCATGAATCGCAGCACACCAGGCCTCCCTGTCCATCATCAACTCCCGGAATTCACTCAGACTCACGTCCATTGAGTCAGTGATGCCATCCAGCCATCTCATCCTCTGTCATTCCCTTCTCCTCCTGCCCCATCCCTCCTAGCATCAGTCTTTTCAATGAGTCAGCTCTTCGCATGAGGTGGCCAAAGTACTGGAGTTTCAGCGTTAGCATCATTCCTTCCAAAGAAATCCCAGGGCTGATATCCTTCAGAATGGATTGGTTGGATCTCTTTGCAGTCCAAGGGACTCTCAAGAGTCTTCTCCAACACCACAGTTCAAAAGCATCAAATCTTTGGTGCTCAGCCTTCTTCACAGTCCAACTCTCACATCCATACACGACCACAGGAAAGACCATAGCCTTGACTAGATGGACCTTAGTCAGCAAAGTAATGTCTCTGCTTTTGAATATGCTGTCTAGGTTGATCATAACTTTTCTTCCAAGGAGTAAGCGTCTTTTAATTTCATGGGTGCAGTCACCATCTGCAGTGATTTTGGAGCCTCCAAAAATAAAGTCTGACACTGTTTCCCCATCTATTTCCCATAAAGTGATGGGACCGGATGCCATTATCTTTGTTTTCTGAATGTTAAGTATTAAGCCAACTTTTTCACACTCCTCTTTCACTTTCATCAAGAGTCTTTTGAGTTCCTCTTCACTTTCTGCCATAAGGGTGGTGTCATCTGCATATCTGAGGTGATTGATATTTCTCCTGGCAATCTTGATTCCAGCTTGCGTTTCTTCCAGTCCAGCGTTTCTCATGATGTACTCTGCATATCAGTTAAATAAGCAGGGTGACAATATACAGCCTTGACATATTCCTTTTCCTATTTGGAACCAGGCTGTTGTTCTGTGTCCAGTTCTAACTGTTGCTTCCTGACCTGCATACAGATTTATCAAGAGGCAGGTCAGGTGGTCTGGTATTCCCATCTCTCTCAGAATCTTCCACAGTTTATTGTGATCCACACAGTCAAAGGCTTTGGCATAGTCAATAAAGCAGAAATAGATATTTTTCTGGAACTATCTTGCTTTTTCAATGATCCGGCAGATGTTGGCAATTTGATCTCTGGTTCCTCTGCCTTTTCTAAAACCAGCTTGAACATCAGGAAGTTAACGGTTCACTTACTGCTGAAGACTGGCTTGAAGAATTTTGAGCATTACTTTACTAGCATGTGAGATGAGTGCAATTGTACGGTAGTTTGAGCATTCTTTGGCATTGCCTTTCTTTGGGATTGGAATGAAAACTGTCCTTTTCCAGTCCTGTGGCCACTACTGAGTTGTCCAAATTTGCTGGCATATTGAGTGTAACACTTTCACAGCATCATCTTTCAGGATTTTAAATAGCTCAACTGGAATGCCATCACCTCCACCAGCTTTGTTTGTAGTGATGCTTTCTAAGGCCCACTTGACTTCACATTCCAGGATGTCTGGCTCTAGATGAGTGATCACACCATCGTGATTTCTGGGTCATGAAGATCTTATTTGTATGGTTCTGTGTATTCTTGCCACCTCTTCTTAATATCTTCTGCTTCTGTTAAGTCCATATCATTTCTGTCCTTTATCGAGCCCCATGCCACAAATACTGTGCTAGGCTTTGGTTGGTGGCTCAGTGATAGGTAGAAGCTACTGTGCAATTCCAGGGCTTCCCCGATAGCTCAGTTAGTGAAGAGTCCACCTGCAAGGCAGGAGACTCCAGTTCAATTCCTGGGTAGGAAATATCCGCTGGAAAAGGGACAGGCTATCCACTAAGCTATTCTTGGCCTGGAGAATTTCTGGACTGTATAGTCCATGGGATTACAGAGTCAGACGTCACTGAGCGACTTTACATTTTCACTATGCAATTCCAGTTTGTTGGGCCCTGTGCCTTTAATTACCTGATTTCAATAAACTTAACGTAGATAACTTTACTGTCTATATTATAAATGAGGAAAAAAAGCATAGAGAAGTAACTTTCCCAAGGTCACAGTACTAGTCTCTGCCTGCTTGGAATACACTTCAACTTCCAGGTAATTTGCAAAGTAATATAGGGCAAAGAATGAGAATTTTGGTGAACATTCAAAGTGATGCTAAGAGTAATCAGTTTTTATATTTCACAAATCCCACTGGAATGTTTTACAAGGAAAAAAAAACAAATCAGCTTTTTACCCATCTTATTCATTGGACTTGGCAGTGCCTTTTGGGTGCCTATTACAAGAAATGACAATACACCTGTGATCGAGAGAAACAGGTTTACTACCATTACTGCCTTTTAGAAGGAATTGCCAGTGACAGTTGTAAACAATGATAGTTTTTGTAAGAAATACTTTTCCCCAAGATTTGAAGGAGACAATACTCATTTAAGTATATATATTGTAATACATTTATTTGAAAACCAGTTTTATAACATAGTCATACTTCACCCTCTATTCCAAAGTTCAAAGTGTTGGGCACATGTAATGATAAAGAAGTGACAGAAATAACTAATTCTTAATCTGGTAGTCTACATGTACTGGAAATTTACAGAATTCCTATTGCAAATCTAATTATGCCTGGCTTTCTTTAAACCGTTCATTAAATCAAGGAAATATTGAAAACAGATTCTTGGTTGTATCTTGAGAGCAGAATCTTCACTATGTTTGACTTCTTTCAACATCAGAGTGGCCTACTTCTAGAAATTTAAGTTCCACTGTTGATATATAGTGGTTCTCTTTCCTATCAGCTGTTTTCTGGTGGAGGGAGGGGGAGAGGTAATGCTAAAGAAGAAGCTAACAGATTTCTTCTCCTAAAGTCTGAGAAATATGTTTCTTGTTAATAAATAAAACCTACTTTCAGGATCATCTAGGCTACAAGAATTTTAATAGTGTTATAAACTATATAGTACAATAAATCTTTAGAGATTTCTTCCTAAAAGATTCTGTTACATTAGAAGTGAGAAGTTTCATGGCTAGCATGAAGTTTTTACATTTTCACTGGTTAAAACTTTCCTGTGGTCATTTTGTATTTCTAACACTTATCTCATTAGGCCTCTATATCAGTATAAGGCACCCAAAAGTATAGGGTGTGATAATATTTTAAAATTAGGAGACTTTTGGGTTTGTGTTTACAACTTGTTCAAGAGAGATTTAAAATTTTATTTGTTGGTCTTTCTGCTTTTACTGGTACTGGAGGCACTGCTAGCACTAGTTGGTCTGGAAGTGCTGCCAGTTATCGGAGAGGATGGGAAGTTCAGCTCTAATACTTTGATTGAAGTCTGAGAAGCAGAAGTGCTTGTACTCTTAGACGACCTAGAATAAAACCAGAATTACTGTAATTCAGAATTTTTATTTTAGTAGAGACCCCGTCATTAATTGCAAAGATGCCATAATCTCATAAGTACTTAAAGAGATCAAAAAGATAATCCTGTTAAGAGTGCTAATAATGAATTTTAAAAGATGACCATTAATAGTATCAGGAAATTAGCTTAAGAAAAAAAAGATGATAAAGTTTCAAATCAGTAGATATATTTCTATTTAAAAAATGTTTCAACTATAACTAAGGAATCATTAGATATTAAAATTTTTCCAAAATCATTCAACAAAAGGTTGGAAAAGAGGCAAGAAAATTTGAGTGCTGGCAAGAGTGATTAAAATTATAGATTGTATAATTTGAGCTGAAAAGAAAAAAATGAGGGATTTATTGACAGGATAAAGTGGTGGGGTCATTTGAAAAGCATAACTATCCATACAGTTCTGAATGCTAAGTTTTGAAAGTATGCTTTTCTGAAAACACTAGAGTGGAATGGGTGAATTTAACTCAGATGACCATTATATCTACTACTGTGGGCAGGAATCCCTTAGAAGAAATGGAGTAGCCATCATAGGCAACATGAGTCTGAAATGCAGTGCATGGATGCAGTCTCAAAAATGACAGAATGATCTCTGTTCATTTCCAAGGCAAACCATTCAGTATCACAGTAACCCAAGTCTATGCCCTAACCAGTAACGCTGAAGAATCTGAAGTTGAACAGTTCTATGAAGACCTACAAGACCTTTTAGAACTAACAGCCAAAAAAGATGTCCTTTTCATTATGGGGGACTGGAATGCAAAAGTAGGAAGTCAATTCATTATAGGGGACTGGAATGCAAAAGTAGGAAGTCAAGAAACACCTGGAGTAACAGGCAAATTTGGCCTTGGAGTACAGAATGAAGCAGGGCAAAGGCTAATAGAGTTCTGCCAAGAAAATGCACTGGTGATAGCAAACACCCTTTTTCCAGCAATACAAGAGAAGACTACACGTGGACATCACCAGATGGCCAACACCAAAATCAGATTGTGATTACATTCTTTGCAGCCAAAGATGGAGAAGCTCTTACACAGTCAGCAAAAACAAGACCAGGAGCAGCTCAGATCATGAACTTCTTAAAGCCAAATTCAGATTGAAATTGAACAAAATGGGGAAATCACTAAACCATTCAGGTCTGACCTATATCAAATCCCATATGATTATACAGTGGAAGTGACAAATAGATTTAAGGGACTAGATCTGATAGAATGCCAGATGAAATATGGACGGAGGTTCATGGCATTGTACAGGAGACAGGGATCAAGACCATCCCTAAGAAAAAGAAATGAAAAAAGCAAAATTGCTGGCTGAGCAGGCCTTACAAATAGCTGTGAAAAGAAGAGAAGCGAAAAGTAAAGATATAACGATCTGAATGCAGAGTTCCAAAGAATAGCAAGGAGAGATAAGAAAGCCTTCCTCAGCAATCAATGCAAAGGAATAGAAGAAAATAATTGGGAAAGTCTAGAGATTGCTTCAAGAAAATTAGATATACCCATGCAAAGATGGGCTCAATAAATGACAGAAATGATATGGACCTGACAGAAGCAAAAGATATTAAGAGGTGGCAAGAATACATGGAAGAGCTACAAAAAGATCTTCATGACCCAGATAATCACGATAGTGTGACCACTCACCTAGAACCAGACATCTTGGAATGTGAAGTCAAGTAGACCTTAGGAAGCATCACTATAAACAGATAGTGGAGGTGATGGAACTCCAGTTGAGCTATTTCAAATCCTGAAAGATGCTGCAAAGTGCTGCACTCAATATGTCAACAAATTTGAAAAACTCAGCAGTGGCCACAGACTGAAAAAGGTCAGTTTTCATTCCAATCCCAAAGAAAGGCAATGCCCAAAGAATGCTCAAACTACTGCACCATTGCACTCATCTCACACACTAGTGAAGTAATGCTCAAAATTCTCCAAACCAGGCTTCAGCAGTACATGAACCATGAACTTCCAGATGTTCAAGCTGGTTTTAGAAAAGGCAGAGGAACCAGAGATCAAATTGCCAACACCCACTGGATCATGGAAAAAGCAAGAGAGTTCCAGAAAAACACCTACTTCTGCTTTATTGACTATGCCAAAGTCTTTGACTGTGTGGATCACAATAAACTGGAAAATTCTGAAGGAGGTGGGAATACCAGACCACCTCACCTGTCTCTTGAGAAACCTATATGCAGGTCAGGAAACAACGGTTATAACTGGACATGGAACAACAGACTGGTTCCAAATAGGAAAAGGAGTGCATCAAGGCTGTATATTATCACCCTGCTCATTTAACTTATATGCAGAGTACATCATGAGAAACGCTGAGCTAGAAGAAGCACAAGCTGGAGTCACCATTTCTGGGAGAAATATTAACCTCAGATATGCAGATGACACCACCCTTATGGCAGAAAGTGAAGAAGAACTAAAGAGCCTCTTGAAAGTGAAAGAGGAAAGTGAAAAAGTTGGCTTAAAGCTCAACATTCAGAAAACCAAGACCATGGCATCTGGTCCCATCACTTCATGGGAGATGGATGGGAAACCATGGCTAACTTTATTTTGCAATCACTACAGATGGTGATTGCAGCAGTGATATTAAAAGACACTTCTTGGAAGGTAAGTTATGACCAACCTAGATAGCATATTAAAAGCAGAGACATTACTTTGTCAACAAAGGTCTGTCTAGTCAAGGCTATGGGTTTTCCAGTAGTCATGTATGTATGTGAGAGTAGGACTGTGAAGAAGGCAGAGCACCAAAGAATTGATGCTTTTGAATTGTGGTGTTGGAGAAGACTCTTGAGAGTCCCTTGGACTGCAAGGAGATCAGTCTTGGGTGTTCTCTGGAAGGACTGATGTTGAAGCTGAAACTCCAATACTTTGGCCACCTGATGCAGAGAGCTGACTGATTTGAAAAGACCCCAATGCTGGGAAAGATTGAGGGCAGGAAGAGAAGGGGACGACAGAGGATGAGATGGTTGGATGGCATCACTGACTCAATGGGCATGAGTTTGGGTGAATTCCAGGAGTTGGTGATGGACAGAGATGCCTGGTGTGCTGTTGTTCATGCGGTCGCAAAGAGTCGGACACGACAGCAATTGAACTGAACTTAGGGTGTTCAAGTGGGTGCTCACCATGTTTACATAGAAAGTGTTTTTGTTTTGTTTTACTTAAAAATATCTTTTAGGAAATCCTTTCATGACATCTTGCTGTGGAGTAATGAAAAGTAATATGGCACTGAGAGTGGCAGATTGGAAATTTTAAGATGAGGATCATCTTTAATATTATTTTGTCAGCAAGGCACAGGAATGTTGACTAAATATCTACCTGATAGAATTCTGGATAAAACTAAACTGCAGAAGAAAGAATAATTTCCTTTATAGCAAAACAAAGCAGCATAAATAAAATTCTGACTCCTTAGGTTTTATAGTGGATTTTAATCTTACAAATCTTACTCAATATCTGTGTACAGCTAAGTGGTCCTTTTATGGTTTAATCAATTCACCCCACACTCGGGATGACCATGCTATGTGTATCATCCAAAATTTCACCCTGCTTTATCCTACTGAAATATCTGATAGTCACAAAGCAGTATATGTCAAACTGGAAATGATACCACCAGATAGAAGCCAGAAGGGAAGAGTCTTGTGCTGCTGGCTAGTTTCTGCCTCTGACACAAACATCAGAAGGTAGGGAAAGTTGGGGAGAGTACTAGCAGTGCACTGGCAGGTCCAACAGCTATGGCATATGAAGTGGCCGAATTTGCTTGGGATGGAAGCTGTAACTGAGTGAATCAGGAGATAGTGTTTTCTCCTTCCACTTACCTTGCTGATAACAGTGAAGTCTGGGAAGGAGATCTAGAACTGTGACGACTACCTTTAGTACTAGCTGTAGGTAGTTCTAAACCACTCTGGAAGAATATTCAAGAGCAATCATTAGTACCACGCCATTTCAGAATATTTTTCAGTAGATTTCATTTTATGTTGAATACCCTAAATTTTCTTCATGAAATGTTTAAGAAACATTTGACTAGAAGATAACTCTTATTACCTGTTGAAAGTATGTTTGAAGGATAACACCAATCTCAGCATTTTCTTGTGTGATATCAACTAACATTTCATCAATGATCTTGTGAAGCTCTTTCACTTCCCGTAGTTTGATATCTTGTTCTTCTAATGTTTCATCTTTTGTATCTTTCAAAAGACGGACTTCCTTGGTGAGTTTTGCACACTGTTGGTCAACAGCAGTCAGTTATTTAAACCTATTTTCTAGAACTAAGTATATTTTAATGGATGAAGGAAGATGTGAGGTTACCATTTGGAACTCCAAAACATAAATATGACAGGTCAGTTTTTAAAGTTTCCAATACCTGTTTAGTTACTCTTTCTAATTTTGGCTTCTGTTCCTCAGTTTCTCTTTTTAATTGAAGTACATAAGCTTGCTTCTCTGTTACTTTTTCTTTGACATTATTTGTTAAGTGTTCTATAACTGTTAAAGTATTTTCCATGCTCTGCAGAAAATAAATATTAACAAATTTATTGGTTAATTTCAGAAGTAACTTTTATAGTTGCCACTTGTCAAGTATTCAATTCTGATTGCTTTGTTTTTGTATATATGTGCTCAGTTGCTCAGTCGTGGCCAACTCTTTGCATATATAATGTACATTCTATTGGTAGATAATAAGTATAATGGTTTTATGGATTAAGTTTTATATATAATTCCACTGGAAGGTTATTTTTATGGTATTTGGGAGAAAAACAATTCAAACAATGATTATTGAAAGCACACAGTTTTCAAAGATTCCAAACTCATAAACTCTGTTTTTTACTAAAAAAAAAAAAAAAAAAATCTCTATAAGTGCACTCAGTAATGTCCAGCTCTGTGACCCTTTCAACTGTAGCCTGCCAGGCTCTTCTGTTCATGGTATTTTTCAGGGAAGAATACTGGAGTGGGTTGCCATTTCCTCCTCCAGTGGATCTTCCCAACCCACGGATTGCACCCCTGCCTCTTGTGTCTGCTGCACTGGCAGGTGGATTTTTACCACTGAGCCATCAGGGAAGCCCTTAAATGTTTATAAAGAGCCTGCTTATTATGAAACACATTGTTTTCTCATCTTTCAAATTTTTGTTTTAAGGAACAGTCTTAAGGTGATTTTAAAGGATTTAATGAAATAAAGATTAGGGGATATCATAGTTGGCTTTAATTTATCCACTGATTACCAAGTAATTGTCAGGGCTTAGCACTGGGATTTTAACTAGTTAATACTTTGATCACTTTTTCTCATTTAAGTAAGTGCTTCTCTAAAAAATTGTATATTAACAAGAGTATAATAATAGTGATAGTTAACTTTTACTAAGGGCTTATTATTAAAGCCTATAGAATTTACCTGGATATCTTCCTGTAGTTCTCTGATTTGTCTTTGTTTGTGTCTGTATTTTTCATCAGCAGCTCTTTTTGTTCTTCTAGTTGAATTTTTACCTCATACTCAGCACCTAGAATTTAAAAGAATTTTGCTTTAAATTTTTAACATGCTGTGTAGAAAGCAAATTTAAAATATTACATAATTTAAACTTCTAACATTTTTCATTATGAAAGATCAACTTCGGTATGTCTAATTTTTGAAAAATAGGGTGTGAAATAACTATTCTTATTTTGTCAACATAGAGCACCCAGTATACTGCTGTTTTTAAGATTTGAAATGAACTCCATAAAGGAGTACTATGCCACATCACTACAACTAGTAACAGGTGGAATTAACACCTTAGCACTTATTTTAAGTGGGGGAGGGAAGGGTGGTTATGGTGATTAGGTTTTCCAGCTGAATCAAATATGATGCACTTGTTTTCCTTATCGCATAGTGATCCTCTTTTATAAAATAACTATGCAACTTTCATTGCATGTACATTAAAAGTTTCAATAATTTCTACATACTAGATGGAGTCACTTTCTGAAAAGATTGTTTGTAATTGTTGTTGCAGCTGTTCAGCACTTGCAGGGTGTTTCCTAGAGCATAGATTTCTTTTTCAGCTTTGTTGATCTTAGCATCCAAACTGTCCCCTTCCCTTTGAAGTTCTTCTTTTTCTTGAGCAGCCTATTTAAAACAGAATAGAATAGATTGGTTAAAAGTATTTATCATGATGGGGGGGGCAGAAGAATGTCTGTGATCAGGGCATGAAGTACTTAACTCACAACAATACCAATTTGCCTTGGGACGTACATGCAGCACCAAGCATTTATTTCTTGCACTTGATTGACCAGATCCTGAAGGCCTTCCAAATACAGCACTTAGGATACAAAACCATGATGGGAGTTAACTAAAACTTAACATGAAGACTCGAACAAAAATGACCAAAAAATATAAACTTTACTGAGAAAAGAAAAGGTTAAGTAGAAGAAGTTTCAAACTAGATATTAAATAAAAGGAATGTATGTTTCTTGCCTAGAAGAGGCTTGGCACACTTTGTCATTTTAAATCTTAGGAGTAAAAGAGGTTAGCGAGCTAAACCCATGAAAGTGAAAGTGTTAGTTGCTCAGTTGTGTCCAACTCTGCAACCCCATTGACTATAACCCACCAGGCTCCTCTGTCCATGGAATTCTCCAAGAAGAATATTGGAGTGGCTTGCCATTTCACTCTCTAGGGGATCTTCCCACCTCAGGGATTGAATATTTTTAAGAGGAAAAAAAATACTGCATGATTCTACTTACATGAGGCACCTAGAGTAGTCAGATTCACAAAAGCAAAGTAGATTGGTGGTTGCCAGGGATTTCAGGGAGGGAGAAATGGGGAGTTACTGTTTAATAGGTACAGACAGTTTCAGTCGTTAAAGTTCTGGAGATTGCTGTTGTGTTGACTGCACAACAATATGAATATACTTAATACTACTGAACTGTACACTTAAAAACTATTGAAACAGCAAATTTTGAGCCCAATTTCATTAATATATTCCCAGAGAAGGAAATGTCAGACAGAATGAGAGTCAGACAGAAGTGAGCAACTAACACTTCATGTATATATTATCATATTTTAAAACACCTTTAATTAAAGATAATTATGATAAATGTGGCCAGGAACAAGTGAAATCTATAAACTGCTAAAAACCAAAAATTCCTCAGTGAGTAGTCAGTGGACTTCTGGGATAGGCCTTCTAGAGTTGTAACAAACCAGTTCCAAAGCACTTCTCCAATTAAAAACAGAGAGGTAGTATGCATATATATTTTAAAATGCCCCCATGAAAAGATGCTCCTCATCACTAATCAGTTCAGTTCAGTTCAGTCACTCAGTTGTGTCTGACTCTTTGCGACCCCATGAATTGCAGCACACCAGGCCTCTCTGTCACCAACTCCCGGAGTTCACTCAGACTCATGTCCATCGAGTCAGTGATGCCATCCAGCCATCTCATCCTCTGTCATCCCCTTCTCCTCCTGCCCCTAATCCCTCCCAGCATCAGAGTCTTTTACAATGACTTAACTCTTCGCATGAGGTGGCCAAAGTCCTGGAGTTTCAGCTTTAGCATCATTACTTCCAAAGAAATCCCAGGGCTGATCTTCAGAATGGACTGGTTGGATCTCCTTGCAGTCCAAGGGACTCTCAAGAGTCTTCTCCAACACCACAGTTCAAAAGCATCAATTCTTCGGCACTCAGCTTTCTTTATAGTCCAACTCTCACATCCATACATGACTACAGGAAAAACCATAGCCTTGACTAGACAGACCTTAGTCGGCAAAGTAATGTCTCTGCTTTTCAATATGCTATCTAGGTTGGTCATAAATTTTCTTCCAAGGAGTAAGCATCTTTTAATTTCATGGGTGCAGTCACCATCTGCAGTGATTTTGGAGCCCCAAAAATAAAAGTCTGACACCGTTTCCACTGTTTCTCCATCTGTTTCCCATGGAGTGATGGGACTGGATGCCATGATCTTCATTTTCTGAATGTTGAGCTTTAAGCCAACTTTTTGACTCTCCTCTTTCACTTTCATCAAGAGTCTTTTGAGTTCCTCTTCACTTTCTGCCATAACGGTGGTGTCATCTACATATCTGAGGTGATTGATATTTCTCCCGGCAATCTTGATTCCAGCTTGTGTTTCTTCCAGTCCAGCATTTCTCACTAATCATTACAGAAATTCAAATCAAAACTAACCCTAACCCTAACCTTACACCAGTCAGAACAGCCATCATCATAAAGTCTAAAAATAACACATGGTAGAGAAGATGTGAAGAAAAGGGAATCTTCCTACACTGTTGGTGGGAATGTAAATTGGTGCTGCCACTGTGGAAGACGTGTATGAAGGTTCCTGAAAAAACTAGACTTGCCATATGATCCAACAATCCTACTCCTGGGCATATACCCATATAAAACGATAATTCAGAAAAGATACATGGACCCCTCTGTTCACAACATTATTCACAAGACATGGAAACAACTTTACATGTTCATGGACAGATGAATGGATAGATGTGGTATATATATACAATAGAATATTAACTCAGCTGTAGAAAAGAATGAAATAATGCAATTTGCAGCAACATGGTGGACCTAGAGGTTATCATACTAAGTGAAGTAAGAGAGAAAGACAAATATCATATAATATCACTTACATGCAGACTCTAAAACAAGCTTATCTATGTAAACAAACAGTCCCACAGACATGGTAAACAGACGAAGTTGCAAAGGGTGGGGTAGAGGAGGGAAAGAGTGGGAGTCTGGGATTAGCAGATGCAAATTCAGCCACTGGCCCACCAGGAAAGTCCAGAAGACTGTGGTTTTTAATGACTAATATGGTAAAAGCAGGTTTCAGGAATCAAACCTCTAGTTCTCATTTATTCTAAGCAAGCAAAAATTCTCACAGTCAACATTACTGCCTCCTTCAAACCTGATCAAATTTTACATAACTTAAGATCTCCAGTTTCTCTTTTTAAAGTCCTTCTCAGGTTCACTATTGTGAAATTAACTATATTTTAGTTATCTTTCCTAAAGCATTAGATATTACAATTGGCTCAATTACTGAAGCAAATTTGTGATAAAATGTATTTCTACAAATAAACTGATTGACATAGAGAACAGACGTGTGGTCACCAAGGGGGTGGGGGAAGGGATGGGGGTTTGACATTAGCAGGTGCAAACTAATATATACAGGCTGGATAAACAAGATGCTATTGAATAAACCATAATGGGAAAGAATATTGGAAAAAGGATATATGTATGTATAACTGAATCACCTTGCTGTACAGCAGAAATTTAAACAAATCAACTATGCTTTAGTAAAGTTAAAAAAAAAGGTACCAAAACCTATATTTAGGCAAAATCAACTAATAATTTCTTTGGTAAAGTTATTCAATCCAAAGTATCTATCTTTAAGTCAGAATGTGGTCATTGGAAGAGTTTTGGTAACATTTCAATTCTTATCATTTTCACTGTTTATCATTTTATTATGCCTCAAGATATACATTTTATATCAAATAGTATATAATAAAAAGCTTAGCAAAAAAATTTCTGAGATAAATTACATCTAATTCTTTCAAGTTGAGTCTAGAATTAGCAAACATTTCATTTAAAATATATAGTGTAGTGGGGAAAAGAGCTAGAATGAATCAAAACAGATTTCCCACTAGTAAGCTGAATGCTGCTGCTGCTGCTAAGTTGCTTCAGTCGTGTCTGACTCTGTGCGACCCCAAAGACAGCAGCCCACCAGGCTCCCCCGTCCCTGAGATTCTCCAGGCAAGAACACTGGAGTGGGTTGCCATTTCCTTCTCCAATGCGTGAAAGTGAAGTTGCTCAGTCGTGTCCGACCCTCAGCAACGCCATGGACTGCAGCCTTCCAGGCTCCTCTGTCCATGGGATTTTCCAGGCAAGAGTACTGGAGTGGGGTGCCATTGCCTTCTCCAAGTAAGCTGAATAGCATTAAATAATTTACTTCACTACTCCAAGTTCAGTTTGTCAAATAAAGGCATTGGATTTGTTCATTTATACAAATTTCTGATCTAATTCAATATATACCTTAAACTTCTAAACCTTTATGGTCCCATTTGCCTCTAAATCACCAATTATATAATGTTTACCTTTTATCCTGGATTAGAACAGTAGTTATTTGGAAAAAATGTTTATACCTTTCTGTCAATATTTTTAAGTAATTTTATTGGGCTGTTTCATTAAATTCTGATCAGAATTGAACTGTTTCCTTATAAAGATAAAAGGGAACTTGGAAATGTGATTTGAAAGATGCTAGACAGCATATTGAAAAGCAGAGATATTACTTTGCCAACAAAGGTCTGTCGAGTCAAGGCTATGGTTTTTCCAGTGGTCATGTATGGATGTGAGAGTTGGACTGTGAAGAAAGCTGAGCACCGAAGATTTGATGCTTTTGAACTGTGGTGTTGGGGAAGATTCTTGAGAGTTCCTTGGACTGCAGGGAGATCCAACCAGTCCATTCTGAAGGAGATCAAGCCTTGGGATTTCTTTGGAAGGAATGATGCTAAAGCTGAAACTCTAGTACTTTGGCCACCTCATGTGAAGAGTTGACTCATTGGAAAAGACTCTGATGCTGAGAGGGATTGGAGGCAGGAGAAGAAAGGGACAACAGAGGATGAGATGGCTGGATGGCATCACTGACTCAATGGACATGAGTCTGAGTGAACTCTGGGAGTTGGTGATGGACAGGGAGGGAGGCCTGGCGTACTGCGATTCATGGGGTTGCAAAGAGTCGGACACGACTGAGCGACTGAACTGAACTAGACTTTCACTGATTGCTGATTATATTTTTTTCTGACTCTTTTTAAGAGTCAGATATAGAAGCTGCTAAGGTGGGAAAGATTGAAAGCAGGAGGAGAAGGGGACAGCAGGACAAGATGGTTGGATAGCATCACCAACTCAATGGACATGAGTTTAAGCAAGCTCCAGGAGATCGTGAAGGACAGGGAAGTCTCATGTGCTATAGTCCATGGGGTCACAAAGAGCCAGACATGACTGACTGATTGAACAATACAAGGTTGGTAAAAGGGAACATGACCATGTGTGTAATATAGACAAGAGGATACTTGCAGGACCAAAAATGAGGACTGTGGGTTGAACTGTTAACCTAAAAAAATACAAGAAGTCCCAACCCTCAGTACCTCAGAATGTGGCCATATATGGAAATAGCATCTTTGCAGATGTAGTCAAGTTATGATGAACTCATTAGGGTAGGCCCTAGTCCACTATCCCTAGTGTCCTTACAAAAATGGGAAATTTGAACACAGACAAAGAGGAAAGGCTGAAGAGACACAAGAAGAATGTCATATGAACATGAAGGCAGAGCTAATGATGATGCTTCCATAAGCTAAGGAATTCCAAAAATTGCCAGCAAACCACCAAAAACTAAGAGAGGCATATAACATATTGTCCCTCCCAACCCTTAGAAAGAATCAGTCCTGCTGACACCTTCATCTTGGACTTCCAGCCACTACAACTGTGAGATGTCTATAGTATAAGCTACTTAATTGTGACACTTTGTTATAGCAGCTCTAACAAATTAATACAAGGAGTCAGCAAACAGTATGGGAAAGAGTAAATATTTTAGGCTTTATGAGCCGCTCAGTCTCTAAACCACTAGTACTTAATACCACTGCTACTGTAGCATGAAAGCAGCCAGAGACAATACACAAATGAGTGAGTTTATGTATTGTGTGGTTCAGCGTTTATTTATTAAATGGTAGTGGGCAGCATTTAGCCCAGAGTCCTTGGTTTGCTTACCCCTGAAATAGAGTATGCAGAAAATAAAAGAGTGGTTTGCTCTATAAGCAAACTCCTCTCCCCGAGTGCTATAAACATACATATATGCACCTATCAGGAAAGACCACCTTCAGGAGGAATGTAAAGGATATAAGGAAGGGAAAGGACCCTGAATTGAGTGAATTTACATCCTAAGTCTACCACATTCAAAACTAGAAGTGATGTTTAGCTTCTAAGTTTTTTCCAGCAGTGAAACTGCTGAAATCGTATTTTCAAAAGTTAAATATTATGCTCATACGAACATAAACATGTCAAAAATTTTTATCAAATTCATTAGTGAAAGAACCAGTAAGACATTTAGACAAGTTCAAAAAGAGAAAAGATTTTATACACATAGAAATGCTGAAATTAATTTTCTTATAGATATAAAACTGGCTAATATCTTTTCAATTCAGTTCAGTTCAGTCACTCTGTCATGTCCGACTCTTTGTGACCCCATGAATCGCAGCACACCAGGCCACCCTGTCCATCACCAACTCCCGGAGTTTACCCAAACTTGTCTATCGATCAATGATGCCATCCAGCCATTTAATCCTGTGTCGTCCCCTTCTCCTGCCCCCTAATCCCTCCCAGCATCAGGGTCTTTTCCAGTGAGTCAGCTCTTCACATGAGGTGGCCAAAGTACTGGAGTTTCAGCTTCAGCATCAGTCCTTCCAATGAACACCCAGGACTGATCTCCTTTAGGATGGACTAGTTGGATCTCCTTGCAGTCCAAGGGACTCTCAAGAGTATTCTCTGACACCACAGTTCAGAAGCATCAATTCTTCGGCGCTCAACTTTCTTCATAGTCTAACTCTCACTTCCATACATGACCACAGGAAAAACCATAGTCTTGACTAGACGGACCTTTGTTGACAAAGTAATGTCTCTGCTTATATGCTATCTAGGTTGGACATAACTTTCCTTCCCAGGAGTAAGCGTCTTAATTTCATGGCTGCAGTCACCATCTGCAGTGATTTTGGAGCCCAAAAATATAAAGTCTGACACTGTTTCCACTGTTTCCCCATCTATTTGCCATGCAGTGATGGGACCAGATGCCATGATCTTGGTTTTCTGAATGCTGAGCTTTAAGCCAACTTTTTCACTCTCCTCTTTCACTTTCATTAAGAAGCTCTTTAGTTCCTCTTCACCTTCTGCCATAAGGGTGGTGTCATCTGCATATCTGAGGTTACTGATATTTCTCCTAGCAGTCTACTCCAGCTTGTGCTTCTTCCAGCCCAGCATTTCTCATGATGTACTCTGCATATAAGTTAAATGAGCAGGGTGACAATATACAGCCTTGATGTACTCCTTTTCCTATTTAGAACCAGTCTGGTGTTCCATGTCCAGTTCTAACTGTTGCTTCCTGACCTGCATACAGGTTTCTCAAGAGGCAGGTCAGGTGGTCTGGTATTCCCATCTCTTTCAGAATTTTCCAGTTTATTGTGATCCACACTGTCAAAGGCTTTGGTAATAAAATATAATGTTTGGGTTATCTTTTCTACAAGCATAAGTGAGTTGTATTACACTGGGAAAAATTCATTTGCATTGTTATGAGTGAGAATCATATGCATTACCATCATTTTTCCATAAGATAAAGTCTATCCCTCTAGAGAATGGTAAAATAGATTAGTCAACAGAAAATCTGTCAGAGGTGTGTATTCCTGTAGAATCAGATAATCCCTGGAGGGCCTGATAGAAAATGGCAAGCCTTCTTTGTCACCATGAAGTGGCATCATTGTACACCCACTGATTGCTTTTCCCCATTTTCAGACCATGGATAATTTTTCTCAACATAAGCCAGACTAATTTTAGTTATTAAGAAAGTTTCAGTTTTATACATCTGGCACACATGAGGTATAGTGAGTAAAACATTTAAATGTGATATAAACAAAACATGTAAATAACTGTGTGGCAAGCTATGAACCCTGGAGAAGATGGAAAGTGGAATGTGGCATCAGGAAATTGAGAACTGACAACTTTGATTAATGTCACATATTAGTTATACTGGCACAAAGGAATACTCCTTCTCATATGACCTGCCTGTTTTTTCCTAAAAAGTGGATACTTCCCATCAACATCATCATCATAACAGCAATAACAATAATTTCAGCTAACATTCATTGAGAGCTCATTTTGTTCCAGGCACTTCTTTAAGGGTTTTACATATATTTTCTTATTTACTTCTTACAACAAATGTGACAGTATCCTAATTTTGCAAGTGAGGACATGAGGCCCCAAATGGTTAAGTAACTTATTCAAGGCCACCTACCTAATCAGTGATAGAATTAAGATTCAGACAAAAGCACTGTAACACCAGTGCTTTTTATGTAACTCTCATCAGAGCCCTTGTTGGGAGAGAAACTTCACTGCAATTGCAGCATCTATCTACTTCCCAAGAATTAACAGAATAGAGCCTCCAATTCACCCCTTGGGAACCTTCAAAACCTGAGAGGAGGAAAATACTGTTAATAGTGGACAGAAGCCTGAGGTACTAAGACTGATGAGATAAAAAGCATTTGAGAGCTGGGACTCACTTCTCACATAGGTTGGATGGAATTTCCTGAGGCAAAGTGGCAGACATATCACACAGTATAGTAAGTGTTCAGGGCAGCCTAAAAGAAGGACTGCAGAAGGAAACTGAAGAACAAGTAGAAGTCAACCACAAGACAGCAATCAACTCTCAGACCATCAGGAAAAAACAGTAAATTTACCTGATCTGTTTGTCTCCTAATATGAATCCAAAGGAACAGCCCCCTTCCTCTCTGGATATCTGCCATACCAGGACAGCAATGGTAAACTGGAGTGTAAGATTCAGAGGTGGTGGAGCTCCAGGAGACAAAGTCTAGGTTGTGGTCATATGAGTGGATACAGTGAAGTAAAGCTTTGAGCCTAAAGTGAATAGGTTGTCACAAGCATGTGATATTGAGAGTGATAGTAGGTTTTAGAGTAAAAGAGTTTATGAACTTTGAATAAATGGGGGACATAACATGACACAGGTGGGAAGAACTGACTCACTAGAAAAGACCATGGTGCTGAGAAAGATTGAAGGTAAGAGAAGAGGACAACAGAGGATGAGATGGTTGGATGGATCACTGACTCAATGAACATGAGTCTGAGTAAACTCCGGGAGTTGATTGGCAGGGAAGCCAGGCAGGCTGCATGCAGTCCATGGGGTTGCAAAGAGACAGACACGACTGAGCGACTGAACTGAAGTGAACTTAACTGAACGTGACACAAATGATAGCCAAAACAAAAAACAAAATACCTGTGTCAGAATGGTCTAGGCTTTTCTTTGACTTCATGTGTATAAAACTAATAGTCCTTCAGTACCTCCATCTAGCAACTCATGTTCTATGACCCTAATTATGTGCAATAGCTATTGGAGTGCTATGAAATTTGAAATTCCATAGCAAAAAAAAAAAAATGCCATTTTGATTGAAAACAAAGAGATTGGGATTCATTCCAACCCCAAAGAAAGGCAATGCCAAAGAATGCTCAAACTATCACACAATTACACTCATCTCACATGCTAGTAAAGTAATGCTCAAAATTCTCCAAGCCAGGCTTTAGCAGTACATGAACCGTGAACTTCCAGATGTTCAAGCTGGTTTAGAAAAGGCAGAGGAACCAGAGATCAAATTGCCAACATTCGCTGGATCATTGAAAAAGCAATAGAGTTCCAGAAAAACATCTATTTCTGCTTTATGGACTATGCCAAAGCCTTTGACTGTGTGGGTCACAATAAACTGAGGAAAATTCTGAAAGAGATGGGAATACCAGACCACCTGACCTGCCATCTTGAGAAACCTATAGGCAGGTCAGAAAGCAACAGTTATAACTGGACATGGAACAACAGCCTGGTTCCAAATAGGAAAAGGAGTACATCAAGGCTGTATATTGTCACCCTGCTCATTTAACTTATATGCAGAGTACATCATGAGAAATGCTGGGCTGGAAGAAGCACAAGCTGGAGTCAACATTGCTGGGAGAAATATCAATAACCTCAGATATGCAAATGACACCACTCTTATGGCAGAAAGTAAAGAGGAACTAAAGAGCCTCTTGATGAAAGTGAAAGAGGAGAGTGAAAAAGCTGGTTTAAAGCTCAACATTCAGAAAACTAAGATCATGGCATCTGGTCCCATCACTTCATGGCAAATAGATGAGGAAACAGTGGAGACAGTGTCTGACTTTATTTTGGGGGCTCCAAAATCACTGCAGATGGTGACTGCAGCCATGAAATTAAAAGACACTTACTCCTTGGAAGGAAAGTTACGATCAACATAGACAGCATATTAAAAAGCAGAGACATTACTTTGTCAACAAAGGTCCATCTAGTCAAGGCTATAGTTTTCCCAGTAGTCATGTATGGATATGAGAGTTGGACTGTGAAGAAAGCTGAGCACTGAAGATTTGATGTTTTTCAACTGTGGTGTTGGAGAAGACTCTTGAGAGTCTCTTGGACTGCAAGGAGATCCAACCAGTCTATCCTAAAGGAGATCAGTCCTGGGTGTTCATTGGAAGAACTGATGTTAATGCTGAAACTCCAATACTTTGGCCACTTGATGCAAAGAACTGACTCATTTGAAAAGACCCTGATGCTGGGAAAGATTGAAGGTGGGAGGAGAAGGGGACGACACAGGATGAGATGGTTGGATGGCATCACCGACTCAACGGACATGAGTCTGGGTGAACTCCAGGAGTTTGTGATGGACAGGGAGGCCTAGCATGCTGTGGTTCATGGGGTCACAGTGTCAACTGAGTGATTGAACTGAACTGAACTGAATGAATACTTCATTTTACCACAACTGTAAATCCATTAGAAGTGTAAGAGTAAGTCACTCAGTCATATCCACCTCTTTGAAACCCCATGGACTGTAGCCCACCAGGCTCCTCTGTCTGTGGAATTCTCCAGGCAAGAATACTAGAGTGGATAGCCATTCCCTTCTCCAGAGGATCTTCCAAACCCAGGGATCAAAGCTTGGTCTCCTGCATTGCAGATGGATAATTTACCATCAGAGCCACCAGGGAAGCCCATAAATCCATTAAGCTTACCTTTATTACATAGTAGGCCTGTGTTTTCTCCTCTTCTCCTTCAGGAGGCAGCATAACCACAGTAAGAATTTCATATCTATTCTTCAGCTTATCAATTTTACTTAGCTGCTCATGAAACTCAGCACTAACATGAAAAGAAAAGTTAAACACTGAAAAACAAACAATATACTTTTTTAAAAGACTATACTGTTCTTAGAGAAGACATCTGTATTTGTGTTACTACTGAAATAGTTTAAATAGGTTCTCACTTTGCAGTTTTACATTTCAGTTTAAAAATAGGAAATCAGTCCTGAATATTCATTGGAAGGACTGATGCTAAAGCTGAACCTCCAATACTTTGGCCACCTGAAAAACCAACTCATTGGAGAAGAGCTTGATGCTGGGAAAAACTGAAGGTGAGAGGAGAAGGGGACGACAGAGGATGAGATGGCTGGATGGCATTACTGACTCCTTGTATATGAGTTTGAGTAGGCTCCAGGAGTTGGTGATGGACAGGGAAGCCTGTCGTGCTGCAGTCCATGGGGTCGAAAAGAATCGGACATGACTGAGCAACTGAACTGAACTGAACTGTGAAAGGTCTCAGATTTCACCCTATTTAAAAGCTAGCAAGTTAGTCTGCCACTTTCATGGATGCTGGCAGAAAACACAATATATCTGGGTAACAGAAAAAGGACTGTACCACTCATTGGCATACCAAGTACCATGAGCTGCCTATTTGCATTGGTTCCCTTGCTCTTGAAGTCACATGCAAGTAAGGAGGGGCTCAAATGGATGCTGTACATACAGTAGGTTTATGTCATAACTGAAGAACTCAAGCTTAGCTAATCCAAATATTTCATAATGGGAAATAAGCAAACATACCTAACCTTTGCTCCGGAGGGAGATACTATCTCTAGTTCCCAAGGCTATTCACTATCCAAATATCCTTTAAAAGATAGTCCTATGCAAATCAAAACCAGAATAACAAACCACCTCATACCCGCAAGAATGGCTACTATCAAAAAGAAAAAAAAATATTGGTGAGTGTGTAGAGGAACTGAACCTTTAAGAACTCTTGGTGGGACAGTTAAAAATGGCACAACCACTATGAAAAATATGGCAGTTCCTCAAAAAGTTAAAAATAAAATAGCTGTATGATCCAGTAATCCTACTCGTGGGTATATATCCTAAAGAACTGAAAATGGTTTTCAAAGACATGTCTGCACATCAATGTTCATATATTATTCACAATAGTTCACAATAGCCAAGAAGTGGAAGCAAGCCAAATGTCCATAGGTAGATGAATGGATAAAATGTGAAACATACATTCAATGGAGTATTATTCAGCCTTAGAGAGAAAATCTATTACATGCTACATGGGTGAGTCTTGCAGACATTATGCTAAATACAATAAGCCAGTCAAAAAGACAAATATCAGTTCTACATGATCCACTTATGGGAGGCATCTAGTGTAGTCAGATTCATACAGGCAGAAAAATAGTGGCTATCAAGGGCTAGAGGAAGGGGAAAATGCAAAGCTAATATTTAATGGGTATAGAGTTTCTGTTTTAAGAGAGGAAAAAGTTCTAGAGATTTGTTACTCAAATGTGAAAATACTAATACTACTAACTGTACATTTTTAAATGGTTAAGATAAATTTTAGGTGTTTTTCACCAAAAATTTTTTTAAAATATGGTCCAGAACAGGATAGCTATTGCCTCTCCTCACAAGGTATACATAAACATGAGAAACCTTTGGAGAATTATCTCCTGAGATTTACAGCCTTAAAACTGCTGGTTACTTTCTTCCTTTTATTCCAGTAAATTTATATTTTTAAATCATTTTCAACTTATTTTGTAATAACACTAATAATCTAATATATGTTCAGCAACATGGAGACTCATTTGCCTGCTACAGCTTCATGAAAATAAGCCTTCTAACCATAGTGAAAAGAAATCTTCAACATACTAGGTTCCTACTCCTAAAGAAAGTTGATGGTAAAATATAATAAGTATCAGAAGTTATAGCTTTGCTTATTTTTAAGTATTAATATTGTTTCATCAGAAAATATTTACTCATCCTTTATGTGATTGTAAAAGACAAGCCTTATTGGCCTTTCAGCTTAAGATGGTGTACCAAGCACAAACATGTCTCCTCCTTCCTAAAACAGAAAATATTAAAAGGAAAAAAGCCTACTACAGCTCTGGAAACAAGAAAAATAATTTTCTTTATGAATGAAAAAATGGAAAACAAATGTGATATGATTGAGAGGAGGAAAAAAAGGAGATACAGAAGATTATGCAGAAATAAGAGCCACTTTTCATGAAAGAAGTCGTAGAAAATTTTTTTCTAGAGAATAATAAGAAATTTACTAAAACAGATGCAAGAAAAAATACAAGATCTACTAAATGTAAGACCAGAAACTATAAAACTCCTAGAGGAAAACACAGGCAAAACACTCTCCGACATAAATCACAGCAGGATCCTCTATGATCCACCTCCCAGTATAATGGAAATAAAAGCAAAAATAAACAAATGGGATCTAATTAAAATTAAAAGCTCCTGCACAACAAAGGAAACTATAAGCAAGGTAAAAAGACAGCCTTCTGAATGGGAGAAAACGATAGCAAATGAAACAACTGACAAACAACTAATCTCAAAGATATACAAGCAACTTAAGCAGCTCAACTCCAGAAAAATAAACAATCCAATCAAAAAATGGGCCAAAGAACTAAACATACATTTCTCCAAAGAAGACATATGGATGGCTAACAAACACATGAAAAGATGCTCAACATCACTCATTATCAGAGAAATGCAAATCAAGACCACAATGAGGTACCATTTCACACCAGTCAGAATGGCTGTGATCCAAAAGTCTACAAGCAATAAATGCTGGAGAGGATGTGGAGAAAAGGGAACCCTCTTACACTGTTGTGGGAATGCAAACTAGTACAGCCACTATGGGAAACAGTGTGGAGATTCCTTAAAAAATTGCAAATAGAACTGCCTTATGACCCAGCAATCCCCTGCTGGGCGTACACACAGAGGAAACCAGAATTGAAAGAGACACATGTACCCCAATGTTCATTGCAGCACTGTTTATAATAGCCAGGACATGGAAACAACCTAGATGTCCATCAGCAGATGAATGGATAAGAAAGCTGTGGTACATATACACAATGGAGTATTACTCAGCCCTTAAAAAGAATAAATTTGACTCAGTTCTAATGAGATGGATGAAACTGGAGCCGATTATACAGAGTGAAGTAAGCCAGAAAGAAAAACACCAATACAGTATACTGACACATATATATGGAATTTAGAAGGATAGTAATGATGACCCTGTATGTGAGACAACAAAAGAGACACAGAGATATAGAATGGACTTTTGGACTGTGAGGGAGAGGGAGAGGATGGGATGATTTGGGAGAATGGCATTGAAACATGTATACTATCATATAAGAAACAAAGCGCCAGTCTATGTTCAACACAGGATACAGGATGCTTGGGGCTGGTGCACGGGATGATCCAGGGAGATGATATGGGGTGGGAGGTGGGAGGGGGCTTCGGCATTGTGTACACCTGTGGCTGATTCATGTCAATGTATGGCAAAACAAATACAGTATTGTAATGTAGAATAAAGTATTAAAAAAAAAAATGAAAAGACCCTGATGCTGGGAAAGGCTTAAGGCGGGAGGAGAAAGGGACAACAGAAGATGAGATGGTTGGATGGCATCCCAGACTAAAGGGACATGAGTTTGAGTAAACTCCAGGAGTTGGTGATGGACAGCAAGGCCTGGCATGCTGCAGTCCATGGGGTCGCAAAGAGACACAACTGAGCAACTGAACTGAACAACAAACCAATACAATATTGTAAAGCAATTATCACCCTATTATGGGGTGGGAGGTGGGAGGGGGCTCGGGATTGGGAGCTCGTGTACACCTGTGGCTGATTCATGTCAATGTATGGCAAAACCAATACAGTATTGTAACGGAGAATAAAGTAAAAATAAATTTAAAAAAAAAAAATACAAGATCTACACTGTCCCATAACCGATAAATAAACTGAACCAACAGTTTAACTGAACTAAATCTTCCTCAAAAAACTCCAGATGTCCAAAGGCTTTCCCGGTGAGGTGTTCGAAAATTCAAGATGTAATTCTGCTCTTTTATAAACTTACCTAGAGTATAGGAAAAAAAAGAAACACAAAAATCATTTTATAAAGTAGATGTAACCTTAATAACCTGATAATTTGACAAGGACAGGAAAGAAAGGAACTATAAGCACAGAATGTAAAAATTATATAAAAATATTAGCAAAACATCTAGATATATACAAAATATAATATGTGACAGTTACATTTACTATAAGAAGGTAAGTTAAACTTTGAAAAAGCAATCAATACACAGTTTTCAATTATACTAACAGATTGAAGAATCTATATCATATCAATGACTAAAAAAATCACATAATAAAAGTCAACATTCATTTCTGATTAAACAAATTAAGACAACCTCTTAGCAAAGAATGAAAATAAATGAGATCTCTCTTAATATTGTAAAAAGAATCTCAAAAAACACTATCGTAAACTTGATACTTAATGATACCCTTTGAGATCAAGCACCTGCAAGACAAGGGTACCTGCAATCACCATTACTATTCGGCATTGAACTGGAGGTTAAATAGCAAGGACAATAGAGCAAGAACAAGAAAAGTTATAGAGGTTGAAAAGAAGACAGAAAATTGTTGTTTACAAATGATGTCAATTAAATACCTGGAAAGTAGAATCTATAGATCAACTGTTAGGATTAATAAAAGTTTAAGCAAAGTTGCCGAATGCTTAATGAAACCAACTGCATTTCTACATACCAGCAACAAATCAAATATTAAATGCTTTAAAAAGAGATAACATTGACAGTAACACTTAAAAAGCGTGTAATCCAGGAAGGTGAAGTCACTCAGTTGTGTCCAACTTTTGTGACCCCATTGACTGTACCAGGCTTCTCCATCCACATGCTAGTGGGTCTCCCACATTGGAGGCAGATGCTTCAATAAATGCAGCTATGGAGTATCCATAAGGGAAAGCATGCTATTGGACCCTTGGGCATGCATGCATACTCAGTTGCTTCAGTCATGATCGACTATGCGACCCCACAGCCATAGCCCAATAGGCTTTTCTGTCCATGGGATTTTCCTGGAAAGAATACTGGAATGGGTTGCCATGCTCTTTTCCAGGGGATCCTCCCAACCCAGGATCCTGAACCCACATCTCCTGCATCTCCTGCATTGCAGGCAGATCCATAAGGGAAAGCATATTATTGAACCCTTACCACGAACTGTATATAAAAATCAATTCCAAGGGAATTGGTGATCTTAATGTAAAATGATAAATCTTCAGAACAAGGAGTTAGCCTAAGGAAAGAGAGAGAGAGAGAGAGAAGCATAGATTTGCTACTAAAATATGGCCTATGTATTATATTAATCTTCCCTGGTGGTTCAAACAGGAAAGATTCTGCCTGCAATGCTGGAGACCCAGGTTCAATCCCTTGGTCAAGAAGATCCCTTGGAGAAGGAAATGGCTACCCACTCCAGTATTCTTGCCTGGAGAATTCCATGGACAGAGGAGCCCAGCAGGCTACAGTTTATGGGGTCGCAAAGAGTCAGACACAACTGAGCAGACACACACACATTATATTAATAGACTTTTCAAACAAATAAGAAAAAGATGGACATCCAAGGTGGTGGAGGGAACAGTCAGTTCTTCTAACAATACTCATGTTTTCAAAAGTCATTAGCAATATTTTAAAATTCTAATTATTACCTTATATTTTGCCGTTCTTGATCAACATATCTTATTTGTGATGCAAGCATTGTTTTATGAACCTTAATTTCTTCAGTCCGTTCTTCCATAGCTGTGTGTAACTGTTGTTTTCTTTTTTCCAGAGAAAGAACTTCTTCTGCCTTACTGTGAAGCAGTTCTCGAGTACGTTTAACCTCAAGTTTTAAAAGATTGTCTTCTATCATCAAATCCTATCAACATAACAAAATCATCAAATATTGAAACAATTATTTGTATAACCAATCCAAAATATGTTTCTTTTTATTGCTACAAAAGTCAAACTTGAAAATAGAATTTTTTTCTAATTTGACTATTTTCCAAGATATTAATTTGGGTTAACTTTAGATTGCTCTGAGTCATATCTCTGCTTTTTCCTTTTATTTTAAGAGAAGGATTTATGACTATTCCAACTTTTATTATAATGTAATTGTAAATTCAAGTTTTACTATTAATAAAAAAACAAAAAGAAGTTATTCCTAAAATTGAAAGTTACAATATCCATAAAATATATGATGCCCTATGGATAAGCATTTTTATATTTTAAACTAATTCTTACAAGATAATGTGTAAATACATTTTTATTTTAAAATAGTTCAATCATAAGTAGAATACTGAAGGAAAATCATGAGTAGAACAGAGTACAGAAGCAGAAGAGATTAAGAAGAGATGGCAGGAATACAAAGAACCGTACCAAAAAGATCTTAATGACCTGAATAACCACAAGGTTGTGGTCACTCACCTAGACTTGGACATCCTGAAATATGAAGTGGGCCTTAGGAAGCATTACTACAAACAAAGCTAGTGAAGGTGATTGAATTCCAGCTGATCTATTTCAAATCCTAAAAGATTAAGACTTAAAGTACTGCACTTAATACGCCAGCAAATTTGGAAAACTTAGAAGTGACCACAGGACTGGAAAAGTCAGTTTTCATTGAAATCCCAAGGAAGGGCAATGCCAAAGAATGTTTAAACTACCATACAGTTGTACTCATTTCACATGCTATCAAAGTTATGCTCAAAATCCCTCAAGCTAGACATTAATAGTATGTGAACCAAGAACGTCTAGATGTGCAACCTGGGTTTCAAAGAGGCAGAGGAACCAGAGATCAAATTGCTAATATGTCTTGAATCATGGAGAAAGCAAAGGAGTTCCTTAAAAAAAAAAAAAAATCTGCTACATTAACTACGCTAAAGCTTACTGTATGGTTCAAAACAAACTGTGGAAAATTCATAAAGAGATGGGAGTACCAGACCACCTTACACACCTCTGAGAAACCTGGTATGCAGGTCAAGAAGCAACGGTTAGAACCAGACATGGAACTGAATGGTTCAAAATTGGAAAAGGAGTATGACAAGGCTGTACATTGTCACCCTGCTTATTTAATTTATATGCAGAGTACATCATGTGAAATGCTGGGCTGGATGAATCACAAGCTGGAATCAAGATTGCTGGGAGAAATATCAACAACCTGAGATATACAGTTGATACCACACTAATGGCAGAAAGTGAAGAGGAAGTGAAGAGCCTCTTGATGATGTAAAAGAGCAGAGTGAAAAAGCTGGCTTGAAACTCAACATTCAAAAAAGTAAGATCATGGCATCCAGTCCCATCACTTCATGGCAAATAGAGGTGGGAAAAATGGAAGCAGTGACGGATCAGATTTTCTTAGGCTCCAAAATCACTGCAGACAGTGACTGCAGCCATGAAATTAAAAGGGAAGCTATGACAAACCTTACCTGGTGACTCAGTGGTAAAGAATCCGCCTGCCAGTACAAAAGATGTAAATTCAATCTCTGGGTTGAGAAGATCCCCAGGAGAAGAAAACGGCAATCTGCTCCAGTTCATGCCTGGGAAATCCCATGGACAGAGGAGCCTAGTGGGCTATAGTCCATGGAGTTACAAAGAGTTGGACATGAATTAGTACCTAAACAACAACAATGACAAACCTAGACAGTGTATAATAAAAGCAGAAACACTGCTTTGCCAACAAAGGTATGTATAGTTGAAAATTTCTTGGATGGAGGTGCCTGATAGGCTACAGTCCGAGGGGTTGCAAAGAGTTGGACACGACTGAGCAACTTCACTTCACTCACAACTTTAAAATGCAGACTAAAAAGACCATTAAAGAAGGTTGAGAGACGAAGAATTGATGCTTTCAAACTGTGGTGTTGGAGAAGACTCTTGAGAGTTCCTTGGACTGCAAGGAGATCAAACCAGCCAATTCTAAAGGAAATCAACCCTGAATATTCATTGGTAGGACTCATGCTGAAGCTTTAATACTTTCACCACCTGATGCAAAGAGCCAATTTATTGGAAAAGACTTTGATGCTGGGAAAGATTGAAGGCAGGAGAAGAAGAGGATGACAGAGGATGAGACAGTCAGGTAGCATCACCAACCAATGGACATGAGTTTGAGCAAGCTCCAGAAGTTGGTGATGTACGAGAAAGCCTGGCTTGCCATAGTCCATGGGGTTGCAAAGAGTCAGACATGGCTTAGTGACTGAACAATAACAGAGTACTGACATAAGATCACACTTAATAGATCAATTTTCAGAAGAGAAAGCCCAGAAAAAAAAATCCAGAATATAAGATTTTACTATTTCAAGATAAAGCTTGTTATTTAGAGCAAAGATTAAACCCCCATATCTCATATGTTCCAGAAATAAATTCCAACTGAATGAAAGAACTTAATGTAAGAGATGAAACCAAATGCAGTCACTAGAAATAGTAAATATTTTTAGTGTGACTAAAAAGTTTCTAAGCATAAAAATTGTACAGGGAAAAACACTTAAACATATGATGTTTTAAAAAGTTTTATGGAAAAAACTGAATAGAAGTTTAAAGACAATGGGACAAATACTTATGAGTTAATATACGAAGATCTTTTGTCAAGTATTTTAAAAATATAAACCACCTAATGGAAATATATGTAAGAACATGAACTAGAAATCCAAAAGAAAAATTACAGAAAAAAAAACATAGCAGAAAAAATGCTTAAACATTTTCAATGAAACATAAATATTTTAAATTTTATGCTTAAAATGTTTTAAAATGTCACTAACTTTAACATGCAGGCTTCCCTGGTGGCTCAGATGGTAAAGTGTCTACCTGCAATGTGGGAGACCCGGGTGAGATCCCTGGGTCGGGAAGATCCCCTGGAGAAGGAAATTGGCAACCCATTCCAGTACTCTTGCCTGGAAAATTTCATGGATGGAGGAGCCTGATAGGCTACAGTCTGTGGGGTTGCAGAGAGTCGGACACAACTGAGCAACTTCACTTCACTCACAACTTTAAAATGCAGACTAAAAACAATGAAATAGCATGTTTGCCCATCAAACTAACAGTAATTTTATACATTATATTATCCAGCCTCGGTGGTGGTAAATAAAATAGAATCCTTATACATTGCTGGTGGGAGTATTAATTGAACCTTCTAGAAGGCAAATGGTTTGAAAATAGTTTCAAGATACTAGAAATATACATTCTAATTATACAGCTAGAAATTTATCCTAAGGAACTATGTGAACAACTGTATAATGAAATATGTGCACAGCACATGAGAGTACTATCTATAATAGCCAAACACTGGAAAAAAATACATATCCAAAAATAGATGGTCAAATAAATTATAGTAACTTCATGCAATAGGGTGTAGGAAGTCTTTAAAGATACTTAATGTTCAATACAGTATTGTAAAGTAAAATAAAGTAAAAATAAAAATAGAAAAAGAAAACATGTATCATATATTTTTAAATTTTTGAATACAATATATAAATCCATTTTCTTTAAAAGACTGAAAGACAATAATATACTATAACACTACTTATCTGTACAGTGATTATAGTGACTTTTTTCCCTTTATAATTTTGTATATTTAAATTTTTTTCTACAATTAGCATGAAAATATGTGGATTTTAATATATATATAAACATGACTTTATTGCACCTGTTTTAAAGCTTTGGCTTTAGTAAGTTCTTTCTCTGATCTGTCATTGAAAAGGGTTAGTTCATTTATTTTGGTCATGAGGGACTGTTTTTCATCACGATATTTACTATTTGACTTCTTGGTAAAGTAAAGATCATTCTGTAAAGAGGAAAAAAGGTACAAAAATACATATTTTAAATAACAATATTATATGCATGACACATTGAATCATATGCTCCATATAAATATTTATAATAATCAGATTTTTAAATCTCACCCTTTCATACTCTGCTATCTCTAATAAGATATACATGGATATTCTCATAGAAACACTTTCATTTTTATTATTTGTTGATGTTTGGGTTCAGTTTGATTTTAGTAATTCTAGGAAATATCATGTATGATTACCATTTAAACTGAATTATTAAGTGATTGCCCTTTATGGGAAGACATGGGAGGGCAGAGTTCAAGCTTTGTTTAAATACAGGGTTCACCTTCTGGATTTCATCATTTGATTCAACCCAAGCCCCAGAAGGTAAAAATGTTAACAGTATGAGAAAGCAAAGAGTTTAGGTTAACTACAAGCTCTGGAATTAGACAGTCTTAATTACTTATCCAGAGAAGGCAATGGCACCCCACTCCAGTACTCTTGCCTGGAAAATCCCATGGACGGAGGAGTCTGGTAGGCTGCAGTCCATGGGGTCGCTAAGAGTCAGACACGACTGAGCGATTTCACTTTGACTTTTCACTTTCATGCATTGGAGAAGGAAATGGCAACCCACTCCATGCTCTTGCCTGAAGAATCCCAGAGATGGCGGAGCCTGGTGGGCTGCCGTCTACGGGGTCTCACAGAATCGGACACGAATGAAGCGACTTAGCAGCAGCAGCAATTACTTATCAGCCATCCAATGCCAGTGGGCAACCTATTCTTCCTTAGTTTCCTCATCTCTAAAATGGAGATGATAACAACACCTACCTACCGAGGCTGTTGTGGAGGGTTACAGAAGTTACTGTAATATGTGCAATACCGTTTGACACAGGAAAATGTTGTTATGATTATTATTATGTATATAATCACATATTGCTGAAGAGAAAAATGCTAGATAAGATCTAATTCCATCGACTGAATGAATGGGTCATACATACTCATCAGTTTTCCAGCTTTATACAAATTTGCATCCTCGCTCCCACCCAGAACTAGAATGAGATTTGCTCTCTTTGTCCTCCTTAGTCCCTCTTAGGGGACCTAAAGCAAAAGTTTCTAGTGCCAAGATCTCTCTCCCTTTCCCTCGCTTCCTCTCTCCCTTGCTTCCTCCCTCCCCTACCTTTCTCACTGCCTGTATTTCTCTGAACAATCAGAACCTAAGATTGAAACAAGACAGTAAGAATTTTTTTTTCACATAAAGATATGACTGTATAAAATTAACTTTTAAAATTAAAATATTAATTTAAGGTAATTTTCAACTGTAGGAAATTTGTTATTCAAAATAAGAGATGGAGTGAAATGGGAAAGATAATGTAGAATGACTTTACAATCTAACGCTACTATCGAGAAGATAAAACCTTCATTAGAAAGTTAACTAGCTTTAATAGCTTTAAAAATTCACTTGTATGTCAATTTATTTACCTCTCTGTCAAAACCAGAGTTGGGATAGGCATAAGTACTATCCTACTGCATCATGGACAGAGCCCCAAGGTAGTTAAAATGGGGAACACTAGAACCACTCTCACACAGCAAAACAGACACAATTGAGTTAGCATCAAAAACATCCAGATATGAATGATCCTCCTATCATTCTATAGCACTAATATTCTCATACTCTATATAATTAAAATACCATTTATTGAGAACATACTAAAGGCACTGTGTTAAGACACATATTGCTTCTAATTCTCCCAAATGTCCTAAAATAATATCAAATATTGTTTTCCATTTAAAAATGAGTAAACTAAGACTCAGAAAAGTTAAAAAAGCAGTACTGTGCTATGCTAAGTCACTTCAGTTGTGTCCAACAATGTGTGACCCTAAGAACTGCAGCCTTCCAGACTCCTCTGTCCGTGGGATTCTCCAGGCAAGAATACTGGAGTGGGTTGCCATGCCTTCCTCCAAGGGATCTTCCCAACCCAGGTAGTTAGGTATAACCTTGACATTCAAAACCAGTTCTGATTCCAAAACATGTGCTCCTATTACTAATCCAAGGAAATAGTCTTAAAAATTTAATCAGGCTATAATCCACTCAAAACCAATATTTTGTCATGTTTAATTTTTTTTTCTTTCCTAATTTAAAAAATTAATAGCTCTCTTTCACCTTTGTAGCCCTTAAGGAATTCAGGGCAATTTTTCATTTGACCACTAGAGGACATTCATCACTAGCCTTTCCAGCTGTTCAACATTTAAAATTGGAGTTCCCCCCATTCAGATCCATGCTTTTAACTGGCCTTCACTCTTGCCAGTTAAACATTAGCATAGGTTCTATATTACATAGGTTCCCTAACACAAGTTTTATATTGCCATAAACATATTAAAGTACTTAAGGATGAAGAACATTTTTAACCTTATTAACAAAATAGTCATGAAATATGTAACTAAGTAAATATTTATAAGAGCAGCTTCTTTTAGATGCCACTTCAGTGATAAAAAGCAATCAAGTTATTATGGGAGACACATAATAGAAACTAGAACTTATCAATTTCTAAAATCATGTACCATTTAAGACTATTTTTAAGTTACATGGACCAAGGATCAAATCCTTGCTGTGAAATCATGAACAAGTTACTTATCTGTAAAACTGGTAATAATATCTTCCTCATAAGACATTTATAAGGATTAAATGAAATGAAACACTAAAGACATAAACATAGCATACAACAAATGCATAATCAATGGTAACGCTATTTTCACATTTCCATTTGAGAATGTAGGTACAGAAATACGGGCATTAGTTCATACATTTATTACATATGTGGGTAGCTTGGCAATTATCCTATCAAAAGTCAGTCTTAGGAACATGTTAACGTAAAATGACTAATAATTAGGATATTTGAAGCATAAAAAGTATTTTAGCTAAGTTACATGAAGCTTCTTGATCTGTGTTTCCAAAAGGCAAAGTGCAGATTTTTTTCTCTTCCAATGTCTTCTGAAGTTCAACTGTTTTTGCTTCAAGGGCTTGTTTTTCTTCTGAATTAATTTCTCCCTTTAAGCGCGACATTCGGCGTTCTACTTGTTGAATGTAAAAATCCTGTTACAGGTTTTAAAGAAAGTTAATAGGGAGAAACAGTTAAAACCATTTTTGTAGATGCAAGCACATTAAATATTTTCATGAGTTTGGTCTGATGTCATCATTTACTAAAGTCACTTTAATTCTCTAGTGATGAAGTCCTTCCTACTCCAAGGGGAGAAACAGTAAATTATTCTTCAACAACCAGAGTATATGATAATAACACACAACTAATCTGAAAACAGAGCAGTTAGGTGGGTATTTATCATACTATCATCACAGAACATCAGTAAATCTACTAGGTTTACATGGACATGGATTTTGGAGGGTATTTTTCTACAGAGCACAAAAAAGAGTCACAGACTGTTAGCTATGAAAGGCTCAAATATGATGAACTTTTAAACAATATTTTGAAAATTTTACTTCAGCATTTGTAATTCTGAGAAATTAAGAATATATAAGATGCAGAAATTAAGATGTAGAGAGGGAGGACATTAAACAATTAACATGGGACAGAATACGTAAAGAGAACCAAAAAGGAAAACTTTCAAAATACTTTTAACCTATTGGTCCAGGGACAGGGATGGAGAGGCTGATGTATGCATAACATACAGTTTTGCAGGGGTTTTAGGGGTTCTTTTTGTTGTTGTTTTTTGGCTGCACCATGCAGCATGTAGGATCTTAGTTCCCTGGCCAGAGATGGAACCCACAACACCTGCAGTCTGTAGCATCTGTCTATGCCCACCCAACCTTAAGAGTTCATAGAAATCTGTTTCTTAGGACACTGCAGTATCTTGACCATCACAATTATGAGAAATCAATATGAAGACATTTATAAGAGTAACATCTACCTGAGTGTACATAATTTCTTGCTGCTGCAAGGTTTCAAAGTCCAGTTTATGTAACTGGTGGTTGAGGTGCTTTAGAGAAGAACGGGTTCCTTCAATTTCAGATACGAGAGCTTTTTCTTTCATTGTTTCAGTCTGTAATTCCTGAACTTTCTTAAATAACACATCTTTCACTATGTTCAACTGAACTTCTACTTCCTGATAATAAGAATAACAATGATTAATGTAATATAATACCTTTAAATGTTTTACTGAATGAATATTATAATTTAGGGGTTCATCAATGAACCCTCATTTTAGCCCTAGAGAGTATAAAGCCCTTCACAATTTCAACACATTCCCAACATTGCTTTTAGTCTACTCTCATCCACTATTCCTATATCATATACCTTGATATGTCATCTACCCTGTGTCAACTTAGCCTTAGAACTTGACCATTTTCACTGGTTTCTTTGGAACATAAAATGCATTAAAGACACACAGCTTATAAGTTCCCAAAGTTTACTAAAGTCTTGAAAATGTTAAAGGAAGAACTCTCTCACCTTCTTTTCAGCACTATTCAGTGGTGAGCAGATAAATGCTTAACCACCAGGTTTCTAGTAGATGGGAGGTTAGGAGAAGAGGCTGATTTCCATAATTATTTATATACCCACTAAGGCCAATTTCAAGCTACTCACATGATTCCTCTATATTTAAAGCTAGAAGAGACATGCAGTTGCAGATCATTACGCACTATATCTACTATACAGATATAATAGTTGCCACAACTTGGTGATTGAACAGTAATACTATACAAATATGATAGATGTAATTTGAAGTAACTTTAAAAGCATAGACAACAGTAAAGTGTAGAAAACTAATTTAGAAGTGATATGTACTGAGTACTTTTTACTTTGTTTTTAATATAATTTATTTAATTGTGAGTCTATATAATTTGGTTTTTAATAGTAGCTACATTTAGCGGCTGACTTATAAAATTCCAGAAAATTTAACTATCAGCTTTTGTGAGCTGGTAAGCACTGGCACCAACACACTACTGGCACTATTCCTTACTCACATTTTGCCTGCAGCTAACTTCCCTACCCATGCAGCCCACTAGGAAACAGAAACCAGTACCCCATTTTCACTTCTCCCGTCTCAGGAGGCAGGTCTGTCTTGACCTCAAAGTGTCACATTAATGTATTCTAGACTTCAAATAGATCTCACATGGCAAGATCTATTGAAAGCTCTCATTTTAGGATGTTGAAATAATTTCCTTCTGTGCTCTTATACACAGGTAAGCATTTTTCTCTTTGGCCTCCAATGAATCTCAATATGTAACAAAAGAAGTCTGTGATTGGCACATGTGAATTTTCACAAATGAAGAAACCTAATCTGATATACAAGCTTATAAAATACATTGCTTTTCATATAATAGAAAATTTTCACTGGGTTCAGGACCTTCTCAATGACTGCCTGGGTGAGTTTTAAAGTCAGGGCTTGGTGGTAAATAAGTCAGCAAAACATATAGGGCTGAGATTTTCCCCAAACAAACGAACAAAACCCCAAGAACACAGCCCTGCTCACACATGTGGCCAACCTTACTATTTATTAATTCAGCTAATTTCTTTTTAAATATCACTAGTTTTTAATTCTTTCTTCAGAAGGTTTATTTCATATAAAATTCACAGTCTTTAATTTTTCTAATAAGCTCCAATACTGTCCCATTTCATGTGCTAACAGAAAATCATGCTTTCTGAGGGGAAAAAGTCATAACATTTTTTAAAATAATGTTGTATGATTTGGACTCAAATAACACTCAAATCAAGACTGTTGCACGACGTTGTTACTCAGGATTTTAAACATACAACAGCGCACTAAGGAAGCTGGAGTCTATCCAAATATAGATGAAACCATACTTGAAACAAGCCTCTGCAAATGGGAGAGTCTACAAGCACCTTGAGCTGCCCTTCCTCTTCCCCCATTAGACAAAAAAAGAGTAAAAGCAAGAAGTAGTGCCTACACAGTGCCTATGGTGACAGGTCACAAAAATCATTTGGAGTTTTCAAAGAGGAAATGGCCAACTAGCCTATTCCAGTTCCTCAAAAATTGGCTTTAATGCTACCAGAATGCCGAACGGATTATGGTAGAAAGGGGGTGCCAGGGAAGTTAGTAAGGTGTTAGCATTTATAAGCCCATTTACCAATAATGGTGCCAAGCTGGAAGAGGTTAAAGAGACAGCAGATGCTGAAGAAACATATGTAATGAATGCAGACCACTGGGAGGGAATTGGATCACAAGCAAAAATGATAGGCAGGTAGAAATCAGTTGTAAAACAAGGGCATTTTTTCAAGATACATTTGCAATTTAAGAAAATACATATGGATTGCAAACAGAAACGAGGACACAGTAGGCATTGGGAGGACATGGAATCTCAGAGGATCTACCTTTCAGAGACGACATCAAAGTTAAATGCTGAAAGTGAAGCAAATGGAGAATTAACAGCTTAAAATAAAAAAGAGGTTCAACAACTCAACAATCTAATTACAAATGTGATGACCTCAGAAATCACAGCTTTATTAAAAGACCTCCTGCTCGTCTGACCTCAAGAGTCTAGTTTATTCACTATTACTAAATTTGCTGTACTTTTTAAAAACTGAAACTAAACTTTACCTTCACACCTCTTTCTTCCTCCCTTAGCATATCTTCCAAGTTGGTAGCTTTCTCCTCTACAGACATAGTTTTCTCAGTTATCTCCTTTAATTTTTTTCTTACAATCTGATTATGATTTTTAATTTTGCGTAACCTATAGAGAATTATGAGGAAAAAGCAGAAAACATGTCTAAAAGATATTTAATGCAAACAAAGAAAGAACAGTTTACCCTAAGATTTCTTCATATAATGTGAAGCTTCTTTTGCCATAAACCTTTTAATACCAGCATATATTTAGTAGGTCATAAAAATACTGCTCCTAAGGCTTTGTATTGAAAAACTCAGGAAAAATTGTTTAGGTTTAATAAATTAGTAGCTATAATTTTATAGTTATTGAACCAAAAACAAATATTCAATAATTTTTCTAGAAATATTAAAAAAACTACAAACATTCTTAAATATCTTTTTTCTTACCTTGCTGTTTCTTCATTAATGTCCATCTTTATTTTGGAAATATTTTTCCTCAGAGCTTCTAAATCACTGGAACTTCTATTCACAGTGGCTTTTAAAGAATCCAGCTATTTATTAGTTAACAGACAGAAATTATATATTATAATTTCATTTCTGAGAATTTTTATTCTGAACACATTCGTTTCTAACCTACATAACAGTGACAAACATAATAGCCATGTTTTTGTAACATATTTAACAATTTTTCTTTTTGATCTGATAATAAATTTCAAATGACTTGTAAGATACTGACAAATTATAGAGATCTATATATGAGTTAAAAGCACATAGAACAAAAGCTTCACAACATTGCATTCGGCAATGATTTCTTGGATATGACACCAAAGGCACAGACAATCAAAGAAAAATAGACAAGTTTGACTTCATTTAACTAAAAATTTTTGTACAGCAAAAGTAATATCAACAGAGCAAAAAAGAAACACAAAGAATGAGGGGGAAATAACTACAAATTATATATCTGATAAGGGACTAATATCCAGGATATATAGGGAACTTCTAAAACTCAACAACAACAAAGCCTGATTCAAAAATGGTCAAAGATCTTGAATAGATATTTCTCCAGAGAAGAGATACAAAAGGTAAATAAGCACATGAAAAACTGCTCAACATCATTAATCATTAGGTAAATGAAAATCAAAACTACATTGAAATACCATTTCACAACCATTAATATAGCTACCATCAAAAATCTCAACAGAACAAGTGTGGATGAGGATGTGGAGAAATTGGAACCCTTGTGCACTGTTAGTGCAAATATCAAATAGTACTACCATTGTGTGGTGATTCTTCCAAAAATTAAAAATGTAATTATTGTTTGATAAGGCAATTCTGAGATAATTCTATATCCATACTCACAGCAGCATTATTCATTATAGCCAAAACAGGAATGCAGTCCAAGGTCATTGACAGGGGAATTGATAAGCTAAATATAGTATATATACACAATGGAATATACACACACAGGCTTAAAAAGGAACAAAATTTTGACATATGCTGTAACATGGATGACCCTTGAGGACATTATGCTAAGAAAAATAAGTGAAATAGGCCAGCCAGAAAAAGACAAGTATTTTATGACTCCATTTATATGAGGTACTTAGAGTAGCTAAAAATTATAGAGACATAATGTAGAATGGTGGTTTCCAGGGGCTGGGAGGACAGGGAAATGGGAAATTATTGTTCAATGGGTACAGAGTTTCTGCTTTACAAGGAAAGAGTTATGAAGATGGTTGATAGTAATGGTTGTACAACATTAGCGATGTATTTAACACTAAACTGTCCATCTGAAGACAGTTAAGGTGGTAAATTGTGTATGTATTTCACCACAATAAAAAAATTTTGAGAAAAATGAAGTACTTTTACATGTTACATCTTATAAGAACCTTGAAGATATTATGTAAGTAAAAAACCCTGACACAAAATGCATCATGTTGTATGATGTCCAAAATAGGCAAATCCACCAAGACAAAGTATATCAGGAGTTGCCAGGGCCTGGGTGGGAGGAGGAGAGGGACAGAAGGAAAGCCATTGCTAATGGGTATGCGGTTTCTTTTGAAAGACCAAAATACTCTAAAATTAGATAGTGATAATGGTTTCACAATTCTGTAAAATACTAAAAATTATTGAATTATATGCTTTAAGAGGGTATATTTGATATGTGAATTCTATCTCAATAAATAAATTATAAATCTCAATAAATAAATTATAAATAAATGAATACCTGCATTTCTTTTCTACAACTGGTTTAAGCTTTAAAATTCTGGAGAATGAGCTATTAGCAGTGACATTTAATTTATGTAGGAAATTCACATTTTTGCTCTTGAAAGATCTTACTTATTCTCTTCAGACAGAAAAAACTTTCCTTCTTTATCAGAAATATAAAGTATAAAAACTTATGAAATGCTCTGCAATGTTTCAATTTCCCATCCAAATATCAGTAACTTCAGATAATTTGCTAACTATGGGAATTGCTAACTTTACCCATGGAATAATTTAGTTGACATGTATGCTCAAAAGAAGAAAAGACCAAAGCAGAAGATTTTATTCTCTCTGTTTAAAGACATTATACCACTACATTGTTCCATTGCTGCTGCTGCTGCTGCTAAGTCGCTTCAGTCGTGTCCGACTCTATGAGACCCCATAGACGGCAGCCCACCAGGCTCTGCTGTCCCTGGAAATCTCCAGGCAAGAACACTGGAGTGGGTTGCCATTTCCTTCTCCAATGCATGAAAGTGAAAAGTGAAAGTGAAGTCGCTCAGTCGTGTCTGACTCTTAGCGACCCCATGGACTGCAGCCCACCAGGCTCCTCTGTCCATGGGATTTTTCAGGCAAGAGTACTGGAGTGGGGTGCCATTGCCTTCTCCATTACTACACTGAAATGTTTTCCCTTAACAAGGTAAAACACTGAACTTCAACAGTAGTTTCTGCTAGAATTTGAGTGGTAAAACCACTATATACATGTATCTCTGGAAAGACACTTCAAAATATCACCAGTGTCAATAATTCATCTTCACATTTATCCATTTTCCTTTGTCTTATGATTTCCAGCCTAGACCTTTCAGAAGTCTTTTGCCTTGAGTTAATAACAAAACACCACGTGTGATAGGCAAGTTGGGCCCTGCACAACACCAGGGGAACCCTTTTACCACCTGAATGACAGCCCCCTGTTGCCTTTATCCAATCAAGGTTTCAACAGAAAGTGAAAGTGAAGTCACTTAGTTGTGTCCAACTCTTTGCGACTCCATGGACTGTAGCCAGGCTACTCGGTCCATGGGATTTTCCAGGCAAGAATACTGGAGTGGGTTGTTGCCATTTCCTTCTCCAGGGGATCTTTCTGACCCAGAGATAGAACCCAGGTCTCCCCCATTGTAGGCAGATGCTTTACCGTCTGAGCTACCAGGGAAGCCCTAGTGTATTCTAAAAGTTCAAGTTTCACAATACGAAGGAACATAACAAAAAGAACTAGAAGGCAGGTCCTTAACAAAGGAAAGCCTTTATGCTTATCTGTATAGTTATTTGTTATAAACACACAAACCAGTCCTTTTAATTGACATACCTCATCCTTCAGCTGAATTCTATTAGCTTCATGACGCTGATATTCTGTTCTACATTTTAAAACTTTACGATCAGCAGCAGCAATTTTTTTTTCATACTCTGTGTTATTCCCAATCTCACTTTCCAAAAACTTGATTTTTTCCTTAACCAGATTTTCTTTTTCTCTTATTTCTTGCTTTATCCTTGATAATGCCTAGAATTTGAAATACACGTTAAATACATGTGTAATATGACAAATAAAACAAAAACTAAAAGAAATTCAGTTTTTATAGTACTTATTTTACCAAAATTTAAGGAGAGACTATTTAAATGAATAATAGTATGCCACTAATGTCTATAAGCTCATATTTTTAAAGAACCCTATATTTTAGTTCATCCATCTGGTACTTTGCTAAAGGATAAGAAAAATGTCAGTCTTTATCAAGAAAAGGTGACATCTAAAAAGTAAAACAGTATTGAATAGTTTTCACATTTCAATGCAGTTTTCTAAGACCAGTTTAACAAGACCAGTTTTGTTTTCATTTTTTGAGAATATTATTTTTGTTATTTGTTTCAATAGGAATATCTTTATCACTCAGGCTTCCTGCTGGTCGTGGAGATAAAAATAACAAGAATATGCAAAGTAGTAACTGTGGTGTGGACAAAGTACCATGGGAGCAAAGAGATGATGAAATCTACCCAAGAGAAATCATTAAAAGCATTACCTAAGAGGCTTCATTTGAGTTGGGCCTAAAAAGATAAGTGGGGATGCATAAATACTCTAACATGGTTAAAATGTAGGGTGGGAGGGCAAAGATGGAACAGGTGGGGGGATGTTAAGAAAGAGTGGATACAGATGACAGAGATGAAGGGTGGAAGGCATTGGTTAGGGCCAAATGGTGAAGAATTCAACTTTTCAATTGCCATGTTAAGGAGAGTAAAGTTTTAAGCAATATGGAATAAAGATCTTAGTGTTGGGGAATAAAAAGATCATATGTGGTTTTTCAGGTGATTCTGATGACAGTACATTAGATGAGTTGGAGAGAGAAGGAAAATTTACCCTAAGATATATTTCTTTCAAGTTTTCTGAAATAGAGTCTCACCAAAAACTAATCTCAGAAGACTGGGTCAGGGGAGGCTATGTTTCTGAAGTTGGTAAATTTTAGAAATGCTACATGTAATATTGTACATATTAGCATATTAAATCAATATATATCTGAAATTAACTGCATTTTAAAACACATTATAGATTTGTTTACTCTAGTATTCCCACATATATAATGATTAACATTTTATAATTGTAACATTCTATATCTCTACTGTGTCCATTCAACCAAAGGATAGGTTAAAAGTTCCTAAATCTGTATGTGTCAAATAATTATTCTAGAATTCCCTGCTTTATATTAATTTTCTACCACTTACTCAGAAGCTTTAATTCCTACATTACAGGCATTAACGGGGCAATCTATTCACAGTTAAGTTTTCATGTAGGTGATGCCACAGATCAAAAATACCACAAATCAAGAGCTAGTTGTTACACTTAGAGGCATCCCACTACCTATGGAACCACTTCTGAGCACCCTCCCTAGTCTTCTTCAATACATATAGCCAGGAGATGTCACCCTGTGAATAAGGAATCACTGAGAATGTAACCAGAGAGCTTTGGATTCCACCAAATCAGCAGGCTGAGTAACTTTAGCTACAGGGTTGTATGAGCATTCAGATTATGGATTTGCAGTCTTAGATATTAGTCTTAGATGTGATCTACACAGAGGAAGCAGTCAGGACTTGATGTTTGAAACCAGTATAAAGCAAGAAAGAGAAACCAACATTAGTACCAAGAAATAAGAGGAACTCATAGTTAAGATTGGTTCTTCCAAACTCCCCTCTAAGGAGGCATAAGCCATTTTGTTGATAAAATGATTACTCACAGAAATTTAAAATACAGAAATAACATTTTCATATAAGTTACACATAACAAGTAAACCACATCCAGATATCAGAATTCCAAACTTCAGTGACCTGAACTGCTTGCCAAATGCCTTTCCATGGAGTATATTCAGAATGGAAGTTCGCACATTTCCCATGTGCCTTCTTTCCTCCTCAATTCCTCTCCCTCCCCAACTTCCCTAATCTTCCCATTTTCACTCACCATTATTTCACTCTTTAATGAATTCCCCAAAAAGTTTTCCTAAATTACCTCTGAAAGGAGCAGAAGATAACACTACACCGGTATTTAATCAGCATGGTGTTCCTCCCCTTCAGAGCTTTTACCCCATTCTGAATGGTAACTCAGTTTCTAAAGGGACAATTTATTGCAGTCAGGGTTTCTTTCCTGACTCTCCATCCTTCTTTCTTGGCTACCCATGAGGCTCATTTCCCTATATCTTTTGATTCACACAGAAACAGCACACATGTTAAACCCAAGGCATCATGGACAACCATGTACATATGAGTCAAGGCACTGGCTTTGCTGCAATAAAGTTGTCTATTTTCTCTTGTTTCACATTTCAGAGATATTAGAATTCAGTCTTCAGCATTATACACCATAAGTAAATAACCTTCATAAAATCACTTTTCCGAATAGATATAGAACCAGCTTTAGAAAACATTTACCCAAACTACTGGATCATGCTACAAAAGTGACTTTCAAATAATAGTGTGATTTAATTTGAAATGAATGAATTAAATACAAAAAGAGATAAATACAGCTGAAAGTTGAAAGAACCAAACAACCACTTTACCACGGCACAGTTATCGATGTCTTTATCTCTCTTCTGCATCTGTTCTATTGTGCTCTCCCACTGTAGAATGAGTTTTTGCCTTTCATTATGAATCTTTCGAAAATCTTGGGCAGCTTTATCCAATTCTAACTGTAAAAGGAAGACCAAATAATATTTCTGTGAATGTAAGTGCTTTTGTGAACATCATTTTGACAATTAAGAAATAAAAATCTTTACTAAACCGACCTGTACACTTCGAGTCTCTGCAAATTCATTGTCAAGTACCTTTCTTCTCTGATTACATTCCACAGTCAATCTTTCTAATTGCAGGGTCAGGGCCTAGAATGTAGTTACATACAAAAATATTCATAATTATCATTTTACTAACATAAAAGCTGTTAGCATATCTCACATTAATATTATACATATGCAAAGAGTTGGACACGACTGAGTGACTGAACTGAACTGAACTGATACATATACATATTATATGACACATATTCATTTGACATCTGAAATAACTCCAAATAATATAGATATATATTCTTTATCTTCTAATTTCAATGGAAACCCAATTGTTTCTAAAAAGACTTTTAATACTTTTTAAAATAAGTTAGAAAAAGATTAAACAATAAATTTTCATTTAAGGTTATTGTAACTAATGCATGCAGTTTTAACTTGTTAGAAAACATAATGTTTCATGATGCTAATATATCACCAGATTTAATTATGAGTAGATTTTTAAGTAGTGGTTATAATAATTATTTCATTTAATATATTATAATATATTAAATAATCAATAGCACCATAGTCTCAAATCAGCAAAAATTATCTGTAATATTCAAACTATTATGCAAAATAAGTTAAAATATTAATACATAGTTCGAGTGCAAAACTTTATTTTCTAAAATGCTTTTGAGAAACCTTCTCAATCAGGATTCTTAACCTGGAGTCCAAAGATCCTTAAATGGTCAAAGGGCTTTAGAAGAGCTATAAAAGTTGCATCAAGACTGTGTATTAGAGTACATTCATTTTTCTAGAGAGAGGATAATTGGCTTTATTATACGCAAAATGTTTAAGCACTACTTTAAAATTATAAGTTCAATTTAAATTACAGGTTGCTTTACTATAGATTCAGAGAAAATCTAACACTACAATGTATAACATCTCACCCTAATCTTATTATCATCTTGCTGAGCATACTTCTGAAGAGTGAGAGCATCACTATCTTTATGAGCTGATTCTTCCAGCCAGGCCTCCAATGCTTGCTGGTCCCAGTTCATTTGACATTTCAAACCATCCAATTTTTGAGTAGTTTTAAATATGGAATTCTAATTTCAAAGAGAGGGAACAGGGAGAAATAATAAAACATTATTTACTATGCAAACTAAAATAAAACATAGCATTACATATTTGAAAGGAAGAAAGAAATCTTGTCTCTGTCCCCAGTCTCCAGATGTATACAACATATCATATTTAATTATATAACTATCATACTATATTTCAATTATTTAATTCTGAAATAGAGGGAAGTGATTATCAAATTGAGAACAATAGTTGAGTCAAAGTTTACTTAAAAAGACATTAGGTATCTCCCCTAGAACAATCTCATTAGTCGCTCTACAAAAACTACCCAAGCAGATACGCAATTATAATAAAAATAATGTGCCTCCTATGCTAACTCAAGCCCAAGACAAGTTCTCTTCAGCCCCATTTCCAATCAGATTGCTTTCTCTAAAAGGTCTATTATATAGAAATTTTGGAAGCACATTTAATTAAAATGAATATAGTAATTAAGGAGCTAAAATATTTTTCAATGTATTTAAAAATTTAGATTCATAAAAGAAAACAGATCAATACACAAACATATACAAATTAACATGATAAAATAGGTATGTATGTGTATATATAGGATTCCCTGATGGCTCAGATGGTAAAGAATATGCCTGCAATTCAGGAGACCCAGATGTATATATACAAATATATGTGTGTATATACTTATTGTATGTGTATATATTTACGTATATTATATTTATTATATATGTATAAGAATATATATATATTTCCATATACAAATACATTTCCATAAGTATATACATACGTAAAGGGAAGAATTGAATTTGGAAAGTGTTCCCAACCAGGTAACTAAAAGCTAAGGAAAAGAGAAAAATAGATTATAGTACTTTAATATTAGAGTCACAGGTTGATAATATGAAAGGTAAAAATTCTGACTGAAAAATGAAATTCAAAATTATAAGTGACTTTTTAAATGTAGATTTTTAAAATGTAGCACTTATAAATAAATTATGCCTGGTATGGTGTAATAGGCAGACAGCAGGGTACCTCACATATTGTAAGGCTCAATGACTATTTGGTAAGTGAACACTGAGAAAATAAATGTAATATTCTATCATTGTTGATTTAAATCACAGCTCCATGTGACTTTCATTGTCCAAAAAACAACATAAGTAAATGTCAGGAACCTAAATGTCTTTCCCATACAGAAAAAAAAAGAAAAAGAAAATCAACGTTTATTTGGTGAAGGAAGAAGGAGCAATTGCACAAAATTTTAGTTAACAGTTCAACACATACTTCCTTATCATTTTTTTTTTCCCGTATTGAAGTTATCTCATTTTCCAGTCGTTGAATTTCATCCTTCACTCGTCCCAGTTCTCTTTCAGCAATCATCCTTAAATGTTCTTCACTTTCAATCTCATGATCCCTGGCTTTGCAAAGAGACTACAGAATAATATACAAAAGAGAAAGACTTTTTACATTTTAAAATTATAAAATAACACTAAAACAAGACAAAAAATAACAAAGTTCCCACAAAATACTTAGATGACCTATTATTAATTCCACTTCTTTGAAACTTGCATGTTAGATTTTGTGATTCAGTGTAGGCAGTGCTGCTTACTAGTTGTGAGAAAGAAAGACAGCTCATTGAATGTGCTAGGGAAAAAATGTTTTCAGCAGATTTCAGTTTTGGTCTAGGGAAGCTGTTGGAAACCAAGTTTACTGAGACTTCAAAAGAGACATTCCATGTTCCTGGGTAGGAATAATCAATATTGTGAAAATGACGATACTACCAAATGCAATTTACAGATTCAATGCAATCTCTATCAAACTACCAATGGCATTTTTCACAATTCATATGGAAACACAAAAGACCCCAAACAGCCAAAGCAGTCTTGAGAAAAAGAATGGAGCTGGAGGAATCAACCTTCCTGACTTCAGACTATATATGTTAGAAAGCTACAGTCATCAAGACAGTATGGTACTGGCACAAAAACAGAAATATAGACCAATGAAACAAGACAGAGAACCCAGAGATAAACCCATGTACCTATGGGTACCTTATTTTTGACAAAGGAGGCAAGAATATACAATGGAGCAAAGATAGCCTTTTCAATAAGGGGTGCTGGAAAAAATTGGACAGTTACATGCAAAGGAATGAAATTAGAGCACTTCCTAATGTCATACAAAGATAAACTCAAAACAAATTAAATACCTAAATGTAAGATCAGAAACTATAAAACTCTCAGAGGAAAGCATGGGTAGAACACTCAATGACATAAATCAAAGCAAGATCTTCTATGACCCACCTCCTGGAGTAATGAAATAAAAACAAAAATAAACAAGTGGGACCTAATTAAACTTAAAAGCTTTTGCACAGCAAAGGAAACTACAAACAGGTAAAAAGACAACCCTCAGAATGGGAGAAAATAATAGCAAATTAAACAACTGATGAATAATTAATTTCCAAAATATACAAGCAGCTCATACAACTCAACACCAGAAAAACAAACAGCCCAATTGAAAAGTGGGGAAAATATCTAAAAAGACATTTCTCTAAAGAAGACATATAGATGGCTAATAAACACAATAAAAAATATGCTCAACATCATTCATTATTAGAGAAATGAAAATCAACACTATAATGAGATACTACCTCACACCAGTCAGAATGGCCATCATCAAAAAGTCTACAAACAATAAACGCTGGAAAGGGTGCGGAGAAAAGGAAGCCCACTTGCACTGCTGGTGGGATACAGCCACTATGGAAGATAGTATGGAGATTCCTTAAAAGCTAGGAATAAAACCACCATATGACCCAGCAATCCCACTCTTAGGCATATACCCTGGGGAAACCAAAATTGAAAAAGACACATGTACCCTAATGTTCATTTTAGCACTATTTACAACAGCTAGAACATGGAAGCAACCTAGATGTCAACAGATGAATGGATAAGGAAGTTGTAGTACATATATACAATAGAATACTGCTCAGCCATAAAAAGGAATGCATTTGATTCCGTTATAATGCAGTGGATGAACCTAGAGGCTATTAAACAGAGTGAAGTAGGTCAGAGAGAAAAATACAAATATCATACACTGATGTATATATACAGAATCTAAAAAGATAGTACTGATGAATTTATATCAGGGCAGTGATGGAGAAACAGAGAGAGAGAACAGACCTATGGACACAGGAGGAGGGAAGGAGGGGGAAAAAAAAAAAAACTAGACAGAAAATAACAAAGTTCCCACAAAATACTTAGATGACCTACTATTAATTCCACTTCTCTGAAACTTGCACATTAGATTTTGTGACTCAGTGTAGGCAGTGCTGCTTACTAGTTGTGAGAAAGACAGTACACGAAATGTGCTAGGAAAAAATGTTTTCAGCAGTTTTCAGTTTTGGTCTAGGGAAGCTGTTGAAAAGCAAAGTTTATATACCGAGACTTTAAAAGAGAAAATTCATTTATTTAAAACTAAGAAATTAAATTAATATTAAAATACTTAGGAAATGGTATGCTTATAAGAATTGACTACATATCCAATAAAGAGAAATAATTTTAAAATAATATGTAAACAGTGATGGTTGTAAATATGTCTTAGAGTATGTTAACATACAATGATGCCTTTGGGTTACGTTTTACTTAATAAAATTGTATTTGTTGCCTACTGATCTTGTAGGACTTCAAAGTTATCACTAGTGGTATTGTTTTTACATTATTAAGGCTGTTAGTGTTGAAGGAAGTTTATTGTCTTTCATCTCTATTAGCCTACTTGAAGTTTGACTATAATGAAATACACCTAAGATCTCTGCTTCTCAAATCCCTAACTCAGTGGAATAATAACTTGAGGAAAAGATGTTAACCTAAACTGTTTATTACCTACTAAATCACATGAGGAATCCAAAATCTTGGGATTGTTTTTAAAATGCATTAAATTTATAGCTTTCTAATGAGACTTGTAAAAACCCATGAAATAGTTACTTATCTATATTAATTATAAATTGGTATTAGAAACATGACTTATTCAGTTTTAAGAATTACATATTTCTTCATAGAAATGTAGATGTACTTTAAAAAAGAAGTTTGAGAGAGAAGCTAGTAAAGTCTCCAATGCTGATTTACAGAGCTTTTGGATTTTCTGGGCATCATCAGGGAAAGAGAGTCTTCACATGAATAGACTGTCCATAAAACAGATGCTTACTTAATTAATTACTCTAAGTTTTAATTTTTGTTTGTACTAATATTTCTAAAATGCATTGTACTGTCCCTAGTCACCTTAGCTTCCTGAACATAAATTAACTTTTCTATTATCTCAAGATTGTTATTATAAAATTCAGTCCTTAAACTATCCTAAAATATTGTGGTGTCCTTAGGGCTACTGAAGTGTGTTGACAGTTTGCCTCCTCTCAAAATCACTCCAGGAAGTTATGCTGAAAATTTTTAAAATAGAAACTCTATTATAATGTTTTATTAGATCTATTTCCACTTAGGCCATCATTTCTCTGCACTGCCATCACTGCACCCTTCTCTTATAATCAGCTGCCTAATATTATATCAGACTGTCTGAATGATGATATCTCTTGATGAATTAATTGTTCCTTGAATTTGGTGACAGTAGAGTTCCTAAAAATCTTTTTTTCTACTTACTTTCAGGTTTAATGATTACGTTCATAATCATTTAGTTATGTGAAACTTTCTTATTATATCTCTAAAATCAAATCACAGATGTAAATGCAATGTGAAATGTTCCATGACTACACATAATACAATCAATGTAAATTTCAAACAGTATTGTACCTGGGTAAACAAGAACTCTTGCTTAACATTTTGAAGTGAGAAGTCATAGCATTAATGCGATCTTCATAGTCACGTAGCTGATCTTGCATGTTTGACTTTTCATCTTGCAGCTTTGATAACTGTAAATAATAAATGCTATGATCAACCAAAGTCCTACTAGGTTTTCACGATATTAAAAATATAAAATCAAAAGAAAATTAAATTTTCATTTACTTTGCTTCTTTCAATATCCATTTGAATTTCTAAAATCTACTGATCTTTTAAATGTTATAAAATAGTGTTGTGATTTAGAGATAACTGTGGGAAAATTAGCACCATAATATGTGAACCATGAACTTCCAGATGTTCAAGCTGGTTTTAGAAAAGGCAGAGGAACCAGAGATTCAACTGCCAACATCCGCTGGATCATGGAAAAAGCAAGAGAGCTCCAGAAAAACATCTATTTCTGCTTTATTGACTATGCCAAAGCCTTTGACTGTGGATCACAGTCAAAGTTTATTGTGTGGCGCACAATAATCTGTGGAAATTCTTCAAGAGATGGGAATACCAGACCACCTGACCTGCCATCTTGAGAAATCTATATGCAGGTCAGGAAGCAACAGTTAGAACTGGACATAGAACACCAGACTGGTTGCAAATAAGAAAAGGAGTGAGCCAAGGCTGTATATTGTCACCCTGCTTATTTAACGTATATGCAGAGTACATCATGAGAAACCCTGGCCTGGAAGAAGCACAAGCTGGAGTCAAGACTGCTGGGAGAAATATCAATAACCTCAGATATCCAGATGACACCACCCTTATGGCAGAAAGTGAAGAGGAATTAAAGAGCCTCTTGATAAAAGTGAAAGAAGAGAGTGAAAAAGTTGGCTTAAAGCTCAACATTCAGAAAACAAAGATCATGGCATCTGGTCCCATCACTTCATGAAAAATAGATGGGGAAACAGTGGAAACTGGCTGACTTTATTTTGAGAGGGTCCAAAATCACTGCAGATGATGGTTACAGCCATGAAATTAAAAGACGCTTACTTCTTGGAAGGAAAGTTATGACCAACCTAGATAGTATCTTAAAAGCAGAGACATTACTTTGCCAACAAAGGTCCGTCTCGTCAAGGCTATGGTTTTTCCAGTGGTCATGGATGGATGTGAGAGTTGGACTGTGAAGAAAGCTGAGCACCGAAGAATTTTTGCTTTTGAACTGTGGTGTTGGAAAACACTCTTGAGAATCCCTTGGACTGCAAGGAGACCCAGACAGTCCATCCTAAAGGAGATCAGTCCTAGGTGTTCATTGGAAGGACTGGTGCTAAAGCTGAAACTCCAGTACTTTGGCCACCTGCTGAGAAGAGTTGACTCATTGGAAAAGACTCTGATGCTGGGAGGGATTGGGGGCAGGAGGAAAAGGGGATGACAGAGGATGAGATGGCTGGATGGCATGACCGACTTGATGGACATGAGTTTGAGTGAACTTCGGGAGTTGGTGATGGACAGGGAGGCCTGGTGTGCTGTGATTCATGGGGGTCGCAAAGAGTTGGACACGACTGAGTGACAGAACTGAACTGATGAAGAGTAAGAGAGACCAGAGCTCACTCTCTCTTAGCCATGTGAGAACAGAGCCAGAAGGCAGCCATCTACAGGCCAGGAAGAGGGCTCTCACCCAATATATTCACCCAATATGGCACCCTGATCTTGACTTCTAGCATTCAAAATTACGAGAAATAAATGTCTGTTTTTATTGAGTCTATGTTTTTTCAGTAAAGCAACCCAAGCTAAGACAGTGATTTAAATATAAAGGAATTTAAAGCTATAAGTTTTCTGTAAGATTTTTGCTGTTTTTCATTCCATGGACAGAGGAGCCTGGTGGGCTACAGTCTATGAAGTCCAAAGAGCTGGACATGAATGAGAACACATGGGTGTGGGTACGAATTACTCTCCTTTTACTGTTTTCTAAAAGGTGATTTTTTTCCCTTTCAATTTATCTTTAATATAAAGCTGTCCAGATGCTGAGGGGCAGGGAAGCTTGGTGTGCTACAATCCAAGGGGGACAAAGAGTTGGACATGACTAGGTGACTGAACAACAACAACAATTCAGAATATATTCTTAGAAACTTGCCTAAGCATTTAAGATGTCTATCTTAGTCAGCTCAGGCTGCCATAACAAAAAATCATAGACTGCATGGCTAAAACAATAGAAGTTTATTTCTCACAATTATGGAGGCTAGGAGGTCCAAGATCAAAGCGCCAGTCAATTTGGTTTCAGTGAAATTTTTCTTCCTGACTTGCAAATGACTGCCTTCTCACTGTGCCCTCACATGACAGAAAGAGCCCTGGTCTCTCTTCCTCTTCTTACAAGAGCACTAATCCCAGTGCAACTCCCCTCCCCTATATCTTGTTGTCATTGTTCAGTGGCTCTGCTGCTACTGCTGCTAAGTCACTTCAGTCGTGTCCGACTCTGTGTGACCCCATAGATGGCAGCCCACCAAGCTCCTCCGTCCCTGGGATTTTCCAGGCAAGAACTGGAGTGGGTTGCCATTTCCTGACTCAGTTATGTCCAACTCTTTGCAACCCCATGGACTGCAGCATCTCAGGCTTCCCTGTCCTTCACTATCTCCCAGAGTTTGTTCAAATTCAAGTCCATTGAGTTGATGATGCCATCCAATCATCTCATCCTTTGTTGTCCCCTTCTCCTCCTGCCCTCAATCGTTCCCAGCATCAGGGCATCAGAGTCTTTTCCAGTGAATTGGTTCTTTGCATCAGGTGACCAAAGTATTGGAGCCCCCCAGTCTAGAACTCCCAAAGGCCTACCTCTAAAGATCGTGGTCTCTCTTACTCTTCTGGTTGTTCAGTCATCCAGTCGTATCCAACTGTTTGCAAGCCCATGAACTGCAGCACACAAGGCTTCCCTGTCCCTCTTCATCTCCCAGAGTTTGCCCAAACTCATATTCATTGATCGGTGATGCCATCCTGTCATTTCACACTCTGATACCTTCTTCTCCTTCTGCCCTCAATCTTTCCCAGCAACAGGGACTTTTCCTGAGTTGTCCATTCACAAGAGATGACCAAAATACTGGAGCTTCAGCTTCAGCAACAGTCCTTCTAGTGAATATTCAGGGTTGATCTCCCTTAAGATTGACTGGTTTAATCTCCTGCAGTCCAAGGGACGTATAAGAGTTTTCTCCAGTACCACAGTTTGAAAGTACCAATTCTTTGGCATTCTGCCTTCTTCATGGTCCAGCTCTGACAACCGTATGTGACAACTGGAAAGACCATAGCCTTGACTATACAGACCTTTGTTGGCAGAGTCATGTCTGTTTTTCTACACACTGTCTAGGTTTGTCATTGCTTTTCTGCCAAAAAGCAAACGTCTTCTGATTTCATGGCTGCAGTCACCATCTGCAGTGATTTTGGAGCCCAGCAAGAGGAAATCTGTCACTACTTCCACATTTCCCCTCTCCATTTGCCATGCAGTAATAGGGCCAGATGCCATGATCTTAGTTTTTTTAATATTTAGTCTTAAGTCAGCTTATTACTCTCCTCCTTCATCCTCATCATGAGGCTCTTTAGTTCCTCTTTGCTTTCTGCCATTAGCACATATCTGAGGTTGTTGAGGTCCTGCTTATCTTGATTTCAGTAATTTACCCAGCCCAGCATTTCTCATGATGTGCTCAGCGTATAGGTTAAACAAACAGGTGACAGCAGACAGCCCTGTCGTACTCCTTTCTCAATCTTGAACCAATCAGTTGTTCCATACAGGGTTCTAACTGTTGCTTCTTGACCCACATACAGATTTCTCAAGAGGTAGGTAAGATGGTCAGGTATTCCCATCTCTCTAAGAGCTTTCCACAGTTTGTCATGATCCATACAGTCAAAGGCGTTAGCACAGTTGATGAAATAGAGATAGATGTTTTTCTGAAATTCCCTTGCTTACTCTATAATCCAGCAAATGTTGGCAATTTGATTTCTAGTTCCTCTTCCTTTTCTAAACCCAACTTGGAAATCTGGAAGTTCTTGGTTTGCATAATGCTGAAGCCGAGCATATAAGACTTTAAACATGACCTTACTAGCATGGGAGGTGAGTGCAATTGTCCGATGGTTAGCAGATTCTTGGATACTACCCTTTGGTGGTTGGCATGAGGATCAACCTTTTCCAGGTCTCCTTCCTCTTTTTATAAGAACACTAATCCCAGTCCCCACCCCATCTAGACCGCATCTAAACCTAATTGCCTCCCAAAGACCCCACCTCTAAAGACTATCACATTGGGAGTTAGGGCTTCAGCATATGAATTACTGGGAGAGGAACACAAACATTCAGTCCATAATAATGGAGAGTAATCTTTTAAACTGTTTATTATTATTTCTGTTGGCTTATGATCAGAAAATGTGGACCTATAAAATTTTTATCATTCTTTTTTAATTGTTGTAAATACATATAGCATAAAATTTACCATTTTAAACATTTTTCAGTGTATATTAAGTACAATGGCATTATGTATATCCACACATTGTACAACCATTTCCAAAAATTTTTCATCCTTCCAAACTGAAATTCTGAATTCATTAAATACTAATCCCACATCCTCCTTATCTCCAGCCCCTGGAAATCACCATTCTACTTTATGTCTATGAATTTGACTACTCTAGGTTACCTCATATAGGTGGAATCATACCTTCGGTAATCATACTTTACCAAACCATATCAAGTATTTGTCCTTATGTGTCCAGCTTATTTCACTTAGCATACTGTATTTAAGGTTAATCATTCATTTTAGGTTTTTGCTCTGGTCTAGTACACAATCTACCTTTGTAAATGTTTTATGAACATATTATACTTAAAGGATATATGTTCTCTTTGCTTTCACTTTTGTTGTATTATTCATATATTGCATATATTTATTTTTGCCGTGTGTGTGTGTGCACTCACTCAGTCATGTCCCATTCTTTGTGACCACACGGACTGTAGCACACCAGGCTCCACTGTCCACGGAATTTTTCCGGCAAGAATACTAGAACATGTTTTTATTTTCTACTCCAGGGATCTTCCCAACCCAGGGATCAAGTCTGGGTTTCTTGTGTCTCCTGCAGGCAGGCAGATTCTTTACCTCTGCGCCACCTGGGAAGTCCAGATATTGAAGTACCTCACTGCATATTTTTATCAAGGTCTACTAGCATTTATAATAGCTTTTACTTTTATGTATTTGGCTGTTGTGTTGTTTGGTACTTTATCACTTTTATTTTCTTTGTCAATTATGACTTTTATCGTTGCATAATTAACCCAAAGCAAAAGAATCTGCTTTTCAAATTAAAGCATAATGATTAATTCTCCATAGCTTGATAATTCCTTCCCCATAGAGCTCCCAAACAACATTTTACTGCCTCTTTCTTAAATATAAAAGGATATTCAAGGATCACCAGCTACTTATTGAAAACTTACATAATGTATGGGACATCAAGATAAAAAGATTCCAAAGAAAACAGATAATTCAGGACAAAAAGACAAGAACTAAAGACACACACATACATATACACTCAGATTGTAATTGATAATATATTCCTAAAACAAGACCATGTGACACAAAAAAGCAACAAGCACATAACCTGAAAATTTAAAATACAATTGATATAGTTGCCAAAATTAAAACTGCTATGTAAAGATGAAACAAAACTCTAAAAGCTTCCAGAGAATGAAAAAGTAACCTACAAAGAAATGGAAATCAATTTTAAAAAATAAGAACTGGAAATTATTTTAATGTAAGATTATTCACCATCAACCCTGCTTGAAAGACAATAGGGCAAAATTCTTGATAAATTCTGTGGAAATTTTATTTTTAATCTAGGAATTTTTTATCTAGCCAAATTATCATCAAATGTGAAGATAAATAAAAATATTTTCAGATTCAGAGTGTTTACCTCACATAGACACTTCTTAGGGAGACACAAGAAAGTAGTTCATCAAAATAAGGGAATGACTCAAGAAAAAAGAAGATATATGATGTAGGAAATAGACCATCAACCAAGTAAAAGAATAAAGTGAATTCACAGGTTAACAGCTGGGAAATAGGCTTTCAGAAGAACAGTTCACTTTGGGAAACACAGGATTCCAGGCGGAAGTAGTAAGGCATAGAAAAAGTATCTTGATGATCCGATACTATGATTTAAGGAATATAAAGTTAAAGCAGGCAGTGCAGGGAACCAGACTGGCAAAGCACAGTACTGTGGGCCCTTCTTGAAACAACCACACATGAAAAGTATCCAACCAGTCAAAAGATGAATCAAAAGTGAAAAGTTCAAAATAAGATAAACTTAGTAAAGTAGCTGTATAAAAGACCATTAAATCATATTAAATAGAAAATTAAGACTAAACACTTGTAGTAAATTAAGAGCATTGAACAGAATGCAAATAAAATAAACCTTGATAATATAAAAATAATAAAACCACTATTTTTAATGGAGAAAAGAAGGTAGCAGAAAGGGTAGGAGGACTAATCTCTTCATTTCAAAGATGCAAAATGAAAGATCAGGGAGTCAACTCATACTGTTTACAAATGAAGCAAAGAATTTTTTTAGAAACAATTAATTTAACCATTTCATTTTTCTTATTTAGTTTTTCTTAAGGTTACAGAAATTTTTTCACAACCACTATCTCTTATAACCAAGTAACATTCACTGATAGTCAACAATTTCTTTCATTTTCTCCTCTTAAACACAAGTAAAATTAAATTTCTATGCTAAAAATAGCACATGTAATAGGATATTATTTTTATAATATTCCTGTCTTTTTGTCTATATACCTGTAGATCATGATGTCTAGGATATTTGTCTAAAGCCATGATAGTCATATCTATGGTTAACAGTGAGTATTCTGAGAGAATATCTTGTATTTTTTATTTTATACCCTTCTCTTTTGTTTGAATATTTTAAACTTTCAAGAGTTGCTTTTTAATATCAGAGTTTATTAGGTGATGTGATTATGGTCCTCATTATTTTTTAATTGTTCTTTAATATTTTTTAAATAGCTAATTCAAGTAATAAGTATATAAAATCCTGTAAGACATATTATAGCAATAATACTCAAAATGAACATTTTAATGGAACTTAACCTGTATTAATGTCCTTAGAGCAGTATAACAATCTTGTGTAATGATTGTTTTACTTATCTTCAGTTTACGTAAGAAGAAGAAACTGACTCAATGCTGATATACAGGATCTGAACTCAGGGCTGGATACTTATTAACATTATTATTCCTCAGTATTCAGTACTAGATCTCTATTTCATAATGTAGTTCTTCACTTAAAAAGCAAAATATGGTGGATTCATGTCAATGTATGGCAAAACCAATACAGTATTGTAAAGTAAAATAAGGTAAAAATAAAAATTTAAAACTTAATTTAAAAAAAAAAAAAGAGGGAAAAAAAGCTACAGGAAGAATGTCAAAAAAAAAAAAAAAGTGGGATGATTAATTTCAGTAAGAAGCTTATTTGTAGAGAAATCCAAACTTCGAAATCTACATTTGGCTGATAGAAATTAAATACAGTTTTGAAATATAAATCAAAGAATATCAATGTCATAATACGTTAATGAGTGGAAATTCCTTTATCTTTTCACTGATAGTAAAAAGAGCTTATAAAACTTAAAAAAAAAAAGAAAGCAAAATCTGAAGCCATCTAATTAGATATAAGTAAATAAGTAACAATATTTTTAAAAATATATTTTCAAGAAGCAGAGCAGAGGATTTTCATTTTCATTTCTCAGAGGAGAGAAGACCTTGTCTTCCATTCTCTAAAGCAGTGTAAGCATCATAGGTTCTTCTTGGACTCTTCCACACACATTGCCATGTGATGGGCCATTAGACTCAAGGTCTTTAAAAGTTTCCTGAACTGGTTACAGTTTTTAACAACTACCATGCTTTGGTTGCAAGCTGGTTAAAATACTCCTTTGTTGTTTACTCACAGTCCTGTCGGACTCTTTGCGACCCTCATGAACTACACCCACCAGGCTTCTCTGTCCACGGAAGGATTTCTCAGACAAGAATACTGGAATGGGTTGCTATTGCTTTTCCAGGGGACCCAGGGATGGAACTGCCTCTCCTCCATTGGCAGGCGAATTCTTTATCGCTGAGCCACCAGGGAATCCCCCAATACTCCTTGCAATGTAAAATATTTTTATACCGTTCTATGACAACTTAATCTCACTTTGAAAAGCTGTAAACTGCACACTGAACATACTTACTAGAACATCCCTCTTGAAAACATTTCCTCGAGTCATTTCAAATATCATAGGAAGAAACTCAAAAAGAAAAGTCAACCATACGTGTTTTGTTTACAAACATCCGCAAATAACTGTTGCTACGCAAATCTCAGAAGTCACTTTGCAAACAGCGCTTAATTCTAAGGAAGGAAAAAGCTGGCCCTTTTTACTCCACTACTCAGGAGGTTGCAAATGAGTGCAAGAAGAGGAAGGGGAGGGAGTAAAGATTCAAACTTTATAGTCATGTATATCAATCATCCTTTCAATTGGATTGACTGATATCAACGCTTAGCAAGTACCGAAAAGGGCTAGCAGGTGAGCAAAGTAAGAGATGGTACCGAAGAGGTAAACCAAGAAAAGATGGCATTAGGGAAGGAACGAGAGAAATAAAAGGGTTTGGGTATTTCTGCCAACCAAAAAGTCCCCCAAAGGCCCCCTCTCCCCTCGCCCGCCCCACCTCGACTTCTTCACCTGATCCTTACCTGCTCTTCCAGTGTCTTGTTCTCCTCGTTCGCCACCGGGATAGCGAACCCATCCTCCCAGCGCAGCTCCGCCAGGAATTCACTACTCATGATGACAGATAGGGGACCTCAGAAAAAGTGCAGAAGAAAGAGCCACCTTTTCTTTTCACCCGTGAGCGGCACCTGAGGGCAACCCCAAGAGCTCGCAAAGCTCCGGAGTAGTTGCTCCACGAGCTCTAGCAACCGTTTCGCGCCCTTAGTTACCAAACCGGAAGCGCTCAGGTGCTGAGGCAAAACTTCCGGTCGAGAACACTGTCCCTGAATCTAGGGCAACTTTTTCTTCTTGAGCACCCAGGGAAGAGAATCAATTTACTCTTCCAGAAGTTCCTTCGGAGAAGGCAATGGCACCCCACTCTAGCACTCTTGCCTGGAAAATCCCATGGACAGAGGAGCCTGGTGGGCTGCAGTCCATGGGGTCGCTGAGAGTCTGACGCGACTGAGCGACTTCACTTTCACTTTTCACTTGCATGCATTGGAGAAGGAAATGGCAACCCACTCCAGTGTTCTCGCCTGGAGAATCCCAGGGACGGGGGAGCCTGGTGGGCTGCCGTCTATGGGGTCGCACAGAGTCGGACACGACTGAAGCGACTTAGCAGCTGCAGTACTAGCAGAGCTTCCCTGGGGTTGCCAAGTGCCGGCATAACAGTCCTTCAACGTGCGGCTCGGGGATAACCCCCATCTGCGGTCCCAGGGGCTGTAAAATCCGGCGCCTAAGGTCTCCTGGGAGGTCGCAAGGCACGGATCCGCACTGCGCCAGGCAGCAGATGAAAGCTGACGAAAAGAATGTTCAAGTGGCGTTTGAGTTTCATTAGTAGATGAAATCTCGGTAGACTGAAGTAGACAGGGATTTTGAAGCAGAATTAACTCCCTAGAAACATTGCTGGATGTTTTGATCCTCGTCTGATTCAACTTCTGGTTTTCCAGTTTACAAGTTTAGCTAACCGCAGACGTGAACTGCGCAGAGGTGGCTGACATGCAGCGCAGAATTCCTACACTTTTATTTTCTTTACATTTTCATTTGTTAACATGTGTAAAATCTTTAATTCAGCACAAAAACTTATTGCTTCCTAATCTCAAAAAAAAAAAAGAGAGAGAGAGATCTAGAATGGCAAACACGTCAATTAACTCATTTGGGTTACCTACTTGGCACCAGTAGATGTTTGAGTTTATGCCCTGTGTTGTAGAGCTTCTCAGAACTGGAAAGGAGAAAACAGTGAAATAATTTAATCCCTTCAGTTCCTAGATAATAAACTGAAGCTCCCTGAAGTGGGTAAGTGGACAGAACCAGACAGAACCTAAACTAAGATACAGGTCTCAAACTATGCTTTCTGCAATGAGGGGTGTTCTTGGCTGGAATAATCTCTACCACTGCATGTGAAAGTGAAAGTCGCTCAGTTGTGTCCAACTCTTTGCGACGCAGTGGACTATAGCCTGTCAGGCTCCTCTGTCCATGTCATTCTCTAGGCCAGAATACTGGAATGGGTAACCGGTCCCTTCTCCAGGGGATCTTCCCAACCCAGGGATGGAACCCAGGTCTCCCGCATTGCAGGCAGATTCTTTACCGCGAGCCACCAGGGAAACCCCTACCATGGCATCCTGAGGATCAAATAATTTTGCTTATCCAATAGTTCACTATCTGTTGCTTTTTCCCCCTTTTCTGAGTTTTATTTTAGCTGTTAGTAGTTAAACTTTTATAAAGTTTAAATATATATCTTCATATTCTCAGGAACCAGAGATCAAATTGCCAAAATCCTCTGGATCATCGAAAAAGCAATAGAGTTCCAGAAAAACATCTATTTCTGTTTTATTGACTATTCCAAAGCCTTCGACTGCATGGATCACAATAAACTGTGGAAAATTCTGAAAGAGATGGAATACCAGACCACCTGACCTGCCTCTTGAGAAACCTGTATGCAGGTCAGGAAGCAAAAGTTAGAACTGGACCTGGAACAACAGACTGGTTGCAAATAGGAAAAGGAGTACGTCGAGGCTCTATATTGTCACCCTTCTCATTTAACTTCTATGCAGAGTACATCATGAGAAACACTGGGCTGGAAGAAGAGCACAAGCTGGAATCAAGATTGCTGGGAGAAATCTCAATAACCTCAGATATGCAGATGACATCACCCTTATGGCAGAAAGTGAAGAACTAAAGAGCCTCTTGGTGAAAGTGAAAGAGGAGAATGAAAAAGTTGGCTTAAAACTCAACATTCAGAAAACGAAGATGATAACATCCAGTCTCATCACTTCATGGGAAATAGATGGGAAACAGTGGAGACAGTGGCTGACTTTATTTTGGGGGCTCCAAAATCACTGCATATGGTGACTGCAGCCATGAAATTAAAAGACACTTACTCCTTGGAAGGAAAGTTATGACCAACATAGACAGCATATTCAAAAGCAGAGACATTACTTTGCCAACAAAGATCTGTCTAGTCAAGGCTATGGTCTTTCCAGTGGTCATGTATGGATGTGAGAATTGAACTATAAAGAAAGCTGAGTGCCAAAGAATTTAAGCTTTTGAACTGTGGTGTTGGAGAAGACCCTTGAGAGTCCCTTGGACTGCAAGGAAATCGAACCAGTCCATCCTAAAGGAGATCAGTCCTGGGTGTTCATTGATAGGTCTGATGTTGAAGCTGAAACTCCAATACTTTGGCCACCTGATGCAAAGAGCTAACTCATTTGAAAAGACCCTGATGCTGGAAAAGATTGATGGCAGGAGGAGAAGGGGGACGACAGAGGATGAGATGGCTGGATGACATCACCGACTCAATGGACATGGGTTTGGGTGCACTCCAGGAGATGGTGATGGACAGGGAGGCCTGGCATGCTGCGGTTCATGGAGTCACAAAGAGTTGGACACAACTGAGCAACTGAACTGAACTGAACTGACTCATCACCTTAACACTTTTTTTTTTCCATATTAGCTTCATCTATATCTTTTGCTGAAGCATTTTAAAGTAAGACACAGATCTAACAGTTCACCCATAACTACTTGAGTACACATCACCAACATTTAGCTTATTAATGTTTTATAACATAGACACAGTTTCATTATCGCATGTAACAAAATTAACAGTATCAAAATATCTTCGTGATCAATATCTTTTCACATTCATATTTCCTCAAATGTCTTGAAAATGTTTTTTCCTTGGTTTGTCACTATATCTTTGAAATCCTCTTTTGTAGCTTTGGCTCTTCGTGTTTACATGGTTTTCCATGTATTTAATCATTCGGACTTAGAAAGAGTGACTTCAAAGACTAGAGTTAGTAAGGTATTTTAATCTCTATTTCTACAATGCCTAAGTCTCCAAGGTGGTTGTGAGAAAACAACTTGTAAAGGGAATGTTGACCAATATGAAATAATGGACTTTTGCAGCTTAAATAACTTATAGCTTATAGAGATCATCTTTCATTTCACAGTAGCTTAATCATCCGTGCTAACGAAAATGTTAGTATCTAGCATATATTAAGATGGCATAGTTATTTATATTTGAAAATTTTTATAGCAGTGTCTTTTTTTAACAATTATTTTAAAATGTGAATACTGAGGCAGCTGCCTTAGCCTGTGTTGATCTGTTGATACACCCCTCTCAGTGTCAGCTGTAGCTGCCAAATGCATGACTGTAGCTGTCTTTGCTGGGTACTCCTCTAGGCCCATGGACATAAGAAATTTGGCAGCCAAATCCCTGCAAATAGTCCCATTTCCCATAACTCAAGGCTTCTGTTTCCTGAATTTCAGGATGATGATTGTATCCATGTTGAATTTTGGACAAAATATCCATGCATCCTCAAATTCTACCTTTCCACCTTTAAATAATATCCCTACTTCTCCCCCTCATCGCCACAGTATTTCTATCATCCAATTCCCACTTTTATAAATTCTACAGTTTCCAGATTATAACTGTATTCATTTGGATCTAGATTTAGAAACAAAACCCAAAGTTTTACAAGCCTTGTCACTGACCATGAAATAATCTATTTAATTCCCAAATGCTAAGCTTGATGTTACCCTTTTACTGTTTCATTCCCAAGTAGACAACTTCATTCAGATTAGGTTGTTCCAGCTAAAATATTAAGAGATATTTGGTTTTGCAAAAAAAAAAAATAATATGATCTTTGTTTTAAAAAGAAAAATACATATAAGTATGAAGTATGCCAATCTCATTCTCAAAAGGTTGCCACATTTTGGCATTTATCCTACTGGCATTTTTTTTAATGAAGCTATATATATAAATTTTTTCTTATAGAAATAAAAAACATTCTTTTGCAAATTCATTTTTTCATTTAACAACAGTGGCCATGCTTCCACATCATTACATTACATCTTTGGTCTTTTAATGGCAGCTTAAAATTCAGTATTATCAATCAATTTTAACTTTATAAACAATGCTATAATAAATGTCTTTAAAATACTCTAGGTTATCAATTATAGAGTATAATTATTTTCATATTTTAATATTTCCAAAATTGGAATCCAATTTCAGTTAGTGTTTTATTTGGTGAATAAGATATAACCTTACACACTTATGTGTGTCTGCATGACATTTTCTTAGAAGTAAAATTAATGGAAAGCAGGTATAAGTGATTTTATTTTTATAGATAACACTAGATTTCTTTCAAAATGTCTTGGATACCCATAAAGTATGACAGTATTCTTGCATACTCTGGATGTTATGAAGTATCAAATATTTTACAACCTAAGGAGAAAAATATATCATCTCATTGTTTATTGACAATTCAATAATTATGAGTGCGACTGAACATCACATTTCTTCTGCAAAGAATATCTATAGCATATCTTTTGCCCATTTTTTCCCATTCGGTTGTCTTCTCTTATTGAATTATGGCAGTATTTTTCATGATATGGGTAGTTTCTTTGTGCATTTTTGTGTCTGTGTCTGCTGCTACTGCTGCTAAGTTGTTTCAGTCGTGTCCGACTCTGTGCGACCCCATTAACGGCAGCCCACCAGGCTCCTCCATCCCTGGGATTCTCCAGGCAAGAACACTGGAGTGGGTTGCCATTTCTTTCTCCAATGCGTGAAAGTAAAAAGTGAAAGTGAAGTCGCTCAGTCGTGTCCGACTCGTAGCAACCCCATAGACTGCAGCCTATCAGGCTCCTCTGCCCATGGGGTTTTCCAGACAAGAGTACTGGAGTGGGTTGCCATTGCCTTCTCCGTCTGTGTCTAAGAAGAATATTTTTTCACATAATCTTTTTGTGTTTTTTTTTTAATTTGTTTTTAGTGTATTTTGCTGTACATACCTCAGACACTGCTCATGTTGCTATCAATATCCTTCATATTCCAATGGCTATATTCATCGTTAACTTCTTTTGCTCTCTGGGCTGCATTCAGCTCAGCTATTCCTTCCCTATTAAAACATCTTCTTCTTTTGGCTTTTATGACTTCTCCCCCATCTCCACTGCCACCATTCCAATTTAGACTATCATCATCTCTTATTGCACCACTGTAATTGCATCTTCAACAATCTGCCCACTTCTACTCTTGTTCCCCTGAAATCCATTCTCTCTCAACAGCTAAGGTAATCTTTTACTTCCAGCATCTAATTCTGAAGTACTTCCCATACAGAAAATCTGAAATAATTTTACACTGAGCACCATTATCCCCCAGATCTAGATGTTTCCTAGGTCCTACCATGAATGTTTGACTATTCTTGTTATCACATATCTATCTATACATTTATCAATCCATGTTATTTATTGGTGCATTTCAAAGTAAATTGCAGTAATCAATACACTTCTCTACTAAATACTTCACTCTGCGTATGTCAACTTTTGTTGACATTCTTCCCCTCTCTAGGTAAATTTATATACAAATACACAAATCTTGAGTTTTGACAGATGCATATACCAGGTTAACCTAGACTATGCTCAAGAAGTGGAACATCACCACTACTCCAAAAAGTTACTTCTTGCTTTTCCACTCAGTCCCTGCTCTTACCCTCCTCTAACCTCCCAGAGGTAACTTACTGTTCTAGTATTTTCTCCAGCATAAATTAGTTTCCTCTCTTTTAAAACTTCAAATAAATAGAACAACATTGAGACTATATCATGCCATATTTACTATATTTACAATTTATTGTCTCTCAGCTTCAAATTCACCCATTTTGCTGCTCTGTGAAAACAGATAATGGCCCTTAAAATTTTCTCTTTCGACAGTTGGCACACCATCAAGCTTTATCAATTAAGGACACAGGAGAGACACTGCAGGAGGAGAAAAGCCTTTTCTTTCTCCCTGGTTTCAGTGTGCTCACCTGGCAGGTTCCTGCAAGCATACACAGTTTCTTCAGCATCCAGCTCCTGCATCACAAGCAGTTTTTCCAGCATCAGGTTCCTGCAGTGCTTATGGCTTCTCCAAGTCCCAGCTCCTGCTGTGCACAGTAGCAGCTTTCCTAGCATCCACCCCCATCCCAACTTGAGAAACTGGCAACAGAGTGCCCCCAGTGAGACATCACCCCTTTAATAGATTTCCGTGGCCCCAAAGAGAACAGATTTCCAACAAGTTCAACCAGCACAATGACTTTGCCATTCATTTAGCTGGGAGGGCTGAGTAAGAAGGTTCCTCCTGGGGCTCACTATCTCAGGTTTAAGGATAGTAACTACTCTTATATCAGCTGTTTCTACATTCTTTACAGTTTTTCTTACTTCTTAACAGCCAGCCTCTTGTTACTCCATCCTCTGTTACAGTAAATATTCTTTATATTGAGCCTTCTCTATAAAAAAACTGTGTGATTTTTCACTCTCCTGATTGCACCCAGATGGATAAAAATATGTACTTTAAATGTTAGCCTTTTTTTCACTCAGATTCATGTTTTTATATTCATCCATATTGCAGTATCAATGGTTCATTTCTTTTTATTGCTGAATAATATTCCCTTATAATAAATATAATACACTCTGTTTATCTGTTCTCCTAATGATGAACACCTGGACTATTTTTACTTTGGGGAAACTATGAATAGCTCTATTATAAATATTCTTCTTTTTAATACAATTTTTATTTTATTTTTAATTTTTAAACTTATATTATATTGAAGTAGAGTTGATTAGAAAGAAAATTAGAGATACCGAGGGAACATTACATGGAAAGATGGGCACAATAAAGGACAGAATGGTATGGACCTAACAGAAGCAGAAGATATTACGAAGAGGTGGCAAGAATACACAGAAGAACTGTACAAAAAGGTCTTCACAACCCAGATAATCACGATGGTGTGACCACTCACCTACAGCCAGACATCCTGGAATGTGAAGTCAAGTGGGCCTTAGAAAACATCACTACGAACAAAGCTAGTGAAAGTGATGGAATTCCAGTTGAGCTATTTCAAATCCTGGAAGATGATGCTGTGAAAGTGCTGCATTCAATATGCCAGCAAATTTGGAAAACTCAGCAGTGGCCACAGGACCAGAAAAGGTAAGTTTTCATTACAATCCCAAAGAAAGGCACTGCCAAAGAAGGCTTAAACTACCGCACAATTGCACTCATCTCACACGCTAGTAAAGTAATGTTCAAAATTCTCCAAACCAGGCTTCAGCAATACATGAACCATGAACTTCCTGATGTTCAAGCTGGTTTTAGAAAAGGCAGAGGAACCAGAGATCAAATTGTCAACATCCATTGGATCATCGAAAAGGCAAGAGAGTTCCAAAAAAATATCTATTTCTGCTTGATTGGCTATGCCAAACAAAGCCTTTGACTGTGTGGATCACAATAAACTGTGGAAAATTCTGAAAGAGATCAGAATATCATACCACTTGACCCACCTCTTGAGAAACCTATATGCAGGTCAGGAAGCAGCAGTTAGACTGGACATGGAAAAACAGCCTGGTTCCAAATAGGAAAAGGAGTACATCAAGGCTGTATATTGTCACCCTGCTCATTTAACTTATATGCAGAGTACATCATGAGAAACACTGGGCTGGAAGAAGTACAAGCTGGAATCAAGATTGCCGAGAGAAATATCAATCACCTCAGATATGCAGATGACACCACCCTTATGGCAGAAAGTGAACTAAAGAGCCTCTTGATAAAAGTGAAAGAGGTGAATGAAAACATTCAGAAAACTAAGATCATGGCATCTGGTCTCATCACTTCATGGGAAATAGATGGGGAAACAGTGGAAACAGTGGCTGACTTTATTTTGGGGGCTCCAAAATCACTGCAGATGGTGATTGCAGCCATGAAATTAAAAGACACTTACTCTTTGGAAGGAAAGTTATGACCAACCTAGACAGCATATTAAGAAGCAGAGACATTACTTTGTCAACAAAGGTCCGTCTAGTCAAGGCTATGGTTTTTCCTGTGGTCATGTATGGATGTGAGAGTTGGACTGTGAAGAAGGCTGAGCACGGAAGAATTGATGCTTTTGAACTGTGGTGTTGGAGAAGACCCTTGAGAGTCCCTTGGACTGCAAGGAGATCCAACCAATCCATCCTAAAGGAGATCAGTCCTGGGTGTTCATTGGAAGTACTGATGCTGAAGGTGAAACTCCAATACTTGGGCCACCTGATGCAAAGCGCTGACTCATTGGAAAAGACTTTGATGCTGGGAGGGATTGGGGGCAGGAGAAGAAGGGGATGACAGAGGATGAGATGGCTGGATGGCATCACGGACTTGATGGACATGAGTCTGGGTAAACTCCGGGAGTTGGTGATGGACAGGGAGGCCTGGAGTGCTGCGATTCATGGGGTTGCAAAGAGTCGGACATGACCGAGCGGCTGAACTGAACTGACAGTTGATTAACAATGTTGTGATGGTTTCAAGTGTACAAAGTGATACAGTTATGCATATACATATATCTATTATTTTTCAAATTCTTTTCCCATTTAGGTTTTTCCATAATATTGAGCAGAGTCCCCTGTGTTATGCAGTAGTCCTTGTTGATTACTCATTTAATACATTTTTACCTCACAGTAACTTTGATTAATAGAAAACTTGCAAAGATAATATACCCTTATATCCCTCATACAGTTTCAGTTTCCTCTAACATTATCATCACACATTACCATGGTATATATGACAAAAGTAAGAAGCCAAAAAGAAGTGAGAAGTCTATTAATATAAAATCCAGATTTTCTAGTCTTTCCATTAATGTTTTTTCTGATTCAAGGATATAATCTAGCATGCCACACTGAATTTTATTGTTATATCTTCTTAGTTTTCCCTTGTCTGTAACAAGTTTTTAGTTTTTGTCTGTTTTTCATAAGGTAGACAATATTGAGAAATACTGGTCACATAATTATAGAATGTCTTGGAATATCTCCAATGGTTTAATCTCTTGGCTTTATCCTGGCTAGCCTGGAGTTATGAACTTGGGGCAGAAAACCACAGAGATGTAATACACTTCTCATTACATCATATCAGAGGGCTCATGATGTTAAATTTCATGGCATTACTGATTATTTTAACTGTCATCCTTTTGTTTAAATAGCATTTTCCAGGTTTCTTCACTCTAAAGCTACTATTTCCCTCCCATACTCTGAATAGTTCACTGAGCTCAGTCTGCCTTCAAGAAGAGAGATTACACTCTTTCTCCCAAAGAGAGAGTATCTACATATATTATTTGAAATCCTTATGTAAGTGAGATCATTTCTTCATTTACTTATTCAATTATTTATTTATATTAACATGGACTCATTTTACACTTTGGATTATAATTCAAACTATGCTATTTTGTTACTCAGTTTGTTCCAGGTGCCATTGGCCCCTATTTCTTTGATATCCTTTTATCTTTTTGTTTTTTGAGTATCTCCTTTCTGGCCTGCAAAATGCTCTAGATTTATCTTGGATTTTCCCTTCCACAACCCAAGAACTAGCATTTCTCCAAGGAGCTTTAATTCTTTTTATTGGAGAATGGTATGTAGAAATCAAGATCTAGGCTCTGGGCCTGTTTGCTGTTGCTGGGTTGTCATTGCTTCTGGGCCCTCTCAGCAGCCCAATTAGATATTATATTGATGTTTACTAACCCTGGAATTCATGCATATCTGTAATTGTCTTTGTGTCTATATATCTGTATAAGCTAAACACTGGTACATACTGATGTCTCTGACTCCAATCCAGTACCAGAAGTCCATTCTTGCCTTCTCTTCTTATTTATTTGAAACTTCCTTTCTAACAGTGAGAAATCTTGCTCCCAGTATGCATCATACATTTACTTATTTGATCAATTCCAAAGTATTTAATTTTTTTTTCAAAATTGTTAATGTGTTCCCTCGTGGCTCTTGATGAAAGTGAAAGAGGAGAGTGAAAAAGTTGGCTTAAAGCTCAACATTCAGAAAACGAAGATCATGGCATCTGGTCCCATCACTTCATGGCAAATAGATGGGGAAACAGTGGAAACGGTGTCAGACTTTATTTTGGGGGCTCCAAAATCACTGCAGATGGTGACTGCAGCCATGAAATTAAAAGACGCTTACTCCTTGGAAGAAAAGTTATGACCAACCTAGATAGCATATTGAAAAGCAGAGACATTACTTTGCCGACTAAGGTCCGTCTAGTCAAGGCTATGGTTTTTCCAGTGGTCATGTATAGATGTGAGAGTTGGACTGTGAAGAAGGCTGAGCGCCAAAGAATTGATGCTTTTACACTGTGGTGTTGGAGAAGACTCTTGAGAGTCCCTTGGACTGCAAGGAGATTCAACCAGTTCATTCTGAAGGAGATCAACCCTGGGATTTCTTTGGAAGGAATGGTGCTTAAAGCTGAAACTCCAGTACTTTGGCCACCTCATGAGAAGAGTTGACTCATTGGAAAAGACTCTGATGCTGGGAGGGATTGGAGGCAGGAGAAGGAGATGACAGAGGATGAGATGGCTGAATGGAATCACTGACTCGATGGACGTGAGTCTGAGTGAACTCCGGGAGTTGGTGATGGACAGGGAGGCCTGGTGTGCTATGATTCATGGAGTCGCAAAGAGTCGGACATAACCAAGCAACGGAACTGAACTGAACTGAACTGAACTGGTGGCTCAGAGAATAGAGAAGCTACCTCCAATGCAGGAGATCCAGGTTTGATTCCTGGATTGGAAAGATAGCCTTGAAAAGGGAATGGCAACCTACTCCAGTATTCTTGCCTGGAGAATTCCATGGACAGAAGAGCCTGTCAAGCTACAGTCCATGAGATTGCAAAGAGTCAGACATGACTGAGTGACTAACCCTTTGAACTTATCTTAGTACAAGCCTTTTCAAGGGCATATGTTTTTATTTCCTTTGGATAAAAACCAAGGAGTACAATTGATGACCTTAGGATAGGTGCATTTTTAGTTTTGTGAAACATGCCATACCTCTTCCAAAATAGCTGTGCCATTTTAAGGGCATTTTAAAAAATTAAATCAGATTTCTCCCAAGTTAAAACTCTTCGGTGGGTTGCAGGTTTAGATGCAATTAAACCCAAACTTCTTAACCTGGTCTACAAAATCCTATGTAATCTTATCTCAGCTGATTTTTTTTTCCAACTTCATCTCTTGGCCACTTTCCCCTTATTCACCATGTTTTAGCCACCTTGAATTTTTTTAAAGTTATTTCCTCAGAGCTTCAGAAACACCAAGGAGTCTCATAGCCTTTGAGTCTTCATATATGCTGATCCTCCAACCTGGAATATTTTCTTTCCATAATGTCTAGTTTTAGAGTATTCTTCAGGGCTCTACAGTCTTTAGTTTATATATAAACTTCTTAGGTCTTCCTTGTCCATTCAACTGAATATAGCTCTTACCAGTTACTCTCTCTTATAGTAGAATCTTCACATTTAGTAATTAAAATCTGACATTCACCACAATGAGTACTTATGTTTTTATTTCCTTGTTAACTTATTTGTTTTCTATCATTGCCACTAGACTATAATATATAAGACAGTAGGAACATATGCATTTTGTTAACCCTATATTCAGAAACTAGAACAATACCAGCACATGCTCAATAAAAATCGGCTGAGAGAATAAATATATAAATGAAAAGAGGAGATTTAAGTTTTTACATAGTTAAATCTGTCAGTCCTTTGCTTGATAACACTTATTTTATATCTCACTAAGGAAACCCTTTCCCAGAGGACTATAGAGATGATCTATTTTAATATATTATTTATATACAAATATTATACATAATATGTAATTTTATTCATTAAATGTTTTAGTCAGTTCAGTTCAGTCATTCATTCATGTCCAACTCTTTGCAACCCTATGGACTGCAGCACACCAGGCCTCCTTGTCCATCACCAACTCTGGGAATTTACCCAAACTCATGTCCATTGAGTCAGTGATGCCATCCAACCATCTTATCCCCTGTCATCCCCTTCTGCTCCTGCTTTCAATCTTTCCCAGCATCAGGGTCTTTTCCAAGGAGTCAGTTCTTCCCATCAGGTGGCCAAAGTATTGGAGTTTCAGCTTCAACATCAGTCCTTCCAATGAATATTCAAGACTGATTTTCGTCAGGATTGACTGGTTGAATCTCCTTGCTGTCCAAGGGACTCTCAAGAGTCTTCTCCAACACCACAATTCAAAAGCATCAATTCTTTAGCATTCAGCATTTTTTATAGTCCAACTCATGTTAAAATTTAATATATTTAATATTAAATTTATATTAATATTAAAATTTAGTATGTAGTCATTAAAATTATCATTGATTATACATTAAAGTATTTACATATAAATTATTTATATTTTTTCTAGTACTTTTTTTCAGCTTCCTGAGAACTTTTTTAAATTGAAATATAGTTAATTTACAATGTTGTGTTAATTTCTGTTGTACAGCAAAGTGATTCTGTTATACATACATATACATTCTTTTTTTTATATATATCCTTTTCCATTATGGTTTACCATATAATATTGAATATAGTTCCATGTGCTATACAATGAGACCTTGCTCTTTATCCATTCTATATAAAATAGTTTGTATCTGCTAACATCAAGTTCCCAAGTAGTTTTATAATTATGTAATTACTTTTAAAATCATATATCTGACATTAAAATTTTAATGCACATAAAATTTATGTTTGTGTATGAGACAAAGTAGATTCATAGTTCTTTTCCAATACAAATAGGAATTTTCCCAACACTGTTTTTTAAATAGCCAATGTTCTGTGGTTTGAAATGTGTCCTTTTTGTATACTAAATTCTCATATACACAAATTACATATTTCTGGATGTCTGGTATTTTATTAATTTATTTATCTATATGTACAAAAGTACCAAACTGTTTTGAGTAGCATAACTTCTTACTATGGTAGGGCCAAACACATCATCTATTACCACCATCACAACTACTCTTATTTTCAAACACTTCCTTGCAATCAAGTTATCAAGTTCATAAAAAGTTGAAGAACCCTAGGAATTTTCATTGAAATTCCTTGAATATACATGACAATTTAAGAAGAAATTAAACTTTTATTGTCTTCATATCCAGAAACATGATAAACATCTCCATTTTCTCAGATTTTCATTTTTGCAATTTGTTCTTAATATAGCTGCACATGACTAGATTCAGAACATTTATATAACCTCAGGATTAGAAGAAAATTCTAAGATTGCCTCCAGCTACAACATGCACCTCAGCAACATGCAATGCTTTTATACTGCTACTGTACTATTTAGGTACTCACTCCCTCCTGAGGAAATGCATTTTTTAAGAAATAGAAGATGATTTGAATTATGAGATAACAATCTCATTGGAAGAAGGTCAGAGGGGTCTTTTAATTGTCCTGTTCCACAATTTCCCTCCCTATATGATATGTGTTTCTAGTACTGAATATCTTAACCAGTATCTATAATATTTTGTAAACCTGTACATTTTACAAGGCTCTATTGGATGACTGACTGCTCAGTTAATGAAACAAATGGATGTAAGGTTTTAGAAAGGAACACTTACCTCAGCCAAATATTATACAATATTACTAAAATTATTGTTCCATTTTTTCAATGTTTTTATCATTGTTACTGAATATAGTAATCCCTTGATTAATACTTGCTGAATCGACAAATGGATCATTTTTAAGGATTTATTTCTCCTCATAATGGAGCCATAGCTATTTTTAAAGAAAACATTTTTTACTGCAGAGAAACAGTAGAGGAAAGACCTCCCTAATTATAGAATTTCTAATACCCTTTTCTATGAAATTACATTTACAAATTTAGTTTGCCAATGGCATCCACTGCTTTGTAAAAAAAAATTACGCAATTTTATTTTTGATGTGCCTCTGTGTGCATGTGTCTGTACATAAAAATCAATTGCTGTAGATGGGTAACCTAAAATAATACCTACCAATTTTTTGGTGACTATTTCCTAAATGCAAGGACAAAGGGGAAAAGAAGGCCCTTTATAGCAATGTAGGCTCATCTAACAGTAAAACAATCCTCAAAATCAGAAGAACTGGCTAAACCAATACTATAGGAAGCTTTAATATTCATAGTTTCATGCTTTTGCTAGTGGAAACACTTGTTTTACAGATTTTATTCATTTATTCTAATCCAGTAGATGGTGCTACATGTCTGTCTATGTAAAGTACCACAAACGTCTCTTTTTTCAATCTTTTCTTTCTTTTAGCTAGAACTCTCATCAAGGTCTACTATTATAATGAAGCTCATTATTCCTTACATCTGAGCCAAATCTCTGGGTGCAGCGTTAAGGATGTACTTAAGGAGAAAACCCCAGAAATAATTTTGGCCCAAATACCAACCTAACAATCTCTTAACAATTTTTCTCCTCATCTCATTCTCACTCTAATGACAAAATCTTTGGTGTCACACAGAACTCTGTGTCATTCCATTTAAAAACATCCAGATGCAAAATCATAGTCCATCTTATTCTTCTAAACACTGTTAGTTACTATTATTGTGAAGCAACCATAACAATGATAATAATTAACAGTGAAAGTTTAAATGTAAGATCATCACGGATAAATGGACACATAAATTAATCACTTGGAAGATAATGTATACTAAAAATTTAGATATGTGAAATTTTATAAACAAAGTTTGTTGTTGAATCTGATTACATGAACCATGCAAATTAATGTTTCATTGTGAATCATGAAAGGCTGAAAGCTGTAGAAAAGTAGGGATCCTAGTTAGGTATTAGCAAAAATAATCCATGTCACCCAGCAACCTACAAATAGTTAATTTATGTTACTCATACTGAAAACACAATAATGAAACACTGTATGATCTGAATCAGAAATCAAGTTTTTTGTCTCTTTTATCTTTGTAGAGTTGAAATGTGTTATTAGTTCACAGATTTATAATGACTTGAAAGTATCATTGTATCATAAAATAGGGAAAAGAAGATGTAACTACTAATATAAAAATTAGAACAGTTTTTATTATTGCACTAGTTTATTGTATAGAATTTTGATTGAGTTAACTGTGATGTGATTTCACAAAGTCCTTTCACATACTTTGAAAATTCTTTTACACTTTTTCATTGTATTGAAAGAAAAATGAGAGCTGTAATCACTAATTTTAGATGAGTTCTATACATAATATAGGTATTAATAATCTGCTGACCAAAGGCTTAATAAAATGATTTTATTCAGTAAATTATATCACTTTAATGACTAGATTCTAATACAAATACAGGGAAGTCAGTAGAAACCTTTCAGATGTCTATTTCATCATTTATACTTTCCTTCATTTGTATCTTCATTAAATCACTAGTCTTTGAATAAACATAAAGAGGCAAAATTGTATAGATTATTCTTGGGTAGGTTATGCAACATGGAAAAGCCATGATCTTAATCCAGCAATGACATCTTGACAAAAAAAAGCAAAAAAAATACAATTTAACTGGTCAGCTATAATACAGGCAAGGTAAGGTGAGATAAATCAACTTAGGGATATAAGAGGAGCCACCAGATCAGGGCAGAGTTTCCACTATATCTTCTTTGTGTAACTAGATTACCTGGAGGGAGTTCAGTTCAGTTCAGTTCAGTCACTTAGTCGTGTCCAACTCTTTGCAACCCATGGATGCAACACACCAGGCCTCCTTGTCCATCACCAATTCCTAGAGTTTACTCAGACTCATGTCCACTGAGTTGGTTATGCCATCCAACCATCTCATCCTCTGTTGTCCCCTTCTCCTCCTGCCTTCAGTCTTTCCCAGCATCAGGGTCTTTTCCAAGGAGTCAGTTCTTCCCATCAAGTGGCCAAAGTACTGGAGTTTCAGCTTCAACATCAGTACTTCCAATGAATATTCAAGACTGATTTTCATTAGGATTGACTTGTTGGAGCTCCTTGCTGTCCAAGGGACTCTCAAGAGTCTTCTCCAACACCACAGTTCAAAAGCATCAATTTTTGGCTCTCAGCTTTCTTCATAGTCCAACACTCACACCCATACATGACTACAGGAAAAACCATAGCCTTGACTAGACGGACCTTAGTTGGCAAAGTAATGTCTCTGCTTTTTAATATGCTGTCTAGGTTGTTCATAACTTTTCTTCTAAGGAGTAAGCGTCTTTTAATTTCATGGCTGCAGTCACCATCTGCAGTGATTTTGGAGCCCCAAAATATAAAGTCTGTTTCCACCATTTCCCCATCTATTCCCCACTAAATCTCCTTTGTGTAACTAGATTACCTGGAGGGAGTTACATTCATCCAAAGATCAAATGAGCCACAAGGAAAATGGCTTTTTTTCTTTTTAATTTTTTGGCCGTATTATGTTGCATGTGTGATCTTAGTTCCCTGACTAGGGATTGAACCCATGGCCCTAGCAGTGCAAGCATGGAATCCTATCCACTGGATCACCAAGGAAGTCCTCAGAAGTGGACATTTATTCATTCATTCATTGTATAGTCACTGAGCACCTATTATGTGACATGCTCTCTGTAGTAAGTGACAGGGACATGTATCATTGAGCAAAACTAGAGTAGGATGCTGCCTTCCAGAACTTTTGTTAACTAAGCTAAAGCATACCAAGTGCACACAGTTTGGCAAAGCTCTCAGAACTCATCAGGGAAGCATGTCTGTCTCCAAGTGGGAGAGGATCAGGGCCACAGCTGTTACACTATTAAAATAAGGTCTTAAAAGAGAGGGTGGGATGATTCATGTTGATATATGACAGAAACCAATGTAATATTGTAAAGCCACTGTCCTTCAATTAAAAATAAATAATTTTTTAAATGAGGTCTTACCTTCTAAATTTAAGGCCAGATACTATAAAACTCTTAGAGGAAAACATAGGCAGAACACTTTTGACATAAATTGCAACAAAAATCTTTTTCAATCTGTCTCCCAGAGTAATGAAAATAAAAACAAAGACAAATAAATGGGACCTAATTAAACTCAAAAGCTTTTGCACAGAAAAGGAAATCATAAAATGAAAAAAACAACCAACAGAATGGGAGAAAATAATTTGCAAACAATGCAACAAGGGGTTAATCTCCAAAATTTACAAACAGCTCATGTGGCTCAGTATCAGAAAAACAAACAACCCAATCAGAAAATGTGAGAAGATCTAAATAGACATTTCTCCAAAGACAGAGAGATGGACCAAAGGAACATGAAAAGATGCTCAACATCACTAATTAGTAGAGAACTGCAGATCAAAACTACAATGAGTTATCACTTCACACTAGTCACAATGACCATCATCAAAAAGTCTATAAAGCAATAAAAACTGGAGACTGTGTGGAAAAAGGGAACCTTCCTTTACCATTGGTGGGACTGTAGACTGGTACAGTCACAATGGAGTACATTACAGAGGTTCCTTAAAAAATGAACACTAGAACTACCATATGGCCCTTCAATCCCACTCCTGAGTGTACATTCAGAGAAAACCATTGTTCAAAAAGATGCATGCAGCCCAATGCTCATTGCTGTACTATCTACAATAGCCAAGATATGGAAGCAACCTAATGAATGAATAAGGAAGATGTGATATACATATATACAATGAATTATTACTTAGCCTTTAAAAAGAACGAAATAAGTCCACTTGCAGCAATATGGATGGACCTGAAGATTACCATACGAAATGAACTAAGTCAGACAGAGAAAGATAAATATCTTATGATTTTGCTTATATCAGAAATCTAAAAAAATGATGCAAATGAATTTATTTGCAAAACAGAAATGTTCACAGACTTAGAGCATGAATTTATGGCTACTGGGGGAAGTGAGCGGGGAGGAATAGTCTGGGAGTTTGGGATTGGCATGTACACACTATCATACTTAAGGCAGAAAAGCAACAAGGACCTACTATATAGTACAGGGAACCTGGCTCAATATTCTTGGCTCAAATAATCGAAATAGGAAAAGAATTTGAAAAAGAAAAAAAACTTGTATGGGTATAACTGAATCGCTTTGTTGTACACCTGTAACTAATCATTACTAATCAACTATACTCCAATATAAAATAAAAATTAAAATAAATAATGTAGCCAATGAGAAAACAATAAAATATATACACTTTATAAAAAAAGAATAAGGTCTTATCTGAAACCTCAAAGATGGGGATACAAAGGTTCCTGGTGAAAAGCTGAGATGAAAGTGTATTTCAGGTAGAGAGAATAATATAATGCAATAATGTGGGAAATTTTGAGCCTAGGAGGTGGAGAGCAGCAAGAAATTACAAGCAGTTCAGTACTGCTGAATGGGGAAGGGAGTGACTTTTGAGGGTAGCATTTGCCTGGGAGAGTAATATGAGATGAGTTACAGAGTTAATCGCTAAGTCGTCTCCAAATCTTTGTGACCCCATGGACTGTAGCTCACCAGGCTCCTCTGTCCATGGAATTCTCCAGACAAGAATTCTGGAGTGGGTTGCCATTTCCTTCTCCAAATATGAGATGAGGCAGGGAGAACTGAAAGGTCGCAAAAAATTTTTCATATAGACAATAAGGACACACTGAGTAATTTTAAATGGGGGAGGTGAATGGAAAAGAGATCAGTAATGAGGATGCAAAACAGGGAAAGAGAAAAAGGCAGAAGATAAGAGTTTGTGACTGTTTAAAAGTGGGACCAACCAAGAGGATGGTCCTCTCATTCTGTGGAAAATATTGGGGCCGAGTGGGCTTGGGATAAGAAAAGCTAATTCCAAAACCTGTCAACAAACAATATTGTGCCACAAATAGAAGTGTTCTCAAAATATCCTTAAGACTGCCAGGAGATCCAACCAGTCCATTCTGAAGATCAGCCCTGGGATTTCTTTGGAAGGAATGATGCTAAAGCTGAAACTCCAGTACTTTGGCCACCTCATGCGAAGAGTTGACTCATTGGAAAAGACTCTGATGCTGGGAGGGATTGGGGGCAGGAGGAGAAGAGGACGACAGCGGATGAGATGGCTGGATGGCATCACTGACTCGATGGACGTGAGTCTGAGTGAACTCCGGGAGTTGGTGATGGACAGAGAGGCCTGGCGTGCTGCGATTCATGGGGTTGCAAAAAGTCGGACACGACTGAGTGACTGAACTGTCACTCGTATCTGTATCATCAGAGTGTTCTTATTCTCTTGGTCCATGAAAGACACAGAAAAATAGAGAAAGAAAACAAGCAGGAAACAATGTCCTGCATTTTATGCTATCCTGCTGCTAAGTCACTTCAGTCATGTCCGACTCTGTGCGACCCCATAGACAGCAGCCCACCAAGCTCCCCCATTCCTGGGATTCTCCTGGCAAGAACACTGGAGTGGGTTGCCATTTCCTTCTCCAATGCATGAAAGTAAAAAGTGAAAGTGAAGTTGCACAGCTATCCTAGCAGTTAATAAAATATATATATATATATTGGTATCAGCTTTCTTTGCTTCCGGTACTGCTGTTCAAAACAATACAGAGATCTTTTTATATCCTTCTTTGCTTTTTTGTGAACTCTTTTCATATTATGTACAAGCCTGAATTATTTTTATGACCAAAAGAAAAATATGTTTAACAACAATACCAGCCCCCAAAAAATCTTTGAGGGGTAACAGGGAGTGGTGAAACTGCAAACAAAATGCACACCCACCATACAACTACTGTATAGGAAAAGGTAGGGTAAATATACAAGGAAATGTGTGTTATGATATGTACACACCATCCATGTGAACAAAATATAAAAACAAGTCTGGTGGAACAGGGCTGTGGCTTCCACGCTGCTACATGGACAAAGCACTATTCCACTAGGCTAAGAAACGTGGCTTTTTATAGCTGTGGCTTTAAGAAATACCACAGAGTGGTGGCCTGCATTAATTCAGTGAGCTATAGGTCTCCACATAATACATGGGTAAGTTTACTCAAAGCACTTTTTATGAGCTATCAATCTGTTTTCCAGCCTGCATTTGGCTGTAGTTCAGGTAGCAAAGGAGAAAGGAGAAACTGTTCTATGGTCTTTGCGCTAGGGGAAATGACTGTGACCCATTACTTTAGTGAATTGTATGTGAAGTAATTGCTGTTCTCCTGCTGTGTTTTGTAGTTTTATTCACAGAAACCTATGTAAAGCTAGGTCTCTACGCCATCTACTCAGTCTAGTCAAAAGTGGATGTCTGTATACACGTGCCTGGATAGTTGGAAGTGCTAGTTTTGTCATCTCATGTTGAGACATCGGTGAAGGTATATTGAGTCCTTCCTCTTGAAATCTGTTCAGTGTGTCTACCCACACTATAAGAAATTTGTGCCATCATTGTTTTTCTTCTCTACACATTAAATGATGATTTCATGTTAGTCCTCTTGCATTACCTTACTCCAAAATCTTCTGTGAATGAGTTTCTTAAGTTTCAGTGAGGATGCTGAAAATACAAACTATTCTACCCTCCTTTCTCATCTTCTTTTAACTCTCTCACTGAGGTTCATGTAAGTGTGGCTACTAATGTGAAGAGAGAGAATGAAAGAGAGACAGGTGGGGGAGAGAGGGAAAAAGATGCACACATTAACCAACAGTTTTCTTTTATGAACAAGAAAATTGGCCGTTTTCCTATTAGCATATGAGGAACCTAAGAATGTCCCTTGTTGTCAAGGCAACAGCTGTACCTTGGGTAGCTGCAATAGAAAAGAAGCCAGAGCAATCTTTATAGGATCAAGTCTTTTTATCATCAAATCATAGAAAGGAAACTTGAGAGTGTACCCAGTCTATTCTCCTGCCTTTAGTTAAGACCTACTAAAATAATTTGAAACTAATAGAAAAAAAGTCTAAATTTAAATAATTCTACAAATGTTGCATAGTATTAATTAGAAATCATTTGCAATGTTTTACAGTTCACATTACTTAGAAGTTTTTTTTTTCAGTAATCCTAACTTAAATCTTCCATCCTGCAGTTTGAAAGCCACTTCCTATTATTCTAATATCAGTGGAAATAAACAACTGTACACTTTCCTCTCTAAGAGAATCTTGCCTGTACTGGAAAAAAAAGTCTGACAAATTCCTCAAAGTGAATAACGCTAAGTTCTTTCATCTTTTCAGCCATTTGTATTATAGGTCTCCTCTGATGACATCATATACTCTGTAAGACCATACCTATTCAGGAAACCCATTCCTATCTTGTTACTTATCTGAAAGCCTAATCAATGGTACCCAAAAGAGTAGGACACCACCCAGTTCTCAGTCTATCTATTCAGGTCTTTTAGGGTACAGTAATCTGTACATTCATCATACATGGTTTTGCACAGACTGGTTGATAGAGCTTTTGCTTCTTGGTTTGATCACAATCATTCATTCCTCACCAGATATTTGGGCAAGTGATTTTCCTTCAAATAGACTACTATCACCTTTCCTGGTAGAAGCATTATTTTCTTCTTTCTTTCAAGGAGAAGCTCATGCTCTCCCTCCCTCACACTGGCAGGCTTAATAAGCATACTTTCTTGCCGCTGTCCAGGTTACTAATTTATGTATGCTGAGCACTAGCCACAGGAAAGCATCGTGGAAGTATATTCTAAAAGATACCCACATTGTTCAGTTGCACAAAAAATTTATCACCTAGAACCATAAGTATCCTCCTCACTGTATTTCCTGTATTATTTTTGCTTATGGGAGATTAGTTCTTCAGCCATAGATGACATACTTTCTGGCCCTAATTTTTCTTATCTTTAAAATGGAGGGACTGCAAATACAGACTAATAGTTAGCATTTATTGATCCCTTCCTCTATGAGAGGCTCTATTGTGAATCATCTCATTTCAATTTCACAGCAATCCTAAAATGTAGATATTTTTATTGTCATTCATATTTTATACAAAACCAAAGTGAAGCTTAGCATGGTCAAGTCACTTTTCCAAAATAACATGGCTGTCAGACGATGGAGCCAGAATTTGGCCTGACCTCTCATAGCTCAGTTGATAAAGAATTCGCCTGCAATGCAGAAGACCCCAATTTGATTCCTGGTCAGGAAGATCCCCTGGAGAAGGGAAAGGCTGCCAACTCCAGCATTCTGGCCTGGAGAATTCCATGGACTGTATAGTGCATGGACTTGCAAAGAATTGGACACAGCTAAGTGACTTTCACTTCACTTCATGTCCTATACTTTTAATTAGTCTGCCATGGGAGCAGGAAAATGGGTACTCCAGTCACATGCTGCTTTCATTGGTAGGCTCTTTCTGAAAGGTAACTTGGTAATATCAGAATCCTTTAAAAGATGTGCATTCTTTGCTTTGGGATTTATTTTTATTTAACAAAAATCTATATAATACTTACTATTTGCCATTAACTGCCCTAAGCACTTTTTCATATATTAAAATAAACTTTCATGCCAACTTTATAATATTTCTATTTTACAAAAAAGCAAATTGAGGCACTTGGAAACCAAACAATTTTCCTAAAGTTTCACAGTTTATAAGATGTGAAGCTGGGTTGTGGCTAGCTCCTGAATCATATATTGATCAGAAGAGACAGTAAATAAAACACTATTATGGTATATCTAATTGTTATTTAGAAAATAGACATTTATATTCATATATGGACACACAAAAAACTAGAATACAAGAACAACAAAATTGAACAGTGATGAGGCTATATATGGGTGATTTTTTTCTTGAATATATATATTTTTTTCTTCTTTATGTCTATATTTCATATAGATATATGAAAGTGAAATTGTTAGTCACTTAGTCATATCTGATTCTTTTCAATCCCATGCACTGTAGTCCATCAGGCTCCTCTGTCCATGAAATTCTCCAGGCAAGAATATTGGAGAGGGTTGCCATTCCCTTCTCCAGGGTATCTTCCCAACCCAGGGACTGAACCTGGATCTCTTGCATTGCAGGCAGATTCTTTACTGTCTGAGACATCAGGGGAAGCCCATATACAATTCTTAGTTTAGATTCTTAGTTTAAAAGTAATTCTTAGTTTAAAAGTAAGCTAACGAAATTGTAATAAGGTTTCTCTGGAGTCTTTTTGGCAGTGTATGATGCTTATATTGCACAAATATACGTGAACAGCCATGCTTGGAACAAACTTTGACTGGAAATCTATCTCAATAGTCCATCCTTCATTAATATCAGCCTTGCAAACAAGGAGGATTATTTTATTTGCTTTAATTAAGTTATGTGATTTGGAAAACCTCATCCTAGATCCATCAGTAACGACAAACCATTTAATTCCTCTTGCTATATCTCTGGGTCATGTTGAAGTTATTTGTGGTTCTGGGATAGAGTGATGGTTAAGAGCCAGTTTGGAGGGCTCTAGTTCCATTCCTAATTCCACCACATATTTTAGCTCAGTGAACTTGAACTCTATAGGATTCATTTCCTTATCAATAAAATGAGGATACTAATAGCATTGAGCATTAAACCCTAAGGCTTTTGAGAGTATTAATTGAGATAATCTGTGTAAAATACCACTATGTCAGGTACAGAGTAGTAAGTAACTCAGTATAGGATAGCTGTTTTATTATAACTGCTTATTATTGCTTACTGTTCATTTTTAAAGTACTTTTGAGATTCTCTAGTAAAAGTTACCATGCACTTTCTTCAGGTATATTCATCTGAGGGATTTCAATTTTTCTTTAGTAAGGAGATGAGAAAAACCAAGGCATAATCTATGATCTGATCTACTTAAACACTTGTTAAACTTCAGTATTTTAAATGATCCCTATTGTTTTCTAAGATCAGTTTTTATAATGAATTTGATTACTACCTCTATAATGATTAGTAATTATTTTATGAACTAGTCAGGATCAAGAACAGAATGGCAACCCACTCCAGTATGCTTGGCTGGAGAATCTCCTGGACTGAGGAGTCTGGCGGGCTGCAGTCCATGGGGGCGCAAAGAGTTGGACATGACTGAACGACTGACACTTCCACATTTTCAGAATCTATAGTCAATTTGTACTTGTTTTGGCTATGCCACAAACTATTTGCTTTTGCGTATAGTCTCAGATAAAGCTGTGGACGCTTGTGCATGCTAATCTTAATCAGACACCCATGTTATATTGTTTGACTATTGCCAGTTTCTATGGGAAAGGAACATCAGATTAAATTCTGTGTGTTATAGAAAATAGCAATGAAATAGCTTCATCCTGTAGCACTCTATGGCCTTGTCCAAGAGAGACTTCTTCCATGTTTCTATGCCAGTGCAGGGAAGTATGAATGAATGCACACATGTACACACACACACACACACATACACACCTAACCCTCTTTCAATAAAACAAATTAAGAGAGTAGTATTTGCATCCTTCTAGCACTGTTTCTTCTGAATTCTGAAGAAACAGCTTGAGGAAAACCCTTGCTGTCTTTTGCAAATAGAGTCATTACACCAAAATCTGAATTGTCTTTTCAACTGGATTCGGTCTGTGAGTCAAAGCAGAGCTTGTGTTGTTATATGTCTCCCTACTCCTCTCCACTCCCCCACATTAGTTGAGCCTCACTGCTCTTCCCTGTAATCCTCCTCGCCCCACTCTCCAGGTTGGGGGAGGCTCACTGCTCCAATAAGTAATGCACTCCTGACACAAAGGGGGACAGGAGGGGCAGTGTGGGGGAAATCAGATAATGCACACACCAGCTTGACAGACTTGCTTCCCTTCAAGTGTCACATTATAAACTGGCCAAGTGAAACAGAAAGGTATTATTCTGTCTTATCTTGCGCTTGAAAGGGGTTGCAGCCTCATTATTGGTAAGGTTTTGGTCTTGTTGCCAGAGGATTCTGCCTTTCAACTGCCTCCCGTTTTCACCCAGAGCACTGTCTCCTCCCCTCTGTGAGCTTGACTTGAACTTGCTCCAGGATGAGAGATCATGACCTGTCAGGACCAGCTGATGTCACTGCTACACAGGTTTTATGAAGAACAGGTCAATTCTGAAGTCAAATTAGAAATGTCTACAACTGGAGGGAGAGTTTAGGGACTCCAGGATACCTCAGAGATAACCTAGATTTCTTAGAGTTTCTCACCCCCTCCCCAGAACTGGCTTTAGTTTTCTCCCAGGGAAACCTTTGCTCTGGGGGGATCACTATCTTCCTACCTCAGAAAAGAGCATGTAAACATATACCCACATATACACATGCTTCAGAGTCAGAATCTGCTTCTAATGGCTCCAGAGTTGGTTTTTTAAGCTTCACAAGCGAATCTGATGCCTAATGTGAACTTTGAGTGAGAATAACTGCCCACAGCATTCCTATAGTCCCAACTAGAGTCAAATTCAAGGGCTAACTTTTAAAATTTATGAGCCATTCTAATAGAGCAAAATGCCCTGCAGTCCAAACTTACTCTTATTGCTGATAATCAATAATAAAATGCACAGCACTACTTTTGGAAAAATATCCAAAACACATACATAGTTTTTACTCAGTGTTATGAGTAAATGGCTTAGTATGCCAGAACCAAAAGCATAGCCTTTATGCAGCATAATTAATTCTACAAAGATTAGCACACGACCATCATCCAGTTGTTGTTTGGTGACCTTGAAGAAAATTATCTAAGGTATCTGAAGTTTGGTCTCATTATGGGTAAAATGTATTCTCTATTTCATACAATTTTTTAAAGATTAAAGATAAGTAAATACCCTTGCTCAACATGCGGTTGGTAGATCGGACCATCCAGTTCCAAAGGGAAAGTTGGGTTCCTTCTCTTTTATATTTCAGTATCTCCCTTACAAACAGCTAGACTTTGCTTTCCGCTGAACCAAAGACCTTAATTTACCCATTTGTCTGTGATGCTAAATAGCTACTCTATGCAAGGACTTAGGAAAGTAATGCACACTATCCTAGGAATTCAAAGGCATGTATAGGTAATGTTTCATTAAACCATATAAAAGTCTGATGTTGAAGGAAGCAAAGATTCTCATTTTCATTTTACAGGCACTTGAATTTTTTGAGGTTGTATGCTTCCAAGAAAACAACCAATCTGTGACCAAGATGTAATTAAGACCCACGATTTCTAATTCCCAGGCTTTGACTTCAACCTCTGAAAATGCTTCAATTCAATGAAACTAATGGCACTTCGGTCTCTGGAATTAGATCCTGTTATCAATGACTTCCACATGGAAAGATCATTCCAAAATGTGTAATTAACCAAGAAAATGCAAATAAACCAATTTGTACCTGCTATTTAGAGGTAAGACACAGAAGTGGCTTGAGGTCATTATTTGAAAACTACCCTTTTTCTGCTTTGAATGTAGCTTATGTTCTTCACTTGTTCACATATTTTTCAAAAATTACATTTTCAGTGAAATATTGTAGATCATTAGTGATTCTATTATCAGCACAGGGCTTGGAACAGAGAGAAAAATACATGTCATCAGGCACAATCAAAGAAAACCCTTCTTTGAACAACCTTAACAATTCAATGTAATAAATGTTTTTTAAATTTTATTGTGTACTAGGCTCTGTGCTGAGTGGGGTATGAGTCAAGCTTCCAGTCTAGTCCAGGGGGAAACATGGTAACACGTCACAAATATTACTAGGTTCAAATGATTGAACCTAATGGAATAGGAAAATAATTAGCTATACCTTCAGAAAAAGAAGATGGCAATTGCATAATAAAGCAGATCTATAAGGTTACAGTCTAGAAAGGCTTCATAGAGAAAGAAATATTTAATGTGGATGGACCTGGAGGACTATTTAAGTGACAGACTCAATTCTAAAAAAAAGAAGAAGAAAAAGAAGAAGATTATGATTTGGCACTGTTAGATCAAGGTCTAGAACACCCTTTCTCTCTCAGTCTCCCCAACTCTCTTATCTGATTCTCTTTGCATGTTGGTCTCAGAACCTCCTATTAACACGTGAGCTTTCTCCTTGTCTTAGGAAACATGGTCACCAGCAGCTTTGGGCTAAACGTCACTCCAAAGTAATGATTCAGAAGGCAAGGCTATCTCTTGAGTACCAGTAATCTTGGAAGGACTCCAGCTGGTCCAGTTTGGATTACTTGCTCACACTTTGGTCAGTTATTGTGATCACAAGCATGATGATGTATATGGCCTCAGTTGGTGGGCAAGGCTTTTGGAAACACATCATTGCAAAGTGAGAAAAGCAAGTTTTCCCAGAAATAGGAGTTCTAGGTGGGTCAAAAGAAATCCACTGCAGTCCAGAAAAATAAATTGGCTACTCCCAGGCTAAGATGGAAAGAGTCATTCTGAGCAGATAGTTTGAGCAAAGGCTAGAAGATGGATAACACTGGATGGTATTGGTAGTAGTAAGGTAAGGTTATACTGAAGTAAGGTTAAGGCTAAAGAGGCTCTTGATGAAAGTGAAAGAGAGAGTGAAAAAGTTGGCTTAAATCTCAACATTCAGAAACTAAGATCATAGTATCTGGTCCCATCAATTCATGGCAAATAGATGGGGAAACAGTGGAAACAGTGTCAGACTTTATTTTGGGGGCTCCAAAATCACTGCAGATGGTGACTGCAGCCATGAAATTAACAGACGGTTATTCCTTGGAAGAAAAGTTATGAACAGCCTGCTGCTGCTGCTGCTGCTAAGTCGCTTCAGTCGTGTTCGACTCTGTGTGACCCCATACACGGCAGCCCACCAGGCTCCCCTGTCTCTGGGATTCTCCAGGCAAGAACACTGGAGTGGGAAACCTAGACAGCATATTAAAAAGCAGAGACATTACTTTGCCAACTAAGGTCCATCTAGTCAAGGCTTTGGCTTTTCCAGTAGTCATGTATGAATGTGAGAGTCAAATTATAAAGAAAGCTGAGTGCCAAAGAATTGATGCTTTTGAACAGTGGTGTTGGAGAAGACTCTTGACAACCCCTTGGACTGCAAGGAGATCCAACCAGTCAATCCTAAAGGAAATCAGTCCTGAATATTCATTGGAAAGATTGATGTTGAAGCTGAAACTCCGATACTTTGGCCATCTGCTGTGAAGAACTGACTCATTGGAAAGATACTGATGCTGGGAAAGATTGAAGGCTGTCGGAGAAGGGAACGACAGAGGATGAGATGGTTGGATGGCATCACCGACTCAATGGACATGAGTTTGAGTAAACTCTGGGAGTTGGTGATGGACATGGAGGCCTGGAGTGGTGCAGTCCACTGGATAGCAAAGAGTCGGACACAACTGAGCAACTAAACTGACTGAAGGCAATTTTATACCTTCAGTTCAGTTCAGTCGCTCAGTCGTGTCTGACTCTTTGCAACCCCATGAATCGCAGCACGCCAAAACTCCCTGTTCATCACCATTTCCCGGAGTTCACTCAGACTCACATCCATCAAGTCCATGATGCCATCCAGCCATCTCATTCTCTGTCGTCCCCTTCTCCTCCTGCCCCCAGTCCCTTCCAGCATCAGAGTCTTTTCCAGTGAGTCAACTCTTCTCATGAGGTGGCCAAAGTACTGGAGTTTCAGCTTTAGCATCATTCCTTCCAAAGAAATCCCAGGGTTGATCTCCTTCCAGAATGGACTGGTTGGATCTCCTTGCAGTCCAAGGGACTCTCAAGAGTCTTCTCCAACACCACAGTTCAAAAGCATCAATTCTTCAGCACTCAGCCTTCTTCACAGTCCAACTCTCACATCCATACATGACTACAGGAAAAACCATAGCCTTGACTAGACGGACCTTCGTCGGCAAAGTAATATCTCTGCTTTTCAATATACTATCTAGGTTGGTCATAACTTTTCTTCCAAGGAGTAAGCGTCTTTTAATTTCATGGCTGCAATCACCATCTGCAGTGATTTTGGAGCCCCGAAAAATAAAGTCTGACACTGTTTCCACTGTTTCCCCATCTATTTCCCATGAAGTAATGTGACCAGATGCCATGATCTTCATTTTCTGAATGTTGAGCTTTAAGCCAACTGTTTTACTCTCCTCTTTCACTTTCATCAAGAGGCTTTTAGCTCCTTTTCACTTTCTGCCATAAGGGTGGTGTCATCTGCATATCTGAGGTTATTGATATTTCTCCTGGGAATCTTGATTCCAGCTTGTGTTTCTTCCAGCCCAGTGTTTCTCATGATGTACTCTGCATAGAAGTTAAATAAGCAAGGTGACAATATACAGCCTTGATGTACTCTTTTTCCTATTTGAAACCAGTCTGTTGTTCCATGTCCAGTTCTAACTGTTGCTTCCTGACCTGCATATAGGTTTCTCGAGAGGCAGGTCAGGTGGTCTGGTATTCCCATCTCTTTTGGAATTTTCCACAGTTTTTGTGATCCACACAGTCAAAGGCTTTCGCATAGACAATAAAGCAGAAATAGATGTTTTTCTGGAACTCTATTGCTTTTTCGATGATCCTGCAGACGTTGGCAATTTGATCTCTGGTTCCTCTGCCTTTTCTAAAACCAGCTTGAACATCAGGGAGTTCACGGTTCACGTATTGCTGAAGCCTGGCTTGGAGAATTTTGAGCATTACTTTACTAGCATGTGAGATGAGTGCAAACAGAATGGGAAAGACTAGAGATCTCTTCAAGAAAATTAGAGATACCAAGGGAACATTTCATGCAAAGATGGGCTCAATAAAGGACAGAAATGGTATGGACCTAACAGAAGCAGAAGATATTAAGAAGAGGTGGCATGCATACACGGAAAAACTGTACAAAAAAGACCTTCACGACCCAGATAATCACGATGATGTGATCACTAATCTAGAGCCAGACATCTTGGAATGTGAAGTCAAGTAGGCCTTAGAAAGCATCACTATGAACAAAGCTAGTGGAGGTGATAGAATTCCAGTTGAGCTGTTTCAAATCCTGAAAGACGATGCTGTGAAAGTGCGGCACTCAACATGTCAGCAAATTTGGAAAACTCAGCAGTGGCCACAGGACTGGAAAAGGTCAGTTTTCATTCCAATCCCAAAGAAAGGCAATGCAAAAGAATGCTCAAGTTACTTACCTTACCTTACCTTAATGGGAAAGAATGGAATATTGGTTGAGGTCAATAGTGTGCATATTTGAAGCCCTATAAAGACGTTGGTGTTCCTAAGCAGGGTACAGGATTTTAAGGTTTTGAGAGTTACATAATACAGTCTGTATTTCAGAAAAATACTTTTCTTACATCATGGAGGATATGCTAGATAGAAATACTAAAGATGAGATTGGGTAGAAAGGAAGGTATCGTGGGCATGTTATTTTGTCTGAAAGCCTTCATTTCCTAGTGAGAACTTCCTCCCCGCTCTGTGCAGTCTTAGTGAGACTGTCTGTCAATCAGTGTCTCACAGAACTAAAAGATTGGGTCAATTTTAATGCTATATTTCCTGGAACACACAATCAGGTCGTGAACAAACATGTGACTCAAGCAAAGCCAATCAGAGTTCTTTCCTAAAGTTAACTATAGTTCCTTTCAAAAAAATAGTCTAAAGGTACAGGCTAAGAGCTCCAATCCCATGGACAGAAGAGCCTGGTGGGCTTATAGTCCATGGGGTCACAAAAAGTCTGACACAGCCGAGTGACTAAGCACACACATACACATCCTGTCATTACACAGGGTCTGTGTAAAATAGAATCTAACATAAAAGAAAAAAATACGTGAAAGGAGAAAAAAAAGCTCTACAGACATTGTGTTAACCCTGGGTGAGAGTGAAATTCCCAGTTGTTTGTGTCAATATCATTCATCTTTCATTTGTCTCTTAATTGCATTTACCTCAAAAAGTACCTGTCATTTATTGAACACCTATTAGGTACTAGGCATGGTACTAGATACTTTATGTACATTAAAATATTAAGTGTTTACAATAACCTCAAAAATAAATATTATCATTCCCTATTTCATAGGAGGAAAAACCATAAGTTTGAGACTAATATATCTATACTAGTGTTTGCCTCTGAAGTGGATGGGACTGTTCATAGACAACCTGTGCAATTGAGCTCAGTCACTTTAGTCATGTCCAACTCTTTGCAACGCTATGGACTATAGTCCACCAGGCTCCTGTGTCATGGGATTCTCCAGACAAGAACACTGGAACACTGGAGTAGATTGCCATGCCCTCCTCCAGGGGATCTTCCTGACACTGGGATCAAAACTGAGTTTCCTGCGACTCTTGCATTGCAAGCGAATTATTTACCACTGAACCACCAGGGAAGCCCCACAGACAGCCCATAAAATGAGAAGAAAAAAAATGGTAGGAAATGACTCTTCTAGATTTGAAAACATCAACATTTAAAGAGTAGGCCTTTGTTCCTGCCCCTCTAAAGTACTCTTCTCCTTGTCTACCTTGTGTATGGATAGACATTTATAATGACATTACACAAGCATGATACCTCTTCCATTCTTCATCCTTTGCACAGTAATATTCTTATCACAGTTCTTATAATACTTTTATTCTATAGTATCAAGAACAAAAGCACAGAGATCAGATTTAGACAAACCTGCATTGAATTTCCACTCTATGATTCACAAGTTACGTGGCCTTTAGCAAATTATCTTTTTTTTTTTTTGAGTCATGATTTTCTCCTACATGAAAAGAGGATGAAAATATCTCTTTCTGAGAATAAAGGAGATAGCTGTAAAGTTCTGGTACAGAAGCTAGCACACAGAAAACACAGGACTAGGAGTAGACATGCTTTGTGCGTGAATCTATTTCTACTTTTCATATCTCTCCCATGTCTTATTCATCTTTATTTATCTATTCTCTGACAAAGCATGTAGTACCTGTAGTACCTCAGGAAATATGTGCTTAATTCCCACAGGAGTAGATACAAGTCAGAAAAACAGGAGGACAATCAGGAGAGACCAGTCACATGGAAACAAGTAGGAAGGGCATTTCAAGAAATAGGAGCGATGAACAGTACCAAATTCTCTAGAGGGATCTGAGAGAACAAGGTCTGCAAATATGGCATAAGATTCCACAGACAGAAACTCGATCATTTAGTGATTTTAGTGACATGTTGAGTCTCAGAGGAGATTACAGTGCCTGAGGCATAAGTGGGTTAAGGAGATCATAAGGCAGAAAGTCTAGATAACTTTTGCCATAAGTTGACTAATAAAGGGAAAGAAAGAAACTTGGAGGTAGTTTGAAAGTGAAACAAGAAGGACAATTCTTGTACAGTAGGAAAAAAATGTTAAATGTATTTAACTAAAAGGGAGGACACGATTGGGTCAGAAAAAGTATCTGATACATGTGTGTGTGTGTTCTTAGTAGCTCAGTCGTGTCTGACTCTTTGAGACCACATGGACTGTAGCCTACCAGGCTCCTCTGCCCATGGGAATTCTCCAGGAAAAAATACAGGAGTGAGTTACCATGCCCTCCTCCAGGGGATCTTCCCAACCCAGGGACTGAACCCAGGTCTCCCGCATTGCAGGCAGATTCTTCACCATCTGAGCCACCAGAGAAGCCCCATCTGATATGTCAGTTTAGTTCAGTTCAGTTCAGTCACTCAGTCATGTCAAACTCTTTGCAACCCCACGAACTGCAACACGCCAGGTCTCTCTGTCCATCACCAGCTCCCAGAGCTTCACTCAAACTCATGTCCATTGAGTCAGGGATGCCATCCAGCCATCTCATCCTCTGTCGTCCCCTTCTCCTCCTGTCCCCAATCCCTCCCAGCATCAGAGTCTTTTCCAGTGAGTCAACTCTTCTCATGAGATGGCCAAAGTACAGGAGTTTCAGCTTTAGCATCAGTCCTTCCAAACAACACTCAGGACTGATCTCCTTTAGGATGGACTGGTTCGATTTCCTTGCAGTCCAAGGGACTCTCAAGAGTCTTCTCCAACACCACAATTCAAAAGCATCAATTCTTCGGTGCTCAGCTTTCTTCACAGTCCAACTCTCACATCCATACATGACCACAAGAAAAACCATAGCCTTGACTAGATGGACCATTGTTGACAAAGTCATGTCTCTGTTTTTGAATATACTGTCTAGGTTGGTCATAACTTTCCTTCCAAGGAGTAAGCGTCTTTTAATTTCATGGCTGCAATCACCATCTGCAGTGATTTTGGAGCCCCCAAAATAAAGTCTGACACTGTTTCCACTGTTTCCCCATCTATTTCCCATGAAGTAATGGGATCAGATGCCATGATCTTTGTTTTCTGAATGTTGAGCTTTAAGCCAACTTTTTCACTCTCCTCTTTCACTTTCATCAAGAGACTTTTTAGTTCCTCTTCACTTTCTGCCATAAGGGTGGTGTCATCTGCATATCTGAGGTTACTGATATTTCTCCCGGGAATCTTGATTCCAGCTTATGCTTCATCCAGCCCAGTGTTTCTCATGATACACTCTGCATATAAGTTAAATAAGTAGGGTGACAATATACAGCCTTGACGTACTCCTTGTCCTATTTGGAACCAGTCTGTTGTTCCATGTCCAGTTCTAACTGTTGCTTCCTGACATGCATATAGGTTTCTCAAGAGGCAAGTCAGGTGGTCTGGTATTCCCATCTCTTTTAGAATTTTCCACAGTTTATTGTGATTCACACAGTCAAAGGCTTTGGCATAGTCAATAAAGCAGAAATAGATGTTTTTCTGGAACTCTCTTGCTTTTTCCAGAGGATGTTGGCAATTGACCTCTGGTTCCTCTGCCTTTTCTATAACCAGCTTGAACATCTGGAAGTTTGCAGTTCATGTACTGCTGAAGCCTGGCTTGGAGAATTTTGAGCATTACTTTACTACTTAGAAATGGGCAAAAACAATTATTGAATGTCCTACTGGGCCCCTCCTAGTGTTTTCCAACTATGTGGAGGTGGAAGTTAACTTGTTAAAAAAAAGAAGAAGAAGAAGAAGAAGAAACCTGGGTAGTATTGCAAATTATTCTTGGCAATAGCTACAAACGGATTTTGTCCGAAAGAGATAAATTGATTTTTGCCCTATAGAAAAGATAAACCCAAACATACCATTTGGATAATATCCTAAAAGATATAACCAGTTTTCTATCTATTAGTAAGTTTATTTCAGCATTCCCAACTACTCTGTGTTTCAAATTCTCCTTCTCCAGGCATAATTATTTCAATAACATTCTTTCATTCATTAATGACCTGAATAAACTTTTTGCCAAATGTTTTACATTGTATTAGAGTCATTTGTATGAGTGGATGAAATTCATATATTAACACTGAAAATTATGATTTAGCGGTGGAAGGCACTGTTGAAGGACAAAGAATACAGAGCTGGAAAACAAATTCAATTCAAGACTGGTTTTGGATGAAGTACTTCCTCTTTAGGAAGAAGGGAAAAGACAAAGAACTTTCTTTTCCTCCTTTTTGTGTGTTTAAGAAGTATTTTATTTTTAATTAATTTTTAAATTTAAAAATGTCTGTACAATTTTTAAAGGTTACTTTCCATTTACAGTTATTACAAAATATTGTTATATTCCCCATGTTGTATCTCTGAGCCTCTCTTACACCCAGCGGTTTATACCTCCAGCTCCACCAGCACTATATTTTCCCTTCTCCCCTCTCCTCACTGGTAACCACTAGTTCGTTCTCTATATCTGTGAGTCTGCTTGTTTTTTGTTATATTCATGACTTAGTTTTATTTTTAGGGTCCACATATAAGTGTTATCACGCAGTATTTGTCTTTCTCTGTCTGACATATCTTGATGGAAGTATAAGTCAAAATTTTGATCATGTATTGTCTAATTTACTCTCCACTGACTGTATAACAAAATGATGAGCTCACTTCATACTAGATCACTTTCATTGTCTCCTCTTTTGTGAGGCCATGGTAAATGCGGTACATTCAGTTGGTATGAAGAGACACTAAGCACTTTTTTTTTTAATGGCAGGTATCTGTACTGCCGCTTTTCAAGAAAAATAACAAAACACATTTTCCCGCAACTCAAATATCTGTTATGTTCTCCTGATTTAAAGACATTACCTGAAATGTTGCTGCTTTCTGGGAACACTCAAACACGATGTTCCAGGAACACAGGGAACACTCAAAACATTGTTATCAAGTATAAGGTCAATTTGGCATTATCTATTAAGAGACTTCAAGATGTAAATTCTGATTTAGCAATACCACTTCAAGGGATATATCCTAAATAAATAATCAAAGGCTAATATTGCATTTAAAAATGTTCATTGTCACAGGGTTTATTATGGAGAGAAAAAAATTACTGTTTTTCAGTAGGGAAATGGATCAAAAAACTTTAGTACAGTAGATTACTGTCCTATCAGTACAATTACATTTTTAAAGATTATATGATGACAAGGATAAATGTAAGCAACAAAATGCTAAGTAAAAAAAATTGAGACAAGTACACATGCATTTGAAGCCAATTTTGTGAAATGTACACATAAAAATAGTGAAAAGAAATGCAAATATCAAAATTTTATTTCCTGAAATTAGATAATAAGCTTTCAGACAGAAACATTTGTATGTTAAAGTAGTAACTATCTCTGAGTTAGAAATGACATTATTTTCTTCACCTACTTTTGCAGATTATGTGCATTAGCTAAATTAAAATACTTCCTTTTAGTTAAAAAGTTGTTAAGATACAAACATTTCTATTGTTACAATAAGAGATTAAAAACATTTTTCTTTTAACCTCAGCTTTTAGGAGGTCACTGCAACTCTGCGATTCTATATCATTTCAAATCTAAGTTAATGTTAGATTTTTTTCTTTGCTGTCAAGTGGTTAAAATATATATACATTGCTATATTTAAAATAGATAACCAGCAAGAACCTGCTATATAGCACAGGGAACTCTGTCCAGTATTCTATAATAACCTAAATTGGAAAAAACTTGAAAAAGAAGGTACATGTATATGTATAACTGAATCATGTTGCTGTGCACCTGAAACTATCACTATATTGTTAACTATACTTCAATATAAAATGAAAATTAAAAAAAATTATAATCAAAATCAGATATAACTAAGTAAAGCAACCTATCAATGCCTCAAACTTGTGATTCACCTAGAGTTATCTCTCTTTCCAGTCTACACACATCATCTAGCCTTAAGAATGGTATATGTTTCCCCCTTAATAGTCTTCAGTCTACTTTTTATCACCACCACTATTGTGTTCAGTTCACAACCATCTTTTTCCTAGATTTTTTTCACAGCTTTTAAAATTGTCTGTGTACTTTCAGCCTTGCCCCCTCCCCTTCAGCCCAGCTAGTAAGCATAGTGATTATACTGAATTTCAAATCTGACAAAGTATCAGTAAAATCCTTCAGAGGCTTCCCATACCCAATATTCAGGAGACAAAGTCTCAACTCTTTAACACAATTCATGATAACCTCGTCTTTTGGAGTCTACTTAATTCTCCAGCCTTATGTTTTCTAGCCTCCTTGTCACACTCTATGCCACAGCACTTGCAAACACTAGCACCAGAACCCTTAGTATATGCCATGTCCTTAGTCATGTCCTCTTGATCTTGGTACAGTCTGTTCTCGATGCCTTGAATGTTTTCTTCTTTCTCCCCTTCTCATTGTGCCTAACAATAGCTGATACCTGGTTACCCTCCAGATCTTAGCTGAGATAGCTTTTTCTGCAGAAGGGTTTCCTTGACCTCTTTGTTTATGTGATATGCCTTTCCACTTGCATCCATGTCATCCTGTTCAGAAAACTAAGATCATGGCATCTGGTCCCATCAGTTCAGTTAAGCTCAGTTCAGTCGCCCAATCGTGTCCAATTCTTTGCGACCCCATGAATCGCAGCACACCAGGCCTCCCTGTCCATCACCAACTCCCAGAGCTTCACTCAGACTCGCGTCCATCGAGTCAGTGATGCCATTCAGCCATCTCATCCTCGGTCGTCTCTTACCCCTCTTTCCCCCAATCCCTCCCAGCATCAGAGTCTTTTCCAATGAGTCAACTCTGCATGAGGTGGCCAAAGTACTGGAGTTTCAGCTTTAGCATCATTCCTTCCAAAGAAATTCCAAGGCTAATCTCCTTCAGAATGGACTGGTTGGATCTCCTTGCAGTCCAAGGGACTCTCAAGAGTCTTCTCCAACACCACAGTTCAAAAGCATCAATTCTTTGGCACTCAGCTTTCTTCACAGTCCAACTCTCACATCCATACATGACCACAGGAAAACCAAAGCCTTGACTACACAGACCTTTGTTGGCAAAGTAACGTCTCTGCTTTTGAATATACCGTCTAGGTTGGTCATAACTTTTCTTCCAAGGAGTAAGCGTCTTTTAATTTCATGGCTGCAGTCACCATCTGCAGTGATTTTGGAGCCCCCAAAATAAAGTCTGACACCGTTTCCACTGTTTCCCCATCTATATCCTATGAAATGGTGGGATCAGATGCCATGATCTTTGTTTTCTGAATGTTGAGCTTTACGCCAACTTTTTCACTCTCCACTTTCACTTTCATCAAGAGTCTTTTGAGTTCCTCTTCACTTTCTCACATCTGCATATCTGAGGTTATTGATATTTCTCCCAGCAATCTTGATTCCAGCTGTGCTTCTTCCAGCCCAGCGTTTCTTATGATGTACTCTGCATAGAAGTTAAATAAGCAGGGTGACAATATACAGCCTTGACGTACTCCTTGTCCTATTTGGAACCAGTCTGTTGTTCCATGTCCAGTTCTAACTGTTGCTTCCTGACATGCATATAGGTTTCTCAAGAGGCAAGTCAGGTGGTCTGGTATTCCCATCTCTTTCAGAATTTTCCACAGTTTATTGTGATCCACACAGTCAAAGGCTTTGGCATAGTCAATAAAGCAGAAATAGAGGTTTTTCTGGAACTCTCTTTGCTTCTTCACTTCATGGCAAATAGATTGCAGATGGTGATTGCAGCCATGAAACTAAAAGACGCTTACTCCTTGGAAGAAAAGTTATGACCAACCTCGATAGCCTATTAAAAATCAGAGACATTACTTTATCAACAAAGGTCCGTCTAGTAAAGGCTATGGTTTTTCCAGTGGTCATGTATAGATGTGAGAGTTGGACTATAAAGAAAGCTGAGCACTGAAGAATTGATGCTTTTGAACTGTGGTGTTGGAGAAGACTCTTGAGAGTCCCTTGGACTGCCAGGAGATCCAACCAGTCCATCCTAAAGGAGATCAATCCTGGGTGTTTATTGGAGGGATTGATGTTGAAGGTGAAACCGCAATACTTTGGCCACCTGATGCGAAGAGCTGACTCATTCGAAAAGACCCTGATGCTGGGAAAGATTGAGCTCAGGAGGAGAAGGGGATGACAAAGGATGAGATGGCTGGATGGCATCACCAACTCGAAGGACATGGGTTTGGGTAGACTCCGGGAGTTGGTGATGGACAGGGAGGCCTGGCATGCTGTGGTTCATAGGGTCACAAAGAGTCAGACACCACTGAACGACTGAACTGAACTGAACTGTACTGAACATCCTGTTATAAGCTCTTTTGTGTATTATACTATCAGAAAGTTTAAGATGTGGTATGTAATATAGTGTAACATGTTTTATTATAATTGTTTTTTTCTTTGTATGTTTGTTCACTTGATTCTATATATTTATTCATTTGTTATTTGGAGGAGAAGTGCTCTACTTATTTACTTCTGTACTCTCAGTGCCTAGCACAGTTCCTGATAGGAGCACTGATAGGAGTAGGAGCTCAATTATATCATTCCGTGATTAAATGGACAAATGAATGAGAGAATCTCAAAGCCAGATAAAAATGTCTCTTGGGCTACCCACTAGATCCTGAATTAATGTAGATAGAGAGCAGCCACTATTCCACTATCAGCATGGACAGATACTTTTTAATATAAGGCATAGAGAATAACATGGAAAGCAGAGGCTTGCTTAAGAAATGAAATAAATAAATGTTAACTGAACAAAAATGTCTAGCTATATTTAAATATATCACTCATTGTTTTTAATAAACCGAATACCTTTATTTTATCTTATTAGAATTTTGATGTCATTCATGATTTTTTTCCCTTGTGATTTCTTTAAATTTGCTCTGTCTTTTCACTCTAAAAAGGAAAAAGGAGATGTAATACTCCATTGCTGCAATTCCCAAAGAACATTGTACACAAGTGACCTTTTGTATGTATTGTGGAAAATGGAAGTTTGGGCCAGGAAACTTTGGGAAATGCTGCTTATTATTTCCTGCTCTTAGAAGGATACAGCACAGATAGCATACTAAAGGCTGAGAAAAATTTGTTAGCTTCACTTTTTTAATGCTTGAATTATCAAACCTGTCTAAGTTTGTAGCCCAACTAAAACATTTTAGAAATTTGTGAAATGTGGACAGATGATTGGATTCAGGGTCAGGAGACCAGGCTTTGGTTCTGTCTGGACCAGTTCCTACAACTCACTTCAGTTCCAACTCACTTTAATCACTAAGTTGCCTGATTTATGAAATAAGGAAATTGGTCTAGATAGTATCAAAGATCATTTTCAGATATAAAATTCCATTTCAGTCATGCCAAATAATTTGTTGACCTACTTTGCATGGGAGATACTTAAGAAAAATACATATGTCACAGATTATTTAATGTAATCATAGATAATTGAATTTTACTACACTTATACTCTGCTTTCTAATTTTGCATCATCATCTAGACCTCTAGATGGACATTCACATAACTGAAACCTATTTGATCCTCACTCATGAAAATAAAAAATAGTTAATTTGGCCCTCTCAGCAATGGTCCTCTTAAATATATAGTACCATTTTCTTCTTTTCCCTCCTGATAAATAACTGAAATAAAACTGATGGATATACAAGTACAAAGATATCATAAGGTTGGGACCTCAGAGTCTGACAAACAAAAAGCCGATTCCACGTCTGCAGCATGCTGTAGACACATCTGGCTTACTTTAGCTCACAATGAAGTAATATGAATTGTGCTAAAAACCACTATTTGTGCAAATGCAAATAATATTCCATCTGCTCAGGATTTTTTTTTCTTATATAGCTTTTGTTCCAGTGTGGTAAAAGGCTGTTTCTTTACCCTGAAGTGCTCCTGCTGATGAAGAGTGAAGTACATGACAATGAATGAAAATCCATTATCAAACAAATACAGTGAGCTTTTCAGCAAGTCATCACAGGAAATGTTGCCTTTTTCTCTGGCATTAAGTTGAAAGCGATTTGTGCTCATGCAAATAAGACAAAGTGGTGGGGTTTAAAAAAAAAAATATATATATATATATATATATATATATTCCATACACTGTAGTTTGCTTTGTAACTCATCCATTTTTATATCTCTCTTGGTGAGGGAGGGCAACAGAGAAGTGTTTTGGCAGCATTCTTTAAATTTCCTTTTGGTCTGAGTACAGTGATAAGTTCTCAACAGAAGAAGTTGAGCTCTGCCTTATGCTGTCTTGAATAACTTCCTTGGGAATTGGGAGAACTGCCTTCCCAGCTCCTGAGAAAACCTAGGGCAAATTGGAAGAAAATTTAACCCCTGTACTGCTGAGATCATAGTAAGTTTCAAGAGCTCCAACTTCAGGACTTGCTGATGATGACAGTCAAAGGTAATGGCTGAAGTTCAATCTTAAACATTTCTGAGTGTTCACACATTCTTTTCAATGCCCTGAGCCTTAATCTGAGGACTTTGTGAAAGTTAGACTCTTCCTGAAATTAACAGACTATTTCTCTGTTTTCAGGAAGAGTAGCTATATGAATGACAGTTACGCCACTTCTGCTATTATTACTGCTACTACACAAGACATTGATAAGCCAACTCCAGACAAGTCAGATTCGGGTAAATGTATGCAGCCTTCTTTTCAGTTCACTTCTCCCTTAGCTTTGCCCTTTGTTTCGCTTTCTTGTCCCCTTCTCCTAAGATCTGTGATTTCTATTTTGACAAAACAGAGGAAAAAAGCAAAAGAATTTGATCCTTTCTTCCTGAGATCAGAGAAGTGGGGCAGAAGAAGATTATAAGCTTGTATAAGCATGAAAACACACTTTCATTTTTACACAAAAACTGAAGGCTTATTTTACAGCATTTCTGGCTGTTTTATTTATGCCTGATGATTTTATTCAATATTAGTTGGATTTTAAATAATCCAAATAATATTTTCATCTTTGTGAAATGTGAAGGATTTTTTTTTAAACAGAGCATTTTTTGAGGTTTTTCCTCTTTTATAATTTTTAGAGTTCATAGATATCAGACTGTGCATTTTTCTTTTAAGTCTAAATTTTATAATGCTATTTTCAATTAACATTGATTTGTGAGTTTGAAATACAGTGATGTTAACATACAATGAAATAATAAAAGTAAAAACACTTGAATTTTTACAGAAAAGGTTGCTATCAACATATAAGATGGTAATGCTGGGGGAAAATGATTGTCAAAAAAATAGTATTTCCTTTCTAGATCATATTGTAAATATCAGCAGATGATTATTTTCTTACAGCTTATTTTCTAGGACATACATTAAACTACCTTTTACAGCCAAGTAAAAACTGAAATTAAGCACTTTGAATACAGAATTATGTTATATCAACAATTTTGCAATAAGCTATCTGAAAATATTAACATTATTCCCCAAAGAGTTCAATTTCAGAGCTAAAAACTTGATCTAAATGAATAAGCAATTTAGAATTCAAACTTATTAAACTAAGCAGTTATGTTGGTATAGCATCTATAATTATATTTACAATTTTGTGGTGTGTTTTAGAGCTACTGAGAATTGTAAAGAGATAAAATAATATTTGCCCTATTAAGGCCATTTCTATCAAAGGTGATTTTCTTTTATGTTAAGGCTAGATAACTTTTCACTCCTCCTGACTTCAAAGGAAAACACATTATTCCAAATATGTTTTAAACTTTTAACATAAAATCCTTACACATTAAACCATTAATATACGGTTGGTCAGTAAAATGTCTCATTCCACTCACAATAATGTCTCAGTTTAATTAGACCCTGAGAAGTAATGGATTTAAATTCAAATCCTGGCCAACATTAATTATAGAATTCTTAATATTGTAGCATGCCCTTTACTAAGTTCTTAGGATATGTCCTGTGCTAAATAAAAAGGAAATGAGCTTCTGAGGACAAAGGACTGATTACTGTAAAATAATGTATGTGTTGATATGTGGTTCAGTTCAGTTCAGTCGCTCAGTCGTGTCCGACTCTTTGCGATACCATGAATTGCAGCACACCAGGCCTCCCTGTTCATCACCAACTCCCAGAGTTCACTCACACTCACGTCCATCAAGTCAGTAATGCCATCCAGCCATCTCATCCTCTGTTGTCCCCTTCTCCTTCTGCCCCCAATCCCTCCCAGCATCAGAGTCTTTTCCAATGAGTCAACTCTTCGCATGAGGTGGCCAAAGTACTGGAGTTTCAGCTTTAGCATCATTCCTTCCAAAGAAATCCCAGGGCTGGTCTCCTTCAGAATGGACTGGTTGGATCTCCTTGCAGTCCAAGGGACTCTCAAGAGTCTTCTCCAACACCACAGTAAAAACGCATCAATTCTTCGGCACTCAGCCTTCTTCACAGTCCAACTCTCACATCCATACATAACTACAGGAAAAACCATAGCCTTGACTAGACGGACCTTCGTCGGCAAAGTAATGTCTCTGCTTTTGAATATACTATCTAGGTTGGTCATAACTTTTCTTCCAAGGAGTAAGTGTCTTTTAATTTCATGGCTGCAGTGACCATCTGCAGTGATTTTGGAGCTCAAAAAAATAAAGTCTGACACTGTTTCCACTGTTTCCCCATCTATTTCCCATGAAGTAATGGACCGGATGCCATGGTCTTCATCTTCTGAATGTCGAGCTTTAAGCCAACTTTACTCTCTACTTTCACTTTCACTTTCATCAAGAGGCTTTTTAGTTCCTCTTCACTTTCTGTCATAAGGGTTGTGTCATCTGCATATCTGAGGTGATTGATATTTCTCCCGGCAATCTTGATTTCAGCTTGTGTTTCTTCCACATCATTCTAAAGTCTTAAGACCTAAAAAAAAAAAACAAAAAAACACAGAACTTTGAAGTCCTAGAACTTTGAATTTTGAAGTACTGGAACTTTGTTCCAGTGATCTTTTTCTATATGCATGGGAAACCAAAGACCAGCTGTTTCTAACAGCTGACTCTTCAACATTTTCTTAACCTATTTAATGGGGAGATCATTCATCCATGTACGTGTGTTCATGTTCAGTTAGTCATATCCGACTCTTTGCGACCTCATGGGCTATAGTTCACCAGGCTCCTCTGTCCATGGAATTTTTCCAGGTGATAATACTGGAATGGGTTTGCCATTTTTCCTCTGGGATCTTCCTAATCCAGGGATCAAACCCTCGTCCCCTGCATCTCTTGCATTGGCAGGCAGATTCTTTACCACTGAACCACCTGGAAAGCCAGAGTCAGACACAACTGAGTGACTGTAGCACACACACCTGGGAAGCCAGGGTCCTTCCTTAATCCTAGTTCCATGGAGAGTTGGTCCACAGACAGCAGCTATGGACATTGCCAGGGAAGAAGTATTCCTGGGCAATTTCATGGACAGTAGGAATAGGACATAGCAATCCCAAGAATAACATGCACAGGCACATCTCAGATTCTCTCCAGAGTTATTCTGAGATCCTTGCCAGCCTCCTTTCACTTCAATTAGACATGACTTGCTTCCATGCCAATCAATCAATCAATAGGTTTTTATTAAGCATTCATTTTCATATTAGGACTTCTGTGAACCACTTCTCAGGCAGCAACTGAAGGGGGAAAAAGCACTGACTAGATTCACATTCACATTTACATCTATCTAAATTCTACCAGTTACAAGATGGGTATGTGACCTCCTTGGTCTGTCTGTCCATTAGCTGCAGTCTTAACGTGGCTCAGTTTTCTCATCTGTAAAATAGTGATAATACCTGTCCTGCGTACCTCTTGACATCGTTCTGAGATCCAGAAAGTTAAATTATGGAGAGAATGCTTTGGAAGTTGTAAAATACAAAGCATACAGAAACTAATACTACTGGAATTCATTCTATGTGATTTATAATTTCTGTAACTTCTTGGGAAAATGGACCTTAAATAATTTTAAATTGAAAAAAAAATCTCTATTATAAGAGGTACTTCAAACATCACTGTCAACTCTAATTTCAGTAAATAGCCCAATAAATTAAAAGTTATTGAAGAACAAACAATAAAAAACATTTGATTTTCCATTTATTTATTTGTTACTTTATTTCAGCCAAAAATTTAGACAATGACTCTGAATTTCCAGAAGTCAAAAAGAAACAGTCCCAAGTCAATTAATACATTGTAATTTGGTTTTAGATTAAAAGAATTTTTAAAAATTCAGGAGGGTGTCACTAATGTTCCATGAAGGATTCCTTTCTGGTGTTTCTTAGTATGTTTATATGTTTTGTCATAGCCTATATTCAGAGAAAAGCTCATTTAAGAAGTTAGGATAAGAGGAAATGCATTATAATCATCCTTTGTGAGTGAAGGCTTAACAATCAACACAGAGACACAGCAGGTTTCAAGGAATCCACTGCCATCAAGTCAAAAGCAGAAAACACTGAGTATCAGAGTAACCATTTACCCACCCTGAAGCATGGATCTGTGGCCTCCTCACCAATCTCAAAGCCAAAAAAGAATGTTAAGATATTCAATGATATATTATAACACACAGGCAGTAAAATTGACACACTCTGCTCAGAGGAGAGACCTTATTATGTCAATAATCCGAACCAATCTAGTTTAAGAACATTTATAACATGTTTCTAGATAAAAACTAATCTGAAGCAGCAAACTAGGAAGGGAGAAAAAGACTGTAGAAGGGTATTTCATATAAGCAGAGCTTAGTATATTAACAAGATATGACAATAAAGAAGAAAAAGAAAAGGTAGAAACACCATAAAATGCAAAGCAAGAATTCAAAAAGGGAAACTGTACAAAGTTCTATGGACGGAGCAGTCTCACATACATCACAGGAGCAGTCTATAGGAATCCACCAAAGCCTCTGGGAAGTGCTTCCTTGGTACATAAGTGATTGAAACTTATACTGGAAAAAGTAAAATATAATAAAAAGGTTGATTATTGAGGGTTTAATCCTTAAGAGAATGAGATGGTTAGATAGTATCACCAACTCAATGGACATGAATTTGAGCAAACTCCGAGAGAGGTGAAGGACAGGAAGCCCGACGTGCTGTAGTCCATGGGGACATAAAGAATCAGACGTGACTGAGCGACTGAACAACATAACAAATCCTTAAGAAGAGTTCTATATAGTACAGTTCACTTGCCAAGAGTTCAGAATGCCCAGATGTAACTACACTTAACTTTTCAAAAATCACCTGAATTTTTCTACAAATATATATTACCTGATTTTCTATTATAGTATTATATATTATACATATGATATATAATATATTATAATATTGGTGGCTTTTTATTGATGCGGAAATAATTTAAGAGAATACTTCCTGTAGTTTTGTTACACTATGATAAATTCCTAGTTCTACCTGCCTTATCGGGCAGAAGTAATCTCATCGATTTACCATGGCTATTTCTTAATTTCCACATTAGCACCAACTACTCTAGTTTTATACTTCTGATTGTGATTGTAATATTGTGGCCAGAATAAAAACAAAAGCCCCTATATTTATAACAGTTTATTAACTAGAATATTCTATTGCCTAGGACTGACTCAATTGTTTTGCTCATGATGGTTCTTTCTGGAAAAAAAGTTAGATTTTTTAAAATCAGTTCATAATTGATATCTAACCAGTGGATTCCTTTGCAGGGAACTGATATGCCAGGAGGACAAAGGAAATCTTTTGACATATGGGAGAAATAATAAGTTTATCTTTATCTTTAAAAAGGAATAAATGTAACCCTACAGTGTTTAATATACAGTTAACACTGACACTCTAAATTGGCCAGCCAATAAAAGGTTTGTCATTCTGGCTAAGGGAAGTATGTGGTTTTAGCAATATCAAGGATAAAAAGGAAATTTTAATTCATTTACAAATTTATTATGGCCTATTGAAATTTATGCATGAGGCCAAATATCCATATAAATATTGCTTTAAAGAATGGAGTCTTTACAATATACCTGACATTAGATTGGGAAGGAAGCCTAATATACTACAGATTTTGTTGGTAACTTCTTCAAAAAGTACTTGAAAGTATTTGAAGTATTTAAAAGAATTCGGAGTTGTGACTTTTTTTTAAAGACAACTGTTCATGACTTATTGACCCTTTCTGAGACAATAAGGATTAGATAATGGTGTGTGATCCAGTAGATAATTTTATAAAATAAATAAACAAATTTAATAATGATGCTATTAGTGGGGAAGAGTTTCCTGTAACGTTATTAAGTGAACAAAATAAAATTATTTTTAAATTAGTCATTTCATCTTTATCTCGTCCTAGTTCCTTCCTATTTTATTAATTTTTATAATGAATATAATATGCAATGTTAATTTATTATATCTAATGTATATTTTTATATATCACAGATATTTACAATAACGACAGTAATGCATCTACTAAGTAAATATATTGAAGCTGCATTCTCAACACATTTTGTTAAAAGAGATGTGTGATCAACTAACTCATGCCTAATGACACAACGCTTCATATCTAATGACGTCTTAATGATGACAATCACATTTTGGCGCATCCTGGTGATATTCTAAAGCACTATGGAATCGTGCTTTTATCTGCTTATCACGCTAAACCAGGAAGAGATAAATTGTATCAATCAGGATGGTTTCAGTTGCAAGCAACAGCAACCTGCCAGAAGTAGTGTGAGCTTCGAGGACAGATAAGGGCTCCAGGCTCCATCTCCTGTTATTTTCCGAATGTTCCCTCTCTTTCAGTCAGTTGTAGTGTCCTCAGACTGGTTTGTCTCATAATCTCAAGATGACTGCCAGTAGACAGGGAAATGGAATTCCTCATCCATGTGAAAGGGAAATGTGTGTGTGTCAGAGAGACAGACAACCAGACAGACAGACTGAAACCACTTCTACCCATTTGTTAAAGTGCAGGAAGCTTCTTGTCCAGAAGATTGAATAAGACTTTTCTCAAGTTTTATTGGCCCAATTGGTTTAGAACCTTATCTAAACTAATCACTGTTAAGCATGAAAAGGCAATCATAATTGACCGCTAAAGAGTTTGAGTGAAGTGCTTACTGAAGAGTCAATCATCATGTTCAACAGATGCTGTTCTCCTCATTTTACAGATGCTTCTCACTTTACTTACCCCAAAAGGGCAAGTAAGTAGCCTACCCAAGGACACAAATGAGTCATTGACTTGGTGATCATTCTTATCCTAATCATAATTATCGTTTATTGTAATTATTACTATATTATTGCCAAAATAGCGATAAAAGGACAAAGATTTCTGTTGCACAAAAGTGCACATTAGGGGAAAACTACCAAAAGATAAATAGGTAGTCTAACTAATAACTGAGAAGTAAGTCAGAAACTGCCAAAAATCCATGAGAAATCTAATACAAGAGATAAGGAAAATGTGGCCTACTATATGAAAAAATAAAACCAACTAACACCCTACCTCTTCATAAATACAAAAATAAATTTCAGGTAGTTTGTATAAAGTGTAAAAAATAAAACTATAAAAGGAGAATTAATTTTAAGCAATAATTTTTCTACTCTGTCAGTAATATTTTGGAAATAATATTTATTAAAGCATGAAAATTTTATTGTTATAAATAAAGGATCTATTTTTAACTATAAAAATATAAAAATATATTAATTTTAAGACACTACAATATTAAAATGCCAACAATAAATGCAAAATATCAAATGATTTTTTTTATTATATAAGTAGCTCTTATAAGTCAAGAAGTAAAACATAAGCACACCAATAGTTAAATAATAAAAGGATGACAGGAGATGATTCACCAAAGAAGACAATTCAAATTCTAATAAACATAGAAAAAAATTATTCAAGCCCACTAGCAGTTTTTAAAAGTTCTAATAAAAACAAACATACATTTCATTCAAAAATAAATTTCACCAAAACCTTTAATTAAAAATAACCTTGTTCTGCTGATAATGTCCAGTGCTGATTTGGTTTACTAATATACTTTTGATAGAAATAGAATTTTTCATTTATTAAATCCACAAAATTTTCAAAAAATAACATGCTTAATTTATGCAATGGGCATTTGAGAAGGATTTTCTTTCATTTTACTTGTGGGAATATAAGGTATTATAACTCTTGTGGAGTTTGGCATTAAATTCCAATTACCTCAAAAATGTCTATATTAATTGACAACTATGTTACCAAAGAAGACAAAGAAAATGCAGACAAAAATTTGTTAGTTAAATAAATTTATGTAAGAATCCTAAATTAGAAACAATCTAAACATCCAAAAATAGTAAATGGTTTGGTAAATTATAAGATTATTCAATTGACTATTTTGCAGTCTTCCCAGGTGGTTCCAATGGTAAAGAATCTGCCTGCAAAGCAGGAGACCCAGGTTTGATCCCTGGGTCAGAAGATCCCCTGGAGAAGGGCACTTCAGTATTCCTGCCTGGAGAATCCCATAGACAGAGGAGGCTGGTGGGCTACAATACATAGGGTTGTCAAGAGTTAGACACATCTGAGCGACTATCATATTTTTCAGTCATTAAACATTATGCTTATAAAAATATTTATCATAAGAAAGGACTAATATGTTATTAAATAAAATGTTTATCAAATCTTAGCAAATATAATATGATCTAAGTTTTGTAAAAAAACATATGAATATGTATAGAAATAAACTGACAACATCTTCAAATGTCTTTGGAGTATGCAAAGAATATTTTCATTTTCCAATTTATATCACTGTATAATTCTCAAATATTCTACAAGGAATTCAAGTATTTTCTTATTTAAGAATGTATTGAAATCCTTTGTATTTTCAAAATCCTTGTCCTTTTCAAAGAAACAAACTCTTCTCTCCATCTCAGATGTATGTGCTGAGGAATTTTAAGGAAATCATAATCATACACTACCAAAATATATATTACATTTAAGTACAGCAGCAAAAATTTTTACATACTTACAATTGACTAAAGAGAAGTTATGTATGGAAATCACATCTATAATTAACTACCAAAAATACATAAAATCTGAAGCCCATTTTAAAGTCTTACATACCTGAAGCTAGTTAAATGCACTAAAGAAAGTCTAATTTTTATTGAGCACCTACATACCCATTAGTCAATCATTTTCATACATGACCTATTCAATTCTCCCCCAAAACGTAAGGTATTATCCCACTTTTACAAAAGAAGAATTAATGCTTTTGAACTGTGGTGTTGGGAAAGACTGAGAGTCCCTTGGACTGCAAGGAGATCCAACCAGTCAATCCTAAAAGAAATCAGTCCTGAATATTCATTGGAAAGACTGATGCTGAAGCTGAAACTCCAATATTTTGGCCACCTAATGTGAAGAACTGACTGACTGGAAAAGACCCTGATGCTGGGAAAGACTGAAGGCAGGAGGAGAAGGAGACGACAGATGATGAGATGGTTGGATGGCATCACCGACTCAATGCACGTGAGTTTGAACAAGCTCCGTGAGTTGATAATGAACAGGGAAGCCTTGAGTGCTGCAGTCCACAGGGTCGCAAAGAGTCAGACACGACTAAGTGACTGAATTGAACTGAATTATCCCACGTTTACAAAAGAAGAAGCTGATGCTTAAATCAGGTTATGGACCTACCCAGCTAAGTAACTCTATAGCCGAGTTTCAATTAAAGTCTATTAGATACAAAAGTTCCTAGCTTTTCACAACTTCACGCTGCCTTTCAAGTCATTTATAGGGAAAAAACTGAACGATTAAATGATGCATTAATTCAAAGTAAACAGTTTATAGGAAAAGCAATCTTTAGTTTTTAAGGAATAGCATGTGACTGATGTACTTGCAAAAGTTTATTTTAGCTTTTTGCCTGAATTATCCTAATCGATTAATTCCTCTCCTATTTTCAGTTTAGATTTAAGTTTCTTTCCAGCCCACAATCCCTACAACTGACAGGAAGCTGTGTCTACAAAGTGCCATCCATGCTGTTACCTTAAACTTTCTAAAAGAATAGATGCCTCTCTTTTCATGCAAGTGTTAGATTTTATGCAGATGCCTGGGGAGTAATGACACACTAATTATTTGTCTTCCAGGGGATTTTTTTGGCTCAAATCACCAATGCTAAGGTAAAATACAAGTCATCTAAGAAAATTCAACTAGTTAAGTATTTTATAAACAGAGGATTAACATATCATGATTCAAGTACTTCACTGATCTCAAACTCTGTATTCTTTTGATACATTTGACAAATTCCACCTCTTAAATTTCAGAATAAGTGTATTTTTTAAGGCAACATAATACCATATAACTACACACTGGGTTTTAGAATTAATAATGCTGAATACACAGATAGTATTTTTTTCATCCAATTTTCTCAAGGAACAAACATTCTGTCAGTAAACTTTGACAGGACAGATGACCCCATTTGAAAAACTCTGTGGACGGATCTGAAAATGATATTTGCCTCTAGTGTCTTACAGCAGCAGATTTCCAAAATCATTTGTATTCTTTTTAGTTGTATTGTTAGGTTTTGTTTGCTTGGTAGTCCTTTTCAACATCCATTTTGGACATCAGCATAAGTATGTTTGTTACCTTTGTTTGAAATATTTCTCCCAAAGAGAAAGAAAATGGCTAGTTTGGATTCAGAGCAAGGATGAGGGAAAAACAAGGTATGTGTCTCCTTTCCCCATTCCACCATTCTTTCCTGAGACTGCTCTACTTTCACCCTAGACATACACCACAAATACTCATTTGAATTTTATTTCCATTAATAACTTATACTGTCAAGATACTATTTTAAAAACTCCATTTAGTTATGTGCAAAGCTTGTATCAAAACACTAGGAAGATCTTAACAACAGAAACTAATGAGCATGTTTAAGTTTTCAGAATTAGGTTAAATGACCTTTGAGTATGGTAACCATCCTCCCCAACACAGAATGCAACTCTCTTTTAAAAAATCTGTTTATATTGAAATATTATGAAACAGCTTGGGAGTGTTCTTTATTTCATCTTTTATAATATGATCTGGAGTTGAAGTTGCTTTTCAAAATAGTGCTTTGAAAACTTTTTAACACCATGGTGTTACAAGGCTAGAGCTTCATCAATACTTATTCAGGCTTCAATTCATGGTCACCAATATTCTAAGAAATTTCTGATCATAATTGAACAATGTAATGTTGACAGAAATCAGACTCACGTTATTAAGAACTTTGGACTTCAAAACCATCTGAAAATAAAAACTTTTCACCTGTCCTTAAAACCAAGAGGTCAAGTATTCATTGACCAATACAGACCTCCTCCCATCAGCTAGACAACATTCTTTGAAATCCAATTAACTCTTTCATACAGACAACCTTCATTTTCTACTTTATCATAAAGTTAAACTTGCCATTCTATACTCCAATGAAAGTTGTTTTGATCTGATAATTGTAAGATGTACTGTATGTATCTTAATTTGTAAGTTTTTAATGCTAAAGCTCAAAGCTTTTCAGATATAACAGGAGTGCTGGAAATGAGGTACAAAATGCTGGAATTCAAATTAACCAATAAATATATTTTAATATATATCAGCAGGACTCTAGAGGATTCCATTAATGTTGAAAAATAGAAAGGATTTAGGTTAATTTGGTAAGAAGGCAGGTCAGAACGTTTACAACAGTGGTATAGAATTGTATAGAGATGCAAAATTTTTCAAGAGAGCAGAATTTTTTCAAAAACGCTGACTCTAGCTGTCACAGCCCTGCCTTGGCTAAATCCAGTGGAGAGATAGGAGGACTTTCTAATTTGCTTTCCCTCTATTTTAATAATAGCTGTGCATAAGTAATTTATGAAAGGCCAACCAGGCAGTGGGCAACAGAAAATTAAACTCATTTTATCTGAAAGCAGGTGGATTTCTATATATCATTAGCATGCATAGAATTCTCACAATGTTATTTCTCATACTGATGGAATGTAACCAAATAATATATGAGTTTTTTGCTTATGCACGAGTGAAATTTTTAGATAAAAGTGCCAGCCCCAATGGCAATTTTCTGCAAAACGAAAACTAATTCTGCGAAGCTTCTTATTACTGGAAAGACTCATTTGGCTTGCATTAGAGACTGACATAAGTGACTTTAGGATTTTACTAACAGATTAGATGAGATGTGCCACATACTGTAATATCATTAGAGAATGTAACAGCCCTGGAACGCTTTGGGGCACTTATTAAGGGTACTGGCACACATAAATTGTTTTCCTTTATGACACAAGCTTTTGAATTTTTTCTCTGCTTAGAATGCTTTATTTTTATGGATTTTTTTTTCTGACATTTAAAACAACTTTTATTTTACACTCCCCAAAATTGCACACAAATTATGTTTTGCATGATTCAGCTCAGTGTTACTAAATGCATTATCTATGCCTTATTTCGTGACTATCACCTAGGCAGAGGGTAGATATGTATTAAGAAAACAGCTTACACAATACTAAAATCAGAACTCCTCTAACAGAATATTATCCTAACTTACAGCAAAGACTAATCTTCATGGCTTGGAGGAATTTTTGCTAATAGTATCTTTCACTAACTCAGTGTTTGTGTGGGTTCTATTCTCAGCCTCTAATAAGATCTTAAAATGGGATCATTCAAAATGGTTATTATAATGTGAATACTCCTATTGTTCTGTTTAACTTCCATCCTAAAATTCATTTAAGTATTTGACATATTATAGCTTTTTTGTTTGGATGCATCTTCCCTTATCAAAAATTATGTATCAAGCAAAATACTTCTTGCTAAAGTAGGCAAAAATGTAGGGTGAAGATGGAAATGCTTGTCACTTTATAAAAGAAGCTTTGGGAAAAGCTTGGGATATTGGGGGAATTATTTTATGCTCAACATTTTTTCCTTTATGAATTATCTTTTCCTGATATAAGTTTTTACCTCTTCTTGGATATGGAGAGGAGTATTTTCCCCTTTCTTTCTAAAAGTCTTTCATCAGAGAAGGAAATTAATGAGAAAAATGTACCAGACACCAAGTTAAGAGAAGAGCAGCCATAAAAATGAGTTTGGGAAAGTGCATGTAGTGTTCCAATCTATAGACTGGTGAGGTTAAGTGTTGTGGAGTCACACAGATGGTAAGCTGATTCCCAGCTCTACCAATTTACTGCCCGTCTGACTTTAAGCAAATGACTTCCCTTCTTGAATTTTTATTTCCTCACCTATTTGATGAAGAAAGCAATGGCACCCCACTCCAGTACTCTTGCCTGGAAAATCCCATGGACAGAGCCTGGTAGGCTGCAGTCCATGGGGTCTCGAAGAGTCTGACACGACAGAGCGACTTCCCTTTCACTTTTCACTTTCATGCATTGGAGAAGAAAATGGCAACCCACTCCACTGTTCTTGCCTGGAGAATCCCAGGGACTGGGGAGCCTGGTGGGCTGCCATCTATGGGGTCACACAGAGTTGGACACGACTGAAGTGACTTAGTAGCAGCAGCACCAATTTGATGGGATCATGATAGACTGACCTTGAAGTTTCTCTCTGAGGATCACATGCAACTGAATCATCTTGCTGTCCATATTCTGTTTCTACAGTGGAAAGGTTGTTGTTACTGTTGTTTAGTTGCAAAATTGTGTCTGATTCTTTCTGACACCATGCACTGTGGCCTGCCAGGCTCCTCTGTCCATGGGATTTCCCAGGCAAGAATACTGGAGTGGGTGGCCCTTTTCTCCTCCCGGCATCTTCCTGACCTGGGATCAAACCAGAGTCTTTGGCATTGGCAGGCAAATTCTTTACCACTGAGCCACCTGGGAAGCCCACACAGTGGAAAGGAAGCTCTGGAAAGAAGGTTAAAAATTGTATCAGACCAATTTTAGACAATGCTCCAAATTTCTACAAGAACTCAAAACTGTATTAGTTAAAAAAATAGAATGTGAAAATAATCAATGAGATATCTTCCACAAACGATCCTAAGCCACAGACTCTTCAATCTAGGAATGTCTGAAGTCAGTTACCATTATGCTCAAAAGTCACCTCTTCTGAGAACTGGCTTGAGCCCAGTTAGTCACAGCCATCTGTGTCCCTAATGCTATTATTAATGCTATTATGAGTGCACCTTTCACCCTACATGAGTATTATTTCCTTAAACACCATCCTCACATCTTGAACTCTTTGAGAACAGGCACTTTGTCTTTTCAACTTCTTAACTTCATCTGCCAGCACATTGCTTGATATATAGATATCATTAAAAGGAGTATCTATGAAGAAACAGACTCACATAGAGAACAGACTTGCAGTTGCCAAGGGGGAGGGGGGCTGGGAGAGGAAGGGATTGGGAGTTTGGGATTGGCAAACTCAAACTCTTATATATGGAATGGATAAATAAGGTCCTGATGTATATAGCAAAGGGAACTATATTCAATAACCTGTCATAAAACATAATGGAAAAGAATATATGCATGTAGGACTGAATCACTTTGTTGTATAGTAGAAATTAACACATTTTAAATCAACTATACTTCAATAGAATAATTTTTTTAACAATGAGTACATTTGTAAAAATGTTTGAAAGCTGAAAAATTTTTTCAATACAAAAACTTTAAAAGTAAATTAATAAGTGCTTAATTGAAATTTCCACAAACTGTCACCCTTAATGTCTTCTATATTGCCTGTGAAATTTAATATTTATGAAATGTCATTACATTAAAAGAAGAGTAAGATGTATTTTTTTATCACCAAAATTTCTGAGAATGTATGATGGTTACCAAAAAAGTTAGAGTCAATCTTAAACAAGTTATACAAGGCTAAGAATTTTGGACATAGAGGTATTATAATCCTTTTAAATTATTTTTACAGAAAAAAAAATGGTTGAAGTGGAATGTCAGTGCATTTCGATGTGATATGTGGGGTAGGTCTATAAAAGTGTGAGGCCCAGGACCTTGGAGGTCTTTAACAGCCTGATAACAGTGGAAGAGTAGGCCAGAATTTAAACAGGCTGGCTGAAGCATGGTGAGACTAATCAAGAAAAGCTTCTTAGCGGAGGTTTCCCTGATATCCAGCATAAAGGTGGGGGGAGAGAGTTGGTTTGGAGAAGGGACGTTATGCCTCACCAGAACTAATCTCATAAGTAAGCAAAGTAAGAGACTGGGAGTGTTTTCTGAGGTGCTGGACAAGACTCTTTGACTCATCTGAACCACCCCCCAAATCTTTTCAAATATATCTTTAGAGATCTGAAATTCTACCAATAGAGAATAATTTTATTATCTAAAACTCATGTTAACTAGTAAGTGTGGATGTGCCTGAGAGATCTAACCCTCTAAGCAATATCATTGATTTAGACTGTATTGTGGTCTTTAAGTCTTTGTTAGGGTTGAATTTGTTAGGAAAGAAAAAGGCATGGGGACAGTAAGTGACCAAGAAAGGCTATATCTGGAGAGGGGTTGTAAGCCAGCTACCAGGATTCTACTGTGGACTGCATTCGAGACAGCTTGCATTCCTAGACAGAATCTGTGTGCCGTGCCATGCCCAGTCATTCATTCATGACAGACTTTTGGGAATCCCATGGTCTGTAGTCTGCCAGGCTCCTCTGTCCATGAAAATTTTCCAGGCAGGAATACTGGAGTGAGTTGTCATTTCCTTCTCCAGGAGATTTTCATGACCCAAAGATCAAACCCGAGTCTTCTGCACTGGCAGGCAGATTCTTTACTGCTGAGTCATCTGAGAAGCAGACAGGACCTGAGACAAACACAAATTGTACTGAACCATCTGTTGGTGAAGTGTGAGCTGTATTTAATGCAGGAACAGCTAAGGGCTCTTGAATTGTAACAGAAATGGAGAATTACCTGAGCCAAAGAAGAAGCAGAGAATGAAAATAGCAAACAGCAGCAAGCCACATTTTTACTGAGCCAGTGCAAAAGACAAGACACAGATTAATCTTATAAAAAATGCTAAAGATAGGACAGTCAATCTTAACATAGCTATAGCTATTTGTTTTGTATATTTATTTCTCAGAGTTTATTTATCCATTTGTTGTTGTTGTTTAGTCACTAAGTCATGTACAACCTCTTTGCAACACCATGGACTGTAGCCTGCCAGGCTCCTCTGTCCATGGGTTTTCCCAGGCAAGAACACTGGAGTAGGTTGGCATTTCCTCCTTCACAGAATCTTCCGGATCCACAGATCAAATCCACATCTTCTCTGTTGCAGGTGGATTCATTACCATCTGAGCCACTTGGGAAGGCTTATTTGCTCATATGTCCCAACTAATAGTGGTCTCCAGAAGAAACTTATCAATGTTTAATGTCTACTCCAAAGTTGAATGCATGTGTAATTTTTAAGGTTAGTGACATCTAGGAAAACACCTACCAAGGCACCATATATTTTTAAACATTTAATTCAAGTTAACAAATGGATCATACAGTATAATGCCAAGAGATTGGCAAACAAAAAGTAATAATAAGAGTATTTGCTATCATAACTGTAAATTGAGTATAACTCTTAAAAATTGTGAATTATTATATTGTACAGTGGTATCATATTGTACAGAAACTATACTTTCATTAAAAATTGGTTTTTAAAAAGATATTTGTGACATGTATCTCAGAAGCTTCAAGGAGGCACAGAAATATGCAAACTCCACTCCAGTGTTCTTGCCTGGAGAATCCCAGGGATAGCGGAGCCCGATGGGCTGCCGTCTGTGGGGTCGCACAGAGTTGGACACGACTGAAGTGACTTAGCAGCAGTAGCAGCAGCAAGCAAGGAATTCACAGCAAATCTTTGAGCTCAAAGTCATATTTCTTATTAATACATAAATTTATTTTTAATCTTAATATGAATATCTGTGCAGTAGATGAGAGAAGAATAGTTCTTTTTCTTTGTTGTTTTATATCATTATTTATCCTGTGTCTTCCATGGGTAAAATGATTGTTAAGGTTAGTGACATCTAGGAAAACACCTACCAAGGTGGTATCAGTGAGTTCCCCATTCCTGTCACAGCATTCTGTTTCCTAATCTCTTTCATCTGTCCTCACCATAAAATGCTAAATCTCATACCTTATAATATTCAATTTCAGCTCAATCAAACTGAGAGAAACATAGAATTATTCTGCTACTGTTGTCTCTAATCTACCTTCTAATTTGAGGAGGAGTCTAATTATTGATCTTCACAGGACCTTTAGGAATGTTATGAAAATGGATTAATATTTATTTAAGGAGGATTCATCAGGGGTCTTATTTAAAACAAACAATTTCATCCTTTCAAAATCAGGGAAAGGGGAAAAAGGATATTTTTCTCAAAGTAAGAATGCCACAAGGGTTTCTCACATTGATTCATTGCTTGTAGATAAAAACAACTTAAGCTGATTTCTGTTGTTTAAAGAGTAAGTGTAAAATGTTCCACCAAAATAGGTAATGACATTTTTGTGTCCATAAATGTGCATATAAGTCCAATTATGTATTTGTTGTCATTTAAACATCACCACCATTATTGAAACAGAAGTGCCAGTACTAATTTTTGCTGTCACATTTTCCAAAACTGAAAATAAGGCTTTTAAGTAAAATGCTAAGGTTTTCAACCTGAATTATTCATTTTTTGCAATGGCCTTAGCAGAACACCCTCAGCAAAATAGCTAAACAAAAGCCTACCAGGGTTCTGGTTTCTAATCTAGTTAAGAAATACATTATAGGATTTTTTTTTAACTTCACAGTTAATGGAAAAGTTTTCCTTCCCTGAAACTCAGCAAAGAGTTTAAGAAAGCTTCTCTAACTGCCACAGCCTCCATCTAATTGAAGTGCCATGAGGAGACCTTGAAAACAGTGGCATTAGTCACACAGCTAAACAAATTACCTTTGATGGTACCAGTTGACCAATCAGAACCATTCCCCAGATGATCTTTGTGGGAATAGCAATCCATTAATAATAACTGAAGCAATGATCTTTCATGCCACCTTTCTTTCATGCAAGACCACTCCACTGGTAATCTCTTAGGGGAACTATTAGCTACTTCAATGTCCTTCATAGAGGACACTCTGCCTGTTCCAACATTTATTTCACTGTAACATTTTTTTTTCCCTCTCCCACAGAAGTGCCTTTTAGAAATTAAAATAATTCACTGTGGCTCTAGCAGGGACATAGGAAGTGAAGAAAAGAAGTGGGTGTGAGAATAAATGAGTTAAGAAGAAAAACACCATTTCTCCTACACCTAGCTCTGAATTTCAAGATTATCAAAGAAGAGTAATGCACTAAATAATAAAATCCAGTGGCTGCTCATCTTAGCTACTCTTTGTCATTAAGGGGAATAAATATATGTGTTCCTAAATATTTCAAGCTAATTATAAATAATGTTTTGCAGAATTTTCTAAACTCTGATCTTAATACTGTATTAATTTTACACTTAATAAAATAAGTTGGGAAAGTGAGAGGATGAGAGGGTTATCAGAAGTAGTCCAGGCTGCACCCCCAGTTATCTGCCATACCTGACTCTGTGTACTGTCTTCTCCTGTCCAGTTCTTTGCATAGCAGAGGTGCTCAGTAAATGTTTTAGGGCTAAATTCTCTATGATAGGGGACAAACCAGGGGTTAAATCAGCCATTATATTGCTAAATATTCTCTAGCCTGCACTGTAGCTGCCTTGTCATCTTTTTTATATTGATATGGACATTACCACTACTTTATTTTAATACTATGTTTTATGTACTGACTTCTTTCTCTTATAGCAGCTTGTTACATTTTGAAGAGTATGATTAGATCAACTTATACAAACTTTCAGCAACAGAGGCCATAATTTGGAAAATTTTTTTCATTAGATGAAATAACTCAATGATGTGCACAATAACTCATATGATATAATCTCTACCCTACACCTGTCCCCAAACCTGCTGCCTAAACTGGTGGACTAAAAATCATCCTCAAGTCTACAAAGTATTTTCATAGCTCCAAGCCCACAATTTTAATCATTAAATAAACATATCCAAAGTCTGAACCAACTTATTAGTTCGTGTAATAGGATGAAACTTTGTTATATTAACAGGATTTCCCCTTTCCAAGAATATTATGTCACTCTGTTCAGTTCAGTCGCTCAGTCATATCTGACTATTTGCAACCCATGGACTGCAGCACACCAGGCTTCCCTGTCCATCACCAACTCTCAGAGCTTGCTCAAACTCATGTCCACTGAATCAGTGATGCCATCCAACCATCTCATCGCCGGTCGTCCCCTTCTCCTCCCACCTTCAATCTTTCCCAGCATCAAGGTCTTTTCCAATGAGTCAGTTCTTCCCATCAGGTGGCCAAAGTATTGGAGTTTCAGCTTCAGCATCAGTCCTTCCAATGAATATTCAGGACTGATTTCCTTTAGGATTGACTGGTTGCTGTCCAAGGGACTCTCAAGAGTCTTCTCCAACACAAAGTTCAAAAGCATCGATTCTTCATCGCTCAGCTTTCTTTATAGTCCAACTCTCACATCCGTACATGACTACTGGACCTTAGTTAGCTAAGCAATATCTCTGGTTTTTATATGCTGTCTAGGTTGGTCATAACTTTTCTTCCAAGGATCAAGCATCTTTTAGTTTCATGGCTGCAGTCATCATCTGCAGTGACTTTGGAGCCCCCCAAAACCAAAATCTCTCACTGTTTCCATCATTTCCCCATCTATTTGTCATGAAATGATGGGAGCAAATGCCACGATCTTAGTTTTCTGAATGTTGAGATTTAAGCCAACTGTTTCACTCTCCTCTTTCACTTTCATCAAGAGGCTCTTTAGTTTTTCTTCACTTTCTGCCATAGGGTGGTGTCATCTGCATATCTGAGGTTATTCATATTTCTCCCCACAGTCTTGATTATTCCAGCTTGTGTTTCATCTAGCCCGGCATTTCGCATGATATACTCTGCATATAAGTTAAATAAGCAGGGTGAAAATATAAAGCCTTGCCGTACTCCTTTCCCAGTTTGGAACCAGTCTGTTGTTCCATGTCTGGTTCTAACTGTTGCTTCTTGGCCTACATACAGATTTCTCAGGATGCAAGTCAGGTGGTCTGGTATTCCCATCTCTTTCAGAATTTTCCACAGTTTGTTGTGATCCACACAGTCAAAGGCTTTAGCATAGTCCATGAAGCAGAAATAGATGTTTTTCTGAAACTCACTTGCTTTTTTATGGTCCAATGATGTTGGCAATTTGATCTCTAGTTCCTCTGCCTTTTCTAAATCCAGCTTGAACATCTGTAAGTTCACAGTTCACCTACTGTTGAAGCCTGGCCTGAAGAATTTTGAGCATTACTTTGCTAGCGTGTGAGATGAGTGCAACTGTGCAGTAGTTTGAGCATTCTTGGCATTGCCCTTTTTTGGCATTGGAATGAAAACTGACCTTTTCCAGTCCTATGGCTACTGCTGAGTTTTCCAAATTTGCTGGCCTATAGAGTGCAGCACTTTCACAGCATCACCTTTTAGGATTTGAAATAGCTCAACTGGAATTCCATCACTTCCACTAGCTTTGTTCATAGTGATGCTTCCTAAGGCCCACTTGACTTTGCATTCCAGGCTCTAGGTGAGTGATAATACCATGTGGTTATCTGGGTCGTGAAGATTTTTTTGTATAGTTTTTCTGTGTATTCTTGCCACCTTTTCTTAATATCTTCTGCTTCTCTTAGGTCCATACCATTTCTGTCCTTTATTGTGCCCATCTTTGCCTGTAATATTCCCTTGGAATCTCTAATTTTCTTGAAGAGATCTTTAGTCTTTCCCATTCTATTGTTTTCCTCTATTTCTTTGCATTGATCACTGAGGAAGGCTTTCTTATCTCTCCTTGCTATTCTTTGGAACTCTGCATTCAAACGGGTATATCTTTTTTTTTCCCTTTGCCTTCAGCTTCTCTTCTTTTCTCAGCTATGTGTAAGACCTCTTCAGACAGCCATTTTGCCTTTTTGCATTTCTTTTTCTTGGGGATGGTCTTGCTCTCTGCCTCCTATACAATGTCACAAACCTCTTTCATAGTTCTTCAGGTACTCTGTCTATAAGATCTAATCCCTTGAATCTATTTATCACTTCCACTGTATAATTGTAAGGGATTTGATTTAGGTCATACCTGAGTAGTCTAGTGGTTTTCTCTGCTTTCTTCAATTTAAGTCAGGGTTTGGCAATAAGGAGTTCATGATCTGAGCCACAGTCAGCTCTTGGTCTTCTTTTGCTGACTGTCACTCTGTGACTCTTCACAGTTGGTCAGAGCTAAGCATTATTCATGGAAGGATGGATGACCACAGTTAGGATAACCACAGATATTCAATTCTTGTTTTCTGATTGCTATAAAACAAGAACTTAGAGCTAAATATATTTTTATTATGGGAATTCTCAAACAAGATATAAAAGCAGAGAGACAAATAAAATAAACTTCTATCTATGTACTGTCTAGTTTCAACTATTATCAACTCAAGGCCAATCTTAATTAGTCTACATTCTTGCTACTCAGATTCTTCCCTGAAGTTTTGGAGGCAAATTCTGCACACCATACAATTTTACTTGGAATATTCAATATATATCTCTAAGATGAAGACTTTTTGATTCCCTTTTTCCATACCAGTTGGTTTTTTGTACAAGATACATTACCTGGAAAAGATTCTCATTTTTTAAAGAAAATAAAACCACAATAAATATTATCACATTTAAATATTAAACAATAATTCTTTAACATCATTAAATATCTTGTCAGTCACATTACTCTGATGGCTCTTAAATAAAACACGTGATTTCTTATTTGCAAAGCGTTTCAAAAATTCAATCTCTGATGCATTCAGGGCATAAAGTTTATCCATTTAAAAAACATTGGAAGGAGACCAGTTGAGACATAACCTTTACTCCAAAGGCTAAACATAGATTGTCCAGACTAGGGGATGGTAAAGCATAGTGAGGGGATAGATGAGAAAGCAAGTGTGCTAGACGTTTAAATGGATTGGAGTGTGGATCCTGAACCCAACTCCTTGAGCTAAGACCCAGAAATTCTTGGTGAGTGAGTGCCATGTAAACCTTCTAGGATTTAGATTCAAAACTGAATTAAATGGAAATTGAATCTATGCCTCTCAGAGAAATAAAAGCTAGAAATAGACAATTTTATCTGTAAAAGAATAAAGTGCTTTTTGACACACCTGATTGTGTGGCCTGTAAATTTATTCTCAAGCCACTTGATTTGTTTCTCTAAGTTGAGAACTGAGAGTGTGAGTTTGACCTGATCTACATAGCTGGCCTCTTGGAGGACACAGAAATAATACTCAATCATACAGCTCTCCTGGAAAAGTTGTGTTCTTACCTCACTCCCCCAAATGAAAGCACTATCACCCCCAAAATAGTTTCTTTGAGCCCTATAAAAAATAGTTTCTAATTTCTCATTCCTGGAGTTACTTGGTTTCCCAGCTGTAGATTTCATACAATGCCAAGATAACAGTCAAACATGGAAAAAAATAATAGTAATATTTTTTCTTTTAAACATCAAGGTATATTTCAGAACATTTCAATGATAAAATTATTAAAGAATCTGCTTTTGGGTGCCCTCTCCACCAAAAGAAAAAAAACCCAGACCCCTTGGTGGTACAGCAGATAGGAATCCACCTACCAATGCAGAGGACACAGGTTTGACCGCTTTTCTAGGAAGATTCCACATGCAACGGAGCAGCTAAGCCCATGCACAACTACTGAAGCCTGAATGCTTTAAAGCCCATGAGCCGCAACTGCAGAGCCCACATTCTGCAACTGCTGTAGCCTGTGCTCCTCGCCAAGAGCAGCCACTACAATGAGAAGCCCACACACTGCAACTAGAGAAAAGCCCACAGAGCTACAAAGACCCAAAGCAGACAAAAAATGAAATAGAAATAAATAAAATTTAAAAAATCCTTTTGATAACTGAACACTTCAGGCCACAAAATTAACATTAGATTACATATTTTACAACCAACACTACTTCCATCTGTTAAAATAATAGCTACCTTGATATGTGTAAGAAACTGCTGAGCCCTTTATATGAGTTGTCTCATTTAATTTTCGTAAAGGCCCTTTGAGGTAGCTGTGTTGTCCCCAATTTATAGATAAGGACACAAAGTTACATAGCTAACAGACTAACACAGTCTGGTGTGTCATTCACTGCAGCCTTCAGATCTTAACATTACACTACCCAGAATCCCTTTCTTGATAATTAAAAAAAAAAATCTTCTCAAGAATATAGTCTCCAGAAGTGACATTTCCCTAAACTCTTAACTATTCATATTTTTATCCTGAATTCTCAGTTTAAACTTCGAAGTATAGAGTGAGAACAAAAGATACTTAAGAAATAAGTTCTTCAGAATCCTAACCCATACTGATGTTTTACTCTTGCTTTTTAAGCTACAATAAGCTTTGTATTTATTATCAAGCTGGTTTTTCAAGCTAAAAGTATAGAATTTGACCTGGTATTCATGACCAGGGTTTCTGTAATTCCAAGTCAGAGTTATGAAAGAAAATTATGAGACAATGGTTGATAATATTGAAAAAAAAATCCTTATTTACAGGAGATTTTTTCAAGTGACTTACTATGATGTCTATTCATGGGAAGAAAGCACTTGAAAAGACAAGTATATAAAGAAGTTATCCTACAGTGAAGAGAACAAAGCCCATTAATGACAATGATGTGAACATTCAAGAAATTATTAAAAGGACCTTTCAGTTTGAGGGAAAATTAATTTACCCAGAATTTAGAGCAATTGTTGAAATAAGAAAATCAGAGAGGCAAGGCAGCAGACCTTGTGGCCAAAGTTTTGCCTAAAGTAATAGCAGTTATGAAGGAGACAGCATTCTACTTTTCTCTTCTACATTTTGTCAAAAAAGCACTGGAGGCATATACATCAGTAGCTCTTAACATTGTTATTTCTTTTTCCCTGCCAGAATTTAAAATAATTAATAGGTCTATAGACACTTATCTCTACATATTTTTATCTCTACATATTTTAAAACCCTTTATTCCTGAATTTTAGAGGAAAACAATTTTAGCTCATAAAATTCCAGGTTTTATTTTTCAAAATATTTAAATACATAAAGGCTTACAGAAAAGAAGCAGGTGTTTGTCAAAGACATTTGCCTTGAGGCAGAGAGATGGCTTCTCTGGCTCCCTCCAAAATGAGTAAACATCTTTGTTTAGGAAAGTATATCTTCACAGTTCAAATTCCATTGACTCTTCAACAGACCAACAAAGAATAATATTGGAAGGAATTCCCTGATAGTCCAGTGGCTAGGGATCCATGCTTCCATGGCAAGGAACATGAGTTTGATCCCTGGATCCTGCAACCCACCTGGCGCTGCCAAATGATAATAATAAATTAATAATAATAATAATAGTAATGGAAACCAGGTATGATAAAAAGAGATGTGAGACATGTCTCTTGATCTCAAATTTCATATAGTCTCCCCTGCTTAGGGAGAAATTTTCTATTTTCTCTGCTTGTCAATATGTAAATTGAAACCTTGGACCTCACTACTCCAGGGAAGAAAGGACGAAACCAAAGAAAAAAGCAAAGAAAAACTAGCTAATTCTTGAATTTCAGAGTGTGCAGAGCAGACCCTACCAATTTAAATGATGATTTAAGAAATTTTCAGGGATCACTTCCATATAAGAGGAAAACTCTAGTGAATGAGTTGAGTTGGTGTGTGTTTAATGTTCTTTTTAGACCATTTAAACACTAAATAAATTCAGAAAAAGATGGTGCTATGGACTACAGTAGTCAGAGAAAGTTTCACATTATGCAGTTTCACAGAAAGTTTCACATTTTTCCATGAAGGGCAGTTAATTTCAGATGAAAATAGATTGGCTATCTGATTCAAGAATTAGTGTAAGCAAAGAGCATAGATGATACTCAAAATTCAGCAGTGGCTTAACACAACATTGTGAGTCAAGTATACTTCCTATACTTTAATTTAAAAAATAAAATTAGCAGCGATCATGTTTGTTCCCCAAAAGTCCATCTGAGAGGCAATCTATCAGGATGACCACAAAGCTCATTAGATTCCCCTATTCATAGTGTCCTAAGTGCTGACTTCTTTCATAAACACTGCTATGTCATAGATGGAAAATAATTAATTACAGGGGATTAGCACCATTGTTTTACAAATTTACCTCTAGTCCCTTACACTATAAAATAGACATGGGCTCTATCCAATATGTGTGTTCCCTGCTTCCAGCTGAAAAAAAATCTGTCCTCTAGAACTCTGTTATCCTTCATACTTCTAAGCCTTTGCATTTCATGGAACCCTTACCTCTCAAGAATTAGCTTAACTATAATTTTATACCTGAAATATTTCTGATACCTCCAGTTCCTGAGACACTACCTCTCATTCACTGTAAATGGAATGTATAACCTAATTAAACATTATCACACAAGTATGATCATCTATTTCCTTATATTTCTATCTTACCAGATGATTATTCTTCAAGAATATAAACAGTATGTTGTTCACCTTTCAGTTCTTAGCTCCAAGCCCAATGCTTGACATATGTGAAATATCTAATTAAGGTTTCTTCTGTCTTTTGGAAGAGAGGAGAAGGAATTAACTTCCACTGAGTACCTGTGCTGTGATGTGCTAAGTTACTTCAGTTGTATCTGACTCTTTGCGACCCCATGAACCATAGCCGCCAGGATCCTCTGTCCATGGGATTCTCCAGGCAAGAATACTGGAGTGGGTGGCCATTTCCTACTCCAGGGGATCTTCCTGACCCAGAGCTCGAACCCAAGTCTCTTATGTCTCCTGCATTAGCAGGCAGGTTCTTTACCACTAGAGCTACCTGGGAAGCCCACTGAGTACCTAAGTGACCTCAGGCAAATCAGAAGCTATGAAAGTAAAAATAAAAACAGAGATAGAAAGCACAAAATTTGTTCCTCTAGCTGAGCAGTATTGGACTAAATTATGACTAAGCCATTTTGACTTTGAAGATTTCTTCTTAAGGCCTATCCCCCAAGGACCCCTGGTTCCCCCAGGATCTCCTCAATCACAATGAGCTTCTTAGTTGGACTTGCCCTCCCTAGGTTCCATCCAACATCCCATTTGTTTTTCTATTCCTCTTCCCCAAATCCACCATTCTTGTTTCTCTCTTAGCTTATCGCTCTCTGCTGCTGCTGCTGCTGCTAAGTCGTTTCAGTCATGTCCGACTCTGTGTGACCCCATAGACGGCAGCCCACCAGGCTCCCCTGTCCCTAGGATTCTCCAGGCAAGAACACTGGAGTGGGTTGCCATTTCCTTCTCCATCGCTCTCTGTTAGCAAACCTAAAACTTCAATGTGTGCAAACTTGTCATATATTCCAAATGTATTCCCCTGAGATGCTTCATTCAGACTGCTTTTCCTATTACGTTTAGGAAATGTTTATGTACAACCTCACTCTTGAAGACAAAATGTACATTAACATATTAATGTATCAGAGAAGTCTTACACTGAAAAACCTTATTGACTTTGTTTAATCCTGCATTTTCCAAAGTTATTTGTCAATGAAATCTTTCTTATACCACCTCTTAATGTTCCACAGGACGCCTGTTCTACAGAACACATCCCAGGAAGCAACAGATAAGGATTAATAGTTGCAAGTGACTTACTTGAATCACAACAGGTATTTTCTAAAGACTGTGTTTTAGCTGAAAGGCCTGATTCTTTGGTAGGAATTTCAGGTGCTTACTTGTGTTAGAACTTTTGGGTAAAAAGTCTCTGTGGAGCAGAGAGCAATGTTATGTCATGATGGGGAAATTTGTTGTTTGTTTATTATGTGCCTAACAATATACTATATATTTTCAAGTATCTTTTTCCAGTTACTTCAAAAAATAATCCTATGAGATAATTACATGTTTACCTATTTTTAAAATGAGGAAACTGAACTCATAGGTTAAGTATCTTGCCCAAAGATCACATAGTTCATAAGTGGTGAAATGAGTCAAAAGAGTTCTTATGGTATTAAATCTCACATTCTATCGATCTCCACATGAACTTGAGTTTCTAGGTCAGTATTTTTCAAAAATTGGTCCTAAGGTGTTTATTGAAAATTCAAGTTTCTGGGACCTATCCAGATGTACTAAATCAGTTTTGTGGAAGGCCCAGGGCCAGGTGACTTTAACAAGCTCCTTGGTTGATTGTTATACACCCTAAAGTGTGAGAACCACAGTTCTAGGTATATATTATTTTTACCGCATTGCACTGCCACCATCCAACTAATTAATCAATCAACACATTATAATGTTGGTCTTGACTCACACTGCTGTCCTCTCAAGGCCAGCCCAATCAAGTCTTCATCCTACATTGTCTTTGACTATTACCATACAGTTTCGCTTGAGTAAGGCAACTCATATCCTGAAGATAAAAGAGACAAGTGAGTCTTCTCGCTTTGAATGCATTGCTTTTGTTGATGTTAGAGGCAAAACTCACCACTCCTACTGGCTGTCTCAGTGAAATAACCTGTCTCAATTAGCAAAAATTTCAAAGCCAAAGATACCCAGTGAAAGGCAATGCTTGAAAAAAACCGAAGAAACTCAAGGTTTTTGGCTTTCTTCAGCTAACAGTGATTTGTAAAAGGTTTGCTTCTCTTTTATTGCAGATGCTTTCTTATATACTAGTATTTTCCTCTTTTACTAATTACCTAGACAAACCAGCTCTCCTTTCTGTTAATTTATCTGCTATTAAGTACAAAAAGGTTAAGTAACTGTCATTCTTCTCTTCACTGGATCATGTGAAGTATTTTCACCCCTACAGTGAGGTGCTCTGGCCAGGAAATAAGAAAAAATATTTGTGTAGAAAGAGGAGGAGGGAGAGAGAAAGGAGGAAAGAGAAGAGGTCTTTGTTCCCTCCTGTCTTTTTGCTCCTAAGTTAGAAGCCATCTCTACATTACCTCTTGTCTTCCCAGTTCATTACTGTTGTTATAGAAGTCACATGATGTAATGTAAAACAGAGAAGTGTTTCATTGCTCTGTACTTTCATTCAGGAGATAGTTGATGAAGATAAAATGAAGAAAAAGTAGTAACCCAGCTGAAAAATTGGTATTAGAATAGGCATCTAGTTGGCATGCAGACACAGACTGCTGGCTGTCTGCTCTGATACTCATTCTCACCTTCCTCCTTATTAATAAAACTCAGTACTTTACTGCCAGAATAAAGAATACAGTCCTAGCCTTCCTTGCAGCCAGGTGTAGCCATACATTTATGCAATGACTTTTAAAATATAACCGGATGAGCTGTGTGGCAGTTTCTGGGAACCTTCTTTGCTCTCAGTCTTCTGTATCCTCTGGAATGCAGATGTGGTGATTAGACCTAGAACTGCTATTTTGGAAATGAAGTAAACTCAGAACGGCATACCAGCAAGAACAAAGGAATTGGGGTCTCTGAGGGCTACAGAGCTTCCACATCAGCCCTAGACTCATGAGCTCCACAATCATTTCACTTGAAAGAGAAGTTTTTAGTCTTGTTTAAGACCCTATAATTGGGCTTGCCATCACACGCAGCCTAACCTCTGCTAACTTACACAGCCTCTGTTCCCCCAGGGACTTCATACAGTATGCCTCTGATCCTGAACTTGTTTTGATGTAAGTAAATAAAATAAAAGAGATGCTATCTATAAAAATATTTTTATGTAAAAAGTTTTAAATCCTATTCATAGTTATCTTTCAGAATTTTCCACAGTTTATTGTGATCCACACAGTCAAAGGCTTTGTCATAGTCAATAAAGCAGAAATAGATGTTTTTCTGGAACTCTCTTGCTTTTCCAATGGTCCAGTGAATGTTGGTAATTTGATCTCTGGTTCTTCTGCCTTTTCTAAAACCAGTTTGAGCATCTGGAAGTTCACGGTTCACATATTGCTGAAGCCTGGCTTGGAGAATTTTGAGCATTACTTTACTAGCATGTGAGATGAGTGCAGTTGTGCAGTAGTTTGAGCATTTTTTGGCATTGTCTTTCTTTGGGATTGGAATGAAAACTGACCTTTTCCAGTCCTGTGGCCACTGCTGAGTTTTCCAAATTTGCTGGCATATTGAGTTCAGCACTTTCACGGCATCATCTTTTAGGATTTGAAACAGCTCAACTGGAATTCCATCACCTCCACTAGCTTTGTTCGCAATCTAGACAGCATATTGTTACTTTGTCAACAAAGGTTCGTCTAGTCAAGGTTATGGTTTTTCCAGTAGTCATGTATGGATGTGAGAATTGGATTATAAAGAAAGCTGAGCACGGAAGAATTGATGCTTTTGAACTGTGGTGTTGGAGAAGACTCTTGAGAGTCCCTTGGACTGCAAGGAGATCCAACCAGTCCATTCTAAAGGAAATCAGGCCTGGGTGTTCATTGGGAGGACTGATGTTGAAGCTGAAACTCCAATATTTTGGTTACCTGAAGCAAAGAACTGATTCATTTGAACAGACCCTGATGTTGGGAAAGATTGAAAGCAGGAGGAGAAGGGGACGACAGAGGATGAGATGGCTGGATGGCATCATCGACTCAATGGACATGAGTTTGGGTAAACTCCAGGAGCTGGTGATGGACAGGGAGGACTGGCGTGCTGCAGTTCATAGGGTCGCAAAGAGTCAGACACGACTGAGTGAACGGAACTGAACAGTTATCTTAACAGTTATCTTAACATAATATTCAACTCGCAGCTACAGAGCTATGTGATCCCATAATTTTTTGACAGAATTAACCTTGAGGACCCTAAGGTGGTATGCAGTCCACCTTAGGTGCATGCTCAGTCGTTTCAGTCGTGTCCAACTCTTTGCGGCACTGTGGACCAAGCCCACCAGGCTCCTCTGTCCATGGGAATTCTCCAGGCAAGAATACTGGAGTGGGTTGCCATGCCCTACTCCAGGGGACCTTCCTGACCCAGGGATCAAACTCACATCTCTTTGCATCTCCTGCACTGACAGGCAGGTTCTTTACCATTAGCACCACCTGGGAAGCCCCCAAGATGATATGCAAGATTGCAAAAAAGGCTGGGTAGACGCCTATGCGGGTTAGACAATATTTTCTTGTGCAAAGTACAATGTCTAGGTTGACTCAGTTTTAAGTTAAAACTAGATCATTGCTATTCCTAAAGTTTCTGTATCTTGACTCTTTTTCTTCCATTTTAAATATTATTTTCATAACCATGACACCTGGAAAAGTCTGGAAAACACCAATGTTGTTCATTTGTTTCCTCTTGCTCTTTGTTTCTCCAGAAGTACCCAGCAAGTCAAGGGTAATGGCAAAATCTAGAGAAGTTCTGGGGAAACCAAGAGAAAAGAAGGGGTGAGGTCTCCAGAATCTTTTATGCACCTGAATTGTCATAAACTGGGTAGTGGTTTGAAGAGGAGCATTTTACATGTCTGCTTTTTCAGAGCAAGTCTCACAGTGGCACCTTCCTCTGTTGTTGTTTTTCCTAAACTTTTCCAGCTTTTTCTTCTTATGTAAATATGTAAGTCCTGCACCCCATTTCATGCTTTATTATTCCCAAATAGCAAATGCATTAGGCCCTTTGATTCATCTGTGGAGAATGCATTTTGAAGCAAAGCTTAATACCCTAAAGTGGTTAGTTCATGGGGTTTTAATTTTAGGAATATCAGAAAAGCATTAATTCATAGTCTTCAATTGGCACAAAAACTCAACCGATCTCCTCATGGAAAATCCACCCCCGCCTCCTGTCGTTTGCTCAGAAGTGTTCAAGAGACTTAATGCAAATCAAAGCCCTCATAAAACTTGTCTGCTACCCGCTGTCTTCCTGGAGAGGCCACCTGGACTTCAGTCTTAAAGAAATCTTTCTCCATAGGGGACTCAAGTCCTTGACATATCATATGGTCAACCAAAAGAAAACTCATACTACCTCTAGGTCTATCAAAGTGTTTTTATGAGAGACCTAGTCTCCATCCCATGACCTGAACAGCCCGATCTTATTTTTATTTTCTGCACTGACAAGACCTCCCTGATCAGTGGCCCATCTGTGAAAATAGTTTTGTTAGGTTCATATCACGAGAATCTTAACATAGAGGAACCTGGCGTGCTGCAGTCCATAGGGTCGCAAAAGTCAGACATGACTGCAACTGAACAACAACAACATAAAAACTGCATCATGCTAATGGCAATTTTGTGACTATTATTAATCAATAGGTCATTGTTTCTCTATCTGCATACATATAACTTTTGAGCAAATCATTCTCCATGAAAATAAGTAGTTTCGTAGTAAAAGAATAATTGGAATATAATTTCTGCAAAACAAAAACAAATGAACAAACAAAAACCCAGAAAGAATGCTACTGTTGTTTCTGAATTTTCTTAACATAAAACAAAACTAAATTTTACCTACAAAAATTCTCCTAATACTGAGTTCCTTGGTGATCTAATAATTAGGATTCAGCACTTTCACTGCCATGGTCCAAGTCCAATCCCTTGTCAGGGAATCAAGATCCTGCATACTAAGTGGTGGCTGAAAAACAAAAAAATCCTCCAGAAACACAAATATGGGTGGAGGGTGGGGATGAGCAAAGCACTTTTATGTGACATATTGTGCATTTTTCAAGCTTTTTTAAAAACAGCCTCTATTAGTTTGTCACTCAATATAATGTCCCACCTGGCTATCAACTCTAGAACAGGATTCCTTACATGTTTCTTGGTCAGAGTTAAGATTGGGCTCAGCCTGAACTCACCCTGAAGTTGGTCTATTTAGGAGCAACTTTAGTTCCTTGTCTTTGGGGTTTTGTGCTCTGAACTTGGGTCCCATTTCTAGTAGTTAGCTTTCTATCTTGACCAGACTTTAACCTTATAGCCTTGAACTGGGTCCTAGCTTCCTCTCCTTAAATGTTTTCTGACTTTGACACCTGCCTGGTTCTTCCCAATTGTCTGTGGCTCTGGAGGCTTGTCCCTGAATGCCAGTTTGGAAACGGCCCAGCCACCTTTGCCCCATGCTTCTTTTTTTGAACCTCCACACAATTCTAAGTCTGGGATTCTCTGTGGATCTTTGAGAACACCAAGCTCTTGCCACATCACTCAATGTTGTTCTCTAACCAGACTACCATATATTTATGTCTCCATTTTCGCTGGATATTGTCATCCATCCACCTAGCCTTCTTCTAAGGAACGTGCACACCCAAGAGATGTGTAGATTTCCCAGTGCATCTCTGCCCTACTTTGCCTGACTCTATGCTACCCACCAACCTCAAGTCCTAACACTGATTCTCTAAGATTATGCTTTTCCCATGTCTATCAGCTTGTTAATTTTAGGTTTTTAGTTCTAGGAAGGAAAAAATTAAAATCCACTATCTTTAGCTAACTTCAGGATTCAAGCAGCTGGTACAAAAACCAGTCAACAGACAACAACAGATATTCAACATTTGTTTTAAAATCTCAGAATCCCAGAGTCAAGGAGAGATCGTATATGTGATTTTGTAGATTCCTGCTCACTGCAGACATCCTTGATAGCTGATTCTGAAATTTTTCCAGACAACCTGTCCCATGGTTAGCTCTTTCCTCTTTATATTGAATCTGTAGCACTAAATATTCTATTAATTAATGGAAGATGGAAACAAAGGGCATACAAAAATTCCTCATTTTCCATTCGTTCCATGATCGTGGTAGTAGCCACTGCCTTACAGTTGCCCAGGAGTCAGAGTGACAGAGGAGCAAGCTGGAGGGACTTGTCAACTTCAAAGCTGAGATCTGAGAATGGGGCAGGCTAAATGGAGCGAGATGGGAGATTGGGAGAAGAAATCTTTTGAATCAGAATGGAGGAGGAATCTGTCTCTCATGTCCCTGCTGCTAAGTCACTTCAGTTGTGTCCAATTCTGTGCAACCCCATAGATGGCAGCCCGCCAGGCTCCCCCGTCCCTGGGATTCTCCAGGCAAGAACACTGGAATGGGTTGCCATTTCCTTCTCCAATGCATGAAAGTGAAAAGTGAAAGTGAAGTCGCTCAGTCGTGTCCGACTCTTCGCAACCCCATGGACTGCAGCCCATCAGGCTCCTCCATCCATGGGATTTCCCAGGCAAGAGTACTGGAGTGGGGTGCCATTGCCTTCTCCGTCTCATGTCCTTAGGGTCCCAGAAATAACACATATTTCTACATCAGAGGCCAGGAAATTCATAGGGAATTATGTAGAGCTACTGGCATTTTGCTGCTGTTGTTCCTTCAGTACCAATCTTCACTGAAAATTAGCTTTTTTTTTTTCCGTTTTCACAGGTGAAAGTAGTCATTTCTAAAATATGGATAAAAATTGGCAACTTTTGAAGTAAAAATTATCCAACCTTCAATTTCTTCAACTTCTCAGAAAAAGAACCATAAATCAGAATAATTCTAATTAAATCCAGGCACTAGCCCCAGATTCTGTCTGATCTTGAAAAAGCTGTTTAACCTCTCTGAGCCCGAATTTCTCCATCTGTGAAAAATTAGAGTTAAAATAGTTCTTCCCACTTCACAGAGCTGCTGTGAAGCTACGAAAGCAAAAGCCATCATTCATCAAACTCTGAATTTGGGCCAGATTTCAAGCTCTGCAATTTAGCTACATTACCTCTTTAATCCACACAACAGCCCTGTAAGATAAGAACCCATTATTCCCATTTTCCAGATGATGAAACTAAGGCTTCCAAAGGTGCAGCAATTTTCCACTGGAACTGTAATCCACATGTATCTGACTCCAAAACCCTTTCTCTTAACTAAGTGCTAAACCATGGGAAAGGATCAGAGTTCTCATGTAAGCAAATGAAAGGAAATGGTAATATGAAATTTTGTCTCCCCTATAATATGCCTATTTCTATTAATTTGATAGTGAGTTTCTTATTTTTGTTCACTGAAAAAGCAAAAAAGCAATATTATTTAAAAATTTTTCAAACAATACAGAGGAAAAAATTTACACATACACACACAGAGAGATATTGCCCAATTGGCTAATCTCAGTCTTGCTCTACCTCCCATTATTTAAAAATTGGCGGTCCAGAATTTTTTTATGCACTATACATGTATAGAGTGATTTTACATTAATAAGACTACAGTACACATATTATTCTGAGATTTGCCTTTTTTAATCAATCAATGGATCTCTTTCAATCTGTATAACAGTCCACATGTGGATGATATTTATTTTTTAATTTTTATTTTATATTGGAGTATAGTTGATTAACAATGTTGTGTTAGTTTCAGGTATACAGCAAAGTGATTCACTTATACATATACATGTATGTATTCTTTTTCAAACTATTTTCCCATTTAGGTTATACAGCAAATTGAGCAGAGGTCCTTGTGATGTACAGTAGGTCCTTGTTGGTTATCTATTTTAAATATAGCAGTGTGTACACGTCAGTCCCAAACTCAATCTATTCCTGCCACCTGGTGACATAAGTTCTTTCTCTGGGGTTTCTGTTCTGTAAATAAGTTCATTTGGATAATTTTTGTTTGATTCTACATATAAGTGATATCATATGATGCTTGTCCTTCTCTGTCTGACTTCACTTACTATGATAATCTCCAGGTCCATCCATGTTGCCACAAATGGCATTATTTCATTTTTAATGTCTGAATAATATTCCACTGTGTATATGTACCATATTTATTGGCCTAATGTTAATGAACTCTTAGTGTGTTTCTAATCTTCAGTTATTATAAGAAATGTGATGATGAACATCTTTATACCTTTATCTTTGAGCACATGTACAAAATATTTCTACATAATTGCTTACAGAAGTGGATTGCTGGGTCAGGGAGTCTGCGTATTTGGGTATTGATGGGTATTACATCAATTCACATTCTACCACAGTATATGTATGCTCTCTACATCCTTACTGAAACTAGACATAAGTAGGCTTTTATATGTTGTTTAATGGAGGAAAAATGATAACTTGTTCTCATTTGCATTTCTCTGAATGCTAGTGAGATTATGCATTTGTTTTGACTACCTGTGTTTCATCTACCAAGAATTATTTGCCTCACTATACCTTTTGTTTAATTTTACATTGGAATATTTCTCTTTTTATTGTTGGATTTGAAGGAGAACTTTATATATTATAGATAGTAAGCCTTTGAATATTATATGCATTGCAGATATTTTCTTCCAGTTTATTACTTGTCTTTTCACATTTATAAATGGGTAGAAAATGTTTTCATTTTTATGTAGTTGAACTTGTCACTTTTTCTTATTTATGCCTTGGTAGTTTTCTGTATTGCTTAGAAATATCTTCTCTGGTTAAAGATCATAAAGAAGTTTCTACTTTATTTTCTTCTAGGATTTTTACAGTGTTGTTATTTTGTTGGCGTTGCTGTGCATTTATTTTTTTACATTAAATTATTACTTTCCCTGAATTTTTTGTGAACAGTAAGGATATAATTACATTTTTTTCAAATGGTCATCAGCTATCTCCACACATGAGTTGAATAGTTCATCCATTCCATTAATTTGAAATTTGGCTTTATCATAACTACATCTCCATGTATACACTAATCTTATTCTAGACTTTGTATTCTGTCCCATTGACTGCTTGTTTCATCTCTGTATCAATACCCCTTGCATATTAGTGTTATCTGTAGTAGATATTTTCATTTCCTCTTCCTAAATTTTCTAAGCCGTTATAAGAAATGGTGCCAAGGGATCCAGATATACCCTATCTACCCATATACTCTTAGAACTGCTAAATTCATGGGGAAATAGTTCTGCTTTTGATGAAAACATCATTAATACATAACATACTCAAAAAAAAAAAAAAAACATTGAAGCTACCTAAAATAGCAAATTCAATCACTACATCTTCATATCAAAGTCATTATTTCCTCTACTGAGTGATTTTGAGAACTCCAGCCCTCTGCATCTTTCCCTCTTTTCCCAGTTAATATGGTCAAGAAACAAATATTTCTCAAATCTTATTCCCTTGAGCTGCACAGGTGCTGAGCTTGGTGCTCTGTGACAGCCTAGAGGTGGGATGGGGTGTGGTGGGAGGGAAGTTCAAGAGGGAAGGGATATACGTATACTTATGGCTGATTCACACTGTTGTACAGCAGAAACCAACACAACACTGTAAAATAATTATCCTCTAATTAAAAATAAATTTTAAAAAATACCATAAAAATCTTGGCAAGGAAGGAAATTTATCAAAAATCCTGGTTTCCATGAGTGATAACACTGACCATGCAATTCAGAGCATTCATCTTAACACATATTTTAAAATAATGATGATTGTATAGCAATTTAAACAGAACCAGAATAGTTCAGAGATTTAAATTATGGACTTTAGAATCAGACATTTTAATTCAAATTATAGATCATGGTAAGTCACTTAACTTCTGGGGTAACTCAATTTCCTCATCTATAAAATTGATGAAAATGATGAAAATGCCTACCTTGTCTGGGTGTAAGGATTAGAAATAATGTATATAAAGTATTTAAACATCACAGCACTTAGTAGTTACCCAATACCTACTAATGTGATTGTTATCATCGTTATTCTGTTGTATCTGCCGCATGCATATAGCAGTTTTCTCTTTCCAAAGTGCTTTTTGTGTCTTTTCCCTTCATGTTCTTTTTATGGATAAAATGTGGGTACAGGGACGTTGAGAGGGAGGGCCACTGGCAGTCGTCCACTGCTGTGGAGGGACGAAAGGGCAAGCTTGAGAAAGCACTGTACACTGTGGAATCTCAAGGACTCAGATTCTTCCTATACCCCCAGTCAAGACCTGAGAGGCCCAGCTCCTTTGAGAGCATCTGAGTGTTAGGAATTGATGAGGTTTTAATAAGATGATCCATTTAAAATAGATCATATTTAATCCCACTTACGATCTGGTTTAGATGAGCTTTGCTTTTCTATATAATCATTGTGAATGAAAAATAATATCAAAAGTCTAACTTCCTTACATTTGCACAGAAGTCAATGGGGAAATAAAGCTGTATTTAAATTCTGCATTATTTATTCGATCCTCATGTTAGCCAATAAGTTACATCTTAAAAGTCCTCAGTATCTAACTGCTTACCTGCTAAATTAACCAATCAATTGTGCTATAACCTTTATTAGAGATACTATTTAGAGGTAAGCTTAAACGGCTAGGTGGTGGTTTCAGTTCAAGCAATGAGCAATTATATTTTTTCAACATTGTAAAAAAATTCATTTGCTAAGAATGACTTGCCTTAATATTTTCTTCCCACTCCGAGAGCATTGATCAATATGATTTGGTGTATGTGCCATTTAGCACAGAATAAAAAGGGCAATAAAGAAATAAACCTCAATTCACTCATAAAATGCTTATTCAGAGACCAAGTCATAAAAACATGCCTTGCAGGGGTGTGCAAAAAAACATGTTATGGACATTGATTATTGTTTACTTCAAAGTAGAGAGTTACTTTCTGGAACTCATTGCCCAATATGGATCCTTTTGAGGCATACGATTATATGAAAGTTAACATTTGATATAAAAGGCAAAATGAATAATAAATATTTTATATTTGCAATATAGCATCTGAAATGCATTTAAATCTAATCATTTTCCTTGTGAAAGATAAATAATGTGATAAAAATACAATTTTTTGTCCACTTAAGCCAATACTAAAATGGACAAAGCAATAACCACAAATAAATGAAAAATCAATACTTTTAAACCTGGCAAAAGGCCACTCGGTACAAAAATGACCAGATATTTTTACATTTTGCGTTTCCAAATAATGAAGGCTCACATGGATCATAATAATTGTTACTGGTTTTTAATATTGGGCAAAGCACAAATACAAAATGTACTTGAAGCTCAGCTTTAAGTAGATTATGAACATTTAATATAGAATGTTATCATAATATTCAGAGCACCAAATTGCAGACTTCTGTCACCCACTTTCAAGCATGCTTCTGAAGATCATAGTTAATTCTGCTGATTTATGGTAATGCTGCAGCATTATCGTCCACAGCATCAGAAACCACTAACAAGCTTAGTATAAGCTTGGGCTGAAATGGTTTGAGGTTTAAATTTCTGTAACGATTATAAAGTAGAAGGAGTAAAATCCCACTTCAGCAAAAAAAAAAAAAAGTAGTGTTTCCACTTACTATCACAACCATCCCCCACCTCTCAGTAGCCTTTCCCTGACTACATCAAGAAAAGTAACTTTTAATGGAATGGCATTTTAAATTTTCCACATAGTCTTTTCTGAATGGTAATATTCCTAATTCAAATATATAATGCTCATAGCTTTTCCTTGCTAAGGAAGACTCCTCTAAAAGAAGTTACTCTACCCTATCTTTCTAAAACGGTTTCTCTTTTTAAAACAAATTCCATCCTGGAGGCTCCTTTTCTTGAACATTAATTTATATTACATTCAATCTTCTAGAAAATGGTTGGAAATCAGAACATTTTAATGGCCATTATCGTCTCCTGGCCAAATGATTGTGTTGTGTTAATGTGTGGCCCTTAAGCAGATGAGACCCATTTGTTGTTTTCTTTCGGATTTTTGAGAGTCAAAGGAAGCACCGGTTTGATTCACCACAGTAAAATAGGGGCCTGTCTATCCAGCCTGTTCCCCCAAAAGGTAAGTGCACCCTTGTCATTTAACATAATAAGCAGATGCACAACGGCCAGAGATTTGTGGTGTCTTCAAGATGAAAAATACGTTAACAACCACACCATCCCTGCTTCAAGACAAAAGAGCAGCTCCTGTGATTGCAAACAGATTTCCCAGAAAGTGAGCTAAAGGAAGAACCCTGTTGTCACACACTTGTGGCTGTATCCTCTTGCTTGGAATAAGAAATAGATTCAACAGGAATTAGCTTCGTATTTTCTATAAGAAAGTAAATTCATGCCACCATTCACAGATTTAGCAAGTGTCTAGGTGAAAAAGCCAGTCTTTGCCTTTTGTTCTTGGGAAATAGCCACAGTTGAAAAACCGGAGGGGCGGGGAGACATACCTTCTGTGAAGGTGCTAAAGGTGTGGGGTGGGGCGGAATTGGGCATGGGTTAACCGTGAATCCTTCCTGAAAGAGTAAGATTTTGGACCAGCAGCATGTTCCTCCCTAGACTCTTAACTTCCAAAGCAACTGAAAAACAGGCTGACACTTAGGACACAGGGATAGAAAAAGAATGACAATATGTGTTAATTTACACCGCAAAAACCGAATAAGGACTATGTCATGACACCTGTTTTCACTTGAGAGAAATTTTTGTATCCCTGACCAAATTTTAGGATCCCTGAAAGCAAAATCTTGTTCAGAAAAAAAAAAAACAAAACAAAACTGAGATTCCTAAAATTTTTCTCTCCTCAAAAAGTTGTTGTTGTTGTTTTTTACTGTGGGTGAAGGAGGTACCTCCTCAGAGAATACAAATCCGTGAACTCTTGGGCTCTGAGGAACAGCAGCTGATGGGAGCGAATGAAGAGTAAGGGGCGAAGTACAGTTGGGCTGGAGGGAAGCGAAGGCGGTGAGACAGGAGGGAAGCGTCTGTGGGCTTCGGGATGCCGGCGGCAGGGGTACCCGGGGAACCGAGACTGTCATTCCTAGCGGGCTTCCCAAGGCAGTAACGAGGTCAGCAGCGAAGGATCAGTATAAAGTGGGTAACGGGTCAAAACAAACAAACAAACAAAAAGCAAACCCAAGAAGGAAAGTAACTCGTAATTTCACGCCTTTTAGAGCCCAGAGCGAAACGGGGGAAACCACAGGTCTCCCTAAGATTCCGGATGGCGCATCCTCTGAAGTTCAAACACCGACTCCTCACTACGGCTTTCTTTTCAAGATGTCATTCTCCCGCCTCCACACTCACTACCAAACAAACATAGAAATCTACTACTGTTCTCCCCATGCACTCCATTTTCTTCCAATCTGAGAGCCATTTGTGTGTATAATTGAAAATTAGCAGTGCAGCTGTTTGAAGAGAGTAATTTATCACAGCGCATTGTTCGTGCCTGACACTTTAGACCTGGCTCTAACAAGCCAGTGGTTGCTGGGGGTTGAGCTACAGAAAGTGATTCGGCTCTAATGCTGCGTTTCCCCTGCTTTGTTGCTAATTGTAGCCTCTTTTTCTCCATTGAATTGGGAGTTGAGTAAAAGAGCTTGTTTGCTCTGTGCGGTGAGGCTGCCAGGGCCGCTTGGGCTATTATCACAAGATACTCTTGATCTTTTGAAAAGCAGGAAATAGAATTTTTCTCCAACAGGGAAAGTAATTTGCGATGCGTCCATTAGTTCTTCATTAAAGCAAGATTAAATTGCACGGCAAATCACATCTGTGTTTGGATGATTAAAGGGTGGCATTTTAGAGGCCAAAACTAATTACTAGTCAAAATGAATGGGAGTGAAAAAACAGTCATGTTTTTACATTAGATAGTGTGGCTTGTAATTAGATTCGAGCTAATTCCACTATTTCTTCTCTTTTAATGAGATGAGCCTGTCCTCATCTTTTTCTAGGCCATGCTAACAACCCCAAATGTATAATTTTGATAATACTAAGAGTTTACTTTATTGAAATTTCTTTGCTACCTGCCACAAGTGACTGTTCTCTCCAGTGGTACTTCATTATATAGAAACATAGCTACTCAGAAATATAGTCTACAACAAAAGTCATTCCTACAGGAAAAAGAGTAATTTTAAATGAATATGCATAAGTGTATTTGTGAAAAATGTATGTTTTCAAATGTTATTGAAATTAACCTTCTCTGAAAATTTGTGCAAAACAAATCTTTCTCAGTTGGGCAACTAAAGCAAGCACCTTTAGCAATGAAGAGTATGGAGTAAGGTTTACATGCAATGAAGTATTGAAGTTCTCCAAATTTGCTGTGCATTTGGATGTTGTTATTTCTTTCCTCCTTTGCACTATGATTTTTCTCATCTCCTGTATGTTTTCACCTTTTCCTATAATTAAGACATATTATGATGGATTCCCCCTCTGAGTTCCATTTTTATTTTTATTTAAAACAAACACAGGAAATTAAAAGCATTGCCCCAAGGAAAAGAAACATGTAAAGTCAAGATTCCTAAAGAAATTATGAAATTTCTCAAATTTCTCATGATTAAGGCATTATTTTAATAAACCTCTTTGGAGCAAAGTCTGTACTGCATCTTCAGGCCAAGGACTGCACTTTCTTTCCCAACTTATTTCCAAAGTCTAGCGCCTTTTATGGCAACGGGATAAATAAACAATTAACCAAAAGAGGAGAGAACAAATAAATAAGTGAATTGGAGGAAAACAATCTCTGCAAATCAAATTTTCCTCAGTACTTTTTAGTGAAATCTATGAAATGCGGGCTAGTCTTCCAATGGAGAGACAAACACACAGCAAATAGCATTTAAAAATATATGAACATGTACTTTACATGTGCTGCCAACATAGAGATAAGAATAGGAACAAGATTCCTGAGATCTAGTAACTGTACCAGTTTCATGGGGTTTACAGTAACCATTTATTTGTCCATTTACTCAACCATTTATTCCATTTTTAAAATAATTTTATTTACTTATTTATTTTTGTCTGGGCTGGATCTTCATTGTTTCATGGGCTTTTCTCTAGTAATGGCAAGCGGGAGCTACTTTCTAGATGTGGTCTGTGGACTTATTGTGGACGCTTTTCTCGTGTGGAGCATGGACTCTCGGGTGCATGGGCTTTAGTAGTTTCAGATCCGAGGCTTTCGAGCACAGACTCAATAGTTGTGGCCCAGGGGTTTAGTTGCTCTACAGCAGGTGAGATCTTCCATGATCAGGGATCAATCCTGTGTCTCCTGCATTGGCAGATGGGTTCTTTACCACTGAGCCAGCCAGCAAGGGAGCCCCTCATTTCATTTTTTAGATGAATTTTATTAGGTTAATTACAGTTTTTAGCTTTTTGTACTATGGTTTCCTTTTCTGTGCATGCATACTGCGTGCTCAGTCATGTCTGACTCTTTGCAACCCCATGGAGAGTAGCCCGCCAGAACAGTAGTCCTCTGTCCATGGAATGGAATTTTCCAGGCAAGAATACTAGAGTGGGTTGCCATTTTCTTCTCCAGGGGATCTTTTCAACCCAGGGATCAAACCCACGTCTCTTGCATTGGTAGGCAGATTCTTTACCACTGAGCCACCTGGGAAGCTAGTTTTCTTTTAATCAACACTCAATATGTGACATTTCCTAAGACAATAGCTCCTATTCTCTTCTTACTTTGTGCTAATCTTTTGCATCTTGTCACAAAGATATCACAATGGCATAGACAGGCAGTTAAAAGACTTTTCTGGTACAAAGTGGAAGATATACAATGCAATACATAAAGGCAGTAGCAATGAACATAAACAAGTGGTACTAATTCATGCTCTTGTTGGCCAGCTCAGAAGAGGATTCAGAGTTGAAATGGTTCCTCAACCAAATGTCCCTGGAAAGAAGTCTGTACTTAGCAACCTTCACTGAGGACTTACAGAGAGCGCTTTTCCCCATGCCTTGGGAACATGATTCTTACCTTCAGGGAATTTGAACTAAGTATCCTTTTTAGTGATTTGACAAAACCCAGCAGTTACTACATATAACATTAAAAAACTAAAAACAGAGCTCCCATATGACCCAGCAATCCCAATCCTGGGCATATATCTGGAGAAAAACATGGTTTAAGAGGATACATAAACCCCAGTATTCATTGTAGCACTGTTTGCAATAGCCAAAACATGGAATGAATCTAAATGTCCATCAACAGAGGAAAAGATAAGAAGATGTGGCACGTATATACAACAGACTATTACTCAGCCATAAAAAGAGTGAAGTAATGTAATGCCATTTGCAGCAACATGGAGGGACCTGGAGATTATCATACCATGTGAAGTAAATCAGATAAAAATAAATATCATATGATATCACTTATAAACATAATCTTTAAAAAGTGATACAAATGAACTTATTTACAAAACAGAAGTAGACTCATAAACTTAGAGAAGGAACTTACAGTTACTTGAGGGGATTGTGATGGGAGGGATAGACTGGGAATTTGGGATGACATGTATGCACTGCTACACTTAAAACAGAAAACCAACAAGGACCTACTTATAGCACAAGGAATTCTGTTCAGTATCCTGAAATGACCTAAATGTGGAAAGAATTTGAAAAAGAATAGATATGTGTATATGTATAAGTGAATCACTTTGCTATATGCCTGAAAATAACACTATTAATCAACTATATTCCAATATAAAATAAAAACTTAAAAAAAAACAATACCACTAAATAGTTATGAAGATGTAGAGCAGCTGGAACTCTGTTCACTGCTGGTGGGAATGCAAAGTGATCAGTCACTTTGGAGAACTGGTAGGCAGTTTCTTATAAAGATTATATGAAACAGAAGTTACACATAAAGTATAAATTTTTAAAAAAGAGTTAAGAGGCCTTTAAAACAAAACTTACTGAGGGAATATTATGGTGCTTATTAAGTGTGACATAATCCAGTTTATTGTGACTTCTTTAGGACACCTAATTCAGGTGCAAAAATCATTATCAAGCTGTGGCTTTATTTTCATCACTGCTGCTCACCTCAGCTAATCTGGGCCACAGGGACCATGGCTGAATGAATTATTAAGAGAGAAAGAGCAACTGTCCTCTTGATGGGCAGCAACTAGTTGAGAGGAGGAATCATTGTTTGTCCAAAACACCCTACTCATCTCTGCCAGTAACCCATTCCTCCGGGATTGAAGGCTATTTGGGAAAGACAGATCTTTATAAAGAGTGAACCTGGGAAAAGGCAGTAAATTAGAACAATGTATTTTTTTAAAGCCCTGATGATTTGCCCCAAAGCCAAAAAACGTGGCAGACAGCCTGCATCCCTATTTGCGCTCTTCTGTAGAACCAAAGGGGCTTCTCAGGTGGTGCTAGCGGTAAAGGACCCACCTGCCAATACAGGAGACACATGACATGCAAGAAATGCAGGTTCAATCACAAGAGACACAGTTTCAGTCCCTGGGTTGGGAAGATCCCCTGGAGAAGGAACCAAAGTGCTCCCTGCCAGTCCTCTTCTGCAACTAACCCTGGAAGATACAATATGGATGCTGGGCAAACCTATCCTAAAACTTCATGTTGTGTTTTTCCCAACTACCTGCTTCCTAGAGGAGAAATATTTGTTAGTTCCCAAGTACCATTCAAGATCCTAAAGCCCATATGGATGTGATTATTTTCCAATTATTGGCTTAGTCAAAACTGTGAACACAAATAACTGCTCTGTGTATCTCAAGGTACAAGAGGACATAAGCCTTAAATTGTGGCATGAATAACTTGTTTTTGAGATAGTCCTAATGCTGTTACTATGATGCCTGGCTGTGGGGGACAGAATTCAAAGAATGCTCTGACAAAGACTATGTCTTCAGCTGCAATCCTGGGTTATATGACTAGAAATAAAACCAACAGACTAAGATAAAGACATTCAATGCAAACACTTAAATTATTTTTTTCTTAAAAAAAAAACCCTACTTTTTCATCTATTAGTCTTCAAATGAGAGGACAAAGTTAAAAAGAAAGAGATAACAAAGATACGACAGTCCCTCCTTATGTGAGGAGAATTTGTTCCAAGACCTCTCCAGTGGATACCTGAAATCTCAGATACTACCAAATCTTATGTATATGCACACACACACACACATATGCATATCCTATGCATACACACACACACACACACACACACACACACACATATATGCAATTTTTTTTTCTTATACATACATACCTATAATGGTATGCTGTACTCCGTGGGGTTGCAAAGAGTTGGGCACAGCATGGTGCCTGAAACAACAATAATATATGTATGATAAAGTTTAATTTATAAATTAGGCACAGTAAGAAATTAACAATAGCTGTTAATAAAATAGAATAATTAAAACTATATACTGAAATAAAAGTAATGTGAATGTGATTTCTCTCTCTATCTTATTATACTATACCCACCCTTCTCCTTGTGATGGTGTGAGATGATAAAATGCCTACATGAGGAGATAGAGTGAGGTGAATGACAGGCACTGTGACTTAGCGTTAGGCTTCATTTGACCTTCTGACTATATGTCAAAAGAAGGATTATCTGCTTTGGGTGATCCTGGACTACTGAGCTTGATGATGGTTGAATGTTAGGAGCAGATAATGTCGGTGAATGGGGACCCCTGGCATGAGCAAGTAGGATGGTGTAAGATTTCATCATGCTACTCAGAACAACTTGTGATTTAAAAACTCATGAATTGTTTATTTCTGGAATTTTCCACTTAATATTTCAAAACACAAGGACCTTGAGGAACTGGAACTGCAGAAAGCAAAACCACAGAAAAAGGAGGACTACTGTAATAACTGGGCAAGTATGAGAATTTTCCCACACAAACTCTATTCTAAGTGAAACTTGGTCATGGATGAACATATTGGCAACTCTGAGAGGAAAAATCTTAGTGAGGCTTCAATGAGAGGAGGTTTAAAATGTGTGAAATTACTTTTTTAAAGTAATAGAAGCCAGATGTGTTTATAATTTTTCAATCTGCCACTCTAGCATCAGTTACACTATCTTCTCTGTTGTTTTTCAGTCACTAAGCCATGTCCAGCTCTTTGCGACCCCAAAGACTGTAGCACACTAGACGTCCCTGTCCTTCACTATCTCCAGAGTTTACTCAAACTCATATCCTTTGAGTTGGTGATGCTATCCAACCATCTCATCCTCCGTCGCCCCTTCTCCTCCTGCCCTCAATATTTCCCAACATCAAAGTCTTTTCCAATGAGTCATATGCATATGTAACATAACACTTTTAGCCAAAAAAATAAATAAATAAATACACACAACTGGATAGGATTAAGGGTGTGTGTGTGTGTGTGTGTGTGTGTACTTACAAACAGTATTTGTGCATGTGTGTATAACCCTATATATAAGATTAAGGATCTATATTTATATTTTCATAAATATAAAAATGTTGCCATTTCCTTCTCCAATATAAAACCAATGTAATGTGGTATTGGAGAAGACTCTTGAGAGTCCCTTGGACTGCAAGGAAATCAACCCGGTCAATCCTAAAGGAAATGAGTCCTGAATATTCATTGGAAGGACTGATGCTGAAGCTGAAACTCCAATACTTTGGCCACCTGATGCAAAGAACTGACTCACTGGAAAAGACCCTGATGTTGGGAAAGATTGAAGGCAGGAGGAGAAGGGGACGACTGAGGATGAGATGGTTGGATGGCATCACCGACTCAATGGACATGAGTTTGAGCAGGCTTTGGGAGTTGGTGATGGGCAGGGAAGCCTGGTGTGCTGCAGTCCATGGGGTTGCAAAGAGTCTGACAGGACTGAGGGACTGAACTTAACTGAACCAATGTAACAAGCTACGTGCATTGGTTATTTTAATAGTGGGGAAGGGAACACATATGAAAGACTTTATACTTTGGGGTGGTTTTTGTTTTTTGTTTTTACATTTTGGCTTTGTATTAACATCTTGAAATGTCTATGCTGTCCTTTTTTCTTTAAGAGCAGAAAGAGAGGCGTTCATCTCCAACACCAAAGTGTCCTTATATTGAGACACCAAAGAGCTTGTTCTCTCTCTCTCCTGCCCTCCCACTTCTCCCTTTCTTAGGAAAGATTGTATGCTGGTTCAGGATGGCAGTGGGCCCAAGTTCAAGGTCCTAGAGGATAGAGAGAAGTTTGGAAAGCCAGCCAAAAACAAATCAAACTTTGGTTAGCAAGTGTTTTGTTCCAACTGATCAATGGGAATAAGCAGTTTGTCTAATCATTTCTGAGGCAAGGAAAAGAAATTTTAAGGGTCTGTGTCTGGCTTTGTTACATTTAAGCAAGGGAGGTATCTGTGAGTCTTAACAAGTTATTTTTCAAAACACAAGGGGTAGGAGGAACATATTAATCACCACTGTTTTCCAGGAGCAGGGGGGTTAGGTAAAATTCAATACTGTGGCAAGTAATGTTAAAAATAGCTATCACTCCATTTCTTAAGAAGTTAATGGTATCCTTGGTATTATGCTGGATATACCCATATATTTTTCATAACCTCATAGCATTAATTTAATTCATAACAACCCCTGAAGTAGGTGCTACTGTCCCCAGTTTTACAAACAGGATCCAGGCTTATGGAAGTTTAACATTTTCAAGGTGACAAGACTAGTAAATGGATGCAGCCAGTACTCAAACCAGATCTTTGAAATCCTACATCCCATTGCCTTCATGAAATTACATGAAAAGTGTAACTGTGAAGTAATGGATTCCTTGGTGATCTGGAAGGGGAGTGCAGACTTAAACAACCAAGTTCTCTTGGAGTTTATACTGTCTGAGTGGAAGGTGACTTGGAGAAGTGAAGTTTCACGTGGTAGAAAGAATATAGGCTTTCACATCAAATTACCTGATTCTGAGTCCTAGCTGTATCATTTCCTCAGTAAGACACTATCAACGAGTCACTTAATTTAGATGAATCTCAGTTTCTCCACCTCTGCAAAATGGAGATAAAAACAGAACTATTTCAGGTTTTCTCTAATTTGATTTGTGTTTCAAATGTTTTGAAATTTTAAAACCCCAGTACAAAGTTAGTTGTCCTTCCTATTCTTATTAGTCAACCAAATTTAAGATGCTGCTATTAAGAAGCATCCATATGCTATACTCATCCAAATTGGTAGAATGTTTTGTAGAATTGTTGACATGTTAAGTTGAAGCTGTTATTTACTTCTACAAGTAAATATGTAGAACATTTCTAACAAGCGAGTGATCCAGGCTAATAATTTAAGCCTGACAGGGTCATCTGGAATTGTGGTGCTTCGAATGCAGAAGTTGTGTTAAGCAATCAGATAAAAAGAAACAGGGAAGCTCACAGAGCACTTGACCAATAGCACTGTGTATAAAAGCGAGGAGTGCTTTACTAAGATACTGAAAAGATACACTTGCAGTTATAATATAGCAATGCACTCAATCCTCATTATACAGTGTTGCCTACAAATGCTGTTAGAGTTTATTCTAACTCTGTATCCATTATAATAAAACCCCACTTTTAAGAAGTTATAATTCAGCCAAAATAATTTGCTATGGGAGTGTTTCAGAGGACCTTTTTATAACCCTTTGAATAAAACCCCAACATCAGAAATTCTAAGCAATAACGATTCTGCCACTTCTAATGCGATTGTTGTTGGATGAGTGTTAAATTTTTGGTCACGTGGGCCTTATTATCTATTATATGAAGTTCTTCTAGATTGCATCTTGCTTAGTTAACAGACACTAATAGGAAATGGAGAGCCTCAAAAAGGTTTCTTTGCTACATTTTTTATTAAGAGAATGAACAGAAAAGGCATTTGAATAAAGAAAAAAAGTTAATACATTTTTTGCTAGTAATTCACTTAGTTCAGCCCTGATAATTTAGCTTTACAAAATAAAAAGATTTTATTTGCCTAAACTTTTAGAAAAAGCTATGTGCCTGTGGAAGTTTATTAAATTTTTCAGTATACTAAGGGGATAAAAGGAAATGCTGTAATAGAAAAATCATTTAATCCAAGATTATCAAACTTTGTTCCTAGGAACGTCAGATGTTAATAGTTGGCCCACCCAAAACAAACTAAATAAACAATGAAATGAATTCAGTGAATCATAGAAATTTGGAATATTCTACAAAGAAGCCATCCTTAGAAATCCACAAAATATCTTCAGCATACTAAAAATTCTGAAAATATATATTTAAACCCATTTAATATGTTTATTAAACATATTAAAGCTGGCTAGCTTTTCACAATCAACCACTATTCACCACAAAACAAACGTTAGGAATCAGTGACTTAATCCACATAGTAGAGTTTCTCTTTGTACAGTGAGAGGCCATGGCCCAAATCCCTTGTTAAAAATACAGATTCCAGGGCCCTTACCCAAGTCTACTGATTCAGACTCTCTAGAGGTCAGGCCCACAATCTGTACACTGACACACACTTCTGCCACCAACCCCATCCTTGGGATTATGATGTACTTTAAAGCTTGACAGCCACTGAGAGAGTGTCCAGTAAGATATCCCAAGGACATAAAATTGGCAGGTGTTGTTCCTCTGGGGTAAAATAGATACATTTTTTTAGAGATTGAAATAGATTTTATTTGGAATCAGTCTCATCAGGGAGGATATGACTGGACAGTCAATGCAGTTAAAGAAATGTAGCTAAAAAGGCAACTGTGTAAAGTGGCTTTACAATAACATAGCTGCTAAGTCGTTTCAGTCGTGTCCAACTCTCTGCAACCCCATAGACGGCAGCACACCAGGCTTCCCCGTACCTGGGATTCTCCAGGCAAGAACACTGGAGTGGGTTGCCATTTCCTTCTCCACAATAACATAGAAACTGCCTCAAAATAAGAATTGAGAATCTGTTATCAGTCGTGGTATTCAAAATTCCAGTATTTGAAATTATATTGTTCTTAATTTTTTCAAAAGCAATTTTACATTAGATAGTAAGATCTTAAAAATATCAATAACCTTTGACTCAGTGATTCTGCTTCAGGGGAAAAAAATTAAATGCAAAAAATACAAAGTCTGTACAAAGATGTTAACTACAAAACTTATGGAAATATTAGAAACAATCAAACCCTCTGAGAGTGTGTAAATAAATTTGTGTATATTCACGCCAATAGATGCATGCATGCTCAGTTGTGTCCAACTCTTTGTGTTCCCATGGACTGTAGCCCCCAGGCTCCTCTGTCCATGGAATTTTCCAGGCAAGAATACTGGAGTGGGTCCCCATTTCCTCCTCTAGGGTATCTTCCCAACACAGGGATCAAACCCATGTCTCCTGAACACATCAAACCTATGTCTCCTATATTGTAGGCAAATTCTTTATCACTGAGACACCAGGGATATAATGCTATATTAGGTATTTATACCAAAGTTCATAATAAAATGAAAAATATACTGTAATGATATTTAGAAAGAAAGATAGTTTCTAGAAATTGGAGTTAGAAAAATAATGGAGGGACTTCTCTGGTGATCCAGTGGCTAAGACTCCTTGCTCTCAGTGCAGGGGGCCCGGAATTTGATCCCTGGTTAGGGAACTAGATCCCATATGCTACAACTAAGTGTTCAGATGCCACAACTAAAGATCCCACATGCCACAACTATGGCCTGGTGCAGCCAAATAAATAAATATTTAAAAAAAACAGAAAGGAAAGAGGTAAAACACCTTTTGCTTTTAACTTCTAAATTGTTAGAATTTGTTATACAAATGTTAATAATATGTATCTTTTTAAAACCATTTTAAACATTGAAGTATAGCTAATCTACAATATTGTGTTAGTTTCAGGTGAACAGCAAAGTGATTCATATAGATATATATGGTATATACATATTTATAAAATGTATTCTTTTATTTTTTACAAAAATGTATTCTTTTTCAGATTCTTTTCCATCATAGGTTATTATAAAATATTGACTATAGTTCCCTGTGCTATACAGTCTGTCCTTATTGTTTACCTATTTTATACATGTATTCGTGCTAAGTCACTTCAGTCATGTCCGACTCTGTGCAACCCTTTGTACTATATCCCACCAGGCTTCTCTGTCCATGGCGTTCTCCAGGCAAGAATACTGGGGTGAGTTGCCATGCCCTCCTCCAGGGGATCTTCTCAACCCAGGAATCAAACCCCGCATCTCTTATGTCTCCTGCACTGGCAGGCAGATTCTTTAAAATTAGCACCACCTAGAAAGTCCTTATTTTGTATAGAGTAGTATGTATACATTAATCCCAAACTCCTCATTTATCTCTCCCTGCCTCTGCTATTGGAGAAGGCAATGGCACCCTGCTCCAGTACTCTTGCCTGGAGAATCCCAGGGATGGGGGAGCCTGGTGGGCTGCCATCTATGGAGTCGCACAGAGTCAGACACGACTGAAGCAACGCAGCAGCAGCAGCAGCCTCTGCTATCCCCTTTGGTAACCATAAGTTTGTTTCCTATGTCTGTGAATCTACTTCTATTGGTAAATAAGTTCCTTTGTATCATTTTTTTTAGATTCCACATAAGTGATATCATATCTTTCTCTTCATTCAGTATGATAATCTCTAGGTCCATCCATGTTGCTGTATATGGCATATTTCATTCTTTTCTATGGCTGAGTAATATTCCATTGTATACGTGTACAATGAAATATTACTCAGCCATAGAAAGAATTGTGTGTATATACACACACACACATACACACACACATACACACACATGGAATATTAGAAAAGAATTGTATATACATATATACAAGACCCCGATGCTGGGAAAGATTGAAGGCAGGAGGGAAAGGGGATGACAAAAGGTGAAATGGTTGGATGGCATCACTGACTTGATGGACACGAGTTTGAGCAAGCTCTGGGAGATGGTGATGGACAGGAAAGCCTGGCATGCTACAGTCCATGGGGTCACAAAGAGTCAGACGTGACTGAGTGACTGAACTGACTGATATATGGAATATTACTCAGCCATAGAATAAAAGAATTGTGTGTGTGTGTGTGTGTATATATATATATATGTTATATATTTATGTATATATGATTGTATGTAGATATGTAGATATATAATTGTATATGTGTATATATATAGTTTATATATTTTTATATATTTTATATATACATATGGCTTCTGTGGTGGCTCAGACAATAAAAAAATTCTGTCTGCAGTGGAGGAGACCTGGGTTCAATCCCTGGGTCTGGAGAAGGAAATGGCAACCCCTTCCGGTATCCTTACCTGGAGGATTCCATGGACAGAGGAGCCTGGAAGGCTATAGTCCATGACATCGCACAGAGTCAGACATGACTGAGCAACAAACACAACATATATATATATTTATATCTCACATCTTCTTCATCCATTCATCTGTTGATGGACATTTAGGTTGCTTCCACATCTTAGCCATTGTAAATAGTGCTACAGTGAACATCAGGGTGCATGTATCTTTTCAAATTAGAGTTTTCTCCAGATACATACCTAGGAGAGAATTGCTGGATCATATGGTAACTCTGTTTTTAGTTTCTTGAGGCGCCTCCATACTGTTCTCCATAGTGGCCGTACCATCTGACATTCCCACCAACACTGTAGGAGTGCTCCCTTTTCTCCAAACCCTCTCCAGCATTTATTATTTGTAAAGTTTTTGAATGATGGCTATTTTGACCAGTGTTAGGTGGTACCTCTTTGTAGTTTTGATTTGCATTTCTGTAATAATCAGTGATGTTGAGCGTCTTTTCATATGCCTGCTGGCCATCTGTATGTCTTCTTTGGAGGAATGTTTATTTAGGTCTTCTGTCCACTGTTTGATTGGCTTGTTTAGTTTTTCATTTTAAGCTGTGTGAGCTGTTTCTATATTTTGGAAATTAGTCCCTTGTTGGTAGTATTGTTTGCAAATATTTTTTCCCAGTCCATAGGTTGCTTTTCATTTTGTTTTTGGTCTCCTTTGCTGTGCAAAAGCTTTTAAGTTTAATTAGGCCCCATTTGTTTATTTTGTTTTTATTTCAAACATGTATCATTTTGACAATTTTTCCTGAGGCTAAAATAGCCTTAAGAACATGAAAAAATAGACTAAAGTTTAATACCGCTGTTATACAAGGAACACAATTTGAGGTAATTTTAATCTACTTCTTCAACTTTATGTATTTTTTAAATTTTCTCTTATAAATGTGTATTTCTTTTATAATCATAATCTGACTCATTGGAAAAGACTTTGATGCTGGGAGGGATTGGGGGCAGGAGAAGAAGGGGACGACCGAGGATGAGATTGCTGGATGGCATCACTGATTCGATGGACACGAGTCTGAGTGAACTCTGGGAGATGGTGATGGACAGGGAGGCCTGGCGGGCTGCGATTCATGGGGTCGCAAAGAGTCGGACACGACTGAGTGACTGAACTGAACTGAACTGAACTGGTCATTAAATAAAACAGTCATTCATACATTGCAAATGAAGGTATAAGTTGGTGCAACACTTCTTGAAAGTACAGTGACATAAATTCTTTCCTGAGTCATAGTACAAATTTAATTTTTTTTAAAGTGTTCAGCAGAGAAGTAACCTTGTCCACTGTATTAAGTAATTTGCCCTCTAAAAGAGGTAATGCTTTTGGACTTTATTCCAAATAAATGTAAATAGAAAACTGAAACCAGTTACTTAAAACTGGAAAGTTTGGATGAAAAGATCTATAGCATTGGGACTCGAACTTGGGAGGAGACGTTCCTGGGAGGCAGATGCTGGTACCTCAAGAGGCTGTGATAGGGCTGGTGCTAAAAAACCCAAAACTACAAATATGGACCAAGATTCCTTATAAGAAACCAGTGGCTGCTCCAACCAAACGACAGGGACAGGAAGTAAAAGCAGGACAAGAAGCAAACCAAAAAGCATCTAGTCCAGTTTTCCTCCTTCAGCTTGTTTGTCTTCCTCTAGCACCCCCTATTGGCAGAAGATAAAACCAGAGCAGAAATGTGAGGAAGCAGAAACAGAACAGCAAAGTACCAGCCATAGCATCTCACAGAAGATGGAAGGATAGGTTTGAAACTGAAAGACAACAGCTTGACAATCAGCCAACACAATATGTTATTATGTGACACAAGCAACTTGCAAATTATTAAAACTCTAAATCATGTTCATTGTTTGTATGAGGACTCTAAGAATCAATTATTGTCTCCCTTTCCCTAGATGTCTTCATCCTTTTCTTTTTACACACAATGAAACAGATTCTTAGTTTTTGATGTCTTTGATTCTTTGATACTTTTTCTTAGCCAATTTTTTTAAAGTAAAAAAGGTGAAGTTAAAATATACATCTAACACAATATACCCAAAATATTAAAAGTATTAAAATCTCAGTATATAACCCATATAAAATTATCAATGTGATATTGTACAATTTTTGTACTAAGTTTTTGAGATCCAGTCTGTAGATTACACTTAATACCACATCTCAGTTCAGTCAAATCATATTTATTTTTTAAATTTTTAAGAATTTTTATTATAGTTAATTTAAAATGTGTTATTCTGTACAGCAAAGAGTGTCAGCTATATATACATCTATCCACTCTCTTTAAGATTATTTTCCCATATAAGTCATTACAGAGTACTGAGAAGAGTTCCCTGTACTATACATAGTTCCTTATTAGTTGGCTGCACTTGGTCTTAGCTGTGGCACACGGAATCTTTGGCATTCACACTCTTAGTTGTAGCTGTGAACCTTTACCTGTACCATATGATCTAGTTCCCTGACCAGGGATTGAACTTGGGCCCCCTTGCATTGGGAGCGTGGAGTCTTAGCCAGTGGACCACCAGGGAAGTCCTATTTTATATATCAGTTCAGTTTAGTTCAGTCGCTCAGTCATGTCTGACTCTCTGAGACCCCATGAATCACAGCACACCCTGGCCTCCCTGTCCATCACCAACTCCCGGCGTTCACTCAGACTCAAGTCCATCGAGTCCGTGATGCCATCCAGCCATCTCATCCTCAGTCGTCCCCTTCTCCTCCTGCCCCCAAACCCTCCCAGCATCAGAGTTTTTCCAATGAATCAACTTTTCTCATGAGGTGGCCAAAGTACTGGAGTTTCAGCTTTAGCATCATTCCTTCCAAAGAAATCCCAGGGCTGGTCTCCTTCATCTCCCTGCAGTCCAAGGGACTCTCAAGAGTCTTCTCTAACACCACAGTTCAAAAGCATCAGTTCTTTGGTGCTCAGCTTTCTTCACAGTTCAACTCTCACATCCATATATGACCACTGGAAAAACCATAGCCTTGACTAGATGGACCTTAGTCGGCAAACCTGCCTCTTGAGAAATCTGTATGCAGGTCAGGAAGCAACAGTTAGAACTGGATATGGAACAACAGACTGGTTCCAAATAGGAAAAGGAGTATGTCAAGGCTGTATATTGTCACCCTGCTTATTTAACTTATATGCAGAGTACATCATGAGAAATGCTGGGCTGGAAGAAACACAAGCTGGAATCAAGATTGCCAGGAGAAATATTTTATATATAGTAGGGTATAAATGTCAGTCCCCATATCCCAATTTATCCCTTCCCTCAACCCCTGCTTCCTCCCCCACCCCAGTAACCACAGTTTGTTTTCTACCTCTGTGACTCTATTTCTTTTTGTAAATAAGTTCATTTGTACCATTTTTTTAGTTTCCATATATAAGCAGCATCGCATGATATTTGTTTTTCTCTGAATTATTTCACTCAGCATGACAATCTCTAGGTCCATCCATGTTGCTGCAAATGACATTATTTTATTCTTCTTTATGGCTGAGTAATATTCCATTGTGTGTGTGTGTGTGTGTGTGTGTGTGTGTGTGTGTGTGTGTTGGTTATCTGTATGTCTTCTTTGGAGAACTTAGATCTTTCACCCATTTTTTTAATTGGGTTGTTTGGTTGTTCGATTTTTTTTTCATGTTGAGCTACAGGAGCTGTTGTATATTTTGGAGAGTATACAGTCACTTGTCAGTCACTTAATTTGCAAATATTTACTCCCTTTCTGTGGGTTGTCTTTTGGTTTTCTTTATTGTTTCCTTTGCTGCAGAAAAGCTTTTAAGTTTAATTAGGTCCCATTTGTTTATTTCTGTTTTTATTTTCACTACTGTAGGAGGTGGATCAAAAAGATGCTATGATTTGCCAGAGAATGTTCTTCCTATGTTTTCCTCTGTGTGTTTAGTCGTTTAGTTGTGTTCCAACTCTTTGTGACCCTGTGAAGGAGGGGCAAGGCTTCTTTGTCCATGGGATTTTTCAGGCAAGAATAGTAGAGTGGATTGTCATTTCCTTCTCCAGGGGATCTTCCCTACCAGGGATCAAACATCCATCTCCTGTGTCTCCTGCATTGGTGGGTAGATTCTTTATCTTCTGAGCCATCAGGGAAGCCCATGTTTTCCTCTAAGAGACTTCAAATATTTGGAGAAGAGTCAACACCTATCCTGCTGAAATCCTTTGAAAAAGTCACAGAAGAAGGAACATTCCCAAACTCATCCTACAGGGCACCATAACCCTGACACCGAAACTAGATAAAAGATATTACAAAAAAAGAAAATCACAAGCAAGTATCACTGATGAACACAGATGCAAAAATCTTTAACAGAACAGTAGCAAACCAAATTTAACAGCACATTATGAGGATCATCCACCATGATCAAGTGACATTTATCCCAGGGAGGCAAGCTTTCTTCAGTATATGCAAATCAATTAATGTGATATGCCACATCAACAAATTAAAGAATTAAAACCATATGATTATCTGAATAGATGCAGAGAAAACTTTTGACAAAATTCAACACCCATTTATGATTTAAAAAAAAAAACAAAAACCTGTCCATAAAGCAGGCATGGAGAAAACCCAACTCAACATAATAAAGGCCATATATGGCAAACTCACAGCAAAGATCATTCTCAGTGGTGAAAAACTGAAAGTATTTCCTCTAAGATCAGGAATAAGACAAGGATATCCACACTTGCCACTGTTATTCAATGTAGTTTTAGAAGTCCTAGATATGGAAATCAGAGAAGAAAAAGAAATAAAAAGAATCCAATAAGGAAAAGAAGTAAAATTGTCACTGCTTGCACATAGAAAAAGTTTCTACACATAGAAAATCCTAAAGATGCTACCAGAAAACTGCTGCTGCTGCTGCTAAGTCGCTTCAGTCGTGTCTGACTCTGTGTGACCCCATAGATGGCAGTCCACCAGGCTCCCCCGTCCCTGGGATTCTCCAGGCAAGAACACTGGAGTGGGTTGCCATTTCCTTCTCCAATGCATGAAAGTGAAAAGTGAAAGTGAAGTTGCTCAGTCATGTCCGACTCTTAGTGACTGCAGCTTACCAGGCTCCTCTGTCCATGGGATTTTCCAGGCAAGAGTACTGGAGTGGGGTGCCATCGTCTTCTCCGACCAGAAAACTACTAGAGCTCATCAGATCGTATTTCAGGTGCTCAATATCCACATGCAGCTAGTAACTCAATTTTAGACAGCATAGTTCTAGAGAATGAATTTCATCCAACCAAACAATAACTGAGAAAACATCAGCCAAAATTGTGTGTGTGTGTGTATATATGTATGTATGTTAGGGTATGTGTGTGTATATATATGTATATATGTATATGTATATGTGTGTATATATGTATGTGTGTTAGGGTATGTGTGTATATGTATATATATGTATCTACATACATATATATGTATGTATATATGTGTGTGTGTGTATATATATATATATTAGGGCTTTCCTGGTAGCTCAACTAGTAAAGAACCTGCCTCCAATGCAAGAGACCTAGTTCAATTCCTGGGTTGCGAAGATCTGCTGGAGAAGGGATAGGCTACCCAGTCCAGTATCCTTGCCCGGGAAATCCCATGGACAGAGGAGCCTGGTGGGCTACAGTCCATGGGGTCGCAAAGAGTCAGACACATCTGAGTGACTTTCACTCTCACACTCTCAAACACATGCACACACACACACACACACACACACACACACACACACAACACACATATAAATATATAAACCATGATGTGCTCAGCGGGTATATATAGATATATGTAAAACATGACTGTAGATTATTACAAATAAAACATGAAGACAAGGAATAATGTATAAATATTAGATGTTGTGACAAAGTAGAGCTAATACAGACTAAATAATGAGAGGGAAAGGGATTAATTAGCAGTTTGGGATACACACTACTATATACAAAATAGATTTTAAAAAGACCTACTATTTAGCACAGAGAACTATATTCGATACCTTATAATAACCTATAATGGGAAAGGGTCTGAAAAAGAATATATATAACTGAATTACTTTGCTGTATACCTGAAACTAATGCAACATTTTAAGTCTACTTCAGACAAAAAAAAAAAAAAAGCTTAAAAAGCTTTTATCAACTGGATAAAACAAATTGTGGGAACAACATCATGGGAAGAAAGAAGCTGCTCTGAAAAATAAAATGACTGGGAAGAAGTAGCAGGATTAAGATTTTCTTGGGAGCAGATCAGGGCAAGGAATGGAACAGCAAAGAAGAGGTACCTGGTGACTAGAAGCTGGGAAGATATTTCCTCAGAGAAGAAACAGTTTATGGGGATTTTCTGGAGGAATGCTGAACTTTGTGTGAGATCCCTTTTGTATCCACAAATCTTCAGTAAAAAAGCGAACATTTTGCTGCTGCTGCTGCTGCTAAGTTGCTTAAGTTGTGTCCAACTCTGTGCGACCCCATAGACGGCAGCCCACCAGGCTGCCCTGTCCCTGGGATTCTTCAGGCAAGAGCACTGGAGTGGGTTGCCATTTCCTTCTCCAATGCATAAAAGTGAAAAGTGAAAGTGAAGTCGCTCAGTCGTGTCCGACTCTTCGTGATTTCGGACTGCAGCCTACCAGGCTCCTCCATCCATGGAATTTTCCAGGCAAGAGTACTGGAGTGGGGTGAAACAATTTGCTAGCTTGGCTCAGTTGCATTACTTGTGAATGCAGAGTTAACCCCTTCCAAAGACAGTCAGTCTTTACAGACGAACAGGGTGAGTCAACATCTGGCTTTTGTTTCCAAGTTTCAGATGAAAAGATCTTGCTGTGTATAGCTGTTGAATTTAGCCTGGAATTTTACCAAACATTCTGTAAAGAGGATGACAAGTTTGAAATTTATTTATCCTCTTTTACATCAGCTTTATTTTAGAGAGAAATAAAAGTAGAGAAGCTTTTCTCCATGTAGGGAATCGCTTATAGTTTTCTACTGTTTATTGTGATAATAAAAATGAAGAATTAGAAGTAGGAGAAATTGCAAAGACAAGTTCCGAGACTACAGCATCCGAGACTAGTAAGACCAAGTTCACATGCATACGTGTTTAGGAACTTCAGTTGTGTCCAACTCTGCAACCCTATGGGCTGCAGCCCACTAGAAGACCAAGTTCACATTTGACACAATTTAAGTTTTGGTTATTTTTCTTTTTTTCCTCATTCTGTTCCATTTTGGAAAACAAGTCATTTCCATATCTGCTTGACACCAAGTCCTGAACACATAACTACTTTCTTCTGTTTTACCAAAATAATGATAATCTCTTTAATTCTCAAGTTTTTCCTTGCTTTATTTGTAACAATAAATAAATAAAAACTTGTGATGTGTACCATTAATTAGCAAACCTGTAATTACTGTTCAAAGAAATGATACTTTTTAATATTCCAAAATAAACATTTTACTAAATTGAGTTTTGTACAAAACAGCACTGTGTCTATGTGTATTCTCTTTTAGGGCTTCCCTGGTGGCTCAGAAGTTAAAGCGTCTGCCTCCAGTGTGGGAGACCTGGGTTCAATCCCTGGGTCGGTAAGATCCCCTGGAGAAGGAAATGGCAACCCACTCCAGTATTCTTGCCTGGAGAATCCCATGGATGGAGGAGCCTGGTGGGCTACAGTCCGCTCGGTCACAAAGAGTCCTGCATAATTTCACTAATATCTGTCCTTCCTTGTCTTCTTGTGGTGGAGAAAAATTCTTTTTTCTAAGGATTCAGAGTCCCCCAAATTCTTTAGTGCTTTGTTTTCCCAATCTAATTCTACCCTAAACTTCTCCTCCAGTACTCAGACAGTCTTCTTGGATTACGCACACAGTCAGGACACAGCATCAGGCTGAGACTGAAGGGAAAAAAAGTGAAAGTCCCAAGCACATAGCACCCTGGGAGTAATAGTTTACCACCACTGCTTCTCAAAGTCCAGATTTCTTTTTAAAAGTAAATTTCTATAAAAGCTAAAACCTGACATAAGTGATTATATCAAAAATCCATCTGAATTTAAAATATAGTTTTAGATTAAAAATTTGAGACCTTCATTTAAGATAATTATAAATATAAACATTTTCATTTATAAGACCTTCTTAGAGTGGTAGTGGTAGATATCTCTGTTTATAGAGGAAAAAATAAAAATGCAGAGTGGAAAATAGACTTAATCAAAATTTTGCAATCCTTGTAAATTTTAGAGTTTTTACTTTTATAAATATTTATTAGTTCCCTAGGGTGACAACATGTATGAGAAAAAGAATGTGCCACAGCCCTCTCTTATAAATGACGCTTTTCTTTTAAAAATTGAAATTAAGACTGTGTAGATAAATATGAAATAGACATCATTTTTTCTTCTCTGGTCCCACTGAATAAGCTTTTTTTTTTTTCCATTTTTTTTTCTCTCTCTCATGATTCAGAATATTGAATAATCAGCTTGGAAACGGGGCAGTGGTGCCACGAATACAACCCTCTACATCGTCTGCTTTGGCTTTCATTTCTCATTTCATTCATGAGCAGAAGAGACAGAAGGGCACGGATGTTGCTCCTTTTATCCCTGCTGTCTTTTACATGACAGGACACCTGAATGACCTCAGGCTGCCTTCATTTGAGTCAGCAGTGTCTCTTAGCAATGCACCCCTGCCCACACCCTATAATCCAAGGTCAGTCAGTTCAGTTGCTCAGTCGTGTCTGACTCTTTGTGACCCCATGAATCGCAACACACCAGGCCTCCCTGTCCATCACCAACTCCCGGAGTTCACTCAGACTCACGTCCATCGAGTCCATGATGCCATCCAGCCATCTCATCCTCTGTCGTCCCCTTCTCTTCCTGCCCCCAATCCCTCCCAGCATCAGAGTCTTTTCCAATGAGTCAACTCTTCACATGAGGTGGCCAAAGTACTGGAGTTTCAGCTTTAGCATCATTCCTTCCAAAGAAATCCCAGGGTTGATCTCTTTCAGAATGGACTGGTTGGATCTCCTTGCAGTCCCAGGGACTCTCAAGAGTCTTCTCCAACACCACAGTTTAAAAGCATCAATTCTTCGATCTCAGCTTTCTTCCCATTCCAACTCTCACATCCGTACATGACCACAGGAAAAACCATAGCCTTGACTAGAAGGACCTTAGTCAGCAAAGTAATGTCTCTGCTTTTCAATATGCTATCTAGGTTGGTCATAACTTTTCTTCCAAGGAGTAAGCGTCTTTTAATTTCATGGCTGCAGCCACCATCTGCAGTGATTTTGGAGCCCCCAAAATATAAAGTCTGACACTGTTTCCACTGTTTCCCCATCTATTTCCCATGAAATGATGAGACCGAATGCCATGATCTTTGTTTTCTGAATGTTGAGCTTTAAGCCAACTTTTTCACTCTCCGCTTTCACTTTCATCAAAAGGCTTTTAGTTCCTCTTCACTTTCTGCCATAAGGGTGATGTCATCTGCATATCTGAGATTATTGATATTTCTCCCGGCAATCTTGATTCCAGCTTGTGCTTCATCCAGTCCAGTGTTTCTCATGATGTACTCTGCATAGAAGTTAAATAAGCAGAGTGACAATATACAGCCTTGGCGTACTCTTTTCCTATTTGAAACCAGTCTGTTGTTCCATATCCAGTTCTAACTGTTGCTTCCTGACCTGCATACAGATTTCTCAAGAGGCAGGTCAGAAAGAAAATGCCTTCAATTTACCACACCTGAGAAATGTTGAGCAGGTTCAGGAAAATATTATAAAGAATCATTTATTTGTATTCCACGAAGTTTTTGCTTTAAAATATAAAGTTCCCAGTAAACGGTCAGAAAGCCAATGAAATTTAAGAAAAAAATTCTGTGCTATTGTAAATCTGTTGAAAACAGTAATTTTAACCACCTACTCCAATGAGGGACAAAAAATAAAATAGTGGCCTGGAATCTGAGGCAGAGGGGAAAAATTTAAACTGTGATGACCACTCATGAGATAAGCCTCTTCTAAAATGGTAGTGGTATATTTTTTTCTCTCTGGCACAACTAGTAGTATTCCATAAATAACTGGCCTGGGTAGTAAGAGTCACATACCTTTCGTGTGCCAAGTGGGCCTGCCAAATAGCTTCAATCTAATTCAGCTACTGAACCTACCTACTTGATTTCCCTTAAGGTTCAAATAGAGTTGGAAAATACTGGGAACATATAAATTAGTTCTTTGTTTCAGCTTTATATTTGCTTAAAATCTTCCATGGACTTGCTTACACTCAGAGTATCAAGGTGGAGTTTCCCAGTGGGTTTCTACAGACATTCAATTCAGTTCAGTTCAGTTCAATTCAGTTGTTTAGTCATGTCCGACTATTTGTGACCCCATGAACCGCAGCACGCCAGGCCTCCCTGTCCAACACCAACTCCTGGAGTCCACCCAAACCCATGTGCATCAGGTCAGTGATACCATGCAACCATCTCATCCTCTGTTGTCCCCTTCTCCTCCTGTCCCCAATCCCTCCCAGCATCAGAGTCTTTTCCAATGCGTTAACTCTTCTCATGAGGTGGCCAAAGTACTGGAGTTTCAGCTTTAGCATCAGTCCTTCCAAAGAAATCCCAGGACTGATCTCCTTTAGGATGGACTGGTTGGATCTCCTTGCAGTCCAAGGGACTCTCAAGAGTCTTCTCCAACACCACAGTTCAAAAGCATCAAATCTTTGGTGCTCAGCTTTCTTCACAGTCCAGCTCTCACATCCATACATGACCACAGGAAAAACCATAGCCTTGACTAGACAGACCTTTGTTGGCAAAGTAACGTTTCTGCTTTTGAATATGCTGTCTAGGTTGGTCATAACTTTTCTTCCAAGGAGTAAGTGTCTTTTAATTTCATGGCTGCAGTCACCATCTGCAGTGATTTTGGAGCCCAAAAATATAAAGTCTGACACTGTTTCCACTGTAAAGACCACAGATGATGCTAAACATCCCACTATGGACAGGACAGCTCACAAAAAAGAACTATCTGGCTTACGTGCCATAGTACCAAGACTGAAATTCTGACGCAGATCATGGTTAACTCTGAGGAGTGGGACTGGAAGTGGGGAAGAGGAGACAGTTTCACTTTTGCTTTTGTACAAGTTGACTTCAATTATTTTTGTCATTAAAAGTATATAATCCAAGTAATGTGTAAACATCAGAGATAATTTTAAAAATACAACAAATACAAATTTTAAATTACCTAGTCATAACCACTATTAAAATGCTGGTAGATGAGAATAGAGATTATGTAGTATGAATGCATATTCTAGACTTACATTTCTCCCCAGATTTCCAGAAATAGAAAAATAACATTAATAAGTCCACGATAGCCTCGGACAACAATAAAAAATGGTTATGTTGGTTTAGAAAGCATATGAAATCTCTGAAATACATGAAGCAGAGGAAGTTATTGAAGGAGAAGTCACAGCCCAAAATGAACAAATAAAGATGTGCAGAACCAGCTTAAGGGGTACTTCAAGACAGAGGTAGCTGATTTAGGGAACTGGAGGAAATTTGGAGGAAAACTAAGTGATTATTTGGGAATCCACAGAAAGAGCAGCCAAATACGTCTAGCATTTACTATCCCGCTCCTATTTATCTAATGTGGAGCAAGAAAGGGCTTTCATCCCAGACAAGAGCAACAAGTGTTGAGCCCTTAGGCCAAAGAGGCAGAGGAGCCAGTGCTGACCGTAACTCTCTGAAGATAGGAAGAGTTCCCATATCTAGAATACTCCACTCCATCTATAACCCTTGCCACCACTCCTCCAAATCACTACACTTCAGGTTAGAGTTAAAAAAAAAAAAAAGAGAGAGAGAGAGAAATGCAAAGCATTTACAGATGGAGCATGACAGAATCTAAAATAAGATTCTAAAAAGTGTACATCAAGTGTTCAAGAAAAACCAATTGTAGGCTCCACAAGGTCAGAAGAAAAAGTGAATGTGCTCTGGAGGGATATACCTTTATCCTAGGCAATGAATGGAGTTGCCACTGACTAAGGTAGAGTTTTGGATTTAATATAATACAGTCATGATAGCTGCTGTGAAAATGTTTTGTTATACCTTAATCAAGTTATCATGCTTACACTTTTTCCTAAGTATGAACAAGAGTGACATATGCAATATATGTGTAAATAAGCAAAAATGGGGTTTTAATAAATATTTTTTAAAATCTAAGTGAAAAAAGCATTGTATTTGTTCTTTTATACTGATACATAAAATAATGGCATCTTAAGATTCTATAACATATGATAGATGCAGAATGCCTAAACCAAATATCAGCAAACTAAATCTATCAATATATAAAAGGGTAATTTATTGTGTCTAACTGGATTTATTCAAAAATACAAGATTGTTGTAATTTAAGACTTTTGATAAAATTTGATATCCAGGTACAACAAAACTTATTACAAATTAAAAATAGAAGAGAATTTCTTTAGCTAATGAAGGGTATTTATAAACAAACAAGCTACTTCAAATATTATGCATAATAAAAATCTCTTGAAAGCAGTTCTTTAAGATCAGAAACAAAACAAATATGCCTACTATCATCAGTTCCATTAACCAATGTATGAATGATTTACATTCAGAAAATACAATCAACTCCTAAAAAGAAGTAAGAGATAAATAAAATACAATTTTTTAATGGGAAAAAGTCTTGAATTTCACAAAACGGCAAATTCAGATGACCACGAAACATGACAAAAATATGAAATTCTACACACTGTTGATGGGTGTATGAACTGTCTGTAAAACTTCAAAAAGCAGTAGCATCATCAGAGAAGTTAAAGATACAAACTCTATCTCCTAGCTATTTTTCTCTTGATAACATCTTTTAAAGAAATTCTTGCACATGTGTGCCAAGATAGTTGTGCAGGATATTCATAGCAACACTGTTCACAATAGCAAAAATCTGAAAACAACTGAAATATCATCAAAAATTGGTGAACAAATAAATTGTGGTATATTGATACAACAGAATTCTATAAAACAATGAAAATGAATAAAGCCATACCCCACACCACTATATGAATAATATTGATTATTATTCACAACTAATATTGATGAAATGCAGGTCCAGAAGACTATATATCTTATAACTGCATTTATCTACAGTTCAAAAACAGGCAAAACTAGACCTCAGGGTTTGTGATAGTGTTGAATTGTGTCCCCCTAAAAATGTGTTAAAATCCTAACCTTTGCTACCTATGAATGTGATCATGTCTGGAAATAAGATCTTTGCAGATGTAATTAATTTAAGATGAGGTCATCAGCATGGACTCTAATCCAGTATAACTGGTGTCCTTATAAGAAGAGGAAGAGACACACGTAGGGAAGATAGCTATGTGAAGCTGGAAGCAGATATTGGAGCTACACTGCCTCAAGATAAGGAACACTTGGAGCTACTAGAAGACAAGGCCTTATCCGGGACTAGAGATTGCAAAGAGAGTGTGCACCTCCTAACAGCTTGATTTCAAGCTTTTAGTCTCCAGAAATGTAAGAGAATAAATTTCTTGTGTTTTAAGCCACCTAGTTTAGCCCAAGGAAACTAATATACCTGGTAAACTGTGGAAAACAAATAACAAACAAAAAAGCAAGGAATATATTATCCCAGAAGCAAAGATGGACAATTACCTCTAGAGCCTAGAGGTCAGGGATGAAACTGTAATGAGAGTGGTGCTTACAGCATCTCTGCTATCTCGCTTTCATTATGATCTACTTTTTTTTTTTTTTTTTTTTGAGGCTCGTAATGGACTATCATGGATCTTGCTGTGGATTTATTTCCATATTATTTTGTTTAAGATTCTTAAACATCCTATATCTGACACAGGTCTGAACTACTCTCAGCCAGTATCTCTTCTCATATTTCCTTCTCATCCTTTTCTCTACTCTCTCCTTCAGGAATTCTGACTGGAGGCATAATACATGACTTGCTTGCCTCAATATAGTTTATATTTTCCAAATCCAAGGAGGAAAGTTTGATGAGGAGCTGGATATTTGCATGATCTCAAAGAGTCTTCCCCCAAAGTGTTGATTAGTAGCAAGGAGGAAAGCAGTAACTGTATACAATCTGATTTCATTTATTACATGTGATAGAATTATCATAGTAAGAGCCAAATGTATATATGTCTATTTGAAAATTATAAAATTTCATTTAAAACTTGGATTAAAGAAAATATCAAAGAAGAAATTAGAAACTGTTTGATATGAACAATAACAGTGCCATATATCAAATGGTGTCCCTAAGAGATGTCCCTGCCTTTACGTAACTACATCAATTTTTTGAGTAATTTGTCTATTAAACTGATGGTCATCAAGTAGCTAAAAATCAAAATAAGTAGAAAACATATCTTATAGTCAACATCATGCATTGCTTTTAAACAGTGTATTGCTGCCCTCTATATTTTCTTCTCTAATTTTATTTTATTTTTTTCAACACTTGGTATAGGGATGTTCATTGCATTGTGCATCAAAATATTCTCTATATTTTAAATTTTGGAAAATAAAAAGGCATTAAATAAATTTATTTAATAAAGTGTGAAAGTATATGACCCTGTGAGTATATGACCCTGACTAAAATTTCACAGAAGTATAAACTATAATTCTCTCAGAATTTTAAGGAAAATTATATGTAGTATATAAACATATACATATATAGGCATGGAGTAAGGCAGGCCTTCTTAATTAAATAATACATGAATTGCAAAGGAATTCATGGAAAAAAGTCATCAAGGAAAATGATTGTAAATGCTGAAAATAGGATGACATCAATATGGAAATCTTCTGTAGGATGAAAACCAACCTAAACGCAAATTAAAAGACAGATCACAGATTCTGAAGAAGGCAGTCTGGAGAGAGGAGGGTGTTGTTGAGACCATCTGCCTCTTAGGGCCTCTGTAAACGTGTGAGATTCTGGCACAGAGACCAACATGAAAGGTACAACATGTTACAAATAAAATAAAGGAATAAAACCGAGAGAGGACAAAAGAAAAAAGAGTAGACTCAAGTGCAGTGTGAGAAACTGCCTCTTTCTGGAATTCTGAGTCTTGTAAACTGTAACCACGGATGGGGCTTGGATCACCACCTTCTTTAGATGTAAATCTTCATGGGAACAAGTGCTGAAGTTAGCAGGGTGAGGGAAGCAATGATGCTCCTTCAGTAATTCTGCAAGATCAAGTCCTGAACATTTGGAGAGGGAGCACTGACTCCAAGGCCCTAGACTACCAGAGAACTAACTCTAGGGAGTATCAAATAGTGAGAACTCATACAAAGGAAACCACTTGAATAAAAGAACCAGCAGTAGCACCCTGTGCCTCATCTAAACAACAAACAGAACAAAAATACAAACCCAATCATCAGCAGACAGGATTACCACCTCACTCAGCCCTGTCCATCAGTGGAAAAACAAACAAACAAAAATTCAGCAGAAATCTCACCCTGGAGGGCAGAAACCAAAGGGGGGGAAAATTCAACCTTGAAGCCTGAGAAAAGGAGACCTCAAACAAAATAAGTTTAAAAAGTAATGAAAAGGCAGAGAAATACTACACAAATGAAGGAACAGACTGGAAACACAGAAGTCCAAATAAGTGAAAAGGAAATAGGCAAACTACCTGGGACAATATTAAATGCACCAACAATAGAATTATAGGGGTCCCAAAAGAAGAAGAGAAAAAGAAAGGGTATGAGAAAATTTTTGAAGAGATTATAGTTGCAAAGTTCCTCAACATGGAAAAGGAAATAGCCAAACAAGTCCAAGAGGCACAAAGAGTCCCATACAAGATAAACCCAAGGAGAAACATGCCAAGACACATACTAATCAAACTAACAAAGACTAAACACAAAGAAAGAATATTAAAAACAGTAAGGGAGAAGCAACAGGTAACATATAAGGGAAACCCCATACACTTAACAGCTGATCTTTCAGCAATAACTCTGCAGACCAGAAGGGAATGGGAGGGTATATTTAAAGTACTGAAAGGGGAAAATCTACAACCAAGATTACTATACTTGGCAAGGATCTTATTCAAAAATAATGGAGAAATAGAAAGCTTTTCAGACAAGCAAAAGTTAAGAGAATTCAGTACCCCCAAACCAGCTTTACAACAAATGTTAAACAGAATTATATAGTCAAGAAGTACAAGAGAAGAAAAAAGATCTACAAAATCAACCCCAATTTTTAAAATGACAATAGGAACATATATATCAATAATTACTTTAAATGTAAATGGATTAAATGCTCCAACCAAAAGACACATACTGGCTGAATGGATACAAAAACAAAACCCATATATATACTGTCTACAAAAAACTCACTTCAGACCTAAAGATACATATAGATTGAAAGTAAGAGAAGGGAAAAATATATTCCATGCAAATGGGAAGCAAAAGAAAGCTGGAGTGGGAATCCTCATATGAGACAAAGTAGACAACAAAATAAAGAAGATTACAAGAGATAAAGAAGGACACTACATAATGATCAAGGGATCAATCCAAGAGGAAGGCATAACAATTGTAAATGTCTATACACCCAACATAAGAGCACCTCAATACATAAGACAAACACTAACAGACATAAAAGGAGAAATTGACAGTAACACAATAAGAGTAGGAAACTTTAACACCCCACTCACACCAATGGACAGGTAATCAAAACAGAAAATTAATAAGGAAACACAAGTCTTAAATGATACATTAGATGAGATGGGTCTCATCAATACCAGGATATCAGGACATTCCATCCAAATGCAGAAGAATACACCTTCTTCTCAAGTGCACATGGAACATTCTTCAGGAAAGGCCACATCTTGGGTCACAAATCAAACCTCAGTAAATTTAAGAAAATTGAAATCGTATCATGTATCTTCTCTGACGACAACACAGTGAGACTAGATATCAATTACAAGAAAAAAACTGTAAGAAACACAAACGCATAGAGATTAAACAACACATTTCTAAGTAACCAATAGGTTACTGAAGAAATCAAAAGGGAAATTGAAAACTTTCTAGAAACAAATGACAATGAAAACATGACAACTCAAAATTTATGGGATGCAGCAAAAGCAGTTCTAAGAGGGAAGTTCATAGTAGTACAATACTACCTCAAGAAACAAGAAAAACATCAAATAGACAACCTAACTTTACACCTAGCTTTACATTTGGGAAAAGAACAACAACAACAAAAATTGATAGAAAGAAAGAAATCATAAAGATCTGAGCAGAAATAAGTGAAAGAAACAATAGTAAAGATTTACAAAACTAAAAGCTGGTTCTTTGAGAAGATAAACAAAATCGACAAACTGTAGCCAAACTCATCAAGAAAAAAAAGAGAGAAGAATCAAATCAACAAATTTAGAAATGAAAAAGGAGAGGTTACAACAGACAATCCAGAAATACAAAGGATTATAAGAGACTATTATGAACAACTATATGGCAATAAAATGAATAACCTGGAAGGAATGGACAGATTCTTAGATAAGTTCAATCTTCCAAGACTGAACCAGGAAGAAATAGAAATTATAAACAACTCAATTACAAGCACTGAAATTGAAGCTGTGATTTAAAAAAATCTCCCAAAACCAAAAGCCCAGGACCAGATGGCTTCACAGGAGAAGTCTATCAAACATTTAGAGAAGAGCTAAAGCCTATCCTTCTAAAACTCTTTCAAAAACTTGCAGAGGAAGGAACCTTTCCAAACTCATTCTACAAGGCCACCATCACCCTGATACTAAAACCAGACAAAGATAACACAAAAATGGAAAGCTACAGACCAATATCACTGATGAACATAGAAGTAAAAATCCTCAACAAAATTTTTGGAAACAGAATTCAGAAACACATCAAAAGCTCATACACTATGATCAAGTCGGGTTTATTCCAGCGATGTAAGGATTCTTCAGTACACACACATCAATCAATGTGATACACCATATTAACAAATTGAAAGATAAAAACCATATGATAGTATCAAGAGATGCAAGGTGAAAAAACACTCTCGGAATGGGAGAAAATAATAGCAAATGAAACAACTGACAAAGAAGTAATTTCCAAAATATACAAGCAGTCCATACAACTCAATGCCAGAAAACAAACAACCCAATCAAAAAGTAGCAAAAAGACCTAAACAGACATTTCTTCAAAGAAGACATATAGATGGCTAACAAACAATGAAAAGATGCTCAACATCACTCATTATTAGAGAAATACAAATAAAAACTACAATGAGATAATCACCTCACACTGGTCAGAATGGCCATCATCAAAAAGTCTACAAACAATAAATGCTGGAGAGGGTGTGGAGAAAAGAGAACACTCTTGCACTGCTGGTGGGAATGTAAGTTGATACAGACACTATGGAAGATGGTATGGAGGTTCCTTAAAAAGTAGGAATAAAACCACCATATGACCCAGCAATCCCACTCCTAGGTATATACCCTGAAGAAATCAAAATTGAAAAAACACATGTATCCCATTATTCGTTGCAGCACTATTTACAATAGCTAGAACGTGGAAGCAACCTAGATGTCCATTGACAGATGAATGGATAAAGAAGTTGTGGTACATATACATAATGAAATACTACTCAGCCATAAAAAGGAATTCATCTGAGTCAGTTCTGATGAGATGGATGAACCTAGAGCCTGTTACACAGAGTGAAATAAGTCAGAAAGAGAAAGATAAATATCATATTCTAACACATGTATATGGAATCTAGAAAAATGGTACTGAAGAATTTATTTATAGGGCAGCAACGGAGAAACAGACATGGAGAATAGATTTATGGTCATGGGGAGTGGGGAGGAGAGGTGAGATGCATGGAAAGAGTAACATGAAAACTTACATTACCATATGTAAAATAGATGGCCAATGGGAATTTACTGTTTGTCTCAGGAAACTCAAACAGGGGCTCTATATCAACCTAGAGGGGTGGGATGGGAAGGGAGATGGGAGGGAGGTTCAAAAGGGAGGGGATATATGTGTACCTATGGCTGATTCATGTTGAGGTTTGATAGAAAAGAACAAAATTCTGTAAAGCAATTATTCTTCAATAAAAAAATAAATTAAAAAAAGAATTAATATAAAAATTTTTATTTGTCAGCAGATTGGTATGTGAAAGTACTTTATGTCTTTGGTTTAAAAACTGTCCAGATTTCTTAATGAAGTGTTAATTAAGAGAGTGTTTCATGTATATATTCCAAGAAAAAAGAGAAATCCCTCCCCAAAAAATGATAGGTCACAAATACCAACTAAGATAGATACAATACTAGGAAAACATAACAAGAAATATGCAAAATCTATATGGAGAAATTTTAAAATATCATTGTGGATAAATTAAACATATAAGTAAATAAATAAAAATAAAATATCGTTGAGGAAATTACCAAGAAGTGTGAATAAATATATTGGCATAACATGTTCTCCACTATGATCACTAAACCCCAAACTAAACTTTAAATAAATTGAAATTCTAGTAAAGGAGGGACAAAATTTTTTTAACTGAATAAGCTACAATTTATTGAAAAAAATAGGAAGCAAGAATTGGAGGGAATTTGGGAGGGAAAACAAGAGCACAATGACTGGTCCTATGAGATATTTAGTAGAAACATAACAAAATGGTTGCACTTACATATGACTAGACAGTTAGCTCAATAGAACAGAAAGGAAGTCCAGAATAGACCAAAAAGCTTAAAGAAAACTAGCATGTGATGAAAGTAGCTATGGTTTCTTACAGTACAGTACAGTACAGTACAGTACAGTACATTTTTCACACTTAAGTATTTAATTTATCTCAAATCTCTCTTAGAGTAAGATGTGAGAAATAAATTAAAATTTATTTTCCTCCTAAACCAACTACTCCCAGTCCCCCAAATTGATAATTGAGATTTAAATGTAAAAAGTGAAGCCATGAAGAACTGAGAAACCATAGGAAATGTTTTATTTGCAGAGTGAAGAAAGCCTATTATATTTTACAAAATCAAGAAACCATCAAAGAAAAATTAATGTTTGACTATGTGAAAATTTTAAAATTTATTCATGGAGGGGAAAAAAGCACAAGAAAATTAAATAAGAAATGACAAACTTGAAAAATTGTTCTTAACTCATATCAATGGAAAGGGATAAATTCCAAAACATATATGCTATATATGTTTCTATAAATCAGTAAGAAATGACAAAAACACAACACAAAACTGAACAAAAGATATCAACAGTTTATATAAAAATAAATACAAATGACTTAACTTAAAAGATGCTCATTCTCTCATTATAAAGGAAATGCAAATTATAACTATAATGAGATACAAGGGACTCCCCTAACAGTTCAGGGGATAGGATTCCTTGCTACCTCTGCAGGAGGCACCAGCTGGATCCCCGATTGGTTTGATCCCTGGTCAGGGGAAGTAGGAACCTGCGTGCCCTGTGGCACAGCCAAAAACAACCCCACAAAAACGAAACAAAACAAAATAAAACTATATTGAGATACAATATTTCACCTGTTTGTTTGGTAATGATTAAAAAAAAATTAACACGTTGCAGATGCTATGGGGAAAAGTTGCTCTCAGACATGGCTGGGGGATGCAAACTGGTATAGTCACTATGCAGGCAGCTTCATATCACTGTCAAAATTACATGCACATCTTCTTTAATTCTAAGAATGTATCCGAGAGATATGCTCCTGAATGTGTAAAATGACATCTATTCACGGTTGTTCGTTGCACTATTTTGTGTAATAGCAAACACTATAAAGACAAACCAAGCCTTTGGAATTCTGGCAGAGAAGGACTGTCCACTTAAGTGAACAGACAAACCAAGTAAGTGTGCTATATCAGGAGACTAGAAAAGAAACCTTACTCGAAAAAGATAAGACTGATCAACAGTTTCAAATACTGATGAGTGGTCAAATAAGATAAGAACAGAAAATAGACAATAGATGTTGGGAAGATACACATAATTGGTCATCTTTAAAAATAACGGTGGTGCACAAAATGAAATAAATCATGAGATCAAAAATATTTATTGGAATAGGTAAAGAAAATAATGGAGAAAATAAAATATAGAATTAAAAATGTTTTAATTAAAAATTTTTTTAAGAAGAGAATGAGAGATAAGAAAGTGGAGGCAATGGGTATAGATTGTAGCCAGAACGTTTGGGTTTTCAGAAGATGAGTAGTAGTATAGGAATGGAATAATCCTATAGAGAAATAATAATGTACGCAAATACCCATAGCTACTTGGAAGAAAGAAAAAGAAAGAAGGGAAGGAAGGAGAAGAAAGAAAGGAAGGAGGGAGGGAAACAGAAGAGTTACACTACGATAGTACACTATTTAAAACCGAGCCATTAATTGTCCCTTGAAGAAGGCTGATAATGTCTTTTAGCTATTGTTGAACTTCGATCAATTAGACATTTTTTGATAGTCTCTCATAATCAAAGATTATGTTACTGCTAGTTATTAGAACCATGTATATATATGATTAGTAAGTGTAGAAATTCTTGCCACATAAACTTCATTGTCACTTATTAATCTGTAGCCACACCTGTAAATGGTGGCTCTTTTTGTTTGTTTGTTTTTCGGTCCAGCCACGTGGCTTGTAGGATCTTATTTCCCTGACCAGGGATCAAACTCCAGTGGCCCTGGCAATGAAAGTGCCCACTCCTAATTACTGGACCACCAGGGAATTCCCAATGGTGACTTCTTTAAGGTTTAGATTTGGCCTTTGTAACCTCCTTTTTCTCATTGTTGTAGTCTGTTTTCTACTATTTGCTCTACATAGAGTGATTATTTTGATAGTTACCATCTAACGAGTCATATATGTAACTGTTCCATGTTGAGAAAGCTATCACAGCTCCAATGCTGATGGCATGCCTGCACTCAGAAATTCATTATCGCTTATTCAAACATGTCATCTAACGTCACATTTATAACTATGTGGCAGTGTGAATATTACTCTTTTCTGTAGACTGCTCCATTTGCCTGAATTTTAATGCCATTAATATTCCACAGTAAACTCTTTCAAAAATAAGCAGAAGTGCATGTAAATTGTAAAAGATAATACCATTTTTTCATCCTCATTTATTTATGGAGTGTCTTCTCAGAATAAGGCCTACAATTGTTCCTGCCCTAAGAAAGCTTATAACCCCATGGAATAAAGAGACAATAAAACAATCATTATAAAGTGAGTGGAGAAGGCAATGGCACCCCACTCCAGTACTCTTGCCTGGAAAATCCCATGGATGGAGGAGGCTGGTAGGCTGTAGTCCATGGGGTCTCTAAGAGTTGGATACGACTGAGCGACTTCACTTTCACTTTTCACTTTCATGCATTGGAGAAGGAAATGGCATTCCACTCCAGTGTTCTTCCCTGGAGAATCCCAGGGACGGGGGAGCCCAGTGGGCTGCCGTCTATGGGGTAGCACAGAGTTGGACACGACCGAAGTGACTTAGCAGTAGCAGTTAGCATAAAGTGAGTAGATGCACTTTTAGGGAACTTCTAGATACAATGGAAGCACACCACAGAGTCAACAGAGAGGGCCCATGCAGCAGGTCCTTTGTGTAGTAATACTGAGGTCTCACACGATGTCATCATTAGTCAAGTTATGGGCAAAGTCTTCCTGAAAGCCAGGTGCAAAGCAATGAAACTGGATAGGTCCTCAAGAGTTTATCATGTCATTGCCAACTTGGATCTGAATGCATTTAACTCAAATTGTCCCTACATAGATGCAGAGAGGTGTCAAGTCACACAACCAGTTTGTGTACCCCTTTACACCTGTGTCTGAATATGTTTATCAGATCCTGTCCAAAAGCATATTTTGATGAGAAGGAAAAGAAAGTATCTTCAGGCCTAGGAATCCTGGGGACACACTATCAAGTAAGAGAAAAGGGTGGGAGGCGGAAGATACACAGGACCAACATTATTTCTTCACAGGTGGGCCTGAAACAGGTTGTGAGTGTGTTGCTAGATTCAAAAGTACAAAGGGAAGTGCCACTTGTTCTAGGATGTGCTCTGAAAAAGCCCCTCACTATTCCGTTTCCAAATGAATCTGGATTCTCTGCATTGCCTGGTTGAGATAGCCTTCCTTTGCTTCACTTTTACTCTAGATGGCAGCAACAGAACAAACTAGAGGAGAAAAACAATTTTCAATGAAATTTGTTCTCCGACTACTAGATAAAAAATAGTCTCAAAATGTTATTTGAAATAAAATATGCTCTTTCAATTTTTTTCCAATACAGATATACATCAACAGTATTTCAAATAATTAAGTCAAGGTACAGATGTCTTTGCAATTATTCAACTTAGGCCACTGATCAAATATTTGTAGAGAAGTTTTATTATAATATATCTCTGTGAAGACTCACTGCTTATGTGTACAAGTTTATATTTAGAAGCTGAAATATCAAGGTCAAATATTAAGTATACTTCTTAAATTAAAGAAATTTCATCCATTAACGGCCAGATAGTCAGACAGACAATAGAGAAATAAAATTTTGGCTGAATAGAGAAATATAATTTTGCTATTTCTTTAATAAATTTATGTTTTTAAAGTCATTTCAAATAAACATCCCTATGTGAAACTGGTTTATATGTATATATATATTAAAAACACAGTTTACAAGTACTTTAAAAGAATTAATTTAGTTTAAAAATGACATTTGCTTCATTCTTTTACAAGTGGTTGACCAGTTTTCCCAGCACCACCTGTTAAAGAGACTATCTTTACTCCATTGTATATTCTTGCCTCCTTTGTCGAAGATAAGGTGTCCATAGGTATGTGGGTTAATCTCAGGGCTTTCTATTTTGTTCCATTGATCTATATTTCTGTCTTTGTGCCAGTACCATGCCGTCTTAATGACTGTGGCTTTGTAGTAGAGCCTGAAGTCAGGCAAGTTGATTCCTCCAGTTCCATTTTTCTTTCTCAAGATTGCTTTGGCTATTCGAGGTTTTTTGTATTTCCATACAAATCTTGAGATTATTTGATCTAGTTCTGAGAAAAATACTGCTGGTAGCTTGATGGGAATTGCATTGAATCTGTAGATTGCTTTGGGTAGTATACTCATTTTCACTATATTGATTCTTCCAAGCCATGAGCATGGTATATTCCTCCATCTATTAGTGTCCTCTTTGATTTCTTTCATCAGTGTTTTATAGTTTTCGATATATAGGTCTTTAGTTTCTTTAGGTAGGAATATTCCTAAGTATTTTATTCTTTTCATTGCAATGGTGAATGGAATTGTTTCCTTAACTTCTTTTTCTACTTTCTCATTATTAGTGTATAGGAATGCAAGGGATTTCTGAGTGTTGATTTTATATCCTGCAACTTTACTATATTCACTGATTAGCTCTAGTAGTTTTCTGGTCGAGTCTTTAGGATTTTCTATGTAGAGGATCATGTCATCTGCAAACAGTGAGAGTTTTACTTCTTCTTTTCCAATTTGGATTCCTTGTATTTCTTTTTCTGCTCTGATTGCTGTGGCCAAAACTTCCAGTACGATGTTGAAGAGTAGTGGTGAAAGTGGACACCCTTGTCTTGTTCCTGACTTTAGGGGAAATGGTTTCAATTTTTCGCCATTGAGGATAATGTGAGCTGTGGGTTTGTCATATATAGCTTTTATTATGTTGAGGTATGTTCCTTCCAGTCCTGCTTTCTGGAGAGTTTTTATCATAAATGGATGCTGAATTTTGTCAAAGGCTTTTTCTGCATCTATTGAGATAGAATTGGAACCGATTATACGGAGTGAAGTAAGCCAGAAAGAAAAACACCAATACAATATACTGACACATATATATGGAATTTAGAAGACAGTAATGATGACCCTACATGTGAGACAACAAAGAGACACAGAGGTATAGAGTGGACTTTTGGACTCTGAGGGAGAGGGAAAGGGTGGGATGGTATGGGAGAATGGCAATGAAACATGTATATTTTCCCGTAAGAAACGAAACGCTAATCTATGTTTGGTGTAGGATGCAGGATGCATGGGGCTGATGCACAGGTTGATTCAAGTAGAGGATGGGGGGTGGGAGGTGGGAGGGGGATTCGGCATTGGGAGATTGTGTTCACCTATGGCTGATTCGTGTCAATGTATGGCAAAACAAATACAGTATTGTAATTTTTAAAATAAATAAATTTAATTTAAAAAAAAAATAAAATAAAATAAAATAAAAATAAAAATAAAAAATAAAAATGACATTTGCCATCACTCTAAGCTAAAAGAATTTATGATCCCAGAACAGTTTGTAGATGAGACTGCAGAAACACCAGAAACATTATTTTTTTTAAAAGACCTGAAAATAAGCCAGGAAATTAAAAGAAAGATGAAAGTTGTAATAATTTTCAAAAATTATGTTATATTGGTTGACATTATACTCTCACACAATTCAAGGCTGGATTGAGCAGAGGATACCCAAGGGAGTGGGAAATATAATTGTCCAGATTATGTATAATGTGGCTCTAGAAGCTGCAATTTACTGCTCTATAGTCTTTGGTTTATGTATTGGTGAGGTTGATTTTCTAAGGCATCTTGGAGAAGGGTCATTTGTTTGCAATTTACACAAACATGTCGTTTGGATGAGCAGTGGACCTGTTTTAGCATGAGTCAGAAGGGCCTCATCAAATTAAAGCTCTGTGAAAATAACATTTCTTTTTGTTCTAGAATTATTGGCTTGATAAATCAGAATTAATTAATCTGATTCTTTAGATTACCATTGTTAAGTCATCTTTTAACTAGATCAATGAAGAGACAACATTGGTTGTGTCAAAGCTTTATCATGGAGGTTTTAGTTGGTCATTCACTTGTAGGTCCTGCTTGTGTTTGGGTGAACTGGAAAGTAATGTAGCATCGTATAATCAGAAGCTTTATTTTTTAATTTATTTTGATCTGATCACAGCATTTAAAATATCTACATGAGGAAAAAATCCACAATGTAGATAAAGATTATGCACAAAGAAGTTAATCATTATGTGATTTAGAATAGTGAACAAACTGGAAATGATATACAAAAGAGGAATGGTTAATTGTAGCATATACTAAGATTTCAATAATTAAATGAATATTTATCAAGACTTTACTAACATGCCAGGCATTCTGTTAGAAAATTCAGCACTAAAAAAAAAAGGAAGATTCAGCACTGAACGTGATCAATATGGAAATTGACTTTCCTATAATAACAATTTGGGCTTCCCTGGTAACTCAACTGGTAAAGAATCTGCCTGCAATACAGGAGACTCTAGTTTAATTCAAAGATCTCCTGGAGAAGGGATAGGCTACTCACTCTAGTATTCTTGGGCTTCCCTGGTGGCTCATATGGTAAAGAATCAACCTGCAATGTGGGAGGCCTGGGTTCCATCCCTGGATCAGGAAGATATCCTGGAGGAGAGCATGGCAACCTACTCCAGTATTCTTGCCTGGAGAATCCCATGGACAGAGGAGCCTGGCCAACTACAGTCTATGGGGTCGCAAAGAGTTGGACACGACTGAGCAACTAAACACACGCACACATAATAATGATTTAATGTAAAGTTTATAGAAAGCAAGAAGAAAACCTTTATAACACTATAATGCTTTACAATGCTATAAAGCCCTTATTACAGTATCCAGTATATAATTTATATACCTAATATATAGAGGAAACTTTTAGGAGAAAATACGTCAAATGTTAATAATTGTTATCTCCAGAAGTGATAGTAACACAATAATTTTTCAACAATTTCTGTATTTTCTACAGATATGTTACTGTTAAATTTTTTTAAATTATATAAAATGGCACAGGACCAAAGGTAGGCTACCAGAAAAAGAGTATGGTATCTAATGATATACTCAGAAGCCAGGATCACTTCACAGCAAGGAAAATCCCCAATTATATAGAGACAAATCACACTGTCTTTTGTGTGTGTTTTAATTTGGATTCCAAGTCTTTGCAAAGCTTGCTTCCTCCTCAGCCTTAGGAAGATGAGGTAGGGGGCGGGGGCAGGGGGCGAGGAATACTGGCAGCATGTTTCAGCCAGATTACACAAGAGGGTGCACAGATCCTATTTCCAAATGCTTCCCTTAGTCTTCCAGGAAAGAGAAGAAACAAACAAACAAACGCAAGTCATTTGATTTGGTGACTAGTTAAAATGTTTTAATAGCTTTATTTATACAGTCCATCACTGTTTTCTAACCTGAGAGATCTTTGAGGGGATGAAACTTTGTATAAACCACCTCCACTCCCTCCACATTTATTTCATAAGAAAAAAACATTGCATGAAAATAAGCAGCTTTTAAAAGCACAATTTGTAAAACTAGAGACAGCCTAAATGGCCAAGAATAAGGGTTGTTAAATGAATTATGGTAATCATAAACAAATTAGAAAAGTAACCATTAAAAATGATGTTGACATGGAAGGACATTAAAAAGCAATTTTTAAAAAGCAATTTATACAATAATGTGTACAATATGATCTAATTTTTATGTAAATACATAGTAGACATGATAGAAAAACCTAGAAAGATGTTAAAATATTAATAGCTGCTAAAATTAATAGATGTTAAAATATCATCCTTAAGAAATGAGTGAGTGAGTGACTGAGTGAAAGTTGCTCAGTCGTGTCTGGCTCTTTGAGACCCATGGACTGTAGCCCAACAGGCTCCTCCTTCCATGGAATTCTCCAGGCAAGTATACTGGAGTGGGTTGCCATTTCCTTCTCCAGGGGATCTTCCTGACCCAGGGGTTGAACCCGGGTCTCTTGCATCTTTACCATCTGAGCCACCAGGGAAGCCTTAAGAAGAGAGTGACAGTTTTTTTCATTGCCTTCTTTCTGCATGTGTACATTTTAGCATGTTTGTCTACAATAAATATTTGTTTTTAAAAATAAGAATAAATGAGTCCAAATTCTTTGAAATTTTTTTCCAAATAAAAATGAATACCTCTTCATATGACCTTTGTTAATTAAATATATATGGAGATTACTACAAATTACTCAGAGATATGGTGACAATACTGGTGTATTTGCTGAAGACAGCTCCACTTTATGACTGTTGTTTTCGTGTAACTATTAATAGTGCCCCTTTCACTCTCAGAGTTTGAATAAGTCACCCTATAGGTATATTCTTAAATTTTTCCCAAGAAGTTATAAGATTACCTTGTAGTTTTCCCCCTTTTGTCATCAGTCTGCTTTCAATCCAAAAGATCCTAAGCCTTGTCTCTACCAATGTGCTAAGATGCAACACTGGCCCCCAAATTCTGAAATTTCTCAGGCTGCATTAGGGTTACAGTGAGGCCAGGGAAAGTGAAGTCACTCAGTCGTGTTCGACTGTGATCCCATGGACTGTAGCCTAGCAGGCTCCTCCCCCCATGGGATTCTCCAGTCAAGAGTACTGGAGTGGATTGCCATTTCCTTCTCCGGGGGAATCTTCCAGACCCAGGGATCGAACCAGGTCTCCTGCATTCCAAGCAGACGCTTTTAACCTCTGAGCCACCAGGGAAGCCACAGTGAGGCCCGGGTTTACTCCAAAACCCATGTGAATCACAGAAAGTCTTTTTGAGACCCAGTTTGAGCTGATGGCTCAGGTGACTTTAAGGCTACACATCCATTAGCAGAAACCATCCATGCAATAATGACATGACACCTTACCATCATGACACCTTTGGATGTATCTTTTGGGACTGATTCCCAGCACTATTAGGATAAGATAGTATTTTTCAAATCACTACTGTACATGTAAAACCACCAACTATACTGCCTTGAAAATTCCTTGGATTAGAAATAACAAATACCCACTCCAATAACAAGTAAAAATGGAAAATATTCTAAATTATTCTAAGAGTGGTATCTCCCAGGGCTTAGAGCACAGGGACCAGCCGAGCCCCACACAGGACCAGAGCCAGAACTGAAAAGTGGAGACAGCTCTCTCTCTCTTTCTTTTTCTTTTTCCTTCTCTTCCTCTTTCAAGCTATTCAATTGCATATTTCTGTTTATTTGTGCACATCTATATCATTTGTCTCACCCTGCAGAAGGGTTTATTCTGTTGTCCATAAACAGAGCTAAAGACAGTCACCCTCAGGGTCCCTATGTGTTCTCTCAAGTCTAGCAGCACAATTAATTAGCGCTAGTGCCCCTGGGTCCAAATTCCCAAGGGATAGATTCTGACTTTTATAAATGAATAAATTTTCAATCAGGTGTCCACTCAAGCTCAATCAATTATGGTCAGTAAGGGCTGAAAATGGTCCATCCATGTGGATTAGGGAAGAGGAATGTAGTTGGGTAGATCCCTCCATGAGAATCTGCTAGCTTTCCTTCCTTCAGAGAACTTAGCAAGATTTTTTCTTTGGTGACATACTCTGACAAAACAGGCAGGAAAGAAGGAGCTCTCAGTAACTCAAATCCACATACCACAGATATTATGAAACTCCCAATGACACCCTCAACCATAGTTTCTCCCATACCTGTTTCATATTTTCTTAACTCTATTGACAACTTCCAAGGAACTTGGAAAATATTGCTTACCTGTTATCGTCCACATCTTAAATTCTATGATAAAACATTTGTGAGAAGGTCATGCATCACCCATTGTTCTTTTGTTTTTATCCATTCTTTCATATAACAAACATTTATTGCATTGCTACCATATGTCAAGGCCTATGCTCAGTGCTGTGGGAAGCAATAGCCACAGACCTTATTACCAGGCATTCACGATGTACTGGGAGAGTCCAAGAGATAAGAGTAATTTTGTGATAGGACACAGTGATACAGAAGAATATACGAAGTGAGTTGAATGCAAAGAGAAGGATCTAAATTATCTTTGGGGAAATGAAGAAAAGCATCAGAGAGATTATACTCCATTTGGGTGCCGAAAGACTTTTCCTGATGGAGATCAAGTAGAAGATTCCCAGCTAAAATAACAACAATAATAAATAGCTGCCATTCACTTGTTGGGCTTCTCAGGTGTCACAGTGGTAAAGAATCTGTCTGCCAGTGCAGGAGACATAAGATATGTGGTCTGATCCTCAGGTTGGGAAGATGCCCTGGAGTAGGAAATGGCAACCCACTCCAGTATTCTTGCCTGGAAAATTCCATGGACAAAGAAGCTTGGCGGGCTACAGTCCATGAGATCACGGAGAGTCAGACATGACTGAACGAGTGAGCACACGTGCACCATATACTTAGCATTTGCTGCATGTAGATACTCTATCACATGCCATACTTGGATTATCTTGTTAAATCTTGCAGCCAGATCTCTCTGTCACTCCACTATGCAAATGTATCTCAGAATCAGTCACTTAGAACACAAGATCCCCAGGAGGATAGACCTATGCAGAGGAAATTTAATAAATGCCAATAAACTAAAAATATCCCACGTTAGTGTGTCTGAAGAAACAAGCATTTTTATACACTGTTGGTGGAAAGTACAACTTCCTGTAGGACAATTTGTCAATATGCACCAAAATGCACTCTTAGAAATTTACTTTAAGGAAATAATTGATAATTTAGACAAAGTTAAAACTACAAAGATGTGCATGATGATACTGTACATAATAACAGTCTAAAATGTTGAACAATGTTGTTACAAAAAATAATATTCTGGGTCTTCCCTGTTGGTCTAGTGGTTAAGACTCTGCGCTTCCACTTCAGGAGGCACAAATCCAATACCTGGTTGAGGAAATAAGATTACACATGCTGAGTTGCAAAGCCAAAAAAAGAGAGAGAGAAGAAAAAGATGGCAAAAAATTATGCTGTGCTGCGATTCATGGGATCGCAAAGAGTCGGACACGACTGAGCGACTGAACTGAAAATGCCATTTATTGATGACAATTAATAATTAAATCACATTTAAATTCACCAAGTTGCAAATAAGATCTCAAGGTGGGACCTACACTCAACATAAATTTACTTAGTATTTATGTAACAGTAGTATCTCTGAAAGTTTTAGTAAAAATTCGCATTTTCAAACAATATTTTCATGGACATTATGTGCATATGCAAATTATCTATCTCAAAGAACTTGAACAATCCAAAAAGGGACATTCCCATTCTGCCAATAGTATGCTGCTGCTGCTGCTGCTAAGTCGCTTCAGTCATGTCCGACTCTATGCAACCCCGTAGACAGCAGCCCACCGGGCTCCCCCCGTCCCTGGGATTCTCCAGGCAAGAACACTGGAGTGGGTATAAGATTTAATAAATCACTTACCCTCTCTGAGCTTCTGATTGATTATTTACAAAACAAAAGAAATGATAACTTCTCTTTCTAGTGTTCTTACAAGTGAATGAATGTACCTGTGCATACTTTACAAAGTTTTATACTGATATTCAGGGGAATTTTAATAAGGTCAGATTTTATGTCCTTATGTTCTCCTATTGGAAATTTTTAATTTTTATGAATTTACAAAAGATGAGTAACTTTATAGATCACAATGTTATCTTTGTTATTCAATATTGTGCAATCCATGAGTCATTGCCAACCCAGGAAAATTGTGATATTCTCATTAATAGGTTTGGACATTGTTATTATTGCTATTATATTTTTGACTGCACTGGGTCTTTGTTGTTGTATGTGGACTTTCTCTAGTTGCATTGAGCAGGGACTACTGTTAGTTGCTGTGCATGGGTTTCTCATTGCAGTGGCTTCTCTTGTTGCAGAGTACGGCCTCCTGCCTGCACAGGCTTCAGTAGTTGTGGTGCACAGGCCTAGTTGCCCTGCGGTGTGGAATCTTACTGGATCAGGGACCAAACCCACATCTCTTGCATTGGCAAATGGATTCTTAACCACTGGACCACCAGGAAGTCCCCTTTGGAGCTCTATCACAAATTTGTCCTGCTAATAGAAAGCTTTTGTGAACTGATTCAAGCTCCTTAATGCTTTTGATTGTAGAATTCTACAGCAGGATTATAAGCCTAACAAAATAGCTAATAATAATGTTAACGCTAATTTTAACTCCCTGGTCTTTTTGCAATCTTTTGTCCAAGGATTCAAACTAAAGAGTTACTCTTCTTCCTAGTGTAGCCAAAAACCAGTTATTTCAGTCATTGGAATACCTTTTCCATTCTAGCTTCTTATGTCTTACCTAATCTAAGAAACCAATGTTAAACATGCTGAATATGAGATCTGCTTTAACCCATATTTCATCTGTTGAATTCTATCTCTGTCTCTTATGACTTCATTAGACACCTGTCCACTGTACATTATTGGAAACCACAGTGCAATGTAGTGAGACATTGGAGTCTTTAGCTATGTGTGTGCTTAGTAATGTCCAACTCTTTGCAACCCTATGACCTGTAGCCCACCAGGCTCCTCTGTTCATGAGGATTCTTCAGGTGAGAATACTGAAGTGGGTTGCCATGCCTTCCTCCAGGGGATCTTCTCAACCTAGGGCTCAAACCCAGGTCTCTCACATTGCAAGTGGATTCTTTAGTGTCTGAGCCACCAAGTCTTTAGCTATATAAAAGCTTTTTCTTTAATATATATATATTTTTGTTTGTTTTGTTTTGACTTTTCACAAGCAGAGTCTTTTCCTCAGGTCAGCTTTTAACAAATACTCATAAAATCATATTGGCAATGCTGGCAAGCATACTCTCTTGGAGAAACCAAGGAGATCCTAATTTTGGAATCCTGAAATCTTTTGGCAGCTCTGAATTGGAAAGATGATCTGGGTGGTGAATTTATAACAGTGTGTTCCAATCTTCTTTGGGTCTATGACACCATTATGGATGTACTAGGACACATCTGAAGGGTGATTCCCTTCCCTATCCTGTCAGTTCTCCGCCAGCCCAGACAACTGTTTTGATATACTACTTTCTACCTTTAACACTTACCAGGGTGGATAATGAAAAAGCAATGCAAAGGGAAGCTGAACTCAAATTGTTCTTTGTCTATTAAACTATATTTCTACACAGTATGCATTAACTATACTTCAATTAGAAAAAAAAAATAAAGACTGAATCTTAAAAAAAAACAAACTACATTTCAATAGCCATAGCACTCAATGCCTTTTACCATAATTGCTTATTTAATTGTAATTTGTTATATTTGCTTTCCCTTTAGACCATAACTTCTGGTGATTCTTGCCTACTATTTAACATAGTGCTCATTACAAAGTAGGTGATGAATAATAATTTATTAAATGAATGAACCACCTCTCCCAATCCTGATTCCCATTTTCAACAACAAAATTAACTAGTCAAGAGGGAGGTAATCAAGAGGAGGGACATGTGAATCAATCCAAGAAAATACAGTTTACCAGTGCTAGGCTATGTGACTCAGTCCCAGTATCACCCACAATAAAGATGTTTCCACAATGACATATGGGTGACAGTGAAGTAAAATGTTAAAATAAGTTATGCTGGATCAACAGCAAGGAATTCCATTACACTTTTTGTTATTTTAAAATCAAGCAGCTGCTGCCACCTTTTGTTACCAATAATCTTGCCTCTAGCATTTGTTCCTTCCTCTACATAATAACTAAGGCGTATTGAAGGCATACAGGTGATGAAAGTGTCTTATGCACTTTATAAAAATGCATTATCACTTTAATCTTGACAGTATGATAAAGTAGATATTAAGCCCAGTCTATAAATTAGAAAATAAAGCAATAAAGTAAAAATCAATTGTCTAAGGTTCCAAAATAAGTAAGAGATAGAGCTAGAATTCAAATCTGCTTCTATTTGAAACCAGAATCCAAGCTCTTATCTAATAAACTCTATCAATACTAGTTAAAACTCAAGATTACCAGGTTTATTTTAATTCCACTGTATTCAAAGAATACACCTTGTATGATTTCAATTATAATTCAGGATTTTGCCTATCTTAGTCAATGTTCTTGGTGCACTTAAGGAAAATGTATACTCTGCTGTTGTTGGGTGGAATTCACCATGTGTTAATTAAATCCAGTTGCTTGATGGTGTTTTTTAGCTTTAGATTTTTGTTAATTTTCTCTAACCTGTTCCATCAATTAGTTTTCTGCTCTACCAACATTTCTTATGTTCTTGCATACAGTGTCAGAAACTCTGATGAATCATTTAACATTTATTGCTTGAATAATCTATAGGTGGTGACTGCAGCCATGAAATTAAAAGACGCTTCCTCCTTGGAGGAAAAACTATGATCAACATAGACAGCATATTAAAAAGCAGAGACATGACTTTTCCAACAAAGTCCATCTAGTCAAAGCTATGGTTTTTCCATCCATCCAGTTATATATAGATGTGAGAGTTGGACTATAAAGAAAGCTGAGTGCCAAAGTATAGATGCTTTTGAACTGTGGTGTTGGAGAACTTTTGAGAGTCCCTTGGACAGCAAGGAGATCCAACCAGTCCATCCTAAAGGAAATCAGTCCTGAATATTCATTGGAAGGACTTATGCTGAAGCTAAAACTCCAATACTTTGGCCATCTGATGCGAAGAGCTGACTCATTTGAAAAGACTCTGATGCTGGGATAGACTGAAGGCAGGAGGAGAAGGGGATGGCAGAGGATGAGATGGTTGGATGGCATCACCAACTCAGTGGACATGAGTTTGAGTAAGCTCCAGGAGTTGGTGGTGGACATGGAAGCCTGGCATGAAGCCCACGGGGTCACAAAGAGTTGGTCACTACTGAACAACTGAACTGAACTGATAGGTATTATTATTGCCTCCATTTTACAGAGGGTAAAACTGAGGCTAAAGGTTGTTTTACTTGTCCACAGTCACAGAGTAAGTAAGTGCAGCAGGGCCGGGATTTGAATCCTATCTTTCATACTCTTAAACTTCCCGTTCCTAGTCAATATCCCACAATGACTGCTCTGTGGAAACGCTTTGGATCAAATCTTTTAGTAGCAATGGAATATTTATTAAAGAAAAATATTTCTTTATTTAATAAATTGCATATCATAGGAAGACTTTTTGAAGGAGGACAGATGGATTGAAAATCCAAGGTATTTTAGTCTTTTAAATAAGGGCCCAAGAGCTTACATCTTTAGTCTGAGGCTTAAATATGGCTTTTTTTTTCCCCAAAGAGAAAATAGCAAAACATTCTGGAGATTGGCAGCATTCCATTGAAGGTCCTAAGGTCTGCATTTCCAACATTAATGCAGGGCATTCTGACCTTGCTCTGAAACACTAGACAGGACGGGAAGCAAGGGCTGCAAAGCTGCACTTTGTAAAAATGGGATGGAACAAGCCAGGGTTTTGAAAGAGAACTAAGCAAATACTGAGGTCAAGAAACCTATATAAGTGTTATTCCAAATTCAATTCAACACCTGGAAATCAAGTTCTCTATTACTTAAGACCAACAATGATCTTACACTTCTTGAGGCCAATTCATCCAATGAATAAAGTGCCATAAGCACCAAGGACACAGGCTTTCATTATTGGATGATTCACCTGTGATGAAAGAAAAGTTCTAAAGAATTGGGGCTACTTTCCTTTCCTCAGAAAAAATTAGATTTCATTTCAGAAACTGTACTTTCTCTGTTAAAGGCACTGTATTGAATTTGAACATATTAAACATGAATCATTAGATAAAATTGTTTTCACCTTTCTGGAAGGAAGTATAACTATGGTCTACAATTATTTTACGCCCTTTCTGATAGCACATAGAACTTATTATTTATTTAAAATTATAAATAAATGAAATGTAAAAAATCTTGAACATTTTCAATAATTATATTATTAATTATAACACTGATTATGCTATTCTGAAACTACTTTTTACAATTTAGGATAGACAAAAGTAATTAAGTTTATGCCATTAAGAAACAAAATTTTCACAATAGTAGAAAATGGAGTGAATATAAAATCAAAGAAGTATAAACATTGTAATCTTAAATTTATAATATTGTGAACTTGTCTTTTCTTTTTAAACAATATTTACATATTTCCCAACTCTGAGAAAGCTTAGAAACAATGACCAATGCAGTAGTAATAAATGTTCCTAAAATCCAGATTGTGATCTCTAAGCACCATTTCCCAATACTGGGCTCCTTGGATAAATGGATAATTTGAATTCTGGAGCAAGAGATATCTCAGGTGATCCCAAAACATCTTATCATACCAGAAAACAACGAGGTTACCAAAGACTACTGAGGTTTGTCAAAAGGATTCGAGAGCCAAACTGATGATATTTCTACAAGTCAAAAAATAGTACCATTTGAGCATCAGTAAAGATGCAGTGGATTAAAACATATAAAAACATTTTAAAAGTTCATTCATCACCCATGGACTATGACACAGAATTAGTGGTGAAAGCTGATAAATAAAAAGAAAGACTATTTTGCCTTTCCCATATGAAATGTACTGCTGGGTTACCAAAAGTTTCTCTTCATAGAAGCATTTCAGCCAATAAGTGAAGAAACAATGATATAATATTAATGCTTTGTAACCACTAATGGCATAATGGACCTATTCTAAACAATGACCAGCTATCAACATCACAAAAAGGGGAGATAATCAGACTTATGTGCTTCCTGGTGGAAATGCCAATACTTCCCGTGAAGTAGCCTTATAAAAAAGCAATCCTGAACATAAGCAAGCCAAGTCTTAAGACCTAACTATTAAACTTTATAAGAAGTACAGGGCACAAAGTGTAACTATAAGGCCAATGACTGTTTCTTCAACAAATATATTTCTAGGGAAAGAGAAGGGGAAGAAGGAATAGAAGAATTAAAAGATGGTTCAGAGGATAAAGCATCTGTCTGCAATGCAGGAGACCCAGGTTTGATCCCTGGGTCAGGAAGATCCCCCTGGAGAAGGAAATGGCAACCCACTCCAGTACTATTGCCTGGAAAATCGCACAGACGGAGGAGCCTGGTAGGCTACAGTCCATGGGGTCACAAAGAGTTGGACATGACTTCACTTTCACTTTCTAAGAGGCATATGAGCAATTGCTATATGTGGACTTTATTTGGATTCTGATGTAAATCAACATAAAAAAAGAAAAATAATTATGAGACTGATATTTTGATATTTTTTAAGAGTCTTTAATTTTTAGAGATGCATAGAAAAATACGTGTGCTTAAAATACTATGGTAATTTTCACCATATTAACAAAGTAAAAGATAAAAATCTTATGATGATAGATGCAGAAAAAGCTTTCCACAAAACTCAGCACCCATTTATGATAAAAAAAACTCTTCAGAAAAGGGCATAAAAACAATCTACTTCAACATAATAAAGGCCATATATGATAAGAGTGAAAGTGAAAGTCCCTCAGTTGTGTTTGACTCTTTGTGACCCCATGGACTATAGAGTCCATGGAATTCTCCAGGCCAGAATACTGGAGTGGGTAGCCTTTCTCGTCTCCAGGGGATCTTCCCAACCCAGGGATTGAATCCAGGTCTCCCACGTTACAGGCAGATTCTTTACCAGCTGAGCCACAAGGGAAGCCCCCATATATGATAAACCTACAGCAAAAATTATTTTCAATGATGTAAAACTGAAAGTATTTTCTTGAAGATCAGGAACAGGACAAGGATACCCACACTTGCCACTATCATTTAACATAGTTTTGAAAGTCCTAGCCATGGCAATCAGGGAAGAAAGAGAAATAAAAGGAATCCCGATTGGAAAATAAGAAGTAAAACTCTTGCTGTTTACAGATGACATGATACTATACATAGAAAACCCTAAAGATACTATCAGAAAATTACTAGAGCTAATCAGTGAACTTAGTAAAGTTGCAGGATAGTGTATAGGAATCCTTTGTATTTCTATACATTAACAATGAAAATCCAGAAAGAAAAATTAAGGAATCAATCCCATGCATGACTGTAACAAAAAGGGTAAGATACATAAGAATAAACCTACCTAAGGAGACAAAACTGGTCTTCCCTGGTGGCTCAGATGATAAAGACTCTGCTTGCAATGTAGGAGACCCAGTTTTGACCCCCTGGATTTGGAAGATCCCCTGGGGAAAGAAATGGCAATCCATTTCAGTATTCTTGCCTGGAAAATCCCATGGACAGAGGATCCTGACAGGCTACAGTCCATAGGGTCTCACAAAGTCAGACACGACTGAGCTACTAATGCTTTCAAGGAGACAAAAGAGCTGTATACAGAAAACTCTAAGACCCTGATAAAAGAAATAAAAGACGACAAAAACAGACGGAGAAATATACCATGTTCTTAGACTGGAAGAATCAACATTGTGAAAATGACTATATTACCCAAAGCAAGCTACAGGATTCAATGCAGTTTGTATCAAATTACCAGTGACATTTTTCACGGAGCTAGAACAAAACAATCTCACAATTCATATGGAAACACAAAAGACCTGAATAGTCAAAGCAACCTTAAGAAAGAAGAATGGAGCTGGAGGCATCAATTTTCCTGACTTCAGACTATACTGCAAGCCTATATTACAAAGCTATAGTCATCAAGACAGTATAGTACTGGCACAAAACCAGAAATATCGACCATTGGAACAAGATAGAAAGTCAGAGATAAACCCACACACCTATGAGTAGCTTATCTTTGACAAAGGAGGCAAGACTATAAGTGGTGCTGGAAAAACTGGACAGCTATGTAGAAGAATAAAATTAGAACACTTTCTAACACCATACACAAAGATAAACTCAAAATGGATTAAAGACCTAAAAATGTGTCTGAGAGACATGCAAAAGAAGATAATAAATAGACAGGTATAACGTTTGATTCTCTGAAGAAACATCTGAACTACAGATGTATATTTAGGATTTACAGCTTCCCTGGTGGCTCAGAGGTAAAGAATCTGCCTGCGATGCAGAAGACGTGTGTTTGAGAGCTGAGTTCCATCCCTGGGTCAGCAAGATGCCCTGGAGAAGGAAATGGCAACCCACTCCTGGGAAATCTCATGAACAGAGAAGCCTGGTGGGCTGCAATCCATGGGGTCATGAGTCAGATATGACTTAGTGACCACCACCATTTAGGATTTATCGTCAAAAGGGTAGGAATGGGCTTCCCAGGTGCCTCAGTGATATAAAATCTGCCTGCCAATGCAAGAGACATGAGTTTGGGACAATGCCCTAAAATAGGTAAAGCGTCTACTTGCAATGCGGGAGACCTGGGTTCGATCCCTGGGGTCCAGAAGACCCCCTAGAGAAGGAACTGGCAACCCACTCCAGTATTCTTGCCTAGAGAATCCCATGGATGGAGGAGCCTGGTGGATTACAGTCTGTGGGGTTTTGAAGAGTCTGAGGCGACTGAGTGAGTGAGCATGCATTTACAGAAATTGATACAATTACTTAGGGAGAGAATGTATTGCAGAATAAAAGCAAATTAAAGCTTCAGTTTGGTTTGGTTCGGTTCAGTCGACCAGTCATGTCCAACTCTTTGTGACCCCATGAATCACAGCACACCAGGCATCCCTGTCCATCACCAACTCCTGGAGTTCGCTCAGACTCATGTCCATCAAGTCGGTCATGCCATCCAGCCATCTCATCCTCTGTCGTCCCCTTCTCCTCCTGCCCCCAATCCCTTTCAGCATCAGGGTCTTTTCCAATGAGTCAACTCTACATGAGGTGGCCAAAGCATTGGAGTTTCAGCTTTAGCATCATTCCTTCCAAAGAAATCCCAGGACTGATCTCCTTTAGGATGGACTGGTTGAATCTCCTTGCAGTCCAAGGGACTCTCAAGAGTCTTCTCCAACACCACAGTTCAAAAGCATCAATTCTTCGGCCCTCAGCTTTCTTCATAGTCAAACTCTCACATCCATACATGACCACTGGAAAAGCCATAGCCTTGACTAGATGGACCTTTGCTGGCAAAGTAATATCTCTGCTTTTTAATATGTTATCTAGGTTGGTCATAACTTTTCTTCCAAGGAGTAAGCGTCTTTTAATTTCATGGCTGCAGCCACCATCTGCAGTGATTTTGGAGCCCCCAAAAATAAAGTCTGACACCCTTTCCACTGTTTCCCCATCTATTCCCCATGAAGTGATGGGACCAGATGCCATGATCTTCGTTTTCTAAATGTTGAGCTTTAAGCCAACTTTTCGCTCTCCTCTTTCACTTTCATCAAGAGGCTCTTTAGTTCCTCTTCACTTTCTGCCATAAGGGTGGTGTCATCTGCATTTCTGAGGTGATTGATATTTCTCCCGGCAATCTTGATTCCAGCTTATGCTTCTTCCATCCCAGTGTTTCTCATTATGTACTCTGCACATAAGTTGAATAAGCAGGGTGACAATATACAGCCTTGAAGTACTCCTTTTCCTATTTGGAAGTAGTCTGTTGTTCCATGTTCAGTTCTAACTGTTGCTTCCTGACCTGCATATAGGTTTCTCAAGAGACAGGTCAAGTGATCTGGTATTCCCATCTCTTTCAGAATTTTCCACAGTTTATTGTGATCCACACAGTCAAAGGCTTTGGCATAGTCAAGAAAGCAGAAATAGATGTTTTTCTGGAACTCTCTTGCTTTTTGATGATCCAGTGAATGTTGGCAATTTGATCTCTGGTTCCTCTGCCTTTTCTAAAACCAGCTTGAACATCAGGAAGTTCACGGTTCACGTATTGCTGAAGCCTGGCTTGGAGAATTTTGAGCATTACTTTATTAGTGTGTGAGATGAGTGCAATTGTTCAGTAGTTTGAGCATTCTTTGGCATTGCCTTTCTTTGGGATTGAAATGAAAACAGACCGTTTCCAGTCCTGTGGCCACTGCTGAGTTTTCCAAGTTTGCTGGCATATTGAGTGCAGCACTTTCACAGCATCATCTTTCAGGATTTTAATCAGTGCCTATTATATACCAGGCACTATTTTAAATTCTTTATATACACTCACATAATCCTCACCATAACCCCAAGAAGTAGATATTACTATTATCTCATTTTCATATATTAGAAAACTTAGGCACATAGGGTGTAAGTCTTATCTACAATGAGTTTAAGCACTGTTAACAAGGATTCATATCCTTGAAGTCTGACTTTGTGTAAGAATAGAATATCCCAGGGCTATGACCTGAAGATTTCTGATATCTGGTAGAGTATAAGCCAAAAAGGACTCTGAGAAAAGAGCCAAAGAGGTAATCAAGAAGTAGTTGAGTCAAAGAGCCAAGATACTTCTCAACAGTATGGTGTAATTCCAGTGTGATTCTAACTTGATAAATAATAAGGAAATAATAACTTCTACCATTATATATATACATATAATAGCTTCCCTGATGGCTCAGATGGTAAAGTGTCAGCCTGCAAAGTGGGAGACTTGGGTTCGATCCCTGAATTGGGAAGATCCCCTGGAGAGGGAAATGGCAACCCACTCCAGTACTCTTACCTGGAAAGGCCCATGGACGGAGGAGCCTGGTAGGCTACAGTACATGGGGTCGCAAAGAGTCAGACACAACTGAGCAACTTCACTTTTCGTTTCCTTATAATAGCTTCTGCTGTAACATATCTTTCCTTCAAATACATGAAATACATAAATCCTGACACTCAAAATATAATTTAGAAAGGATTTTTCTGTGGTTAACAATAGAATTCCTTACTGAAATGATTTATCTTATGATTCTTTTATACGGAGATTTTTCCTAATACATTTAAAATATGATTCAATTTTCAAATCTGTTGGATATGAAAATTTAAAGACACATTTGAAATGCAACCTGCACTATGATTTTTATATATTTTAGTGTTTTCTAGACTAGGAAGAATTTTCAAGAAGAATGAAGCTTAAAATCTGTCAAATAAAAGTGATTAGCTTTTCCTACTGTGCAAAGATGATCTTCTTTAAATTTTCAAATTTTGTTTTCAGTTTCAGTGAACAAATTGTTGTTCTTGGGTTCTAAGGGAGAATCTTCACATTCTCAGGAATTTATTTGTCCTATGGATTAATTATGAACTCCATTTTCATCTGCACATATGCATTTCTCGAGGAATTTCCAAGCACCAGGTACACTGTACATGGTGAAAAATGAAGTCAAAGATCTTCCTTTCAAATAATCTGTTTGCAATCATCAGTGTAATATTAGCTTATGTTTTTCACTTCAATGAAAGAAACTTGTACCACAGAGCATTTTTGGCTTGAATTTTTAAAACCTTAATAACAACTCTAGAAAATGGAAGATGATTACTTTCTCATCTACATTTAAGTGTTGGCCTAAAGATAAAATTCAATTATTAACCAGTTAGCTCTAACCTGGAAAAAAAATTAGAAGAAATTGATGCTGTGCTTGACATGAACTGCATTATCTGAGGAAGCCTATGGAAAGTAAATATACTATTAATACTTCTCTTCCCCCATATCCACTATAAAAGAAAAGGAAATAATAGATATACTGAAGTTTTCAACTACAGGACCAGAGCAGGCTCAGAATCTATCGCATATTAATATTGAACTCTAGTCCAGTGGTTTTTTGGATGGAGAAATGCAATCTGCATGCTCCTGGGGTCTCCAAGACACAAGAAGTGTGCAAAGCCAAAGATACTTTCATAATAAAACACTGCAATACAAAATAAAAAGTTTAAAGTTTGAAAAAGAAAACTAAGATGCTATTTTTTTCTTCATTATGTTAATATTTACTAGTGGTGCAAAAGTAATGGTGGATAAACTTTTGGTCCCTTAGGAAGAATCAAAACAGTGACACCATACTACACTGGTAGTTACATTCTTCACCATTATGCACTCAAAATAAAAATATCAGTAAAATGCTAGGTTCACTTAAGAATGTCTTTTATAGGAAATTTCCAGTGGTTCAAACTCAGTACTTTCACTGCCAAGGGTCTGTGTTCAATCCCTGGGTGCGGAACTAAGATCCTGCAAGCTGTATGGCACAGTCAAAAGAGCAAACAAAAATGTCTGAAATCTGAAAAGAATGACCTTTATAAAGCAATAAAATGATTACTTTATTAAATCTATACATCTTATTAATGTTCTGTATAATGAAATGAGAAGTATGCCTGAAACCCTTCTGCTATATTCTGAAATATGATATTGTCTCTAGGAAAAGCAATTTGCACAACTGAATAAAAAATGGAACCAGTTTACATTTTCATAAAATATCATTTTTACATGAAAAAAAGACTGACAGACAAATGATGGATTATCAGATTGGGTATTTGGTACACTTTTCAATTTGTTTTAATTAACAAATAAGCCTGTCATTTCAAGGGAAACAACATATGGTTTTTTGGTTTTTTTTTTTTTTTTTTTGCCCTTGATAAAATTTGAGGAAAAACTAAAATTTTGGAAAACTTGAGCCTACCATGGTGAACTTTACAACTTCTCAATGTTTAAAGTCTTATCTAATGAGATTCATGATGATATTAACAGAAAATTTGGGGGTAATACATAATGAATGGGTTAAAATTCAGAGTATTTGAATAAATCAGGGAACAACTATTTTTCCAGTGACCAATGAATAATATTACAAAATCATGCGTTAGTAAAAAGAACCATTCAAAGTTTGAGATAGATCATAGTTTTCATGCTTCTGGTGTCTGCCCCAAAGGTGAGGCTAGTCTAGAGGCTTGTGCAGACTTTTTGGTGGGAGGGGCTGGCAGGCCTCCTGGGTGGGGGAACTGGGGTCTTGGCCCTCTTGCAGGCAGGGCCGCATCAGGGGGCATGTCTTGAGGTGGCTGTGGGCTTAGGGAGTCTTTTTCAGCCTGTCTGCTAATGAGTGGGGCTGTGTTCACACCTCATAGGTTTTTGGCCTAAAGCACTGGGCTTTCCCGGTAGCTTAGATGGTAAAGAATCTGCCTGCAATGCAGGACACCTGAGTTTGATCCCTGGATTGAGAAGATCTCCTAGAGAAGGGAATGGCTACCTATTTCAGTGTTCTTGCCTAGAGACTTCATGGACAGAGGAGGCTGGCAGGCTATAGTCTATGGGGTTGCAAAGAGTTGGCGCAGACTGAGTGACTAACACTTTCACTTCCATCCAAGCACTGGAGCCTGCAGGTGTGGTGGGTGGGGCCAGGTCTTGGTGCTAATTATCCAAACAAGATGTCTTCCTCCAACCAGAGTTCAAGAAGATGAACACTCCCCAGTATTTCTACCACCAGCTTTTATGACCCCAGAGAGAACCTTCCCAGGACACCCTCCAAAACGAGTAGGTAGATCTGGCTCCATGACTATGAAGTCACTGCCTTTGCCCTGGGTTCAGGTGTGCAGGAGACCGTATCTGTGCACTCCAAGAGTGGAGTCTCTGTTTCACCTGATTCTGTGGAGCTCCTGCAATTAAGTCCCGCTGGCCTTCAAAGCCAAATGCTCTGGGGGCTCTTCCTACCGATGCAAGACCTCCAGGCTGGGGAGACTGATTTGGGGCTCATAAATCACACTTCTGCAGAAGAACTTCTGCGATAGAATTATTTTCCAGTTTGTGGGTTTCCCACCCCACAGGTATGATATTCAATTATATCATGAGTGTGCCCCTTCTACCATCTCTCTATTTTTTAACTTTTTATTTTATTTTGGAGTATAGCTGATTAACAACCTTGTGATAGTTTCAGGTGTAAAGCAAAGTGGTTCAATTATACCTTCTACCATCTCTTTGGACTTTATGTCTTTGGATGTAGAATATCCTTTTTGGTACGTTCCAGTCCTTTTTATCAGGAGAATGCAATGGTAATCCAGTCCAGTACTCTTACCTGGAGAATCCCATGGATGGAGGAGCCTGGTGGGCTGCAGTCCATGGGGTTGCTAAGAGTCAGACACAACTGAGCAACTTCACTTTCACTTTTCACTTTTACACACTGGAGAAGGAAATGGCAGCCCACTCCAGCGTTCTTGCCTAGAGAATCTCAGGGACGGGGAGCCCGGTGAGCTGCCATCTATGAGGTCGCACAGAGTTGGACACGACTGAAGTGATTTAGCAGCAACAGCAGCTGCAGTCCTTTTATCAATAGCTATTCAGCAGTTAGTTTTGGTTTAGTGTTCTCTTGGGAGGAGATGAGCTGAAGTTCCTTCTACTCTGCCATCTAGTCTCCCATCTTTTTGCCAAAAGGCAAGATGAGTGCATAAAAGATAGGTCCAAGCTATCTTTCTCTGCCATTAGCTTCTTCTCTTCCATAGCATGGACTTCAGACTGTCCACCAGGAGGCACAAAGTTTCGCATGCTCAGAAGCAGATCACTAGGCAGTCCTGCTCACCTGCCTGCCTCAACCAGGGCCTGGGGTCCAGCACCCTCTCCCGCTCAGCACTGTGTGCCTGCTGCAGCTTCACACCACCAGGCCGGCTGTCTAGCTGCTGTCCCTCCTGTATGTGTATGTATATGAGACAATTTTCTCAGAGGTGTCTATGCGATATCTTTCCAAAGTTCTAGCTTCTTGGGATTGATGGGAGAAATGCAACTCAGTCTAATCTCCTCTTTAAAGACAGTATTTCTCTGGCTTTACCTGTGTTCCAGGTACATATCATTTCAACTTGCAAGAAAAATGTATTGCATTATTCCATTGCCAAGCCAAACCTGAAATCGAAACACACAGAGGATGCAAAATAAAAATGGCTGTGTACAAATATAGGGAATTGTCTCTCTCTGGTCACATCCTGCCCAACACTTAGACTCAACATTTAGAATTTCAGATTCAGCAGAAGTCTTACAGCTACTTCAGCTAATCCTCACTTTTCAAAGATGAGGAAACTATGGCCCAGAAAATCTAAGTGTCTTTTTCAATTTTTTACAATGAGTTAATGCTAGAGAAGGACTGAAAACCACAGGCTTTTTTTTTCTATTTCATAACTTAATCATCTAATTGTTTTCTTCCTTGATTGTCAGTTCCCTATCTCTAAACCTAGATTTAGGCTTCCTAACCACAACAAAGGGACACAGCATGCTAAAGAATTAGTTAAGTCGAATTAAAGAACCCTATTTACTTAAAAAAAGAGAGAGCAAGATAGGTTTGTTAAATGCTAAGAAGTTCATAATAGTCTAGTCATTTGACACAGGTTCTTAGGTTTAAATTACAGGAAAATATTATTGCCAAAGTCCACAAGTGCTATCCTAATTTTTCAGATTACTTCCTCAGAAAGTGTGCTTTTGATCTGTTCTTCCGTAGAAGAATAAATGTGCAGACTTCAATGCTTAATAAAGTTGAAAGCTTCTCCCTGGGGTAACTGAAATTCTATCAAAGGGGCGATAGACCTGGTTGCAGCTGCAACAAAGAAGTGCCATATAAAGCCAAGTGGAAAGCAGTTAAACATCATTGGTGGTACAGGGCTATTGAACACGGTCATATTAATTGGAATCTATTGCACAGGACATTCCACTACACGCTGGGCAAATGACCCTGAAAGTTTTGAGTCTCTCCGGTGTATAAAAAAAAGTTCAGATGTAAAAATAATCATACAGATGGTGGCTTCTCTATCCTTGAATGGGAACAGATACCCTGAGATATAGGTGGCTGAAAATTTTCTTTTTTAAATAATGCCCTTTGAGTGGGTCCCCATATATGCATCTTCTTTTACAATCACTTGAAAACTTGTCTTCTAATAATTTCACACAGAGCTTTCACCGTAGCAACATTCAAAAGACTAAAACTAATGAAACACAGCAACTTTTACATTTTAACTTTTGTGCTTTGGGAAAATTCCAACTAAAAGATACAAGGCAGTTCAAGTTGGAGTTTCTTTATTGCTCCCAAAGTGAATAACTTCTAATAAAATAGAAAAATTAGAGAATTTTAAAGCCAAGGTAGTATGGAACATGTTTCGGGTACACCAGGATGCAACCCTCTGCACTTCAGATTTAAATTTCTATGTCCTTAGCTGGTCATATTGTTCCTGATTGCAGGCCGTGTGTAAAGAGCAATCACCATATTTTTCTTTTAGACAGAAGCATTTCTGAGCTTTATTACAGGCCCTTTATCTTACTCTTTAAACTGAGTATTCACTGCAGATTGTGACTGCAGCCATGAAATTAAAGGACACTTACTCCTTGGAAGAAAAGTTATGACCAACCTAGATAGCATATTCAAAAGCAGAGACATTACTTTGCCGACTAAGGTTCGTCTAATCAAGGCTATGGTTTTTCCTGTGGTCATGTATGGATGTAAGAGTTGGACTGTGAAGAAGGCTGAGCACCAAAGAACTGATGCTTTTGAACTGTGGTGTTGGAGAAGACTCTTGAGAGTCCCTTGGACTGCAAGGAGATTCAACCAGTCCATTTTGAAGGAGATCAGCCCTGGGATTTCTTTGGAAGGACTGATGCTAAAGCTGAAACTCTAGTACTTTGGCCACCTTATGTGAAGAGTTGACTCATTGGAAAATACTCTGATGCTGGGAGGGATTGGGGGCAGGAGGAGAGGAGGATGACAGAGGATGAGATGGCTGGACGGCATGACCGACTCGATGAACATGAGTTTGAGTGAACTCCCGGAGTTGGTGATGGACAGGGAGGCCTGGTTTGCTGTTATTCATGGGGGTCTCAAAGAGTCAGACATGACTGAGTGACTGAACTGAACTGAAACTATTAAAAAAAAAAAAAACCCACTAAGATATCAATGGGTAATCTCGAAATGTCAGAATTGTCATCAAGATATAGCTACTTGATAAGAATAATCCCTTTCTCAGTTTCCCAAATTTTGCACAATTTTATAAATAAATTACCTAGAATATAAGTCAATGAAAACATAAGCCTAGTTAGATGATGACTAGAGGGTAAATGTCCTTTAAAAGTAGCACACTTCAAGCCAACTTTTATTTACTCAAAATTGGAAGCCAAGACATTACTTTGCTGACAAATATCCATATAGTCAAAGCTATGGTTTTTCCACTAGTCATGTATGCGTGTGAGTTGGATGATAAAGAAAGCTGAGTGCTGAAGAACTGATGCTTTTGAATTGTGTTGTTGGAGAAGACTCTTGAGAGTCCTTTGGACAGCAAGGAGATCCAACTAGTCCATTCTAAAGGAGATCAATACTGAGTATTCATTGGAAGGACTGATGCTGAAGTTGAAACACCAATATTTTGGCCACATGATGCAAAGAACTGACTCTTTTGAAAAGACCCTGATTCTAGGAAAGATTGAAGGCAGGAGGAGAAGGGAATGACAGAGCATGAGATGGTTGGATGGCATCACTGACTCAATATACATGAGTTTAAGTAAGCTCCAGGAGTTGGTGATCATCGGGGAAGCCTGGTGTGCTGCAGTCCATGGGGTCACAAAGAGTCAGACATGACTGAGCAACTGAACTGAATGGAACTGAACTGATGGTTTTTCTAGTAGTCATGGATGGATATGAGAGTTGGACTATAAAGAAAGCTGAGTACCAAAGAATTGATGCTTTTGAACTGTGGTGTTGGAGAAGATTCTTGAGAGTCCCTTGGACAGCAAGGAGATCCAACCAGTCCATCCTAAAGGAAATCAGTCCTGAATATTCACTGGAAGGACTGATGTTGAAGCTGAAACTCCAATACTTTGGCCACGTGATGCAAAGAACTGACTGTTTTGAAAAGACCCTGATGCTGGGAAAGATTGAAGGCAGGAGAATGGGGCAACAGAGGATGAGATGGTTGAATGGCATCACCAATTCAATGAACGTAAGTTTGAGTAAAAACTCCGGGAGTTGGTGATAGACAGGAAAGCATGGTGTGTTGCAGTCCATGAGGTCGCAAAGAGTAGGACACAACTGAGCAAATGAACTAAACTAGAAGCCCCAAATTCTTATGTACATCAATCCTTTCATCAAGCTATATGATACATACTAAAAAGATGCTGTTTATATTAAATCCATGTCCTTGTCTCCCCCAGGGATCAACACATAATGTTGACTGGATTTTTGTTAACATATTTATATAAAACATAACATTCATGAGAAGTCCAAACAATGAAATCAACTCATTTGCAACCATCTTTTCTTTAATTAAAGCAGTTCAAACAACCATGCCTTTTTTTCTTCCATAACGATAATAGGTATCTTCTTTATATTTACCTTTCTACCAACAAATGAAATTTTGATGATTTCTACCTTTCATAAGATGATTACTTCAGAGTCAATTGGAGCTCCCAACAGGTAGGAATTACTATTGCCAGCGAGAACAGGGAGATATTTACAACCAGAGCTCATTAGACAATAGTGTCTATGGAAAACCTACCTCTTTGCCAAAGGTCAAATATCAATGAATATAGATAGTATTTAGGTAGCAGCAACATGACCTCTGAGTCACACTCCATTGGGTAGACTAGAACTCATAAAATATAAATGACATATGAAAGAGTATGATATTCCACTCCGGGCCTTGCTTCCTCCAGGTAATGTCTTGCATTAAATGAGAACCAAAAAAGACTTAATGGAGATTACAAGATAGGCATATTAGGCCCTGCCAAATTTTCTCCTTAGGTTGAGTAACTGTGGTCATCACTGCTTTCACTAATGATTACAGTAACAGTCCAACATGGCTATCACTGAAAAAAATGTTAGCAGGATATTAAATGAATCATTCTCTTACCAAGTCTTTATATTGTTCATAAAGCTTTCTTCCACAGCCTTTTACTAAAATTGCTGTGGCCATAATATTCTGTGAGGGATGTGAACAAGCACTATACTATAAGTGGTCTCACTATAAAATACAGTGGAAGATAATAATCTGCAGTGAGAATGTGCTTTTCCTAGATTACCTACATTCATAAATGTGTATCACCTAATATTAATATTACTCAAACTATTTATCTGTATGCATATTGGATTACAAAAGTAGTGAATTTTTTTCCCCAGAGTAAAAATGTTTTCAGTCAATCATGTTATTGTTGTGTTATTTTTTCTTAGTGACTGGTAAACTGTGATCATTTTACCTGCCTAAAAGACCTAGCAGAGACATTTGAGGAATGCTTGATGGTCCACTTAACTAAAAATCAGTCAATGTCAAAATAGCACTAGGTTTGGAATCAAACAAATCTAATTTGAATTCAAACTACAATACCTATAAATTCTGTGTAAATTCTGAACATTTAGATCAGATTATATAAATTCTCTAATCCTCAGTTTTTTCATTTCTAAAATGAAATGATAATACTTTCAACACAGGGTTGTTATGAGGATTAAATGTGATAATAAATTTAAAATCCTCAGCATATGTCAGACACATAGTAATTACAGGGATAAATGGTAGCTATCAGTGCCACCAACAGACTTTACAGGTCTTTTGAATTAGAAAAAGCCCTGTGGGGACTCCATTTGGAAAGCAGAGCATGAAATGGATTTTAACCTCCTCTGGACCCCCAGCCAGGTGCTTCTGTACAGTGTACAAACTGCACAACTGTACTTAGAAGACTTAAGAGGTACTATCAACTACAGCACATAAATTTCTATCATTCAAATAATTCCTTGTGAATAAGCTTTTCCTCTCTCTAGGAAGCCCCTGCTATTTTGATATGCAATGAAAATAAGAAGATGATGAGACAGATAATTTCACACACTATTGGTGGAAGTATAAATGGTATAATATTTCTGGAGGTAAAAATGTTAATATTCGCTAAAACTCTTAAACAGGTTTATATCTTTGGGTTTAGTAATTCCATTTTGAGACCTTACTCTAAAAATAATCAGAGATACAGAAAAATATTTGTATAGCATTATATGTAATAGTAAACATTAGAAACTATCTAAACATATGGTTATAGTGAAATGAAATACTATCTATCACTTAAATTGCTTCTCAGAGAAGTTTTACTTGTAGAGCAAAATCTCACTAAAATGCTGAGTGGAACAAGCAGAATTCAGAATTGCGTATTTACATGATTCCGTTAAAATATATTGAAAAAATCCTGGGGTAAACTGACAACAGGTGATCCCCCCTCCCCACCACCCTGCGCCCCAGCATTGCAGGGCATGTAGGATCTTAATTCCCCAACCAGGGGTCAAACCCACACCTTCGCAGTGGAAGTTGGGTCTTAAACACGGGACCATCAGGAAAGTCCCTTCAAGTTCTTCTTAACACATTCTCCTTAGACTTAGCATTTTTATTATTAAAAGCAAAAAAGGAGGTTTTTTTAATTTTGAAAAATTGCTTAGAATAAGAGATTTGTTAGTTCATTTGCACTGGTCCTTTAATGAGTTAACTAATATGCAATACAAAGAAAGAATGAGTAGGTAATTTAATGTGGTGAGAAGGAAGATAACAGGAATTCCTAGAACTGAGATTACTTTGAGGAATATGAATTACACAGGAGAGGATAGCTGAAGCTTTAACTTGGTTGCCACTAAAGAGTATAAGGGATGTCTGCTTCTGGACAGATATACTAAGGTATATCTAGTTCTGGAATAAATAGAACCAGATATACCCTCCCTTCTGAAATAACCAAAACTCTGACAAAATATATCAAATGATAGTTTTAAAGATGTTGAGCATTAGGCGAGAAAGAATAGTGAACTCTAAGTCAGAAAACAATAAAATGAGTTTGACATTTACCCAGCTTACTGCCTTGAGAAAGTTTCCAGGCTATGATGTAGGGAGAAATACTCAAGTAGTCTGTCTTCCTGACTTGAAGAATTAAAGCTGGGCTTTTGAATAACCAAAAGAACTACAGTTTACAAAGCAGAGTCCCAGAGAGGAGAAATCTGCACTCAGAATTTCAGAGGTCTATACAGTTTCCACCTGGAGCTGAGTACTGATCAGTACATACATTAAGAAAACTACCAGAGACTGAGGGAAAAAACATTTGATGATCCTCAGACCTTAACAAGACTGGAGAGAAAATATAATAGAAACTGATCTAGAAATGACACAGATGCTAGAATTAGTAGATAAGGACATTAAAGTATGTATTATACCCAATACTATAACTATATTCCACAATTTCAGTAAGTTAGAGGAAAGACTGAACATATAGAGATATGAAAGATTTTTAAGACACAAATTTAATTTCTAAAGATGAAAAATCACATCTGAAATAAAAAATACATTTGATGGAATTAACTAAAGGAATACATTGCAGAAGAAAAAGTTATTTAATGAAATAATGTGGAAATAGAAACTAGCCAAATGAAAAATACAAAGGATAAGGGGGAGGACGTAAAAAAAGTAACAGGACATCCAGTCTGCAGAAGAATTTCAAGCAGCCTAACCTAAGTGTAACTGAAGTCCCCAAAGGAAAAGATAGATAAGAGGACAGAAGAAACTTTAGAAGAAATAATGGCTAAAAATTTCCCAAATTTGATAAATATTGCAAACCCATGAATCTAAGATTCCCAGTAAACTACAAAAACAAGAGACACAATGAAAACTATAGCAAGACATACTATAAACAAATTTCTTAAAATCATTGATAAAAAGAAAACCTTAAAAACAACCAGAGGAAAAAGACACATTATGCACACAGGAACAAAGACTACAGATTTCTCACTGAAAACAATAGAAGCTGGAAGATAGGAACACTTTTAAAATACTGAAAGAACTCAACTGTTTCCCTAGATTTCTACACTCAGCAAAAATATCTGACAAAAATTCTGCTGCTGCTAAGTCACAAAAATGAAGGTAAGATAAAAACTATTTCAGATATGCAAAGGCTGAAAGAATTCATTACAAGCTAGCAAGACTGCACTATTAAAAAAAGGTTAAAGTCCTTCAATCAGAAGGAAAATGATAGCAGACTGAAATCTAGAACTACACAAAGGAATGAAAAATACCAGAAATGGTAACTGTATAGATAATTAGAAAGATATTTCCTCTTATTATTTAAATCCCTTTGAAAGATAATTGACTGTTTAAAGCAAAATAATAATGTCTTGGGTTTCATAAAATATGTAGAAGTAAAATGTATGACAATAATAGTACAAACACTTGAAACACGGAAGTATATTATTACAAAGTTGTTATACTATGAGAGGCAATTTAATATCACTTGAAGACAGAGTATGATGTCTTAAAGTTTACATGCTGTAAACATGTAAACTCAAAAACAATCACTATACAACTATCAAAGAGTTACAGCTAATAAACCAACAAATAAATAAAATAAATGTTAAATAAATAAAGTAAAAATGTTCAGTTAATCTAAAGTAAGGCAGAAAAACAGAAAAAGTAAACAATGAACAGCTGGCACAAATAGAAAACAAATAGCAAGATTACAGATTTAAACACAAACATTTCAATACTCATATTTAATGTAGAAAATTTAAACATCCCAACTAAAAGACAAAGATTGTTAGACTGGATAAAATAAGAAGATTCAACAATATTCTAAACTCACTTAAAAGCAAAATTACAAATAAGTTTCATATTAAAGAAAAGGAAAAATATGCCATGCTAACACTAATGAAAAAGCTGTAAAGACTATATTATTATCAGACAAAGTAACAGAGCAAGTAAAGTTTCCAAGAATAAAGAGGGTCATTTTGTAACTATAAAGGGGTCAATTCATTAAGAAGACAGAATAATTCTAAATATGTGTATGCCTAGGGCCAGCACATTAAAATACATGAAGCTAAAATGGTGAACTTCAAGGTGAAAAAAGCTTGCTATTAGATTTCAGAGATTTCAATTACCCTCTCTCAATAATTGACAAGTAGACAAGAAATCAGCAAAGGTCACAACACTATTAACCAGTTTGACCTAATTGACATTTATTGAACAAACACAACAGCAGAATGCACATTTTCTTTAGTGAATCTGGAACATTAACAAAGCTAGACTGTATATCCTGGGTCATAAAACAAAATTTAAAATTTTGAATGAATTAAAATCATTTAAAGTATGTTTTCTGAATATAATTACTTCAGATATCAATAACAAAGATTTCTGGAGAACAACCTAAAATTTGGAAACTAAAAAACATGCTTCTAAATAACCAATGGGTCAAAGAAATCAATAGGGAAATTATAAAGTCTTTGCAACTGACATAATATGAGTGGAGTATTGCAAAATTTATGAAATACACCTTAAGCAGTTTTTAGAGGAGAATTTATAGCATTAAAGACCTACCATGGATGAGAGCTCTCAAATAAACGATCTTAGCTTCAACCATTAGGAACTGGGAAAACAAGATCAAATGAAACTGATAGTAATAAGAGTAAAGGAAATAACAAGACCACAGCAGAAATTAATAATATAGGAAACAGAAAAACATTAGAGAATAATCAATAAAAACAAAAGCTGGCTATGTGTGAATATCTATAAAATTGACAAACATATAGTGAGAATGATCAGGAAAAATGAGAAAGACACAAATGAAAGATCAAGAATGAGAGGTGAATAAACTTCAGATACTACTAAAAGCAGATACTAAAAGTATAATAAGATCATATCATGAACAACTTTATGCCATGAAATTCAACAATTTAAATGAAATATTAAAACTCCTTGAAAGATACAAACTACCAATTTCCTTTGGAAATTTCAGTTCTACTCAGGCAAAAGCAGGGTAGTATAGAACTGAAAGAGAACAGAAGTAATTATGGAAAATTATAAGGCATAGTTACAATGATAGTTTTTAACATACAGAAATTTTTAGTTCCTTTATGATCAGTTCTCTAGCAAAAAGCATCAGTAGAATCTGAGAATATAATTTTAAATGTGTCAAAGATGTGATGGAAAGCATGTCTTTTTTAAGACCTAAAGGGAATCACTGTTTTACATACTGTTAATATAAGATCTTATGTAAAAAGTAACGTTAATGCTGTGATTAAGATAAGATTAATAATTCTTATATGCTCCAGAATTATCTTTTTATGAACTTGGAAAAATATCTATAATATTCATAAATGATACGAAGTGAGTAAGGGGCTTCCACAAATTAACAAGAAAAATAAATGAAGCTATATAAAAATGATCAAAGGATATTGATATTATGATAATTCACAAGAAACATTATAGACATCCATAAATTTCAAATTATTAAAGCATCTTCAACTTTACTAGTTATCAGAAACACACAAAGTAAAATAAGGAGATAGCATTTTTCATCTATTAGAGTGACAATAAATAAAGGACTATAATAATAATCATTGCTCTTAATAAAGAAACGGGCAGTTTCAAATTTTCTTTTAAGGATATAAATTGCTATAGCTTGAGAAGAGCAGTTTAACATTATCTAGCAAAGTTTAAAATGCATATATGATGAAGCAAGGATGTACTTCAATGATGCAAAAACAGCATTTGAGTTTTGCCAACCTCTGTGGCAAAAATGCTCAACAAACTAGAAACAGATGAAAACTTCCTCAACCAGATAAAGTACAACTAGAGATGCAGATTTGATCCCTGGGCGAGGAAGATCCCTGGAGTAGGAAATGACAACCCACTCAAGTATTCTTGCCTAGAGAATCCCATGGACAGAGAAGCCTGGTGGGATATAGTCCATGGGGTCACAGAGGGTCAGACAAGACTGAGTGATTGAGCACACACACAATATCAACTAGATGGTGAAAGACTGAAGACTAGATTCTTTTCCCTAAGATCAGGAATAAGCAAGGTATCTGCTCTTCGTTTCTATTCACCCTCATACATACTGTAGGATCTAGCCATGACAGTTGGGGAAAAGGAAAGTAATAAAAGACATCCAGATAAGAAAGGAAGGGAAAAACTCTGCATTTGAAGTTGATATACTCTTATATGTAGAAAATTTTAAGAAATACACCAAAAACTACAAGAACTATTAAACAAACTCTACAAGTTTGCAGGATTCAAGATCGATATTACAAAATTCAATTATATGCACCAGCAATGAAAACCCAAAGCAAAATTAATTTTAAAATTTCCATTTATAGTAACATCAAAAGTAATAAAATACTGAGGAGAATTCCCTGGTGGTCCAGTAGTCAGGAGTCTGCACTTTCATTACCGAGGGTGAGGTTTCAATCCTTGGTCAGGGAACTAAGATCCTGCAAGCCATATGGCGTGGCCAGAATAAAAGAAAAAGTCTGCATTCTCTGGTTTGGCAGATACTTAAAACTGAGTCTTTTGTTTGCTTGTTTTTTTAAAATGTGGCCACACTTTACAGCACAATGCAGCTTGCAGGATCTCAGGTCCCCAACCAGGGGGTAGAATCTAGGCCACAGCAGTGACAGCTCAGAATCCTAACCATTGGATCACAGGGAACTCCCTATTCATAAAGATGGCTTTATGAGTCCTTTGGTGACTAACCTGATAGACCCTTCCAACTGCAGCAACCATGACATGGACCTTTCTTTCTGTATTTACAATACTGATCCACCCTTAACTGCGACTAGAAACAAGTTGCTTGTCAGATTCTCTGCAGGAGACCAATTACCTTCCCAGGCAATCTTCTCTGACAGATGTCTTGCTTTGTGAAATTATGAATTTTCCTTATTATTTAAGTTAATTGAGTTTTCGTTTAGCTTATCTGGAACCAAAGGCACTTTTACTGATAATATTGATATGTTAACTTTTTTCTCTTCCTGGTATGGTTTATTTATGGACAGGGAGTGGCTGATTCTACGTTTGATTTCTCTTCAGGAAATTTCAGTGGTCCTGGTTTAGAAACTCTAAGCTTATTGCTTTCAAGGCCTCAGAGAATATTGAGAAAACTAATAAGTTGATCGTGATTATGAATAAAAATTATAGTAATGAATTATTTTTAAAAGCCTTGAGAACCTTATCCAAAAATAAACTAAAGGCAGAGTTCCCAGCTTTTTCTTCTCAAACCTTCCCAAATGAGTTTTTCAGAGATTGACAGATTTTATTTTCACTGTATTTTGAAAATTAGATGTAATGCCCATGTGTTTTAAGCAGTAACTGTAACATATTTGCCTTAAAAACTGACAAGAAACGAAAAGAACTAGAACAAAGAGCACTAATTTTGTACCCAGCTGCATGCTAAACACACAATGAGCCAATTTGAACCCAAATATAACTGCTATTTTCAGATGTCTGTTTAATTTCATAAGTAACACATGAATGTATTCTATTATGAAAGATTCAAACAATCTCCAAGTTCCTTTCCTTTTTATAACTATTTGCATACATACACACATATAACTTTAAATATTTTATATAAATGTAGTCATCATAAATATACTATTCTGCGGTTTGCATTTTTACTTAATAATTTATTTTGAAAAAATTTCCAAGTCAATATACAGGGCTTGGGCTTCCCAGGTGGCTCAGTGGTAAAGCATCTGCCTGCAGTGAAGGAGAGGCAAGTTCGAACCCTGGATTAAGAAGATTCCCTGGAGAAGGAAATGGCAACCCAGAATTCTTGCAGAAAATCCCATAGACAGAGGAGCCTGGCAGGCTGCAGTCCATGGAATCACAAAAGAGTTGGACGCAACTTGACTAAACAATATAGAGCTCATGTTAACAACAACATAATATTCAATAATGGAGTACATATAATTTTATTTTACCATATCTAGTAACTGATATGAAGGAGGTAATGGCACCCCATTCCAGTACTCTTGCCTGGAAAATCCCATAGACGGAGGAGCCTTTGGGCTGCAGTCCATGGGGTCGTGAAGAGTCAGACATGACTGAGCGACTTCACTTTCACTTTCATTCATTGGAGAAGGAAATGGCAACCCACTCCTGTGTTTTTGCCTGGAGAATCCCAGGGACGGGGAGCCGTCTATGGAGTCTATGGAGTTGCCATCTATAGGGTAGCACAGAGTCGGACACGACTGAAGTGACTTAGCAGCAGCAGCAGCAGTAACTGATATTTAAATTCCTTCCAATTTTCAGTTGTTACTATATATTTCAGTGAACCACAAACATTTCTTTATTCATATTTTTCTGTAGCATTTTTAAAAATGGAGACAGTATATACCAGGAACAATAAAATATCCTTTAACTCACTCCCATATGCTTGCATAAAGTTCTTGCTTCAACTGCATGTAAAGAATTATCTAAAACAGGGTGTAATGACATATCATTTGAACAAATAGGTTACTGCCCGTATGGACGTTACCTAAAATAGTATACGTAATAAATGTCTCATGTCTCAAAATGGAACTGCAACAGACAAGTTCATGAGCTGACTAACCTAATTGAGAATGCAAGCTGACTTCGGGCATGGCCTAATAGACCGAATTTCTTTTTTCTTTCTTTTTCTTGCCTCCTTCCCTCTCCTTCTCGTACTTGTCAATATCACTAGTCATTCATTAAATATGTTAAAATGCACCTTCCATATCTTGGTATTTCCATTACCCACTGAGGTATATCTGTGTAATAATTATTACATACAGACAACTATTAATACTAAGAGGTGTTTCTAATTTTCACCATCAGAAGACTAAAAGACCAGTTTTTAAAAAGCGGTCCTCTTTTAAGCAGCTACAGAATTATACTTGTCAAGCTATTTGTTTTTCATTATAAGGAAAGAATTGCATTATATTTTTATTGCCTGAAAGAAATCTGTGCCATGCTTTTCATGTTATCATGTAGTCTATAAATAGATTTTTCTCATTCAGCAGAAAGGAAGCGGAAATTTGATAAGTTTTACATAAGGTATCAAATATTCCTGAGGTTCATGGGTCAACAAACCAACACCAAATGTCCCTCACATATTGCTGTCTGCATTAGCAGTAATTCTTAGTTTAGCAACCTAAGAAGAATATTGTAACAGAATCAAGGTCTGAAGGCATCAGAGGGTATTTTTAGACTTCTGTGGGGTCATGATCTGCTCTTTTTAGGTGTGGATTTCAGGTATTAAAATTCAATAACTAGTTTTCCCAACTTCGTAAAGCCCTTAAGACAAAATGCATGATGAAAAATTCCTTGGAGTCCTAATAGTTACAAAAAATACATTTTAATTTTAATTCCAACATTCTTTTCAGCAGTTCTTCAGCTTGTTTACTGCTGTGTCCTAGGTCTTTCCAGGAAGCCGGCTGTAAAAACCTGTGATTTGGTAGTGCAAGAGCCCCACACAAAGTTATTCCAATTAGCACAAAGGCCCGGTTAGTCAGTCAATCAAGTGCAGTTAGGACTTCCCAGGCAGCACTAGTGGTAAAGAACCTGCCTGCCAACGCAGGAGACGAGACTCAGATTCTATCCTGAGGTGGAGAAGATTCCCTGGAGCAGGGCATGGCAACCCATTCCAATATTCTCACTTGGAGAATCCTATGGACAGAAGAGATTGATGGGATGTAATCCATAGCGTCGCAAAGAGTCCAATACTACTGAAGTGACTTTGAACACATAAGTGCAGATTTAGATAACATTCCTTGTGTAAGTAAGGAACTTTGCTAAACAAAACATCCAGTCATGTTGAATTTAATTTAACCATACTAAAGGATGAAAACGTTTGGAGACTTTGTAAATAGATTTCTTCAGTTCAGTTCAGTTCTTAGAAGGCTATAAATCTGGATTAAGTCTCTCTTGTTGAGTCTTTTTAGAAATCTTAAATATACTCTCTTAGCATTTTTGTACTAATATCCAGAGCAATCTCTTCGAACTCTGACCAAAGATTTTTGAAATGTAATGAGTTAGATTAAGGTTTGCATTTGTATATGCAAAGGTGCTTTAAATTCAGAAGAATTTTCAATCCAGAAAAGAATTTCATTCTAATTCTGATTCCACTCTAAATAATCTTAGGTAGTTGTCATAAGTATTTCATATCATTTATAAATCATAAATGCTTTCTCAAATTTTGACTGTATGATGACAGTGTTATCGAGATTTTTGTTATCAGTGTTATCAAATTTTTGAAGTATGAGTTTAACATGGTTTTATTAATGACAAAGGAAAAAAATAAGTGAGTGCTATTATTGGCTCTTAATTTCGCAGCATATGCAATTTATTGATTCCTGCTCAGTTTTGGCATGAGATTAGGACTGTGAGAGATGGAGGTTCCATTCATTATTCATTTTCTTTGACCACAGTTTGCCAAATTTCACCATGAACCTCTTGCTTCCATTTTGTAGACAAAAGTAAAAGGCAGAGAAATGTTGAATAACTTTCCTAAGCTCGCATAACATTTTAGTAACAAATCAGAATTAGCTTTCTGGAAATTTCTGGGATGTGACTTAATCCACCAAATGATCTTAAAATACCAATGCAGTGACTGAAAATAGAAATGCATAGTAGCTGATGCCGTACAGCAGTAGTGCAGTCTTGTTATTTTTATCATTTTTCCTAAGAGGAAAAGAAAGAACAAAGTATAAAACAGAATAAGAAATACAAATAGCCAATTACCATATAAAAATAGACACCATCACTAAGCTCTGAAAAAGTAGATATACATGGAAAAAGTCTACCAGAACACACACCACTTAATAGTAGTTACCTTTGGGAATCAGGATTGTGGAAGGAAAGACATTTTTAATTTAAACATTCAGAATTTCCCTTTAATTAAAAACTGATTCACTTCTTTCAAGGGTGACTCATATTTCTGACTTAATATCATCCATTATCAAAAAGATAACTTATATTGTTCCATATTTAAAAGGTACTAATTTTTATAAATGTTTCAAATATCTTCCAGACATATATGTGAACACTACACTATTCATGACGTGGTTTAATTCAGGTTTAATTTTTAAATGTTCTTAAGTTTATACTTGAAGATTTTCTTTGCTACATTATACATTTTTTAAAAACTTGATCTTGGATGTTACAACAAAGTTTTCAAAATGCTGTATATACATCATACTGAAGAAAACACTAGTTTCCAAGACTCACCTGAAGCAATTATAGCTAGATCCCTACTGAATACAGTAAACTATGTTATAAAGAGCTACTGTACTTATGAAGGTAGATTCTATATCATATAGTCATTCAACTTTCATTCTGTTAATTTTAGATTCTGAAATACATACGTGTATATATTACATTCATATATACTATATTGCATATACTATACATCACATATGTTCTTTATATTTGTATGTACATACTTTTTCTTTATTTAACTAGTGAATAAGGAAACAAACAAAATAACACCCGTGGATAATGATTTCTTATTAATATTCTTAATGTATTTAATATTTTTTTCCAAATGTTAATGCTTATCAATTAAGCTTCTCACATTTTCCTGGGAATGGGATGAATTATATATTATTAAATGAATCAAAATAGTCTTGATTCTTTTACACATGATTCTTCTAAAAGTTTCTTGGTAAAATCAAATAATCATCCAAGAAATGGTAGATATTTTTAAAAATCACTATGATCTTTTATTGTTAAGTTACCTTTTCATTTTTACCTCAATACAGAAGTTCAGTTTTATGAAATATGAACTAAATTGATACTGAATATCATGAACTCCTGCCTAGAATTCTGAATTTATGAAGCACAAATTAATTGGACAGTTTGGAAAGATTAATTTTGCTGAGGTGTTAGGAATCAGGAAGAGTAGGTGTTGATTCTATTTCAGTACTAATTCCATGTCAGTGAAAATACACCCAAAGTAGTTGCCTGTTGTTTAGTAGCCTTCAGTAAAGGCTAAGGGAAAGGAAATAAGAAATAAGTAAGAATTAGTGAAGACATAAATTTTCCAAGAATTGATACAAATGTTTCCCCTAAATCCTCAGAGCAGTAATTAAATCCTCAGATCAGTAATAGTAGGAAATGTTATTTAATTGCTTAGAGATCTCAATGTCACACAGTTGGTGATATCATCCACTATCACATCCTAGATATTTTGCCTTATTTATTTTCAATTCTTTATACTAACAGTGATTAACAGCCATCCTAAAAGGTTTTATCATTTAGGTACTGGAAGGAAATAGATGGCATTCTCAAACTGGATAACTTGGGGAGACTTTTTAAAAAGAGACTATTTCAGAAATATTATCAGGATATAGGGAAACTATGTGAGATAGTACAATAGGAGTTGAGCTGCTAAGGGTGGAAGGTTTAGGCTGGGGGTGGATTTGTGGCTTCCTTTTCCTAGAGATGCAGAAAGCCCTGTGAAGAGGACCATCTGAAAGTTACTCTGATATTTAGTCAATGGATGCAAACAGAAGAGGTAGGGTGGTGGACCCAGGTCACATAGCTCTCTGCCCTCTCACCATCTCCTATTGTGTGCTGTGCTTAGTCGCTCACATCTGACTCTTTGCAACCCAGTGGACTGTAACCTGCCAGGCTCCACTGTCTGTGGGATTCTCCAGGCATGAATATTGGAGTGGGTTGCCATTTTCTCCTTCAGGGGATCTTCCCAACCCAGGGATCAAACCTGCATCTGTCACTTCTCCTGCATTGGCAGGTAGGTTCTTTTAACACTAGTGCCACCTAAGAAGCCCAGCCCTCACCCAAAGCTGAAAGACAAAAAGCCTGTGATGCAGTCAGTGTAAGTCAGCCTCCTAAGGCACAGAGCTAGCTAAAGAAGAGTGGAGAGAGCCTAGAGAGGCAAACAGAAGATATCCAGCACAAGGTCCAAATTGTGGTGACAAGAAGTGCATCTACTGGAGCTAAGTGGTATTTCTTTGTCTTCCAAAACCTTTCATTTTTGCTAATATAAGAAATAGCATTCCCTGTATTATCCTGTCAGTATTCATGTAATTCCTTTGCACAACTTGCAATTACATTAAATATTTTATCTGTGTGTGCTTAATTTATCATTTCTTTCATGCATATCATTTCTAAGTTTATGCAGTGTGTATATGTTATATATGCTACTACTGAGTCAAAAGGGGCAGACTGGAGCCTCTTAGGTCAGATGGCTAGGCCTTGGTACTATAAAACACAATGTTGAGAGTAGCTATGGTCCCCAGACGACACTAGCCTCAGGCAGACTGTATCACACAGAGCTTAAGAATAAGGGCACTGAGCTCCCTATGTTTTACAGCAACTTCGTGTTGTACAGAGAAAACCAGCACAACACTGTAAGGCAATTTTCCTCCAATTAAAAAATATATTTAAAAAATTAGGTGCTAAATCCCTGTGATGAATCCCACTTGATCAAATGAAAGAGACTTACAGACTTAGAGAATGAATTTACAGTTGCTGAGGGAAGGGGTAGTCAGAGAGTTTGGAATGGATTTCTACACACTGCTCTGTATAAACTGGATAACCAACAAGGACTTCTTGTACAGCACATGGAACTCTACTCAGTGTGGCACGCTGGATGGGAGGGGAGTTTGAGGGACAATGGATATATGTATATGTATGGCTGAATCCCTTCTGTTTACCTGAAATTACCACAACATTGTTAATCGGCTCTCAGTAGAGTTCAGCTCAGTTCAGTCATTCAGTCATATCCAACTCTTTGTGACCCCATGGACGCCAGGCCTCCCTGTCCATCACCAACTCCTGGAGTTTACCCAAAGGCACGTCCATTGAGTCGGTGATACCATCCAACCATCTCATCCTCCGTAGTCTCCTTCTCCTCCTGCCTTCAATCTTTCCCAGCATCAGGGTCTTTTCAGATGAGTCAGTTCTTCACATCAGGTGGCCAAAGTATTGGAGCTTAAGCTTCAACATCAGTCCTTCCAATGAATATTCAGGACTAATTTCCTTTAGGATGGACTGAGTGGATCTCCTTGCAGTCCAAGTGCCTCTCAAGAGTCTTCTCCAATAACACAGATCAAAAGCATCAATTCTTTGGCGCTCAGCTTTCTTTATAGTCCAACTCTCACATCCATACATGACCACAGGAAAACCCATAGCCTTGACTAGACAGACCTTTGTCGGCAGTGTAATATCTCTGCTTTCTAATGTGCTGTCTAGGTTGGTCATAACTTTTCTTCCAAGGGTAAGCATTTTTAAATTTCATAGCTGCCATCACTATCTTCGGTGATTTTGGAGTCCCCAAGAAAGTCTGTCACTGTTGCCACTATTTCCCCATCTATTTGCCGTGAAGTGATGGCACCAGATGCCATGATCTTTTCTGAATGTTGAGTTTTAAGCCAACTTTTTCACTCTCCTCTTTCACTTTCATCAAGAGGCTCTTCAGTTCCTCTTCACTTTCTGCCATAAGGGTGGTGTCATCTGCATATCTGAAGTTATTGGTATTTCTCCCAGTAATCTTGATTCCAGCTTGTGCTTCATCCAGGCCAGCATTTCTCATGATGTACTCTGCATAGAAGTTAAATAAGCAGGGTGACAATATACAGCCTTGACGTACTCCTTTTCCTATTGGGAACCAGTCTGTTGTTCCATGTCCAGTTCTAACTGCTGTTTCCTGACCTGCATACAGGTTTCTAAAGAGGCAGAGCAGGCAGTCTGGTATTCTCATCTCTTTCAGAATTTTCCAGTTTATTGTGATCCACACAGTCAAAGGCTTTGGCATAGTCAATAAAGCAGAAGTAGATATTTTTCTGGAATTCTCTTGGCTTTTCAATGATGTTTTTCTGGAACTCTCTTGCTTTTTTGATGATCCAGCAAATGTTGGCAATTTGTTCTCTGGTTCCTCTGCCTTTTCTAAATCCAGCTTGAACATCTGGAATTTCAGGATTCACATACCGTTGAAGCCTGGCTTGGAGAATTTTGAGCATTACTTTACTAGTGTGTGAGATGAGTGCAATTGTTCAGTAGTTGGAGCAAAGTGATTACTGTCATATTGAATGGTTTGCCTTGGAAACGAACAGAGATCATTCTGTCATTTTTGTGATTGCATCCAAGTACTGCATTTCAGATTCTTTTGTTGACCACGATGGCTACTCCATTTCTTCTAAGGGATTATTGCCTGCAGTAGTAGATATAATGGTCATCTGAGTTAAATTCACCCATTCCAGGCCATTTTACTTCGCTGATTCCTAGAATGTCAATGTTCACTTTTGCCATCTCCTGTTTGACCACTTCCAATTTGCCTTGATTCATGGACCTAACATTCCAAGAATACACAGAAGAACTGTACAAAAAGATCTTCACAACCAAGAAAATCATGATGCTGTGATCATTCACCTAGAGCCAGATATCCTAGAATGTGAAGTTAAGTGAGCCTTAGAGATCGTCACTATGAACAAAACTAGTGGAGGTGATAGAATTCCAGTTGAGCTATTTGAAATCCTAAAAGATGATGTTGTGAAAGTGCTGAACTCAATATGCCTGCAAATTTGGAAAACTCAGCAGTGGCCACAGGACTGGAAAAGGTCAGTTTTCATTCCAGTTCCAAAGAAAGGCAATGCCAAAGAATGCTCAAACTACTGAACAATTGCACTCATCTCACACACTAATAAAGTAATGCTCAAAATTCTCCAAGCCAGGCTTCAGCAATACGTGAACCATGAACTTCCTGATGTTCAAGTTGGTTTTAGAAAAGGCAGAGGAACCAGAGATCAAATTGCCAACATTCACTGGATCATCAAAAAAGCAAGAGAGTTCCAGAAAAACATCTATTTCTGCTTTATTGACTATGCCAAAGCCTTTGACTGTGTGGATCACAATAAACTGTGGAAAATTCTGAAAGAGATGGGAATACCAGACCACCTGACCTGCCTCTTGAGAAACCTATATGCAGGTCAGGAAGCAACAGTTATAATTGGACATGGAACAACAGCCTGGTTCCAAATAGGAAAAGGAGTACATCAAGGCTGTATTGAAATCCTGCCTATTTAACTTTTATGCAGAATACATCATGAGAAACGCTGGGCTGGATGAAGCACAAGCTGGAATCAAGATTGCCGAGAGAAATATAAATAACCTTAGACATGCAGATGACACCACCCTTATGGCAGAAAGTGAAGAGGAACTGAAGAGCCTCTTGATGAAAGTGAAAGAGGAGAGTGAAAAAGTTGCCTTAAAGCTCAACATTCAGAAAACAAAGATCATGGCATCTGGTCTCATCACTTCATGACAGATAGATGGCGAAACAGTGGAAACAGTATCACACTTTTATTTTTCTGGGCTCCAAAATCACCACAGATGGTGACTGTAGCCATGAAATTAAGAGACACTTACTCCTTGGAAGGAAAGTTATGACCACTTAGACAGTATATTCAAAAGCAGAGATATTACTTTGCCAACAAAGGTCCGTCTAGTCAAGGCTATGGTTTTTCCAGTATGGATCTGGTTTTTCCAGTATGTATGGATCTGAGAGTTGGAATGGGAAGAAAGTTGAGCGCTGAATAATTGATGCTTTGGAACTGTGGTGTTGGAGAAGACTCTTGAGAGTCCCTTGGACTGCAAGGAGATCCAACCAGTCCATTCTGAAGAAGATCAGTCCTGGGTGTTCTTTGGAGGGAATCATGCTGCAGCTGAAACTCCAGTACCTTGGCCACCTCATGTGAAGAGTTGACTCACTGGAAAAGACTCTGCTGCTGGGAGGGATTGGAGGCAGGAGGAGAAGGGGACGACAGAGGATGAGATGGTTAGATGGCATCACTGACTCGATGAACTGTGAGTTTGAGTGAAATCCTGGAGTTGGTGATGGACAGGGAGGCCTGGCATGCTGCAATTCATGGGGTCACAAAGAGTCGGACATGACTGAGCAACTGAACTGAACTGAAGTTCTTAGAGACTGACCTTTTCCAGTCCTGTGGCCATTGCTGAGCTTCCCAAACTTGCTGGCATATTGAGTGCATCACTTTCACAGCATCATCTTTCAAGATTTGAAATAGCTCAACTGGAATTACATCACCTCCACCAGCTTTGTTCGTAGTGATACTTCCTAAGGCCCATTTGACTTCGCATTCCAGGATGTCTGGTTCTAGGTGAGTGATCATACCATTGCGATAATCTGGGTCATGAAGATCTTTTTCATATAGTTTTTCTGTGTATTCTTGCCACCTCTTCTTAATATCTTCTGCTTCTGTTAAGTCCATACCATTTCTTTCTTTATTGAGCCCATCTTTGTGTGAAATGTTCCTTTGGTATCTCTAATTTTCTTGAAGAAAATTTCTCATCTTTCCCATTCTATTGTTTTCTTCTATTTCTTTGCCCTGATCACTGAGGAAGGCTTTCTTATTTTTACTTGTCATTCTTTGGAACTCTGCATTCAAGTGGATGTATCTTTCCTTTTCTCCATTGCTTTTCACTTCTCTTCTTTTCACAGCTATTTGTAAGGTCTCCTCAGTCAACCATTTTGCTTTTTGCATTTCTTTTTCTTGGGAATGGTCTTGATCCCTGTTCTCCTGTACAATGTCATGAACCTCTGTCCATATTTCTTCAGGCACTTTCTGAGATCTAATCCTTTGAATCTATTTCTCACTCCCACTGTATAATCTTCAGGGATTTGATTTAGGTCTTCCAGTGGTCATGTATGGATGTGAGAGTTGGACTGTGAAGAAGGCTCAGCGCCAAAGAATTGATGCTTTTGAACTATGGTGCTGGAGAAGACTCTTGAGAGTCCCTTGGACTGCAAGGAGATCCAACCAGTCCATTCTGAAGAAGATCAGTCCTGGGTGTTCTTTGGAGGGAATCATGCTGCAGCTGAAACTCCAGTACCTTGGCCACCTCATGTGAAGAGTTGACTCACTGGAAAAGACTCTGCTGCTGGGAGGGATTGGAGGCAGGAGGAGAAGGGGACGACAGAGGATGAGATGGTTAGATGGCATCACTGACTCGATGAACTGTGAGTTTGAGTGAAATCCTGGAGTTGGTGATGGACAGGGAGGCCTGGCATGCTGCAATTCATGGGGTCACAAAGAGTCGGACATGACTGAGCAACTGAACTGAACTGAAGTTCTTAGAGACTGACCTTTTCCAGTCCTGTGGCCATTGCTGAGCTTCCCAAACTTGCTGGCATATTGAGTGCATCACTTTCACAGCATCATCTTTCAAGATTTGAAATAGCTCAACTGGAATTACATCACCTCCACCAGCTTTGTTCGTAGTGATACTTCCTAAGGCCCATTTGACTTCGCATTCCAGGATGTCTGGTTCTAGGTGAGTGATCATACCATTGCGATAATCTGGGTCATGAAGATCTTTTTCATATAGTTTTTCTGTGTATTCTTGCCACCTCTTCTTAATATCTTCTGCTTCTGTTAAGTCCATACCATTTCTTTCTTTATTGAGCCCATCTTTGTGTGAAATGTTCCCTTGGTATCTCTAATTTTCTTGAAGAAAATTTCTCATCTTTCCCATTCTATTGTTTTCTTCTATTTCTTTGCCCTGATCACTGAGGAAGGCTTTCTTATTTTTACTTGTCATTCTTTGGAACTCTGCATTCAAGTGGATGTATCTTTCCTTTTCTCCATTGCTTTTCACTTCTCTTCTTTTCACAGCTATTTGTAAGGTCTCCTCAGTCAACCATTTTGCTTTTTGCATTTCTTTTTCTTGGGAATGGTCTTGATCCCTGTTCTCCTGTACAATGTCATGAACCTCTGTCCATATTTCTTCAGGCACTTTCTGAGATCTAATCCTTTGAATCTATTTCTCACTCCCACTGTATAATCTTCAGGGATTTGATTTAGGTCTTCCAGTGGTCATGTATGGATGTGAGAGTTGGACTGTGAAGAAGGCTCAGCGCCAAAGAATTGATGCTTTTGAACTATGGTGCTGGAGAAGACTCTTGAGAGTCCCTTGGACTGCAAGGAGATCCAACCAGTCCATTCTGAAGGAGATCAACCCTGGGATTTTTTGGAAGGAATGATGCTAAAGCTGAAACGATGTGGGGCCCTAAATGGGAAACCTTAAAAACAAAGGGGCTAGCTTTGTGGTTGAAAACCTAAGATGGCACCTGGCAGAAGAGATGGGGTCGTGGTCTCTGTTGTTTGTCAAAGTTTTTTGATTGGCTCTCTTGATTTCCATGCATGTAGACAGTGTGTGATCTCCATAGACTCCTGTTATAATGAAGGCGCATCATTTGACCTTTAACATGATTGGTGCAGCTATGGAAAGTCGCTCCTAAAATCCCCCTGCTTGTCTATATAAGCTGGGAGTTTGCAACAATAAAGCAGAACTGCTTCTGGGGAACCCCTGTCGCGTCTGATTGTCTCTCGTTCACCGGCGGCTGGGTTGGCGGACAGCAGGCTCACCTTTCCTTAGGACCCCTCGGCTTTGCTGAGGGAAGTTCCCACTGCCGCTACTCTTTCTGCGGAGTGCTCCCCGCAAAACTCCAGTACTTTGGCCACTTCATGAGAAGAGTTGACTCATTGGAAAAGACTCTGATGCTGGGAGGCATTGGGGGCAGGAGGAGAAGGGGACGACCGAGGATGAGATGGCTGGATGGCATCACGGACTCGATGGACGTGAGTCTGAGTGAGCTCCGGGAGTTGGTGATGGACAGGGAGGCCTGGCGTGCTGCGATTCATGGGGTCACAGAATCGGACACGACTGAGCGACTGAACTGAACTGAATGACCCAGTGGTTTTCCCTACTTTCTTCAATTTAAGTTTGAATTTGGCAATAATAATCAGCTATGCCCCAATATAATTTAAAGTTTAATATAAAAATATAAGAAGGGAGCTGAGGCCAAATTCTGCTACTGGCTAACTGTATGAGATTGGGCAGATTATTTCTGTTTATGTTAACCTATTTATAAAATAAGGAGTAATAATACCTTCTATTTCAAAATGGTGTTCCAAGGTTTGAACAAGTGAATATGTGCAAAGTGATTATATCAATGCCTGACATATAGTAAGCACTGAACAAATGTTTACTTTTATTATCTCAAAAATTAATGTTCTTGGTGTGACAAACTGGTTGATTATAAGAATATTATGTGTATTAGTAAAGATAGTTTAAAATAAGTTACAATTTAAAAAAGCAACTCACAGTGACTTTGAGATCACACAAAGAAACATCAGAGCAAAAAACACATCTAAATGACTACTTTGCAGTCAAACAACATAATCTCAGAAATCAAATTTGTAGTATGGGGTCTTGCATTTAATATGCTTAATATTTAGGTTGACTATTATATTTCTTCCATTCTAAAATAGTTTAGCAAGTATTAATTTGGGGTCATTCCAAGTGGCCACAAGCAAGTCGAACTGCATTTCTCTTGGCTTCTTTTAGTTGATCTCATGCCTCAGATATCTGCATCAGCCATGTTCCCACTCTGTCTCCAGCTCCGCTCTTGTTTCACTTAATGCCATTTTATTCAGTATTTTCTCTGCTCCTAGGGACAATGCTTTTGTCACCATTCTTATTTTCACAGTTCTCTAGTTAACTTTGCCTGGTTCACACTTATTGCCCTGGATTATTCTCTCTAGAAACCTGTAGCTTTATCAATTATGTTCTTGTCAAACAATTTTTGCCTCATACAAAATGATTGCCATTGTGTCATCATTATATATCTTCTCCATAACTTTTGTGGATCAAAACACTGAAAGCATAGACGGCATGCTATCATAGATAAATGAAAAATGATTTAGTAGTAATCTAACAAGCTCAGTGTTTTCCAAAAGTAGGCCATGACTTAATTATGGGTCATAAACTAAGCTAAAGTTTAGTTGGCAGATTCCAGAATTTTAAAAATTAAACAAAGTACAATGAAATATGATAAAATAAAAAACCAGAATGCAACTATAAAAGTACTTATTGTTTTATGAAGCTTTTTTAGTTATTTATATGTATACATGCTTTATCACCATCTAAAATGTATATCTTACAATTTAATCAAGATATAAAAGGTTTGGAAGCCCTCTAATACATCATATTTATTTGTTGTTTTCAAAATTCTCTTAGTCCTTTTTGTAAAGGCATTTGTACATTTTCAATTAGATTGTAATTTCCTGAAGGAAGGTACTCATTTATCTTTTGCGTAACAGCTTCACAATTCAATTGAACCAACATAATTGAAAGCCTCAAAACAGACCATACACTAATATCCAATATATACTGACCATCTTGACATCTACACAACTAAAGAAAAATTAAAGTAATGATAACTGAAAAGAAGCATTTAAATGAAATATCCAGTTATAATAGGTCTCCAACTTGTCTTGTTATTTATGAGACCCATTACCATTGTTAGTACCATTCAATCAAATGAAAAAAAAATTGGCTATATACTATATGCCAGGCCAGGCATTTTGCTAGGTATTTAAATTAGACATTTGATTAATATAAAATTCTTGTCCCAAAGAGTCCATGATGTACAAAGAATATGTATCTTCATGAGATAGGATTGAATTATATTATTAAGTATTAAGGTGTTTTTGTCTCACAACATTCTCATGAAGTAGTTAGGAGTCTATGCTTCAATCGCACAGGGCATAGATTCCATCCTTAGTGGGGGAACCTAAGATCCTGCAAGCTGTGTGATATGGGACAAAAATTTTTGCATGGAAGATGCAATAATAATAATAATAAAAAAAGTATCATTAAATGCCTTCCAAGTATATTTACCTAGAATACCGATGTCTTTGAATGTAGGATTATCAAGAAGATGAAATTCAGAGTTAGTACACTTGTTGAGTTGCTATGAATTAATTATGTATTATTCTTCCAAAATGTCATCTTACCAAGGACAACCTTTTCCCCAAGAAGATAATTCTTAGTAGAGAAGGAAAAAATGTTTTTATTTTACTGTCATGGTAGAAGAAGAATTTGCAAAGCAAGATCAGAAAAAGAAATAAAATAAATCTGTGACTTTCAGGAAACAAAATTATAATAAAATATCAAGACTGCATGGGTATATTAATAACAAGTTCTCAAGCCATTTCCTAAGTGAAGTTATATATTATTTGTTCTTTCTCATAATGAATGCTGAGCCACTCAGCAACAATATGATCTATGAATAAGAGTATCATGGTTACTATTTTCATATTAAAGCTATGTACAATATTGTTAGTAAGTTGGATAATTCAATGGAAATTGAAGATTCAAGAATTATATCCTTTTTCACTTTTCTCCCAACCTTTACTCCTTAAGGAGAGGATGGAGAATCCACATAATTTTAAAGTTTTACTCAACATATGCCCATATGTGTAATTATGGCTGATTTGCATTGTTGTATGGCAGAAACAACACAACACTGTAAACAATTTTAAATATTTATTGAAATAAAAATGGGGAAAAAAAGAATATGCTATTGAAAGAAACTGACCATGTCTTTTCTTGCTCTTTACATAGCTAGCACTTAGCATATAGTTGACATGTTGTATATATTCCTGAAATGTTTAATTGAAGAGTGAACAAAAATTATAAGTATCAGTTACTCTTAATGTCACACTAGAATTTTCAAAAATCCTATCTTTTACTCTATACAAATTTATATTTGGTTAGATTATATTAACCAGTATATCTAATAATGCCTGGCAGAAGGGGGAAAAATCTACTTATGAATAAAAATCAAGCTTTATTCAGTGGATAGAATCCATTACACCCTGGACATCCCCTGATTTTAAGGCTTCTTAATAGCAAGGTACCATTAGTATTACTGTAACTCCTTTTTAAAAGTTGTTAACTTATTCACAGGGAGCAGAATGAATGTGAGTTCATAAGAAAAGCAAAAAACAAGAACAGTTAAACCAGATAAAAAATTCATTGAACCTAAGAAAACCAAAAATTTTCTTATCTACCCTCAGTTAAAGTGTATATCTTCTTTCCCATTTTGATTCAACTGCATCTACATGTTTATTTAGGAATATCTTCCTCTTAACATCACCAAGGATAGATTTGAAGCAAAACAATTTTAATCAAATTCACATGCAGATTATATGGGTTCTAGCCAATTCCTCTTATCATAATTGACCAGAACTCTGATACTGTCATGCTTTATAGAGTTTTAGAATAATTTTCTTTGATGCGCATTTCATATCATTAGAAATGATATGGCCTGTTTTAAAATATTTTATAAAACCCATTCTCTCTCCTGTCTTACTAACTCTTGAGAGTATTGGACAGTAAAATGTTTAAAAGATATGTATTTCCATCTTTTGGGCTTTGAAATTTCCTTTATATTGGAAATTGGAAAAAATATTATTAAATTTCACATGTGTTACAAAGTAGTTATATCCAAAACCTTTTCAAAAGTAATTCAAAGTATACATCATCTGCAGTTATCTTTCAAAATGCCTTATTATAAATAGTATAGTCAAAATTAACAAAAGTGGTTAAATTCAAAATACAAGGAATTTTACAGTAAAACTAAAAATGCCTATCATGTTTTAAGTTTGCACATCATCTTTAAAAATTTCAGATGTGTCATACATTCATAAAGTATGTAAAAATAAGTCAATCTAGAGAATAAAAGTAACAATAGAATGAACACTGAGAAGGCCATTAACCTAAAATATAAAACATCATTAGTGTTTTAGAAGCTCTTTTCTTGTCCCTCCCAGGTTGAAAATCTTTTTTTCACCCATCCCAAGAACTGCTATCCTGACGTCCCTGCTAAATATTCCCTTGCTTTTCTTTATATCACACTTCTCTAAGCAATTTCCTGTTTCTTGTTTAGTTTTGAAAACCCTGAACCTAGATGTACACAGAAAAGGCTGTATTGCCTCTGTTACATATACCTTCCAAGGAAAATAGAAACTGAGCAGGAATTTTATGATATGATCTTGCTTCAGCTTCACTGAGAGTGTAAATGAGCCCTTTTTAAGAAGTCAGTGACCAAGACCATAAGCATGTTTTACCTATTGGTAAAACATCTGTAGAAACAGTAATGTAGGTTAACTTGAAAGATACAGAGACAATACAAGGTGGACAAACTTACAAAATCTTACAAAAGATCATTACTTAATAATATATTAATATGGCCAATATATTAATATGGCTAAACATCACAGAAATGTTTATGTTTACATATATATGTATATTTATCTGAAGAATGTAAAAACATATTTCTACTATACTACATACATTGCATACACGCATCGGGGAATGATTAGATTCTGAGAACTAAGCCTTCATGAATGTGATTAATGCCCTTGTAAAAGAGGTCCCAGAGAGATTCCATGCCCTTCCCACCACAAGAGGTTACAGTGAAAAAAACAGTTGTCTATAAGAAAGTGGGCCCTCACCAGACATCAGATTCATCAGCACCATGGTCTTGGACATACTAGCTTCCAGAACAGTGAGAAATAAATGTATTTCTTACAAGCCACTCAGTCTGTAATATTTTATTATACCACAAATGGGCTAAGGCAATTATATAATTTATTTATTTTAGAAAATTAGAAAGAGCCTCTGAAATTGAAAAGTATGATAGCAATAATGAAAAACAAAATAGAGAAGCTGGAGAAATCTTCCAGAAAATAGAGCAAAAATATTAAGATATGTGCACTAGGAGAGAAAAGATAAGAAAATTAGAATATCAGTTTAGGGGATACCACATCCAAATAATAAGCATTCTATTAATTCTAAGAGCAAGAACAGAGAAAAGGGAGAGGAGAAAGAGTCAATGAATTAATTCAGGAATATGACCTAGAAAGAAAGACGCACAATACCTGTGTGCATACATAGACATAAATAAAATCACACCTAAGTACATCATCATAAAATTCCAGAATATTTGAGACAAAACTAATTAAAAGAATCAGTTCAGTTCAGTTGCTCAGTCGTGTCCAACTCTTTGCGACCCCATGAACCACAGCAGACCAGGCCTCCCTGTCCATCACCAGCTCCTGGAGTTTACCCAAACTCATGTCCATTGATAGGTGATGCATCTAACAATCTCATCCTCTGTCGTCCCCTTCTCCTCCTGCCCTCAGTATTTCCCAATATCAGGTTCTTTTCAAATGAGTCAGCTCTTTGCATCATATGACCAAGGTATTGGAGTTTCAACTTCAACATCAGTCCTTCCAATAACCCCCAGGACTGATCTCCTTTAGGATGGACTGGTTAAATCTCCTTGCAGTCCAAGGGACTCTCAAGAGTCTTCTCCAACACCACAGTTCCAAAGCATCAATTCTTCGGTGCTCAGCTTTCTTTATAGTCCAATCTCACATCCATACACAACTACTGGAAAGCCATAGCCTTGACTAGACAGACCTTTGTTGGCAAAGTAATGTTTCTTCTTTTTAATATGCTATCTAGGTTGGTCATAAGTTTCCTTCCAAGGAGTAAGTGTCTTTTAATTTCATGGCTGCAGTCACCATCTGTGGTGATTTTGGAGCCCAGAAAAATAAAGTGTGACACTGTTTCCCCTGTTTCCCCATCTATCTGTCATGAAGTGAAGGGATCAGATGCCATGATCTTCGTTTTCTGAATGTTGAGCTTTAAGGCAACTTTTTCACTCTCCTCTTCACTTTCATCAAGAGGCTCTTTAGTTCCTCTTCACTTTCTGCCATAAGGGTGGTGTCATCTGCATTTCTGAGGTGATTGATATTTCTCTCGGCAATCTTGATTCCAGCTTGTGCTTCATCCAGCCCAGCATTTCTCATGATGTATTCTGCATAAAAGTTAAATAAGCAAGGTGACAATATACAGCCTTGAAGTACTCCTTTTCCTATTTGGAACCAGGCTGTTGTTCCATGTCCATTTCTAACTGTTGCTTCCTGACTTGCATACAGATTTCTCAAAGGCAGGTCAGGTGGTCTGGTATTCCCATCTCTTTTAGAATTTTCCACAGTTTATTGTGATCCACACAGTCAAAGGTTTTGGCATAGTCAATAAAGCAGAAATAGATGTTTTTCTGGAACTCTCTTGCCTTTTCGATGATCCAGCGAATGTTGGCAAATTGATCTCTGGTTCCTCTGCCTTTTCTAAAACCAGCTTGAACATCAGGAAGTTCACGGTTCACATATTCCTAAAGCCTGGCTTGGAGAGTTTTGAGCATTACTTTGCTAGCGTGTGAGATGAGTGCAATTGTTCAGTAGTTTGAGCATTCTTTGGCATTGCCTTTCTTTGGGACTGGAATGAAAACTGACCTTTTCCAGTCCTGTGGCCACTGCTGAGTTTTCCAAATTTGCTCACATATTGAGTTCAGCACTTTCACAGCATCATCTTTTAGGATTTCAAATAGCTCAACTGGAATCTCATCACCTCCACTTAGCTTCGTTCGTAATGATACTTCCTAAAGCCCATTTTACTTCACATTCCAGGATGTCTGGCTATAGGTGAGTGATCACACCATCATGATTATATGGGTCATGAAGATCTTTTTGTATAGTTCTGTGTATTCTTGCCACCTCTTCTTAATATCTTCTGCTTCTATTAGGTCCATACCATTTCTTTTCTTTATTGAGCCCATCTTTGCGTGAAATGTTCTCTTGGTATCTCTAATTTTCTTGAAGAGATCTCTAGTCTTTCCCATTGTATTCTTTTCCTCTATTTCTTTGTATTGATTACGAGGAAGGCTTTCTTATCTCTCCTTGCTATTCTTTGGAACTCTGCATTCAAATGGGTATATCTTTCCTTTTTTCCTTTGTGTTTCGCTTCTCTTCTTTTCACAGCTATTTGTAAGGCCTCCTCAGACAACTATTTTGCCTTTTTGCATTTCTTTTTCTTGGGGATGGTCATGATCCTTGTCTCCTGTACTATGTCACAAATCTCCATCCATAGTTCATCAGGCACTCTATCAGATCTAGTCCCTTAAATCTACTTCTCACTTCCACTGTATAATCACAAGGAATTTGATTTAGGTCATAGCTGAATGGTCTAGTGGTTTCCCCCACTTTCTTCAATTTAAGTCTAAATTTGGCACTAAGGAGTTCATGATCTGAGCCACAGTCAGCTCCCGATCTTATTTTTGCAGACTGTATAGAGCTTCTCCATCTGTGGCTGCAAAGAATATGATCAGTCTGATTTCAGTGTTGACCATCTAGTGATGTCCATGTGTAGAGTCTTCTCTTGTGTTGTTGGAAGAGGGTGTTTGCTATGACCAGTGTGTTCCCTTGGCAAAACTCTATTAGCTTTTGCCCTGCTTCATTCTGTATCCAAGGTCAAATTTGCCTGTTACTCCAGGTATTTCTTGACGACTTATTTTTGCATTCTAGTCCCCCATAATGAAAAGGACATATTTTTTGGACGTTAGTTCTAAAAGGTCTTGTGAGTCTTCATAGAACTGTTCAACTTCACCTTCTTCAGCGTTACTGGTCGGGGCATAGACTTGGATTATTTTGATATTGAATGGTTTGCCTTGGAAACAAACAGAGATCATTCTGTCGTTTTTGTGATTGCATCCAAGTACTGCATTTTGGACTCTTTTGTTGACCATGATGGCTACTCCATTTCTTCTGAGGGATTCCTGCCCGCAGTAGTAGATATAATGGTCATCTGAGTTAAATTCACCCATTCCAGTCCATCTTAGTTCACTGATTTCTAGAATGTCAACATTCACTCTTGCCATCTCCTGTTTGATCACTTCCAATTTTCTCTGATTCATGGACCTAACATTCCAGGTTCCTATGCAATATTGCTCTTAGAGCACAGGACCTTGCTTCTGTCAGCAGTCACATCCACAATTGGGTGTTGTTTTGCTTTGGCTCCATCCCTTCATTCTTTCTGGAGTTATTTCTCCACTGATCTCCAGTAGCATATTGGGCACCTACCAACCTGGGGAGTTCATCTTTCAGTGTCCTCTCTTTTGCCTTTTCATACTGTTGGTGGGATTCTCAAGGCAAGAATACTGAAGTGGTTTGCCATTCCCTTCTCCAGTTCAAAGAATGACCCCACACAAAAGATAAGGGGTTAGGGTTTCTTTAGACTTTTCAGTAGCAACATTGGAAACAAATAGATACTTGAACAACGCACCTCAAATGTCTGAAAGCAAATGATTTCCTGTTTAGAATTTTATAGCCAGCCAAATTGTCATCAGCTATAATGTAGAATAAAAATACTTTAAAACATATAAATATTTACTTCCTTGCATCCTTTCTGAGGAAGCAACTGAGGTAAACAAGGAACACTAATACAGAAGAGAGGTGAAATAAATTCCCAGGATGTTGATGAAGGGAGATCTCAGGATGATAGCTGTGTATCTGGTGAAGGGTATAACCAGTCTAGTTTAGAGAAAGTAAAAGCATCTCTGGGAGAGACTTTGGAATTGAATTGCTGATAAGTAGCAGAATATTAAAATAAAAAAATTAAACTCTAGGAAAAGTTTGAAGTCATCCTTAAATCCTCATTATCTTATGCCTCAGCTCTGAATATATGAGTAGATAAATAGATAATTGATATAAGCTAAATTTCAACAAGATTAAACTGACGGAAAAACAACAGAAAGGATGCATGTTATAGGTGAGGCAGGAAAAAGAAGAGACCCAAGGCCTCCTCTTCAACAGAGAGAAGTCAATAGATAATGCCCACATATGATTTAGAAATATAAAAGATGGCAAAATAATAAGCTAAAAAGTTAAAAGCGGTTGTCCATGGGAAAGGGGAAATGATTATAGGTGGAAGTGGAGCACAGCAATTTTCTAAAATTCCTTGAGAACTAATTGATTCTTCAAATTAGATAAAATCTTGGGAAAAGAAAAAGTTTAAGAGGAGATATCTGGGCTTCCGTGGAGGTCCAGTGGTTAAGAATCTGCCTGCCAATGCAAGACACATGGTTTTGATCCCTGGTCCAGGAAGATTTATCGTGCTGCAGGGCAACTAATCCCATGTGCCACAATTGCTGAAGCCCGTGCACCCTAGAGCCCATGCTCCTCAACAAAAGAAGCCACAGCAATGAGAAGCCTGGGCACCACAATGAAGGGTAGCCCCCACTTACCACAACTAGAGAAAGCCCGAGAGCAGCAACAAAGACCAGCACAGCCACAAATAAAATTAATTAAGTTTTTAAAAAGAGGGGCTATATAATTTTTAAAAAGAGAGGGTATCCTATGTGTTCTGAGGAGGGTCCAGGACTGAAAGTCTGAGGTCTGGTAGCACCAGTGGTGACTAAGAAAAGTGGAAGAATGTTCAGAAGGTCAATAGACAAGATATGGTTCTCAAGTTTAGATTCCTATTTTAACCTCAAGTTATCACATCATTTTTCTACTCATAAGCTGACTTCCATCACTATCTTCTTTAGGCAACTCTTATCATCTAACTCTTATGCGCATTCCACCATTAGCTTGCTAATATTACTAAGATGTAATACAGCAGTTAAGGGCATAAACTTTAGAATCAGAAAGACTGATTTTAAAGTCTAACTTGATCCTTCATTTTGTTAGATGGTTTTAACATCTCTGAGCTGTAGTTTTCTGTTTTTTAAAATGAAAAATAATAATTGCCACCTCTAAGGGCTAATGAGAGGATTGAATGAATCAATATACATAAAGATGCTGAGTATAGTGTCTGGCATGTAATGAGTGCTCAGCCATTATTAATAAACTTGAGAAGAGTATTACTGTTAGAATCAATATTTTAAATATGAAACTCAATTATCTGAAATCATGGGCACTTTGTACTTTTAAAAATTGCTCAGTATCTGATTCATTCTCAGATCATAGAGTCAATTCACCAGATCATTATTAACATTTTAAAAACTGTAAAACAAAGTAATAAGGAATAGACTGAAGTACCTTGTACTAAGAAGGATTTATTTAAATGTTAAGAAGCTTTGGCTTAAGTGTTGATGGAGAGGGAGCACACTGTTAGAAGGTAGTTGTGTTTTTCTTCTTTGATAGTTATGGAAAAATAGGTTAAAGTTGATACAAATAATTGCATGTGTTTCTCAAATTCTTTGCTACAACACTAAACTACAATTAAAGTCTAACGTCAAGTCCAGCTAACTTCTAGTTTTCAGAACTATCAAAGTCCAAAAAAACTTTTGGAGTCCATAGCATCCTAGCTTATCTTTTATACCTAAGAATAAAATTCTGCAGTATTAAAAACAAGTTTAGTCTCTAAAATTGTCTTTGATGACATTTCATATTTTAAAAGAATTTGGAAATTCTGTGGCAGCCTAGTGTTAAAGACTCTGTGCTTTCACTGCAAGAGGTAAGAGTTGAACCCCTGGTTGTGGAAATAAGATCCCACAGACCAATGTAATGGCTCCAAACACACTTGTTTCTTAATAAAAAAGAAAGAAAGCTATGTGCCAAAGAATTGATGTTTTTGAACTCTGGTGTTGGAAAAGACTCTTGAGAGTCCCTTGGATTGCAAGGAGATCAAACCAGTTAATCCTAAAGGAAATAATCCTGAATATTCACTGGAAGGACTGATGCTGAAGCTGAAACTCCAATACTTTGGCCACCTGATGAGAACTGACTCACTGAAAAAGAGCCTGACTCTGGGAAAGACTGAAGGCAGAAGGATAAGCGGATGACAGAGGATGAGATGGTTGGATGGCATCACCTACTCAATGGACATGAGTTTGAGCAAGCTCTGGGAGTTGGCGATGGACAGGGAAGCCTGAGATGCTGCAGCCCATGGGGTCAGAAAGAGTTGGATACGACTGAGCAACTGAACTGAACTGAAATAAATAAAATGATAAGATACATTTTTACCACCCAGACCTCAATTTTTTTTAATACTTTATTCTACATTACAATACTCTATTTGTTTTGCCATACATTGACATGAATCAGCCACAGGTGAACACGATCTCCCAATGCCAAAGCCCCCTCCCACCTCCCACCCCACATCATCTCCCTGAATCATCCTGTGCACCAGCCCCATGCATCCTGCATCCTGCATTGAACATAGACTGGTGCTTCGTTTCTTACAAGATAGTATACATGTTTCAATGCCATTCTCCCAAACCATCCCACCCTCTCCCTCTCCCTCAGAGTGCAGTTCCCTAATAAAAGGAGCCAAGTTTCCTTGGAGAAATAGCTGACTCTACCACCACTGGAAAGCATAAAGTGAACCTAGAACGACTCGTGCAAGAAAGTACATTTTGCTCAAACACTGATGAGCCATACTAAAAGAACTCACAAGCCCACTTGAAGAGGTTGTCATTGGCTAAATCTGGGGACAAACAATGAATCAAAACACATTTTGGAAAAATAGTGTTACTCTTAGACAGGGCTATAGAAAAATATAAAATGAATGTGGAACATCATATAGTAATACATTTTGATGAAACTGTGTGCTCTCTAGCCTGAGCTTCTAGTCTTGTGCAAGCCACATCTTTGTTTATTCTACCTTTAATAGGTTCCCATTGTCCTTCATATAAAATTTAAAGCCCTTGGTTGTTTGCTTGGGATGTCTAGCAAAGTTCACGTCTTGCCACATCTTCCCTGTACTCTATGGTCCAGTCATTCTGCCCTTGGGGCCTTCACACAATCTTTTTTTCTCTGACTAGTATATTGTCCCCTTTACTACTGTCTTCTTTCTACCTGATTAAATCTGGAATCAACTTTTTTGGGTTTCAGCACAGCAGCACTCCCTCAGAGATGTGAACTGACATCACAACAGAATTGGGCCTGCATGGAGAGTTCTCTTGCCTTCTGGTCCTTTATGCTTTCAGTTTACTTATAGTATGTAAAGTGAAAGTTAAAGTCACTCGTTGTGTTCGACTCTTTGCGACGCCATGAACTGTAGCCTGTCAGGCTCCTCTGTCCATGGAATCCTCCAGGTCAGAATACTGGAGTGGGTAGCCAGTTCCCTTCTCCAAAGGATCTTCCCTACCCAGGAATTGAACCCAGGTCTCCCACATTGCAGGCGAATTCTTTACCATCTGAGCCACCAGGGAATGAATCTAACTCCAATTAAATGCAGAGAAAAAAGCAACATTCCAATCACCCTAACAAATTAAACTTTTTTCATTTGTTTAAGCTCATTTTATTCTTATCTATTTGTGGATGTTTTACATAGTTGTAATCACTGTGCAGATCAACCTTTACATCCTACTTTAGTTTTTATTCATATCTTGTTAAGCATTTTCCATGTTGTTACATAGATTAGGTATTTATTGTTATTATTCCTGTTGCATGGCCTGTGTGTGCACATGCTCAGTCTTGTCCCACTCTGCAACCCTATGGACTGTAGCCCACGAGGCTCCTCTGTCCACGGGATTTCCCAATTAAGAATACCGGAGTGGGTTTCCATTTCCTTCTCCAGGGGATCTTCCCAGATTCAGGGGTCAAACCTGTGTCTCTTGCATTGCAGGTGGATTCTTTACTGCTTCAGCCACTGGGAAAGCCCTGTCCTGTCAAATGCATTCATTTATATTTAGAGCCCACCCACAATATTTTGAATACTAAGCAGGCTACTGTGCAGAAGCAGAAATAAATCATTGCTGTAGGGGAATCTATGTCTAGTTTATATTAGTCAGATACTTCGTTTCCTATTTTATTGATATTATTATTCCATACTTGCTGCTGCATAGTTTGCTCAGTTGTGTCTGACTCTTTGCGACACCATGGACTATAACCACCAGGCTCCTCTGTCCATGGGATATTTTTGGCAAGAATACTGGAAAGTTCAGTTCAGTTCAGTCGCTCAGTTGTCTCCGACTCTTTGTGACCCCATGAATCGCAGCACGCCAGGCCTCTCTGTCCATCATCATCTCCCGGAGTTCACTCAGACTCACGTCCATCGAGTCCGTGATGCCATCTAGCCATCTCATCCTTGGTCGTCCCCTTCTCCTCCTGTCCCCAATGCCTCCCAGCATCACAGTCTTTTCCAATGAGTCAACTCTTTGCATGAGGTGGCCAAAGTACTGGAGTTTCAGCTTTAGCATCATTCCTTCCAAAGAACTCCCAAGGCTGATCTCCTTCAGAATGGACTGGTTGGATCACCTTGCAGTCCAAGGGACTCTCAAGAGTCTTCTCCAACACCACAGTTCAAAAGCATCAATTCTTCGGCACTTAGCCTTCTTCACAGTCCAACTCTCACATCCATACATGACCACAGGAAAAACCAAAGCCTTGACTAGACGGACCTTAGTCAGCAAAGTAATGTCTCTGCTTTTGAATATACTATCTAGGTTGGTCATAACTTTTCTTCCAAGGAGTAAGCGTCTTTTAATTTCACAGCTGCAGTCACCATTTGCAGTAATTCTGGAGCCCCCAAAAATAAAGTCTGACACTGTTTCCACTGTCTCCCCATCTATTTCCCACGAAGTGATGGGACCGGATGCTATGATCTTCGTTTTCTGAATGTTGAGCTTTAAGGCAACTTTTTCGCTTTCCTCTTTCACTTTCATCAAGAGGCTTTTTAGTTTCCTCTTCACTTTCTGCCATAAGGGTGGTGTCATCTGCATATCTGAGGTTATTTATATTTCTCCCGGCAATCTTGATTCCAGCTTGTGTTTAATCCAGTTCAGCGTTTCTCCCAGTTCAGCGTTTCTCATGATGTACTCTGCATAGAAGTTAAATAAGCAGAGTGACAATACACAGCCTTGATGTACTCCTTTTCCTATGTGGAACCAGTCTGTTGTTCCATGTTCATTTCTAACTGTTGCTTCCTGACCTGCATACAGATTTCTCAAGAGGCAGGTTAGGTGGTCTGGTATTCCCATCTCTTTTAGAATTTTCCACAGTTTATTGTGATCCACACAGTCAAAGGCTTTGGCATAGTCAATAAAGCAGAAACAGATATTTTTGGCAAGAATACCGGAAAGGGTAGCCATTTTCCTCCTCCAGGGGATCTTCCTGACCCAGGGGTCGAACCCTCGTCTCCTGTGTCTCCTGCATTGCATTGTTTAGTCTATATTAATAGGATAAAATATTCTCCTGTGGTCTGTATCCTCTTTTCCCAAATAGTCTCATTGATAAATTGCATTTATTCTTATTCTAATTTGTCTTAAAAACCTTACCTAGGAAATCTCATCAGCTTCCCTTAAATGCTAAATATTCACTGGAGTCTCCTGGAACTTAATCTCTATTGTAGCCTTCTACTAAAATCTTCACTGAATGTTTGAAGACCCCTCCAAAGCAATTATTTCTCCAACAGAACTTCTTATCTCCCTCCACGGATCTTCCCTTATGTTTTAAATTAATGGCATAATTATGTATCCAATTATCTAAGTAAATTTATCCTGAGTTTCTGCTCATTGCTCATCATCCCTAGCAACTAATTTCCATTTCTTCAACATTTTAAATATTTCAGTTCTATCTCTTTTTCTCCACTTTCATTGCTTTAGTTCAGGCTCTACTTATCTCTCCTCTATGCTTGCAATAGACTTAACTGGTTTCTGCCTTCTCTACTGTGATTTTTAAATCTTCCTCTTTACTGATAAAAATTCTCTTTCTAAAACCCAAAGTTGATCAAGTGATGCCCCTACTTCTAAACTTGAAATGGTTTGTTGACTATCTGACACCATCACAATCATTTGTTGAGTACCTGGTATACATTAGACCTAGCACTGGGCATATACTATCAATAATTGTTTAAACCATAAAAATAAAAATGACAGCAGTCAATACTGTTTACTATGTGCTTGGTTTTCTTCCACATGAATGAATGGATAAACAAGTGAATGAATAAATGAGAGAAATAGTGGGGAGAGAGGCTTGTAAAACTGTGCTTCATAGATTCTGAGAGTCACCACTAGGTTCTGTTCTCTTTACTTTGTAGTAGGCAGAATTAGAAGCTTCCCAGGTGTGCTAGTGGTAAAGAATCCGCCTGCCAATGCAGGAGATGAAACAGACGTGGGTTCAGTCTCTGGGTTGGGAAGATCCCCTGGAGAAGGAAATGACAACCTACTTCAGTATTCTTGCCTGGGAAATCCCAAGGACAGAGGAGCCAGCAGGCCACAGTCCATAGGGTCAAAAAAGAGTCACACACAACTGAGCATACACACACACACACACACACACACACACACACACACACGAATTCTAAGATGGCCTTCATAATTCTTGTTCCCTGGTTGTCCGTGTTTTTGTGTGGGTTGAACCAATAACTTGCTGCTAACCAGTAGAATTTGGCAAAGGTAAAGTTTTGAAGATGCAGTTAAGGTTTTGAAGAAACTGACATCAAAATTAATAAAAAAAGATTATCCTGGGTGGGCCTAACCTAATCAGGTGAGCCCTTTAAAAGGGAGTCTAAAGGTCAGAGACTATAATGGTTAATTTTATCTGTCAAGTTGGCTAAGCTATTGTGCCTAGTTGTTTAATCAAACACAAGTATAGATGTGACTGTGAAAGTATTTTAAAGATGTGTTGCTGTTGTTCAGTCTCTAAATTTTGTCCAAGTCTTTGCAACCCCATGGAATTCCCTGCTGGCTCAGACGGTAAAGCGTCTCCCTACAATGCAGGAGACCCAGGTTCAATCCCTGGGTTGGGAAGATCTGGAGAAGGAAACAGCAACCCACTCCAGTATTCTTGCCTGAAAAATCCCATGGATGGAGGAGCCCAGTAGGCTATAGTCCACGGGGTTGCAAAGAGTTGGACATGACTGAGCAACTTCACTTTCACTTTTGCAACACAATGGACCTGATTTATTCATTTAAAGATATGACTGACATTTAAATGCTGATAGATTTTTGAGTAAAACAGGTTACTCTCTCAGATGTTTTTTCCAACACCAACAATTCTCCAATTCTAAGTGAACAGAGACTGCATGTCCTGCAAATTTAACTCAATTCTGACCCTACCTGGAGATAGCATCAGATTCCACAGGTTAAAGACTCAGTTCCATAAGTCTGCCCTCACTTCAGATGCCAGTCTCCAAGTCCAACTGTGCTTCAGATCAGCCTGTAAATTGGAGATTCCAACAACCTCTTCCTCAAGTTTGATTAAGTCACTAGAGCAGCTCACAGAAGCATTTACTTATGTTTACCAGTTTGAGAAACCTGTATTCAGGTCAAGAAGCAACAGTGAGAACCAGACATGGAACAACGAACTGGTTCAATATTGGGAAAGGTGTACATAAAGGCTATATATTGTCACCCTGCTTATTTAACTTATGTGCAAAGTACATCATGTGAGATGCCAGACTGTATGAAGAACAAGCTGGAATCAAGATTGTCTGGAGAAATATTAATAACCTCAGATATGCAGATGACACCACCCTAATGGCAGAAAGTGAAGAGGGACTAAAGAGCCTCTTGATGAAGGTCAAAGAAAAGAGTGAAAAGGCTGGCTTAAAACTCAACATTCAAAAACAAAGATCATAGCATCTGGTTCCATCACTTCATGGGAAATAGCTGGGGAAACAGTGGAAACAGTGAGAGACTTTATTTTCTTGGGCTCCAAAATCACTGCAGATGGTGACTGCAGCCACGAAATTAAAAGATGCTTGCTCCTTGGAAGAAAAGCTATGGCCAATGTAGACAGTATATTAGAAAGCAGAGACATTACATTGCTGACAAAGGTCCATCTAGTCAAAGCTATGGTTTTTCCAGTAGTCATGTATCTATGTGAGAGTTGGACCATAAGGAAGGCTGAGCACTGAAGAATGGATGCTTTTGAACTGTGGTGTTGGAGAAGACCCTTGAGAGTCCCTTAGACTGCAAGGAGATCAAACCAGTCAATCCTAAAGGAACTCAATCTTTACTATTCTTTGGAACGACTGATGCTAAAGCCAAAGCTCTGATACTTTGGCCACCTGATGCAAAAAGCTGACTTATCAGAAAAGACCCCGATTCTGGGAAAGAATGAAGGCAGGAGAAAAAGAGGATTACAAAGGACAAGATGGTGGGATGGCATCACCAACTCAGTGGACATGAGTTTGAGCAAGCACCGGGAGATGGTGAAGGACAGAGGGAGGGAAGCCTGGCGTGCTGCATTCCATGGTGTTGCAAAGAGTCAGACATGACTGAGCAACTGAACTACAACCAGTTTCTTATAAAGAATATTACAGATGAATACCCACATGAAGAGGTAAAAAGTTCTTAGGGCAATAAGATGCTCCAGCCTTCCAACAGATGGTATGTGTTCACCAAGCAGAATAATCATCAAATGTCCTTTTAGAACTGGACATGGAACAACAGATTGGTTCCAGGTAGGAAAAGGAGTACGTCAAGGCTGTATATTGTCACCCTGCTTATTTAACTTCTATGCAGAGTACATCATGAGAAACGCTGGGCTGGAAGAAGCACAAGCTGGAATCAGGATTGCCAGGAGAAATATCAATAACCTCAGATATGCAGATGACACCACTCTTATAGCAGAAAGTGAAGAGGAACTAAAAGCCTCTTGAAGAAAGTGAAAGAGGAGAGCGAAAAAGTTGGCTTAAAGCTCAACATTCAGAAAACAAAGATCATGGCATCCGGTCCCATCACTTCATGGCAAATAGACTGGGAAACAGTGGAAACAGTGTCAGACTTTATTTTTCTGGGCTCCAAAATCACTGCAGATGGTGGCTGCAGCCACGAAATTAAAAGACGCTTACTCTTTGGAAGAAAAGTTATGACCAACCTAGACAGCATATTCAAAAGCAGACACATTACTTTGCCAACAAAGGTCTGTCTAGTCAAGGCTATGGTTTTTCCTGTGGTCATGTATGGATGTGAGAGTTGGACTGTGAAGAAGGCTGAGCGCCAAAGAATTGATGCTTTTGAACTGTGGTGTTGGAGAAGACTCTTGAGAGTCCCTTGGACTGCCAGGAGATCCACCCAGTCCTTTCTGAAGGAGATCAGCCCTGGGATTACTTTGGAAGGAATGATGCTAAAGCTGAAACTCCAGTACTTTGGCCACCTCATCTGAAGAGTTGACTCATTGGAAAAGACTCTGATGCTGGGCGGGGGTGGTGGGGGGAGGTTGGGGACAGGAGGAGAAGGGGACGACAGAGGATGAGATGGCTGGATGGCATCACTGATGGACATGTGTCTGAGTGAACTCCGGGAGATGGTGATGAACAGGAAGGCCTAGAGTGCTGCGATTCATGGGGTTGCAAAGAGTTGGACACGACTGAGCGACTGAACTGACTGAACTAATCTCCAGCCTCCCTGTTTGTCCTTTTTCCTTCCCAGAGTTTGAGCTGGGGCTGAAACCCCTAACCCTCTATGACTGTTCCTTGGTCTTTCTGGAAACCAGCCCTATCCTGAGGCTATCTGGGAGCACCAACTTAAATCACCTCTTTAGCCTATACTCTGGTGTTAAGTATCCTTTTGAATAACCAAAGACCTTCTCCCACCCCTCAAGCTGGAAGTCCTAAGAGTAGTTGATGTGGTAGTCTTGAGTCAGAGGGCAGTCTGGAGAGAGATTCCTTCCTTTTGGGGAAACCTCGGTCTCGTAAGGCCTCAGTGATGGAGAAGATCTACACACAAGAGGGAGGGTGTGGTAGAACACATATTCTGACAGGAGAAATTCTGCTGCTTTAAGACTCTAAATCTGTGGTAGTTTGTTTTTATGAAGCAAGAGAAAAATAACACAAATTTGTAATCCTTACCATACCCAAGTAAGGTTCTTGGTGATTGATAATTTGATCAATTTTTTGTGTGGGAGGAAGTTACTTTATTTTAAAAATAACAATTTAAAAAATTACAAAGGTAGTATATGCACATAAAAGTAAAATGTAAGAAACCAATTCTCCCCCTCCCACAAACACACTATTGTGCAGCTTATTTCTCTTAACAATATAGGTAAAAGAGCTTTCCATCTTTGCAAATATAGATGTACTCTTTTCCTCAAAACTTCCCAAGCATTCTTGGTTCATAGCATTCTCAGTAACTCAGTACTCACTACACTGCCTAAATAAATACCTAATGATTCTGTTATTGAGAATTAAGATGTCAAAACTTAGGAAACATTTATGTCATAACAATTCAATACATAGGTGGAAAATAAAGTATAAACTAGTAGAAAAAATACTTTATCCTCAGTCTTGAATAATCCAATTTCTTGCTAATGGGATATACATCCACACTGGTCACTACACACCTCTCCTGGAATCACAGCAGACATTGCCACCTCATTTCCTGTTCTAAATTGATTCTTGCTTTATTCTTACAGGAATTGCTAAAAACTCATGTTTGAAAGATATAGAATCACCAAATGGAATGTAGCATGACTTAATATTGAAATTGAACTACCTTGAGATAGCAGTGTGCACAAAGTCCAACAGGTGTTAAACATTACTATGTTTACCCAAAAATGTAACATATCTTCAGGCACTTCTGTGAATTCACTGTCATGTCCTGGTATCTGTTGTTGCACAATTTGGGAACTGTAACTCTATCCCATTCCTTTTAATGGGTGCATATTAATCAATTTTATGGATAAAGTTGTTTTAATTACTACTCTGTAAGGGTAAGCATAGGCTTTGCTGGCTTTTATTTCTTTTCCTCTTTCATTTATTCTTTTTCTTTATTGCTTTTGTGTGTTGCTTCCACCTGTGAAAATTCCTTATGAACAATACTGTAACCTTATTGAGTATATCTGTAGGATAAATTCTTACAAATTGAACTGCTGGCTTAAATGGTATCATTAATTTAAATGTTCATACTATTAAAAAATATGTCTCCAAAAAGGTTTCATCAATTTACATATTTGTGTGTCAACATGGCCATTTTCCAAATTGTTTTTAACACTAATTTCATGAAACTTTTAAACCTTTATCATTCAGAGAGAGGGAAAGCGGTATCTAAGTGATGGTTTTTAAAATTATTTAAAAATTTTTCTCACATTTCTTTTCTCCTTGGCCACCCCACAGGGCTTGGATTTTAGTTTCAAGAGGAGGGATCAGATCAGGACCTCAGCAGTGAATAATGTTTTAATATATATTTCTTTGTTTATAGTTCTAGTTCTGAGCATTTTTACTATGTTCTTATTTATATTTAGTTTTATGTCAATTAAAAATTGTTTTTTGTCCATTTTTCTTTGGGATTATTTGTATTTCCACATGACTTACAGGAGATAACTGGAAATTCGTTGGCTCTCTAGTAGTTAAGACACTGAGCTCTCACTGGTGAGGGCCAAGGTTCAGTCTGGGTAGGGAACTAAGATCCCTTAAGAAAAGGCAAAAAATAAAAAATAAAAGTGTTTAGTAAAGGGCTTAGTTGTTTTTAGGGCTTTCTTAGTGGCTCAGATGGTAAAGAATCTGCCTGTAGTGCAGGAGACCCAGGTTTGATCCTTGGGTGGAGAAGATACCGTTGGAGAAGGGAATGGATACCCACTCCATTATTCTTGTCTGGATAATTCCACGGACAGGGGAACCTGGTGAGCTACAGTCCGTGGGGTAGTAAAGAGTCAAACACGACTGAGCAACTAACAGTAACAGACTAATACACTTAGTGATTTTTACTCCTGGCTGCCTTTAACTTCTCTTAAGGTAATTTTTTTTTTTCCTTTGAGAAGTTTTAAATGTTTATGTATTCAAACTTACAATCTTTCCCCACTGGCTTCTGGGCATTTTGTAATGGTAGAGACAATTAAACAATAGTTTAAAGTTTATCCATGTTTACTTGTACTATTTTCATGATTTTGTTTGCACTTCAATCTTTATTCCAAATGGAATTAATTTTGAATTAAGTAATAAAGTAGGGATATGCATTTGTCAGATTACTTAATGCTAACTGCTATCTTAAACAACCCTAAAATCTTTGTGGCGTAACATTAAATAAAAATTTTTTTTTTGCTCCTAGAGAGTCCAAACTAGGAAATAACAAATTTCATTTAGACTTCAAAAGGGCAATCCATATGCAGAGCCCATGATCTTAACTCTAATTAATAATTTTTCAGTGGTCTTGCAATATAGTTTTTTGCTTTAAGTTCAACTTCACATTAGATTAGGGCCTAGGTAGGGTGGAGTGAAGTTCTGTTTCTGACTTGCAAAATGAGACTGGTATTGTTTCTTTCTTCTTTTATCTGGAACTGTCTATATCATATGGACTCTTGACAATATCAAGACAACCAAACTCAAGAGTTAGGTTTAACAACATAATTTTTAAAATATTCTTATATGTTAGTATATTGTGATTTTAAAAATCAAAGATGCCTATGAAAAAAAAGGTTAAAACATTTTAGATTATGATTCCTGAGTCTTTCATTGCTGCTGCTAAGTCGCTTGAGTCGTGTCCAACTCTGTGCGATCCTATAGACGGCAGCCCACCAGGCTCCCCCGTCCCTGGGATTCTCCAGGCAAGAACACTGCAGTGGGTTGCCATTTCCTTCTCCAATGCATAAAAGTGAAAAGTGAAAGTGAAGTCGCTCAGTCGTGCCCAACTCTAGCGATCCCATGGACTGCAGCCCACCAGGCTCCTCTGTCCATGGGATTTTCCAGGCAAAAGTACTGGAGTGGAGTGCCATTGCCTTCTCTGGAGTCTTTCATTAGCTGTTTATAAAACAGGGCACTATTTGTTTTGGAAACTGTTGGTTAAAATATCAATATTTTAGATCCTCTAGATTTCTATATCCCAAGGAAGAAAAACTCCTATAGTCTCAATTTAGTCAAGTTAAAATTATCTTCAAATGAACTACTTTGAGAAGATGTTAAATGATGATAGCATGTTTCCTTATCACATTTCACTGACAACTCAAACTAAATATAGTGTCACAAAATTGATCAAAATCTTAAGTTCTTAGTGTTCCAGTAGTTGTGTATACAAAGTTTATTTTTGAAGAACATTTTCCTATTTAATTTATATTTTTTAAAAGTTAGAAATAGTACCACTTTTCAGTATAGAAAACTTGTAAAATGTAGAAAGCATGAAGAAAAATAATCATCTGTAATGCAACTGCCTGAAGATACCACTGCTAACACTTTGGTAAACATCTATATATTTTTATGCAATATATGTATAAATTTTCTGTATAAAATTGACTCCATATATAGTATTTGATAGTCTTCTTTTCATAGTTACATTGTAGACATTTACTTGTATCAATAATATTCCTCTAAAATTTTATCTCTAATGGTTGTGGAATATTCACGTAGAGTGTTTGAAAAGTGAAAATATTTTTTTTTCTGAGAATCAAGGGGCACGCTCATTCAAAAAAATTCAGACAATGCAAAAGAAAACAAAAATTGCAAAATTTATGTCAACCATAAGTCCTCTTCAGGAAATATGCAACAATTAATATTAACTTCTAAACCGTATATGTGTATATGTGTATGTGGTTGTATTATATATATATATATATATATATATATGACTGGAAAAGGTTAGTTTTCATTCCAATCCCAAAGAAAGGCAATGCCAAAGAATGCTCTAACTACCGCAAAATTGCCCTCATCTCACACGCTAGTAAAGTAATGCTCAAAATTCTCCAAGCCAGGCTTCAGCAATATGTGAACTGCGCACTTCCAGATGTTCCAGCTGGTTTAGAAAAGGCAGAGGTCCCAGAGATCAAACTGCCAACATTTGCTGGATCATCAAAAAAGCAAGAGAGTTCCAGAAAAACATCTATTTCTGCTTTATTGACTATGCCAAAGCCTTTGACTGTGTGGATCACAATAAACTGTGGAAAATTCTAAAAGAGATGGGAATATCAGACCACCTGACCTGCCTTTGAGAAATCTGTATGCAGGTCAGGAAGCAACAGTTATAATTGGACATGGAACAACAGACTGGTTCCAAATAGGAAAAGGAGTACGTCAAGGCTGTATATTGTCACCCTGCTTATTTAACTGATATGCAGAGTACATCATGAGAAACGCTGGGCTGGAAGAAGCACAAGCTGGAATCAAGATTGCCAGGAGAAATATCAATCACCTCAGATATGCAGATGACACCAACTTTATGGCAGAAAGTGAAGAAGAACTGAAGAGCCTCTTGATGAAAGTGAGAGAGGATAGTGAAAAAGTTGGCTTAAAGCTCAACATTCAGAAAACGAAGATCATGGCATCCGATCCCATCACTTCATAGCAAATAGATGGGGAAACAGTGTCAGACTTTATTTTGGGGGCTCCAAAATCACTGCAGATGGTGATTGCAGCCATGAAATTAAAGATGCTTATCCCTTGGAAGGAAAGTTATGACCAACCTAGACAGCATATTGAAAAGCTGAGACATTACTTTGCCAACAAAGGTCCATCTAGTCAAGGCTATGGTTTTTCCAGTAGTCATGTGTGGATATGAGAGCTGGACTATAAAGAAAGCTGAGAGCCAAAGAATTGATGCTTTTGAATTGTGGTGTTGGAGAAGACTCTTGAGTCCCTTGGACAGCAAGGAGATCCAACCAGTCCAGCATAAAGGAGATCAGTCCTGAATATTCACTGGAAGGACTGATCGTGAAGCTGAAACTCTAGTACTTTGGCCACCTGATGTGAAGAGCTGACTCATTTGAAAAGACCCTGACTCTGGGTGAGACTGAAGGCAGGAGGATAAGTGGATGATAGAGGATGAGATGGTTGTATGGCATCACCAACTCAATGGACATAGGTTTGGGTAAACTCTGGGAGTTGGTGAGGGACAGGGAGGCCTGGCGTGCTGCGATTCATGGGGTTGCAAAAAGTTGGACACGACTGAGCGACTGAACTGATATATGTTTGTATATGTTCTGTGCTATGCTTTGTCGCTCAGTTGCGTCTGACTCTAACACCATGGACCATCGCCTGCCAGGCTCCTCTGTCCATGGGGGAGTTTCCAGGCAAGAATACTGGAGTGGGTTGCCATGTTCTCCTCCAGGGGATCTTCCCAACCCAGGGATTGAACCCAAGTTTCCCATATATATACACACACACACACATACACATAGACACACACACACACACATGTATACACATACAGGGGGCTTCCCTGGTGGCTCAGTGGTAAAGAATCCATCTGCCAACGCAGGAGACATGGTTTTAGACAGAGGAGCCTCGTGGGCTACAGTACATGGGTCGCAAGAGTTGAACACGACTTATGGACTAAACAACACAATAGTGCATTTGCTGTTGTTTAGTCGCTAAGTTGTGTCTGACTCTTTGCAACCTCATGGACTGCAGCACGCCAGACTTCCCTGTCCTGCACTAGCTCTTGGAGTTTGCTCAGATTTAAGTCTATTGAGTCAATGATGCCGTCCAACTATATCATCCTGTATCTCTCCGTTTTCCTCCTGCCCTCAATCTTTTCCAGCATCGGGGTCTTTTCCCATGAGTTAGCTCTTTGCATCAGGTGGCCATATAGTGGAACTTCACCTTCAGTCCTTCCAAAGAGTATTCAGGGTTATTTCCTTTAGGATTGCCTGGTTTGATCTCCTTGCAGTCCAAGGGATTCTCAAGGGTCTTCACCAGAACCATCACCATATATATACAAATATACGCACATGAGCACATTCATTATTTAAAGGTGATTATGCTTGCTGTTTTGTGACTTTTCCTTTTTAAGAATTTTACTTATTTCCCAGTTTTATTGAGATGTAACACTTTTCTTTTCAATAATGATTGTCTTTTCAAAATGATGAATACAGATCTATATCAACATTTTAAAGCTTGTGTACTATTCCACTATGAACATAACATGCCGACAACAGAGTCATAATATGAGTTTTGGAAATGGAAAGAGGTGTGACTTAAATTCTAGTTCTGCTAATTTAGATCTTATGTGATCTTAGATATATGACTGGTTGCTATAAATCTCTGTTGTTTAATGGAAGTCACAGTTCTATCTATTAATAGCAGGAGTTAGTGGAGATGGGTTGGGGGTGTCCAAACTCAAAATGTTTTTAGCATACAAGACCTGAAGAGGAACAATCTTTATTCTTCAAAGTTCAAATAACTTTAGTCCAAATGGAACTTTCATGCTGCTGCTGCTGCTGCTGCTGCTGCTGCTGCTAAGTCGCTTCAGTCGTGTCCGACTCTGTGCGACCCCATAGACGGCAGCCCACCAGGCTCCCCCGTCCCTGGGATTCTGCAGGCAAGAACACTGGAGTGGGTTGCCATTTCCTTCTCCAGTGCATGAAAGTGGAAAGTGAAAGTGAAGTCGCTCAGTCATGTCGACTCTTAGCGATCACATGGACCGCAGCCCACCAGGCTCCTCGGTCCATGGGATTTGCCAGGCAAGAGTACTGGAGTGGGGTGCTATTGCCTTCGCCTTTCATAGCCCTACCCAAAGTGATTGACATTCAGGAACAAACGTGAAGGCCAAGAAAAGAAGAAGGAAGAAAAAGGAAGAAAGTAGATTAGTGGTTGCTTAGGGTTTGGGGGATTGGGGTTGAAGGAGGAAACAGAATAGGCTCTGTCTGAAAGCAGGACTCCATCTTGGGCCAGACTGTGGACTTTGAGCTATATGCCCAGTACCTATGAAAACGACATACCAACTGGAAAACCAGGCCCCCAGAAGGCAGAGCCCCAGGGCTCTCCATGCCTATTGATAACTCTCCGCTGTTAACTACCTAAGCTTAAGGTATATGAATCACAGCTTAACTTTAATTGTATCTTTCTTTTTCCTTTGTTCAGACTAGTTTCAGGGAACCTTATACACTTACACACTTAGGGTATAAAAGACTGGTCGGGGTCCTTGGCTAAGAGACTCTGGCTTTCGCCTGCCAGTGTAATAAACTGCACTCCAATATCTGCATTGTCCTTCTGAGTTTATTTCCTGGGACACATGGCTACAAGAGGGTTAAATGGGGAATGTCAACAGATATGAGGGTTTTGGGGGACGGAGAAAATGTTCTAAAATTGATTGTGGAGATAATTACACAAGTATGTAAATGTACTAAAAACCATTGAATTGTACACCTTAAATGGATGAATTGTACGGTATGTGAATTATACTTCAATACAGCTGCGAGGGAAAAAGGATCTAAGGCATTTTAATTCTGAAGGATCATAGCAAGATGATTATATAAAGTGTCATACACACATGAAGCCCTTAATAAATGGTGGCTGTTATTCATGTATTAGTGTGCTTGTGTTCTCCTCACAATGAACATTTTAAAAAGAACATTCCATCCATAGCAATATGGAGCCCTTAGTAATTCAGATGGAATTTTACGTACATTTTAAAGGACCCCCTTGCTCATAAAGGCCAGGGCTAGGCCCGTGGGCATTTCCTTAAGAGCTAGTGTGCCAGCAAAGCATCCTTTTCTAGGGTTTTCCTGTCAAAACGGTAACACAACACACAGATAAGAATACTTCCAGTGCTAGTTCCAAAGTCCTTGCTTTCGGAAAATGTTTCAGTATTGTTAAGTATCTCCACTTTGAACACCTAATGGTATCGGTGTAGGTTCTGGTAGAAAAGCCATACAAACTGGTTCTGTTTTGATCCTGTGTGTGGAAGTTCCTACGCACTGCAGTAGGGGAAAACGTGCTCTACAGCTCTATTGTTTTCATGATTACTTCTAACAATGGTATTACTTCCCGGGTTATGAATACATCTAAGTTGAACTGGAAATACTTAGTTTAACTTTTTAAACAATGGAATTGGTAATGGACAGAGAAGTCTGGCGTGCTGCGGTCCATGGGGTCGGAAAGAGTCGGACTGAACTGAAGGTGGTTAACAGGTGGGGAGAGGGCTGGACTGAACTGTGTGAAGAGGTGTGTAAACTGAGGAATTGGGAGTCAGGAGGAAGCCACCAACACTTTTTTTTTTTTTTTAAGACAGCGAGGCTACAGAATTTACAGCACATAGTATGTACATTTTTAGGTTCTCTCTTTCCTCCAAAGTTTGTGCCAGTGTGCAACTGAAGCCACCAGAGCTGCTTTTCACCAGATAAGGAAGCTACTACAGGGCTTCCAGCACCTCAAGGAAGTTTCAGGGCAAGGTGCCGGGCCCGGCGGAACGCAGATGCGTGGGGCAAGCTGTGCCGGGGCAAGCTGTGCCGGGGCAGTGTGCCGGGGCAGTTCAATCCCGGGCAGCAGGAGGCCCCGACCGGCTGGGGGCGGGCAAGCACCCGGCGCTTAGAGGCGGAGACGTAAGGCGGGTCACCAAAGGTCGGGCGATTGTGTCGGTAGGCGAACCGGGCGTTGGCGACAGCGGGCGGAGCTGGGAGCGAGTGATGTAAGGAGCGGAGGGATCCCACTGGGAGATCCGGGGCGGCACGGTGAGACCCCAGGGGTGTGGGGCGGGGGCTCCCAGTCCCGCCCTGTTTTCCCCGCCCCCTCCCCCGCCTCCTTCACGCCCCTCCCCCCTCCTCCCCTCTGGTTGGAAAGTTTCTAGAATCTCTTCCCAGCGGCCTTTGCGGTTCCAACATGGCGGAGCTGACGGTGGAGGTTCGCGGCTCCAACGGGGCTTTCTACAAGGTACCGACCCTTTTGCTGCTTTGTTGGCTCTTCTGGGGGCTCGGGCCGCTTTGGGGGAGGGTTGGTGATTCAACATAGTGGCGTTTGGGGTCGAAAAAGGCAGCCAGGACAAAGCCTGAGGCCACTGGGTTCATCGCTTTCCCCCTCCACCCGCGGTTTAACGGTCTCGGGGGCCCGGGCTCCGTTATGTTTTGAAACAACACGTCGGACAGTTCTTGCGTATTCCTACTTAGGAACCTTTTTCTTGGATGCTAGTGTGGCCGTTCGCGGGCCGGTGAGGAGAAGCCGAGTGGCCGCAGGAAGCTTCTGGGAGCAGGCCCGAGCGCCGAGAGGTGGGGGAGTCTTGAAAAGGAGGTGGTGGGATTGTGTGGTCACAGCCACTCCCCCGCCCCTCGAACTGGGCCGAGCGAGAGCGCCTCGGCCCGCGGCTACGACCCCTCCCCACCCCCTTGGGGGTGCCTTGCGGAATCTTAGGAATTCACCTTTGTACTAGGGTTTTTGGCTAATAAACTTCAGTGTCTGAAGAGAGAGCGAGTGCAGGATTGAAGATGAGGATCGAAGAGAAAACTAGAAAACCTTGAAATGTGGCGGGTAGAAATATTTTATTTTTGCCTGTGAAATTGGGCGGCGCCTTAGCCCCTCTATTACGGAAGAAAAGGCGAGAGAATTCTAGGCTTTAAGATTTAAAATGTGAGATGGATTAAGAAGACACAGGTGGGGAGGTAACTAGTTTGTCTTTCAGTTACACAGTGTTTTTGGAGGGTGTTGATCCTGTCCCTCAAAACACAACACACACGTTTTTTGAAGGTGCATTATTGTGGGATCGAGTCTGGGAAACGGAAGAGGAATTCGAGAGTAGAGGAATTTATTAGGGCCTTCCAGTGTAGGGGTCACGTAGTAGAAAATGAAATCCTTACAAGTTTAGTCTTGCCATTGTAACAGTCCCTTCTCCCGATTCTCCCTTTCTCCCAAAGTAATGCCGCGATGTTACAAGATCAATACAAAAATCTCCCCAGCTGTTGTCTGTCAGTCAGTCTCACTAAGCCAGCATCTCAAATGTTTGAGAGTCCTGGCTATTTTTATGAAGGGCCTTCTCCTAATACAGGAGTAGTATTGTGAGTACGCAGAATGTATTCTGAGTTTAGTTTCAGCGTACCTCGTATCTCCCACGGAATTTTCTCTTATTTGGTGGTCGTAATTCCTATTTTTAGCGTTTTCCTTTTCTAGTTTACTAATTAGCTGTGTGAAATTGGTTTAGCTGTCACGTGGTTATAGCATAGTGGAGAATCACTATTGGCGTCTAAAGAATCTCTTTAAGCTTTTACAAGTTTAAATCTCCTTAGGTGGTTAACAGAAAGTGAAAAGTGACTAGTGGAAAGGAGTCCTAATTAGTGAATAGTTCCATTATCAGTCTAGGTTTGCAACTTTTTGTCATACAGAAGCCCTGAGTAAAAATTTGAGTAGATACTTCATTAGCCTGTTCTAATGGTTGCCTTCTTTGAAAGACTGCAGATAACATTTGTGGTACCCTGCACAATGGGTGGGCTTGTCATACTTTACTGTCAGGGGTAGATAAGTTTCATCATTTTTGCATTATCTTCACTATTCGGGTGTTGAATTCTAGTGGAGATACGCATTTTTTCCTGGCATATCGAAACATAGGAAAGATTGTTCTGCTTTAACATTATTTTCACCATGCCGATGATAGATGATACAACACCATTTCTTTTTATGCAAGTATATTTTATGTTCATCTGCTAAACGTTTAGTTTTTAAAAAAATTTTAAAGGCTCAATAATATCGTCAGTTTGCAAGTTTTAGTAAAGATTGTTTACCATCTTACGTTGGTTTTGCATAGTTTTTTTTTTTTTTTTGCTTTTGTCCTTGTTTGGAAATGTAGTTTATCGATGATACCTATCCATACTCTACAAAATCTGCTTGATTCTTAGACTTTTTGAGTCCATTACATCTATTTTGCTAACAAAGTGTAGTAAGGTGGTTCTTTGGCAGAGGTTGGGAAGGACCCTAGCCACATTTGAATCTGCTGAGGTAGCACTTGAATGTTCTGAATTTTATGTCCTGCAGTAATTGACTTGTACTTTGTGGAAGCTATGGCCCTCAGAACTCTGGAAGAGTAAAGATGATGAAGTGGAAGAGCCCTACATTTGAAGTTAAACAAATAGGAATTCTGGGCCTCTACATACTTCAGCTTATTTAAGGTTATCTAGCAATGCACTGTTGACCAAATATTCCTGGTCCTATATTGTTTGAAGTAATTCAGTAGTTTGTAATATTTTTATCCCATGAAACTGTCCACTTGGAAAAAACTAGCTGACTGCATAAGCACTTTATTAATTGTAACTTCATGAATTTTTAGGTTAATTTGCTTATAGTAAAATGCATCTTTTAAAAACATCATCTTTGACGAGATTATGTAAGCTTTGATAAATGCTAGCAGTTGTGTAATCACTACCAATAGGGTAAAGGGATAGAATAATTCCACATCCCCTAAATTTCTGTCTTGTCCCTTTGTAGTCAATCCTCTCTCCTCACCCCTGGAACCTAGGGTGGTTTCTGTCCCCATAGTTTTCCCTTTTCCATAATGTCCTAAACATAGAATCATACAGAATACTGTTTTGAGTTTGGGTTCTTTAGTTTAATGTGAAAGTAATTTTAAGTAATTTTTCAAATATAAAAAGTAATACATGGTCAGTGAGGGATTTTAGAAACTATCAGAAAAAGCTAGAATAATAGTTAACATTTTGGTGTGTTTTTTTTTTCTTTCAGCGGTGGTTTTCAATATACTGGGGGTTCTGATTTTCCTCTCATTTTTCCTCCTTTGCCCTGCTGTCCCACCACACACTTGACTGTGAATGTGAATTACCATTGAAGAGTTTCAAAGTCATGGGGTTAGTGGCCTGGATCATCATGCTTGAGGCAGTGCTCTGTAGAGACTGATTAAAGGTTTTTACTGGAACTGAAACTTCATTTCAGAAGTTAGTTGGAACCAGTGAAAAGCTGAAGATGGAATCTAAAACAGGATAGTTTTTTTCCTCCCCTAAATATTTACACAAATACTTTGTTTTGCATCCTGCTCTTTTTACTTAAGAACAGTAGATCTGTGGTTGTCAAAGAGATAAAACTTAACTGTTGTTTGAAGCTAGGTAACTATAGGGATTGGAAAAATGGGAAATATGGTAATTAATCACTTGATAGGGGATGTAATTTTATATACAGACTTGTTTTTATAGCCTTTTTTAATCTGGAGCGCAGCATCATAGGATTTATACTACTGTGCCATTTAAGATGCTTTTATTATTATTTTTTAAAGCTTTCAGATAGAATTTACATTCTCTGATAGTATTGATAATATATTTACAGAATTGTGTAACCATTACCACAGTCTCATTTTAGAACATTTTCCTTAACCTCTCAAAAAGCCTTGTACCCATTTGGAGTCATTAAAATGCTTTTTAACTGATGTATATGATTCTAAGCTTTGTAATAGCACTGCAACTTGCATAGCCGTGGGCAGAATATAATTTTAAATAGAAGTTGAAAGTAAGTCACTCAATTTCTGGCACTTGGAGAGGAGTTTCCATGGTATTCCACGGAAATGTGTGGTCTCTAAGATGGCTGAAGGAATTTTCAGTTATTCTCTTTAGAAGATAGAATTACTTTTAAAGCTCTGTAATTTCTGCTTTGACTATGTAATTGATCAACTGCAAAACATTTTAAAGTACCATGATATTTCCAAAATTTGCTTTTGCTTTAGCTTAATATTGAAATTTGAGAGTAATTAAATTATACAACGGATTTATTATTGCTAAGGATGGTGACCAATAGACTTATAGTAAAAGAGTTGTATTTTGAAAATGTGCTTACTTTTCAAAGTTAGTATAGAAGATTGTTGATTTCTTTGTGAGAAAGAAATCTTCTCAGATTTCTTTGAGAAGAAGATGGTTGCCATGTTATATTATGGACATTATTAGGTTAAAAACATAGTTTAAGATATTTTGAAGCTATTTTTAGTTGTACATGTTTTAAAATGAAGTTTTTTAAATACATAAAAGAACTAGGATTTAATTAAGTGAAAAGACCACTTAATTTTTAAAAATTAATTTTCCCATGAAGTTTTGTTTTTGTATTACAAGAACAATGTAATTAATGAAAAATCTGAAAACACAAAAGCAAAAAGAAAGCCTTGATCTTCCGTATCTAGAGACAATGTCAAGACCTTGGCTTTACTTATAGAGAAAACATATTTTTCCATATTTTTTTCTATACATCATCAGATATTTGTGGGTATTGTGTAAGTAAAATGATAATTTACTATTGCTTATTACTATTGTCTGTTAACCCTTGGACTGCAAGGAGATCCAACTGGAAGGACTGATGCTAAAGCTGAAACTCCAGTATTTTGTCCACCTGATGTGAAGAGTTGACTCTTTGGAAAAGACTCTGATGCTGGGAGGGAATGGGGACAGGAGGAGAAGGGGACCACAGAGGATGAGATGGCTGGATGGCATCACCGACTCGATGGACATGAGTTTGGGTGAACTCCGGGAGTTGGTGAAGGACAGGGAGGCCTGGCATGCTGCAGTTCATGGGGTCGCAAAGAGTCGGACACGACTGAGCAACTGAACTTAGTAGTAGTGTTGCTCAGTCGTGTCCAACTCTTTGTGACCCCATGAACTAGTCCACCAGGCTCCTGTGTCTCCAGGGATTTCCCAGGCAAGAATACTGGAAAGGGTAGCCATTCCCTTCTCCAGTGCTCTTCCCTACCCAGGGATTGAACTCTGGTCTCCTGCATTGCAGAGTCTTTACAGTCTGAGCCATTAGGGAAGCACTGTTGTTCTTTGTTGTTGTTCAGTCTGCTCAATCATTTCCAGTCTTTGTGACCCCATGGAATGCAGCTTGCCAGCCTTCCCCATCCTTCAAGGAGTTTCCCTGTATTTCAAGGAGTTTGCTCAAACTTGCATCCATTGAGTCTGCACTGCCATCCAACCATCTCATCCTCTGTCATCCTTTTTTCCTGCCTTCTATCTTTTCCCATCAGGGTCTTTTTACAGTGAGTTGGCTCTTTGAATCAGGTGGCCAGAGTATTGGAGCTTTAGCTTCAGCATCAGTCCTTCCCAGGAATATTCAGTGTTGATTTCTTTTAGGATTGACTGGTTTGATCTCTTTGCTGTCCAAGGGACTCTCAAGAGTCTCCTGCACTCTGCCTATTTTATTTCCCAGCTCTCACATCTGTACATGGCTACAGGAAAAACCATAGCTTTGACTATACGAACAAAGTAATGTCTATTACTTACTGTGTATTATTTGAGGCTTTATACGTTTTGACTGGATAATAATTCAGGAACTGAGTTCTTTACCACAATGTTAACGATGTAGCAAAGTTGCTTTTTGTAGTTGAACTGCAGTATACTTTCTATGACTGACCCCTAAGTTTTGTACTGGCTAGTTGTGAGGCCTTAGATTTTTCATCAGCAGTATAAGGCACTTGGATTTTTTTGTGACAGTTCATCAAGTGGTGGAATCTACTAGGTCGTTAGTTCACTGAGGTTCTTATCTAGCTCTAACAACAGCAGCAATTTATTGAGCACTTGTGGCTCAGACAGTATGTGCCTGCAATGCTGGAGACCCAGGTTCAATCCCTGGGTTGGGAAAACCCCTGGAGAAGGGCATGGCAACACACTCCAGTATTCTTGCCTAGAGAATTTCATGGATAGAAGAGCCTGGCAGGCTACAGTTGATGGGGTTGTAAAGAGTCTGACAAGACTGAGCTTTTTCAAACTGTCATACTATGCAATTACTTTACCTGAATTTATCTTATTTACTCCTCTCAATCACAGTGAGAGAGATGGTGTTATCCCAGTTAAGGAAACTGAGGCTAAATGAATCTATCCATAAAATGAATAGGCTGATTGAAGATTCAGATTGATGTTTCTGACTCCCAGAGAGCCTGATGTCTTTAGCCAATATACGATTTTTAAGTATGAATATATGGCGTACCAAATTTTTGTTAAATTATAAATTATTCTGGTGAATACAGTGGGAGTCAAGAGGACTGAATTGGGAGGATTTTTGGAGAAATGATTTGAACTATGTCTTAATATTAGAAAAATCTGCCCTTTCCAATCTAGTAACCACTATGCATGGGGCCGAAATGTAGTCTGAATTGAGATGTGCTTTAATTGGAAAAGTCATACTAATATGGAAAAAGGAATGCAAGACTCCCAAGTGTGTGTGTGCTGAGTTGCTTCAGTCTTGTCTGACACTGCAACCCCATGGACTGCAGCCTGCCAGGCTCTTCTGTGCATGGGATTCTCCAGTCAAGAGTGCTGGAGTGGATTGCCATGTCCTTCTCCAGGGGATTATCCCGACCTGAGGATTGAACCTGCATCTCTTTTCTCTCCTGCATTGGCAGGCAGATTCTTTACCGCTTGCACCACCTGGAACTCCATAGTTTTAAAATACTGATTACTTTTTTTTCACTTATCCAAATTTATTAACAAACATTGGAGACTTGATCACTTTTAACAAAAGTGATTACATTTGAAATAACGATTTTACTTAAATATACTTAAAGTTTAAAAACTACATGATGGCTCAGATTATAATTTATGCTGGATAGTTATGGTTTATACATCCTCAGTTGTTAGCTTTATATTATTGGTTATGTTAGGTATTTGGGGAAATGTTTGAAATGCTTATATATATATATAATGAAACTTCCTGTTCAAATTTTGTTAAGATGTGGCACCTCTTGGTAATATTCACATGGTAGTTATCAAAGGCTTGCAAAAATTCTTTGGCAAATGTTTAGCTAATAGTAATAAGTTCTGTTGTGATGTTTGTATGAAGTTTTCTTGAGCCAAATCTTCATAAAGAATAGCTTGAACAAAAGAAAATTAAACAATGCAAAGCATTACTTCTGTTAACCTGAACATGTATATTTATATGTACAATATTCTCTTTAGTTTATTTTTCCTGACATTAAAGAGGCTGAGAAGCCATGACAAATTGAACCAAAATTAAATCTACGTTAAATATCAGTTGTTATAACTTGTCTTCCATATTCTGGCCTCAGCACTTTTTGCTTAGGTTTTTGGGAGCGTAAATAGAGGTCTCCCCACTGATTACTGATATTTATGGTTATTGTTGACAAAGTTATATGGCATTTCCCTGTCAGTATTTCTTAAGAATCAGAAATTTCATCTTTCAGGTTCTTGTCTTTGTGCCTTTCTTATTCTGTTAATTAATGGTAGTAAAACTTCCTGACTTCTTGGCAGTGCAGTGGTTAAGACTCCGCTCTCCCAGTGCAAGGGGCAAGGGTTTGATCCCTGGACTAGAAACTAAGATTGCCATAGGCTGCCCAGCGCTGCCTGCCACCTCCTCCAGAATAAAACTTCTTTCTTGATTCATTGCTTTTTGCCTTATTAGTTTTTAGGTTATTTTCAAGCCATGTTTTCTAGTGACTTGATAAATATATATATATATATAATATATAATATAAATAGTATGTTAGTAGACTGTCAGTAAGTATTTGTTGAGTGAACAAATGAATCAGTGGTTCTTGGTTTCTGGGCACTGACTTGTTAATCTTTATATAAACACAATGAAAAGAAAGTGAAAGTGAAGTCCTGTCTGCAGCCCCATGGACTGTAGCTTACCAGGCTTCTCTGTCCATGGGATTTTTCAGGCAAGAATACTGGAGTGGGTTGCCATTTCCTTCTCCAGGAGATCTTCCCGACTCAGGGATTGAACCTGGGTCTCCCGCATTGTAGGCAAACGCTTTACCGTCTGAGCCACCAGGGAAGTCCATAAACAAAATATATACGAAACTAACTTCATTATTTCTGAGTTTTGTTTCAGACTAAACTTAAAGTTTTTTTTTAATGCATTGATTCAAGTTAAGATACTGTCTCAGAACTTACGAAGTGAAGTGTTAGTTGCTCAGTTGTGTCAAAGTCTTTGCAACCCCATGGACTGGGGCTCACCAGGCTTTTCTGTCTGTGGGATTCTTCAGGCAAGAATGCTGGAGTGGGTTGCCATTTCCTTCTCCAGGAGATCTTCCCAACCGAGGGATTGAACCTGGCCTCCTGCATTGCAGGCAAACTTTACTGTGTGAGCCAACAGGGAAAATATAGGACTAAAGTGAACTTCAACTCTTGGCAAAAAGAAAGTCATTATAGTTTAGTGTCGCCATTGGAAACCTGCAAGTCTTTCCATTTCAGAAACTGTTGGATATTATAAACTTGTGAAATTAATAAGCCTAGAACATTACTAGTATGTATTAGTAGATATTTATGTATTTTTATGAAATCCTCACATTTTCATTGCCATTTTTCATTCGGAACAGTTAAATTAACAGTTAAACAGTTCTAATGGATGCTGAAGGCTTGCTTTGTGTAACTTTTTTCCTTAATAGAACCTGATGCATAATGATGCAATAATTTTTGTAATGCATAATGTAATTAGTAAATTTGTGGACTTTATAGCACATGTCCATTGATTTGTAGATATTGTTCAGTAGCAAAGTTGTGTCTCTTTGCAAACCCATGGATTACAGTATGCCAGGCTTTGTCCTCTGCTCTCTCCTGGAGTTTGCTCAGATTTATGTCCATTTAGTTGGTGATGCTGTCTAACCATCTCATCATCTGCTGCCCCCTTCTCATGTTGCCTTCAATCTTTCCCAGCATCAAGGTCTTTCCCAGTGAGCTGTCTGAGGCAGGTGGCCAAAGTACTGGAGGTGCAGCTTCAACATCAGTCCTTGCAGTAAATATTCAGGGTTGATTTCTTTTAGGATTGACTGGTTTGATCTTGAAGTCCAGAGGACTCTCAAGAGTCTTCTCCAGCACCAATTTGAAAGCATCAATTTTTCTGTGCTCAGCCTTCTTTGTGGTCCGAGTCACACATCCGTACAGGACTACTGGAAAAACCATAGTTTTAACAGTACTGACCGTTAATTGGCAAAGTGATGTCTTTGCTTTTTAATACACTTTGTCAAAGCTTGTAGATCCTTTAAAGAAAAGTATATTGTTTGAAGTTAAGAAAATTTTTGATTGCAATTGCACTCTTGAATGTGCTTGTTACTGGGATCAAATTACAATGCAGATCTTTTAGGTGTTGTATGTAAACATTAAACACAAGTTTATTACCTAGATTGTGGATTTGAGGTCTCTAGAGATGGAATAATTGAAAAGATGTGGGGTGTGGTTATGTATATAGCTCAACTCTTTAAAGAGATTTATACATGCATAAGCAAATACATAGTTTCATTGAGCATATACAGACTTGTTTATTATAATTAAATCCCCCCTCCCACCCCTTCCCCTGCACATTTGGATTCCCTTCACTCTATCTGTCCATCCACAATCCATCATTTAGGTAGCCTGCGCATAGCCAAGTAGACATCATGCCAGATTTTTTTTTCATACTCCTAGAATGTAATAGATACAAATTCAGATAAAATTGTAGCTGTTTCTCAGCACTGCTCTATAAAAATAGGATAATCTAATGTCTTGGCCATTTTCTCTGGGAATGTAGTTTATTTTTAATGGTTACATGTTTCACATAATTACCATGAAATTCAGCCATCCCTAGCTAATAAACACTTTGTTTCAAACATACATGCCACTCGTGTATGTTTTCATTGGATAGGTTTCAAAGAGTAATAAGATAGTTTGATGGAAGGGTGATTTATCAGTTAACTCTAATAAATGTTAACAGATTACATTCCAAAAGGCTTTTTAAAAGTATTTTCTCAGTCAGTGAATCCCAGCCTCTTTACATCCTTGCCAGAAATAGACTTTATTGTAATCTTTCATTTTTGCCAGTGTATTGGGTCTAAAGGGTTATTTGATTGCAACTTTGATTTGCAAATCCCTACTTGTGAATTTTAATGTTTGCTAGCCATTTGGATTTGCTTTTCCATAAATTGCTTGTTTTTCTCCCTTTTACTTCTGGGATATCCTTTTTCACTTTTTGAGATTCCTAGGACTCATTGTCCCCAAGAAAAAGAAATGCAAAAAGGCAAAATGACTGTCTGAGGAGGCCTTACAAATAGCTGTGAAAGAGAAGAGAAGTGAAAAGCAAGGGAGAAAAGGAAAGAAATACCCATTTGAATGCAGAGTTCCAAAGAATAGCAAGGAGAGAGAAAGCCTTCCTCAGTGAACAGTGCAAAGAAATACAAGGAAAGACTAGAGATTTCTTCAAGAAAATTAGAGATACCAAGGGAACATTTCATGCACAGATGGGCTCGATAAAGGACAGAAATGGTATGGACCTAACAGAAGCAGAAGATATTAAGAAGAGGAGGCAAGAATACACGGAAGAACTGTACAAAAAGATCTTCATGACCCAGATAATAGCCAGACATTCTGGAATGTGAAGTCAAAGGGGCCTTAGGAAGCATCACTACAAACAAAGCTAGTGGAGGTGATGGAATTCCAGTTGAGCTATTTGAAATCCTGAAAGATGATGCTGTGAAAGTGCTGTACTCAATATGCCAGCAAATTTGGAAAACTCAGCAGTGGCCACAGTACTGGGAAAAGTCAGTTTTTATTCCAGTCCCTAAGAAAGGCAATGCCAAAGAATGCTCAAACTACAGCACAATTGCACTCATCTCACATGCTAGCAAAGTAATGCTCAAAATTCTCCAAGCCAGGCTTCAGCAATACGTGAACCATGAACTTCCAGATGTTCAAGCTGGGTTTAGAAAAGGCAGAGGAAGCAGAGATCAAATTGCCAACATTCACTGACCTGCCTCTTGAGATTTCTGTATGCAGTTCAGGAAGCAACAGTTAGAACTGGACATAGAACAACAGACTGATTCCAAATAGGAAAAGGAGTACGTCAAGGTTATATATTGTCATCCTGCTTATTTAACTTGTATGCATAATACATTGTGAGAAACACTGGGCAGGAGGAAGCACAAGCTGGAATCAAGATTGCCAGGAGAAATATCAATAACTTCAGATATGCGGATTACACCGCCTTTATGGCAGAAAGTGAAGAACAACTGAAGAGCCTCTTGATGAAAGTGAAAGAGAGTGAAAAAGTTGACTTAAAACTCAACATTCAGAAAACTAAGATAACGGCATCTGGTCCCATCACTTCATGGCAAATTGATGGGGAAACAGTGGCAGACGGTATTTTGGGGGCTCCAAAATCACTGCAGATGGTGATTGCAGCCATGAAATTAAAAGACGCTTACCCCTTGGAAAGAAAGTTATGACCAACCTAGACAGCATATTAAAAAGCAGAGACATTACTTTGCCAACAAAGGTCCATCTAGTCGAGGATATGGTTTTTCCAGTAGTCATGTATGGATGTGAGAGTTGGACTATAAAGAAAGCTGAGAGCCAAAGAATTGATGCTTTTCAATTGTGGTGTTGGATAAGACTCTTGAGAGTCCCCTGGACTGCAAGGAAATCCAACTAGTACATCCTAAAGGAAATGGGTCCTGAATATTCATTGGAAGGACTGATATTGAAGCTGAAACTCCAATACTTTGGCCACCTGATGTGAAGAGCTGACTCACTGGAAAAGACTCTGATGCTGGGACAGATTGCGGGCAGGAGGAGAAGGGGACGACGGAGGATGAGATGGCTGGATGGCATCACCGATTCAATGGACATGAGTTTGAGTAACTGGGAGCTGCTGATACACAGGGAGGCCTGGTGTGCTGCAGTCCATGGGGGGTCGCAAACAATTGGATATGACTGAGCGATTGAACTGAACTGAGGACTCATTGTAAGAGTAACCCTTCTTTGTCTGTAATCTGTTAACTTTATGGTATCCCTGTCCATAGAGAAGTTCTATTTTTTATGTACTGAACTATTATTTCCCTGTTAAGACTTCCAGGTGTCCAGCCTGGTTAAGACAGCCAGTATTCCTTAGATTTGCTGGTAGTGTTTTATTCACTTAATGTCATGTTTACTACATTAAAACTTAGATTATTCATAGGCAGTTGTGCTAGCATCATGATTACATAGTCTCTTTTTAAAAAGATTTTTTTTTTTATTTTTGCACGTGCTCAAATTAGGTACTGTCTGGGATGGGAGGAAAGGAAGATATTTGGGAGAGATGGGTCCCATTCACTGTTGATAGAACCTTCTGAAAATTGCTCCCCAAAGTCTCTAGGGTGCTCTGGGAATACCATAAAAAGTCCGTAAAGGAGGATATTGTGACTTGCTTCTGGGGAGATAAAGCTAGTTAGGAGTCTTATTTTCCTTACGTTACTGCTTTGGTCCCTCTCTAGTTTCACCTCCCACATAATAAGTAATGGATCTGAGACCAATCTTAACAGTAAAACCAGTAATACTGCACACTTAAGTTTTTTTTCCTTTTTCTAATAAGGAATTCTCTCTGTATCTGTTAACCATATACACAGTCCAGAAACATGAAGGTGTTTATTGTAAATTCTTTATAAATTACTTGACATAAAAGTTCCAGAAAGAATATCTGGTATTTTGTTGGGGAGAGGAGTAGTTTTAAGTACTTCTGGCATGTCCTTGAGTGCCTGGAAATAACCTTAATTGAAGAAGATTCAGCTCCTTCAGTTTGCAGATTGAATGGGACCCTTATGTGTAAAATTGTTTAGGTAAATATCACCACCTAGGTCCTGGAGTCCCTAAGTCAATTTTCTCAACCTAATAGAGTTTCTCATCTGAATTATAAAACAGAGAAACACTGTTTTTTCAGTTTTTCCAAGGATTGTGCATAGCTCGTATTTTTCTTTATGCCTGGGTGAGGAGTTAGTTCATTACACACGATGAATGCCTTAGTGATTGAACTATATTATATTCTCTTAGAACCCTGATTGGGAAATAGTTTGCTGTATTCACTTTTTTCTTCTTTTAATACTGTAAAATGGATCATACAGGTGTAAAGTGCAAAAACAGGACAGCAGACAATTCTAATTATTGATATGTTTTTAGGTACAAAAGTAAGTGATGGGTGAAGATGTGTGGTTAGTTGAAATTTGGGTTAGAGTCCAGAGAATGGATTATTTTTCTGTAAGTAGATTTGGGAAATCAGTGGAAGAGTTATACGATTTCTTTAGAATGGCATCAGTTGTAAGAGGCACTAAGAACAAATGTTGCCAATTGATCTATGAGTAATCATAGTTTTATCTTTTAGAACTCTTGTATATTTAGTGAAAGATTATCTTTGAACACTTGGATTCATAAAATGGAAAGTACAAGCAAAATAAATTGGCTGTGACATCTTTATGTTCACATGATCGTGCTTCTTCTTACAATATTTTCCTCAGTGCCATGGAGAGCATTGATGTTGCAAGCATACATTAAAAGAGCTCTCCTTTATTATCTCCAGGATTTTCTTCCAAGAATTTTCACTCACTCTGCAAGTTTTGATGCTGGTGCTTTCTTGATTTTATCAGAAGGTGTCAACAACCTTCTGGTAAGAAACCTAAATCCTTCCTAAAATGGTACTTCATTGGTTTGCAGATTGAATTATCAGGAGGTTGCAGTCAAGTGCCATAGAAAATTGCAAGCAAACCAAGTTTGAGCATGCTTAAGAGGCAGACACGACTCAGCGACTTCACTTTCACTTTTCACTTTCATGTATTGGAGAAGGAAATGGCAACCCACTCCAGTGTTCTTGCCTGGAGAATCCCAGGAATGGTGGACCCTGATGGGCTGCCATCTATGGGGTCGCACAGAGTCGGACACGGCTGAAGCAACTTAGCAGCAGCAGCAACAGTGACATTTATATCCTGGCAGCCATTCAGCTGTTTGCTATTTTAAAGATGCCATCAATTCTAGGAAGCATCCTGATTTTAGGGACTCAGAATGTTAGATTGATGAGCTGGGAAGGTAGACTGGGGCCAGAGAATCACTAAACTGATAATTGACCAAAGAATAACAAGTGATCATCCATTTTGTCAGTTTTTTAAAAACAAAAACCTGAGGTCACATTTTTCATAAATCATGCTATTAACCTTTTCCTTTCTCAGGGGTTATATTTTTGTAATTACATTTACCTGCAGCAGTGAACTTTTAACTGTAGAGGTTGGGAAAATGGAGAGTTTACTCAGTCAGAGGGCCCTATAGGATCTAGCAAACTGAAACCTGTCCCTCTTAATATATTAAAAATTTATTTTAGCTTATTTTTAAAATACTTTATTGAAGTAGGTTGTTTAGAATGTGTTGTGTTTCTGTTGTACAGCTAAGTGTAAGTGATTTGGTTTGCATATATATTTTTTTCATATTCTTTCCCTTTATGATTTGTTACAGGATATAGAATATAGTTCCTTGTGTTATACTGTAAGACCTTGTTGTTTTTCGGTCCTGTATATAATAGTGTGCATCAGCCAACATCAAACTCCCGATCCATTCCCCCTCCACTCTACTCCCCCTCGGCAACCACAGGTCTGTTCTTTGTCAGTTTATGTTTAGAAATACAACATTTATTTATTTAGAAATGCAATATTTTATCATAAATTTGCTTCAGTAATTGAGCCATCAATTGTAATGTCCTAGTTCAGTTACCTCAGGTGTGTCCGACTCCTTGTGATCCCATGAACCGCAGCATGCCAGGCCTCTCTGTCCATCACCAACTCCCGGAGTCCACCCAAACCCATATCCATTGAATCGATGATGCCATCCAACCATTTCATCCTCTGTCGTCCCCTTTTCCTCCTGCTCTCAATCTTTCCCAACATCTGGGTCTTTTCCAGTGAGTCAGCTGTTCGCATCAGGTGGCCAAAGTATTGGAATTTCAGCTTTAACATCAGTCCTTCCAATGAACACCCAGGACTGATTTCCTTTAGGATGGACTGGTTGGATCTCCTTGCAGTCCAAGGGACTCTCAAGAGTCTTCTCCAACACCACAGTTCAAAAGCATCAATTCTTCTGTGCTCAGCTTTCTTTATAAACTCTCACATACATACACGACCACTGGAAAAACCATAGCCTTGACTAAATGGATCTTTGTTGACAAAGTAATGTCTCTGCTTTTTAATATACTGTCTAGGTTGGTCATAACTTTCCTTCCAAGGAGTAAGCATCTTTTAATTGCATGGCTGCAGTCACCATCTGCAGTGATTTTAGAGCCCAGAAAAACAAAGTCAGCCACTGTCTCCACTGTTTCCCCATCTGTCTGCGATTAAGTGATGGGACTGGATGCCATGATCTTAGTTTCCTGAATGTTGAGCTTTAAGTCAACTTTTTCACTCTCCTCTTTGACTTTCAAGAGGCTCTTTAGTAGTTCTTCACTTTTTGCCATAAGGGTGGTAATGTCCTAACACATTGGAAAAGATGATTAAAGTGTAGTTAATTTGACTGTTGTGCTAAATAAATATAACTTTTTTTTTTTTTAATTTCATGGCCAGTGATCCTGAGAAAGTCTTTAAAGAAGAGAAACTGGAATAGATCTTACATTTTATAAGAATACTTGATCAGATTTGAAGGAGGCAGTCATGTGTCTGAGAGTTTCTTTGCTTGCTTAGGAGAATAAAATGATGGTCCTTTGCTTTTACCACTTGGGATGAGAGTCATTAAAAACATAGACTTCTATGGTGGTCTTCTCTGATGGTCCAGTGGCTTAAGACTCTGCACTTGGGGTTCTGTCCTTGGTCAGGGAACCAGATTCCACATGCCACAGCTAAAGATTCCAAATGTACAGTGAAGATCTTGCGTGCTGCCTCAAAGACCTGACCCTGCCAAATAAATATTAAGGAAAAAATATAGTTTCCAATTAGGAAGATTATTCTGTTTCTTGATGGCCTTTTTTGCTCAGTATATGATAATCAGTAAATGCTTCTAACAAGAATTTTGAAGTTTAAGAGTTAACAGCTTTAGGGTTTTGGGGGTATGGGCTTCCACTTATATCTTGTTTTTAAGGATTCAAGCTGTAAGACTTCTGTTAGTAGTTTGCTGAGTATTAGGATTTTTTAAAATTTATTGATTGATTTACTTATTTTAGGGGAGGCTGTGCTGAGTCTTCATTGTAGCACATGGTTTATCTAGTTGTGGCAAGTGGGGGCTACTCTATAGTTGGGCTTCTGATTGTGGTGGTGGCTTCTCTTGTGGACTCTGGGACACTTGGGCTTCACTAGTTTTGGCTCCCCAGCTTTAGAGTACAGGCTCAGTAGTTGTGGCACACAGGCTTCGTTGCTCCATGGCACTTGGGCTCTTCCTGGACCAGGGATCGAACCGGTGTCTCCTGTATTGGCAGGTGGATTCTTTACCACAGAACCACCAGGGAAGACCCTGAATTTTTTTTAAGTTTCTTTTTCCCTCTTTATAAGGTAAGTAAATTTTGTGTTGTAATGAATTGCAATAATAGGAGGTCATTACAGGATTTTTGAGAAACCTAAGTAGCAGGTGAATTTGAAATGACACTTTGCAGGCCAGGAAATTTTTTTAGACTAGTATGATGTGTTTCTAATGAATTTAGTGGAAATGTTTTCAAAGGGATTTATGGATCTTTGTAGATTTCTAAGCCATCACTCAAGCAAAGCCTCTGATAAATTGATCAGTATTTTAAACAAGGTAGGTAAATTAGATTTTGATGTTTTGTTCTGGGACTTAACCTTAAATAGGCTTTTTAGGAAAGGTGCCTTATTTGTTCAAAATAGTATTGTTATCAGACTTGACTCTTTGGACTTTAAAAACATGAATTAGCAAAAGCATTGTATCATTTAATTTATAAGGATTTAATGGAAAGTGTTCTAGACAGAAGATGAGGTTTTTTAATATTTATTTTAAAAATAAATATTTTGTGGAGTCTTTAGTTTCAGCATATGGGATCTAGTTTCCTGACCAGGGATTGAATTCGGGCCCCCTTCCATTGGGAGAGCAGAGTCTTAGCCACTGGACCACCAGGAAGTCCCAAGATGAAATTTTAGGTTCAGCATTTATAATCTAGGGAGTAAAACTTGGGGGCTGTATATATGTATATACTTTCAGCTTCTCTTTCTCTACAGTGAGAATGAGGCATCTGGAAGGTCTTTAAAAGAAATTGTGGGATCTGGAAGGTCAGAGTGGCTTTCCCATAGTCAGGGTCCGTAATTCATCTGTTCTGACTTTTGACTGTATAACCTCAACCTTTCAATTCCTGAAATTCATTCATATCGTGTTTATTGTTGCTTAAACTATAGGATTTCCTCCCTATGATTCAGTTCAGTCACTCAGTCTTGTCTGACTGTTTGCAACCCCATGGTCCGCAGCACACCAGGCTTCCCTGTCCATCACCAACTCCCGGTGCTTGCTCAAACTCATGTCTATTGAGTCAGTAATGCCATCCAACCATCTCATCCTCTCTTGTCCCCTTCTCCCCCTGCCTTCAGTCTTTCCCAGCATCAGGGTCTTTTCCAGTGAGTCAGTTCTTCGTTTCAGCTTCAGCATCAGTCCTTCCAGTGAATATTCAGGACTGATTTCCTTTAGGATTGACCGGTTTGATCTCCTTGCAGTCCAAGGGTCTGGCTAGAGTCTTCTCCAACACCACACAGTTCAAAAGCATCTGTTCTTCGGCGCTTCTCCAACACCACACAGTTCAAAAGCATCTGTTCTTCGGCGCTCAGCTTTCTTTATGGCTCAACTCTCACATCCATATGTGACTACTGGAAAAACCATAGCTTTGACTAGATGGACCTTTGTTGGCAAACTCTTCCTTTTAAGATGCTGTCTAGGTTGGTCATAGCTTTTCTTCCAAGAAGCAAGTGTCTTAATTTCATGGCTATAGTCACCATATGTAGTTATTTGGGAGCCCAAGAAAATAGAAGTCTCTCATGGTTTCCATTTTTCCCCATCTATTTGCCATGAAGTGATGAGACCGAGTGCTATGATCTTTGTTTTCTAAAGTTTTCGTTTTAAGCCAGCTTTTTCACTCTCCTCTTCAACTTTCGTCAAGAGGCTGTTTATTTCCTCTTTGTTTTCTGCCATAAGGGTGGTGTCACCCTTATATTACCCTAATAGAATTGAAAAACCTGTTTTTCAGCTGTAGTGTTCTGTAACTTGAAAAATGTGTGTTTTAGTTAGATATTTGGAGCCTGCACCTTGTTCTTTCTACCGGCATTTAAGCTCCCACCTAAAAATTATTAAATACCTTGTCTTTTTTTTGTCTTTATTACTGTAGCTTTAAAATAAATTTTAGTATTTGGTATGGATAGTATTTTCTTGTTTTTCCCTACCATCATTTAAAAGTTGTCCTTTTGAATGCTTTCTTGTTATTAAAGTGCAACTTCTTATTCCCTCAACAGAATTACAGTCCTTAGTGTTTCAGTGGAATTCCACTTAAGTGTATATTGACAGGTTTAAAATATCAAGGTGTAAAAATGAGATGTGGTTTACATTTTTCTAAATATTCTAATTAATTGTTTTACACATGTCAGCACATAGGTTGTGTGCAGGTTTTGTGTTGTTGAGGGTATTTCTAGGACTTTGCTGTTGTTACTATTTTGTCTGTTTTATTTTTCAGCTGTTTATTTTTAGCTAGAAAGGAAAATTAATTTTGGTTAACTTGGGACCTTACTGAATCTTTGAGTTGTCTTTTAAATTTTTATTTTAGGTTATTTTATTTTGAATTGCTTTTGAAAAAAATAGTTCTTCAATTAGTTCAAGTGCTCAGATTTTCCTCCTATTCCCTTCATCCCTCTCTCTACTCCTGGTTTACATATAATTTTGGCATTCCTGAGTTTTGACTGTATAATGCTTTTTTTCATCAGGGATGGCTTTCTAAAACATTTTGATTATACTTTAAATATGTTAAAGTGCCTTGTCACTTATCCATGATTATTTTAAATGGTAGTTAAGAGATTGAACTGTAAATATATACCTGGCTGTATGAATGAACAAGTTAAGGGACCATTTTATGATGGCTTGGAATCTTCTGCGTTTGTATATACATAAAGAGAAGAAAAGGAAACGTCAGAATATTCTGAGAAATAGGTTTCTGGGCCAGATGAGTATGAATAGGAAGAGAGACCAAATCCCCAAAGGTTGGACTAACAAGGAAGAGAGAAGTTAGGGATACTTAGTCATAAAGTCGTGTGCAGGAAAATGTTGGCGTTGTTATTTGGCATCTCCTGACTCTCATTTTGGCAGAGACCTAACCCTGCCATCTCTTTGAGTATCTAGGGAACACCATTATTCTCGTGAATTGAGAAGTGTTTACTGTGTTCTGTATCAGTGTGTCAGTTTTACAGAGATCTGACCATTAGAAGTTCTTTATCCCAAGAATCTCAGGTATAGGGATTAGAACATGTCCTTTAATTGTTCACTACAGTCCAAATACACTTTACTTGGGTATCAAGTTTTTAATTTATTTAATCTCATACCTGAAAGATACTAGCAATAAGAGTAGGTTCCAGAGTTATCTTTTTTCCTACAAATGTTAAAAATGAGTTCGCTCAAAGCTGATGCTGATGTTTGTGGTATACGTAAAGTAGGACTGGGGAGAGGTATAAGCACTGATTTTTAAATAGGAAAAGATTTTTTATTATAACAGAATTTTCCAATGATTTGGAGCTCTGGTTGAACTTACCCAATATACAAATTCTATAGAAATGATAAAGATTAATGGAACATTTCAAACACTTCTATTTTTGTTTGTTAAGTACTAGAAGACATTAGTGAAAGTTTGGCTGATGTCCTATGGAAAGATACGTCTTACTCTAATATTCATGAATTTGGTAATTCTCAGTTTTTGAGAAAATATTCCTTACCTTACAGATGACAAGAGTATAATAAAGCGAGATTTGCTGGTGACCAAAATGATTGCTGAAAGTAGATGTGCAGATAAACTAGTAGAAGTAGAGACTGACTGAGACGTCATTGTAGTGTGATTAGAAAAATCACAGCTTGAACTGAATGGTATCTCTAGCTTTGAGAGGAGAACAGTCTTCAGAATTGCAAGTCAGGAGCTACTACTGCACTCTGGAAAGTATCTTTGAGTTTTAGGCCTTGCATGAAGATATATGCATTGAAATGCCCCATAGCACGCAATTAAATCGATCACAGGCATTTGGAGCTGAAGGGCAATCCAGGCAAAATTACGGAATCATACAGTTGAGTAGCAAATGTGGGAGGAGGGCATTGAGAAACTAGATACATGACTTACATATTTTGTAATAGATCATCCTGCATTAGTGAAGAAAGTAAAATGATTTTCAGCCTCATCTGTTACCTTCTCCTCTCTTAAGACTTTCTTTAGTTCCATCGATTTTCCGAGGTGGCAGTGCTCATCTATTTACTTCTGGTTTTTCCACTGTCAGTTTGTTTCTTAGCTTTTAGTTTGCTAATTTGCTTAAAATAATATGTGACACATAGTGTTTAAGTATTTTTGGAAATTGATGAGGACATGTTTTAAACAAGTACTACAAGTTTGTGTGTGTATTTATTTAGCTAGTTGATACTGTATATTATGTAGTCTAGTCTAGTACTCTTGCCTGGGAAATCCCATGGATGGAGAAGCCTGGTGGGCTGCAGTCCATGGGGTCGGTAAGAGTTGGACACGACTGAGCGACTTCAGTTTGCCTTTTCACTTTCATGCATTGGGAAGGAAAGCCTGGAGAATCCCAGGACGGTGGATCCTGGTGGGCTGCCGTCTATGGGCTGCATAGAGTTGGACACGACTGAAGCAACGTAGTAGTAGTAGTAGTAGTAGTAGTAGTAGTAGTGTGAGTAGTATAAAGATATTTTAGAAAAGAATTTAAGTGCCTAGTGGTTCAGAGAGTGTGAGCATTTGGCAGAGGTTGAGAATATTGCAATTCTGATTGACGGTAATACAGTGTCATTTAATATCTGTTGTAATCATGAAAGAGAGGTTAGGTAATTTGCAGGGTCAACACAACTCATAAATGATGGACATGGAAAGCAAAATCTGATCAGCCTATTCCAAGCTCTGAGTTATCAGTATTCCATATTGTCTTTGTATCTCTAATATAGTGGTTTAGAGTTAATGTAACATTTAATTGAATATTTATTTCCTTTTATTTTTTTACAGGGATTTATCAAAGATGTTCATGAAGACTCCTCACAGTTGTTTTCGAGAACAAGTAAGTTATTTTTTATTGATAGAGATACTAATTTTGAAGATCGGTAGTGCCAAACTGCTGCTTTTGGGTATTCCTTTGCAATCGGAAAATGAAGGTGCTTTTGGGTGGGGTTTCTTTGGTTTGATTATCTTTCTGAGTTAAAATGATTTTTAGTTTTTGATGACTTCACCTGGTTTTTGTTCATCTTTCACTTGTCACTTTTTCCAAGACTCCTTTCTTTGCCAAATCACATGTGAACATGAATCAGTTTTTGCAAAAAAGATGGCATGGATGTAATTATAACATGCATACTTCTTAAAACCCAGAATTTTTAAATGATAATATATAAGGCCTTCCAAATGCCATTTTAGCGAAATAAATATATTAGGCTGCCTTAAATTGCTTGATTAGTCTTAAGGAATAATAAACAGTTTTATAGATATTGTAAAGGTTAGGAAAAATGCTAAAAATGTCAAAGATGTGTGCTGAGCTTGGTTAGGAAGGATTATAAAGAGGCACTATATAATTGAAGGTCAGAAAAGAATTGGGCAGCTTTCCCTTTTAAGCCGTTTCTGGAACTGCCTGAAGAGCTATCTGCCCAACAGCTGTTTGACGTAGAAACAAGTGTTGAGATGATTCCTGTCTTTGAGCACCTGTTATTTAGACAGTAAAGATGAAAAGAAAGCACTCCAATATCTTTTACTTGTCTCTTTTTGCCCATCGTTGGCATATAGAAGCCCATCGGTTCAGTTCAGTTCAATTGCTCAGTTGTGTCTCTTAGAAGCCATAGGAATATATTATGTGCTGTTGTACCTCCCAGGCATATGAATGATTTATTAGAACCTAAAATAGGAAAGCATTTTAATTTTATCAACTTAGCTATAAAATATAGCACACAAAAAGCACAGCTAAAGCAGTAGTTTTATTACATTTGTATTTACTACAAAGATTAAAATATTTTTTTCTAGGTTTTAATTATATGTGTTCATTGTAGAAAAGAAATTTTAAGAAAAATAAATCTGTTTGTAATTTACTGTTCAGAATAATATTGACTAGTTTTCTATATTTCTGTGAACATGTACACTAAAAAGGAATTATGCAGTTTATATTTTATAATCTTTGGAATTGTGTTCCTTTGACAGGTCATTTAGTTGTAAAAATGTTTGCAGCAAGTTGATCGCTGTGTAGCAGTGTAGAATCACATTATTTTAAATCTGAGTCATTACTGTGAGCTTAGCCTTTTTCATTTGCAGAATGATGTATGTGCTATCACCTTAGGATGAATGATTAGGAAGGTAGTATGTAATTATTATCAATGACGTTAATTACCTATGAACTTCATCAAGAGCTATGCAAAATCTGTTCTAGCTCAATATTCTGCTTAGAAAAAGTTTTCAAGCAGAGATTGTTTTTTGGGGGAAAGCTAAATGATTGATTTGAAAAATTTACAGTGCTAACCATAGACTATATAGCTTCTATATTAAGGAGTATTGGTATATATTAAAGTTCATTCATTTTCTAATCCTTCAGTTGGCAACCAGAACGCCAGGTTCCATTCAATGAAGTTAGATTACCACCACCACCTGATATAAAAAAGAAATAAGTGAAGGAGATGAAGTAGAGGTATGTATTTATAAGTTTATTTTCTTGTACCTATTTTTTTGTTTCAAATAGATATTCTTGTAGGAAAATCTGTTAGCTGATAGAGAATAAGTCTAAATTCCTTTTCTCTATTCTTCCTATTGGTAATGGCTGGCTAATGTAGCAGTACTTGAGTTTTGGGGACGGAACTGGGATTAATGTCTCAGTGCTACTGTTTTTAGCTTTATAGCCCTGGTCAAGTTTGTTTTTTTAACCACTAGAATAAAGTAATTTGAGAATTAAAGATGATAGTGCATTTGAGTTGTTTTCCACAGAATCTGGTGGAGAGAACTATATGATGTTGGTCATTATTTTCCTTTCTTTTTGCTAATTATTTTGTCTTTAGCGTTTTCCTCAGTATTTTTGTAAAATGTTAGTTTAAGTATTTATCCTTTATTATAGTGATCATTAATATAGTTCATATGTAACAACGTGAAATATTGTAATAAGCATACTGCCTTTTGAATATTCTAATATTCAGAAAGATTTAAAAGGGATAAAAGCAAAAATCACTTCCTAGAGATAAAATCCTATATTTGATGGTTCACATATTCCCAGGCTCTTCCTTTTCTCTATTTAAAAAATAAAAATTGTATTTCTTTGTATCTTGTTTTTTTCACAGTAGCTCCTGAATGTCTTCATTATATATTTATTTTTATAAAGATGTATGCTTTTATGTGACAGAAATTTTGAAATAATTATGAAATAGAAGTATGAATTTGTTGGAGAGAGAAAATTTGATTTTTGATTTTTCAAGAAATGGATAGCTCCAAGGAGCTCAAATATGCTAACTGTATTTCTCACAAACAGTTGTCTTGATAGTGTTGAAAGATTTTCAAATGTCATTTGTGCCTAGTTTATGTAGGCTGTGACTTCACTCAGTCGTGTCCGACTCTTTGCGACCCCATGGACTGTAGCCTACCAGGCTCCTCCATCCATGGGATCTTCCAGGCAAGAATACTGGAGTGGGTCGCCATTTGGGGAGAACTGGGGACAGAGGTCAATCTTTAGTGATGAAACAGCTGTTTAAATGTTTTTATAAACACTTAACAGTGCGTACTTTGTGCCACACATTGTTCTGAGTGCTTTGCATATGAGCTAATTTAGTCACTTGCCAGTTTAATGCTTCATAATTTTCTAAATGGTAAATTTTCTTTTGAGTTAATTGTAGATGTTACGTTGGGAAGTCAGATTGTAGGAGTTAACCCCTAACTCACATTCAAAAATGCAGCATAGATTTTAATTACTTGATCTAATTCTTCTGCTCCTCTGGAGTAGGAAATAGCAACCCACTCCAGTATTCTTGCCTGGAGAATCCCATGGCCAGAGGAGCTGGCAGATTACTGCCCATGGGATTACAAAGAGCTGGACACAACTGAGCGACTAAGCAAGCATTCTTCTGCTTTTGCGAAAGCAAAGCATATTATAGGCTTCCCTCGGTGGCTTAGATGGTAAAGAACTTCCTGCAATGTGGAAGACCTGGGTTCAGTCCCTGGGTCAGGAAGATCCCTAGAGAAGGAAATGGCAACCCACTCTGGTATTCTTGCCTGAAAAACCCCTTGGACGAAGGAGCCTGGCGGACTACAATCCGTGGAGTTGGACACGATTGAGCGACTAACACTTTTTCAAAGCAGGTTATAACTTCATTGTGTCAGGGTGCCACATGTGTGGCGATTCATATTTTAAAAAATTGTTGTTCAGACAGTTATTGGTAGTGTAAAGGCTCAGGTTAAAGGGAAGGCTTGGAGGAATGCTGAGGGTATTGTTACAGTGTGCTTTCCTCAGTCTCAGAAGGTCCTGTCCGGTTGCTGGACCCTTTATGGCTTGGGCTCCCCTACCTCCCAGCCAATTGTATACGAAACTTTATTGAATGATTTGGAAATTAATGATTACAGGGTGTTTTATTTCACTTTGTTTTATGGTTCAGTCTTGAGAAAATTTGTTCCTTAAAATTATGAGAATGGTGGTCTGGAATTAAGATGTTACTATTAATTTTTGAAAATTCATATAAGGAAGAAGTTTAAAATTAATCTTGCCACCTGTGGATTGATTTATTTTTAGTTTTTTGCCACCATGAATTTAGGAATTTATCCTTAGGATGTGAAATGTTTAAGAACTATGGTTATTAATACTTTATATTTTGAGCCATATAACTTTATGTACGCTCTGCCCCTTTTAAATTCAGAGTCACAAAGCCTCATATAAAAAGGGAAATGATACAGAATTCCCTAAGGTAACAAGTGAACTTCCCTCTAGTGTAGGCGTGTTGGTGTGTTTATCTGCCAATCCCAGCTTAAATCTCATTTACCAAAGTTGAGTCTCTTCAAATTTTTTTCTTTGCATTTATAAAGAATATATGTTCTTTTTAAGTTAAACAAATTGGGAATACATCTTATTTATAAATTTTTGTGTTCAGTTAATTAATGTATCATAGACATTTTCCTGTTTGCACATACACATTTAACCTTATTTTCCTCATCACATGGTGGTATTGGGTGGTACAGATATAATTAGAAAACATTGAAATTACTGTTTTTTTGCTTTTATTTCCCCCTCCCCCCCCACCTCAAATCCAGATTTAGTGTTCTTATGTAAATCATCATCTTATGGTAGTATTAAATCCTGGTGATTGTTACCAAAATGTACCATTTTGTCCTTCAGAAATGATTCTTGAATGACCACTTCATAAGTTTGCTAATGCTCAAGATGTTTGCTCCTCATAGATCGACTGACTGGATTAATATTAATTTAATCTGTAAGATTTCATAAATATGGTAGAAGGAAGTTGTTGTCTTTATATTTTGTGAACCTTGAATGCAAGTGATACGCAGTGTCTTTTAAATTAGTTCTATGACTGTTAGCTGCTTGTTCTGTTTATTGTCTGTTTTTATTCTTGATCCATGTAGTTTTTTATGTCAAATATGTTCATATTTTATGGGTAAGCTTCTATCTGTTGTATATTGTGTTTTCTCCCAGACAGTCTGTGCTTAGTGACTTGCCATTAAGAACTTATTTCTTCACTTATTCAGGTCTACCAGTTTGCCCAGTGTGACCTCCAAGATAACACATTTTAGTGGTTCCACAGATGGTGGCCCCCCTTTTTAAAAAGTTTTTAAAGAGCATTTAGGTTTTTTTTTTTAACTTTTTATTTTATATTGGAATATAACCGATTAACACTGTTGTGATAGTTTCAGGTGTACAGAAGAGCAGCTCAGCCATACATATGTTGTATACATTCTCCCCCAAACTCCCCTCCCATCCAGACTGCTACAAACATTAAGCAGAGTTCCCTATGCTATACAGTAGGTTCTTGTTGGTTATCCATTTTAAATACACTGGTGTATTCCTGTCCATCCCAAATTCTGAAACTACCCCTTCTTCCCATCTTCCTTTTCTAAGTCTTTGTTTCTGTTTTACAAATAAGCTGATTTGTATCATTTCTTGTGGCCACTATTCTCTTTCTGCTAGTTGCCAGTACTATAGTAGCAGTGAAAACAGCTGATACTGGGCTTCCTTGGTGTCTCTTTGGTAAAGAATCTTCCTGATAATGCAAGAGATGTAAGTTCGATCTCTGGGTGGGGCAGAGCCCTATAAAAGGAGACAGCAATCTACTCCAGTATTCTTGCCTGGGAAGTCCTATGGACAGAGGACCCTCTGGTGGACCACAGTGCATGGGGTCTCAAGAGTTGGACACGCTTCAGTGACCAAACAACACCTGACACTAACCATGAAATACATAATTACCTGACTTTTTAAACACTTATCTCAGTTTGAAATAACAGTTTCTTGAGGGTCTCTTTGAAATTCTATGAATATCTTTACTAACTTTTCCAAGTTTCCTATAGCCTGATGGTTAGGAAGTTGATAACCAGGCTAAGTTTTTGTCCTATATGTTACTCTAATATATCGTGCTATATTCGCAGGGTATTGTCAGTTTTGTGCCAGATTACCAACTCTTACTTTTACAGCTCTAGGAATCATTTCTGTTTGAAGAATGGAAAGATGACTTTGATTTGGCCATTGCTAATTGACTTAGAACAGAAATGATACAAGAGGGAGTTTTTCATTAGCTATTCAGGCATTTATCTAAAGTCTAGTTGTATGACAAGAGACCTAAAAGACATTTCTCCAAAAGACATACCGATGGGCAACGTACAGATACTCACTTCAGCTAATTATTATTATTGTTGTTCAGTTGCTGAGTTGTGTCTGACTCTTTGTGAACTTGTGGACTGCAGCACACCAGGCTTCCCTGTCCTTCACTATCTTCCAGAGTTTGCTCAAACTCATATACATTGAGTTGGTGATGCCATCAAACCATTTCATCCTCAGTCACCCTCTTCTCCTCTTGCCTTCAGTCTTTTCCAGCATCAGGGTCTTCTCCAGTGAGTCGGCTCTGTACATCAGGTAGCCAAAGTATTAGAGCTTCAAGTTCAGCATCAGTCCTTCCAGTGAATATTCAGGGTTAATTTCCTTTAGGATTGACTGGGCTTGATCTATTTGCTTTACAAGGGACACTCAAGGGTCTTCTCCAGCACCACAATTTGAAAGACTCAATTCTTCAGTGCTCGGCCTTTGGTCCAACTAGCATATCCATATATGACTACTGGAAAAACCATACACTACACTGAACTTTGTCTGCAAAGTGATCTCTGCTTTTTAATACACTGTCTAGGTTTGTCATACCTTTTTTTTCATGGCTGCAGTCACCATTTGCAGTGATTTTGGAGTCCAAGAAAATACAGTCTGTCACTGTTTCTGCTTTTTCCCCGTCTATTTGCCATTGAAGCGTTGGGACCAGATGCCATGATCTTAGTTTTTTGAATGTTGAGTTTTAAGCCAGCTTTTTCACTCTCCTCTTTCACCTCATCAAGAGGCTCTTTATTTCCTTTTCATTTTCTGCCACTAGAATGGTGTTGATGGTTCAGTCACTTAAGTTGTGTCCGACTCTTTGCGACCCTGTGGACTGCAGCATACCAGGCTTCCCTGTCCCTTACCGTCTCCCAGAGTTTGCTTAAATTCATGTCCATTGAGTCAGTGATGCCACCATCTCATCCTCTGTTGTCTCCTTCTCCTGCTGCCTTCAGTCTTTCCAAGCATCAAGGGTCTTTCCCAGTGAGTCGACCCTTCACATCAGGTGAGCATAGTATAGGAGTTTCAGCTTCAGCATCCGTCCTTCCAATGAATATTCAGTTGATTTCCTTTAGGATTGACTGGTTTGATTGTGTTGCTGTACAAGGGACACTCAAGAGTCTTCTTGAAAGGTGATTGCTAAACCATGAAAGACGCCAGGATTCTTGGCCTCCGAAGGAGAAGAATTCAGTCTGGGGCCAGAGATGAGGCTTGATCTCTTTGAGCTTTTGTGTAATAAAGTTTTATTAAAGTATAAAAGAGAGAAAGCTTCTGACAGAGACATCAGAACGGGTAGAAAGAGTACCCCTCTGATAGTCTTTAGCTGGATGTTACATAGCTATTCAGTTCAGTTCAGTCGCTGAGTCATGTCTGACTCTTTGTGACCCCAGGAACCGGAGCACGCCACGCTTCCCTATCCATCAGCAACTCTCAGAGTTCACTCACACTCAACGTCCATCGAGTCAGTGATGCCATCCAGCCATCTCATCCTCGGTCGTCCCCTTCTCCTCCTGCCCCCAATCCCTCCCAGCATCAGAGTCTTTTCCAGTGAGTCAACTCTTCTCATGAGGTGGCCAAAGTACTGGAGTTTCAGCTTTAGCATTATTCCTTCCAAAGAAATCCCAGGGCTGATCTTCTTTAGGATGGACTGGTTGGCTCTCCTTGCAGTCCAAGGGACTCTCAAGAGTCTTCTCCAACACCACAGTTCAACAGCATCAATTCTTCAACGCTTAGCTTTCTTCACAGTCCAACTCTCACATCCATACATGACCACTGGAAAAACCATAGTCTTGACTAGACGGACCTTTGTTGGCAAAGTAATGTCTCTGCTTTTGAATATGCTATCTAGGTTGGCCATAACTTTCCTTCCAAGGAGTAAGCGTCTTTTAATTTCATGGCTGCTGTCACCATCTGCAGTGATTTTGGAGCCCCCCAAAATAAAGTCTGACACTGTTTCTACTGTTTCCCCATCTATTTGCCATGGAGTGATGGGACCAGATGCCATGATCTTCGTTTTCTGAATGTTGAGCTTTAAGCCCACTTTTTCGCTCTCCTCTTTCACTTTCATCAAGAGGCTTTTTAGTTCCTCTTCACTTTCTGCCATAAGGGTGATGTCATCTGCATATCTGAGGTTATTGATATTTCTCCCGGCAATCTTGATTGCAGCTTGTGCTTCTTCCAGCCCAGCGTTTCTCATGATGTACTCTGCATATCAGTTAAATAAGCAGGGTGACAATATACAGCCTTGACATACTCCTTTTCTTATTTGGAACCAGTCTGTTGTTCCATGTCCAGTTCTAACTGTTGCTTCCTGACCTGCATACAGATTTCTCAAGAGGCAGGTCAGGTGGTCTGGTATTCCCATCTCTCTCAGAATTTTCCACAGTTTATTGTGATCCATACAGTCAAAGGCTTTGGCATAGTCAGTAAAACAGAAATAGATGTTTTTTCTGGAACTCTCTTGCTTTTTCAATGATCCAGCAGATGTTGGCAATTTGATCTCTGGTTCCTCTGCCTTTTCTAAAATCAGCTTGAACATCAGGAAGTTCATGGTTCATGTATTGCTAAAGCCTGGTTTGGAGAATTTTGAGCATTACTTTGCTAGTTTGGGGGATGAGTGCAATTGTGTGGTAGTTTGAGCATTCTTTGGCATTGCTTTTCTTTGGGATTGGAATGCTATTAGCAGTCTGCTAATTAAAGAAAGGAGATGTCTTAAAACTCAGAATGGTACCAGGCCCCTCACCCACAAGATCCATTTTGAGATAATCTTGGCACCAGGTGACTCATGCCAGGCCATAAAATGATTGACATGAATCTTGATGAAAGGCGGATCCCCATACAGATATATAGTTTCGTTAACATAGATTAGGAGAACAATATATGAGTATAACATACTGGTTTGTCATGATGGTTCTGAGCCTTTAGTTGGAACCGACTTGAAAACAGTCTGAGGTAAATGCATGGTACATTAACATAGTTTAAGACAAAACATTTCCATAAGAAAAATGCATTGGTTAGCTCAAAGTTTGAGATAAGTTCAGGTGGAACCAGTTGTCATTATGGTAACACAAGAATTTTAAGAGAAACCTCTTTTTAAATTTGTATAGAGAAGGGGGAAAAAATGTAACACTAATTTGTTTCTTCCTGCTGCTTGCTGCTACTGCTAAGTCGCTTCATTCGTGTCCAACTCTGTGGGACCCCATAGACGGCAGCCCACCAGGCTCCCCTGTCTCTGGGATTCTCCAGGCAAGAACACTGCAGTGGGTTGCCATTTCCTTCTCCAATGCATGAAAGTGAAAAGTGAAAGTGAAGTCGCTCAGTCAAGTCCGACTCTTCGCGATCTCATGGACTGCGGCCCACCAGGCTCCTCCATCCATGGGATTTTCCAGGCAAGAGGACTGGAGTGGGGTGCCATTGCCTTCTCTGATAAAAAAAATGTCTGACACTTGCAGCCTATTTTCATTTAGAGACCCTCGCCTTCCTGCTTGTTACCCTCTCATTCTCCAGCACCACAATTCAAAGCATCATTTCTTAGGCACTCAGCCTTCTTAATGGTCCAACTCTCATATCCGTACATGACTGCTGGAAAAGCCATAGCTTTGACTAGATGGACTTTTGTCAGCAAAGTGATGTCTCTGCTTTTTAATACGCTAAGTTTGTCATACCATTTCTTCCATAGAGCCAGTGTCTTTTAATTTCATGGCTGCAGTTTCCATCCACAGTGATTTTTAGAGTCCAAGAAAATAAAGCCTGTCCCTGTTTGCCATGGATTGGTGGGACTGGATTCATGATCTTAGTTTTTTGAATGTTGAGTTTTAAGCCAGCTTTTCCTCTATCCTCCTTCACCCTCATTAAGAGGCTCTTTAGTTCCTCTTTGTTATGTGCCATTTGGGTGGTATCATCTTCACATCTGAGCTTGTTGATATTTCTCCTGGCATACTTGATTCTAGCTTGTGATTCATGTAGCCCAGTGTTTCACATGATTTATTCGGCATAGAATTTAAATAACCAGGGTGACAGTATATAGACAGCCTTGACATACTCCTTTCCCAGTTTTGAACCAGTCTATTCCATGTCCACTTCTAACTGTTGTTCTGCATACAGGTTTCTCAGGAGGCAGATAAGGTGTCTGGTATTCCTATCTCTTTTAAGAATTTTCCACAGTTTGTTGTGATCTGCACAGTCAGAGAGTTTAGCATAATCAGTGAAGTAGAAGTAGATGTTTTTCTGGAATGTGCTTGCTTTTTCTATGATTCAACAGATGTTGGCAATTTGATTTCTGGTTCCTCTGCCTTTTCTAAATCCATCTGAAAGTTCTTCAGTACATCTGGAAGTTCTCATTTAACGTCATTCTGAAGCCTCGCGTGAAGGAATTGAGCAATACCTTGTTAGCATGTTAAATGAGCACAATTGTACAGTAGTTTGAACGTTCTTTGACATTTCCTTACTTTGGAATTGAAATGAAAAGTGACCTCTTCCAGTTTTGTGGTCACTGCTGAGTTTTCCAAATTTGCTGGCATATTGAGTATATCACTTTTAATAGCATCACTTTTTAAGATTTGAAATAGCTCAGATGGAATTCCATGACCTTCACTAACTGATCATAGTAATACTTCCTAAGGCCCATTCGACTTCACGTTTCAGGGTATTTGGCTTTACGTGAGTTCCCATACCATCATGTGTGGCTAATTATTAGAGAAATGCAAATCACAATTACAATGAGATACCACCTCACACTGGTCAGAATGACCATCATCAAAAAATTTACAGATAAATATTGAAGAGGGAATGGGCTTCCCAGGTGGCACTAGTGTTAACCTGCCTGCCAGTTTAGGAGACATAAGAGCCTTGGGTTCGATCCCTGGGTTGGGATGATTTCCTTGAGAAGGAAATGGCAATGCACTCCAGTATTCTTGCCTGGAGAATCCTATGGACAGAGGAGCCTGGCCAGTGTAGTCCATGGGATTGCAAACAGTCTAACATGACTGAGCACATATCAAGAAGAAATAGAAGGTATGGAGAAAAGAGGACCTTACTGCATGTTGGTGGGAATTCACATTGGTTCAGTCCCTATGGAGGCTCTTTTAAAAACTGAAAATAGAACTGCTATATGATACAGCAATCCCACTCCTGGACTTATATTTGGAGAAAACTAACTTGAGAAGTTATAGGCATTTCATTGTTCATGTGAGTAAAGTCACTCAGTCGTGTCCGACTCTGCGACCCCATGGACTGCAGCCCACCAGGCTCCTCAGTCTATGGGATTCTCCAGGCAAGAATACTGGAGTGGGTTGCCATTTCCTTCTCCAGGAGATCTTCCCGACCCTGGGATCGAACCCCGGTCTCCCGCATTGGAGGCAGACGCTTTAACCTCTGAGCCACCAGGGTAGCAACATATAATAGCCATGACGTGGAAGCAGCCTAAGTGTCTATTGATAGGTGAGTGAGATAAAGAAGATAATGGAATTATATATATGCGTGTGTATTTGTGCACACTTCAGTATGTATGTACATACAGCAGAGTATTAGTTATAAAAAGGAATGAAATAATGCTATTTGCAGCAACATAGATGAACTTGGACATTAGTGTACTTAGTGAAGTAAGCCAAAGACAGATATTTTATATCACTTAAAATTTTTTATTTTTTAAGTTTTTGGCTGTGCTGCACAGCATGTGGGATCTTAGTTTCCCAACCAGGGATTGAACCCATGCCATCTGAATTGGAAGTACAGAGTCTTAAACTAGACCACCAGGGAATTCCACATTTGATATCACTTGTATGTGGAATCTGAAATGAATGAACTTATGAAGTTCATGAACTTATAATGAAGTCATAAGTGAACTTATTTATGAAACAGACTCACAGACATACAAAACTTAGGGTTACCAATTGGGAAGGGGGAAGGGATAAATTAAGAATTTGGGATTAACATATACAGACTACTATCTATAAAATAAACAACTAGGACTTACTATATAGTATAGGAAACTATATTTAATATTTTGTAATAACCTATGATGACAATCTGAAAAAAAAGTGTGTGTGTGTGTGTGTGTGTGTGTGTGTGTGTATATACACACACACAAAACTGAATCACTGCTGTACATCTGAAACAGTATTGTAAATCAGCTATACTTTTGTTTAAAAATTATAATTTAAAAAATTCAGCCATCTGAACTTTCCATTCTTGTTGGTCAGGTCACAATTTCGCCTGGCTTACTTTGAAATTTTACCACTTTACAAACATGTTTGGTTCCTTCAGATTTGCCTTTTCAGCCAGCCTGTGAGATTTACATGAAATTATAAAACATAAGTTAGCATGTCTAGGAATGGCCTCAAGAAGACACTAGATGGCCTGTACTAGAAAGTTGGTTTTGAAAAGTCTTAAGATTCAAAGTTTCTTTTTAAACCTAATTACTGGCTTTGTATTTGATTTCTTAAACAGTAATGGCGTATATTTTAAAATCTTTCTAGTCCCATAATTAATTTTTTTTTATTAAGTATTTGCTTAATAGTTGATTTTGCTAACTAAAGATTGCTAAGAAAATTGGTAATTCCCTGGTGGTCCAGTGATTAAGACTCCGCATTTTCATTGCTGAGGACCTGAGTTTGATTCTTGATCAGGGAGCTGGGATACCCCGTAAGCCATGTGGCATGGGAAAAAAAAAAGATTGCCAAAAATGTAAAAATGTAATTCTCAGCTGGTAAAGTTGGAGATGATGGGAAAATGAGGAGTTCCTTAGGTTCTCTTAAGCTGGATATATGGTATAATGTTCTGGCATATTGAAAAGCCAATAGAAAAAATGTTTTCCCAGTGAGTTCAGATGTAAGATGCTTTGTTTTTATTATCTTATTTAGCAAGTTAATGACACATAAACATGTTACATAGGAAGGTTGACATTTCAAGCTAATCTGTAATTTTTAAGACTTAAGTTTTTCTTCTTGGGTTTAACATATTTAGTATTTTAAAACTTTTTTTTTCTTTTTGGAATTGTGAAATCTGGTTGAAATACAGATTAACAGGTTTTTATTCTTGTTAGATACATTTTCTTCCATCTTATATAGCAGATAGACATTATGGTTCTACATCTTTATAATTAGTTATAATCTTGTGATAAGTCCCTTGAAAGATTTGTTAAAAGGAATAAGAATAATTTGATAGGATACTCCCTTACCTTACCATGTGGCATGCGGAGTCTTATATCCCTAACCAGGGATCCAGCCTGCACTGCTGTAGTGTAAGCACTGTGGATTTCCAGGAAGTCCGTTTACTGTACACTTTTAAGTTAATATTTTACTTAAAGTACAATATACATGTATAATTTACATTTTGCCTTTCTAAAAGTTTTTAAATATATTTCTCTTTTTTATTTTTGTCTGTGCTGGGTCATCGTTGCACCACATAGACTTTCTCTAGTTGAAGTAAGCAAGGGCTACTTTCTGGTTGCACTGTTCGAGCTTCTCATTGCAGTGGTTTCTCTTGTTGAGGTGCGCTGGCTCTAGGGCAGGCGGGCTTCTGTAGTTGCACTCGGGCTCTAGAGTGCAGGACTCAGTTGTTTTGGCACACAGGCTCCCAAGGCATATGGAATCTTCCCGGCCCAGAAATCAAACCTGTCCCCTTGAGTGGCAAGTGGATTCTTAACCGCTAGACCACCAGGAGAAGTCCTACATCTTACTTTTAAAAATGTGTCAGTTTGGTTCTTGGAACCACTTTGAAAATTATAGCTTTGTGTAGTTAAGAGTCAGTCTTCCTCATAATACCAATTCAGCATTGTTAGTCCTTGTGGTTGGAAATGTTCATATGTTAAAGGATGAATGAATATATTCTTTATTATTTACATCTTTTTCTTTGGGGGAATGATTTGTTAAAGTATCAGCCATGAATGCTAATGAGATAATACTGTTGCGTAAGTAGATAAAGCACCTTAGTGTTTTCTAGATATTAAGCTTGCTTTCCTAATGTACATTTTCTGTTCATAGATTGTAATGAGATGAAACAGATGTGAACAGTAGTCAACAAATGTTTTTCATGTAGTTGTAAAATAGGTCATTATGATTAAGTATTCAATTTAATGCTTGACATCATTTAGAACTTGATAAAAACTGGTAAAAAAATTTCTCTACTTCAGTTTTCACGTTATTTCTATTTGGTTATAACTTTGAAAGGCCTTGTTGAACATTATTAACTTGAATGAAAAGTTGATCACATTAGGATCCGGAATGGAATGCTATTTAAGTCATAATTTGGTTATGTGCTAGAATTTGGAGGCCAATAAGGTTTGACTTGAATTAATTTGGTAGAAAGAGTACTGAACTGTGTAGTATAGATTTTGGAATTTTATTATTCCATGAAACTATAACCTTCTTCATTGTGGTTACTATTGTGTTTTTAGTGTCTCATGGGCACCCCTTAGTCTTCTGCTTTTCTAAAGCTCTTTCTTAGATTTGAAGAAACTTAAAATATTAGAGAAATGAGGGCCATTCCCTTAGAGTGTGAAATGCTTCTTTGGGATAGTTTGGAGATGTAAGTGAATTGAAATCTGAAGTAAGGGAATTTCTATGAGGTGCCCTTACTCCAACAACATAGTCATAAATAAATCCAGTAATCAGAATTTTGGGCATAGTACACTAGGACATGTTTTTAATGCTGAGTTTTTAAAATGAGTTTTTATTGTGTTGAGAACACTGTTCATTTTGTGAAGGATGTGATTTGACTCAAAGCACTAAAATGGAGGCAAATTCATAGCACCTTGATTCAAACCCCAGGAACTTAGTTTCATTTGGCTTTATGAGAGTGGCTTTGTCTTTTAGGGATACAGTTATTATTGAAGTTTACAGAGATAAGTAAAATGTAATGAGAAAGCTACAAGGCAGTCCACAATGATTTATTCTCTTTTTTTGTAGGTAAAATAACATAGGAAGTCATTCTAGACAGTTATTCTTTGGTGAAAATAGAAATAGAACAGTTGTTTTTAAGACCCATTTTTCAGCATTCATGCTTGAGACAGCCGTCCACTATCGATCAACAAGAGATACATTAGTCTGTTTAGCTGAACTGCCTTTCTAAGGTAGCAGGTGGAAATGGCACTTGTTGTTCTCAAGGTTTTCTTTTTGTTTTTTTAATTCTCATACTAGAGGAAATAGTCATAATTTACCATTTGGATCTAATGGACCATTTTTACAAATTTTTTGTATTTTAAAGTCATTTTACATATAAATTTACAGAAGTAAGAATAAAAGGGTGGTGAAGATCAGCATTATTAGATATTTTAATAAGCATTTAAACATAGGCTTTAAGACAGTGGGTCTTCCCTGGTGGCTGTAGTGGTAAAGAACCAGCCTGCCAGTGCAGGAGACGCAAGAGACTTGGGTTTGATCCCTGGGTCGGGAAGATCCTCTGAAGGAGGGCATGGCAACCCACTCCAGTAATATTGTCTGGAGAATCCCTTGGACAGAGGAGCCTGGCAGGCTACAGTCCATAGGGTCAGATGTGTCAGATGTGACTGAAGTGACTTATGACTTAGCACACACATACCTAAAATGAGCAAAGTTTTATGTGTATTATTTACTGCTCATCAGCTATCATGTATAAACCCAGAACATACACATCTTGTAATAAATACTGATAGCAAATTTAAAGTCTATCTCTGTAAGTACTAGTTTATCTTCTGTTTCATCTTACCCTGGAATTATAAGAATGCATCAATGCTTTTAGTTTAGAATGTAGTTGACACTTAAACAACATGGGTTTGATCTGCATGAATCTGTTTTAACTCAGATTCTACAGACACTACCCACCCCACCCCCACCCCACCCTACACACATCCATTCCACCCCTGCCCTCCCTACCCTCAACATCTTGTGTGATCTTAGTTCCCTGACTAGAGATTGAACTCCTTGGGCCCTTGACACTGAAAGTGTAAAGTCCTAACTCCTGGACCATCAGGGAATTCCCACTCAGATTGTTTTCATATTTTCATAGAAAATACGATAGTGCTACATGATCAGTGGTTGGTTGAGTTTGCAGATGTGGAACTGTATATAGAGGGCTGGCTATGTTAACATTTGATTTTCAGCCCCATAGAGGATGAATGAGCCCCTAACCTTTTTGTTTTTCAAGAGTCAGTTGTATTTTGGAATTTTTGATGGCTTCTAATTTTATTGACTAGAGCACGGGGGTCCCCAGCCTCTGGGATTTAATGCCTGGTAATCTGAGGTGGAGTTGATGTAATAATAATAAAGTGTACAATAAATGTAATGCACTTGAATCACCCAAAACCTTTCCCCTTACCCCCAGTCTGCGGAAAAATTTTCTTCCACGAGACCCATCCCTGGTGCCAAAAGGTTTGGGATCACTGGAATTGAGTATTGTCATTTAAAAAATTACTTATTTATTGCTGCTTGGGCTTTTCTTTAGCTGTTGTGAGCAGGGGGCTACTCTCTAGTTGTGGTGCATGGGCTTCTCATTGCAGTGGCTTCTCTCGTTGTGGAGCACAGGCTCCAGGCACACAGGCCTCAGCAGTTGCAGCAGGTATGCCAAGTAGTTGAAACACACAGGCTTAGTTGCTCCATGGCATGTGGGGGATCTTCCCAGACCAGGGATCAAACCGTTGTCTCCTCCTTTGGCAGGCAGATTCTTTACTGTTCAGCCACCAGGGAAGCCCGAGTATTGTCATCTTAGTGCTATAATTACACCACTTCATATAACCAGTTGGATTGACTAATCCATTGCATTTTGTGCATTTCTTTATCTTTTCCTTTCTAGTCAAGATAGCAAAGTATTGAATATTTAGGATACAGGAAAAATAAGGTTCCTGGACTCTAGGTTAGATTTATGTAAGGGTTTCATGGGTACATATAATAGCTGCAGTGAGTTTTATTCCATTCTAAAAAAAGGTAAAGTGTCTTATTTTTTTTGGAAGAGCTGTAAGAAGGACTTCCCAGGTAGCGCTAGTGGTAAAAAATCTGCCTGCAATGCAGGAGACCTGGATTCAATCCCTGGGTTGGGAAGATCCCCTGGAGAAGGAAATTTTCTTGCCTTGAGAATTCCGTGAGAGGAGCCTGGCAGGCTACAGACCACGGAGTCATAAAGAGTTGGAGATGATTCGATTAACACTTTCATTTGTTTCCCTGAATTCTATTCTAAAAACAGGTGAAGTGTCTTATCTTGGAAGATCTATAAAAAGGATAGAGTCATGAAACAGATATATAAGAAATGCAAAAGCTAAAATTGAATTCACTGAAGCTTTGTGGTAAATATGCTTTTTCCTGCTCATAGCTTTTCTCTAACCATGGTATACATTAAATTGAACATGAAATTTTGGATTATTTATTTTTAGTTCCAGTAATTCCACCACTTCCAAGGTTACTTTCACATCATCTTAATAGAAGCTTCAGACTTTCCCAAAACTATTTGCCTATCAGTAGTAGTTTGCATTATTTCACAAATGCTGTTAACATGTATTGCTGGGTAGATAATTCCACCCACCTGTGTAGGGGCAGCCTTGGTTTAATCAATATTTTGTAAGTGTTTCTTGGTCATCTTTTCCTAGCCTTCCCTTCTGCACCTCATTTTCCATGTATTGAAAATATATTACACTGCCGTGTCATAAGAAACAGCTCTGATCCTCAATAGAATCTATTATATTTTGAAACATTAGAGTATATAAGATAGCAGGGTGTTGTGTTGTTTGTTTGTTTGGGTTTTTTTTTTTTTTTTTGATAGGTGGTTTTGTAAGATAACTTACTCTGGTGCTGCTGCCAAATTGCTTCAGTCGTGTCCGACTCTGTGCGACCCCATAGATGGCAGCCCACCAGACTCTCCTGTCCCTGGGATTACCCAGGCAAGAACACTGGAGTGGGTTGTCATTTCCTTCTCCAGTGCATGAAAGTGAAAAGTGAAAGTTAAGTCGCTCAGTCGTGTCCCACTCTTGGCTACCCCATGAACTGCAGCCTACCAGGCTCCTCTGTCCGTGGGATTTTCCAGGCAACAATACTGGAGTGGGATGCCATTCATAATGTTTTTGTTGTTAGCTAGACCTTGGTGGCTCAGTTCAGTTCAGTCGCTCAGTTGTGTCCGACTCTTCACGATCCCATGAATTGCAGCACGCCAGGCTTCCCTGTTCATCATCATCTCCCGGAGTTCACTCAGACTCACGTCCATCGAGTCTGTGATGCCATCCAGCCATCTAATTCTCGGTCGTCCCCTTCTCCTCCTGCCCCCAACCCCCAGCATCAGAGTCTTTTCCAGTGAGTCAACTCTTCTCATGAGGTGGCCAAAGTACTGGAGTTTGAGCTTTAGCATCATTCCTTCCAAAGAAATCCCAGGGCTGATCTCCTTCAGAATGGACTGGTTGGTTCTCCTTGCAGTCCAAGGGACTCTCCAGAGTCTTCTCCAACACCACAGTTCAAAAGCATCAATTCTTCGGCTCTAAACCTTCTTCACAGTCCAACTCTCACTTCCATACATAACCACAGGAAAAGCCATAGCCTTGACTAGACGGACCTTAGTCGGCAAAGTAATGTCTCTGATTTTGAATATACTATCTAGATTGGTTATAACTTTTCTTACAAGGAGTAAACGTCTTTTAATTTCATGGCTGCTGTCACCATCTGCAGTGATTTTGGAGCCCCCCAAAATAAAGTCTGACACTGTTTCCACTGTTTGCCCATCTATTTGCCATGAAGTGATGGGACTGGATGCCGTGATCTTCTTTTTCTGAATGTTGAGCTTTAAGCCCACTTTTTCACTCTCCTCTTTCACTTTCATCAAGAGGCTTTTTAGCTCCTCTTCACTTTCTGCCATAAGGGTGGTGTCATCTGCATATATGAGGTTAAGAATCTGCAGTGTGGGAGAGCTGAGTTGGGAAGATTTGGAGGAGGGCTTGGCAACCCACTGTCATATTCTTGGCTGGAGAATCCCCATGAAGGGAGGAGCCTGATGTGCTACAGTTCATGGGGTCACAAAGAGTCAGACACAACTGAGTGACTAATTATAGACTTAGTACATCTAAGTTCCTTAGCAAGGGATTTAAATGTGATACCTTAAAGGAATTTTAAAATAGGGTTTCAGTTCAGTTTAGTCACTCAGTCGTGTCCAACTCTTTGCAACCCCATGAACCGCAGCACACCACGCCTCCCTGTCCATCACCAACTCCTGGAGTCCACCCAAACCCACATCCATTGTGTCAGTGATGCCATCCAACCGTCTCATCCTCTGTCATCCCCTTCTCCTCTGGCCCTCAATTTTTCCCAGCATAAGGGTCTTTTCAAATGAGTCAGCTGTCCGCATCAGGTGGCCAAAGTACTGGGAGTTTCAGCTTCAGCATCAGTCCTTCCAGTGAACACCCAGGACTGATCTCCTTTAGGATGGACTGGTTGGATCTCCTTGCAGTCCAAGGGACTCTCAGGAGTCTTCTGCAGCACCACAGTTCAGAAGCATCAATTCTTCAGCGCTTAGCTTTCTTCACAGTTCAACTATCACATCCATACATGACTACTGGAAAAACCATAGCCTTGACTAGATGGACCTTTGTTGGCAAAGTAATGTCTCTGCTTTCGAATGTACTATCTAGGTTGGTCATAACTTTCCTTCCAAGGAACAAGCGTCTTTTAATCTCATGGCTGCAGTCACCATCTGCAGTGATTTTGGAGCCCAGAAAAATAAAGTCTCTCACTGTTTCCACTGTTAGCCCATCTATTTGCCATGAAGTGATGGGACCAGATGCCATGATCTCAGCTGTCTGAATTTAGAGCTTTAAGCCAACTTTTTCACTCTCCTTTTCCACTTTCATCAAGAGAGTTTTTAGTTTTTCTTCACTTTGTGCCGTAAGGGTAGTGTCATTTGCATATCTGAGGTTATTGATATTTTTCCTGACCATCCTGATTCCAGCTTGTACTTCTCCAGCCCAGCGTTTCTCATGATGTACTCTGCGTAGAAGTTAAAAATCAGGATGACAATATACAGCCTTATACTTTCTAAAAACAGTTCTTAATTTCAGCATTTTATCAACACTGATACCAGATTTAAAATACACCTTATTAAAGTTCTAGCTTATCCTCACTTCTTATACGTAAATCATCAGAATGCCATGTTCAGAGGTGAACCGTGTTGACATAAGTTTAAAGATGTGTGCTTTACACTATGTGAAACTGTCTTGTAAGAAACATTTCTTTATAATAATACTTATTTATGTTTATTAGACACTCAAATTTGGGGCTTCCCTGGTGGCTCAGATGGTAAAGTATCTGTCTGATACAGGAGACCTGGTTATAATCCTTGGGTTGGGAAGATCTGCTGGGAAAGGGAACGGCTACCCACTCCAGTATTCTTGCCTGGAGAATTCTGTGGACAGAGGAGCCTGTTGGACAACAGTCCATGGTGTCACAAAGAGTTGGACACAACTGAGTGACTGACACTTTGACTAGACCAGACTTTCATGGTGGCTTAGACGGTAAAGTGTCTGTCTACAATGTGGGAGACCTGGGTTCGATCCCTGGGTCGGGAAGATCCACTGGAGAAGGTAATGGCAACCCACCCACTCCAGTACTGTTGCCTGGAAAATCCCATGAACAGGGGAGCCTGGTAGGCTACAGTCCATGGGGTCGCAAAGAGTCGGACACGACTGAGTAACTTCACTTCACTTCAGACTTTCATGAATTTGAAGTTCAATTTTCAGGGTAGCAAATTGCCCAAACAAGTTCAATTCTGTTTTTCAGTAGTAAAATTTCAGCATATACGTTGTTATTCAGTCGCCAAGTTGTGCGACCCCATGGGTTGCAGCATGCCAGGCTTCCCTGTCCCTCACCATCTCCCAGAATTTGCTTAAACTCATGTCCACTGAATCAGTGATGCCATCCAATCATCTCATCCTCTGTTGCCTTCTTTTCCTTCTGCCTTCAATTTTTCCCAGTATCAGGATCTTTTCCAATAAGTTGGCTCTTTGCAACAGGTAGCCAAAATATTGGAACTTCAGCATCAGTCTTTCCAGTGAGTATTCAGGTCTGGTTTCCTTTAAGATTGACTGGTTTGATCTCTTTGCCGTCCACGGGACTCTCAAGAACATCTTCTCCAACACCACAGTTTGAAAGTATCAGTTCTTCAGTGCTCAGCCTTCAGTCCAGCTCTCACATTTCATAGATGACGACTGTAAAACCATGGCCTTGACTAAACGAACCTTTGTCAGCAAAGTGACATCTCTGCTTTTTAAATACGCTGTCTAGATTTGTCATAGCTTTGCTGCTGCTGCTGCTGCTGCTGTCACTTCAGTCGTGTCTGACCCTGTGCGACCCCATAGATGGCAGACCACCAGGCTCTGCCGTCCCTGAGGTCCTCCAGGCAAGAAAGAACACTGGACTGGGTCGCCATTTCCTTCTCCAGTGCATGAAAGTGAAAAGGAAAAGTGAAGTCACTCCAGTCGTGTCCCAACTCTTTGTGACCCCATGGACTGCAGCCTACCAGGCTCCTGCATCCATGGGATTTTCCATGCAGGAGTACTGGAGTGGGGTGCCATTGCCTTCTCCCATGGCTTTCCTACCGAGACGCAGTTGTCTTGTAATTTCATGGTTGCACTCAGCATCTGCAGTGATTTTAGAGCCCAAGAAGAGGAAATCTGTCTCTGCTTCCACCTTTTCCTTTCTATTTGCCATGAAGTGATGGGACTGGATGCCTTGACTTAGTTTCTTTAATATTGAATTTTAAGCTGCTTTTTTCACTCTCTCTCACCCTTACAAGAGGCTCTTTGTTTTCTCCCACTAAAGTGGTGTCATCTGCATATCTGAGGTTGTTGATATTTCTCCTGGCAATCTTGATTTCAGCTTGTAACTCATCCAGCCCAGCATTTTGCATGATGTGCTCTGCATATAAGTTAAACAGGGTGACAATAAACAGCCTTGTACTCCTTTCCCAATTTTGAACTAGTCCGTTCTATAGAAGGTTCTACTTGTTGCTTCTTGACCTACATACAGGTTTCTCAGGAGACAGGTAAGATGGTGTGGTATTCCCATCTCTTTAAGCGTTTTCCACAGTTTGTTATCCACACAGTCAAAGGCTAAAGCATAGTCAGTGAAACAGAGGTAGATGTTTTTCTGGAATTTCCTTGCTGCTTCTATGATCCAGTGGATGTTGGCTATTTGATCGCTGATTCCTCTGCCTTATGCTTGTATAGTTCTTATTACATTACACTTATGTAGCAGTTTCATCTTGTTCACAGTAACATTTTTTGATTTTTGAATTTAACATAACTTTGCACTTATAAAAGTCATTATTTACAGTGTTACTCTTTTGGGATAAATGAATAAGGGCACTTTTTTTCTTTTCCTGTCAGGTATATTCAAGAGCAAATGATCAAGAACCATGTGGATGGTGGTTGGCTAAAGTTCGAATGATGAAAGGAGAAGTAAGTTATGTTAAAACTTGCTTTGTGATTAATTTTCAAGGAAATATGTTGACTCTTGGTTTCTGTAACTGTTACTCCAACTCTTAGTTTTGTTGTAAAAAGCCTATTTCAGAAATAATCATGTATTTCAAAAATTCATCAGATCATTAATTTCTGTTTGTGTTCTGGATTTGCAAACACCAAAGCTGCTCTCCAGAGGTATTTTGCAAGCATGTGAGGACCACCAGAGTTCTTGCTTGTAAGAACCTCTAATCTAGTTTAGGCAAATCAGGTTGTTGTAACTAAGCTGTGCTTAGTACTTGTGCCACAAGGGGGAGGGTCTACTGCTTAATCCAAGCAAAGTAATTAGAACTTCATTTAAAGGTCATTATTTTTGTTGGATGGGATTTTTAAAATGTTTTGATGTCTTTTAGTTTTATGTCATTGAATATGCTGCTTGTGATGCCACTTACAATGAAATAGTCACATTTGAACGACTTCGGCCTGTCAATCAGAATAAAACTGTCAAAAAAATACCTTCTTCAAATGCACAGTGGATGTTCCTGAGGATTTGAGAGAGGCGTGAGTAATTTTGTTTACTCTTGATTTGCTTTGTAAATTAAGGGGATTTTTCAGTGCTACAAAAATCTTTTTACCCCAAACACCCGATTAAAACTTTGATAGAAAATGTTTTTAACAGACAAAAGTTTTCAATGGTGGTGTCACTATGAAATACAAGAGCTGTCATTATAATTGTCCTCTAAATTTAACCTGTTTTTTCGGTCTTAAACGTGAATTAACTCTCTCCTTAGGTGTGCTAATGAAAATGCACATAAAGATTTTAAGAAAGCGGTAGGAGCATGCAGAATTTTTTACCATCCAGAAACAACACAGCTAATGATACTGGTAAGATAACTCCATATTTTGAGGTATATAATGAATATTGTGAATCTGCCTACAATGCAGGAGACCCAGGTTCAATCCCTGGGTGGGGAAGATCACTGGAGAAGGGAATGGCAACCCACTCCAGTATTCTTGCCTGGAGAATCGCATGGACAGAGGCACCTGGCAGGCTACAGTCTATGGGGTTTGCAAAGAGTGACAGGACTGAGTTACTAACACTTTTCACTTTATTAAACTGTACATTGTACATATTTTATAATTAAATATTTCAAAGATAAAGGATAACTTGTTTTATGGTTGACTTTATTAGAATACAATGTGGGAGAAAAAAATTTTTGCAGTCATAAAATTGTTAATTTGTAAATCTTTCCTGGAGAAAGGAGGAAAAATCTGAATACAGCTTTCTTTACATCATAAAATTCTTAACGTATGGGATCTGGAATTCTATATCCCTCTTCCCCCATTATAATTTGAAGAGCAGATCTAAGTAATATGGAAACAGGGAAAACAAGTAAGATTATTTGTGAGAGGGGGTGCATATTAGGTGAAGAGAATACAGTAGATGAAAATCAAGGAGGCTTTATTTGGAAGGTTGTGTTTATATTTTAAAAAAAGGGTTTAAGTTTTTGAATGAGTAACTTGTTTGTTTATAGTCTGCCAGTGAAGCAACTGTGAAGAGAGTAAATATTTTGAGTGACATGCATTTGCGAAGTATTCGTACAAAATTGATGCTTATGTCCAGAAATGAAGAGGCCACTAAGCATTTAGAAGTAAGTGGGTTTACATGTAAAAGATTTTTGTGGTTCTCATTTAGTTTCCTGAGTATATTATTCAAGTTCTATGGCTGAAACTATATGACTGTTAGGTAAGGCAACTTGGGAACTATTTTATGGCTAATAACTGGCATTATTGTCTCCTTAGAGTTACTTTTCTCTATTACTTTTATCAAACATAGCCTTTTAGCTGCTAAAATACCTGAATGGTGCCAAAGAGCTTAGAAACTCAGTAGGGATTTCCAGTAGAACTTTATTGCTAGTTCTTTACTCTGTTTTTTTTTTTTTTTTTTTTTTCCATTGTCCTGTGAGCTATCTGTCAATACACTTTCTCAGTAACTAGTTCATTAGTATAACAACTCTTGGGTAAGAAGAGAGGAGGTCACATGGCTTGTAGTTTTAAAAAGAGCCTGTCATTGCTTCTCTCTGTTCTGTCCTGAGGTACTCCTGTTTTCTTCTACTTTTTACTGCCACATTATTAGGTGATTTGTTGCCCCTACTCCCTCCCACACATATATGTGCTCCCACGCACAGTCTTAGGGAATTTGAGGTTTGTTTATCTTTAGGACAAGTACATGAGTGTCCTTAACTAATTTCAAACTTCCAAACAAGTGATACGTGAATGAGTTTTGAAATAGGAATCATTTAAGTTGGAGAGCTCCATGTGTGAGTAGTTCTGGAAAATTGTTTTAGAATTACTGTTTTCTGTGACCATGATTAAATAGAATGATCAGACTTCCCCCCTTCCATTACATGATCAAGTGAACTACCTTTTTTCCCTTTTCTTTTTAATTGTAGTAGAATAAACATAACATTTACCATCCTAACCATTTTTAAGTGTGCAGTTCATAGTATTGAGAAATATAGTCACACTGTTGATCAATCTTCAGAACATTTTCATCTTGCAAAACTGAATCTCGGTGTCCATTTAAACAGCTTCCTATTTCCCTTTGCCCCAGCTCCAGGCCACCACCATTCTACTTTGTGTTTACAAATTTGACTACTCTAGATAACCTTTTTGTAAGTGGAATCATATAGTATTTATCTTTTTGTTGACTGGCTTATTTCACTAAGCATAATGTTCTCAATGTTTGTTCATGTTGTAGCATGTATCAGAATTTCCTTTTTAGGGCTGAATAATTCTGATTGTGTGCATATATCACATTTTGTTTATCCATTCATCATTCAGTGGACATTTGGGGTTGCTTCCTCCTCTTGACTATTGTAAATAATGCTATGAACATGGGTGTACAAAAATTTTTTTTTATCTTTTATAATACTAATTTGCCTCTTTTACTAGTGCACAAAGCAACTTGCAGCAGCTTTTCATGAGGAATTTGTTGTGAGAGAAGATTTGATGGGCCTGGCAATAGGAACACATGGTAGTAATATACAGCAAGCTAGAAAGGTTCCTGGAGTTACAGCTATTGAGCTAGATGAAGATACTGGAACATTTAGAATCTATGGAGAGGTATGCTGCTTGTCCCCCACCTTGGATAATTTTACTGTAGCATATTAACTATTGTCTGGAATTTTAGTTTCTGGGTGGAATAGTTTAAAATTGCAAGTCTAGTATCATTACATGTAAGCTGATTAAAGATACTATATTAGTATATATATTATAGTATTATAATATGCTAATATGTATAATTAACGGGGCCTTGAAAGATTACTGGATATTTCATGTGTACTGTTTTCCAAAGTTCCTTAATCAACTGCTTCTGAATTTCTCAGCTTTATGTGCATTACAAATAATTTATTCAAGTATTTTTGAGTGCTTATTATGTCAGGCACTGGCAGCTATAAATAGTATATAAAACCTTTTGTAGACCTTGAATTTTAAATATTTTGTCACTGGCTAATTGTGAGAGCTGTGTGGGCATGAAAATAATCTGAAAAATAAAACAAGCTTTCCTTCATTAAGACCATCCTTCACATTAGAGTAAATAGATGAGTTTGGGGTGTGATAATTTAAGTGTTGACTTTTCATTTAAGTCATATAGTGAATCTGACTGGAGGTCTGATTTTTATTTCTGAAACCTTTAGAAGTAGGTAATATACCAAAGTGATTAAGATGAAAGGCTTTAGAGCCGTATTATCAGAATTGGGATTTTGTCTCAACTACTTTGAGAGGACTTGGAGAAAGTGAGGCAGTTCCCCTGCATAGTTTTCCACATTGTAAAATGAAAATAATAATAGTGCTTACCATAACAGTTTATGAAGATTGAATATGGATTTTAAATTTTTGCTGTGTATGATATGGTGAGTGCACAACATACTTGATTTATGATTATTAAAGGACAGACATTAAAAGTGGAAGTTAATTGTTACTGAGAACTATAAATTCCTTTTAGAGAACACAACCTGACCCTCCCCACATCTTCTAGTTTTTAAAAATTTTAACTGTTAGAGCTTAGGCATTTTAATGGTCATATTAGTAGATAATTTTTAAAATGCGTCTCTACAAAAACAGCCTTTTAAATCATTTCTTACTTTGAGAAGGAGAAAACAATGCAGACAGCACATACAGTATGAACAGTTTTTTTTTTTAATTGACCTGGAGAATCCAACATAGAAGTGTGGGCCAGATGTATTTAGGATGGGGTTAAAATTTCTCTAACATAAGTTAAACTCTCTTAGTGTTCTCAGGAGCTTAAAGATGTCTGTTTGGACAGCTTTAGATGTCTTAGGGACTATAAAGATGTCTAACATGTTGATTGTAAAAGCCTTTTTCCCTAGCTCTTTATTGATTAATCTCTTTTTGGAAAAGTACTTTATGAATATTTGACTTGAAATAGCACGTCTGAGCAGAATCTTGTACTGGAGCATGACAGTTCAGTTTCTTTTTCCTTTCTTGTGTTTTTGTTGTGGATTGTGGGTTTCTTCAAGATTGAATTTCAGTGTTTGTTCCCCTACCCTACCCTGCAGAGTGCTGATGCTGTAAAAAGGCTAGAGGTTTCTTGGAATTTGTGGAGGATTTTATTCAGGTTCCTAGGAATCTTGTTGGTAAGTACTTCTACTAAATGTTAAGTTAAATGTTATTTAATTATATATGATGACTTAATTAAAAATTAGCTTCTTCTGGTAACGTTTACCTTCTAAGTTATGTGGAATTTTTTTTTAAATAACGTTTCTGCATTACAGTTTTTCATCCCCTTCGCTTCTTCCTTGATATTTTCATTTGCTTGATGTCTTTATCTTTCAAAATTGTAGTACTTTTTTGAGAAGGTATTTGTGGTAATTGTTTTCTTTTGTTCGGTGCAGAAGAAAAAGTTTGAGTGGACAAACAATAGGATAATAAACTTCTACAGAGTAGGGTTTGAGAAAGTGATAGTTGTTGCAAAAACCTCAAATAAGGATAAGAAGTCATAAGAAGAGAAGGATGGTGATCATATTAGGGGAGATTTCACTATTAAGTTTTTGACACTTTTGATGAAGACTGCTGTGCCCGTGGGTTGTAAGTTAAGTGACAACAGGTTTTGCTTTTGAAGCTGCAGTTAATGAGCATTATAACTTGAGAGATCAATTGTTTAATAGCTTTGTTAATAATATTCTCTATATCTGTGTGATCTATCCTTTAAGATGCAGTCTGAAACAGAAATCTTGGTCACATGTTAAATTATATTTAGTGATTCTATATTTACTATAAGCATCAACACAAAGTAATGACATTTTCTAGGGTAATGATATTTTTTATGACTTTTTGGTCATCTGTTGAGTCTCCTTAGTTTTTTGACTATAATGAAATTGAGACCCTTGGGCTCCATTTATATGTAAGTACACCTTGTCTACCTTTAGGAAAAGATTCTGTACACATTTTACTTGTCAGAGTCTGAAACATTAATAGGTGAAAATTAAAAAACAACAGCACACTTGTGCTATTAAAAATGCTTTGGCCAATAACAAGTAGTGTATTTGGGATAATAGCATACACTACAAGAATTTGGACAGTCTGTTGGTATTCAACTACAGAAAAAGCTTTTACTTCTGCCTAAACATTTGGATGTCTGTGATATACTACCAGTTAATTTAGCTCCACTTAATCTATTATTAGCAATCACTGTGTACTGAGTGGCTAGAGATAATGAGTTGAGAGGTTAAAATTAAATATAATAAGACTTACGAATTTTATATAATTTAAATAAATGGTAAGATACAAAATGTTACCAAATATTCATTGCTGTCAAGGAAATCACCTTTCACAAGAACGATGCTTTTGAAAATGATCCCCTTGATTGTTTATATAATGCTCCCATTATTGACAGCTATCAGTACTAACGTTTTGGTTGCTGCTTTCACAGAACGTAATTTAACTTAGATTTTCTTCACTTGTAAAAATGATTTGGAGGTGAGTGTGTCCAAGGGAGTCCTGGTTCTTTCCAGTTCAACAATTCTGTAGAAGATAGCATTGGTCTTACAGAATTTGTGGTAGTGTTAACCTGAAATAAAAATTTCTCATATTTGAGAAATAGGAAATTGGATATATTCATATTTCTCAGATTCTTCTCTTTGTTTATCTGTTCAGTGATGTGAGAACCTAACATGTCTCTTGTTTTCCTCTACCCTGGCTTGTTTGGCTTTGTTTACTTGGGTTATTTGTTTATTATTTAGAAAATAAATATTAGCAGCAACTGTTATACATTGGTTAAATACTCAGAAGTAGTATAAAGACCTGAGTTGAGTGCTGTCTATATAGTAGTACTACACCTTTCTCTAAAATGTTTTCTGGGTGAAGCAGTCTTTTGAAAAATAGTACATTCTTAGTCAAAGTGAAAGAGAAAAAGAGGACTGAGAAGTAAAAGGAAATGAGGACTACTTGGTGGGTAAGTTTCAGAGAGAATTCTCACATATATTCAGGTTCCAAGAGTTCTAGACTTGTTGACCATTCCCACCCCTCCCAAATCAAAAGTATTATGTGAACATTGATTTGAAAATGAATTGAAACTTCAGCTCCTGGAAGCCTTCCTTAATCACTTCTCTACTCTGTCCCTTCAGCATTTATGCTCAGTGCTCAAATTATACCACAGGTCTGCTTCAGTTTGTCAATATGCTTTGGAATTTAAACTGTGGAAATGATCAGTTAAAATATTGACTGTCTCTGGTGGGACTAAATAAAACTTGCAGGTAGGTCCTTGCCACAGACCCCAGAAGGGTGATGGATATTCACTCACCACTGGTATAATTCACAAGAAGTAAGGGGCAGAGATTTTGGGGAAGGGGGTATGATGTAACAATCTGATTTTTGTTTTTTCGAAAAGATATTTGCTTATTTTTAGCAGGGTCAAGGATGGAGTTGCTGCTTGAGCTTCACTGTGTTAACATGAAGGTTGCTTTTATATGCTGCTGCTAGGGCTGCTCTGAGAAGACATGCATCATGTGAATTCCCTGTCCTACTCTGTTTTGTTTTTTCTCTTGTTCAGTTGCTGCTGCTTTTAAATTTAGGGTTATTGGGCAAGGAGGTTTGAAAATCCTGTAATAGTGTCTGTTGTATTGACTGGCTTACTGTTGCCATTATTCCCTTGTTTGTCCCCCTGCCCCCTTATTTATTCTTTATTGGAAGCTGTTCTGTCAGACATGCAGTAGGAGAAACTTACATTATAGCCTGTTGCAGCCAGAATTAATTTATTGTGGAAATAGATTGCTGGTATAGTGTAACATTTTAACTGAGGATTTGAACTTAATAACAAGTAAGATGTTACTGTTAACTTAGTATACATCTATTTATAGTAATAGTTACTGGAACATTTACTTCTGTTACCAGGCAACACTACCCAGTATTGCTTTATTATTTTATGGATGTATATTAGCTTTATAAAAGTGAGTTCCCTAAGTGAAGAGCATCTTCATATCCTCCTTTTAGTTTCTCCTCTAATTGTCAGATACTCTGTTATTGGACAGACTTAACAAGTTAAGTCTGGAGAAGTAAATAATTTGAATTCTGTGTCATTTCACAGTATTTCATATCTAGGAAGACGCAACCCATATACATTTTGTATGTAGTTGTATAGTTCTAAGTACTTTAAACACTTACAGGTGTAAAATGTAATACTTGTTAAATGTAAACATTTTATTTCAGTGAAGAGAATTTTAAAAGAATCTTCAAGTCACAGTTGTTTTAAAAATAAAAGCCAAGTTGATGACATTGTCAGTTGTTTCAATAATAATATATGTAATGTGTCATAAATGTAAACAAATTGATGTAATTAATACCAAAATAGTTTTCTTTTTGCCTTCATTTATATAATTCAAGCTTTTAGAATAAATGGGTTGGACTTGATGTTTTAAAAATATAAAAATGGTATAGAACATATTAAAAAATAGTTGGACTTTGAAAATATCTTACAGTAGAGTTACCAATCTCAGTTAACAGTAGCAACTTAGCCATACTGAAGAGAAGGAGGTTTTAGACCAAGGATATGTTTCTCAGTTGTCGTTAGGGTGAGTTAATTGAAAAGATGCAGTTTTTCTTGGTTTTTAGCTTGATAGCAAGTCATAATTTATTTGGGCTGATATTGAAATGATAGCAGTGTTGGTTTTTAATTTATTATATGTTTTCTCTTATTAAAGGAAAGGTAATTGGGAAAAATGGCAAAGTTATTCAAGAAATAGTAGACAAATCTGGTGTGGTTCGGGTGAGAATTGAAGGAGACAATGAAAATAAACTACCTAGAGAAGATGTAAGTATTTAAAACGTAATTTGCTTGTGTCCCGCCCCCACCCATTCTTTTATATTTTGAAAATTGTTTTAAGAAAGTTATATCCAGTGAACTACTCTCCCTCTGCAGTGAAATTTTTTTTTAAGTTCTGTTTCTCAGTGCTTCAGTAAAAGGCCAATTTTTAATTAAAAAAGACTCTAGTTTGATAATCTTATCAGTTTTTTTTTTTTAATTTTTGGTACTTAAGAGTATAAAAATTTTGGTACTCTAAACAAAACAGTTGGCTGTGAAGGAATTTTTAATAACGGTTCTTTGACTTTTTTTTTTTGTAAGCTCTGACCATTTCTTAAATGAAATCTTTAAGCTCTAACATGGTTGGTCATTCTGATGCCCTTGGAGAAGGAAATGGCAACCCCCTTCAGTATTCTTGCCTAGAGACTCCCGTGAACAGAGGAGCCTGGTGGGCTGCTGTCCTTAGCGTCGCACAGAGTGACTTAGCATGCATGCATGCATTGGAGAAGGAAATGGGAACCTACCGCAGTAGTCTTGCCTGGAGAATGCCAGGGACAGAGGATCCTGGTGGGCTGCTGTCTATTGGGTCACACAGAGTTGGACACAACTGAAGCCGCTTAGCAGTAGCAGCTGATGCCAACGTTCTGAAATTTTTTTCAGTCTTTTTGTTACATATTAATGTCTTGTCCACCTTGCCTTTTTTTTTTTTTTAACTTCTTATCCACCACTTTAAGCATCACTAACCTTTGTGGCTCTAGTGGTCAACTCTGTATAGTTATATGTCTAAATATAAGGCAAAGACTTCCCCCCTCCCCCACCCCCAAAATTATATCCCAGAAAGCAGTACATTCACAACTTCTTCAGTTTTGCACAGTGGGTAACTGGGGAGTTCGTTTGCTTATTGGACAAAGTAAGTTTGTTTGTTTGTTTGTTTTTTTTAAGAGACACATGGAGGAAACTGAAGATATTTGCTAAGATAAACAGCCTCACACTACATATTGGATGTTGTAACGATCCCAGTGAAAGATACCATTTCCTTGATTCTTTTAATTAGTTAGAATGTGATGATAAAAACGAATGTGGAAAAACAAATGACTGTTACGCAAATGAGTACTTGTAGATTGATTACATCTCACACAGCTTTAAAAATTGATGTAAACCTTAAGTAATTTTAACTTCATATTAAGCAAACACCATACCCCACCTGGAGGGCAGGTGACGACCCCATTAAAATCAACGGTGTCATACTAGTATAATTGACACCGTCTCTGTTTATATATTTAATGTGTAAAATAATGGTGACCCATTTGGCATACTAGGCTTCCTGGTGATTCCAGTCGTAAAGAACCTGCCTGCCAATGCAGGATATGCAGGTTTGATTCCTGGGTTGGGAAGAGCCCCAGAGGAGGAAATGACAGCCAACTCCACTAGTTTTGCCTGGGAAATCCTATGGACAGAGGAGCCTGGTGGACTACAGCCCATGGAGTTGCAGAACAGTTGGACGTGACTTAACAACTAAACAATAATAACAGTTTGGCTTATAACTGCTGGCTAAAATTGGTCTAAAGATTAAGGTGTTTACTGGGCAGGGTCATTAAATAATTCAATTATACATATCTTAGCTTGATATTAATATCTAGTCTTCCCTTAGCTTGACATATTCTAGCTGCTTTCCAGTATTTACTACCTGTTGCAAGCTGATTCTTTTAGGATGTCCTTCATAAACTAGTACACTTTACTTCATAGTTTTGGTCATTTTTACCTCCCATCTCTGTGCCAGAATTAAGAAATTTAAATGCTAGAAGATACCAAGTAGATTATGTAAATTATCAGACAGATCAGGATACAAAAGAGAGGAAGGGGAGGGCACACTGTGCCTTTCTATAAAAGAAACCAATGCTGTTCAGTTTTAATCTGGTTGCTGTGTAGGTGTGCATGTATTCTGTTTTGCTATATCTTTTAATATTTTAAAGAAAGGCCAAAAGCCTAAATAATCAAAACTTTTTAATTTTCAAAGCATTGAACGTGAAAATAAATCTGAAAGTTGATATTGGCTTATGTGGGGTCAGTTCGACTAGTCACATTTGACTCTTTGCGACCCCATGGACTGCAGCATGCCAGGGTTCCCTGTCCATCAACAACTCCTGGAGCTTGCTCAAACTCATATCCACTGAGTTGGTGATGCCATCCAACCATTTCATCCTCTGTTCCTCCCCTTCTCTGCCTTCAGTCTTTCCCAACATCAGCATCTTTTCCGATGAGTCAGTTTTTCACATCAGGTGGCCAAAATATTGGGAGTTTCAGATTCAGCATCAGACCTTTCAATGAATATTCAGGGCTAATTTCCTTTTAGGATGGACTGATTGGATCTCCTTGGCAGTCTAAGGGACTGTCAAGAGTCTTCTCCAACACCACAGATCTAAAGTATCAGTTCTTCAGTGTTCAGCTTTCTTTATAGTCCAACTCTCAAATCCATACATGATTACTGGAAAAACCGTAGCTTTGACTAGACAGACCTTTGTTGACAAAGTAATGTCTCTGCTTTTTAATATACTCTCTAGGTTGGTCATAGCTTTTCTTCCAAGGAGCAAGCATCTTTTCATTTCATGGCTGCAATCACCATCTGCAGTGATTTTGGAGCCCAAGAAAATAAAGTCTCTTGCTGATAAAATCGTTTCCCCATCTATTTGCCATGAAGTGATGGGACCAGATGCCATGATCTTAGTTTTTGAATATTGAGTTTTAAGCCAGCTTTTTCACTCTCCTCTTTCACTTTCATCAGGAGGCTCTTCACTTTCTGAAAGTTTCCCTTCACTTTCTGCCATAAGAGTGGTGTTATCTGCATATATGAGGTTATTGATATTTCTCCTGGCAATCTTGATTCCAGCTTGTGCTTCATCCAGCCCGGCATTTCACATAATATATTCTGCATATAAGTTAAATAAGCAGAGTGACGGTATACAGCCATGATGTATTCCTTTACCAATTTTGAACCAGTCCATTGTTCCATGTCTGGTTCTAACTATGCTTTGACCTGCATACAGATTTCCCAGGAGGCAAGTCAGGTGGCCTGGTATTCCCATGTCTTGAAGAATTTTCTACACTTCATTGTGATCCACACAGTCAAAGGCTTTAGAGTAGTCAAGGAAGCAGAAGTAGATGTTTTTCTGGAATTCTCTTGTTTTTCAGTGACCCAATGGATGTTGGCAATTGGATCTCTGGTTCTTCTGCCTTTTTCTAAATTTGACTTGAACATCTATTTGGTTCACGTACTGTTTAAGCCTTGCTTGGAGGATTTCGAGCATTACTTTGCTAATGTGTTCAATGAACGCAATTGTGCGATAGTTTGAACATTCTTTGGCATTGCCTTTCTTTGGGATTGAAACGAGAACTGACAGTTGGCCAGTCCTGTGGCCACTGCTGAGTTTTCCAAATTTTGCTGGCATACTTAACAGCATCATCTTTTAGGATTTGAAATAGCTCAGCTGGAATTCCATCACCTCTACAAATACTTTACAATGAGATTATTACAGGAATGTTTAGTACCTTTTCTGAGATTGTGATTCTCTTTACCTTTTTCTTTAACATAGATTATGGCAGTTAACAAGTGGATATTATTTGGAATTAGGTAACTGGATACGAAATTGGTTGGGTTAATTGCTGATTTTATGACTTTGAGCACATTTTTTCCCATCTGTAGAATTGGGATATTTTTTAAAATGACCATGAATAATATAGTCCCAGAGTTACATTATGCATTAAAACTTTCTAGCTCCTTTTTTCCCCATCCTATCTTTTGTTCACTTTGATCCTCTGTTTTCTGCATGTGAATTCTTGAGGATAGCTCAAGGCTTTCTCACTTCTTAAGCTTAAGTTAGAGTCCCTTGTTCATACCTTCCCAGTTGGAATTACTTCTTTTAGAGTCACTGCAGCTTTAAGCTCCATGATAGCTTGTACTCTGTACTATAGCTTTAGCACCTGCCCTGGTGTCTTTCTTCTTTTTAATTTCCCATACTAAAATTCGTTAATTAAATTTTTAAAAAATTATTTTGGAAATAAGTCACATAGTGGTTTCCTATATAGAATAAAAGCCACACTTAATTCTGTATTTAGAATCCAGAATTCTTAAGCCAGGTTATTTAAGTAACTGTTAGGAATGATTCTATAAAATCAAGAAAGTGAAGAACATTGAAAATGATTGGGTGAGTTTAAAGGAAAAAAAAAATAAGTATCATTTAGGTATCTTACTTCCCTTCCTTCTCACTTTTTAAAACTGTCCTTTGAAATTCAACAAAGTAAAACAGGTCAGGGTTAATCCTTTCATTTGATTTAATAACTTCAGGTGACTATTTGCCCATGTCAGTAACTTCTTTATTTTACACTGTGTAAATATTGAAAGTTTGTACATGATACTTCTGTTAATGGTCACTTCCAACCTACAGATGTTGAAAGTTTTGCTGTATGAGCATATATTACAGGGATAACCTGCCCATTGTGTTTTATTATGTTTTTAAGGCAAGCACTACTAAAAATACATGTAATGTGTACATTCATTCCAGTTTGATGGAAAATTTCTTTAAAAGTTGGTTTATTTACTTAAAAGATGTGCTTGAATTAGAGGACATAAATACTAAATACCGGGATGTTGTGTTTTCTTACAGGGGATGGTTCCATTTGTATTTGTTGGCACTAAAGAAAGCATTGGAAATGTGCAAGTGCTTTTAGAGTATCATATTGCTTATCTAAAGGTTTGTATAGTGTTCATATTTATATCATGTTCTGCCACACATTAAACTTTAATTTTATATTAGTATTTGTAGTAAATTTTTAAATCTTAATTTTTGTTAATTCAGCTTCATATTTCCCTTTTTTTTTCCTTTCTGTGTGAAAATATTAAAAGATCCTTTGCCATAGTAAAATGATCGGCCTCATGTACATTTTTCTCTTTGCCTCTGAATGTTTATATTTCTTTCCTTCTGTTTAAGACATGCCCACTCTTAATATTTGTTGCAAATAGGAGATAGAACCGGGAATGATGTGGACTTTATTGGTTACTAATGCTCATCTGTAAACGTTCCCTTGAAGGAGATGAGTCCATGTCTTTTTATATTGTATACCTGTAGCACTTAGCAGAGTTGGCACCTGATTACTGGTACTCTCTGAATCACATGAACTACCTCCATATATATCATTTGATAACTCTTAACCATTGTTGTCCAGTACTCTTGCCTGGAAAATCCCATGGACGGAGGGGCCTTGGTAGGCCGCAGTCCATGGGGTTGCTAAGAGTCAGACATGACTGAGCAAGTTTACTTTCACTTTTCACTTTCATGCATTGGAGAAGGAAATGGCAACCCACTCCAGTGTTCTTGCCTAGAGAATCCCAGGGACAGCAGAGCCTGGTGGGCTGCCATCTATGGGGTTGCACAGAGTCAGACACGACTGAAGGGACTTAGCAGCAGCAGCAGCAGCAACCATTGTTTAGTCTCTCTGGGTAAATAAAGAGAAAAGGTATAAATTAAGTTGCAATTGTCATTTTTTATTCTTATTCCTGCTGTGTTTCTTTTTTGTTTATGGTAGTTGAACTGCTGTCTCTAGTTATGTTTTCCTTGTAGTCACTCAGGTCATTGTTATGTTAATATTTTCAAAGCACCCTTGATTAAGTCCTTCCTTTCTTTGAAAAACTTGTCTTTCCAGTACTCTACTGCTTTTCAGCCAAGAGCTTTCTCTTATAGACACCTTACTTTCACATTCTATAATGACCGCAGTCTCTGAATGAGCAAGTCTGCCAGTTCAGCTAGGCCACAACTCAGTGATTTTGATAGGAAAGTAGTTTATTAGTAATACCTGTCATAGGTGGTACTTTACCTCATTTAGCAGAGTTTGATACTCCTTAAAGACTAGGTCTAATAATTAGCTATTAAAGTAGGATATTTCAACAGTTGTCTGTTAACCATCCCCTAGGTTTTTTAATGCTCATCTGTAAACATTCCCCTGAAGGAGAAGTCCTTGTCTTTTTATATTGTATACCTGTAGTACTTAGCATGGTTGGCACATGATGCTAAGGCATTTAGTAAATGCTTGGTGAATTGACCTTGTAAATTATGTTTACTAGGAATACAATCTACATTGCCAAATAACTGCCCAAGATCACAGGCTGCTTTCAGTGGTAGGACCAGACTATAGCTCAACTCTAGGCTTTAAGAAAAAAAATACACGTAAGATTTATCCTTTTTCATTTTCATTATAGGAAGTAGAACAGCTAAGAATGGAACGACTACAGATTGATGAACAGCTTCGACAGATTGGTATGGGTTTCAGACCTTCTTCCACCAGAGGGCCTGAAAGAGAGAAAGGATATGCCACTGATGAAAGTACCGTCTCTTCTGTACAAGGTTCTAGGTCTTATAGTGGAAGAGGCAGAGGTCGTCGGGGCCCTAATTACACCTCCGGTTATGGTAAAAAAAATTTTTTTTTTTTGGTAGTAGTTGTAGTTTAGGTGCTCCAGTACATTTTGGTTATTTAGTTCATCACTTTATCTCAGTTTTGAGGATAGGAGATAGTTCTGAGATACACGTTTTAATAGTAGTGACTGTATTTTATATTAATGTCTGTACAAGATTTGTAGTGTTCAAGTAGCTATGTAATGAAATGAAACTTGTTTTTGTTAAATTTATAGCTCATGATCATGTTTATTCTAAATATTTAAATATATATACAACTGGTTTTCTCAGATAGTTACCTTGTACAACTATATACATTTTCCAGTAAAAACCTAGTGATGGTGGTGATACTACTAGGATTTACCCTTTGGTTATCCTTTAGGAAAAGTAAAAGTAAAAAAATACACTAGTCACTGTGCTTGTTTATACTATAGCAAGTCTGTACTAGTTTTTAAAATACACTATATTGGTTCACTTGGTAGTTTTGAATATTAATATTTCACATCTGCAATTATTTTGTGAAATACAGGATTTCAATAATATGAGGGCTTTAAAAGTTAGAACTTAATTAACATAAATGAACTTTTTCTAAAATACATTTCATTTTGAAAATCAGACTTAACCCATGTAGGAAGGGGGCCAGTGGATGGTGATGGTCGACAGTTTTCTAATCCTAAATTTCTTACTTCTTCTTCAGCTTTGGAGTTGTTCCATTTTTCTACATTTGGACTTGGATCTTAACAGTGACCTGATTTTTCTGTTCTCTTATCTCTCCTCTTCTCTCTTCTCTACTCCGCTATGCTCATCCAACTGCTTTGGGAAAATATTTCATAAGCCTTTTCCAGAATAGAAGGCATTTAGGGAAAACCGAAATACATGAATGCTTATAGTGTACAGATTCTACATCCATATTTCATGTTTGAAGGGTCATCTAATGATGTCAGAGTCAGTTTGGTACTATATTTGATTTGTTGTAGAGTTGAATGGTAATTTTCCCTTCCTGCTTCCTCATTATTTTAAAGTTAACCATATATTGAAACCTGAAAAGAAAAATTCTAGTTAATGTGTTTGGTATATGAAGGATTGAGAATTGCAATCCTGAAAACACATTTAATAAAAAAGACAGTAATTAAATAGAGATTAAGTACATACTAAATGATTTTAGAGGTACAAATTACTAGTGCAGATAATCAGATTTGTCTTTTTGGTTGATGAATTCATCCAAGAATTTTATAAGCCTCTGGAAAGTCAGCTTATTGATGAGAGGTCCCTCTTTGGCAAAATGCTTTTGTTGATAGTAGATAATAAATTTAAATGAGAAAGTAGAGGAATAACATTTGGATTGAAGAACGCTATGCAAATTGTTCAGTAGATGGCACTCTTACCTCTGAGTGTTTTCAAACTAGTACTATTGTATTTTCTGAAATAGCTGTTGAACTTAAATGGGCTCCAGAGAAATAAAAATTATTTGAATTTGGTTATAGATGTTTCTATCTACTTAATGGCAGAAGATTTTTTAGGTGATGAATATATATATAATCTATATAAGAAACATTTTCTGAATTGAACATCTCTGAACTTACAATGTGCTTTACAATGGATAGTGTCTTAGAACTGTAATTGGCAGGATTTTCTAAAGTGGCACAAAAAATATTGTGACTTACAATGGATGGCATGGCGGTTTTGATAAAACATGGTACTTTAGCTGTTAATGTTAAGTTCAGCATACATGTTCCTTTAAAAGAATGTGAACCATCTTCATAAGGTGATTTTAGAAGTTTTAGGGAAATCTGATTTAAAATTCTGTTGAAAACAATTTTTATTTGTTGGAGCCATTACAAATTGGATTGGTTTTATGGATCATTATTTCTTGTAGCCCCCTCTAATTTCTAGATTCATGAATTTATATTTTACAAAATTGAGATTCAAATGATTGTGATGACTTCAATAGATTATTAGTTTTCTGTTGATTATACAGCAAATTAAAAATTCAAAGCCTTTAACAGTACTACTGTCTTATGGTTCTGTAGGTCAGAAATCTGACGTGAATGTCACTGGGCTGAAATCTTAAGTGTTGGCATGTCTGTATTCCCTTTTGGAGGCTCTAGGAAAAAATCTATTCCCTTGATACTTCAGCTTCTAGAGACAACCTTTATTCCTCTGCTTAGGTCCTCCTTCCTCCATCTTAAAAAGCCAGTAATTACAGGTGGATGGGCTTTCCTGGTGGCTCAGTGGTGAAGAATTCTCCTGCCAATGCAGGAAACATGAGTTCAATCTCTCGGTGAGGAAGATCCTCTGGAGAAGGAAGTGGCAACCCACTCCAGTGTTCTTGCCTAGGAAATCCCATGGGCAGAGGAGCCTGGTGGGCTACAGTCCATGGGGTCCCAAAAGAACCGGACTTGACTTAACGACTAAACAACAACAGATTACAGAGAGTCCTTATTCAGCCACCTCTCTGGTTTTCCATAGTTGAGAATGGTTCTCTATTTTTTAAAATATTCTATTCATGTGATTAAATTGGCCTTACCTGAATAGAATAATCCCCAAACCTGTTTCCTTAACCTTAATTGCATTTGCAGAGTTACTTTTGCCATCTCAGAAATGTTTAATATGAAGAAAATGGAGAGCTTACCAGTTCATTAGCCTTTTTTGTTGTTTTTGACATTAATAGTTGTCTTTATCTCCTGAAACCTATTTATGATTTTAGATACCTTCTATAAGTAGCTTGAATGCTAGATTTAAATTAAAACTATGAAAATTTTTTTGCTTATGATATTTAGTTAAATACACTGTGTTTTTAAAGATAATTTGATAGGAACTTTTGTTAAAACCTTTTAAAATGAGATACTCATCTAACCTCAAAATTTGGTAATGTTTTCAGGCAGGGTATGTAGGTTTGTAAATAAACCCAACAGAAGTTTTTATAATTCCCAAGGCTTCTTTTGTTTGTTTTGTTTTAAACTACTCATTAAATGATATATTACCCTTATTCCACCAAACCATGACATCAGTTAACAAAATTCTTTCTTATCCTCTGGAAAAATAAGTGTTTTGATTCATTTTCTAGTATGAGACTCATCTTAACAAAGATGCAAATGTCAGTACTAGAAACTTGCTACATTTTTTAAATTCATTATTAGCTACATCTATATGGTATATGGAGAAAAAGACTGATAGAAGAGTCCTCTTTAAAGGAGAAAGGAAGTTGGTAGGCTTTGTTCAACTTTACGTTTTAGTCCTTGAAGAGCTCTTGTATTTTGCTTTTATCATTAAATGATTGTGGAGTTAATATAGGGTATTTTTAGTTTATCTTGAAATTGTTCTTATTTGAGAGTTTAGCATCAGAACTTCGTAAATAAGCAATAAATTAATTTATCAGGAGAAAATTGATACATGCATTGCTAGGCTTCCGTGGGCATTTAGAGGTATAAGAGAGCTCCCCTTTACTGTAAACCAGTGTGGAGGTAAATCCACATTGGAAGAGCTCCCCTTTACTGTAAACCAGTGTGGAGGTAAATCCACATTGGAAAAAGAAAACACATGGCAATACTTTATTAATTTTACATTAATTTTAAGGAAATGAGAGGAGATGTCTGTTTTCAGTTAAATTGGTCTGAAGCTACAGACATTGAACTGGGCTTTTAATTTTAAGGAGATAGATTTGCACATACAGTTTGCAACATTATCAGGAAGTAGTTTTCCTGGGAGACCTTTTAAGCTGAAATGGCATAAAGTGAAGAAGCAATTACTTTAGGACACATCTTGCTACTAGTTGCAGGAAATAAAGCACAGATGCTCACCAGTACAGTTCAAAGATATGCTGGCTTGATGCTGAGATGCTGAGTTTCGTTCCTGAGGCAGGAGCTGGGGGATGCTGCTTTCACTGCTTGCTCTGCTTGCTGCCTCTTTTAATTGCAGTGGCTTGCTGCAAAGCGAATACTGAAGGCTATTTTCTCTTTGTGCCCTTTTTTTCCCTTAAAAGTGAAAATCCTCTTTGGATTTCTTTTGGTTTGTGAAAACAGATACTAGTGTAAGTCTTTTGTAAAAGCCAAGTGGTGTAAAATGAACTTCTAAAAGCATAGGATATCTCTATGATGAAAGGATAAAAAGTGCCATCCCAGAACTAACAGAGAAGTGGAAATGAGTATGTTAGTGATTGGGTCATCTGACACAGAAGTTGTGCTATTATATGATATTGTAGGCTTTTATAGAATCTTTGTGGTGTTTACATTTTTTTAAAGTATTAAACTCAGCCATTGGGATGTTAGAAATAGCCTGTAGTTAACTTTCAAAGTTATGCTGAATTTTTGTCTCACTGGTAATGGCTTCATCTCTTATTGTCATGTTGAAGTTTTCTTTTTCCAGAGCAACCTAAAATTTGTTCAGTGATTTCAAACATTGTGTTGTTCTAACTTAAGACATTATTGTGCAAAAGAGATAAATTTTATGTACAGTCACTAAAAATGCACTCCCAGTTTATGAGACATCAGTCATAAGAAATATCCTGATTTCAGAGCTGTTAAATATGGGGGAAAAAATGCTCCTTAGAATCAAGTGATATAATAGAGTACATACTACAGTTGTTACTCATTTTTCTAAATATCATTAAATTGGCTTTTAAATACTTGGATAGTGGGTTTTTAAAAAATTATACCACCAATTTGTTAAAGACCTGAAAGTGGGCAAAATTTTTTTTAAAATATTTTCCATATTAAATTCATTTTCATATATCAGTTTTATTTAAACAATGATTTGCAAGAAATTGTTTGAAGACTTTCACTCCTTTTTTAAAATAGAAATATAGTAGGCTTATGTTCTCGTCTTTCCCAAGGTACAAACTCTGAGCTGTCTAACCCATCTGAAACTGAATCTGAGCGTAAAGATGAGCTGAGTGATTGGTCACTGGCGGGAGAAGATGACCGAGAGAGTCGGCATCAGCGTGACAGCAGGAGACGCCCAGGAGGAAGAGGCAGAAGTGTTTCAGGGGGTCGAGGTCGTGGTGGACCACGTGGTGGCAAATCTTCCATCAGTTCTGGTAGTCTTTTATATCCTCTGTCAGAATATTTTCTTTGTAAACAGTATAATTTCATAAAAGTTAATTTATTTCCCAGGACCCCCGCCCTCTGTTTTTGGAAGTTTCTCTTTTTGCTTAACTGTGTCAGGAAAACAATAAAAAATATATATATGCATGATCACGCACACACACACACGCAACAACAACATAAGGAAAGGCACTACAGAATGTCTCTCAGTGAAAGTTTAGCCAGAATATTCAGATCAGAGTAATTTTAGTTGGAGCTGATTTCTCTGCTTCATTGGTCAGATGTTCAGACTTTGGACGCTTAGGTAATTAGAATTTTTTTTTCCCTGTAGAATTTTTTGGGTATATATTTCTGTTTCCCAGAGAGACCCAGATAATTCTAATGTATAGAGAGATCTAAATACCTTTGTATACAACTGAAAAGCATTTATTGCTACTCCACCACTTTGGGACAGGGAAAAACTGTGAAATCACCTTTTTAAAAAATCTTTTATTGTTTGAGGAATTCACTTGTAAAGAGGAGTGTCTAGGAGACTGAGATTTGAGATATTATAAGAAACATTTTACTCGTTTTTAAAATTTAAATGCTATAACTTTAAGTGGTGGTGTAGGAGTTGACAGAATGTTCTTGCTTAGCATAATGAGTTGGGGAAAGATTGTCAGGGATTAGATTATATCAGTGATATAATCATAACAATTATTGTATGGCATTTGTAGGAAAACCACTCTTGATTTTTTTAAAAAGTAAATCAAATCACATTTTTAAAGAACTTTTAAAAAGTACTCTATAGTCCTAGTGATAATCTTCAAGTCCTAAGTTCATTTTATAGACTTTTAGGGAGATCGTTTTTATATTTTAGAACATTGCTCACTGTTACCAAGGTTTAACATTACAGTTTGCTGAATTTCAGAGTAAATGTACTTTACCTAGTGTTTATGATTAATGGATAAACTTAGTGTCTTTTGCAAAGATGCTAGCTTGCTAGCTGTTACCAAAGGAAACTTAGGAAAAATCGTGATTAGGTGAATTTCTTCTATAATTTGATTGCTGGAAGCAATAATGCACATAGGTAAGATGGGTATTTTTTTCACCCTATAATTTATGTCTTACAAACCTTTCCTTTCCCACTCTTACCCTACCATATCCCACCTATACTCTTTCTTTCTGAAGATGGGAGTACTAGTCAGCATTCATTCCCACATTTTCCTATAACCAGTTAGAATTTCAGACTTTTTAGTTTGCCTTTTTTGTGTAGACTTTTGCTTGCTTCAGTTTGTAATAATAAATTTCTGTTATGTCGTGGAGTGCAGGTGTTGAGTATTATTTGGAAATATATTAGCTGAATATTTGTTTTCATTTTATTTCTTTAGCCTCTGTACAGAATTAGCTAGGAATGTGAATGTAAAAGTAACATGTATACTAGTTCCTAATATGTTTTTAAGACAAGTCAAAGAAATGGTAGAAAGCCAAGGTGTTCACTCATTTTCTGTTTTAATTTTACATCACCATTTAAAGTTTTTTCATATTTGTTATTTTTCAGGTAAAATAGTGATACAGAAAACATTTTGTCTGAAGACAGAGGATGTATTTTTATTGGGGGAAATTGAAGTTTATTATTAATTGATATAGTTCAATATAGGTCAAAACATTCCTAATAACTGCAGCTCTCTTAAACAAATATTTCTTGCCTCTGACATGCATTTAGTGCTCAAAGATCCAGACAGCAATCCATACAGCTTACTTGATAATACAGAATCAGATCAGACTGCAGACACTGATGCCAGCGAATCTCATCACAGTACTAACCGTCGTAGGCGGTCTCGTAGACGAAGGACTGATGAAGATGCTGTTCTGATGGATGGGATGACTGAATCCGATACAGCTTCAGTTAATGAAAATGGGCTAGGTATGTAAGCATTTAGGGAAAAGATTTATATTACTGTATACTATTGTTAGTATATGATGCCTTTAAAAATATGCAATTCACAAATTGAATTTTTCCTAGTGTTCAAGTAGGTAGATGGCTTTGTGTCTGTCTTAAATGTCTAGTTTTCAGATTTGTATAGCCAAACGGTTTGAAACTGGGAGGGTTTATTAAAGTGCCCTTTGATGCCATTAAAACAATACAGATATTCAAATTGCAGGGCACTTAATACTCTCAATCTTCTAAGCCAAAATTGGGCTTTCGTCTTGCCTCTTTATGTGTTATTATAAATGACACTAATGAAAGTGTGTATACTTTGTAGGCATTGATTTCCAAAGCGCTAAAATGTCATTAACTTTGGTAAAAACTAAACTCTGTTGGAGAGGAAAATTTTATTCCTGAATGATAAATTAAGTCTTAGAGTTTGTTTAATCAAGAGTTAAAAACCCTCTTAATTTCTGGATGATAATTCCATCTGTTAATCTAGTAGGAATGTTTAAAACTACAAAAGTATTTTTCCTGTGAATAGCATGTATTGTTTTATCTTTCCTGTTTAATTAAAAGGTTCTTTCCCCTTTAATCTTTGAAGGCAAGAAAATTTTTTTTTTTTTACTTTGTTTTTTGCATTGTTTTTGTCAGAATAGTTTCATGGTGAACTTTGCAATTACAGATGATAGTGAAAAAAACCCCAGCGACGCAATCGTAGCCGCAGGCGTCGTTTCAGGGGTCAGGCAGAAGATAGACAGCCAGGTAACTTGAGTGGACCTGTTGACACCACCAGGTCATAAGCATGAAAAAAAAATGTCATGTGTCTGCTTTCTAAATATATTATACTTACATGTACACATGTGTGTATATACATTCAAGATGTGCATTGCATAAATTGTTTTCTCAACTAATAAGACTACTATTAAGAAAATGCATTCTTCCTTCACACCGTAATGTAACCTGTCTAATTGAACTAATGTTGTGTTTCAATTTTTTTACATGAAAATACTGTTGAAAAGACCATTATTTTGTCTACTTGGCAGATTCTGCACATTTGAGTTGGGACCTGCCATCCCAGGGACTATGTTGTAGCTTGTGATTTTGGATGATTGGCAAAACTGGACAGCTTTTGCATGGTGCCTGCTACTGTATCTGGATTCAGCACCTCATTTTAGTGGGGGTTCTAGTACCCACAGTTTAAAAAGTATAAATGAGAAAAATACTTGAAAGTGTCTTTTTCCTAATAAGAGGAATGCATGTTATGTTTTTGTTTATTGTAGTGTGATGCCTTTTCCCTTACACCTACTAACTATTCAAATTAATAGTACTTACTTAGTTTTAGAATGTTAATTTAAGTAGATACAGTTTTTAGTAACTTAAACTTGTTTGCTGTGTCTATACTATCTTGAACATAATTCCATTTCTTGTGTACAGAGAATCACATGTATATTCACAGTGGAGAAATTGTGTGCACCAGAAATAAATCCCTTTGTTAAACTAATCAATTTTGCATTCTTTCCAAAGCAAATTCTTGTGTTTTCCCCCAAATAAAGAATATAAATTCTAGTATCTTTATTTAGTATTTTAAATTTAGTGGTTGTCGAGACATGTGAGAAAACTGATTAAGGGGGATTAGTTCCCATTCTTAGGGGGAAAAAGTTCATGTTTTAGCGATAGTTGTAAATTTAAAAGAAATTAAATACTGTCATAATAGGGTTTGAGGAAATATTTCTTACTTTTTTATCATCTTTGGGATAAAGAGATTGTATTTTGTTTGTGTTTTTGAAGCTGGCATAGCAGTGAATACCAGTTTCTGGCCATACTTTATAAATAAGGAAATTTAAGTTACTAGTATGGGCTTGAGATATAGGATAAATTAAAACATAATTTAGTAACTAGGTGGATGCTGGTTCATTACTAAGTCAAAGGACATAATAACATAAAAGGCTTTGATAAAGACGAGGAAGAGATTTCTGCATGGTATTAATCAGAACTTGAGTAATTGGAGTTTTAAATAATTTGACAGTGATTTGTGTTCTCTACTGCATTTATTCCTGTTTTTACTCTGTTCTTTGGAAGTACTGATTTCCTCTTTAGAACTCATTACCTTTCTTAGCCTGCCCTCAGCACACACACATACCCACACACCCAGAAGATAGGATAGGTGGAACAAACACATCATTTTCTCCTTTGGCTCTCTCTGGCAGCAGTTCTAGGAAGCAAGTGTCTATCTAAAAGTTAATGTCAGCATTCTCTGAAATAAATAGTTATTCAATTTGTTCTTATTTGCTTAAAATTTCTTGTTGCCTTTAGTATTAAGCAGTGAGTATTTACTATACTTATCAAAGTGCAACAGTGTACTGGTGTACAACTGATTAATTTTGGATCCCTTAGAGGAAATTCTGGAGTCCAAATTACACCACACAAATTGCTTCACTTTTTTTTCCTATATAAGTGCTTATCTGTTTTGAACTTTTAAGTGCCTTGCATTATGAGGACTATAAACAAATTATTATCTGGCTATAAACAGGTTTTTCTCTGAATCAAACTGAGGTTGTTTGTAATTTTACCTCTTTGGTGGAGGATAGGCACTGGTTTTTACCTTTCCAGCTAAGTGCCTATTAATTGATAAACTGTATCAAAGTTCTAGGTCTGCATAGTAGGCAAACGTTCTAAGAATTAGCATAAGTTTAGATTTAGCAGTGTGTGCGCCTGTGCATCAAGGTTTCCAGGTAGTGGAGTTCTTCCTGGTGTCACTGAAGGCTGAACCGTGGAAACAGAATGAATTCATTATAGTGCTCTCCAAACTACAATACTTTCTAGGATGCTGTGCTTCCATCTATGGAGACATAATAAATAAGTGGGTTTGATCCCTCTCCCCAGTTTTGGAAACTATTAAATTTATTCATAGATTCATTTACAGTGAATTTAAATGATGATTTATAAAGCTCCAAAGTGAGCATATTGATTTTCTTATAGAGGGAAACAGTCTAAGACATGAAACATCTTTTAGTGGTGTTTCTAAAGATGTTTATGAGTTCTGAATTAAGTTGTTTTCTTGAGATTTAAAAAGATTCATATAATAATGACTCTTAGAAAGGTGTTAGCATTTTAATGCATAACTAGGAGAAATGTAAATATAGTCCAGTCTTATATTAAAATGATTTATGTAATTTGAACTTGATGGATTAATTTTCCCATGTATGTAGTGACTTAATATATTAAGTTTATCAAACTTTTAATTCTTAATATAATTGCTCCCATAATTTATACCATATTTTACATAATCAGGGATGTTTCTTCATTAGTTTCTGAGAGAGAACAAATTCTTTGAAAGGAAGAGACTGATTATTTTGATATTTCTTCAAATCAGTGAATTCTAAGTTGCAAGTCCTTGAAGAGAAAGTTCTGAGGTTTAAAATGAGGCCAGTCCCAGCAGACCAGAGGTAGTTTTTTGCCATTGGGTTGCTGGTAGAGTGTTAGTTTTGGTTAGTTTTTTCCCTTCTTTACCCCAGTCCTACCACCATTGCAAATAGGTCAGTCCCTTGAAAGACTGGCAAAATGTGAAAAGGGGATAGTTACTGAATTAGTGGTGGACATTTTCCACCATGATCATTGTCCACATTTTAAGATGGTGGACAAATCTTTAGTTTGCTTGAATTTTTTTATATTACTCAGAACAGTTTCTAGTGTGAAATATTAAAAAGGAACCATAAAACACACTTGGAAATCTTACTATGCTTTAAAAAAACAGAACTATTAATACTTGAGTAATAAAGTTTTTACATGTTTGATGAAAATTTCATATTGACGCATGCTACATCATGATCTGCACCCAATTTACCCTTTCCCTCCCCCACCCCCACCCCCACTGATAAGTGCAAACACTATCTGGGCTTAGAATGTGGCATTTCCTATTCTTAGTTGTGGATTTTTATATCAGACTTATCCCACAACTGTAGACTAACCAAAAGCAAAATTCTTGTGAAATTTCACAAGCTGGATTCTTGTGAAAGAGGACTTTAATCTAGGCGTCCTCTGTATCCAGCTTGAAATATTCTATAGTCAGCACCAAGCCACAGGCATATTTTCCAAACTTCATTTTTGGTTGGAGGTGGTACCCATCTTAAGAAAATTTTGAAATTGGGTAACCCCCCATTAGTCTATTTTAAAAGTAAAATTACTCTTTATCCATAAATAAACTTTAGAAATATTTTTTCAACACCTGTAATTTTTTTCTCATCTTCAACAGTCACAGTTGCAGATTATATTTCTAGAGCTGAGTCTCAGAGCAGACAAAGAAACCTCCCAAGGGAAACTTTGGCTAAAAACAAGAAAGAAATGGTAAGGAGAATTTAACCTGTAGGTTTTGGCTTTTTGGTTTTGTTTTGTTATGGTTTAGTTTTATTTTTACTTCTTAACTTGTATGATCACTTGTTTACCCAACTAGACCAGAAATATTTTAGTTAAAGACTACTCTTGATTTTGATTTTGGCCCCAGGTAACTGAAGATATGCATGCTTGAGCCTGAAATATTTTTCAGTTAGAACTAGAAATAGCATTTGTAAAAGATATTGGGCATAGAGACTGTTAACCTTAATTTGGGGAGCAATAGGCTGAATAGACCCTCTTCAAGTGGTGGATGAAGACCTTTGTTTGAATTCTTTGAACTATTTTAAGGGATTTGATATGTAAATTTGAGTTTCCAAAAAGGTGAGTAAATAGGTGGTTGTTTGCCTTACTTAGGGTATTAACTGTTATGTCTTTTTGTATGGTGAGTTTTCCAGTGGTTAAAATGAAATTAGGTGCAAGTTTTCAATAAACAGGTACAGATTCTTCCTGTGGCTTATATATTGCTAGCTACTAGAGATTGAAAGACCCAGAGAGGTGGAATACATTGGGTTTTTGTTTTTGTTTTTTTTTTTAAAGAATGTTTTAATTCAGATCATTGTGGTACGTGAAACTAAAGTTATTTATTAGCTAATTGATGTTTATGTAGTTATTTTCCTCCTCAGTTATAGATTTTATTTATAAAGAAGTTGAAAAAGTTGTCTCCCTTTGGCAGGCAAAAGATGTGATTGAAGAGCATGGTCCTTCAGAAAAGGCAATAAATGGCCCAACTAGTGCTTCTGGCGATGAAATTTCTAAGCTACAGCGTACTCCAGGAGAAGAAAAGATTAATACCTTAAAAGAAGAAAAATACTCAAGACGCAGCAGTCCTGAATGGTGTTTCATAAACTGAAGAAGTTCCTAGTTTACAGTTCTTTACATTACATTTTACAATAGTGCTTGTACAAGCTTGCCAAAGATAGAATATGGATCGCCAGTCTTTCCATCGCACTTTCAGTTCCTCCATTTGGAATTCAGAAAGGGGAGGGATCCTGAAGAAATCATATGTTAAACATACTTTGACACCTACTGTGTTATATATCATCAGATGTGCCTTGAGAATAGTATATGTAACATTAAAAAAAGTTGCTGGCTATAGGAAATGTTATTTTGTTTTCAAAATATGGCAGAGATGGGGGGAGGTGGGTGGGGTGGGATCCCTAACCTAATATTCTTTATGAAAGCATTAGCTGCTTTTGTTACATTTTTAATAATATGCAACCACTTCTTCACCTGAGGAAAACTAGAATGAAATGCAGTCTAAGATATTTTGCACTGAATTGTAATTTCTTCATTAGTTTTAGTCTGGAAACTGGTCTGTTTTAATGTGTTTTTAAAATGCTGTATTGTAGAGGAAAATCTGCAGACCACTGGAATACATTTGTTAAACACTCATCTGCAGGGACACTGGGTGTTATTGGCAGTGACTGTTCTACATTGAGGCTTTGTTTGGTTTATTTATTAAAGTGTACAGTATTTAAAAAATCAAACATAGCTTTAGTTAAAACACTAAGCTGAATTAGTCATGTCCATTCAGACATAACCTGAACTACTGAAAAGATCAATTTCCAGAAGGTTTATTCTGTATAAACTACATGTTAGTCTTCAGTAGAGTATCTTTTCTTTTTCTCCTTTTTTTTTCTTTTTTTTTTTCTTTTTGGTTTTGATTGTTTGATGTGCAATATGTTTTTGTATGCAGGTAGTAAATAAACTTTTGATCTTCCATTTGCTGATTTTTAACTTTCTACTTTTTAAACCAACTGTTGAAAAGTAGTTGGACCTACCTAAAAGCCTAGAGTAGTATTCTGATTGCTTTTTAAGATGCATTTATACTTGTTCATAAATAGTATTAAAATATTAGTTGGTCATTTTGTAATGAATCCTCTGAAGTCTTAGTACTTAAAAATTTAGTATGTTAGAATAGAATGGTTTAGGGAATTGGTCTCAAGAGATTTGATATTAGGAAAGTATTTGTAACAAAATTCTAGTCATAGGCAACTTTTGGAAGGCATTGGGGTAAAATCCAGAATTTTACTTTTGCCTTTGAGTCTTCGTTATTTTTATAAAGTATAATGAACAGTTTTTAAATAAGGAATGCCACTGATTTTTGGTTTTCAAGGTAATAATTTTAAAGGTTCTCATATTAATGATTGAATTTTTTGTAAATGTTTTGTCCAGATGGCTTTTAATGTTAGGACTATACAAACTTTTACACAAAGTAAAAGTTTGCAAGCTGATAATAATTGTGGGTTTGTGGGAGGGTTTTGCTCCACAATATTATATAAAGACTACTGAGCAAGAAGAGGGAGCCCTTTTGTTCACTTGGGATCTGAGAAGTATTTATGTGCATAACTTGTGTTAATTTGTTATGTGCATAAAAAAAAACTTCAATGATTTTACAACTGAAGGATAATTCAGGGTGTAACTAAAAATATTTGCTAGGTCAGTGTATATAAACCTTAGCCCTCAAATTTATTACTGGTGAGGTTAAGCTGTGATAATAGCAAATGCTTTTTCCTAAAACCCTAATAATGGAAAATTTAAAGTAAGGCGTGGTGTTAACAGTGCAGTCTTTGGACTTTAAAAACAAGTAACATTTTTGGCTTTATTATTATTCTCTTTAATAATAGAATTATAAATTAACTGTAAGGTATGGGAATTTTCAGTAATCTCCAAATTGGTAAATATGGCAAAAAGAAAATGATTTTTCATTTTCTTCCAGGTAGTAGAATATATTGATGAAAATCCTCTGTGTTCTGTAAAGACTGGTTCAATGAGAAAGGGAGAAACACAAAATCATTATAAAAGTGGGGTTAGCCCAAGTTTTTTTAGAATTGACAGCCATATTCTAGGATATAAATACTAAGATTTCATTTTTACAAATGACTAATCCCAATATCCTTTAAGAATACATACTATAGCATCATGATAGGCTTTTTTTAATAGCATATGCTCAGATTTAGAAGTGAAAAGCCCAATCCCCAAAGGTAACTATTCTTTATAGAGATAGCCTTCCAAACTTTGAGAGAGGTGCATCTTTTTTGGCTGTTAGTTACATGAAATGTTGCTATGGGAGAACTTGCCAGCTGCCATGACCCCATCCCATTCCCCTCCAATTCTAAAGGTTCTCTGCAGGTTAAATACTGTTTTAGCATATATATACAAAATTATATATGATATCTGAACTCAAATACAAATTAAGAGGTGAGATTACATGGGGGTAAAAATGATCATTTCCTGAAACTTGGGATGCCTTAGGCCTAAAACTGTTTTGCAAAATGGTATTGCAATCGGTTGGTTGACAGGTCAGTCATCATTGGTAAAATTATAGTAGGGATAAAACTCTTAAGTAGTTACTGTATTTTGATGTGAAGGTGAAAGAAAATATCAAGGTAGTGAGTTCAAACCACTGAGACACTGCTTAGGACAAGGCTGAGGGAGATTGCTTAAGTAAATACTCTTTAAAAAGCAAGTATAGATATGTACAGGTAAGCAAAAAAATTAAACAGGGAAACACTAAGCTGGTGTTTAACTCTTTTTTCTGGTCAGCCATTCTTTCGTGGCTAGGGTCCATCACCTTGGAAGTATTTTTGTAGCTACTGTTTGCTATAAGTTTGGTGTTTAACCTGAGAATGGTCTGCAAAGTTGGTATGTTAATTTAATATTGCTGTAAACAGATTGATTTGAGGTTGAAACCAACTAGTCAGTATTCTAATAGGCTGTGCCTACAGTGAGCTTAGTTAACTAAAGACAGGTGGATGGAAGATTAGTTATATAATGCAGTAAATCCTACGTCAGATGATCAGTTGTTACTGGAAACGAGTAAAGGAAAATTCCTTGTTTTCTAAGTTTCCAGGAACTTTGATTTGAACTGGATCTATGGGTTTAGCAATATTCCAGAAGGTAGCAAGTAGAGTGTTCATTGTAAAGTCTCATTCAGTCTTCCTATCTTTGCTGTTTACAGTTTGGATTCCTTGTACCCTTTATAAGGATATCTGATATAGTGAATTTGCTGACCCCTTATTTTTTAGTTTATTATTAAGGATGCTTGAATGTGTAATAGTCATTATAACCCATGATTAACCTATGATAACATTTGGGTTTAATTTTAGAGGACTGTTGGAATAAAGCAATAACTGCAGTCTGCTATAGTAAAACTTTTTGCAAGTGGTGGTAATTTGAAACTATTCAGCTGCTAGTTGAAAATTTTGGTTATGCTGAAACATAGGAAATTGCCAAGAGCTGACCACTTCTGACCCACAAAGGCAAGTTTCTTACGGTTCAGCCTAATAATAATACATTTTAAGGTATAATCATTTACTCTGGACATCCAAGCAGTGAATCTTTTCTGAGTCTAATCATCCAGAAAACCCCTAATTACTGGATGAGGGAGGTGCATACTCTAAGGGAGATACAGTTCTGTAAAAACTGGTTTATCAGTGGATCACTTTAGATTCAGATTCATCTGTATCTTCTATATTAATGTTTCAGGTACTGAAGTACAGAATTGGGAGTGACTATCTTAGTTGTGCTACCCTTTCCTATATTGTTTTATCCAACTAGATCCTATAAGAGCCTTTCTAATATAACTTGGTTCTAGTCGTATGTCAGATACTGTGTGACACTTAAGTATAGTCCTATGTACTCTCTAAAAGAGTATGCTGAATTAAAGTGTGTTTGTTTTTATGTATGTATCTATCCCAGGCATTTCCAGCTATGTTGTATACAATCTAAAAATAAAGGGCAAAATTATTTTTACTAATATTCTTAATGTCAAAGCTCCACTATTAAGTATACTAGTTAGCCGTTTCTCAAGTTTGTGTTTTAATGAGTGGTATTTTGCGGGGGGTGGAGAGCGAAATTACAGGGATATTTTCTGGATGTTTTGGTATTTTGTACCTTATCTTACTTGGATTGTCAAATGTAGCTACTCATTTTCTAGGTTAGAGACAATTTTCATTATAAAAATTATTCCAGAGTTTTTCTAGATGAACGAATTTGTGCTTCATTGTTGCCTGGAGCTCATACTGCAACCTCTTTGAGCTTCATTTTTCACCTTGCTGTTTTCAGGCTGTAAAGAAAGTCACATAAACACTTCACTTGAAATTCCATTAACTAAAACACCACTAAGGCCACAGCAAGTGTTAACTTTTTCAAGATTATATCTTAACACTGGACTATGTGACCTTGTCATCGGGTCAAGAATAATCGGTTAACATTGGAGAGAAGCTCTTCCTGTATCCTGTTGCTAAGGCAGCAGCTGACTCTAAGCTGCACACAGCACTGCACAACAGTGCCAACAACAAATAGCAGAGCTTAAGGTTATTTAAGTTTCCCAGTGCTGAAGGTTCTCTCAGTCCAGGATTCTTTAACTAAAAACATATTCTAGCATTTTAACTTTAACCTCAGATTTATAGATTTTTTTTCTTTATCACGTTGTCCTTTGAAGTTTTGGAGCCAGTTGCTTAATTTTCTTTGGAATTAACATGTTTGGGGGGAATCATTTATGCTGAGTGAAATATGACTGCAAGACACTTCTGAAGTGCAAAAAAACTTAACAGGTCATTATCAACAGAAAGATGCCTTATAAATTCTCATTGAAACAGTTAAACTCAGTATTTTAGCCTAAAATGTTTATCTCTTAAATGAAGGCATTATGTCTGGATTAATTTAAATGACTTCTGATACAAGGTCTTTAGGACAAAATTCCTAGTATGCTGAATAGTATAAAGTTTAATGTGTAATAGTCCAGCATGTTTAGGTTTTTACCCTTGTGTTAAGATGGTAGTTTTTCCACTTCTCATTTTACATCTAGTTGCCTTTTACCCTTGTAATTTAGAGCAGAAGAAATTAAGAACTGCAGAGAAAACTATAAAACCAAACATCACAATATATAGATACAGAGTTGTGTTCCCATGTATTTTCCCACAGGTTATCAATTATTTCTTGAATGGTTTTGGTCTGCATGACTCGTATTAAATGCTTGCATAGGAATTCCCATCATTTGTAAAATACTTGAAAGCAAGAGAATTTGTTTAAAACTCTCATGGGTTGGAAGAGATTTAACTTCAGGAGGACCACCCATTATAGCCTACTTTCATCACCAGCAAAGCAGGTTTATAAAGCTTATGAAGCAGTTAGGACTCATCTTAATACAACCTAGAGGCCCAGTGAAGGCAAAAGGAAAGGGGCTCAGTAGGAAAACTAAACCTCTGGTATGCTAGTTCTAAATATTATGGCTGTAAATAGGCATCTTTTAAGGACTAATACATAGAGAATCAAATTATAAGTGAACATAGTAAACTGGAGAACATATTCTGGACTTATAGTTTCAGTAGCTGTTGCAACTCAGCATAGTTTTTTTTCCCTTCCACAAAATGTGGAGAAATCACCACAATTTGTCTTGCGCGCCACCCCACCTCCAGCTGCCAACAGATAAGGAAGCAGAGCTCTAAGCATATAGATTCCTTGCTCAAAGTTGCCTGGCTATTGATAGCAGAAGTTTTGACTTGAAGCCTGTATCTCCTATTTCCTAGTCCTATATTCAACCATAATCTTCCTCCCTTTTTCAGTTTCTACATCTGAAAGGAGCAACCTATTGTAATGACAAGTACCAGACCACCAAGGAAAACATCCCTGGGTTATCATATTTGTGAAAGGTACCACAGTGTAGAGGTTAACAAGAGTAGATCTTTGGGTTTGCAAAGATCAGCTTTCTTGACCCAGCATGTTGCTTTGGGCAAGTTTCTTAACCTCGCTGAACCTGTAAAATGTACATTAATAGTAACTACTGTGGAGATAGAGGGGAAATGCTTAGCCCATTGCTAGCACATCATGGTCAATAAATGGTAACAATACACAAGTATTTTGTAAAAGTTATGACCTAGAGCCCTCAAATTCATGACTTTTTACCCAAGAAAAATGGTAAGTCTAATAGCTTTCAATGAAATAAGATTCTTAAAAGTTAAGCCTAGAGAAAAAAACAATCATTGTGAAAGAAAAATGTGCTCTGTTGTGCTCCTTAGTATTATTTTAAAGTGGATTCCATTCTTAATACCTCTCTTAAAACAGGTATGCTATTTTTGCATTAAACGCTCAATATACCTCCTGTATGAACTTTTCCTTTTTAAACTTAATGCGTGATTGCCTTTGGGCATATTTTCTGTATCTGAAAAACTTGCTTTTTAGTTGATAACTAAACTCTTGTTCATAAACAATTTTGATTAGCCCCAAAGATTGAAATAAAAGGCTAGTAATCTCATTAGCAGATTTCTTATTTTTAAGTTCATCCCTCCAAAATCACCTGTGATTTCCCAGTAGGCTGTGAAAATGAGTCACCTGGTATCTACAAAGTAGTGATCTGCCTACTGTGTTTTAACAAATGTTTAACTTGATTATGTAAATAACCAATTAATTTATAAATAGTCTCTTTAAGGGGCTACCTAAATAAAATGCACATACTTCATTAAAAACAAAACATGTACTCTCAAGTCTTTATCATGCTGTTACAGTTTTTAATGTATGAAATCTGAAACAATTCAGATTTATCACTGACAAAGAGGTAAATATATACATCAATTTCTTGGGTTAAAGTTGTGGCTAAACTCACTTTAAAATTCAGGGTTCTAAGTGACTAGGGAGTCCTCCGTACCTTGAAGAGCCTTCCCTTCCCAGTGAGATGAGTCTTCCATTAGATTGGGGATTCCTTTAGGGCAGAGACTGTTCACTTTGTCTTGAAATAGGTACCAAATTATTTGTCAAATGAGTAGTGAACAACACTATGATCTGATTTAAAATCCTCAAATTTAAACATTTATACCAAGGCTTTGATTTAGCTTGTGCTAAATAACTTCTAAAATTTGTAGGTTTGAGGCATTTTATTATAAAAAGCTGGTATGCATAGGAGAATATAATAACTTGAAGTCATCATACATTTACTTCATTTTTAGCTTGACCTTCTAGTAAATCTTTAGCTTCATTGATTTTGGCTGCTATATAAGGAGATCCTCCTATAGAAAGAAAGAAAAAAAGAATAGTTATAATATTGGATTTTCCAATTTCTGCCTGGTGAAAAGCTATTACCTTGTTTCAAGAATTACTGTTCAAGATGAAATGAGCAGAAATGAAGTTTTTATTTAAAAAAAAAAACAGCTATGACACTGGAACTGGATGACTTAAAACACAGTTAATATATTTGATCAATGGGAAATGATGAGGGAGATTTATACACACACACAATGGCACCTTTTGAAAAAGCTTAAACAGAAATGAGATTTTAAGAAATTCTCATGTGACTTTGAAATAGTGTTACCTTTTTCATAAATGAACACTTATTTATTGTATTATAAAATCATGAAAAGGCTTCTGAGCTTTGTTGGAAGACCTCACTCTAGTTCCTTTTCCAGTTATCAGCAGTCCCTTCATGGTATCACCTACAGCTGCTTTCCTACTAAACTGGAGCTGTGATTTGAGTGAATCTTAAGTGTGGCCCCAAATCAAGCAGTCAGTAAGCTTAGTTAAGATGCAAATATATGGGTTCCATCCTAGACCTAAGGAATCAGAAGTTCTCTGGTGTGTGCTTAGTCACTCAGTCATGTCTGACTAATCCCATGGACTTTAGCCCACTGTCCATGGGGCTTCTCCAGGCAAGAATACCAGCTAAGCTTTGTAAAATAATACCAGCTAAGTTTTGTAAAAGATGTTATGCACTCAAATACCAAATATTTACCACCCCATTGAAGCCAGAACTCTTAATGAGAGACCTCTCACATGAAAGTAAAAGGACTTAAACACTGATTCATGGATTTTGTGGTCTCTATTTTGGTATTCCATTTGATCTTTCAACAGAGCCTAGGCTGCTTAGAAGTATATCAGAAACTAATAAATATATCCTATAGTTCTCTAATTAGGTAACCAAAGTCTCAGTGGATTGGCGGGGGGAGTTTTTGTTAGTTTCGTTAACTGAAATTCAACATTTTCCTTAAGAATGTAACACCCTTCACGGCCCACCCCAAAAAGTAATTAGCAGTATTTAAGATACATCACAACTGCTAGTCTGAAAACATGGTTAATGCTTATCACTACTTCCAAATGACAGTAGTTAACTAGATCTGCTTATTAGTCTATAAGTAAATTTTCCAGTCAGTATTTATTTTAAGATACCAAAATAGCAAGTAGACCCAGCTCGGGAGACAATGCTTACAAACAAATTGAAGCATTTTCCTTACAACAACCAAGATTTAGCTATAAAATTATCCCATTAATAACAATTAGTCACCCCAACAAAATGTGTTAACAACTCTAATGATACATACCCTTGTCTGGGTGATTTAAAAGCATAATTCGTCGATGAGCATCTCTTATTTTGGCTTTATTGGCAGTAGGGCTAATTTTAAAAAGGAAAAGGTATTGTTTACTTCAGACTAGTTCTCGATCACATTAAAAAACTATAAAGGTAAGTTGAAAATTGTGAAACTGGATTAAGTCAATAAAACTATGAAAAGCTACTTAGGAGCCTCTTCTTTATCACAAGGAAGAAGACTATTCTGAATCACAGAACTAAACAGAGCTTAGAAAAATAAGGTATTCTCAAAAATTGAGTTGAACTTGAAACTATTTATTACAACAATCCTGTTATTGGAAAGCATCTTTAAGTATCTGGAAATGAAAGCATTTTCACCACAAAACTTATCACTCAGAGAACATTGATTACTGATGATCTGTTGAAAAACCTACCTCCAGGGGTAGTTGTGTGTCAGTGGGCCTTCTCTTTGGACTTAAGTAGGGAATGTCAAGGTTTAGAAAAATGTATGTAATAGATGGAAGTCCTTGGCAGTCCAGTGTTTAAGACTCCCTGCTTCCACTGCAGCGGGTATGGGTTTGATCCCTAGTTGGGAAACTTAAGATCCCACATGCCACAGTGTAGCCAAAAATAAAAAATAACTACTAATAAAAGGCCTCTCTCACATTTGCCTACAGCTCTAAATTTGAAAGAAAAATATTAAAAATGTAAGAAATTATTTTACCTTACACCTAGTATTAATGCTGCTTCCCGTTTTGTCATTTTGGGTTCAAACCCACCTCTGTAATAGCCACCACTGAAGGCCTGAAAGAGGAAATGCATTTGTAGGAAAAGATTATCAAGCTGAAAGTTGCTAAAAAATGTCTATAAATGTTCACAGAACCAGCAGAAAACTTTTAAGAGTTAATTCCTATGGTATTTTAGCTTATAAGTAGCAACAGGGATTTTAATGATCATTAAATATCCATTTCCAACCTCCCACCTCACCAGACAACCTAAACTATCAAAGATAAGAAAAATAACAGTGCTGCAAAGCCAGTTCTTCTGGGAGTGAAGGGAGGATTATTCCAAGCTCAGTTCAGTTCAGTTGCTCAGTCATATCCGACTCTGTGACCCCATGAATCGCAGCACGCCAGGCCTCCCTGTCCATCACCAACTCCTGGAGTTCACTCAGACTCACGTCCATCGAGTCAGTGATGCCATCCAGCCATCTCATCCTCTGTCGTCCCCTTCTCCTGCCCCTAATCCCTCCCAGCATAGTCTTTTCCAATGAGTCAACTCTTCACATGAGGTGGCCAAAGTATTGGAGTTTCAGCTTCACCATCAGTCCTTCCAGTGAACACCCAGGACTGATCTTTAGGATAGACTGGTTGGATCTCCTTGCAGTCCAAGGGACTCTCAAGAGTCTTCTCCAATACCACAGTTCAAAAGCATCAATTCTTTAGCACTCAGCTTTCATTATAGTCCAACCCTCACATCCATACCGACTACTGGAAAAACCATAGCCTTGACTAGACGGACTTTTGTTGGCAAAGTAATGTCTCTGCTTTTGAATATGCTGTCTAGGTTGGTCATAACTTCTCTTCCAAGGAGTAAGCGTCTTCTAATTTCATGGCTGCAGTCACCATCTGCAGTGATTTTAGAGACCCAGAAAAATAAAAGTCAGCCACTATTTCCACATCTATTTCCCATTAAGTGATGGGACGGGATGCCATGATCTTAGTTTTGTGAATGTTGAGCTTTAAGCCTACTTTTTCACTCTCTTCTCTTTCTTTCATCAAGAGGCTTTTTAGTTCCTCTTCACTTTCTGCCATAAGGGTGGTGTCATCTGCCTATCTGAGGTTATTGATACTTCTCCCAGCAATCCTGATTCCAGCTTGTGCTTCTTCCAGCCCAGCGTTTCTCATGATGTACTCTGCATAGAAGTTAAATAAGCAGGGTGACAATACACAGCCTTGACGTACTCCTTTTCCTACTGGAACCAGTCTGTTATTCCATGTCAGTTCTAACTGTTGCTTCCTGACCTGCATATAGGTATTACAAGCTAGCCATGTTCAAATAAAAACTTGATCTCAGACTATGACTAAATGTTTTAGAACAAGTGCTTTATAGGATCTGGAGATCTTCTGAGCAAGTTGTTCAAGGATATTTTGAGGTTCAAGGCAGCTACTAAAACAAGACTTTAAAATAGTACTAAGAAAATCAGGCTATTAGGTCCATTGACCTTGATGTGTCAGAAATCCTATTGGTAAAGCCTATCATTACCCATTATGTAACTCAATCACAACAATAAAAGGCAATTTTCCACAGACTGTCAAAATCATATTCACTCTGAATTTTAACCACAGAGGGTATTATCACATTCAGTCATACCCAGAGCCCAATTAACTGCTGTGTTATCCAAGTAAGCTGTTATGGACTGTCACGGCCACACAGTAACCAGGGGTCACTTCAGATCCCTAGATCCTTCTGTGTTTGTGATCAGAGCAGATGATGCTGAAGGTAATCACATATGAACAATAAAGTGAGACTACCTTTCATGATACTAGAACTGTTAACATCTCTTCCCCAAATTCATCATAACATTTGATTCTTTAGAGTAGCCCCATTACAAAGATCAGAACTTATAAACCTTTCCTGTAGGAAGCAAGAGAAGGGGTCTAAAGCAATCACTTAGAATGCCACGGATGTCTGGCTCTAGGCTTCATAAACAGCAAAGAATTAACAAAAGTGCTAAATAAGTCTTACAGATTTTGGTAGACTTTGAAAAACTTGTTTTACTTGAGGCTCCATATGCTTCATCGCTTGCAAAGCATAACGACCTAAAAACAAAAGCATTAAAATAATTAAAAGTCCTCAACCTCTCCTTCAGTTCTATCCCCAAACCATAAACAAACCTGCAAATCCTGCAGCAGCAATGGTCAGTCCAACGGCTACCACTGTACTGGCCTGGTAGAGGGAAGCAGAGTAAGTATTTATTTCTCTCAATCTCACCCTATCCTATCATGCCCATTCTCCCATTTCAACTCACTACAAGTTTTATTTCAATGGGAGAAACAACTTTGAGGATGAAAATCTCTGCCCAAGGATCCTGCAAATTTTACATTCAATGCATTGTAAAGGTATGGGCTTTCACTACGGGAGGAAAAAAAGCAAGTCGATTTGCTTATTTTACAACAATGGATGATTTCCTGCCCCTTGAAAGTGAAGTCATATTTAAATTCAATCAAGAGGAATGGAAATAAAGTTTCTGCCAGAGAAAGAACTTTACAGAGGGTTCCTTTAAATTCTGATTCAACGTTAAACGTGAGCTTAACAGAGATTAGCTTTTCATAGCGCCTTCGGCCAAATATGTATAGGAATCGAGAAGTGTGTCAATCAGCAAGAGAAAAGGACAGTGCAATGTAGATAACGGACTGCGAGGAGATGGAGGGGAACGGCAGGTAATAATCAAATGCGTTCCCATTTATCTCCGAGCCCCAGGGACGGCAGGCACAAATGCCCGAGAGCAGTGAGCCAACAGCTTTGTGTCCTAGAGAGGGAGACTCCCCCAGGCGCTACACCTCCAGCTCAGAGTCGCATTAGGGAAACATCGGCTCTTCTCCTCCCAGGCCTTGAGCAGAGGTTGAGAACTGGGCCTGAGATCGCCTAAGAGGCCGGAAAGCCGAACTCACCATGGCACCTGCTCCGTTCCCGTGCCTCCACCAGGAGCGTGGTTCATCCCAGCCCACCAAGTTTATGCCTCTATCACAAAGCGATTCGGCCCCCACCAGCACTTCCAAACCACCTAGGCAAGGGCGCCCCTGGAAATACGGCAGTGGCGGCCGTAAACTAGGTCGGAAAACTGTCGTAAAAGTGGGCCAGCGGACGGGAAGGAAAAGGACGTTCAGGCAGTGGGCGGTGGAGAACGCGACTTTGGATTGGTTGGTGGGTGGGCGGGTCACCTCCTTATTGGGTTCAAAGGTAGGGCTTCTCGGCGATTTGTCCTTCAAGTCTGGCCCCGTTGTGTTCTTTGCTCCTGAGCCTAGAGTATTTGGGAATTCCTACGGGAAGGGTTTTGGTATAGAAGAGCCTGAGCAAATACTGTGTAGCTTCACTCTGAACGTTTTTCTTTCTTTACATGTTAGCACCTCCACTTGGAATTTATTTTGTTTGTAACTGTCAAGAGTAATGAATATCCATATACCTGCCGTTACGATTCCACCGTAAAGCCAAATAAATGTGGTGATACAGTATAGCAAAGAGATGTTCTAGAAAATCAAAGGAGCAAGCCATATTGTTTCGGGGTTGTTCTGTGGCATTCTTTTTTTTTTTTTTTTTTTAATAATTTTATTTAAATACGTGACTTGCCGGGAACTTGTGTGAATGCTTGGGGTTTGGTTTTGTGGAATGGAATTACCACTTAAGGACAGTTAATATTCTGATCATGAGATCTCAGGATCACCTCAACTGAAAAATGCTATTTAAGATTACTCACTTTTTCAAAATAAAAAGTAATGTTTGGTTTGGCCTTACAGGGTATCATGTATCTATACATAAAGGGGGAAGAGAAAAACAACGGAGACAATAATGAAAATTTTGCAGTGTGTTATTTGTATAATGAAAATAAATTTGGAATTAATTTCCACTTAGAAAGTATCAGAAGTCTGTTTACATTGCAATAAAATTCTGCTTTGATGAGCTCTTTGGTTATTAGACAAATATGTGAATTTGTTGACTTTGTTTTCCTCCTCTGTAGAAAGATTCTGTATTTGGATCTCCAAAGCAGCCCTGAGCTGTAATGAAATTTATTGTTAAACAAACTATCCAAAACTGAGATCCTAGTGTTAAGTGTACATCTTCCTTTTTGCCTTTTTAAAATCTAGTTCTTAACCCAACAACTACAAAAGATAAGTAAGACATAAGACCTTGGGATCAAATTGGCCTGAAAAAAGTTTAAAGTTCCTATGTTTAAAACTTCCTGTTACATATGGTTTTGGTATATACAAGCTATGATATGTAGCTTGCTTGAGGAACACAAGCCTAGACTTAGGAAACCAGGGGTGGACAACATAGGGAGATACTTGAAGTACAGTTAGCTGTTTTTGGATGCAAATCAAACTAGATGCACAATCTGTCTTTGTCACTTACTATTTATGTGCATTTGGGCAAGTTATTCCTAATTCTTCATTTTCTCATTTGTAAAGCACGAATATGATGGCTATCTTGCCAAATTTCTATAAGGATAGAGATGTATATTGTGTATTCTATACATACTTATCTCTCAGTGTGTAGCTATTATTATTACTAAAGAAGGTCAGAGGGAAGTCAGAGTGCAAAGTTCTTCCCAGTTCTCATGACACTTCACTCATGAGTGCAAGCACACTAAGGGCATGGGAAGAACCCTTAAAAGCAATTTTTAAAAAGTCTACTGACTGATAAATAAATGAGTAATCACTGTTTGTTTCTTCTAGCCTGCGGTATCTGCTAGCATACCTTGACTTGTGACTGCATAACTTCAATCTTCAAGAAAGGTCTGTATCTTGAAATCACTTTCTACTCTGTCTTCATGTTGCCTTTCTCCTCTGTGTGTAGAATCTTCACAGCCTCCCTTTTAAAGGGTACATATAATTGCATGTAGGCCCACCTGTATAAATCCAGGATAATATCCCCATTTTAAGATCATTAAGTTAATCATAGCTGCAAATATTTTGTCATATAAGGTAATATTCACAGGTTCCAGGTTTTAGGACTTGGTATCTTTGGGGGTTATTGTTTAGGCTACCGTAGAGAATAAGAAAAGACAGTAGAGGGGACTTGGAATGACCAGATAATGAGAAAAGTCTCAAGCACATCTACTCAATTTCTCCTCTCAAATTTGTCGACCAAGTAAGTCACTTTTGGGGGAGGAATAAGTGAGAGATTAGAGGGAGTATCTAGAAGTAGTCCTGAATTGTGACTTTCAAACACTTTTTGACCATGACTCTTAATAATAGTAAGAAATATATTTTAGCTTGTGATTCTAGGAAACAAATACACACTTGAATGTGCATGTGCACACACACACATTGAATTTAATGTGAATTTAAATTGAACTTAATGGAAATTGATGTTTTTGAGATAGTGCTTGCATTTGCTTCCTGAGATGTATGCTCATCTTTCCTATTTAAAAAAAAATCCAGAAAACCCATTAAGTTTGCAGTTCATTAATTGGTCATAGTCTGAAGTTTGGAAAACATCACTCCATGAAAATCCACCTTTGGAAATTAATGCCAGGCATATAAAATTTGTTCTTTCCCAAAAACCGTGTGCCAGACATTGTGCTAAATGCTTCATGTTGATTATTTCACTTCATAACAGTAATATTTATTTCTGTTTTGCAGATGAGGATATTTTGCCAAATACATTTGTTCCCCGCCCCCAAGATCCCTCTCTATTGTTTTCCGTTCTACTCTGTTTCCCAGAGGAGTACAGGAGGCTAGGAGGCTGAAGTTAATGGACTACATCAATGAACTCCCTTGTCTTCTAGCTTGGGGTTTAGTTATGTCTGATCAGCTGATCAGAAAGCAGGAGGAGAGTGAGTTCATGGTCTTCATTTCTCCATCTTCCTTTCCGGTGGTTGCCAAAGGCTGGCTGAGTTTGTCCACTGAAGAGTACAGTTCCTGTTGTGTGTGTCTTCAGGTAATTACTCCCACTCCTTGTTCTTTCAGGTATGTCTAAGGGTAATAATGATTCCATTGGCCCCCAGAGCCATGCTGGACACTAAGCACTTGATCGTTATTTGCTAATTTCCCTTAATCCTGTCTGTATCCTTGTTAACAGTCCCTAATTAAAATTTCTTTAGATACTCCATTGGGGGAATGCCATCTCTTTCCAGCATGAATGCTGACTGTTATAAGAGATTACTACAATCAAGCAGGAGATGATAGTAGCAGTGGAAGTGGAAGGAAGTAGCTGGGCTCCTTCCGATATTTTGAAGGAAGAATTGATAGGATTTTCTGATGAATGAGATGTAGTATGTGAGAGAAAGAAAGGATTCAAGAGTGATTCCCAAGCAGTAGGCTTGGGTTGTTGGAAGGCTGAAGTTGCCACTTAATGGGACTGGAGACACTTCAGGAACAGCTAGTAGGTGGTGGGAGATTTTGTTGTGTTAAGTTTGAAATATCAACTAGATATTCAGAAAGTTTTAGGTAGGCATTTGGATATGCAAGTCCTGTTTCAGGAGAGAGATCTGAGAGTCATCAGTCCATAGATGATCTTCAAGACCATGAAATAGATGAAATCATCCATTGGATGAGTGGAGAGAAGAGAAGAGGGATAAGCACTGTTTTGATATCTTTCATATTTGAAATTTTGGGAGATGAGAAAAAGCCAGAAAATTAGACTGAAAACAGTTAACCAGAAACCAGGTGAGTGTGGTGTCCTGGAAGCCTAGACATTATTCAGTGGAGGAACTGTATAAAAATGCTGCTAATAGTCACAATAAAAAACAACAGAGAATTGACTACTAGACGTCATTGGTGATACTTATGAGAAGAGTTTCTGCAACATAATGGGGACAAAAGTCTGACTGGAGTGGATTCAAGAGAGAATTGGAAGAGAAAGAGTGGAGATATGGATCATAAGACATCTCTTTCAAGGATTTTTGCTGAAAAGGGAATTAGAGAAATATGACAGTATTCAGAGAAAGAAGCAGTTTAAGAATGGTTTTTCTGCCTTTTTTTCAGATGGAAGAAATAAAAGCGTGTTTACCTGCTATAGAAATGATCTTACAGAGGGAAAAAAATTGGACCAAATTCACTGAATCATCTAATTTAAGAATGAGTAGAAAATATAGAGATCATTTTCCCCACAACAGTTTTCTTTTATAAATGAAGAAACTGAGATTCAAAATGGTAGACTAACTTTTCCAAAGCCCTGATAGTGTCCAGTAATTGCATACCCTTATTGTCCACTTTCCAGATGTATATAATGTTGGGGTCATAAGAGGGTCATAGAAGTACCTTCCCCTGTATTTCCTTACCACCCTTTAGGAGTTACTCACCTCTGCGTCAATGGAGTGCAGGTTCCTGACCAGCAGCCATTTAATCCATGATTCTCTCGTAGATGGGCTTCCCTCATGGCCCATCCGCCTACAATGTGGGAGACCTGGATTCAATCCCTGGGTTGGGAAGATCCCCTGGAGAAGGGAAAGGCTACCCACTCCAGTATTCTGGCCTGGAGAATTCCATGGATGGTATAGTCCATAGGGTCACAAAGAGTAGGATAGGACTGAGAGACTCACTTTCACTTTCTCTTGTCGACAGCTGCTCATACAATGCTGTACGTAAAACTAAATAGCACTCAGTAAATATTTAGTTCCTTTCCTTTCTCCTTCATTCCATCCCTTTTTATCTTCTTCCTGTTTATCTGCAGTGATCCTACCATGACCTGACAATCTACCACTAGGAATTCATCCTGTTTTCCCCTGTTTGGAAGTCAATATTCTTACTGAACTGTGATCAACAGACTCCTTCATGAAGTGTTTTAAGAGTCTCTTTTGCTATTATAGGTAGTAAAAGGAATGTTCTAATGCTGGTACAGAATGGATGGAAGAAAGGAGATATTTAGAGCAAGTGAGATGGAGGACAGGTCTGGGTAGGAATGTGAGGGCCTATGGCAGTGGGAAGCGGGGGGGATGCTGGAAAATCAGAAGGTTGAAGTCCAGCCACCCTTTCCTCCTGTTGGATTCATCTGCATCCAAGTCAGGTGATCTCACCCTCCCTTGTGCCTGTTATAAAATAATTTATAGCTATTTCTCCTGTGATTTTCTTTCCTTTTTCTTTATCTTGTTTTATTTTTTCCTCACTGCCTCTGTTTTAGTCTGACTTCCTACTTTCCTTTCTAGTTACAAGAATCATTGTCCTAATTAATAAAGTCCAGAGCATGTGAGTGGAGGGGAGGACCGAAGAATTGCCATGTGTTTGACTGGAGTAATGCCATGTGTTTCTGGATAAAGACTCTGCTATCTTCTCAGGCTGTAAGGAAGAAAATTGAGGCACTCAGGATTTCAGGGGAAGTTGGAAATAGGGGTAAAGATTAGATGTCTTTTCCTAATGGAGATTTCCCAGCCAACCCTTTATTTCATTCCATTGTTGCACATCTTTTTCCATTGCCTTTCTCAGTTCTTTCACTTCCCTATCCAGAGTTCCACTTGTATGCAGCAACTTTATGTGTTGAATAAAGCAAAACCCTTCCTGCTGAGCTGTCAGCAAATAGAACTGACCAACAAAACAGTCTATGTAAGTGTGTCTTATGATTGGGCCAGACAGCCAAGTGCAATTATTTGATTGCTGGAGATTGCCACTAAATGAGGGTGAAATAGTGGGTCTGAGACTTGTTGGTGAATATTATTAATAATAGAGTGTCATGAATTAATAGCATAGTGTCATATGAAACAAAGCTATACTAGAAGGTCTTTCTGCAATCCCATTTTAAATTACATTTTCAGGGAACTAGCTGTTGGCGGAGATGAGAAATAATAAAGCAAGGTGTCTTTAAGCAACTGGTTGGGAGTTTCAGTGTGACCTTGGCTATAGTTCAGAGAATATCCATTGCTGTCATGAGTTCTTTGGTAGCTGGAGTGAAACATGGGATTCCTCTCTGGTTAATTGTCATAGAAGTTACATTATGGTAGTGCTCTACTATGAAAAATAATCTTCATTTCCATCATTAAAATTCTTGAAGAGAGGTCATTGAAAAAACTGCATAAAATTCTTTCTGGCTACTGTGATGTCCTCAGTAAATGAATAGTCAAGTACCAAAGTCCACTCATCACAAACAACCCTTCCAGACTCCTCCACTTCTTCATTTATAAAACTCACAATCCTGCCAAATGGACTTGTCACCATTATTCTCCAGATATGTCCTACAGTCCACTGCCCCTGGACTTGAGTAAAAGTAATTTCCTCCATTCTAAGTGCCCTTCCCCATCCCAGCTCTGTCTGTCAGTTGAAAGCCCAGACTAAATGTGCCTTCTGTGAAGTCTTTGTTCATTTGTCTGCAATAGGTATCCACAAACTTTTTATGTAAAGTAACAGAATTCTAGGCTTTGTCACTTATGGCCTCTGTATTCTTTCTTGTTTTATTTAAATGTGAAAACTATCCTTAGCTCACTGTTCATTTAAAAAATAGGCCTCAGGGTAAATTTGATTCATGGACCATAGTTAGCCAATCCATGGTCTGGAATGGTCTCTGTTCTCTCTAAAGTTCTGTACAATTTCATTTGTGTTACATATACCACTTACCATACCTAGCCTTGTATACAAATTGTTGGTATACAAGTATCTTCTTTATTGAACTAAAGATTCTTGAGAGTATAAATCATATCTTGTGTACTTTATCCCCTGAAATATCTATTATGGTATCTGAACAAAGAAAGTATTCAAACGGTATTTATTAAATGAATGCATAAATTATTTAAATTATCTCCCAGCAAGAACATAATTTATTTCCCAACAACTCTTCCAAGCCCTTAATTTTCTGATAGGTAGGTCTTCTACCTCTACTCAGATCCTGGACCATTAATATAGCCATGAGCACCATAAGAGGAACTGGTAATTAGACAGAATATGTTTTCATTTATTAAACGTTGTAGCTGGGAGAAATGTCAATAACCTCAGATACACAAATGACACCATACTTATGGCAGAAAGCAAAAAAAAACTGAAGCGCCTCTTGATGAAAGTGAAAAGGAAGAGTGAAAAAGTTGGCTTAAAACTCAACATTCAGAAGACTAAGATCATGGCATCCAGTCCCATCACTTCATGGCAAATAGAAGGGAAACAATGGAAACAGTGAGAGACTTTATTTTCTTGGGCTCCAAAATCAGTGCAGATGGTCTCTGCAGCCATGAAATTAAAAGACGCTTGCTCCTTGGAAGCAAAGCTATGATCAACCTAGACGGCACATTAGAAAGCAGAGACATTTCTTTACCAACAAAGGTCCATCTAGTCAAAGCCATGGTTTTTCCAGTAGTCATGTGTGGATGTGAGAGCTGGACTATAAAGAAAGCTGAGCACTGAAGAATTGATGCTTTTGAACTGTGATGTTGGAGAAGACTCTTGAGAGTCCCTTGCACTGCAAGGAGATCCAACCAGTCCATTCTGAAGGAAATCAGTTCTGAATATTCATTGGAAGGACTGATGCTGAAGCTGAAACTCCGATACTTTGGCCACCTGATGCAAAGAACTGACTCATTGGAAAAGACCCTGATGCTGGGAAAGATTGAAGGTGGGAGGAGAAGGAGGCGACAGAGGATGATATGGTTGGATGCCATCACCGACTCAGTGGACATGAGTTTGAGTAAACTCCAGGAGCTGGTGATGGACAGGGAAGCCTGGCATGCTGCAGTCCATGGGGTTGCAAAGAGTAGGACACAACTTAGTGACTGAACTGAACTGAATCACTCAGCAATTTTTACATGCAAATCTCTGAGAAAACATCAGTGGATAAGATAGCTCCTGTGGCACTTTGCAGTCTAGGCTGAGAAGCATGGTCTTAATATGAGCTCTTCTCCTGATATATCTCAATTTTACTTTCTTGTTTTTTCAGATCATTTACTTAATAATAACATTATTTTGCTACTTGGTTTGCCAGGGTTCAAGAAACAATAAAATTATAATAGCAGAAGCCAACATTGATTGTTTACCTTAGATAGTTATAGATATCCATTTTAATATGTACAACCGCTTAAGGAAATTAATAAAGCAACTAACTGCAGTTATTTATTTTGTTGTTAAACTGGTTATCACAGCTGTCACTTAACCAGGTAAAAGGACATAAGTCAGTCAACTAGAGGCAATATCTTGATCACAAGCTAAAGTAAGCAATATCATTTAGAACAGGCTTATAATGCTGAATAATTGTTTTCTTTCAGGTGCTGAGTCAGTCATGTCCAACTCTTTGTGACCCCATGGATTGTAGCCCTCCAGATTCCTCTATCCGTGGAATTCTCTAGGCAAGAATACTGGAGTGGGTTGCCATGCCCTTCTCCAGGGAATCTTCCTGATCCAGGGATTAAACCTGCATCTCCTGCATTGCAGGCAGATTCTTTACCATCTTTTTGAGCCACCAGGGAAGCTGCCAATAATTGGTCATGGTTTAAAAAAATAACTGAGTAAATAAAGGTGTGTAGATTTTACTTAAGTTTTGTTTGTATCTTAAGTCTCATCTTTACAATATAATCAAAATATTGTTGGATCATGTTGAGTTTCATTCTGAGCATGAATTTGCTTTGAACTGAATGACAGCAAAGCAAAAAATTAAAAATAAGAAAAACAACTTACACATACAACTAACTGAAAGAAATTAAGATATTTTATGGCAGTCTCTAAAGAAAATATCAACAAGCAGAGTGAGTTTTTAATAGAAGAAATTCCTTAAAGCCTTCTTTCTTTATTGTATCTTTCTTTCTGCCTCACATCAAGTCCATTGCCAGACAAAATTCTTTACTCTCCTATTCTCCCCCAGTACTGTTTGCCCAGCTCTTTCTCCTCTTTCCACCACTCCTCAATCAGTTCGATCCTCTTGTCCAGTTACTCTCTGCCCAGTCAAGGTTTTCCCATTCTTTTATATTCTCTCCCTTTCTGCAGTGTACTCTGTGGTAGGTCAGATGCTTAGATAGCTGCCAAGATTCCCAACCACTAGTGTACACCCCCTGTATGATTTTGTCCCCTCAAGTATGGGCTGGACCTGTGAATATGGTGGGAATATGGCACTCTCAGTTGATTACATCAAACTGGCAAAGATGATGTGATAGTTCACATCTGTTGTTATATTACTTTATGTAAGATGCCATTGTAGCAGATTGGAGGGAGAGTCTCCTGCTTGCTTTGAGGAAGTAAGCTGTCATATTTTAGAAGGCCTTATGGCTGGGACCTAAAGGTGGTCTCTAGGAGCTGACAGCAGAGAGCTGATAGCTTTGGTTTTATGACTGCAAGAACTGAATTCTCCCAACTTCAATGAGATTGGAAGAGACCCTGAACCCTCAGATGAGATTGCAGCCCTGCCTGACACCTTGATTTCAGTCTTGCAAGACCCTGGGTCTAGAATTTAGATACAATATGCCTAGACTTCTGACCTAGTAAGATAATACATGTAATAATCCAATACATTTGTGGTAACATTATATTAATACAACAATAGAAAACACATGCATTTTGATTTGTGTGATAAAGTCTAAAAATATCAGGGGAAAGGGAAATTAGTGTATTTATATATTTATGCTTCATGCATTTATATTTTTGTTACATTATTCTTCCAATGATTCTAACCCTTTCCCCCACTATATATCCATGAACAATACACCTGAAGAATGTGATATCTCTCCATCAGAATAGTGGCTCCCTATACCAGTAAAACTCCAAAGGTGGGATTAAAGCTTGTGTAGTTTGTCAAAGTCCCCTGGTGGCAGGGAAAATGCTTTGGGTTGAGAACTCCTGCACTATATAATAGTTTAAGGACTGCTAAAACTGGGTCTGTCTGCTACCCATATCTGGACTAGATCACATACTGACTTTATGTGATTTCAATGAGCTGGAAATTTTACATCATCAAAAGTCAGAAGCCAGTGAAAATTTTCACATGCCCCCTCTTTGTAATAAAACTCAATACTAGATGTTACCTAGATATTATCTTTCTCCTGCCCTCTACCTAAATAAAAGATTCTTCAACCATCAAATCAGTTCTGAGCTCCCAAGAAAGTTATTGTGGCTCTCTTGGAATTATAGGCAAACAATAGGAGGATACCTGCAGGCATCCACAAACACAGTGGTCTCCTATTGGACAGAGGTGCCAGGGGAAGTGGTGAAGGCATTATGGCTCCTTTCATTCAGTTTGTTCAGGGAAAACATTGTATATTAAGGCAATATCTAACAACTCTTCTTTCTCATTGAAGATTAAAGAGGTGTGTTTCTCCCTATTTTTCCTCTTCTTTTCTGTAGTGTTCATGTGGAGAATTACACTGATTTCTTAATGTTAAGATAATTTGCATTCCTCAACTAGGTCCTGTATATTTATGCTTTTTATGTATTGTTGGATTTGGTTTGCTAATATTTTATCTATGGTTTGATCCTATGTTGCTCACCTAGAACCAGACATCCTGAAATGAGAAGTCAAATGGGCCTTAGGAAGCATTACTATGAACAAAACTAATGGAGGTGATGAAATTTCAGGTGAACTATGTATGGATGTGAGAGTTGGACTGTGAAGAAAGCTGAGAGCTAAAGAATTGATGCTTTTGAACTGTGGTGTTGGAAAAGAAAGCTGAAACTCCAGTACTTTGGCCACCTCATGGGAAGAGTTGACTCATTGGAAAAGACTCTGATGCTGGGAGGGATTGGGGGCAGGAGGAGAAGGGGACGACCGAGGATGAGATGGCTGGATGGCATCACCAACTCGATGGACATGAGTTTGGGTGAACTCCAGGAGTTGGTGATGGACAGGGAGGCCTGGCATGCTGCAATTCATGGGGTCACAAAGAGTTGGACATGACTGAGTGACTGAACTGAACTGAATTTTATTTTTGGTTTTTACTTTACCAATTTCTACTCATATTTTTTGCTATTTCCTTTCTTTTATTTGAGTTTATTTTTCTCTGTGAAGAGAAAACAATTTAAATTTGTTTGCTTAAATTATTAATTTTCAGCCTTTCCTCTTTTGTAACACATGCATCTTTTCCTCTTAATGCATACATTTAAGACTATAAATTCCCCTCTAAACAGTGCTTTAGCTATATCCCACAAATTTTGATATGTAGTATTTTTGATAATTCAGTTCCAAATTTTCCTAATTTCTATTGAGATTTTGTCTTTGATCCACTGGTTGTACAGAAGTGAATTTATTCATTTTCAAACTTACGGGGTCTTGCTGCTGCTGCTGCTCAGTCGCCTCAGTCATGTCCGACTCTCTGTGACCCCATAGACAGCAGCCCATCAGGCTGCACCATCCCTGGAATTCTGCAGGCAAGAACACTGGAGTGGGTCTTAAGTTACTTTAAAAAATTGACTTCTTGCTTAATTGTAGTGGGTCAGAAAGTATTGTATATTATTCATCTGTTTGAAATTTCATAAGACTTGCTTTATGGCCCAGGATATGGTCACTTTTAATAAGTAATTCATGGGTATTTGAAAGAGATATCTACTCTGCCATTGCTCAACATATATCATTAATTTGAACAAGGTTAATGTTCAAAACATATATTTTATTGATTATTTGTCTGTCTGTTCTATCACATTCTGAAAGAGGTAGAAAAAAATATTCTGCTGTTAACTGTGGATTTCTCCATTTCAGCTTTTAATTTTTTTTTTTTTTTACCTTATGTGTTTAGAGGCTATGTTAATATGCAAAGAAATTCAGAATTATTATATCTTCCTATTGAATTGATCTTTTATACTTATGAAATATATTTTATTTCCAGTAATACTTCTTGCTTTAAAGTTTTATTTTCTAATCTTAGTATGTATACCTATGCCAGTTCTCTTTCAGTCACCCTTTGCATGCTGGAATGTGGTCTACAGTAAAGTAATTGCAGTAGTTAGATATGGGCTTAGTCTCAGTACCAGAATGCATTCATCAGATGAATCAGGATGAGCCTGGCCTTGAATGATTTCTGTAGACTTCATTTTCTTTCTCTCCTCAGGTCCCCTTTCAGAAAGTGGGAGTTCACTTCCTGTAGAACAGGAATTCTGCTTCCCCTTCTGTTCTCTGTTCTACACAATCCTCCTAGTAGGCTCCTAGCTTGCTCTAGATCTTCACACTCTCCACAGTGAAGACCTATCAGATGCACAAACCTCTCCTGGTGCACAGTTAATGTATTTTTGTGGTGAATTATCTCCTTTTCCCTCTGGTGTGAGCATGGGGCAGGATGAAAGAGAGAAAGGGAAGTGAATCCTGTTCCACCCTCCTGGTGAAGATGAGGTGGGACAAAGGTAGGAAGGGGACAGAGAATCCAGGCCTGTCTAAATACATGAATGGTGAAGATATATACTCTCTATGTGGAGATAAAAGTAGTCAAGAAATGGTCATGTATTAGATAAGACTTTTAAATGTTTCTAATGCTGTTTTAAGATTTTCAGAGCTAGGTGTAGTCCCTGAAGGGAGGATATAGAGATATGCAGAGTTGAAATAGAGAATTCAACACAAATAAAAGTGCCAAATCACTATTTTCGGTGAAAGGTGAAGAATATAGTGAAAAATGAGGAAATGGGAAAACAATTCCATTTAGGTTCCTGGAGAATATGAGAATAAGAGCAAAGACAAAATTTCAGAAGTTTGCAGCTCCTCGACCCTTTAAGTGTTTAATGATGCCCATGCATTGCATGCCTGCTTTCTTTAAAGATAAGACACATCTGCTCAGGAATGCCCTTCCACCCTGGCACCCAGGATTCTGCCTTAAGTCCAGTGCTTCGGGTGCTCTAATCTGGCCCTTCTCTGACTGTGCCTCTCCTGATTGGTGATGAGTTTGTGGGACCCAGGAGATATGCTTGCTTGGAGACTGTGTTTCCCTTTCTAGATCACACTGGGAACACTCAAACAGGTCTCTAGAGAAGCATAAAAATGGGCAATGGTGAAAGAAAAGGTGGAAGTGGGTGGGTGCGTCATGCACACCTGGGAGCCTCTATTTGCACTTTTGCCCCAGGCCCCGCAACAGGTAGGGTTGGGCCTATACTTTGCTGATGTTCCAGAACATTTTCCTTACCTTTGCATTCCCTGGCTCCTGCATTAGATCTATGTTCCATCAAGCAGACTGTGATCTGTTTTTAACCATACAAGTATCCTTAATCAGGAGTTCTCAGTAGGCAAAGGGCCTGTGAACTTGAATGGAAGAAAACTTACATTTTAATCTTCACTAACTTTTTATTGAAATTTATCATTTCCTTCAATTGTGAATGTAGGCAGTAAAACACCACATCATAATATTAGTAGTACCTGTAACTTTGTCATCAGTAGAAATCAGATATTTTTTTATAGCACACTCAATTTATAATAAATCTTAAAATATCATTTACACTTACCATACTTAAAGTTGGGGCTTCCCTTGTATCTCAGTCAGTAAAGAATCCAGCTGCAATGCAGGAGACCCAGCTTCAATTCCTGGCTTGGGAAGATCCCTTGAAGAAGGAAATGGTAATCCACTCCAGTATTCTTGCCTGGGAAATCCCATGGACAGAGGAGCCTAGCAGGCTGCAGTCCATGGGGTTGCAAGAACTGCACACGACGGAGTGACTAAACCACCACCACATACTTAAAAGTAAAATATTTTGAAATGACTCTTCTTGTTTAATGGGTTAATAAAGCATACTTATTATTACATACTACGAATTAAAAAATTTTTTCAATGGCTTTATTTCAATATAATTTGTTTCATTTGTAATTCTATGTATTTTATTTTACATATTTAAGAACTTTATTCTGAGGAGTCCTTATGATTCAACAGACAGGCAAAAGAGTCTGTGGTACAAATAGGGTTAAGAATTTCTGAGGCACTGAAATTTAAATCTCTTTGTTTCTTTCTTTCCCCCATGTCTGCTCACTTCAGAACATCCCTACTAGCTACAGGCCCATAGAATTAAAACATCACCTGGTCATTGGCCAGTGTTTGGTCAGGATAGCTCTCCTGGGACTTTGACTTCCTTGCTAAGTTTCCGTAGGCTCCATTGTCTAGCACTGGGCTTTGTTTCATGTAGCCCTTACTTAGACTGAGTTCATTTCCTTAGTATGTCATTTAGTCGTATATCTGTCACTGGAAGACGCTATTCTTTAGTCTCTGCTCTGGCTTCCACCCCTGCTTAATTCCATAGTCTCCTGGTTTACCTAGGTTAGTCTTCTTTTATCTAAGATTTTCTACTGTCCACTCTGCCAGAAGGACACATCTATGACTAGGTGGTTTAATAAGAACTGTGTCCATTCCTGCCTACCTACCATGAGTTTTGAACTTTGCATTCTCGTCTGAACACATGGTAATTTTACCTCATCCTTATTTTGACTTTATGGTGATAATCTTTTGATAACTAGTCTCTCTGGTCTAAACACAGCCTCAGTGCTATCAGCTCCTTGTCTTCTCTGTCTTGTTATCTTTCCCCTCAGTTTTCAGATGTAATTGGTCATTACATTTTGCTATCCATAGGTTTGAATTAATGCCTTAGTTTAGGCTCTCATCAACATTTGGCTGGATTATCACGGTAGCTTCCTAATTGGTTGCCAAGGCCAATCTGTGCGTTTGTGTGTATTGAAAAAAATCACAGTTCTCTGAGCTAGTGTTTGAATGATACACACTCAACACAGCAGTGGAAAGAATATTGGGATTGCAGTTAGGAGACATGGATTCTAGTTTAAAAAGTACGTAACCTATGGAAATGATGGGCTTCCTGGTGCCTCAGACAGTAAAGAATCTGCCTGCAATGTATGGAAATGATCTGGTGCAGTAAGATGGGGTTTTCATGAAGGAAATAGATTTTTTCCACTTGAACTGGAGAAAGGACAATTTTTGTTTATTTTCCTTTTCTCCTTTTATTAGGACTAAAGGAGTATTGAACAGAGTCAGAGGTATAGGATTACATGGAGATTTCACTGATGTGAGTGGAATGGTTTTTGTTTCACAAGTGGTTCTTGCAGGAGCCAGGCATTGATTCAAAATCAGATGGTACCTTAAGACCTCTAAGAGCTATTTCAGAATAAGCCACATTCTGTGTTGAACCTCCTATCCTTGGGCCTTCCACAAAGCTTTTTTTTTATTAACTAATTTATTATTATTATTATTATTTTTTATTTGGCTGCGTTGGATCGTTGTTGCATTGTGCGGGCTCTTTAGTTGTGGTGCGTGGGCTCAGTAGTTGCAGTGTACAGACGTGCTCTGTGGCATGTGCAATCTAAGTTTCCCAACCGGGGATGGAACCTGCACCCCCTGCAGTGGGAGCCTGAATTCTCAACCACTGGACCGTCAGGGAAGCCCCTATCATCTCAGGGAAGCCCCTCTCTCAGGGAAGCCCCTCTCTCAGGGAAGCCCCTCTCTCAGGGAAGCCCCTCTCTATCAGCACTATCTTGTTCAGAACGTATTCATTATCCCCAAAGAAAACCAGCACTAGTTGATCACTCACTTTCCATCCCTCTCTACCCTCATCCCTGGAAATCACTAATCTGTATTCTTTCTCCATGGATATTTCATATAAATATATGAATAATACAATCATGTGGCCTTTTATGTTTGGCTTCTTTCACTTAGCATTATGTTTTTAAATTAATTCATGTTGAGCATATATGAGTATTTCATTCTGTTTTTATGTCTGAATGATATTCTACTATATCAATAAGCCACATTTTGTTTGTCCTTTCATCAACTGGTAACTATTAGAGTTGTTTCTACTTTTAGGCACTATGAATAGAGCTGCTAGAGACATTCATATACAAGTATTTGTTTGAATAATTGTTTTCAATTTTAGGGACACACACACACACACACACACACACACACACACACACACATATATATATATATATATATATATATATATTACCTAGGGGTTTCCCTGGTGGCTTGGACAGTAGAGACTCTACCTGTATTACCGGAGACCTGGGTTTGATCCCTGAGTGGGGAAGATCCTCTGGAGAAGGGAATGGCAACCCACTCCAGTGTTCTTGCTTGGAAAATTTCATGGACAGAGGAGCCTGGCAGGCCACAGTACCAGGTGGCCCTAGTGCCAGTACAGGAGATGTAAGAGACATGGGTTTGATCCTTGGGTCAGGAAGATCTCCTGGAGGAAGGCATGACAACTCACTCCAGTATTCTTACCTGGAGAATCCCATGGACAGAGGAGCACATCTAGGATATATGATACAGTATATGGTACCTATAAAGACAGGCCTCACATGCTTGGCAAAAGAATCTAGGTTATGTTTACTGGCTGAACTGTTCTTGGAGAGGAACTACTGTGGGAATGGGTTGACATGGGTAGTCTGTAAGTCTTCAGAGTAACTTCAGCAAGAAACCAGAAGATTCTGGTTCATTTGGGACCTTAAGTAAATTTAACTGATTAGAATATCCATGAGGAGTCCACAGACTCCAGTGTACTTTGAATCCCATGATTGGTATGAACTTTCTTTTCAACCTGTTTGCTAAAACATTTTAAGCAAGCTAAATGAATCTTTTTTTTAATTGCATTTCTAAGTGAATTAGCATCTGCTATTTGGAAATCATAATTAGTTTTGAGATTTACATTTAAATATAAATTGTTGACTATCACATTGATTGGTCTAAGATGAAGAAAGAGAATTATTCTTATAGTTTGGTCTTATTATTCACTCCAGTACTTCATCTATTATATAGAATCCCAAATGTATCTTAAAAACCCTGATTGGTATATAGAGGCTTCAACTGCTTATTATTCTCAGCTCCTCATTTTTGCAGCATCTCTCATTCATTTAGAATATGATTTTAATTTCCATGGTCACTGAGGCTTTTCTGTGTTCTCTTAAAGGAAAACTGCCAAGGTTGATAGGTTCAAATTTGACTTTTCTTACTAAGTGCATTTATACACTGCCAAGATCTTCCTGCTTCCTTACATGTTATTCATTTTAATGGTTGATGCACTGCCAGTTGACTCAAGGACCAAGTAATTACAATAATGTCAGCCCTCAAATCTGATTGTATAAATCCAGAACAGTATGCTGCTTTTCACTGTACTTAAAGAATGTAACGAGAACAGTGCCCAAGAATCAATTTAAGAACAATAGGCTGTTGAGTTAAAGCATCATTATCATTAAGAGGTATTTTTTACAATGCTTGGAATTTTTCAGTAGATGCAATGATTAGATCTAGGTTCTCTTTTTTTTCACTTAAAACTGAACTAACTTTTGGCCAATCCAATATGTTGACTCTGAGATTTAATATGTTGATTCATTTTGAATGTCTTAGTCTGAAAAAGAATTTCTTTCACGGTAAAATCACAGTAAACTTTAATGAACAAAATTAAAATTTTACTTATAATAAAAATAGCAAAACATTATATGTGTATAACTTATGATATCTGTAGTCTTATGTTTCTGTAAATATTACTATTTTAGTATTTGTGGAAATAAATAAAACCTTGATTCTTAAAGCAAAAAAAAAAAAAGATCTAGGTTCTCAGCCTACTTTTACCACAGCTTATTATGTGACCTTGGGCAAGTCATCCTAATGCCTTACGAGGGGTTGGATTCGATATTTTTCCAGGTTATTTCAGATTCTTAACTTTTTGATTAATTATTCTACTGAATACTTTTCAAGTTAATCCCACTTTTATGAATTAAAAAGGAACCACAGTGGTATTTAAAACTCAGGGTTATACAGTAGGCCTTATAAAACTGATTTGAATTCCTAATTCTTGATTTGCTCTATTTTATTGGCTTTAAAACTTGAATAATACAAAGATAATTTTTGGAGGAAAAGATATTTTAGACTCCTGACGTTAACAAATTGTTTATTGGGAATTATGTGAATATTTAAGAATATGAAATCAGGCATGTATCTCATGCTTAAGTTTCTACAAAATTGAAGGAAATCAATAAACATAAAAAACCTAGAAATTGAACTCAATAAGCTGGAAGATGTTGTTTTGCTGAAACCAAATCATCTATTGAATGTTACATTTGATTTTGTTTGTTATGGAATGGGTTTCTTTGAATTTGGCTCACCTAATTAATTATTCCATGTCATGACTCAACTGTTTAGCCAGTTTCCTTTATTTGTTTGCACAGTAAATGGGGATATTATTTGGCCTCGACTAAGTGCAAGGAACAGTTAGAACTGAACATGGAACAACAGACTGGTTCCAAATCGGGAAAAAGAGTACATCAAGGCTGTATATTGTCACCCTGCTCATTTAACTTATATGCAGAGTACATCATGAGAAATGCTAGGCTGGATGAAGCACAAGCTGGAATCAAGATTGCCGGGAGAAGTATCAATAGCCTCAGGTACACAGATGACACCACCCTCATGGCAGAAAGTGAAGAAGAGCTAAAGAGCCTCTTGATAAAAGTGAAGGAAGAGAGTGAAAAAGTTGGCTTAAAGCTCACATTCAGAAAACTAAGATCATGGCATCTGGTCCCATCATTTCATGGTAAATAGATGGGGAAACAATGGAAACAGTGAGAGATTTTATTTTGGAGGGCTCCAAAATCACTGCAGACGGTGATTGCAGCCATGAAATTAAAAGATGCTTGCTCCTTGGAAGAAAAGCTATGACCAACCTAGAGAGCATTTTAAAAAGCAGAGACATTTCTTTACCAACGAAGATCCATCTAATCAAAGCTATGGTTTTTCCAGTAGTCTTGTATGGATGTGAGAGTTGGACTATAAAGAAAGCTGAGCACCGAAGAATTGATGCTTTTGAACTGTGGTGTTGGAGAAGACTCTTGAGAGTCCCTTGGACTGCGAGGATCCAGTCCATCCTCAAGGAGATGAGTCCTGAATATTCATTGGAAGGACTGATGCTGAAGCTGAAACTCCAATACTTTGGCCACTTGATGTGAAGAGCTGACTCATTGGAAAAGACCTGGATGCTGGGAAAGACTGAAGGCGGGAGGGGAAGGAGACAAGAGGATAAGATGGTTGGATGACATCACTGACACGATGGACATGAATCTGAGTAGGCTGCGGGAGTTGGTGATGGACAGGGAAGCCTGGCATGCTGTAGTCCATGGGTCACAAGGGGTCAGACACAACCAAGTGACTGAACTGAACTCAACTGAAGTGCAAGCATATCATTTACTTACTTAACCTACCTTTCCCATTTCTTTTTAACTTTTAATAATTAAAGCTGTACAACTTAGTGCCAGTGTAAATGTAACACAAGCATTAGCACAGAAGTTATGTGGCAGAAATTAATTGTTTATTTATTCATTAGTAATTCATATACCAGGTACTTTTATGTGCCAGGCTCTGTTCTGTGCACTGGGAATACTACAATGAATAAAAATGAAAAAAAGGCTCTGTCCTTGCAGAGCTCATATCCTGCTAGGAATCATCAGGATGAACTAGAATATTAATTTTATGTTTTAATAAAATGAAAACAAAAATAAAAATATTGCCATAAGGGACTTGTTGATTCTTATAAAGAAGTCCATGGCACATTTCTAAGAGATCTTTGGTTTCAAATTTGAGAAAGCTTTCTTTCTTTAGTTTCTTTCTTTCTTTTATATGTAAACTTCCTAACTTTTGCAATACATTTAAAAATAGGATGGTTTATCTAGTTCTCTGGTGTCTCAGAAGGCAAAGACTCTGCCTACAGTCTGCCAGGTTTGATTCTTGGGTGAGGAAGATCCCCTGGAGAAGGGAATGGCAACCCACTCTAGTATTCTTTCCTGGAGAATCCCATGGACAGAGGAGCCTGGCAGGCTACAGTCCATGGGGTCACAAAGAGTTGGACATGACTGACTGACTGACTAAAACTTTCACTTATCTAGTTCACAACTTTTAGTAGAATTTTAATTTGCAAGAAGTTGCAACCTGGCCCATGTCACCTGACTAGCTAAATTAAGGCATCATGGCAAAATGGGAAGAGCATCTGTTCAGGGATCTGAAGCTTATACCCTGTTCCTGTTTTGACCAAGAGGAGAGCATTTAGCCTCTCTGAACCCCAGTTTTCTCATCTTCAGAACTGCGAGGATGCCCTAATCATTTAATCTTATCTTTTTGTGAACTGTATAACTCTTTGAGAGCTAGATGAATACTATGAAACCTATTTATACGAAATGGCTTTTACACACAAAATTTTGCTTATGAAGTTGAGAGGATTTATGAACTCCCTCTACTCAGAAATAACCACTATTAATATTTTGTTGTAATTGTTTTCCAGTCTTTTAGTTAGTACTTGTTCTCTGTCTTAATATATTGTGGCATTTTTTCCATGTAAAAATATTCTTCTTCAACATAGTTTTAATGTATGTATCGTAATATATTAAAGCAATGGCTTATCACTAGAAGTCATGGCAAATCCCAGTCCATTGCATAGTATCAATTCTCCCTGTTAGTGACAGTTGTACTCCACATTTCTATTGCAAACTCCACATTTCTATTGCAAACAGATTTTCATGCTCTGGATTTGGTGGTGTTCAAATGATGACCATTAAGTGGACTAGTTAGAAGGTGAAGCTGACTCTCAGAATAAGCAGACTCAAAAGATTCATTCTGGTGACATTGTTGGAATCTGAAGATAGCCTTAAAGCCTGCTTCTCTCTCTCTGTTTTAGTTAAAAGAGCCAATGCATTTTCTTTTGTTTAAATCCTTATAAGTTGAGTTCTTGGTCAGTTGCAACCTAAAGAACTCTAAATATAGGCATTTAAGTTATTTTCAAAATTTTGTCTGTTATAAATGATGTTACAATGAGTATCTTCACATTGTTAATTCTTTGAAGTATTCTTTAGTATTAATTCCTAGAATTATTTTCGAAACTTTTAATTTTGTATTGCGATATAGCCAATTATCAAACAGTGTTGCGATAGTTTGATAGTTTCAGGTGAACAGTGAAGGGACTCAGCCGTACACACACACACACACACACACACACACACACACACACGCACGCACATATATACGTCCATTGTCCCCCAAACGCCTCTCCCATCAGGCAGCCACATAACATTGAGCAGAGTTCCATGTGCTATACAGTGGGTACTTGTTGGTTATCCATTTAAAATATAACAGCATGTACATGTTCATCACAAACTCTAATTGCCACTTCCCGCTACCCTCCCACACCTATCCTGGCAACCACAAGTGCGTTCTCTAGGTCTGTGAGTCTCTTTCTGCTTTGTAAGTAAGTTGATTTATATAAGTTCTTTTTAGATTCCACATAGAAGGGATGTCATATGATATTTCTCCTTCTCTGACTTTCTTCACTCAGTATGAAAATCTCTAGGTCCATCCATGTTGCTGCAAATGGCATTATTTCATTCTTTTTAATGACTAATATTCCATAGTAAGGCTTCCGTGGTGGCTCAGAGGTTAAAGCATCTGCCTGGAATGCTGGAGACCCAGGTTCGATCCCTGGGTCGGGAAGATCCCCTGGAGAAGGAAATGGCAACCCACTCCAGTACTCTTGCCTGGAGAATCGAATGGAGGGAGAAGCCTGGTAGGCTACAGTCCATGGGGTCACAAAGAGTCGGACACGACTGAGCAGTTTCACATACATGTATCAATCTTCTTTATTCATTTCTCTGTCGAAGGACATTTAGGTTACTTCCATGTCTTGGCTATTGTAAACAGTGCTACACTGAGCATTGGGTGCATGTAGCCTTTTAGATCTTTCTTTTTCTTTTGGATATATGCTCAGGAGCGGAATTGCAGGGTCATATGATTTGATAGCTCTATTTTTAGTTTTTTAAGGAATCTCCATACTGTTGTCCATAGTGACCATACCAATCTACATTCCCACCAACAGTGCAGGAGGGTTCGCCTCTCTCTACGCCCTCTCCAGTATTTATTGTTTGTGGATTTTTTGATGATAGTCATTCTGGCTGGTGTGAGGTGATATCTCATTGTAGTTTTTTAAAAATAATAATGTCTTTTATTGTTATAAAAATAATATTCATTCATGTAGCAAATAGAGAAAAATGTTAAGAAGGGAGAAATTTATATCATGAGTGCTGCTGCCACTATAGTAAGCCACTATTACTCAAATTTATATCTTGAGTTAGCCACTATTTTTTTCTTTTTCTTTTTTTTATTGAAGGATAATTGCTTTACAGAATTTTATTGTTTTCTGTCAAACCTCAACATGAATCAGCCATAGGTATACATATATCCCCTCCCTTTTGAACCTCCCTCTAATCTCCCTCCCCATCTCACCCTTTTGGGTTGATACAGAGCCCCTGTTTGAGTTTCCTGAGCCATACAACAAATTCCTATTGGCTATCTATTTTACATATGGTTCTGTAAGTTTCCATGTTACTCTTTCCATACATCTCACCCTCTCCTCCCCTCTCCCCATGTCCATGAATCTATTCACTATGTCTGTTTCTTCATTGCTGCTAAGTCACTTCAGTCATGTCTGACTCTCTGTGACCCCATAGACAGCAGCCCATCAGGCTCCCCCATCCCTGGGATTCTCCAGGCAAGAACACTGGAGTGAGTTGCCATTTCTTTCTCCATTGCTGCCCTGTAAATAAATTTTTCTAGATTACGTATATGTGCGTTAGAATACGATATTTATCTTTCTCTTTCTAACCCACTTCACTCTGTATAATAGATTCTAGATTCATCCACCTCATCAGAACTGAGTCAAATACATTCCCTTTTATGGCTGAGTAATGTTCCATTGTATATATGTACCACAACTTCTTTATCCATTCATCTGTTGATGGACATCCAGGTTGCTTCCATGTTCTAGCTATGATAAATAGTGCTGTAATGAACAATGGGATACATATGTCTTTTTCAATTTTGGTTTTCTCAGGGTGTATGCCTAGGAGTGGGATTGCTGGGTCATATGGTGGTTTCATTCCTAGTTTTTTAAGGAATCTCCATACTGTCTTCCATAGTGACTATATTGATTTACATTCCCACCAACAGTGCAAGAGTGTTCCCTTTTCTCAACACCCTCTCCATCATTTGTTGTTTGTGGATTTTTGATGATGGTCATTCTGACTGGTGTGAGGTGATATCTCATTCTGGTTTTGATTTGCATTTCTCTAATAATGAGCGATGTTGTGCATCTTTTCATTGTTTGTTAGCCATCTGTATGTCTTCTTTGGAGAAATGTCTGTTTAGGTCTTTTTCCCACTTTTTGATTGGGTTGTTTGTTTTTCTAGCATTGAGTTGTATGAGCTGCTTGAATATTTTGGAAATTAATCCTTTATCAGATGTTTCATTTGCTATTACTTTCTCCCATTCTGAGGGTTGTCTTTGCACCTTGCTTATAGTTTCCTTTGCTGTGCAAAAGATTTTAAGTGTATCAGGTTCCACTTTTTTTTTTTTTTTTTTTTTACTCTAGGAGATGGGTTGTAGAGGATCTTGCTTTGATTTATGTCATTTATGTCATTGCTTTGATTATGTCATTTATGTCAATCTGCCTGTGTTTCCCTCTAAGAGTTTTATAGTTTCTGGTCTTACATCTAGTCTTTAACACATTTTGAGTTTATCTTTGTGTATGGTGTTAGGAAGTGTTTTAATTTCCTTCTTTTACATGTAGCTGTCCAGTTTTTCCAGCACCATTTATTGAAGAGGCTGTCTTTGCCCCATTGTGTATTCTTGCCTCCTTTGTCAAAAATAAGGTACCCATAGGTGCATGGGTTTATTTCTGGGATTTCTATCTTGTTCCATTGGTCTATATTTCTATTTTTGTGCCAGTACCATACTGTTTTGATGACTGTAGCTTTGCAGTATAATCTTAAGTCAGGGAGTCTGATTCCTCCTGCTCTATTTTTCTTTCTCAAGATTGCATTAGCTATTCAGGGTTTTTTGTGTCTCCATGCAAATGTTGAGTTTTTCTAGTTCTGTGAAAATACCATTGGTAATTTGATAGAATTCCTAGAATTCTTGAGCATAATTTTCTGTTTTCTACATCATATATGGCATAACTAATTAAGTTACAAATGGATGTAGACTGAATGGTTTATTAACATTAATAATATAATATTTTTCCTTTCCAACCCAAATTCAATTTATGATTATGCGTTGCCCTTTGTTATGCTTCTGTGGTCTCCTTTAACTTGTAGTAGTACTTTGATCTTTTTCTTTCATGCCATAGATGCTTTTGGAAAATATCTGCCAGTTGTTTTCCAGAATATCTCTCAGTTGGGTCTACCTGTTTCTTTATGAGTAAGCCCAGGCTAGAAATTTTTAATAGGAAAATTATACAAGTGATGTTATATCCTTCTCAGTGCTGTCCTATTACTGGTGATATTAACCATTTTCCCTTGAAATTAGTAATTGTGGGAAGATTTTGACACTGTGTGAGTGTCCTTTGCTTCTTGAAATGTTACCCAATAGTTACAACATCTTTTTCTGATTTTTGCTTGAATTATTTCCTTGATGGTTATAAAATGAAATTTTCTAGCTATCATTCTTTTATATTTATCAGCTGATATTCTGCAATTAGAATGAGCTCTTCCTTCTTTCTTATTTATTCATTCACTCACATGTTCATTTATGTTGACTATTAGTATGTATTCGTGCATTCTTGTTTTCTTAAATGGACTATAAATCTTTGTTATTATCAGTCTTTGTTAAAATAAACTTTTAATTTTAGAATAGTTTAGGTATATAGAAAAATTGTGAAGATAGTATAGAGTGAGTTCCTATATACTTCTTACTCAGTTTCCCCTGATGTTAGCATCTTACACTAATGAGGCACTAACTTTGAAATATTGCTATTAATTGGAGACAAATTTTTCTAGAATCCAATTTAGACAATATAGTTCCTTTGCTTCTTCTGATATGTAGTGGATTCTCAGTCTTTCCTTGTTTTGATCACCTTGGTAATTATACAAATTACTTGTCAGGTATTTTGTAGATAGTCCTTCACTTTGGGTTTGTGTTATATTTTCTTATTATTAGACTGCAGTTATGGGTTTAGGGGAAGGATACCACAGAGGTAAGATGCTTTTCTCATTGCACTGTATCTAGGTAGTACTTGATATTAATCTGACTCATCACTGATGACATTAACTTTGATCATTTGCTTAAGGTAGTGTTTGTCAAATTTCTATTTTTCCCTTTCCTTTCTCTATTCTTTGGAAGCTAAACACTTTTCTTTGGAAAGAAGACCAGTCTCAAGTGGATTTAAATTAAGCTCTACTTCTTGAAGGAGGGAATATCCACATATATCAGTTGAGATATTGTTTCTTATGTAAGGAATATTTGTCCCATTCAGTTTGTTCTCATTCATTTATTTATTAAATCATTTGTTTACATTGGTATTGACTTATTATATTTATTTGATACTTTGGGTTATAACCCAGTACTATATTATTGTTATGTTTTGCTCAAATTGTTCCAGTCTTAGCCATTTGTGGTTCTCTCAGGTTGGCTTCTGAGTCTTTTTCATATATTCCTCCCCAGCCCAGAATTTCCTACTTCCTAGCATCACAAAATGCTCCCGGCTGATGTTGTATTTTCCTTCTCCAGGCCTCGAATCAGTTCTTTCTCTAAATGTTATTTTTAATTCTCAGTTTTTCTAAGATTTGGCTAGGGAGAACCTTTTAGACCTGGCTTCTTGGTTACTTTAACATCTCATTGATTTTTGAGCAACTTAAACTTTGTTGCACAATAAGATGTTCCAGTTTCATCTTACTATATATTTCTTCTCCTGCTGTGGAATCTGCCATTTCTTCAGAGTCTTGATTCATTTAATTGGAGAATATTTAAATAGGGACTTCCCTGGTGGTCCCGTGCTAAGAATCCACTTGCCAATGCAGGGAACACAGCTTAAATTCCCGGTCCAGGAAGATTCCACATGCTACAGGGCAACTGAACCCATGCGCCACAGCTGTGGGGCCCATGCTCTAGAGCCCTTCAGCTGCAATTACTGAGTTCCTGTGGCACGGCTACTGAAGGCCACACATCCTGGAGCCTGTGCTCTGCAGCGATAGAAGCCACTGCAATGAGAAGCCCACATGCTAGAGAGTAGCCCCCTCTCACTATGACTAGAGAAAGCCTGCACACAGCAACAAACTCCCAGCATAGCCAAAAATAAATAAATAAAATTTAAAACCTCAAGTAAATAGAGTTCAAGATTTGCTTGTAGTTCCTTTTGTAGCTTCAGCTGAGGGTGTATAGTCAAAATGTTGTTGTATTAGTCAGGTTCTTTAGAAAAATGGAACCAATAGGAGATATTTAATATGTGTACAAAAAAATGAGGAAATGGCTCACGCAGTTCCGAAAGTTAAGAAATTCCACTACCTTAATTGCTGTCTGCAAACTGGAGACCCAGGAAAGCCAATGATGTAATTCACTCCCGAGTCTGAGGGATCAAGAACCAGGGGAGCTAATGGTTTAAATCCCAGTCCAGGGAAGATGAGATAAGATGTACTAACAAGAAACAAGGGACTAATACTTCCTTCCTCCGCCTTTTGTTCTTTTAAGGCCCTCAAGGGATTGAATGATGTCCACCTTCATTACTGAGTCCACTGATTAAAATACTAATCTCATTCAGGAACACTCTCATAGACACACTCCGGAAATAAGTAATAATGGTCAAGTTGACAGTGTCATGGTCAGTCAAGTTGACCTGAAAAATTATCACGATCACTATCACAATTGTTTTCTAAAGGAGAGGTCAGCAAACATTTTCTGTGAAGGGCTAGATAATTATTTTAAGCATTGTGGACCCCATTGTCTGTTCTACTACTCAACTCTGCCATTGTAGCAGGAAATCTGCCATAGACAATATGTAACAAAAACCTTGGAGGGTTCCCATAAAACTTTACATGCAAAAAGCACATGGTTATCTGGATTTGGTCAGGGAGCATAGCTACTTGGATTCCAAAGTTACCTAGAATTTTTTTAAAATACATTTTTTCCCCTTTAAACTGAGGACATATAGTCCCAGTTCCTGCATTCTTTTTTTTTTTTTTGGTCATATTATTTATTTCCAGTGGAGTTATATTCTTAATTCTCTTTGCAGTCAATTTTAGAGCTTACTTTCCTAATTCTTGTTGATCTAATTTCATTAATGTTTAGTAGACTTTTTGATATTCTTTCTTCAGAATTTGGTTTTTATGCTGGACAAGTTGCTTAATTTATGAGGAATAACTTTGTATTTTCTAATTTAAAAATTACAGGGGTAGACAAAGAAATTAAATAAGAAGCTTGCCCTCATACTGTGCTAGGTGCTTCACATGCAGTGTCTTAGTCAGTGCTCATCATAGCATACCACATCTCATTGGGTCTAAGATCCCATAGATTATAAGACATCCTTTTTCTTATTCCAGAGTTGTTAAAATGTTAGAACTGATAAAACACAACAATATGTAGGTACTATTATTTTCGTTATTTTAAGAGTGCATAAATTGAATCAGAAGGGTTGTTATTTGCCCAAGAGTACATAGCTAGTAGGTGGCAGATTGCGGAAACGCATCCAGATCTTTTCCCCCTGGATGCTGTGTATTCCTCCTTTCCCTTTGCCCTTCTCTCCTTGCCCCTTACTTTTCTTTTTTTAATATAAATTTATTTATTTTAATTGAAGGTTAATTACTTTGCAGTATTGTATTTGTTTTGCCATACATCAACGTGAATCCACCTCAGGTATACACGTGTTCCCCATTCTGAACCCCCCTCCCCTCTCCCTCCCCGTACCATCCCTCTGGGTTGTCTCAGTGCACCAGCCCCAAGCATCCAGTATCATGCATTGAACCTGGACTGGCGATTCTTTTCATATATGATATTATACATGTTTCAATGCCATTCTCCCAAATCATCCCACCCTCTCCCTCTCCCACAGAGTCCAAAAGCCTGTTCTATACATCTGTGTCTCTTTTGCTGTTTCGCATACAGGGTTATCGTTACCATCTTTCTAAATTCCACATATATGCGTTAGTATATTGTATTGGTGTTTTTCTTTCTGGCTTACTTCACTCCGTATGATAGGCTCCAGTTTCATCCACCTCATTAGAACTGATAAAAATATAGAATGCTTCATGAATTTGCATGTCATCCTTGCCCAGGGCCATGCTCATCTTCTCTGTATTGTTCCAATTTTAGTATATGTGCTGCCAAGTGAGCACTTCCCTTCCTTTTCAAAAATTAAAAAAAAAAAAATTTCCCTAGGCTTACCACCTTGTCCAAATTTGGCTTATCTGATTTCCTCTATTTAATAAGCTGCCTTCTTACCGTCATCTCAGGTTTTTGAAACCCACCTTCTCAGGAATCTTTGCCTCAAATACTGGGAATGAGTTGGGGATTTCCCATTATCAAGGTCTGTTTGGGATGTGCCACTTATGTGCTTTATTATTTATTTTATGTAACACTAAATCCAATACTTTGGCCACCTGATGCGAAGAACTGATTCATTTGAAAAGACCCTGATGTTGGGAAAGATTGAAAGCAGGAGGAGAAGGGGGACGACAGAGGATAGAGACGATTGGATGGCATCACCAGCTCGATGGACATGAGTTTGAGCAAGCTCTGAGAGTTGGTGATGGACAGCGAAGCCTGGGATGCTGCAGTCCGTGGGGTCATAAAGAGTCAACATGACTGAGTGACTGAACTGAGTGACTGGCTGAAAATTAATTTTAAGTAACTATTATCGGCCATTTGTATGATAAGACATTGTTAGATATTTTCCAATTTTGTCTAACCAAAAGGCCCTTATTTATATACCTCCTGTCTCAACATAATTTATTTTAGCTTATAAATTTCTAGGGAAACAAAGTTGGCATGGGTATACATTCTTTGGGAATAGTATTATGTATATGCTTTGAAATGATAAAGGGATGATATGCCTAAGGGATAAATATAGGAAGAGTAATTGTAATTGAGTACATCATGAATGGATCTTTATATTGTCACGTATTCAAGTATTCATACTAATAGTATAGCTACGATGAAAAAATAATATGAAATAACAAATAAGTAATGAACATTTATCGAATGTTTCCTACATTTAGGCATGTTTCAATGTTTTATGTGTATTAATACATTTAAGCTTATTTTATGCTTAAATTTCATAAATAAGTACAATAATCACTCTCATTTTGCAAATAACGAAAGTGAGACACAGAGAGGATGAATTCACTAAGAGCTTGTGTAAGTATTATGAAAGTTTTCAGCTCATGGATGATACATAGTGCATTACAGATATACGCAGCTCCCTGTAGAGAAATAGGTCATGAAATAAATTTATTTCCAAGATATTATTTATTCTAAAACCTGCTTCTTGTCTGTGGTCAGACTCTGAAGTTATATTGGAGAGGCGTGAACATGGCCAATGAGTTTCAGAACATGGAACCAAGGGAGCTCTGAAAAGCAAAGTTCAGGAAGTGCTGGAGATATTGAGCCTGCCTCCTTAACATCCACCCCCCTTCTCTTGGTTACCTGATTTTCATTTGACTATCTGCTCCTTTGACTCAGCCTGTGCGTTTTTGAGAACTTGGCTTCACTCTTGTCTCTAGGCAAGAGTGTCCGACTCTTTGCAACCCAATGGACTGGCCAAGACTTTGGTTCAGAGGTAAAATATGGACTGATTTGGACCAAAGATACGGAAAAAGAGATTTTCTGGCAACATCTAAGAAAGAATATCTCTTTAGCTTTCTCATTTTCCAACCTGTTTTGTTTAGACAAGAAACCTAGAAGTGCTGCTGTCACACAGCTATTATGAGTGAAGTTGGCCTTAGCATAAAGCTGACATCATGCAAGAGAAAACAAAGAAAGTTTTTAAGTGAATACTTAGGAATATTCCTACCTAAAGAAACTAAAGACCTATATATCGAAAACTATAAAACACTGATGAAAGAAATCAAAGAGGACACTAATAGATGGAGGAATATACCATGCTCATGGCTTGGAAGAATCAATATAGTGAAAATGAGTATACTACCCAAAGCAATCTACAGATTCAATGCAATTCCCATCAAGCTACCAGCAGTATTTTTCTCAGAACTAGATCAAATAATCTCAAGATTTGTATGGAAATACAAAAAACCTCGAATAGCCAAAGCAATCTTGAGAAAGAAAAATGGAACTGGAGGAATCAACTTGCCTGACTTCAGGCTCTACTACAAAGCCACAGTCATTAAGACGGTATGGTACTGGCACAAAGACAGAAATATAGATCAATGGAACAAAATAGAAAGCCCTGAGATTAACCCACATACCTATGGACACCTTATCTTCGACAAAGGAGGCAAGAATATACAATGGAGTAAAGATAGTCTCTTTAACAGGTGGTGCTGGGAAAACTGGTCAACCACTTGTAAAAGAATGAAACTAGACCCCTCTCTAACACCATACACAAAAATAAACTCAAAATGGATTAAAGATCTAAATGTAAGACCAGAAACTATAAAACTCCTAGAGGAGAACATAGGCAAAACACTCTCCGACATAAATCACAGCAGGATCCTCTATGATCCAACTCCCAGTATACTGGAAATAAAAGCAAAGATAAACAAATGGGATCTAATTAAAATTAAAAGCTTCTGCACAACAAAGGAAACTATAAGCAAGGTGAAAAGACAGCCTTCTGAATGGGAGAAAACAATAGCAAATGAAACAACTGACAAACAACTAATCTCAAAGATATATAAGCAACTTATGCAGCTCAACTCCAGAAAAATAAATGATCCAATAAAAAAATGGGCCAAAGAACTAAATAGGCATTTCTCCAAAGAAGACATACGGATGGCTAACAAACACATGAAAAGATGTTCAACATCACTCATTATCAGAGAAATGCAAATCAAGACCACAATGAGGTACCATTTCACACCAGTCAGAATGGCTGCGATCCAAAAGTCTACAAGCAATAAATGCTGGAGAGGGTGTGGAGAAAAGGGAACCCTCTTACACTGCTGGTGGGAATGCAAACTAGTACAGCCATTATGGAAAACAGTGTGGAGATTCCTTAAAAATTGCAAATAGAACTGCCTTATGACCCAGCAATCCCACTGCTGGGCATACACACTGAGGAAACCAGAAGTGAAAGAGACACATGTACCCCAATGTTCATTGCAGCGCTGTTTATAATAGCCAGGACATGGAAGCAACCTAGATGTCCATCAGCAGATGATTGGATAAGAAAGCTGTGGTACATATACACTATGGAATACTACTCAGCCCTTAAAAAGAATAAATTTGACTCAGTTCTAATGAGATGGATGGAATTGGAACCGATTATACAGAGTGAAGTAAGCCAGAAAGAAAAACACCAATACAGTATACTGACACATATATATGGAATTTAGAAGACAGTAATGATGACCCTACATGTGAGACAACAAGAGACACAGAGGTATAGAGTGGACTTTTGGACTCTGAGGGAGAGGGAAAGGGTGGGATGGTATGGGAGAATGGCAATGAAACATGTATATTTTCCCGTAAGAAACGAAACGCTAATCTATGTTCAATGTAGGATGCAGGATGCATGGGGCTGATGCACAGGATGATTCAAGTAGAGGATGGGGGTGGGAGGTGGGAGGGGATTCGGCATTGGGAGATTGTGTTCACCTATGGCTGATTCGTGTCAATGTATGGCAAAACAAATACAGTATTGTAATTTTAAAAATAAATAAATTTAATTAAAAAAAAAAAAAAAAAGAAAGTTTTTAAGTGTTCTCACCACACCAAAAACAATAACAAATCCAAAAGTAACTATGTGAGATGATTGACATGTAAATTAACTTGACTGTGGTAGTCATTTCACAATGAATATGTATATCAAACCATCATGTTGTACACCTTATGTATATATAATTTATCAATTATACCTCAGTAAAGCTGGGGGAAGAAGAATGAGGTCATCTTTCAGTCGCTGAATCAGGTAACTGACAATCCTGACCTACCATCAGGCTTTGAGTCAATAAACAGTCAGTAAAATCTGTTTTGAAAGCTAATTTAAGTTGGAAATTATGTCACTTGTAATGCATGCCACCTGATACAAAGGGCAAGGAAAGAACTTAAGCTAGAGGATAGGTCAAATGGCACATCAGATTGAGAGAGCTGATCTGAGAACTGGAGAAGAGGAAGATGGCACAAGACAGAAACTTGGAGACATTACAATAGATTTAAGAGAATTTAGAATATTGAATAGGAGGGAGTAGAGCTGGGAGAAATTATTTAAGTGGAGGGGTTGTTTTTGCAGGTGGGAGGAAGAAACTAAGTGTATCAAACTGGCTCAGATCTTCTGGGTACTCGCATTGCATGTAGGCTTGGCTCTGAAGAAGGGATTGTATGTGTGTGCATCTTAGGTCGCTTTAGTTTGTCCGATTCTTCGCAACCCTATGGGCTATAGTCTGCGGGGCTCCTCTCTATACACGGGGATTTGCTAGGCAAGAATACTGGAGTGGATTCCATGCCCTCCTCCAAAGGATCTTCCCGACCCAGGGATCAAACCCGCATCTCTGACGTCTCCCTCATTGAGAGGGGAGTTCATTACCACTAGCACCACCTGTGAAGCCCGGAAAAGGGGTCAAGTATCTTCATAGCATCACCTTTAGTTGTGAAAACCAGATTTCTTTACAAATGAAGGCAGATCACAAAATGTGAAAGCTGGATTGTTATTAAAATGTGTTAAGACCTCTACTTTCTCCCATGAGAATGAATTACTACAGGAATTGCCTTCAAATCATAAAGAACTGGAATATCAAACAATATCTATGGAACAGCTATTTAAAATATTGGGCAATAGATAGTCCAGGGCTGTAACTCATAACAGAAGGTTAACAAATGATGTAAGGTTTGTGATTATATGATTTCCTTCCTTGTGGCAGTTTCCAGGTTACAGGGAGGGAAACCAAAGCTGAGCCTAGTGATCTTACTGCATTTTAGTGATAGATCAGCTTAAGAAAATCTAGACATCTAGAATTTGTGGGACGGTATCGGAGAGAAGGAAGCTGCCCTGAGAGGGAGCTCCAGAGATCTGCAGAGATGTCCCCTCAAGTCTTTGATTGAGTAATAATCAGTATTTGCACACATGGAAACTCACTGAGGTGCCCCTAAAAGAAGAATCAGAAAGCAATAAGCAAAACAATTCTTGGACTTCACAAAAAGCTGAGAATAGTTCATGTTCTCACCAATTTGAGTGGAGAAGACTGTTAATACATATGGCACTGAGTAGAGGCCTCAGGAGTGTGTGTATGCTGTCACTTAAGTCATGTTCTCTCTTTTGTGACCCTGTGGACTGTAGCCTGCCACCCTTCTCTGTCCATGGGATTCTCCAGGCAAGAATACTGAAGTGGGTTGCCATGCCCTCTTTCAGGGGATCTTCTCAATCCAGGGATTGAACTTGCATCTTTACATCTCCTGTACTGGCAGGCATGTACTTTACCACTAGCACCACCTGGGAAGCCCTCCTCAGGAGTGTCAAGCCTTAACACTGAGACTAAATCAGCCCTAGAATAAAGATTTCTCTGAAACATCCATGGGATGCTAAGTTGCTAATATATGGAGACTATTCACAATAATCACACCACCTCTTTCTTCTTGCTTTCTAAACACTGGGATGGCCAAGAAGTTTGTTTGGGTTTTCCATATGATGTTACAGAGGAACCCAAATTAACTTTTGGCCAACTCAATATTATTCTGATCAATTTTTGTGTCTCAAAACATTCCACTTGGCTCCCCAATTTCTGACCCTATTTACATCCTTTGAACTTAGTCTCTTAGGTGTTTAAACGTCAGTTCAGTTCAGTTCAGTTCAGTT